>CM053028.1:546232657-547520157 GCA_028564925.1 Lithobates sylvaticus | reverse complement strand
GGGGGGGGGGGGGGGGGGGGGGGGGGGGGGGGGGGGGGGGGGGGGGGGGGGGGGGGGGGGGGGGGGGGGGGGGGGGGGGGGGGGGGGGGGGAGGGGGCGGGGGGAGGGGGGGGGGGGGGGGGGGGGGGGGGGGGGGGGGGGGGGGGGGGGGGGGGGGGGGGGGGGGGGGGGGGGGGGGGGGGGGGGGGGGGGGGGGGGGGACGGGGGGGGGGGGGGGGGGGGGGGGGGGGGGGGGCGTGGGGGGGGAGGGGGGGGGGAGGGGAGACAGACCCTGGGGGGGGGGGGGGGGGGACGGGAGACAGACCCTGGGGGAAGCCCTGGGGGGGGGGGGACGGGAGACAGACCCTGGGGGGGGGGGGGGGGGGACCTGGGGGAGGGGGGGGACGGGAGACAGACCCTGGGGGAGGGGGGGGGACGGGAGACAGACCCTGGGGGAGGGGGGGACGGGAGACAGACCCTGGGGGAGGGGGGACGGGAGACAGGCGTTGGGGGGGGGGGGGGGGGAGACAGGCGTTGGGGGGGGGGGGGGGGGGGGGGGGGGGGAGACAGGCGTTGGGGGGGGGGGGCGGGAGACAGGCGTTGGGGGGGGGGCGGGCGGGAGACAGGCGTTGGGGGGGGGCGGGCGGGAGACAGGCGTTGGGGGGGGGCGGGCGGGAGACAGGCGTTGGGGGGGGGCGGGCGGGAGACAGGCGTTGGGGGGGGGGGGGGCGTGAGACAGGCGTTGGGGGGGGGGGGGGGGACACAGACGTTGGGGGAAAAGGGGGCGGACGCTGGTGGGTGTTCTATGATATGACTACACCTCCCTCCTCTGTGTTATGTCACCATTATCATTATACAGGATTTGTATATCACCAACAGTAGGTGTAGTGTTGTACAATATAGATGTAGACAGTGCAGGTACCATAGTAGAGGTGAGGAGGGCTGTGATCCTGGGAGCTGACACTCATAGAGGAGAATGCTCTGTATATGATGTATACACATCCCATGTACTCTCCTCCTATATACATATATACATGTCTGGTGTGTCTCCTCTGTATGAGATATATTATACATCATTCCCTGGTGAGAGGAACATTCTACATCCCCTCCCCCAATATATACATATAACAGACTGACCTCCTCCTGAGCCCGGATCATCGGCATACAACTCATCAGCAACACCGCACACAGCACCCCCATCATCTTCATCATCATCATCATGATCACCACCGGTCATGTGATCACTGGCGGAAGTCAGCTGATCGAATTGGGAAAATATTACCACCGGTCATGTGATCACTGGAATAGGTCAGCTGACCGGAAAAAGAAATATCACCGCCACCATCTTTCCGGAGACCAACCGAGAGACATCACAATTAATCACTCTGCACCCCCCCCCCCCACACTGCCATTTTTTTTAAGGATATAAAGTGAAGGGGGGAAATACATCATTGTCAGGAGGAGACTAGTAGAAGGGGGGAGGGATGTGTGAGTACAGAGGACTTCCTGTTCTGGTAACAACAATGTAAGAGGAGGAGCTCAGATCCATCCGGTGTCACCAGAACAGGAAGTGAGAAGAGAGAGGTGACTTCAGTGTTTCCTCTGGTGTTCAGATTTAGGCTTTGTGCGCTCCGGGAGGTGCGACCAAGAAACATTCCCATACATCTGTGTGCGCCGACTATTCCTTTATTAAAGTAGAAGTAAAAGGCTAAACTTATTTTTAGTGTTGGATGGAGTGGAGACTGGAGAGGGATTAGAACCCCCGTCAGTTTTTATTGCTTTCTGTGTCACCCAATAAGGGAGATTCATCCTTTATATTTGTTCTATTCTATGGTATTCTATTATATTCTATTATATATTCTATGATATTCTAGTCTATGGTATTCTATTATAATCTATTATATGATATTCTATCCTATGGTGTTCTATTATATTCTATTCGATGGAATTCTATTTTATTTTATGGTATTCTATTCTGTAGCATTCTATTCTATTTTATTATATGCTATTCTATTCTATGGCATTCTATTCTATTTTATTATATGGTATTCTATGGCATTATCTTCTATTTTATTATATGGTATTCTATTCTATTCTATGGCATTATATTCTATTTTATTATATGGTATTCTATTCTAGTTTACTATATGGTATTATATTATATTTTATTATATGGTATTCTATTCTATTGTATTATATGATATTCTATTCTATGGTGTTCTATTATATTTTATGGCATTCTATTCTATTTTATTATATGGTATTCTATTTTATTATATGATATTCTATTCTATAGTGTTCTATTATATTCTATGGCATTCTATTCTATTTTATTATATGGTATTCTATTCTATGGCATTCTGTTCTATTTTATTATATGCTATTCTATTCTATGGCATTCTATTCTATTTTATTATATGGTATTCTATGGCATTATCTTCTATTTTATTATATGGTATTCTATTCTATTCTATGGCATTATATTCTATTTTATTATATGGTATTCTATGGTATTCTATTCTAGTTTACTATATGGTATTATATTATATTTTATTATATGGTATTCTATTCTATTGTATTATATGATATTCTATTATATGGTGTTCTATTATATTCTATGGCATTCTATTCTATTTTATTATATGGTATTCTATTTTATTATATGATATTCTATTCTATAGTGTTCTATTATATTCTATGGCATTCTATTCTATTTTATTATATGGTATTCTATTCTATTCTATGGCATTCTGTTCTATTTTATTATATGCTATTCTATTCTATGGCATTCTATTCTATTTTATTATATGGTATTCTATGGCATTATCTTCTATTTTACTATATGGTATTCTATGATAATAAACAAAAAGCCGCGCTATATAAATTAATGTGACTTAAGTAGACGTGAGTGACTGTAAAATCACAAAAATAACTGTACCAAAATATCATAAACATCAAAAAATCATATTTGTGTGACTATGCGTGACACATAAAGTGTTGAACCATATTAATGCAGTGAGCCATAAAGTCCTTGGGCAATAAAAAGTCCAAAGTAATAACACCAGTGAGTGTCCAAAAAGATGAGAATCGTATGACAGTGTGATGTCCAGCTAGAGCCACCAAGCTTGGAATAGATTTCACCAATACGTGTAGAAGACGTCAATAGACGAAACGGACGTAGGGAGGCTGACGCACTGACGTCATCGCGCTCCGCGGTGTGAGCGGGTGTTTCTTGCTAGCCGGCCGGCGTTTTTTTATTCGATTCTCTGTCTGATGCACATATGTTTGTGTAAGTAGATATTTTCTTTTTCTTTTAATAAAACCGTCAGTTTTACACTATGGGAGCATCCCTTCTTCCTTTATGATTCCATGCTGATGCTGGTGGGTTTTTTGGTCTGCATTCCTGGAGGAGTCCCGCATACAGATCTGGTCCGATAGGAAAATTTTGCCCCAAGTTTTCATCTCGAGGCCATCCATACCTGGTGAAGTCCGGATCCTGTGGTGAGGTCCTCTGGTCCAGGGTACATCCAGTACCATCTCCATACAGGCTTGGTTAAAGCTTGCCTCCGGTAAGCTTAATGGTAGAGTGGTGGTGGATCCACACGTATTGGTGAAATCTATTCCAAGCTTGGTGGCTCTAGCTGGACATCACACTGTCATACTATTCTCATCTTTTTGGACACTCACTGGTGTTATTACTTTGGACTTTTTATTGCCCAAGGACTTTATGGCTCACTGCATTAATATGGTTCAACACTTTATGTGTCACGCATAGTCACACAAATATGATTTTTTGATGTTTATGATATTTTGGTACAGTTATTTTTGTGATTTTACAGTCACTCACGTCTACTTAAGTCACATTAATTTATATAGCGCGGCTTTTTGTTTATTATTGTTCTGGTAATGTGCATATCTCACATTTTTTTAGCTGCCGCTTTATTTCATTTTTTATGTTTATTTTCCACTTTGTCTGTATGACATACACTTATTATTTTTTTAAGGTTTTAGCGCGGTGTTATCTTTTTCTATATTTTACATTCTATTCTATGGCATTATATTCTATTTTATTATATGGTATTCTATTCTAGTTTACTATATGGTATTCTATGGTATTCTATTTTATTATATGGTATTCTATTCTGTTGTATTATATGATATTCTATTTCATGGTGTTCATTATATTCTATGGCATTCTATTCTATTTTATTATATGATATTCTATTCTATAGTGTGCTATTATATTCTATGGCATTCTATTCTATTTTATTATATGGTAAACTATTCTATGGTATTCTATTTTATTATATGGTATTCTATTCTATGGTATTTTATTATATGCTATGGTATTCTATTCTATTTTATTATATGATATTCTATTCTATGGCATTCTATTCTATTTTATTGTATGATATTCTAGTTTATGGTGTTCTATTATATTCTATTATTTGTCATTCTATTCTATTCTATGGTATTCTATTATACTATATGGTATTTGATTATATTATATGCTATTTTATTATATGGCATTCTATTCTATGCAATTCTATTTTATGGTATTTTATTCTATGATATTCTATTTTAGTATATGGTATTCTCTTCTATGCAGTTCTAGTCTATTTTATGGTAGTCTATTTTTCAATTCTATTTTATTATGTTCTATTCTATTCTCTTTTTATAATCTATTTAAGATTATTTGAAATTTGTTACTATTGTGATTGTGTATTCTATTCTATTTTTTATTCTATTCTAGTCTTTTATATTCTATGCTATTCTATTTTTTTCTATTCTATGTTTTCTATTCTTATTCTATTTATTTCTATTCTATTTCATTATAATACATTTTTTAAAAAAAGATCTATTTTTATTTTATTCTATGGTATTCTATTCCTTTATATTCTATTTGTTTTGTTTCTATTGTTGTTTGTTTTTTTCTATTCTGTGCTATTCTATTTCATTTTATTCTATGCTATTCTAGTCTATTATATTCTGTGCTATTCATTCATGAAAGACATTCATGACAGCTTGCTTGCTAGTGTGATGCTGTGATTGGCTACAGCTAATGTATAGGGTGCTGTGATTGGCCCAGGTATCGTGTGATACCTGTGGGCCAATCACAGCATCACAACAGTAAGCAAGCTGTCATGAATGAAAGCCATTCATGACAGCTTGCTTACTATTGTGAGGTTGTAAATGGCTACAGATAATCACATGGTACAGGGTGTTGTGATTGACCCAGGTAACATGTGATAGCTATGGGCCAATCACAGCATCACTATAGCAAGCAAGCAAGCTGTCATGAATAGAAGCCATCCGTGACAGCTTGCTTGCTGTTTCTAGATTGTAAGCTCCAACGAGCAGGGCCCTCTGATCCCTCCTGTATTGATTTGTATTGTAATTGTACTGTCTGCCCTCATGTTGTAAAGCGCTGCGCAAACTGTCGGCGCTATATAAATCCTGTATAATAATAATAATAATAGTGTGATGCTGTGATTGGCTACAGCTAATGGTATAGGGTGCTGTGACTGGCCCAGGTACCATGCGATAGCTGTGGGCCAATCACAGCATCACAACAGTAAGCAAGCTGTCATGAATGGCTTTCATTCATGACAGCTTGCTTACTATTGTGATATTGTAATTGGTTACAAATAATCATATGGTACAGGGTGCTGTGATTGACCCAGGTACCATGTGATAGCTGTGGGCCAATCACAACAGTAAGCAAGCTGTCATGAATGGCTTTCATTCATGACAGCTTGCTTACTCTTGTGATGTTGTAATTGGCTACAGATAATCATATGGTACAGGGTGCTGTGATTGGCCCACAGCTATCACATGGTACCTGGGTCAATCACCGCACCCTGTACCATATGATTATCTGTAGCCAATTACAACATCACAATAGTAAGCAAGCTGTCATGAATGAAAGCCATTCATGACAGCTTGCTTACTGTTGTGATGCTGTGATTGGCCCACAGTTATCACATGGTACCTGGGCCAATCACAGCACCCTGTACCATTAGCTGTAGCCATTCACAGCATCACAATAGCAAGCTGTCATGGATGGCTTCCATTCATGACAGCTTGCTTGCTATTTTGATGCTGTGATTGGCCCATTGCTATCACATGTTACCTGGGCCAATTGCAACACCCTGTACCATGTGATTAGCTGTAGCCAATGACAGCTTCACAACAGTAAGCAAGCTGTCATGAATGGAAGCCAGTCATGACAGCTTGCTTACTATTGTGAGTTTGGATTGGCTACAGATAATCACATGGTACAGGGTGCTGTTATTGGCCCAGGCACCATGTGATAGCTGTGGGCGGATCACAGCATCACAATAGTAAGAAAGCTGTCATGAATGGAAGCCATTCATGACAGCTTGCTTACTATTGTGATGTTGTAATTGGCTACAGATAATCATATGGTACAGGGTGCTGTGATTGACCCAGGTACCATGTGATAGCTGTGGGCCAATCACAGCATCACAATAGTAAGCAAGCTGTCACGAATGGAAGCTATTCATGACAGTTATGCTTACATGTAATAATTTGATCGCCATGATTGGTCAAAGCGATCACATGATACCCCGGCCACTCACAGCAGCTGGGTACCGAGCACCCCGATCTGCTGTGCCCAGTGGACAAAGAGGTCATGGAATTGCACCAGGTGGCGCACCAGTGCACTTGTGCTGAGCGACGTACTAGTACGTCGCTCAGCTTGTAGTTTCCGCCCACTCGCAGGAAATGTACTGGGGCGGCGGCGGCAAGTGGTTAAGGGGATTGGGTTTTTGTTGCGGTAAAAATGCAGTAAAAACGCATCAGTGTGCCAAGTGGGATTCAGTGTGACCGGGGGGGGCGGCTTATAGTAATCACTTCTTCTGATGGGATACAATACAAGGGAACGTCTCTGAAACAATGTTTTCCCTCCCTCCAACCAGGACCTAGAACCTCCCCTAGGGGGGATATGATGAGAAATGAGAACACGGCTACATTGTTACCACAAAGCTGATTTGTTTATTGAATGTATCTCTGATGTTTACAGACACGGATCCTTCCCTTATGTACACTGAATACCATATCGGTCTCTTCCTGGGTCAGAGCGACGCGTTTCGTATGCTGTGGATCCATAGTGCTCTCTCAACGCGTTTCGTCTTTGTCGGTTTTATTCTAGAATTGTTCTTTTTTTTTTCCGATGAAACAAATAATTGGAAACATTGAAGGACTTTATTATTCCCAAAGAAAAGCCTTCTTCTTCTTCTTCTTCTCGACATTTGGGCACACCGGGCCCTTCTTGCCAGTCAGTAGAAGATCTCCCCGTATATTATATACGTGGCAGGATTTAGAAGGAATTATTGGAGGCGGTTATCTGCTCAACATCAGACCTGTCCTGGGAAATGATGACTCCCGAATTCTGGAGTGTTTCTGTGAGGGGAAGAGGTCACCTGGCACCCGAGGTGGCACATCCGGTATAATACATACACTGTATATGGGAAAGGGTATAAAGGTGGGGGCCCTGACTTATTATTGGATGCCCACCCCAGCTCCAGTATTGACACCACTTATCTGTACTGTGTATTCACTGCACCTCTTACATACCACTCATGGTGACCTGCAGGGCTATGGATTCTTCTTCTTCACCCTACGCCTACCTACCACCTACATACCTCTGGGCAGGTATACTGCAAACTGCAGATTGGACTAGTGCCAGGCTCTGTACCCTACAACTACCTACCTACACACGCTAGGTTGTTATATACTGCATATTAGACTGGTAGCAGGCTCTTCACCCTACATCTACCTACCCACCCCCTATATTCTTCTGGGCAGTTATATACTACAGACTGGACTGGCACTAGTCTGGTCTCTCCTGGGGAGATATACACTGCCCATTAGACTGGCACCAGACACCGCACTCCTCTGGGCAGTCATATACTAAAGTTGGACCGGAACCAGACTATCGTACCCTCCTGGGCAGTTATATACTGGATTGGACTGGTATCAGACTCTACACCCTTTTGGGCAGTTACATACTGCAGATTGGACTGGTACCAGTCTGGTCTCTCTGGGGAAATTGGTGTATATTTAGTGTATGATTAGTGTATACACTACCCATTGGTCTGGCACCAGACTCTGTACTCTTCTGGGCAGTCATATACTAAAATTGGACCGGAAACCAGACTATCGTACCTTCCTGGCCAGTTATGTACTGGATTGGACTGGTACCAGACTCTACACCCTTCTGGGCAGTTACATACTGCAGATTGGACTGGTACCAGGCTGGTCTCTCTGGCGAAATATACACTGCCCATTGGACTGGCACCAGACTCGACACCCTTTTGGGCAGTTACATACTGCAGATTGGACTGGTACCAGTCTGGTCTCTCTGGGGAAATATACACTACCCATTGGACTGGCACCAGACTCTGTACTCCTCTGGGCAGTCATATACTAAAATTGGACCGGAAACCAGACTATCGTACCTTCCTGGGCAGTTATATACTAGATTGGACTGGTACCAGACTCTACATCCTTCTGGGCAGTTATATACTGCAGATTGGACTGGTACCAGTCTGGTCTCTCTGGGGAAATTAGTGTATAATTAGTGTATACACTACCCATTGGACTGGCACCAGACTCTGTACTCTTCTGGGCAGTCATATACTAAAATTGGACCGGAAACCAGACTATTGTACCCTCCTGGGCAGTTATATACTGGATTGGACTGGTACCAGACTCTACACCCTTCTGGGCAGTTATATACTGCAGATTGGACTGGTACCAGGCTGGTCTCTCTGGGGAAATATACACTGCCCGTTGGACTGGCACCAGACTCGACACCCTTTTGGGCAGTTACATACTGCAGATTGGACTGGTACCAGTCTGGTCTCTCTGGGGAAATATACACTACCCATTGGACCGGCACCAGACTCTGTACTCCTTTGGGCAGTCAAATACTAAAATCAGACAGGAACCAGACTATCGTACCTTCCTGGGCAGTTATATACTAGATTGGACTGGTACCAGACTCTACATCCTTCTGGGCAGTTATATACTGCAGATTGGACTGGTACCAGTCTGGTCTCTCTGGGGAAATTAGTGTATAATTAGTGTATACACTACCCATTGGACTGGCACCAGACTCTGTACTCTTCTGGGCAGTCATATACTAAAATTGGACCGGAAACCAGACTATTGTACCTTCCTGGGCAGTTATATACTGGATTGGACTGGTACCAGACTCTACATCCTTCTGGGCAGTTATATAATGCAGATTGGACTGGTACCAGTCTGGTCTCTCCGGGGAAATATACACTGCCCATTGGACTGGCACCAGACTCGACACCCTTCTGGGCAGTTACATACTGCAGATTGGACTGGTACCAGTCTGGTCTCCCCCCGGGGAAATATACACCACCCATTGGACTGGCACTAGACTCTGTACTCCTCTGGGCAGTCAAATACTAAAATCAGACAGGAACCAGACTATCGTACCTTCCTGGGCAGTTGTATACTTTATATTGGACTGGCACCAGACTCTGCACTCTTCTGGGCAGTCATATACTAAAATTGGACCGGAAACCAGACTATTGTACCTTCCTGGGCAGTTATATACTGGATTGGACTAGTACCAAACTCTACAGCCTTCTGGGCAGTTATATACTGCAGATTAGACTGGTACCAGTCTGGTCTCTTCCGGGGGAGATATACACTGCCCATTGGACTGGCACCATACTCTGCACTCTTCTGGGCAGTCATATACTAAATTTGGACCAGAACCAGACTATGTACCTTTCTGGGCAGTTACGGTATATACTGGATTGGACTGGTACCAGACTCTACACCCTTCTGGGCAGTTATATACTGCAGATTAGACTGGTACCAGTCTGGTCTCTTCCGGGGGAGATATACACTGCCCATTGGACTGGCATCAGACCCTGCACTCTTCTGGGTAGTTATATACTGTACATTGGAGTGGCACCAGACTCTGCACTCCTCTGGGAAGTCATATACTAAAATTGGACCAGAACCAGACTATGTACATTTCTGGGCAGTTAATATATATACTGGATTGGATTGGCACCAGACTCCAAACCATTCTGGGAATTTATATACTGCAGATTAGACTGGTTTCAGACTCTATACCCTACATCTGCCTACCACCTACACACCTGGGCTGTATACTGTATATTGGACTGGTACCAGATTCTACATTCTTCTGGGCAGTCATATAGTGTATATTGTTCACAATATTGCACACATGCCTACCATCTACCTCTAGGGAGTTATCTACTGTATAATGGACTGGCACCGAACTCTTCATCCTACACCTCCCTACCACCGCTATTCTTCTGGGTAGTTGTATACTGTAGATTGGACTGGCACCAGACTCTGCACTCTTCTGGGTAGTTGCAGATAAGACTGGTACCAGGCTCCCCACTCTACAACTACCTACCACCTACACTCCTCTAGGAAATGATATACTGTATATTGAACTGGCACCATATTCTTCACCCTGCACCTACATACCACCTCTATTGGACTGAACTGGCACCAGACTGATCTCTCCTGGGGAGATATACACTGCCCATTGGACTGGCACGAGACTCTTTATCTTTCTTGGGAGATATACACTGTAGATAGGATTGGCACCAGACTACGCACCCTTCTAGGAAGTTATATACTGCAGACAGGACTGGCCACCCTACTCTGCAACCTACACCTACCTACCAACTACACACACAACCTCTAGGGAGTAATATACTGTATATTAGACTGGCCCCAGACTCTGTACCTTTCTCAGGAGATATACACTGTATATTGCACTCTACACCTACCTACCACCTACACTCCTCTAGGGAGTTATACACTGCGGATTGGACTGTACCAGGCTCTCCGCCCTTCTGGGCAGTTATATACTGTATATTGGAGTGGCACCAGACTCTGGGTTTTGGCATCAGTAGGATCTCCTCATATAACACTTTGTAACATTAACACTTCTATTGTTTCAGCCGATTCAGCGATGTGATTGGTCAGATCCTCCCAGCTTCATTCTGTAATGAGAAATGGAGAAATATTCCCATTATATAGATGTACAGGAGCTCAGATTCTATAGATTATATACAGTATTTTTTTAAGTGTATATCAGATATGTAGGTCTCACCCACCCTCAGTCATCCTCATTTTTGGACATGCTAGTTACACTCATCCTCAATCACATCCATCCTAGTCCATCCTCAACCTTGGCCACCCCCAGTGGCATCCACCTTTGGTCATCCTTGGCCTTTGACACCCTAATGCCGCGTACACACGATCAGACTATCCGGCAGGCTTTCCGAACGAGCGGACTTGCCCAAACATGCCCACACACGACCGGCGCCCCCCCCCCCCCCCCACCCCAAAGCACCTTGTCCCCATGTTGATGAGGACAAGGGCCTCTTCCCGAAAACCCTGGCCGTTGGTTGTCGGGGTCTGCGGGTGGGGGGCTTATCAGAATCCGGGAGCCCCCTTTAATAAGGGGGCCCCATATCCCGGCCCCCCCCCCTATGTGAATGAGTATGGGGTACGGTGTACCCCTACCCATTCACCTAAGGAAAAAAGTGTAAATAAAAAACGACGCAATCTTTTAAAATACTTTATTGCACAGCTCCGGAGTCTTCTTCCGTCTTGGGGGGTCTTCTCGCCGGACCTCGTTCATCCTCAACTTTTGACTTTTTCAGTCACACCCACCCTCGTCATCCTTAACCTTGGACACCCTCAGTCACACCCACCCTTAATCATCCTCAACCTTCGACACCCTCAGTCACACCCACCCTTGGTCATCCTCAACCTTCGACACCCTCAGTCACACCCACCCTTAATCATCCTCAACCTTCGACACCCTCAGTCACACCCACCCTTGGTCATCCTCAACCTTGGACACCCTCAATTACACCCCCTCTTACTCATCCTCAACCTTGGACAGCCTAAGTCACACAGACCCTCGGTCATTCACAACCCTGGAAACCTTTAGGGAGAGAGATGACCACCGCTCCAGAGGGATCCTTCAAGGCGAATGCTTCTACTCCTAGTGTGGAGCTCCAGGTGCAGGCTAATAACAAGGTAGTTAGAAAGTAACAAGGGGAGCTCTGGACAGCCGCACACCAGACGAAGATGAAAAATCAAATGGATTTATTTAAAAACAGGAATCACATCAAAGTCCAAAACAGGGAAGGGGGGGCACACAGCTGACGCGTTTCACGCTAAATACAGCGCTTACTCATAGCTGATGAGTAAGCGCTGTATTTAGCGCGAAACGCGTCAGCTGTGTGCCCCCCCTTCCCTGTTTTGCTGTGTTTTTGGACTTTGATGTGATTCCTGTTTTTAAATAAATCCATTTGATTTTTCATCTTCGTCTGGTGTGCGGCTGTCCAGAGTTCCCCTTGTTACTTTCTAACTACCTGGACACCCTTAGTCACACCCATCGTCGATCATCCTCAACCTTGGACACCCTCAGTCACATCCACCCTCAGGCATCCTCAACCTTGGACACCTTCAGTCACACCAACCCTTGGTTATCCTCAACCTTGGACACCTTCAGTCACACCCTCGGTCATCTTCAATCTCGGACACCCTCAGTCACACCGATCCTCATCATCTTCAACCTTGGACACCCTCAACCACACACATCCTCGGTCATCCTCAACCTTGGACACCCTTATTTACACCCTCAGTCACACTCACTCTCAGTCTTCCTTAACCTTTGGCACCCCCAGTCACACCCACCCTTGGTCATCCTCAATTACATCCACCCTCGGTCATCCTCAACTTTTGGGCACCCTTATGCCGCGTACACACGATCGAACTTTCCGGTGGGATTGTCCGCCGGACTATAGTCCGCTGGACAATCCGACCGTGTGTGGGGCTCCGGCGGACTTTTTGTTCCCAAAAGTCCGGCGGACTTAGTTTTAAGTTTTGACTTAAAATTATCCGCCGGACTCGGGAGTCCGGCAGACAACCCCGTCGCCTGTGTGCTAGTCCGCGGGACTTTTGAAATGAAAGGACTTGCTGACACACCGTCGTAAAGTCCGTTCATTTTGAACGTGACTCCAGGTAGATGGGACTAGCGAAGGAAGTCAATGCCGCCGCCTCGATTGGCGACATTGACACCTCTTCTAATGGCTCAGACGTGTTGTGCTGCCAGTTATATAGGGACAAGGGGCGGGGCCACCGTCTCATGTCACATGGTGACCCCGCCCCCTTATGATGTCACAGTCCCGGAGGATGCTGGGACTGTGACATCATATGGAGGTGGGTTCACCATGTGACATGAGTCGGTGGCCCCACCCTTGTCCCTATATAACTGGCAGCGCAACACGTCTGAGCCATTAGAAGAGGAGACAGCGACGAGTCAACATCGGAAGAAGAAAGAAGAACAAGAAGCAGAAAAAGAACAAGAAGCAGAAGGCGGCGACAGCGACAGAAGCCCGGGCCACCGCGAGTAAAAGAGCTGGAAGAAGAAAGCGGAGGCCCGGCAAGAAGAACAGAAGAGCGGGACAAGACCCCCGAAGTCGGAACAGACGACGGCGGTGGCGACGAAGGAGAAAGCCGGGCTCCTCCGCTAGTAAAAGAGCTAGCAGAAGATAGCGGAGAAGTCCGGCGAGAAGACCCCCCAAGACGGAAGAAGACCCCGGAGCTGTGCAATAAAGTATTTTAACCACCTGAGACCCAGTATACGTCATATGACGTCTTTTTGGTCTCAGGGGTATATCTGAATGATGCCTGTAGCTACAGACATCATTCAGATATTGCCGGTTTCAGCCGGCGATTCCCTGCACCATAAGAACGATCATAGCGGCTGTTCCGCCGCTTGATCGTTCTTACGGGCGGCGGGAGGGGACGCCCCCCCCACCCCCCGCCCTCCGGTGCTTCTACCGACTCACCGCTTCCATCGGTGAGTCGGACTCGGGATCCGCCGGCACCGGATGATGATCATAGAGATTTCCGGCGGACCAGATGGTCGCCGGAGTCTCTATGATCGTTCGGAGGCCGGGCGCGATGTTATGACGTCACGCCCGGCCTCTGCATTCAAAAAACGGCGCCGCCTCCGCTGGGAAGCGGTGATCGTTTTTTTTTTTTTTTTGATTTTAGGCTTCCCAGCCTAGAGGTGAGATGTGGGGTCTTATTGACCCCATATCTCACTGTAAATAGGTCCGATCATGTAATATTCCTATTACAAGGGATGTTTACATTCCTTGTAATAGGAATAAAAGTAATCAAATATTTTTTTTTTTTTTATAAAGTTGTTGAACTAAAAAAATAAAGTAAAATGAACAATAAAAAGAAAAAAAAAAAATTTAAAGCGCCCTGTCCCTGCGAGCTCGTACGCAGAAGCGAACGCATACGTAAGTCCCGCCCACATATGAAAACGGTGTTCAAACCACACATGTGAGGTATCGCCGCGAACGTTAGAGCGAGAGCAATAATTCTAGCCCTAGACCTCCTCTGTAACTCAAAATATGTAACCAGTAAAAAATGTTTAAAGCGTCGACTATGGGGATTTTTAAATACCAAAGTTTGGCGCCATTCCACAAGCGCATGCAATTTTGAAGCGTGACATGTTGGGTATCTATTTACTCGGCGTACCTTCATCTTTCACATTATGCAAAAAAATTGGGCTAACTTTACTGTTTTGTTTTTTTTTAAAGCAGGAAACTGTTATTTTTCTGAAAACGACCGCCATTGTATTCTTTAGGGTCTTTGCTAAAAAAACATATATAATGTTTGGGGGTTCTATGTAATTTTCTAGCAAAAAAATTTGGAATTTTACATGTAGGAGAGAAATGTCAGAATTGGCCTGGGTCTCAGGTGGTTAAAAGATTGCGTCGTTTTTTATTTACACTTTTTTCCTTAGGTGAATGGGTAGGGGTACATCGTACCCCATACTCATTCACATAGGGTGGGGAGCCGGTATCTGGGGGCCCCCTTATTAAAGGGGGCTCCCGTATTCCGATAAGCCCCCCGCCCACAGACCCCGACAACCAATGGCCAGGGTTGTCGGGAAGAGGCCCTTGTCCTCATCAACATGGGGACAAGGTGCTTTGGGGTGGGCACCCCCCATGTTGAGGGCACGCGGCCTGGTACGGCTCAGGAGGGGGGGGCGCTCACTCGTCCCCACCCCCTTTCCTGACTGGCCGGGCTGCGCGCTCGGATAAGGGTCTGATATGGATTTGGGGGGGACCCCCACGCCATTTTTTTCAGCGTAGGGATTCCCCTTTAAATCCATACCAGGTGACGGGGCTAGCGAGGTGTCAATGTCGCCGATCGAGGCGGCGGCATTGACTTCCTTCACTAGTCCCGTCTACCTGGAGTCACGTTATAAATGAACAGACTTTACTCCGTGTGTGGGGCAAGTCCGTTCATTTCAAAAGTCCCGCGGACTTCCGTCAAAACTCCTGGACATTGTCCGCCGGAAAAGTCCGGGCGTGTGTGGGCAAGTCCACACGTTCGGAAAGTCCGGCGGACCTCCGCTGGACAATCCGGCCGAAAAGTCTGATCGTGTGTACGTGGCTTTAGTCACACCCATTCTCGTCATCCTCAACCTTGGACACCCTCTGTCACACTTACTCTCGGTCATCCTTAACTTTCGTAACTCTCAGTCATATCCAGCATCCTCAACCATGGATAGCATCAGTCTCACCCACCCTCATTCATCTTCACCTTCAGTGATGAACAGCAATTGTTGTAACTCTTGCTGCAGTCTCAGCTCCAGGACCTCCACCAATATCACCCTACGCGTACTCTCCTGATGAACCCCCATGCGCTGCAGCAGGTCATTGGAGAGCCTAAGCAGAGCTCGACCTGGAGGAAGGAGACAGACAGGGTCACCTTATGCTATTGAATCTCAAACCATCACCCAACCTGTTAAATTACTTCTAACCACTTGACCTCTAATGTACATGACTTGGCACACTGGGTCATTAGAGAAATAGCCAGTCACGTGGCTTCAACTTAATACCTAAAGCATGAAGACATTCAATTGTGCTTCAGTAAAATATGACAATGTAGAAGATACTGACCTAAGTGTCTTCAACCATGACTTAGCTGCTAGTGGCAGCCGGGATGGTTGCAGCACCTTAGAGACTTCTGACCTCTCTGTATTTTACAGTAAATGGTGTGATGACATAAACAAGTCTTTTCAAACCTTTCACAGAGGAACCCTTCAATTAAATTTCAGGTCTAGGTGAACCACTTCATTGAATGTCAGTGGGAAGAATGTCCCTTACATTGGGGGTCAGTGGGAAGAATGCTCCTTACATTGGTGATCAGTGGGAAGAATGTTCCTTACATTGGTGATCAGTGGGAAGAATGTTCCTTACATTGGTGATCAGTGGGAAGAATGTCCCTTACATTGGTGATCAGTGAGAAGAATGTTCCTTACATTGGTGATCAGTGAGAAGAATGTCCCTTACATTGGTGATCAGTGGGAAGAATGTTCCTTACATTGGTGATCAGTGAGAAGAATGTTCCTTACATTGGTGATCAGTGGGAAGAATGTTCCTTACATTGGTGATCAGTGGGAAGAATGTCCCTTACATTGGTGATCAGTGGGAAGAATGTTCCTTACATTGGTGATCAGTGGGAAGAATGTTCCTTACATTGGTGATCAGTGGGAAGAATGTTCCTTACATTGGTGATCAGTGGGAAGAATGTCCCTTACTTTGGTGATCAGTGAGAAGAATGCTCCTTACATTGGTCAGTGAGAAGAATGTTCCTTACATTGGTGATCAGTGAGAAGAATGTTCCTTACATTGGTGATCAGTGAGAAGAATGCTCCTTACATTGGTGATCAGTGGGAAGAATGTCCCTTACATTGGTGATCAGTGGGAAGAATGTTCCTTACATTGGTGATCAGTGAGAAGAATGCTCCTTACATTGGTGATCAGTGGGAAGAATGTTCCTTACATTGGTGATCAGTGGGAAGAATGTCCCTTACATTGGTGATCAGTGGGAAGAATGTCCCTTACATTGGTGATCAGTGGGAAGAATGCTCCTTACATTGGTGATCAGTGGGAAGAATGTCCCTTACATTGGTGATCAGTGGGAAGAATGCTCCTTACATTGGTGATCAGTGAGAAGAATGTTCCTTGCATTGGTGATCAGTGGGAAGAATGTTCCTTACATTGGTGATCAGTGAGAAGAATGCTCCTTACATTGGGGGTCAGTGGGAAGAATGTCCCTTACATTGGTGATCAGTGAGAAGAATGCTCCTTACATTGGTGGTCAGTGGGAAGAATGCTCCTTACATTGGGGGTCAGTGGGAAGAATGTTCCTTACATTGGTGATCAGTGAGAAGAATGTTCCTTACATTGGTGATCAGTGGGAAGAATGTCCCTTACATTGGTGATCAGTGAGAAGAATGCTCCTTACATTGGGGGTCAGTGGGAAGAATGTCCCTTACATTGGTGATCAGTGAGAAGAATGCTCCTTACATTGGTGGTCAGTGGGAAGAATGCTCCTTACATTGGGGGTCAGTGGGAAGAATGTTCCTTACATTGGTGATCAGTGAGAAGAATGTCCCTTACATTGGGGGTCAGTAACAAGAATAACCTTTTACATTGGGGGTCAGTGGGAAGATTGACCCTTACATTGGTGATCAGTGATAAGAATGCCCCCTACATTGTTGGTCTGTAGGAAGAATGTGACCCCTCTATTCCCCCCATAAGGAGGATATGAGCCAGGGTGCAGTAGGTAACAGGACAGCTTACCTGAGATTTGATGAGTGTAAGCTGCCTGGAGGAGCCCAGCGCTGTTCTGTAGGGGTCCGTACTGGAGCCAGGAGCACACGTCCTGCACCGTCCAATCACTAACTGGCTTCTCCCAGATGATCTCGTCGTCCGACCCTTCTGAGTCTGAATCCTAAAGAAGAATGAGACACTTTAATATCACTATGTTTCTGTCACCCTCCTCTACATCTTATGTGAGCAGCACAGACTTTGCCCAGACTCTGCACCCTGGCACCCTGGCTCATATCCTCCTTATGGGGGGAAGAGAGGGGTCACATTCTTCCTACAGACCAACAATGTAGGGGGCATTCTTATCACTGATCACGAATGTAAGGTAGGTGAGTTCTGGGGTCTTAGTCGCTTCTTGGCCCAATATGCCATGGGAGCTTCAGGAATGAGGTCTCCCTAAGACAGCTCTTAACCTTTGATCCTGCCCACTTTCTTTATGCTGCAGGTTTCATCAAGTTGCACCTTCATCAAGAAGAATGATAACGCATGTGAAATGCATGGAGAGCGCACCTAAAATGTGTATCCCCCCACACAGGGGGTTTTGACGCCATGTTGTCATGGCAAGATAAGCATGACACCACTGCAGTCGGGATAAGGAATAACACATATTACCTTCAAGCGTTCTGCCATGGATCCCTGCTGTATATTCCTTCGCCTCCTGGATTACCGGGCCTATCACGAGCTTCATCCAGTCCTCCTTATTCTCCTCTCCGGTATGGAGCCAATGGAGTGTAAATATGTCTGCCATATAAACACAGTACATGAGTATAATAAAAAAGACTCTAGGCGTTGCATTCACTTCATTATATTTAGAGATTCCTGCACTCTGTTTTCCACGGTCTGATTAACCCTTTCATTCACGTATGGATACGTTGGAGCAACCTGATTCCTGCCAATTGAATATGTATGATTTCCTTGGGAACAGGCAATAAATAAGCCTTGGGAACCGACAGGGTATACCCCTTGGGGGAACAGACAGGGTATACCCCTTGGGGGAACAGACAGGGTATACCCCTTGGGAGAACAGACAGGGTATACCCCTTGGGAACAGAACTTTAGGGGATAGTCAAGGAATAACCATTGGGGACCAGCAGAGAATAACTATTGGGGACAGGCAGAGTAGAGCCCTTGGGGACAGTCATGGTAAAGCTCTTAAGGACAGCCAGGGTATAGTCCATGGGAACAGCCAGGGTATAGTCCTTGGGGATATCCAGGGTATAGCTCTTGGGGACAGTCAAGTTATAGCCATTAGAGACTGTCAGGGTATAACTATTGGGGACAGGCAGAGTAGAGCCCTTGGGGCAGTCATGGTAAAGCTCTTAAGGACAGCCAGGGTATAGTCCTTGGGGACAGCCAGTGTATAGTCCTTGGGGACAGCCAGGGTATAGTCATTGGGGACATCCAGGGTATAGCTCTTGGGGACAGTCAAGTTATAGCCATTAGAGACTGTCAGGGTATAACTATTGGGGACAGGCAGAGTAGAGCCCTTGGGGCAGTCATGGTAAAGCTCTTAAGGACAGCCAGGGTATAGTCCTTGGGGACAGCCAGTGTATAGTCCTTGGGGACAGCCAGGGTATAGTCATTGGGGACATCCAGGGTATAGCTCTTGGGGACAGTCAAGTTATAGCCATTAGAGACTGTCAGGGTATAACTATTGGGGACAGGCAGAGTAGAGCCCTTGGGGGCAGTCAGGGTAAAGCTCTTAAGGACAGCCAGGGTATAGTCTTTGGGGACAGCCAGGGTATGGTCCTTGGGGAAAGCCAGGGTATAGTCCTTGGGGAAGTCAGGGTATAGTCCTTGGTGGACAGCCAGGGTATAGTCCTTGGTGGACAGCCAGGGTATAGTCCTTGGTGGACAGCCAGGGTATAGTCCTTGGTGGACAGCCAGGATATAGTCCTTGGGGACAGCCTGGGTATAGTCCTTGGGGACATCCAGGGTATAGCTCATGGGGACAGTCAAGTTATAGCCATTAGAGACTGTCAGGGTATAACTATTGGGGACAGGCAGAGTATAGCCCTTGAGGACAGTCATGGTAAAGCTCTTAAGGATAGCCAGGGTATAGTCCTTGGGGACAGCCAGGGCTTAGTCCTTGGGGACAGCCAGGGTATAGTCCTTGGGGACAGCCTGGGTATAGTCCTTGGGAACATCCAGGGTATAGCTCTTGGGGACAGTCAAGTTATAGCCATTAGAGACTGTCAGGGTATAACTATTGGGGACAGGCAGAGTAGAGCCCTTGGGGGCAGTCAGGGTAAAGCTCTTAAGGACAGCCAGGGTATAGTCTTTGGGGACAGCCAGGGTATGGTCCTTGGGGAAAGCCAGGGTATAGTCCTTGGGGAAGTCAGGGTATAGTCCTTGGTGGACAGCCAGGGTATAGTCCTTGGTGGACAGCCAGGGTATAGTCCTTGGTGGACAGCCAGGGTATAGTCCTTGGTGGACAGCCAGGATATAGTCCTTGGGGACAGCCTGGGTATAGTCCTTGGGGACATCCAGGGTATAGCTCATGGGGACAGTCAAGTTATAGCCATTAGAGACTGTCAGGGTATAACTATTGGGGACAGGCAGAGTATAGCCCTTGAGGACAGTCATGGTAAAGCTCTTAAGGATAGCCAGGGTATAGTCCTTGGGGACAGCCAGGGCTTAGTCCTTGGGGACAGCCAGGGTATAGTCCTTGGGGACAGCCTGGGTATAGTCCTTGGGAACATCCAGGGTATAGCTCTTGGGGACAGTCAAGTTATAGCCATTAGAGACTGTCAGGGTATAACTATTGGGGACAGGCAGGGTAAATCTCTTGGGGACAGTCAAGGGATAGTCCTTGGGGACAGTAAAGGAAAAGTCCTTGGGGACAGTCAGGGTAAAGTCCTTGGGTACACAATAAGAAAGAAAGCACTCACATAGCCACATCCGTAAGTTAGAAGGAAACAGAAAAAGAAATGTAGAAAAAATAACAATGTTTATTGAGAAAATACAATACATGAATAGAGCATTCAAAGGTTAAAAACCATGTATAATGATACAGAGTATACAGTGAGTCCTTGTGCATCAACGTGTTTCACCGTTAGGCTTCATCAGGACATAATCAAGGTTTTAAAGATAGCAGAGGAGAGAACAAATCTCACTGTCTTGCAGGAGAATGAACCTCGTACGTAAATATTCAGATAGTATGGATGTTTAATAATATGTTCCCAAGAGGGGGTTAGTTCCTGTGGTTAGTATACAGGTGATTGGATACAGCCAAATCTGCTAATATAAGTAGATCAAGGATAATAACCAAATGGTTCCCAAACAGGGGTGAAGCACTGCCATAAAGGGTAATCCAGGACTGGTAGCCACATTGAAGGGTGCTGGAGTAACAAAGCCAAGCTGCCTTAATGGCTAACCCACATGGAGTCCTGTACTTAGACAGGTAGTATAGTCCCTATAGGGTAATTTCCGAACTGGACGGATATTGGACAGCCCTTGGGAGACAGCCTTACGCTAATCACCCTTGGGTACAGTCAGGGTATAGTCCTTGGGTACAGTCATAATATAGCCGTTGGAGACAGTCAGGGTATAACCATTGGGTACAGTCATGGTATAGCTCTTGAGGACAGTCAGGGTATAGTCCTTGGGGACAGTCAAAATATAACCATTGGTGACTGGCAGGCAGGGTATATCCCTTAGGGACAGGCAGGCAGGGAATAGTCTTTGGGGACATCAGGGTGTGGGCCTCACAGAGAGTCATTGTGGGCCTTATGGGGACTCTCAGAGTGGATACAGCAGTGTTAGTACAGGAAGAAGTATTTTGTGCAGAGAAATAAATATGGATGACACAGAGGACACAGGCTGGGGCACGTACTGCTCCACCACTCCCAGCATTCTTCACACTGTCTGCGCGGCTCTAATTATATGTAATACACAGCAGAAAAGTGGTCCCAAACACGCAACACCGTACCAACATCTTACCCTCAATCCCACAACGCTGCACCAACATCTGATCTCCAACCACACAACACTGCACCAACATCTGATCCCCAACCACACAACACTGCACCAACATCTGATCTCCAACCACACAACACTGCACCAACATCTAACCCTCAACCACACAACACTGCACCAACATCTGATCCCAAACCACACAACACTACACCAACATCTGATCCCCAACCACACAACACTGCACCAACATCTGATCTCCAACCACACAACACTGCACCAACATCTAACCCTCAACCACACAACACTGCACCGACATCTGATCCCAAACCACACAACACTACACAAACATCTGATCCCCAACCACACAACACTGCACCAACATCTGATCTCCAACCACACAACACTGTACCAACATCTGATCTCCAACCACACAACACTCCACCAACATCTGATCTCCAACCACACAACACTGCACCAACATCTGATCTCCAACCACACAACACTCCACCAACATCTGATCTCCAACCACACAACAAGGCACCAACACCTGATCCCCAACCACACAACACTGCACCAACATCTGATCTCCAACCATACAACATTGCACCAACATCTGATCTCCAACCACACAACACTACACCAACATCTGATCTCCAACCACACAACACTGCACCAACATCTGATCTCCAACCACACAACACTGCACCAACATCTGATCTCCAAACATACAACACTACACCAACATCTGATCTCCAACCATACAACACTGCACCAACATCTGATCTCCAACCACACTGCACCAACATCTGATCTCCAATCACACGGCACTACACCTACATCTTATCCCCCAACCACACAACACTGCACCAACATCTGATCTCCAACCACACCACACTGCACCAACATCTGATCTCCAACCATACAACACTACACCAACATCTGATTTCCAACCACACAACACTGCACCAACATCTGATCTCCAACCACACAACACTGCACCAACATCTTATCCCCCAACCACACAACACTACACCAACATCTGATCTCCAACCACACAACACTGCACCAACATCTGATCTCCAACCACACAACACTGCACCAACATCTTATCCCCCAACCACACAACACTGCACCAACATCTGATCTCCAACCACACAACACTGCACCAACATCTGTTCCCGAACCACACAACACTGCACCAACATCTGATCTCCAACCACACAACACTGCACCAACATCTGTTCCCGAACCACACAACACTGCACCAACATCTGATCTCCAACCACACAACAAGGCACCAACATCTGATCCCCAACCACACAACACTGCACCAACATCTGATCTCCAACCATACAACATTGCACCAACATCTGATCTCCAACCACACAACACTACACCAACATCTGATCTCCAACCACACAACACTGCACCAACATCTGATCTCCAACCACACAACACTGCACCAACATCTGATCTCCAAACATACAACACTACACCAACATCTGATCTCCAACCATACAACACTGCACCAACATCTGATCTCCAACCACACTGCACCAACATCTGATCTCCAATCACACGACACTACACCTACATCTTATCCCCCAACCACACAACACTGCACCAACATCTGATCTCCAACCACACCACACTGCACCAACATCTGATCTCCAACCATACAACACTACACCAACATCTGATTTCCAACCACACAACACTGCACCAACATCTGATCTCCAACCACACAACACTGCACCAACATCTTATCCCCCAACCACACAACACTACACCAACATCTGATCTCCAACCACACAACACTGCACCAACATCTGATCTCCAACCACACAACACTGCACCAACATCTTATCCCCCAACCACACAACACTGCACCAACATCTGATCTCCAACCACACAACACTGCACCAACATCTGTTCCCGAACCACACAACACTGCACCAACATCTGATCTCCAACCACACAACACTGCACCAACATCTGTTCCCGAACCACACAACACTGCACCAACATCTGATCTCAAACCACACAACACTGCACCAACATCTTTTCCCCAAACCACACAACACTGCACCAACATCTGATCTCAAACCACACAACACTGCACTAACATCTGATCTCCAACCACACAACACTACACCAACATCGTATCCCCAACCACACAACACTACACCAACATCTGATCTCCAACCACACAACACTACACCAACATCTGATCCCCAACCACACAACACAGCTTCATCACGCCTTTAGTAAATCAGCCCCAGTGGTAGACAGTGTATTCCAGCATAGGTGACATCTCCACCCTTCCAGCAGTAATAATGTGATTGGACTTTGCCCCTTGTCTTATCTCAGACTGTTCATATGTCTATCCCACATCCTGGAAGCACATCTGAGGTCTCTGTAGTGTAATGAGCTGATAGTGTTACATTGTGACATATTGTTAGCAAGACATTTTCAATGATTCACACTGTATACACCCATTATAATGACCTTTATTACATAATTAACCATAACGGCTTTCAGAAGACGTCAGAGTTTTTGTTAGGCCTTCAAACTCTGTGCTCTGATCAAAAACCTAACCTAAGATACTTTATAGGATTTGAGTGACAGAGATACATTATATTATATGAGGGATGTAGATACCTTGTATGAAATGAGGAATGGAGATACTTTGTATGATATGAAGGATGGAGATACTTTTGTATGATATGAAGGATGGAGATACTTTGTATGATATGAGGGATGGAGATACTTTGTATGAAATGAAGGATGGAGATACTTTGTATGATATGAAGGGTGGAGATACCTTGTATGAAATGAGGAATGGAGATACTTTGTATGATATGAGGGATGGAGATACTTTGTATGATATGAGGGATGGAGATACTTTGTATGATATGAAGGATGGAGATACTTTGTATGAAATGAGGGATGGAGATACTTTGTATGAAATGAGGGATGGAGATACTTTGTATGATATGGAGGATGGAGATACTTTGTATGATATAAAGGATGGAGATACTTTGTGTGAAATGGAGGATGGAGATACATTGTATGATATGAGGGATGGAGATACTTTTAAAGATATGAAGGATGGAGATACTTTGTATGATATGAAGGATGGAGATACTTTTGTATGATATGAGGGATGGAGATACTTTGTATGATATGAGGGATGGAGATACTTTGTATGATATGAGGGATAGAGATAATTTGTATGATATGAGGGATGGAGATACTTTGTATGATATGAGGGATGGAGATACTTTGTATGATATGAGGGATGGAGTGACTTTGTATGATATGGAGGATGGAGATACTTTGTATGATATGAGGGATGGAGATACTTTGTATGATATGAGGGATGGAGATACTTTGTATGATATGAAGGATGGAGATACTTTGTATGATATGAAGGATGGAGATACTTTGTATGATATGAAGGATGGAGATACTTTGTATGATATGAAGGATGGGGATACTTTGTATGATTTGAAGAATGGAGATACTTTGTATGATATGAAGGATGGGGATACTTTGTATGATATGAAGGATGGGGATACTTTGTATGATTTGAAGAATGGAGATACTTTGTATGATATGAGGGATGGAGATACTTTGTAGGATATGAAGGATGGGGATACTTTGTATGATTTGAAGAATGGAGATACTTTATATGATATGAGGGATGGAGATACTTTGTACGATATGGAGGATGGAGATACTTTGTATGATATGAGGGATGGAGATACTTTGTATGATATGAGGGATGGAGATACTTTGTATGATATGAGGGATGGGGATACTTTGTATGATATGAGGGATGGAGATACTTTATATGATATGAAGGATGGAGATACTTTGTATGATATGAAGGATGGAGATACTTTGTATGATATGAAGGATGGAGATACTTTGTATGATATGAAGGATGGAGATACTTTGTATGATATGGAGGATGGAGATACTTTGTATGATATGAGGGATGGAGATACTTTTGTATGATATGAAGGATTGAGATACGGTACTTTGTATGATATGAAGGATACATTGTATAATATATTCCATGTCTGCATCTGTTTTTTTTTTTTTTTAAATGGGAAAAAGTCTTTTACATTATTTTATAAAAGCGGTAGTACATTATATAGAAGCTCCCATTCCTAATAGTGACATTCTGAGCCATGACCATCCCATTATCACCTGCAAGTTTTACAAAGTATTCTTATTTTTAATAAAAGTCATGGATACAGATGTGGAATACACCTTACATGTTTTAGGATTCTCTGACTTGGAGGATTTTGCTCTTTGTACCCGGCATTGTATATCAATGTGCGCTCCACGACTAATTATCTCCATACTTTGTATCAGGACACGTTGTCTTACCTGCAGTTTCTGGCACCATGCGACATTCCCAGGCGATGGGGCGGAGGAGGTCGTGGACTGGAAGCTAGATTTCCCGTCACCCTTCCCTGTGTGCTCTTTTAATAGCAATACGGTGGCTGCTTGCCCGCAGAGCTTGCACTCTCTCCAGTGAGATGACAGCAGGGATTGCTCTCAGTGTGTACAGGACTCTGTCCTCACCTGGAGGCCCCGCCTCTCCCCTGACATTCCTGGGCTGGCTGTGGGATGGGACGGTAGAATTATTACAGAGCCTGGGGCTGCACTCCTCCTTTGAATACCGGAAATCATACAGACACAGCGTACCCACTACCTGACAGGACTTGTACACCTTCACCATATGCTTCCAGGCCAATCCCAGGGTGCACATGGCGGTACTACTTCCAGAAGATTCCGCCTGGCAGCAATCACAGCACCCTGGGCGCACAGACGGCCAGAGAAATAAGAGATATTAGATTAAAAAAAATATTCTCTGAAGGGGATTGTTAGAAACATTACATCGGTCATACATGTAACAACCAATCAGTTACAAAGTCAAAACAAAGACACGATTGTCCAAATTACAGAAAACATTCAAGCTGAACATTTTGCAGCTTCTAATCTGATTCTTCTGATACAATCAATACATTGTTCGATTTATGATCTGATTCCCCTGATACAATCAATACATTGTACGATTTATGATCTGATTCCCCTGATACAATCAATACTTTGTACAATTTATGACCTGATTTTTCTGATACAATCAATACATTGTACAATTTATGATCTGATTCCCCCGATACAATCAATACATTGTACAATTTATGATCTGATTCCCCCGATACAATCAATACATTGTACAATTTATGACCTGATTCTTCTGATACAATCAATACATTGTACAATTTATGATCTGATTCTTCCGATATGATCAATACATTGTACAATCGATGATCTGATTCTTCCTATGCAATCAATACATAGTATTATTTATGAAATGATTCTTCCTATACAATCAATACATTGTACAATTTATGATCTGCTTCTTCCTATACAATCAATACATTGTACAATTTCTGATCTAAATCTTCCAATACAATCAATACATTGTACGATCTGATTCTTCTGAAACGATCAATACATATGATTTATTACATGATTCCTCGGATACAGTCAATACATTGTACAATTTATGATCTGATTCTTCCAATACCATCAATACATTGTACAATTTATGATCTGATTATTCTTATACAATCAATACATTGTACGATTTATGATCCGATTTTTCTGATATAATCACTACATTGTAGAATTAATTATATTCTTTTTCAGATACAATCAATACATTGTACAATTTCTGATCTGATTCTTCGAATACAATCAATACATTGTACGATCTCTGATCTAAATCTTCCAATACAATCAATACATTGTACAATTTATGATCTGATTCTTCCAATGTACAATTAATTATATTATTTTTCAGATACAATCAATACATTGTACGATTTATGAACTGATTCTTCCGCTACAATCAATACATTGTACAATTTCTGATCTGATTCTTCCAATACAATCAATACATTGTACGATTTCTGATCTAAATCTTCCAATACAATCAATACATTGTATGATTTCTGATCCGATTCTTCCAATACAATCAATACATTGTACAATTTCTGATCCGATTCTTCCAATACAATCAATACATTGTACAATTTATGATCTGATTTTTCCAATACAATCAATACATTATACGATTTCTGATCCGATTCTTCCAATACAATCAATACGTTGTACAATTTATGATCCAATTCTTCCAATACAATCAATACATTGTACGATTTCTGATTCGATTCTTCCAATACAATCAATACATTGTACGATTTATGATCTGATTCTTCCAATACAATCAATAAATTGTACGATTTATGATCTGATTCTTCCAATACAATCAATACATTGTACAATTTCGGATCTTATTCTCCCAATACAATCAATACATTGTACAATTTATGAACTGATTCTTCTGAAACGATCAATACATTTTATGATTTATTAGATGATTCCTCCGATACAGTCAATACATTGTACAATTTCTGATCCGATTCTTCCAATACAGTCAATACATTGTACGATTTCTGATCTGATTCTTCCAATACAATCAATACATTGTACGATTTCTGATATGATTCTTCCAATACAATCAATACATTGTAAAATGTATGATCTGATTCCCCTGATACAATCAATACATTGTACAATTTATGATCCGTTTCTTCCAATATAATCAATACATTGTATGATTTCTGATCTATTTCTTCCAATACAATCAATACATTGTACTATTTCTGATATGATTCTTCCAATACAATCAATACATTGTACAATTTCGGATCTTATTCTCCCAATACAATCAATACATTGTACAATTTATGAACTGATTCTTCTAAAACGATCAATACATTTTATGATTTATTAGATGATTCCTCCGATACAGTCAATACATTGTACAATTTCTGATCCGATTCTTCCAATACAGTCAATACATTGTACAATTTATGATCCGATTCTTCCAATACAATCAATACATTGTACGATTTCTGATATGATTCTTCCAATACAATCAATACATTGTAAAATGTATGATCTGATTCCCCTGATACAATCAATACATTGTACAATTTATGATCTGTTTCTT
Source organism: Lithobates sylvaticus (assembly GCA_028564925.1). Taxonomy (NCBI): domain Eukaryota; kingdom Metazoa; phylum Chordata; class Amphibia; order Anura; family Ranidae; genus Lithobates; species Lithobates sylvaticus. Next base: position 547,491,384 of record CM053028.1, on the reverse strand, counting down.
CCAATATAATCAATACATTGTATGATTTCTGATCTATTTCTTCCAATACAATCAATACATTGTACTATTTCTGATATGATTCTTCCAATACAATCAATACATTGTACGATTTCGGATCTTATTCTCCCAATACAATCAATACATTGTACAATTTATGAACTGATTCTTCTGAAACGATCAATACATTTTATGATTTATTAGATGATTCCTCCGATACAGTCAATACATTGTACAATTTCTGATCCGATTCTTCCAATACAGTCAATACATTGTACAATTTATGATCCGATTCTTCCAATACAATCAATACATTGTACGATTTCTGATATGATTCTTCCAATACAATCAATACATTGTAAAATGTATGATCTGATTCCCCTGATACAATCAATACACTGTACGATTTCTGATCCGATTCTTTCAATACAATCAATACATTGTACGATTTCTGATCCGATTCTTCCAATACAATCAATACATTGTACGATTTCTGATCCGATTCTTCCAATACAATCAATACATTGTACGATTTCTGATCCGATTCTTTCAATACAATCAATACATTGTACGATTTCTGATCCGATTCTTCCAATACAATCAATACATTGTACGATTTCTGATCCGATTCTTCCAATACAATCAATACATTGTACGATTTCTGATCCGATTCTTCCAATACAATCAATACATTGTACGATTTCTGATCCGATTCTTCCTATATAATCAATACATTGTACGATTTCTGATCCGATTCTTCCAATAAAATCAATACATTGTACGATTTATGATCTGATACACTTTTTATACTCTTTAAATTCTTTACACTTTTTATACTCTTTACACTCTTTAACTCTTTATACTATTTTGACTCTTTACACTATTTTTACTTTCTATACTATTTTTACGCCTCATACTCTTTGTACTCTTATTTTATATCATTTACATTTCATACTCTTTTACTCTTTATATTCTTTATAATTTTTATTCTTTATACTCCTTTATACTTTTTTATATTCTTTATACTCTTTTTATTCTTTATACTCTCTTTAATGTTTACGCTCTTTACTCTTTTTTATAAACGTTATACTCTTTTTACTTTTTATACAGTTTTACTCCATATTCTCTTTATATATTATTTATACTTTTATTCTTTATACTCTCTTTACTTTTTATTTGTACTCTTTTTTTCTTCATATTCTATACTCTCCTTACTTTTAGTGCTTTTTATGCCCTTTTACTTTTTATACATTTTATACACTTTTTTTTTACTCTTTAAATTCTTTATAATCTTAATACTCTTTGCTCTTTTTTTATTTTTTTACTTTTTCTTCTCTTATGTCTTTGTGTCTGGTGTAAATTTCTGACACAATGGTCGTTTTCTGGCCCCTTGTGGGGGAGGAGGGGACTCTGGACATTCTTTTTGTTTAGAACAGCTCACGTGATTGGCCAGTTGTTTTTTTCCCAGAAGTCATTGCGGTCTGTCCACACCGTCATCCTTCTTGTCCTGATCTGAACTTAGCCACTTCAGTCAACCGGATGAAAACACAACACAAACTTCAAGGTTTATGATTCTACGTGCGTGGTGTGAACCTGGCCTGGCAATGCTCTGCAACCATGCTCAGCTTTCATTGCACTATATATATCTGTCATTACAGAACAGGGGGTTCGGCACCCAGCGTGAACCAGGCTCAGCGTATAAATGAAATATCGCTTTAGGGTGGATCAGTCCTTTAGTTCCTGACCTAACCCTGTAAGATGGATCCCCAAATGCAACTGGAAAGATGAACCCTTAGAGCCGGTTCACACAGGGGCAACACGACTTCCAGCGCGACTTTTGGAGGCAACTTGGACACGACTACTTGAGTATGAATAACAGCGTGACTTGGGGCAACTTCAACACGACTTGGGGCGACTTACAACATGACTTTAAGTCGCCCCCAGGCCAGGCGACTTTGGCCATGGCCAATCACAGAATAGTCAGCTCTCGAGGGGGAACTCCACGCCAAATTTTAAATAAAAAAACGGCATAGGTTCCCCTCCAAGAGCATACCAGGCCCTTAGGTCTGGTATGGATTTACAGGGGAACCCCCCATGCCGAAAAAACGGCGCGTGGGTCCCCCCAAAATCCATACCAGATTATCCTTATCCGAGCACGCAGCCTGGACGGTCAGGAAAGGGGGTGGGGACGAGCGAGTGCCCCCCCTCCTGAACCATACCAGGCCGCATGCCCTCAATATGGGGGGTGGGTACTTTGGGGAAGGGGGCGCCCTGCGGCCCCCCCACCCCAAAGCACCTTGTCCCCATTTTGATGAGGACAAGGGCCTCTTCCCGAAAACCCTGGCCGTTGATTGTTAGGGTCTGCGGGCAGGGGGCTTATAGGAATACGGGAGCCCCCTTTAATAAGGGGGCCCCCAGATCCCGCCCCCCCACCCTATGTGAATGAGTAGTACCCCCTACTCATTCACCTGGGGAAAAGTGTCAATAAAAAAAACACCTATGAGGCGTCCAATCATAGCAGATGACGAGAGGTGGAGTGGGAGAAGACATCGGGTCAGGGAAGAAATGGAGGACACTGGCCTGCCGGGGGGCACAGTGGCAGCACTTGGGGCACAGTGGCAACATTTGGGGCACAGTGGCAACACTTGGGGCACAGTGGCAACATTTAGAGTACAGTGGCAGCATTTGGGGCACAGTGGCAGCATTTTGGGCACAGTGGCAGCGTTTGATGGGCACAGTGGAAGCATTTGGGGCACAGTGGCAACATTTGGAGTACAGTGGCAACATTTGGGGCACAGTGTCAACATTTGGAGTACAGTGGCAGCATTTGGGGCACAGTGGCAGCATTTTGGGCACAGTGGCAGCATTTGATGGGCACAGTGGAAGCATTTGGGGCACGGTGGCAACATTTGGGGCACAGTGGCAGCGCTTGGGGCACAGTGGCAACACTTGGGGCACAGTAGCAACATTTGGAGTACAGTGGCAGCATTTGGGGCACAGTGGCAACATTTGGGGCACAGTGTCAACATTTGGTCTGGTATGGATTTACAGGGGAACCCCCTCATGCCGAAAAAACGGCGCGTGGGTCCCCCCAAAATCCATACCAGATTATCCTTATCTGAGCACGCAGCCTGGACGGTCAGGAAAGGGGGTGGGGATGAGCGAGCGCCCCCCCCCTCCTGAACCATACCAGGCCGCATGCCCTCAACATGGGGGGTGGGTACTTTGGGGAAGGGGGCGCCCTGCGGCCCCCCCACCCCAAAGCACCTTGTCCCAATTTTGATGAGGACAAGGGCCTCTTCCCGAAAACCCTGGCCGTTGGTTGTTAGGGTCTGCGGGCAGGGGGCTTATAGGAATACGGGAGCCCCCTTTAATAAGGGGGCCCCCAGATCCCGGCCCCCCACCCTATGTGAATGAGTAGTACCCCTACTCATTCACCTAGGGAAAAGTGTCAATAAAAAAAACACCTATGAGGCGTCCAATCATAGCAGATGACGAGAGGTGGAGTGGGAGAAGACATCGGGGTCGGCGAAGAAATGGAGGACACTGGCCTGCCGGGGGGCACAGTGGCAGCACTTGGGGCACAGTGGCAACATTTGGGGCACAGTGGCAAAACTTGGGGCACAGTGGCAACATTTGGAGTACAGTGGCAACATTTGGGGCACAGTGTCAACATTTGGAGTACAGTGGCAGCATTTGGGGCACAGTGGCAGCATTTTGGGCACAGTGGCAGCGTTTGATGGGCACAGTGGAAGCATTTGGGGCACGGTGGCAACACTTGGGGCACAGTAGCAACATTTGGAGTACAGTGGCAGCATTTGGGGCACAGTGGCAACATATGGGGCACAGTGTCAACATTTGGTCTGGTATGGATTTACAGGGGAACCCCCTCAAGCCGAAAAAACGGCGCGTGGGTCCCCCCAAAATCCATACCAGATTATCCTTATCTGAGCACGCAGCCTGGACGGTCAGGAAAGGGGGTGGGACGAGCGAGCGCCCCCCCCTCCTGAACCATACCAGGCCGCATGCCCTCAACATGGGGGGTGGGTACTTTGGGGAAGGGGGCGCCCTGCGGCCCCCCCACCCCAAAGCACCTTGTCCCCATTTTGATGAGGACAAGGGCCTCTTCCCGAAAACCCTGGCCGTTGGTTGTTAGGGTCTGCGGGCAGGGGGCTTATAGGAATACGGGAGCCCCCTTTAATAAGGGGGCCCCCAGATCCCGGCCCCCCACCCTATGTGAATGAGTAGTACCCCCTACTCATTCACCTAGGGAAAAGTGTCAATAAAAAAAACACCTATGAGGCGTCCAATCATAGCAGATGACGAGAGGTGGAGTGGGAGAAGACATCGGGGTCGGGGAAGAAATGGAGGACACTGGCCTGCCGGGGGGCACAGTGGCAGCACTTGGGGCACAGTGGCAACATTTGGGGCACAGTGGCAAAACTTGGGGCACAGTGGCAACATTTGGAGTACAGTGGCAACATTTGGGGCACAGTGTCAACATTTGGAGTACAGTGGCAGCATTTGGGGCACAGTGGCAGCATTTTGGGCACAGTGGCAGCGTTTGATGGGCACAGTGGAAGCATTTGGGGCACGGTGGCAACATTTGGGGCACAGTGGCAGCGCTTGGGGCACAGTGGCAACACTTGGGGCACAGTAGCAACATTTGGAGTACAGTGGCAGCATTTGGGGCACAGTGGCAACATATGGGGCACAGTGTCAACATTTGGTCTGGTATGGATTTACAGGGGAACCCCCTCATGCCGAAAAAACGGCGCGTGGGTCCCCCCAGAATCCATACCAGATTATTCTTATCTGAGCACGCAGCCTGGACGGTCAGGAAAGGGGGTGGGGGACGAGCGAGCGCCCCCCCCCCCTCCTGAACCATACCAGGCCGCATGCCCTCAACATGGGGGGTGGGTACTTTGGGGAAGGGGGCGCCCTGCGGCCCCCCCACCCCAAAGCACCTTGTGCCCATTTTGATGAGGACAAGGGCCTCTTCCCGAAAACCCTGGCCGTTGGTTGTTAGGGTCTGCGGGCGGGGGGGCTTATAGGAATACGGGAGCCCCCTTTAATAAGGGGGCCCCCAGATCCCGGCCCCCCACCCTATGTGAATGAGTAGTACCCCTACTCATTCACCTAGGGAAAAGTGTCAATAAAAAAAACACCTATGAGGCGTCCAATCATAGCAGATGACGAGAGGTGGAGTGGGAGAAGACATCGGGGTCGGGGAAGAAATGGAGGACACTGGCCTGCCGGGGGGCACAGTGGCAGCACTTGGGGCACAGTGGCAACATTTGGGGCACAGTGGCAAAACTTGGGGCACAGTGGCAACATTTGGAGTACAGTGGCAACATTTGGGGCACAGTGTCAACATTTGGAGTACAGTGGCAGCATTTGGGGCACAGTGGCAGCATTTTGGGCACAGTGGCAGCGTTTGATGGGCACAGTGGAAGCATTTGGGGCACGGTGGCAACATTTGGGGCACAGTGGCAGCGCTTGGGGCACAGTGGCAACACTTGGGGCACAGTAGCAACATTTGGAGTACAGTGGCAGCATTTGGGGCACAGTGGCAACATATGGGGCACAGTGTCAACATTTGGTCTGGTATGGATTTACAGGGGAACCCCCTCATGCCGAAAAAACGGCGCGTGGGTCCCCCCAAAATCCATACCAGATCATCCTTATACGAGCACGCAGCCTGGACGGTCAGGAAAGGGGGTGGGGACAAGCGAGCGCCCCCCCCCCCCCCTCCTGAACCATACCAGGCCGCATGCCCTCAACATGGGGGGTGGGTACTTTGGGGAAGGGGGCGCCCTGCGGCCCCCCCACCCCAAAGCACCTTGTCCCCATTTTGATGAGGACAAGGGCCTCTTCCCGAAAACCCTGGCCGTTGGTTGTTAGGGTCTGCGGGCGGGGGGGCTTATAGGAATACGGGAGCCCCCTTTAATAAGGCGGCCCCCAGATCCCGGCCCCCCACCCTATGTGAATGAGTAGTACCCCCTACTCATTCACCTGGGGAAAAGTGTCAATAAAAAAAACACCTATGAGGCGTCCAATCATAGCAGATGACGAGAGGTGGAGTGGGAGAAGACATCGGGGTCGGGGAAAAAATGGAGGACACTGGCCTGCCGGGGGGCACAGTGGCAGCACTTGGGGCACAGTGGCAACATTTGGGGCACAGTGGCAAAACTTGGGGCACAGTGGCAACATTTGGAGTACAGTGGCAGCATTTGGGGCACAGTGTCAACATTTGGAGTACAGTGGCAGCATTTGGGGCACAGTGGCAGCATTTTGGGCACAGTGGCAGCGTTTGATGGGCACAGTGGAAGCATTTGGGGCACGGTGGCAACATTTGGGGCACAGTGGCAGCGCTTGGGGCACAGTGGCAACACTTGGGGCACAGTAGCAACATTTGGAGTACAGTGGCAGCATTTGGGGCACAGTGGCAACATATGAGGCACAGTGTCAACATTTGGTCTGGTATGGATTTACAGGGGAACCCCCTCATGCCGAAAAAACGGCGCGTGGGTCCCCCCAAAATCCATACCAGATTATCCTTATACGAGCACGCAGCCTGGACGGTCAGGAAAGGGGGTGGGGACAAGCGAGCGCCCCCCCCTCCTTAACCATACCAGGCCGCATGCCCTCAACATGGGGGGTGGGTACTTTGGGGAAGGGTGGCGCCCTGCGGCCCCCCCACCCCAAAGCACCTTGTCCCCATTTTGATGAGGACAAGGGCCTCTTCCCGAAAACCCTGGCCGTTGGTTGTTAGGGTCTGCGGGCGGGGGGCTTATAGGAATACGGGAGCCCCCTTTAATAAGGCGGCCCCCAGATCCCGGCCCCCCACCCTATGTGAATGAGTAGTACCCCCTACTCATTCACCTGGGGAAAAGTGTCAATAAAAAAAACACCTATGAGGCGTCCAATCATAGCAGATGACGAGAGGTGGAGTGGGAGAAGACATCGGGGTCGGGGAAAAAATGGAGGACACTGGCCTGCCGGGGGGCACAGTGGCAGCACTTGGGGCACAGTGGCAACATTTGGGGCACAGTGGCAAAACTTGGGGCACAGTGGCAACATTTGGAGTACAGTGGCAGCATTTGGGGCACAGTGTCAACATTTGGAGTACAGTGGCAGCATTTGGGGCACAGTGGCAGCATTTTGGGCACAGTGGCAGCGTTTGATGGGCACAGTGGAAGCATTTGGGGCACGGTGGCAACATTTGGGGCACAGTGGCAGCGCTTGGGGCACAGTGGCAACACTTGGGGCACAGTAGCAACATTTGGAGTACAGTGGCAGCATTTGGGGCAAAGTGGCAACATATGAGGCACAGTGTCAACATTTGGTCTGGTATGGATTTACAGGGGAACCCCCTCATGCCGAAAAAACGGCGCGTGGGTCCCCCCAAAATCCATACCAGATTATCCTTATACGAGCACGCAGCCTGGACGGTCAGGAAAGGGGGTGGGGACAAGCGAGCGCCCCCCCCTCCTTAACCATACCAGGCCGCATGCCCTCAACATGGGGGGTGGGTACTTTGGGGAAGGGTGGCGCCCTGCGGCCCCCCCACCCCAAAGCACCTTGTCCCCATTTTGATGAGGACAAGGGCCTCTTCCCGAAAACCCTGGCCGTTGGTTGTTAGGGTCTGCGGGCGGGGGGGCTTATAGGAATACGGGAGCCCCCTTTAATAAGGCGGCCCCCAGATCCCGGCCCCCCACCCTATGTGAATGAGTAGTACCCCCTACTCATTCACCTGGGGAAAAGTGTCAATAAAAAAAACACCTATGAGGCGTCCAATCATAGCAGATGACGAGAGGTGGAGTGGGAGAAGACATCGGGGTCGGGGAATAAATGGAGGACACTGGCCTGCCGGGGGGCACAGTGGCAGCACTTGGGGCACAGTGGCAACATTTGGGGCACAGTGGCAAAACTTGGGGCACAGTGGCAACATTTGGAGTACAGTGGCAGCATTTGGGGCACAGTGTCAACATTTGGAGTACAGTGGCAGCATTTGGGGCACAGTGGCAGCATTTTGGGCACAGTGGCAGCGTTTGATGGGCACAGTGGGAGCATTTGGGGCACAGTGGCAGCGCTTGGGGCACAGTGGCAAAACTTGGGGCACAGTAGCAACATTTGGAGTACAGTGGCAGCATTTGGGGCACAGTGTCAACATTTGGAGTACAGTGGCAGCGTTTGATGGGCACAGTGGGAGCATTTGGGGCACAGTGGCAACATTTAATGGGCACAGTGGCAACATTTGGAGTACATTAGGCAACATTTGGAGTACAGTGGCAGCACTTGGGGCACAAGGCTGCAATTGTTGTTTTTTTTTTTTTACAGAATTTTTCAGTTTGTGCCCCCCCCAAAAAAAATGTTGAGCCCCAGCCGCCACTGATACAATGTAACAATTGTAGAGGGAAGTGACCAATAAATGTATCCAAGTTTCCTCTAGAACTGTTACATTGTATCTCTTGTTACAAAGCTCCATCACTAGACAGGAAGTTGGTGCAGAATATAAGCAGCACTGACAGGTTCGCTTCATGCACAGACTGAGGTGGGCGGATCCGCAGGGATGTCTCCTCCTCCGCATGGCGTGGCCAGCGTATGAGACCCCGCCTCTCCAGTGTCTCCTCGCCCACCTGCATTACACCTGTAACCCCGCCTCCCGGAGTCCCCGCCCAACCCTGCTCATTCCTCCGCACCCGTATTCCCGCCCCCTTCCTCGGTCCCCGCCCACCCCGCTCTTTCCTCCGCACCCGCATCCCCGCCCCCCCGGAGTCCCCGCCCAGCCGTCATTCTCTCTCCCCCCGCCCATCGGAGTGGGCACGTGGACGGCTGTGACCGGCGGGGACACACATGGCGGCGGAGATGGCGGAGCTGATCCTGGAGGACGGGAGCCGCTTCACCGGCACCCTCATAGGGCGGAGCCGGCCCGTGTCCGGGGAAGTGGGTGAGTGAGGAGGAGGAGGAGGAGATGGATATGGGGGTCGGGGTTTGCAGTAAGGATCATAATGAGGAGGAAGAAGAGGACAGGATAGAGAGGGTACAATGGGGGTGAGGAGGAGGATGTGGGGTGGAAAGAACAGGAGGGGTGCGGGTGGCTATGTGTGAGGATGAGGGTGGCTATTGGTATGGGTGAGGATGAGGGTGGCTATGGGTGAGGATGAGGGTGGCTATGGGTGAGGATGAGGGTGACTATGGGTGAGGATGAGGGTGACTATGGGTGAGGATGAGGGTGACTATGGGTGAGAGTGGCTATTGGTATGGGTGAGGATGAGGGTGACTATGGGTGGCTATGGGTGAGAGTGGCTATTGGTATGGGTGAGGATGAGGGTGGCTATTGGTATGGGTGAGGGTGGCTATTGGTATGGGTGAGGGTGGCTATTGGTATGGGTGAGGATGACTATGGGTGAGGGTGGCTATTGGTATGGGTGAGGATGAGGGTGGCTATGGGTGAGGATGAGGGTGACTATGGGTGAGAGTGGCTATTGGTATGGGTGAGGATGAGGGTGACTATGGGTGGCTATGGGTGAGAGTGGCTATTGGTATGGGTGAGGATGAGGGTGGATATGGGTGAGGATGAGGGTGACTATGGGTGGCTATGGGTGAGAGTGGCTATTGGTATGGGTGAGGATGAGGGTGACTATGGGTGGCTATGGGTGAGAGTGGCTATTGGTATGCGTGAGGATGAGGGTGGCTATTGGTATGGGTGAGGGTGGCTATGGGTGAGGGTGGCTATTGGTATGGGTGAGGGTGGCTATTGGTATGGGTGGCTATTGGCATGGGTGAGGATGAGGGTGACTATGGGTGAGGGTGGCTATTGGTATGGGTGAGGATGAGGGTGGCTATAGGTGAGGGTTGCTATGGGTGAGGATGAGGGTGACTATGGGTATGGGTGAGAGTGGCTATTGGTATGGGTGAGGGTGACTATGGGTGAGGATGAGGGTGGCTCTTGATATGGGTGAGGGTGGCTATTGGTATGGGTGGCTATTGGCATGGGTGAGGATGAGGGTGACTATGGGTGAGGGTGGCTATTGGTATGGGTGAGGATGAGGGTGGCTATAGGTGAGGGTTGCTATGGGTGAGGATGAGGGTGACTATGGGTATGGGTGAGAGTGGCTATTGGTATGGGTGAGGGTGACTATGGGTGAGGATGAGGGTGGCTCTTGATATGGGTGAGGGTGGCTATTGGTATGGGTGAGGGAGGCTATGGGCGGGGATAGGTGAGGATAACCATAACTGAGGATGAGTATGGGAGAGGGTGGGGATGGGTGTGGATGACTGTGGGGATAGGTGAGGACAACTATGGGTGAGGATGAAGGGAACAGCAAGGATAGAGTGCATGAAGTTAGGGGATGGAGATGACAGGATGGAGATGACAGGATGGAGATGACAGGATGGAGATGACAGGATGGAGGTGATGAGGATGTTTGTGGGGTGGAAAGAGCAGGAGGGATGAAGGTAATTCTGGGTGAGGATGGGGATGACTGTTGTGTAGGGATGGGCAAGCCATTCAGCCAGAACATTGCCCATTTTGGTGTTTGCTGAACCCCTGAATTTTCTGTGCGTTGGGTGGGATGTTCGCCCGCCGAGTGCACAGTCATTAGTCCCCTTTCACACTGGGCAGTTTTCAGGCTAGAAGTGGCGCCTGTTAAGCTCCTGAAAACTGTCTCCCCAGTGTCTTTCCCTTCGGGTCTGGTATGTATTTTAAGGGGAACCCCACGCCAAAATGAAGAAACAAAATGGTGTTGGGTCCTCCCCCCCCAAAATTCATGCCAGACCCTTATCTGAGCATGCAACCTGAGAAGGCGCCCCCCCCCCCTCCTGGGGCATACATTGGGGGAGGGGGGTTGGTGCTTTGGGCCCACCCCAAAGCACTTTATCCACATTTGACCACCCCACACTTTTTGAGTCTGGGTAGGGACGGGGAAGAGGATTGGGAGGAGTCTGGGTAGGGACGGGGAAGAGGATTGGGAGGAGTCTGGGTAGGGACGGGGAAGAGGATTGGGAGGAGTCTGGGTAGGGACGGGGAAGAGGATTGGGAGGAGTCTGGGTAGGGACGGGGAAGAGGATTGGGAGGAGTCTGGGTAGGGACGGGGAAGAGGATTGGGAGGAGTCTGGGTAGGGACGGGGAAGAGGATTGGGAGGAGTCTGGGTAGGGACGGGGAAGAGGATTGGGAGGAGTCTGGGTAGGGACGGGGAAGAGGATTGGGAGGAGTCTGGGTAGGGACGGGGAAGAGGATTGGGAGGAGTCTGGGTAGGGACGAGGATTGGGAGGAGTCTGGGTAGGGACGAGGATTGGGAGGAGTCTGGGTAGGGACGAGGATTGGGAGGAGTCTGGGTAGGGACGGGGAAGAGGATTGGGAGGAGTCTGGGTTGGGACGTGGATTGGGAGGAGTCTGGGTAGGGACGAGGATTGGGAGGAGTCTGGGTAGGGACGAGGATTGGGAGGAGTCTGGGTAGGGACGAGGATTGGGAGGAGTCTGGGTAGGGACGAGGATTGGGAGGAGTCTGGGTAGGGACGAGGATTGGGAGGAGTCTGGGTAGGGACGAGGATTGGGAGGAGTCTGGGTAGGGACGAGGATTGGGAGGAGTCTGGGTAGGGACGAGGATTGGGAGGAGTCTGGGTAGGGACGAGGATTGGGAGGAGTCTGGGTAGGGACGAGGATTGGGAGGAGTCGGGGTAGGGACGAGGATTGGGAGGAGTCTGGGTAGGGACGAGGATTGGGAGGAGTCTGGGTAGGGACGAGGATTGGGAGGAGTCTGGGTAGGGATGGGGGGGGGAAGAGGATTGGGAGGAGTCTGGGTAGGGATGGGGGGGGGAAGAGGATTGGGAGGAGTCTGGGTAGGGATGGGGGGGGGAAGAGGACTGGGAGGAGTCTGGGTAGGGATGGGGGGGGAAGAGGACTGGGAGGAGTCTGGGTAGGGATGGGGGGGAAGAGGACTGGGAGGAGTCTGGGTAGGGATGGGGGGGAAGAGGACTGGGAGGAGTCTGGGTAGGGATGGGGGGGAAGAGGACTGGGAGGAGTCTGGGTAGGGATGGGGGGGAAGAGGACTGGGAGGAGTCTGGGTAGGGATGGGGGGGAAGAGGACTGGGAGGAGTCTGGGTAGGGATAGGGGGGAAGAGGACTGGGAGGAGTCTGGGTAGGGATAGGGGGGAAGAGGACTGGGAGGAGTCTGGGTAGGGATGGGGGGGGGAAGAGGACTGGGAGGAGTCTGGGTAGGGATGGGGGGGGGAAGAGGACTGGGAGGAGTCTGGGTAGGGATGGGGGGGGAAGAGGACTGGGAGGAGTCTGGGTAGGGATGGGGGGGAAGAGGACTTGGAGGAGTCTGGGTAGGGATGGGGGGGAAGAGGACTTGGAGGAGTCTGGGTAGGGATGGGGGGGAAGAGGACTGGGAGGAGTCTGGGTAGGGATGGGGGGGGGAAGAGGACTGGGAGGAGTCTGGGTAGGGATGGGGGGGAAGAGGACTGGGAGGAGTCTGGGTAGGGATGGGGGGGAAGAGGACTGGGAGGAGTCTGGGTAGGGATGGGGGGGAAGAGGACTGGGAGGAGTCTGGGTAGGGATGGGGGGGAAGAGGACTGGGAGGAGTCTGGGTAGGGATGGAGAGGAGACATGCAGTATTCCTGGTCTGGTTTCCCAGGTTGGATGGTGGACTTGGGGTATCCTAGGTCTCTGCTCTTTGGTGGGATGGTGGTCTGGGATGTCCTGGGTCTTGGCTTCCCAGTTGGTATGGTGGTCTGGGGTTGTCCCATGTTCCTGCTCCCAGTGAGGATGGTGGTTTGGGGGTGTTTTGGGTATTTGGCTTTTGGAAAAGCCTGGTGGGCTTGAGTTGTCCCAGGCCTCTGCTTCCTAGGGGAGGTGGTAGTTTGGGGGTATCCAAGGTCTCTGCACGCTGTGTGGAATGGTGGTCTGGGGTATCTTGGGTCTTTGTGCCTTGTGTGTGATGGTTTGCAGGTGTCCAAGGTCTTGGCTTCTCAGGTGGGATGGTGATCTGAGGGTGTTCCAGGTCTTTGCTTCCCTGGTGGGACAGTAGTCTGGGGGCAATCAGGGTTTTGGCTCACCAGGTTGAAACTGGGTAGCGACGGAGATGAGGATTAGGGCGAGTCTGGGTAGGAATGGAGATGGAGTGCAGTGTGTCAATACTTGGGTGATGATTACGTGGAGTTTGGGGTCTAGGAAGATGTAGGATGATGGTGTACCCAGTAGGGAAGAAGTGTTGGGATGAGGACTGGAGGCAGCAGAGTGAGAATGGGGATGACTGACCTCAGTAGGTTGTGTCTATGGCACAGGTGGTGGCAGATGGTGAGGTTCCAGTAACAATAAAACTAAATCGGATAGGAGCACAGAGGAGGCTTCCCTTGGATAATAAAGGTGATGGGGCCATATTTTGGTAGCAGGGACATCTGCGGTACAGGACCTCTGTTATTCTGCTCCACCCGGAGTGAAGTGACATATCCAGTACTTCCAGGTATGTAGAAGGAGTTCTCTCTCCAGGTGAAAGGTCTGATTTTGGTTCAACCCTGTCACACGGGAGAGGTCCTCAGTCCTGTGTAAGCTGTGAATTGTATCATACCAAAAATTCTTCTCACTCCAGTGGAGGAGGGGAGAGATGTACGGCCCGCCAGGGGGCTGTTGTGTTGCACTTCTTGGTAGATGACATTATAGATGGAGCGTGGAGGCAATGAGATCCCATTGTGGGCCCCAGGCAGGACTAGTCACACCCTGGCCAGGAATGAAGCTGCATTGACCTGTCATTGATGAGTGTCATGTCATATGTGGAGAGTCAGTCAGAGAATATAAACATGACTGGGGCACACAAAGAGCTAAAATCACACACAAAGGTTCAAAATAAAAATCAATGAAAAAATGGGTAAATATGGACCACTTGGTCTTTACTTCCTATCACTCTTCTAGTTTCTATGTCTGTCCATGGATGGGGTGGTGGTCATAGGGGTGTTGCAGGTCATGGCTCCTAAGGTGGGATGGGTGGTCTGGAAGTGTCTCAGGTCTTCACTCCACAGATAGGATGACGGTCTGGAAGTGTCACAGGTCTTGGCTTCCCAGGTGGCGTGGTGGTCTGGAGGTGTCACGGGTCTTGGCTTCCCAGTTGGCACGGTGGTCTGGAGGTGTCACAGGTCTTGGCTTCCCAGGTGGCTTGGTGGTCTGGAGGTGTCACAGGTCTTGGCTTCCCAGGTGGTCTGGAGGTGTCACAGGTCTTGGCCTCCCAGGTGGTCTGGAGGTGTCACAGGTCTTGGCCTCCCAGGTGGTCTGGAGGTGTCACAGGTCTTGGCCTCCCAGGTGGTCTGGAGGTGTCACAGGTCTTGGCTTCCCAGGTGGTCTGGAGGTGTCACAGGTCTTGGCTTCCCAGGTGGTCTGGAGGTGTCACAGGTCTTGGCTTCCCAGGTGGTCTGGAGGTGTCGCAGGCCTTGGCTTCCCAGGTGGTCTGGAGGTGTCGCAGGTCTTGGCTTCCCAGGTGGTCTGGAGGTGTCGCAGGTCTTGGCTTCCCAGGTGGTCTGGAGGTGTCGCAGGTCTTGGCTTCCCAGGTGGTCTGGAGGTGTCACAGGTCTTGGCTTCCCAGGTGGTCTGGAGGTGTCACAGGTCTTGGCTTCCCAGGTGGTCTGGAGGTGTCACAGGTCTTGGCTTCCCAGGTGGTCTGGAGGTGTCACAGGTCTTGGCTTCCCAGGTGGTCTGGAGGTGTCACAGGTCTTGGCTTCCCAGGTGGTCTGGAGGTGTCACAGGTCTTGGCTTCCCAGGTGGTCTGGAGGTGTCACAGGTCTTGGCTTCCCAGGTGGTCTGGAGGTGTCACAGGTCTTGGCTTCCCAGGTGGTCTGGAGGTGTCACAGGTCTTGGCTTCCCAGGTGGTCTGGAGGTGTCACAGGTCTTGGCTTCCCAGGTGGTCTGGAGGTGTCACAGGTCTTGGCTTCCCAGGTGGTCTGGAGGTGTCACAGGTCTTGGCTTCCCAGGTGGTCTGGAGGTGTCACAGGTCTTGGCTTCCCAGGTGGTCTGGAGGTGTCACAGGTCTTGGCTTCCCAGGTGGTCTGGAGGTGTCACAGGTCTTGGCTTCCCAGGTGGTCTGGAGGTGTCACAGGTCTTGGCTTCCCAGGTGGTCTGGAGGTGTCACAGGTCTTGGCTTCCCAGGTGGTCTGGAGGTGTCACAGGTCTTGGCTTCCCAGGTGGTCTGGAGGTGTCACAGGTCTTGGCTTCCCAGGTGGTCTGGAGGTGTCACAGGTCTTGGCTTCCCAGGTGGTCTGGAGGTGTCACAGGTCTTGGCTTCCCAGGTGGTCTGGAGGTGTCACAGGTCTTGGCTTCCCGGGTGGCATGGAGGTGTCACAGGTCTTGGCTTCCCGGGTGGCATGGAGGTGTCACAGGTCTTGGCTTCCCAGTTGGGATGGTGGTATGGGGTGACTAGGGTTTTGGTTCCCCAGGTAAGATGGTGGTTTGGGTGTGTCATGGGTCTTTGCTCCTCCATGTAGGATAGTGGTCTGGGATGTCCCATGTCTCCGCTCCTTTGATAGGATGGTACAGTGCATCAGGAAAGTATTCATGGCACTTAACTTTTGCCACCTTTTTGTTATGTTAAAGCCTTATTCCGAAATGGATTAAATCCATTATTTTCCTCAAAATTCTACAAATAATATTCCCTAATGACAACGTGAAAGAAGTTTGTTTTAAATCTTTACAAATTTATTTAAAAATAAATAGATAAATCGCATGTACATAAGTATTCACAGCCTTTGCTCAATACTTTGAAGCACCTTTGGCACCAATTACAGCCTCAAGTCTTTTTGAGTATGATGCTACAACTTGGCACACCTATTTTTGGGCAGTTTCTCCCATTCTGACCTCTCAAGCTCTATCAGGTTGGATAGGGAGCGTCGGTGCACAGCCATTTTCAGATCTCTCCAGAGATGTTCATTCGGGTTTAAGTCTGGGCTCTGGCTGGGTCACTCAAGGACATGTACAGAGTTGTCCCTTAGCCACTCCTTTGTTATCTTGGCTGTGTGCTTAGGGTCCTGTTGGAAGATGAACCTTTGCCCCAATCGGAGGTTCAGATTGCTCTGGAGCAGGTTTTCATCAAGGATGTCTCATGTACATTGCTGCATTCATCTTTCCCTCGATCCTGACAAGTCTCTCAGTTCCTGTCGCTTAAAAACGCCCCCACAGCATGATGCTGCCACCACCATGCTTGACTGTAGGGATGGTATTGGTCAGGTGATGCGAGGGGCCTGGTTTCTTCCAGACATGACGCTTGCCTTTCAGGCCAATCTTTGTTTCATCAGACCAGAGAATTTTGTTTCTCATGGTCTGAGAGTCCTTCAGGTGCCAGTTGGCAAACTCCAGGCAGGCCGTCGTGTGGCTTCGGTCTGGCCACTCTACCATACAGGTCTGATTAGTGGTGTTTTGCAGAGATGGTTGTTTTTCTGGAAGGTTCTCCTCTCTCCACAGAGAAATGCTGGAGCTCTGTCAGAGTGACCATCGGGTTCTTGGTCACCTCCCTGACTAAGGCCCTTCTCCCTTGATCGCTCAGTTTTGGCCAGGCGGCCCGCTCTAGGAAGAGTCCTGGTGGTGCTTCCATTTATGGATGATGGAGGCCACTGTGTTTCTTTGGGACCTTCAATGCTGCAGAACATTTTCTGTACCCTTCCCAGATCTGTGCCTTCATACAATCCTGTCTCGGAGGTTTACAGACAATTCTTTGGACTTCATGGCTTGGTCTGTGCTCTGACATGCACTGATAACTGTGGGATCCTATGTAGACAGGTGTGTGTCTTTCCAAATCATGCCCAATCAACTGAATTTACCACAGGTGGACTCCAAGTTGGAGAAACATCTCAAGGATGATCAGTGGAAACAGGATGCATCTGAGCATAATTTTGAGTGTCATGCAAAAGGCTTACCTTTTTGACATGTGTTTTTTTTTATTTTTGATATTTCTAATACATTTTCAGAGTTTTCAAACAAACTTTTTTTCACGTTGTTATTATGGGTTATTGATAAATAATGGGTTTGATCTAATTTTGAAATAAGGCTACTGTAACATAACAAAATGTTGAAAAAGTGAAGAGCTGTGAATACTTTCCGGATGCACTTTATTCCGGGTTGCCCAGGTCTTGGCTGCTCAGATGGGATGATGGTCTGGTGGTGTCTTGGGCCTCTGGAAAAGCATGGTTGTCTGGGGTTATCCCGGGTCTCTGCTTCCCAGGAGAGTTGGGGGGTATCCCAGGTCCTGTGTGTGTGAAATGATGGTTTGAAGGTGTCTGAGGTCTTAGCTCCCCAGGTTGGGGTGAATTGAGTCCTGGCTTGGTGGTGTGGGGTGTCCTGGGTCTTGGATTCCCAGGTGGGAAGGTGATGTGGGGTGTCCCGGGTCTTGCAATCTCAGGTAGGATGGTGGTCTGGGGTGTCCCATTGCTTTTTTTTTTTTTTCCCCCAGGTGTATGCTTCATAGGTGAGATGGTGGTCTAGCGGTGTCCTGTGGTTTTTACTTCCCAGCTAAGATAGTGGTCTGGGGATACCCCAGTTCTTTGCACCCTGTGTGCAATGGTGCTCTGGCAGTGCCCTGGATCCCTGGTGAGATGGTGTTCTGTGTACATTGTGGTGTCTGCGTTGTGGAGGAGTTAGGTTGTCCTGGGTCTTTTATTTCTAAAAGGGGTT
This sequence comes from Lithobates sylvaticus, assembly GCA_028564925.1. Taxonomy (NCBI): domain Eukaryota; kingdom Metazoa; phylum Chordata; class Amphibia; order Anura; family Ranidae; genus Lithobates; species Lithobates sylvaticus. The sequence goes on along the minus strand of CM053028.1, from coordinate 547,473,730 downwards.
GGTGGTCTGGGGATATCCCAGGTTCCTACAACCAAATCTCTGTTGCTCACAAAGGGGTGGTTTTCTGGGGGTTTCCCAGGTCTGTACAACCAAGTACATGTTGCTCAGAAGGGGATTTATGGGGGGGGGGGGGGGTGTCTCTGTGGCATGCAGGTTTGGGGGGTGACCTAGGTTTCTGGTCCCTTGGGGTGGGATTGTGTTTTTGGGGGGATATCCCATGTTTTTGCCCCCTGGGGGTGTTCCAGGTCTTAGTCCCCTGGGTGACATGCTGGTTTGGGGGTGTCCTGGTTCCTGACAGGAGATGGTGATCTGGGGGGTGGAAATGTATGATGCGGTCAATATGTTTAGCATCTGATTTGTGGCTTCTCCAGTCTAACCAGTTGTCTTTTCTTGGCAGTCTTCCAGACAGGCATGGTGGGCTACCCCGAGGCTCTGACGGACCCTTCATACAAGTCTCAGATCCTGATCCTCACATACCCTCTGATCGGGAACTACGGGATTCCTGCAGATCAACTTGATGAGTTTGGCCTTAGCAAGGTGAGAGAATTGAGAGGGGGATCTGGTTGGCAACAGAGGACTGTCCATGTGCCTTGCATTTCCTCAGCCAGGATTGGTCTGAAGGTCATCTGGGTGCCATTCTGCCTGGTCTCCAACACAGGATTGGGTGCTCGTTACTGGTCAGGCCAGGCAGTGCATCTCCAGCCAAAACCTTTTTACTGGTACTGGATAGAGCAGGACAGAGTTAGACCTCAGCTTCTATTGCTGAGTGCCCTCTGGGTAGATCTTGCCCCACCCATCAAGACGACAGAAAATGGTGGGGGAATTATCCACTTGGGGTCCTAGACTGAATATGAAGTTGACAAGTTTTATATCTTCCCCCACTCTGCCCAAAAGTTTTTTTTTTTTTTTTGGGCAGAAGACTGACTTACCGTGTGTATAATAAAGAATCACCTCCCTTTTTATAATTCCGTATATACTCGAATATAAGCAGAGGCACCTAATTTTACCACAAAAAAATGGGATAACTTATTGACTTGTGTATAAGCCTAGGGTGAGAAATGCGCAGCTACTGTAAGTGGAAAAGAGGGTCAACAATGCCCATTTGCAGCCTCACTGTGCCCATCTGCATGCTTCACTGTGCCCATCTGCATGGTTCACTGTGCCCATCTGCAGCCATAGGCCCTCTGAACTTCAAACTCGGTAGTTAAGGGTTCATAGATGCCCCCTAGCTGCAATGTGGTGTCTCTGGACCCAAAGGATCCCGAAATGACTTTGCTGCAGATGGACACAGTTGACCGACTTTGGGGCCAGTCTTGGTGCTAGGAACCCCAAATTTGGTGTGCAAACCCAGTGGAACTAGCAATACAACATATCCAATGGGGTTCCTATCACCAAGTGGCCCCGACGTACGAGGCCCCAAACTCGGGTGGGAAAATGTCATTCTCTGCTGCAGAAAAGTGACTCGAGTATAAGCCGAGGGGGGCATTTTCAGCACAAAAAAATGTGCTGTTAAACTTGGCTTATACTCAAGTATATACGGTAATCTCATTTTGTTGCTTTGCAGCCAGAAATGAAGACAGACAACATTTCTTGTTTTTTCCAGCTGTATTTACTTGTGCAACCTATAACATTCAACTGAAAGATAAAACACCAACATGTCAGGAAAAAAAAAAAAAGCAAAAATAATCACTGAGTTGGAGAAAGGATCACCCCCTTATGTCAGTATTTTGTTGGACCACATTTTTCTTTAACCACCTGATTACTTTGCACTTAAACCCCCCTCGTGACCAGACCAATTTTCAGCTTTCGGCTTTGACGCACTTGGAATGACAATTGCGCGGTCATACAACAATGTACCCAAATGAAATTTTTTTCATTTTTTTCCCACAAATAGAGCTTTCTTTTGGTGGTATTTAATCACAGCTGGGGTTTTTATTTTTTGCTAAACAAACAAAAAAAGATGGAACATTTTAAATAAAATCATGTTTAATAGTTTGTTATAAAAATTTTGCAAACAGGTAATTTTTCTGCTTCATTGATATGCGCTGATGAGGCTGCACTGGTGGGCTGCACTGGTGGGCACTGACAGATGGCACTGGTGGGCACTGACAGATGGCACTGGTGGGCACTGACAGATGGCACTGGTGGGCACTGACAGATGGCACTGGTGGGCACTGACAGATGGCACTGGTGGGCACTGACAGATGGCACTGGTGGGCACTGACAGGTGAAGCTAGTGGGCACTTTTATTAGCCAAAGGTGGGCACCATGGACCCTGGGCATATTGCAGTGAGAGGGACTGATGTCCCTCTCACTGCCGCTGGTGATCGTCTTTTTTTTTTTTCTCCTCGCGCTATCTGCGTGAGCAGGAAAAAAAGCTGATTACCGGCTCGGTTATTATCACATGATCAGCTTTCATTGGCTGACAGCTGATCACGTGGTAAGGGGTCGGGATCGACCCCTTACTCGGATCTGTGATCCAGCGAGTCTCACAGACTCGCGGATCACAGAGCGCGCTGTGCGCGCCCTTCAGGGGGCGCGCAGGCAGCTCGTTGCCGGGACGACGTCAATAGACGTCGTCCCGGCATATCAGATCCGCGTTGTAGCCGTCATTCGGCTATAGCGCGGATCTCAGGTGGTTAATTACAGCCTTTAGTCTGATTTGTCTCTAACTTTGCACATCTAGACTTTGCAATATTTGCCCACTCTTCTTTGCAGAACTGCTCAAGTTCAGTTAAATTTGATGGCAACCGTTTGTGGACTGCAGTCTTCAAGTCATTCCACAGATTTTCAATGGGGTTTAAGTCTGGCCTCCGACTAGGCCATGCAAGGAAATTCACCTTTTTTCTCCTTCAATCACTGTGTGGTCATTTTTGCTGTGTGCTTTGGGTCATTGTCATGTTGTAACGTAAACCTCCTTCCCATTGACAACTTTCTGGCAGAGGGCAACAGTCTTTCCTCAAGAACTTGGTGTTTTGCCCCGTCCATTTTTCTTCTATCCTGACAAGTGCTCCAGTCTCTGCTGCAGAGAAACACCCTCATAACAGGATCTTACCAGCTCCATGCTTTACTGTAGGAATGGCATTATATGGATGGTGAGCTGTATTGGATTTCCACCAGACATATCCTTTGTTGAGGCCAAATAATAAAATTTTAGTCTCATCTGACCATAACACCTTTTTCCATGTGGCCTCAGATACTTCAAGGTGCGTATTTAAGGGGGTCGGAGACAAAAATTGAATGATTTGGCATCAACACCAAATTTTAGTTTTTGACCACCTTAACCACTTCAGCCCCGGACCAATTTGCAGCCAAAGGACCAGGCCCCTTTTTGCGATTCGGCACTGCGTCGCTTTAACTGACAATTGCGCGGTCGTGCGACGTGGCTCCCAAACAAAATTGGTGTCCTTTTTTCCCACAAATAGAACTTTCTTTTGGTGGTATTTGATCGCCCCTGCGGTTTTTATTTTTTGCGCTATAAACAAAAGTAGAGCGACAATTTTGAAAAAAATTCAATATTTTTTACTTTTTGCTAGAATATCCTCAAAAATATATAAAAAAACATTTCTTTCCTCAGTTTAGGTCGATACGTATTCTTCTACATAATTTTAGTAAAAAAAAACGCGATTATTGATTTGTTTGCGCAAAAGTTATAGCGTTTACAAAATAGGGGATAGTTGTATAGCATTTTTATTAATAATTTTTTTTTTTTTTTTATTGTGACTGTGACATTATGGCGGACACATCGGACATTTTTGACACATTTTTGGGACCATTGTCATTTATACAGCAATCAGCGCTATTTAAATGCACTGATTCTTATGTAAATGACACTGGCAGTGAAGGAGTTAACCACTAGGGGGCGGGGAGGGGCTAAGTGCGACGTGTTGTTTTTTTTTTTTTACAGTAGGGGGGCGTGGCTGTACGTCTAACGTCATTGATCGGCGTTCCCGATGACAGGGAACAGCCGATCAATGACAGGCAGTGTAGGAAGCGCGGGGAGAGGTTTGTTTACACAGACCTCTCCCAGTTCTTCAGCTCTGTGACTTGATCACGGGACACCAGCGGCGATCGGGTCTGCTGGTCACGGAGCTCCCGACCGGGTCGCGAGCGTGCCCCCGCGGCTAGGCAATTAAAGGGGACGTACCTGTATGTGCTTTTGCCTAGCCGTGCCATTCTGCCGACGTATATGTGCAAGAGGCGGTTGGGAGGTGGTTAAAAAAACGCACCTTTTCCCCCTGTCACTGGGCAAGGGCACATCCCATGATGTGTGCCTTATATCTGACAGGGGCAGAGTGACCCCCATATTCATCCCAGCACAGCTGTGTGGTTACTGTCAGCTGGTTCATGCTGTGGGGACAAACCTTACTGGGCGAGGGGGTTTGTTGTGTTCCTTTTGCGGTATCATTGATGGCTGGTTCTCTTTGGGGGGGGGGGGATTCTTCCAGGGATTTAGTGGTGGCTGGTTCTCTTTGGGTTCCTGTGTGGTTCTTTGGTTCCTTCATAGGTTCAATGGTGGCTGGTTCTTGTATGGGTTCAGTGGTGGCTGGTTCTCTTTTTAGGTTCCTTCTATGGGTTCAGTGGTGGCTGGTTCTCTTTAGGTTCCTTCTATGGGTTCAGTGGTGACTGGTTCTCTTTGGGTTCCTTCTATGGGTTCAGTGGTGACTGGTTCTCTTTGGGTTTCTTCTATGGGTTCAGTGGTGACTGGTTCTCTTTGGGTTTCTTCTATGGGTTCAGTGGTGACTGGTTCTCTTTGGGTTTCTTCTATGGGTTCAGTGGTGACTGGTTCTCTTTGGGTTTCTTCATAGGGTCAGTGGTGACAGGTTCTTTCAGTGAGCCCCAGCTGATGACTTGGGTTGAGTCTTTGACTGGTGGTCAGTCATGTGGGTGGGGACATGTAGGGTGACTTCTGAGCTTGCATCATTGTGGGTGGGGAAGGCCCCAATAGGTTTCACAGATTATAAAAAAAATGTATCTCTGAACAATTACTGGTCAGAGGTGTAATGGTAGTCATCTTGTCATAAAGTTCTCATACATAGGATGTGCCTTTTTAAAAAAAAAAAAAAAAAAACGCACCTTTTGAAGATTCTAAGGCCATATGGAAAAAGGTGTTCTGGTCAGATGAGGCTAAAATTTAATTATTTGGCCTCATTTCTTTTTTTCATGTTTTTAAGGTGGTCAAAGACTAAAATCTGGTGTTGATGCCAAATCATTCAATTTTAGTCTCTGACCACCTTAAATGCACACCTTGAAGATTTCTGAGGCCACATGGAAAAAGGTGTTATGGGTCATATGAGACTAAAATTTAATTATTTGGCCTCAACAAATGATATTTCTGGTGGAAATCCAATACAGCTCACCATCCATAGAACACCATTCCTACAGTAAAGCATGGAGGTGGTAATATCGTGTTATTGGGGGTGTTTTTTAAGGAACATCTGTTGCCCTCTGTCAGAAAGTTGTCAATGGGAAGGTTTACCTTCCAACATGACAATGACCCAAAGCACACAGTGGTTGAAGGAGAAAAAGGCGAATGTCCTTGCATGACCTAGTCGGAGCCCAGACTTAAACCCCATTGAAAATCTGTGGAATGGCTTGAAGGCTGCAGTCCACAATCACCATCAAATTTAACTGAACTTGAGCAGTTCTGCAAAGAAGAGTGGGCAAATATTGCAAAGTTAGTAGAGACATATCCCAATAGACTAAAGGCTGTAATTAAAGCAAAAGGTGCTCCAACAAAATACACAAGGAGATGATTGTTTAGTTTTTTTTTTTTTCCTGACATTTTGGTGTTCTTCACTATGTTGTCAAGTGTTGCTTGCCCTTACACACCTGAACTTTAATGGCATCCCAGTCTTGGTCCATAGGGTTCAATATTGAGTTGGTCCACCCTTTGCAGAGAGTCCTGACCTCAACCCAATGGAACACCTTTGGGATGAATTGGAGTGGAGACTGTAGGTCAGGCCTTCTCGTCCCCATCAGTACTTGACCTCACAAATGTGCATCTGGAAGAATGGTCACACATTCCCATAGACACACTCCTAAACCTTGTGGACGGCCTTCTCAGAAGAGTTGAAGCTGTTATAGCTGCAAAGGATAGGCCAACTCAATATTGAACCCTACGGACTAAGACTGCCATTAAAGTTCATGTGCGTGTAAAGGCAGGCGTCCCAATACTTTTAACAATATAGAGCAGGGATATGCAATTAGCGGACCTCCAGCTGTTGCAGAACTACGATTCCCATGAGGCATAGCAATACTCTGACAGCCACGAGCATGACACCCGGAGGCAGAGGTATGATGGGACTTGTAGTTTTCCAACAGCTGGAGGTCCGCTAATTGCATATCCCTGATATAGAGTATCTTTCACTTGGATGTTATAAGTTGCACTAGTGAATGGTAAAATTATTATTTTCTATACCCACTGTATACATGACAAATAAAAAAAAAAAAAGACAGATTTTCCGAAGTTGGTTTTCCTGCACTGCTGTTTTTGTTTTAAAATTCCTTGATGTGGCCTTGAGCACGTTGTGTGCTGAAATCTCATCTTTCCCAGGATAAGCGAGCGTCTTGGTGTCTCTGTCCTTGTACTTTGTGAGGTCATAATGTTTGTTGTCCTGTCCTCAGCAGTGTGGGAATTCTAGAGCGTTCACACAGTATTGTCTGCTTCCTGGATGGAGAGCTGATGCTTTAATTTTCTCCTGCTTGGGTGTTTACAGGTGCATTAACCCGACCGGGCAAAATAAGCTGAAAGTCTCTCTTCTCCTCCCTGGGTGACTGCCGCCTATGGGGGGGTGGTCTTGGGAGATCCAGGCATGGGCGTCCGCATTGGGTAGAGGGGCAAGGTGTTCGCACACACAGCCCTCAAAATTTCCGCTCGCATTCGGCGAGTGGAAATTAGCGGAGGGCGAGTGTGGAGCAGGGATGGACTGGGCTGACAGTTTGCTGGCAGAAGCGGTGCAGCCATCAGAGCGGCCTGGAGGGGGGGGGGCTATGTCCCTGGCCCACTCTGAAGCCCGCACCGCTTCTGCCAGAAGCGATCAGCCAGGAAACTGTCAAGAGGGATCGGGCAGCCGCATGGCACAGAGCGGGGTCCTCCCGCTGAGACGCGGCTTGTACAATATCATACAAAAAGTGAGTACACCCCTCACATTTTTGTAAATATTTTATTATATCTTTTCATGTGACAACACTGAAGAAATGACACTTTGCTACAATGTAAAGTAGTGAGTGTACAGCTTGTATAACAGTGTAAATTTGCTGTCTCCTCAAAATGACTCAACACACAGCCATTAATGTCTAAACCGCTGGCAACAAAAGTGAGTACACCCCTAGGTGAAAATGTCCAAATTGGGCCCAATTAGCCATTTTCCCTCCCCGGTGTCATGTGACTTGTTAATGTTACAAGGTCTCAGGTGTGAATGGGGAGCAGGTGTGTTAAAGCGGAGTTCCACCCAAAAGTTAAACTTCCGCTCATTGTACCCCCCCTCCGGTGCCACATTTGGCACCTTTCGGGGGGAGATACCGGGTATCCTGTCCCCACTTCCTGGAGCCTCAGCCGTGGACATTTGCGTCACCACTCAGGCTCCCTCCTCCTCCTCCTTTCCCGGCCGCCAGGCCATTAGGAGAGAGGAGCGGAGCCTCTCGCATGCACAGTAGGGTTCCCAGCGTGAAGCTGTAAGTCTACTCTACTGGGCTCCCTTACTCGCAATGGAGGCGGCAGCACCCGACAGCTGATGGGGGGGGGGGGGGGAATTGACATGCCAAATGTGGCATGTTGGGGTCACCATCACTTTAAGCGGAAGTTCAATTTTTTTAGGTGGAACTCCACTTTTAAGCTTTTGCATGCCTGCACTTTATGTGATCTAGGAATGCACCAAATGGGTTTTTTGGTGCCGAAACCGATACCGAAAATTAAAAATACACTAGGCCGAAAACCAAAACAGCACCGATGCCGAAAGTGACTATTTAAAAAAAAAAAGTTTTTATACAGGAGATGGTCAGAGACTGGGGACACGGTACAGGAGATGGTCAGAGACTGGGGACACGGTACAGGAGATGGTCAGAGACTGGGGACACGGTACAGGAGATGGTCAGAGACTGGGGACACGGTACAGGAGATGGTCAGAGACTGGGGACACGGTACAGGAGATGGTCAGAGACTGGGGACACGGTACAATGCAGCCTCACCAGTGTCCATCAAATGCAGCTTCACCAGTGCCTGTAAGATGCAGCCTACCAGTCAGTTGTAGCAGCCTACCAGTCAGTTGTAGCAGCCTGCCTGTGCCCTTCATGCAGCCTCAACAGTGTCTGTGTCCATACGTAGCAGCCTGCCATTGCCCATGCCATGCAGCCTCACCAATGCCTGTGCCCATCAGATGTAGCAGCCCGCCAGTGCCCATGTTGTGCAGCCCGCCAGTGCCCATGACGTGTACCTCCTCCTCCTCTTCTCACTCCTGTCACACACAGCCTCCCCAGTGCCTGGTAATGCACGTCACGCTGTGTGTCAGAGCTGGATCTAAATCGCCCTGCAGCCTCCTAGGGAGGGGAGACTGAGGGGCGCGTCGGGATGAAAACATGTGCGGCATCCGGCGGGGTGGCCCGCCCCTTTTTATCTGCGCCATTATCGGCAACATTTCTCTTTCGGCAAATTGACGAAAATGCAATTTTCGGCCGATATGTTTAGGCGGACGAAATGTCAGTGCATCCTTATGACTAAGCCCCTCCCTGATATCGTTGAAAAGGGGAGGAGCATGGGTGACCTTAAAATGATCCCCCCCCCCCCCCCCCCCCCCCCCCCCCATGCAGACACCTATGCATCCATCCAGGATCTCTTTCTCTTAGAGGGGGATGATGGTTTGGGGTGTCCTGGGTCTCTTCATTCTGAAGGGGGGTGGTAGTCTTGGGACATTCACCATCTCTTTCTCTTAGAGGTGAATGTGGTCTGGGGTGTATCAGGTCTCTTCATTTTTATAGAGGAAGATGATAGTTTGAGATGTCTCTGGTCTCTTACTTTTTGAAGTGGGATGATTGTCTTGGGGTGTCCTGGGACTGTTGTAGAGTAGGGTGTTTGTCTGGAGGTGTCCTGGATCTTTTTATGGGAATGTGGTCTAGGAGTGTTCTGGGTCTCTTTCTCATACCGTGGGAATAGTGGTCTAGGGTCGTGATGCAAAAGAGATGTCCTGGGTTTTGTCCTCCTACAGATGTGGGGGAGGGAAATGACGATCCTAGAGATGCCTTGGGTTTTGTCCTACTGGTGTGGGGGAGGGAAATGACGATCCTAGAGATGTGTCCTGGGTTTGGTCCTTCTACAGGTGTGGGGGAGGGAATGGCGATTCAAGAGAGATGTCTATGTAATTATGTAACTGAAACTATGTCCTGGGTTTCATCCTTCTAGAGTGGTATGGTGGTCTGGATGGCTTCTTAGAGGGTATGGCTGTCTGTGCAAATCCTAGGTCTTGAGGTTCCTAGGATTAAGGGTGTGCCATGGCGTAGTTGTCACGGTGGACACACAGTTCATTCTCTTGTCCTGTGGAACGTTCATAGTTGTGCCTGTGCTCTGCTTTTTCAATTTGCCCTGCTCAGGTGTTGGCGCAGCATCTGGTTGGGGCTGAATGAACTGGAAAGGCTGCATCCTTCTGTAGCACTGACCCCCGAAGGAGCTGCTGGTTTGAATTGGGCCTGCAATCTACCAAGAAACCCCACTAACTTGACTCAATCCCCTTGGCACAGCTGTGGTGCAATGTAATACAGTACAATATAAGACAATGCAAAGTACCTGTATAATACCCTCAGGATCCACTGGCTCCACCTGGTGGGGAAAAACAGTACGCCACACAACTGAATACTTAACCAGAAATAGTTTTACTGTAGAATATTCAATAGGTGATTACAGAATTTATGCTGTCATCCCAACGTAGGACGACAGCACAATGAATTTCAATATGAACAATTTAAAATTGTATGTATACATATATTTATATAACTGGGAGCTCCCCCTACTTTAAAGGCTATGTGTGAGATCTTACTTAAAATACTTTGTCCGGATCTTCTTTCTTCGCTAGCCAAAGTAACTCCTTTGAAATTTGTAATCCAAAGTATATGGAAGGTTAAGTTTAAGGTGCTCCTGGTGTAACTCCAATAACTTATTTACAATGCTTGGGGCGCCAGAGTAAATGGGCCTTAAGCCTGCTCAGTGTCAGTTGCTCTGTTACTCCTCCGTGGAACTACAGATACCAGTGAGGCCTGTATGTGAGCCTAACTGCGTGTAACAAGTTAACAAACGGTGGGCCGTAACCCGCTCACCAATGGGATTTGAGTTTCGCGTGGTAACCTTGGTCCGGTGACTGCACCTTGCTCCAGTGTCAGCTGGGCCAGATGCTCTGTACCGCTCCACTGGGTGGATCTGAACCTCTGATGTTCCGATGAGTGTCTCTGAACATTCTCAATCTGGGCACCGTCTCTCTGGCTCTGTCAGGTCACTTCACAAACAAGCAGGTTTGCACTCCGTGATGGCTGTAGGCCGCTGACTCCGGGAAGCCTCCTCACAGATCCGCACAGGCAGGCAACGCGATCCCAAGAGACCTAAAATGGCCTCTCGGGTCCCTTTTATCTCCTACCTAGCATGCACTGCGTAAGAGTGTTCATGGGTAGATCACACAGACTCCTGGGTAACAAGGTCACCCTTCTGAATTTAAAACAGTCACTTCCTGTATAAGTCTCTTTGGGTTGTTCAGAGGTAATAATATACAAGTGCATTACCCATATTTGGTCACTAGATGGCTCTAGATACGGAACCATAGTAATGTCCATTAACCTTATATTAAAGTATATATAACCACATCAATAGACAAGGATGTCAGCGCTACACTTCTTTTTGAGGAACATGATAGTTCTGTTGATAAAACTGACCTCGTTAACCCATGTTCTCCAAGCTCTTCTCGTAGTATTTCAGCAATACTTTTATTTTTCCATTTGCACAGTGCACCTTTTTTTTTTTTTTTTTGGTCATTCCACTTCACCCACCTCTCCCGTCACCACCCAAATGTATTGTTCTGTGTCTGCATCTCTTATCCCAACACCTACATGTAGTTATTGTCATATTCTCTTTTTTTTTTTTTTTTCTTGCAGTGGTTTGAATCCGCTCGGATCCACGCCTCGGCGCTCATCGTGGGAGAGTGCTCGGACAAGCCCAGCCACTGGAGCTGCAGCCTGTCGCTGGACCAATGGCTGAACGAGCAGGGGATCCCAGGCCTGCAAGGTAAGGATGGAGTAGCCAATCGTTACACTGGGCTTGTCACTGATGTGAGGCACTTGTGCACCAGGACCAAACAAGAGGGGAAAATGGCAACCATTTGTTCAGTTTATAATGCGGGAGAGATGAATTCATTACCGGCGCATAGAAAGTTCCCCAGCTAGCAAGCCTTATTGGAAACCAGAGTATCCCCCTATGTACAGGACTGCCACAGGGGCACTCTGATGGCCGTATTTTATTTTAAGAGCAACACTGATGGGCACATTTTATATTAAGGGGCACACAGATGGCCATATTTTGTTGTACCCATCAAAGTCCCCCTTAACATAAAATATGCCCATCTGCGTGCCGCTTAACATAAAATGTGCCTATTAGTGTTGCTCTTAAAATAAAATATGGCCATCAGAGTCCCCCTTAACATAAAATAGGTAGAATGCTGATGGGCACATTTTATGTTAGGGGGCACTCTGATTGGTACAACAAATTATGCTCATAAGTGTGCCTCTTAACAAAATATAGCCATCAGAGTGCCCCTTAAAAAATTATGGCCATCAGAATGCCCCTTAAATTAGGCCCATCGGTGTGCAGTTTAGGAAAAATGTGCCCCACGTACCTTTTTGAGCTCAGGAGTAGTCAGCACAAGCTGCAGTGGGGCGCAAGCTGCGAGATGATCTATCTTGCAAGTAAGAGTCAGGAGCCAGAAGCAGGGTGCAGCGACCCGCGAGTAGCAGGGGGGCGGGGCGGAGCATGCACGTGACATCACACCTGGCGGGGGGCGCTCTTATGACAGAAGACCGGGAGCCACCAGTAGCAGGGGGTGAGGCGGAACATGCACGCGACATCACGCCTGGCTGGGGGGCGCTCTTATGACAGAAGACCGGGAGCCACCAGTAGCAGGGGGTGGGGCGGAGCATGCACGCGACATCACGCCTGGCTGGGGGGCGCTCTTATGACAGAAGACTGGGAGCCGCGAGTAGCAGGGGGTGGGGCGGAGCATGCACGCGACGTCACGCCTGGCCGGGGGGCGCTCTTATGACAGAAGACTGGGAGCGAGAGCCGCGGTCAGGAGGCGGGGGGTGCACACACGCGACATCACTGGTTGCTGGGAAACCCGCAGTCCCAGCAAACCAGTGACTGCTGCTACACTGGCGGTCCGGGCTAGAGCGTCGCTCGGTCCGTGCCCGGACCGCGGTCTGCCATTTTAATGACTGCTGCATTAGAATATTCAGGCTAGTGAGGTGCACCATTTGTTCCCAGCGGTTGTCTAAGGCTGGAACAGCCGCAGTTCATGGGTTTTTGTGTGATTGCCAACATGCCTGATCGCTGCTGTTGTTGGTTTTTTATCTTTCCTTTTTCTACAGGTGTGGACACCCGAGCCCTCACCAAAAAGATCCGGGAGAAGGGAACCATGCTGGGCAAGCTTATCCCACAAGGCTCGAGCGAGGGCCACATCCCCTATGATGATCCTTCAAAAAGGAACCTGGTGCAGGAGGTCTCCGTGAAGGTGTGTGCCGCATGACGAGTACTGGGGTGTCATTGGGGGGTGGCGAGGTATAGGGGAAAGAATGCAGAAATTTTGTTGATGCAAAATAGAGCGAAGCACCAGGCAAACCTCTAAATTCACAGATGAAGTTCATACATTGGTGACATTTTGCAGAAGGATTGGTATTTTTTGTCCAGTTTCTAGCCCTACAGAGACAGGTGGAGCCCTGGGCTGTGGTCATCTTGGATGTTGTCTGTTTTGGGGCTGACGGGTACTGTGTGGCATTTAGTGGGGTGCCCTGGCACTACACTGGGGGCACCTTGAATTTTGGAGCCCAGTCATCCTATCATTCTAAATGTGTTGTGCCTGTTGTAGCAGCTAGGTGGCAGGTGGTGCTTTGGTACTCCCTTGGGGGGCACCTTGGATGGGAAAGCCCAGTCCTTCAATTGTACAGTGTCTGCCATTTTGAAATGAGGTGTGTGGGCCTGGTAGTGCACTCTGTGGTATTTACTGGGCAGCCCTGGTACTACACGGGGGCACTTTGGATGGGAGAGACTAGTCCTATGGTCTCTGCCATTGCAAGGAGGTGTTTGGGCCTGGCACCACACAGTTGTGGCATTTAGGGGGCCATGATATTTACAGTAGGGATACCTTTTTTATACAACTGATTTTTTTTTTCCCTTAGATGGGACAGTCACGTGTGTTAAGCCTGGCACCAACGGTTTTGCCTGGTACTGTCCTGGGGGCACATTAAGTGGAAGTGCTCAGTCCTGTAGTCTATGCCCTTGCATGGAGTTGTTTGAGCTTGCCACCACACTGTTGTGGAATTGAGGGAAATGAGTGGCTGCTTGGTACTGCCCTTGGGGCACCTTGTGTGGGAAAGCCTAGTTCTATGCTCTCTGCCATTGCAGTGAGGTATGTTGAGCCTTGGCAGCACATTGTGTTTCAGCAATGAGGGGGCTAGGCACAGTCTCCTGGTACTGCCCTGGGGGGCACCTTGGATGAGAGAGCCCAGTCCTATGGTCTGTTAGGTGGTATGTGGTTCTTGCATTGCACAGTTGTAGCATTTAGGGGGCCATATTACACTGGGGACAGCTTGTATGGTTTATGGTCACTGTAGATGGGACAACCTAGTCGTTCTACCATTGTGTGCCTGGCACCACACTGTTGTGGCATTTAAGGTGATGGCTGTGGCACCTTTGTACTGCGCTGCTGGCATATTGGATGGGATAGCCCAGTCCAGTGGCCTCTGCCATTGCAGAGAGAGGTCTTTGGGCCTGGCACAGCACTATTTTAGCATTGAGGGGGATTGGTGCTGCAATGCACTGGGGGGCACCTTGGATGGGAAAACCTAGTTCTTCATCCTCTGCCATTGCAGGGAGGTGTGTGGTCTTGGTACTGCACAGTTGGTGGCATTTAGTGTGCCATGGTATTACCCAGAACACGTATGATCTGGGGTCACTTTGGATGGGACAGCCCAGTCATCCTACATTGTATTCAGCCTGGCACCCCACTGTTCAGGCATTGAGGGTAATGGGTGGCACCTTGGATGGGAATGCCATTGTAGGGTGGTACTGGGCTTGACACTGCACTGCACTGGGAATGAGAGGATTGAGTGCTGTCCCCTGGTACTGTCCTGGGGGGCACCATGGGTGGGAAAGCCCAGAGTGCTGTCCCCTGGTACTGTCCTGGGGGGCACCATGGGTGGGAAAGCCCAGCGCTATGGTCCTGGGCAGTGCTTTGTGTGGCATGAACAGACTTTTACAGATTTTGGTGCACTGTTGTGTGTTTGTGGTGGCTTGTGTGGACACTGTGTGTCGTGGTGATACCTTCTGACCTAACCGATACTTATGACCCTCCAGGAACCGCGTGTTTTCAACCGCGGCGGTGATGTGAAGATCGCGTCCCTGGACTGCGGCCTGAAATACAACCAGATCCGCTGCTTGTGCCAGAGAGGGGCAGAGGTGACCGTACTGCCCTGGGACTCTCCCATCAACAGTGCAGGTAAGGGGAACAGACTCCATGTGTGTACAGGAATCCCGCTGTCGTACAATCTGAGGCCTTGTGTGTGATTGATGGGGATTGTACTCTTATGGCCACGTACACATGATCTGAACTCTCGTCGGAAAAAGCTCTGACGGTTTTCCCGACGGAATTCCGCTCAAACTGTCTTGCCTACACACGGTCCCACCAAATTCCGACCGTCAAGAACGTGGTGACGTACAACACTACAACGAGCCGAGTTCAATGCTTCAGATCATGCGTCGAATTGTTTCCGAGCATACGTAGGAATTTTGCGCGTCAGAATTGCTACAGATGATCGGAAGTTCCTCAATTTTTTGCTGTCGGAAATTCGGGCAGCAAAATTCCGATGGAGCCTACACACGGTCGCTTTTTCCGATGAAAAGCTCTCATCGGTCTTTTTCTGGCCGGTATTCCGATCAAGTGTACGTGGCATTCGATGTCCCCAAACAGGTCTGTGGCGAGGTCTCTGATCTCTCTCTCCAGCACAGGCGGGGGAAGAAGTGATCTGTATCAAGGTCACTGTGGACTCGGTGCCAGCTCTCACCCTCCCTCTGCCAGCTCGATTTACACGGCACCAGACAATAAGTCTCCCCTCCCCCCTCCTTCATTGTTTGACCTGCGTTGACAATGTATGAGTCAGCCTTTCCCACCGCTGGTGGATTTCTAAGATGCCACACCGCCTTTCTAGGTCAGATGCCAAACCTTATCAGTGGTGTTTTGGCACACAGCGGACATTTTGTATTGCATTGTGAAACCTAACACCGTCATACGTAACGTGGGACTTTAAAAAAGAAAAAAATATTGAAAAATGTCATATCCAAACAAAAAAAATACTTTCTTTTTTTTTTTCCTGTTCACGTCGATTTCAAAAGTAACTGCTGCTGTAGGGGAAAGGAACTCCCACCATGTGCTTTTAGAGGGTGGCGGTGTCCTATTTGCATCTTGTTACATATTACACCCAATATACAATATATCCCTTTAAAGTCCCACATTCTGCATTGCTGTGTCGTGACTAGAATTCAGATGTAGAACCTGTGTTCTGAGTCCACATATGGGGCCGCCATGCTCTCAGTGCCCCGGTAGATACAATGATACACTGGCACAGCACTGGTGTATATAGTCCATCTAGTTTAACCAAAGAAAAAATAAAATACAATCCCATATACACAATCCATCACCCACAGTTGATCCAGAGGAAGGTGAAAAACCACAGAAAAGCATGATCCTATTTGCTACTATTTTCCTGATTTCCCTAGAGAGGCAAACGGATTTTCCTCGGATCAACTTTACCTATAAATAATGGTACCCAGTTATATTATGTACATTTAGGAAAGTATCCAGGCCTTTTTTTAAACAATCTACTGAGCTGGACAGAACCACCTCTGGATGGAGACTATTCCACATTTTCACAACTCTTACTGTGAAGAAGCCTTTCCGTATTTGGAGATTAAATTCTTTTTTTTTTTTCCCCCTCTAGATGTAAAGTGTGCCCCCTTGTCCTCTGTGATGACCTTAAACTGAATAACTCAACGCCAAGTTCAATATATGGACCCCTTATATATTTATACATGGTGATCATATCCCCCGCTTAATCTTCTCAAGAGTGAATAAATTCAGTTCCTCTAATCTTTCCTCATAGCTGAGCTCCTCCATGCCTTTTATCAGTTTGGTTGCCCTTCGCTGCACTTTCTCCAGTTCCCCGATATCCTTTTTGAGAACTGGTGCCCAAAACTGAACTGCATATTCCAGATGAGGTCTTACTAATGATTTGTACAGGGGAGAAAAATGATCTTTCTCTGGAGTCC
This sequence comes from Lithobates sylvaticus, assembly GCA_028564925.1. Lineage (NCBI taxonomy): Eukaryota > Metazoa > Chordata > Amphibia > Anura > Ranidae > Lithobates > Lithobates sylvaticus. The sequence goes on along the minus strand of CM053028.1, from coordinate 547,457,163 downwards.
ATACCTCTCTTAATACAAGAAAGGACTTTGATACAAGAATACACTGGCACAGCAGGGGCAGATTCAACGATACATGAGCGCGCGCATTTTTTTTGTTTGCCTTAGTCACTTACCGATCTGGTCTCCACCAATGTTTTTGTTGAAGTCCTTTCACAGTTCTAACCTAATTATAATGTAAGAGCTGGGTTTTATCTGGTGGGGGTTATTTACTAAAACTGGAGTGCAAAATCTGGTGCAGCTGTGCATAGAAACCAATCGGCTTTCAGGTTTTAGGCCGGGTTCACACTGGTGCGACAAATGCTCCGACATTGGGAGCTCAGGACGTGTGAAAATCAATGTTTCCCTATGGGAGTTGTCGGACCAAGTTTGAAAATGCTCTCTGTACTACTTTGGTCCGACTTTGATCCTACTTCAGCCCATTGAATATCATTGAAGTCGGATCACCGTCTTGCCTGATCCGACTTTGGTATGCGACTTGTGCTCTGATCTTGAAACCGGCATGGGTTCTCCTCCAAGAGCATACCAGGCCCTTCAGTCTGGTATGGATTTTAAGGGGTACCCCCTACGCTGAAAGGCCGGAAAACCGGGAGAAGAGGCCAGAGAGAGAGTGGAGAAGTCGGAAGAGACCCCCCCCCCCAAGTTGGAAGAGACCCCCGGAGCTGCCTAATACATTACTTTTTTAAAACCCCCAGGTGAATGGGTAGGGGTATGATTTTCCCCATACTCATTCACATATCAAAGGGGGCTCCTTGATTCCGATATGCCCCCCCGCCCACAGACCCCGACAACCAACAGCCAGGGTTGTCGGGAAGAGGCCCTTGTCCTCATCAACATGGGGACAAAGTGCTTTGAGGTAGGGGGGGCCGCAGGGTGCCCCCCGTGCCCCCCCTGACCCAAAGCACCCACCCCCCATGTTGAGGGCATGCGGCCTGGTATGGTTCAGGTGGGGGGGGGGTGCTGACTCGTCCCCAACCCCTTTCCTGACCGGCCGGGCTGCGTGCTCGGATAAGGGTCTGGTATGGATTTTGGGGGGGGACCCCCGCAACATTTTTTTGGCGTAGGGGGTTCCCCTTCAAATCCATACCAGACTGAAGGGCCCGGTATGCTCTTGGAGGGACTACCCATGCCATTTTTTTTTTATTTAGAATTTGGCGTGGAGTTCCCCCTCGAGATTCGTACCAAACACAGTGCCTGTTATTGGCGGGGATCCAAGTTGGACCCCCGTTCATTGAAGTTGGACTCGTCTCTGACTTCAAGTCGCAGGGCAAAGTCGGATCCAAAGTAGGGCGAGTGTCGTGTCGCACCAGTGTGAACCCGGCCTTATTTTCAAAGCTTAAGTGAACAAGCTGAAGTTAAAAGCAGATTGGCTACCGTGCACAGCTGCACCAGATTCTGAGTGCTCCAGTTTTAGTAAATCTACCCCCAATGTGTCCCTGTGGGGGGAGATTTATCCTTTCTGAATGTTCTTGTGTTTATTGGAGATTCTAAAATATTCCAGAATAGAGGAGAAATCTTCCAGTGGGGGATGTCTGTTCCAGTGCTAGCTAGATGTTTTGCCTTCCCTTCCCCCAGGGCAGATGCAGAGAAATTTCTTCCCCAGTGGGGGGACACTGGATAGCAAATTTAAAGAGAGGGGGGGGAAGCTAAAATTTTAATTTGTTTCTCCCGCCCTCATCTGTTTTCATTACACACTTTATTTTAGGTGTCATCACTGGGTCTCTGTACATCTCTATATGCAACGCAGGCAGATCATGACTGGTTGGGAAGGGCCAGTCTGTACATCTCCAATGTGTCCATAGTTTCTTGTTTCCTTCACTCTGTGCGATTTCTTTCCTCAGACTTTGACGGACTGTTTCTCAGTAATGGTCCTGGAGATCCACTCTTCTGCCAGGAGTCAGTCCAGAACATCCGAAACTTCATGAATGAAGACCAACCAAAGCCGGTGTTTGGAATCTGCCTGGGGCACCAGATTCTGTCCCTGGTCATCGGGGCCAAGACCTACAAGATGAAGTAAGCAAGGACTGTGGGTGGCGGGGGGCGAAGTGTTATCGGGTACTCTCTGGTGGCAGCTCCTCTCAGTTAATCATGGTTGGCTTTGTTAGTCAAAATTCAACCATTGATACGGGACGTTCTGGATGGAGTTTGGAAGGGTTGGATCCATTGTGACAGTTTTCCTTATTGCGGTCTGTCCTCATTGCTAGATTTACCTTCACTTCTTTCTTACTACGTGACTCGGGTCCCAATGGGGACACAAGTGGGAATAAAAACTGGTCAGAGGACCCTTCCTCAGATGGTGGGTCTGGTAATACAAAGACCTTGTTTGTCTGCTCTTTGGTTATTCTAGGTCATGTAGAGTGCAGCTGGCAGGAGGTTAGGCGATCTTCCAAAGATGGTGGGTCTGGTTATACAAGAACTTGGTTTGTGTGCTCTATGGTTATTGGTAATGTAGCGTGCAGGTGGCCCCATGGCAAGAAGGAAGGAAATGCCTCTTGGGGAGGTCTGGTTGTACAATGATCTGGTATGTCTGCTGTACGGGTTATTCTAGGTAGAGTGCAGATGGCACCATGGCAGGAGGGAAGGCAATGTTCCTCAGATGGCAGGTTTGGGTAAACAAAGGACCTAGTTTGTCTGCTCTATGGTTATTCTTGGTAATGTAGACTGCAGATGGCACCTTGGTAGGAGAGTAAATGTTCCTCTCATGGAGGTCTGGTTATACAAGCACCTGGCGTCTGCTCTATGGTTATTCTGGGTTATGTAGAGAGCTGGTGTCACCATAACAGTAGGGCAGGCACTGTTTCTCATATGGTGTTCTGGTTATACAAGGGCCTGGTTTGTCTCCTCTTTGGTTATCCTGGGCAGAAGAGAATGTGATGTTCCTCAGATGGAGTACCTAATGTGTCTGCTCTATAGTTATTCTAGATAATGTAGAATACAGGTGTCACCATAGCAGGTGGGCAGGCTCAGATGGAGGTCTGGTAATTCAAGGCTGGTTCTCCTGCTCTGTGGTTACTCTAGGTGATGTAGAGTGCAGGCATCAACATGGCAGGATTGTAGGCGATGTTCCTCATATGGAGGTCTGGTTATACAGGGACCTGGTGTCTACTCTATGGTTATTCTTTGTAATGCAGACTGCAGATGGCACCTTGCCATGGGAGAAGGCAGTGTTCTTCAGATGATGCTCTGTTTAAACAGGGACTTGGGTTGTCTGCTCTATGGTTATTCTGGGTAATGAAGAGTGCAGGTGGCACCATGGCAGGAGGGTAGGCAATTTTTCTCATATGGAAGTCTGGTTATACAAGGATCTGGGTGATCTGCACTATGGTTATTCTGGGTAATGTGTGCAGGTGCTACTATGGCAGGAGGGCAGGCAACGTTCCCCCAGATAAAGGTCTAGTTATAGGTGGACCTGGTCCTTTGTTTTTGTTTTTTTGGGGTAATGTAGGGGTGCCCTTCACTGGTAATATATGCATTTCAGTTCCTGGAGGTGGCATTGAGAGAGGGGACTATTCTCAGCCCTGATCTTATCTTCTACACAGGTATGGGAACCGTGGCCATAACCAGCCGTGTATCCACGAGGGCTCCCGAAGATGCTTCATCACCTCTCAGAATCATGGCTACGCCGTCGACCCCAAAACCTTACCAGAAGGCTGGTCACCACTCTTTACCAACGCCAATGATGAGTCCAATGAGGGCATCATTCACGACTCCAAACCGTTCTTCAGGTGGGTGAAGCTTCTTTCTTTAATGGCTGCTGATGGAGTCTTCAGAAGATCTTGCAATTTCCTGTGTTGTAGTCTTGTAACCTTCTTGAGCAGAATATTCATTATGGGGGTCTCCTGGGTTTGTTCTTCCAGTGTGCAGTTCCACCCTGAGCACCGTGCTGGCCCCATGGACTTGGTGTGTCTGTTTGACGTCTTCTTGGACACCGTGCGGGAGATAAAGGCTGGGAGAGTGGGAGGAGTCACAGGTGAGTGCCCATCATGGTGGGAGGAAGTGGACCACCAATATAGCAAGTGGTGGATTAATTCACAGCAGATATGATTTACAGCTGTCCATCTTCTGCTCTCTCCTCTAGTAAAGCAGCGGTTGGACGATCTCCTCACATACAAAGACTCTCCCAGCGTCTCGGAGTTGATTGCCTGCAGACCTCGTAAAGTGCTGATCCTGGGCTCTGGGGGGCTCTCTATCGGCCAGGCCGGGGAGTTTGACTACTCGGGATCACAGGTAACTTCTTAAATACCGATTTCTTGGCTGGCATGATTACCTCCAGCTTCAATAACTTGTATGAGTAAGGATGTCTGATATTCTAGATGGGAATTTTGGAGGACCTTGTTGGTCAGGGTACTAGCCAGGCAACAGATGTCCTTCAGAAGGGCATTGGCAGCTCCCATGTGTGTCTGTAAGGAAAGTTTGCTGTAAATGGTCACTTCCAATGCCTTAGCAGCCTCCATTGGGATAAGCGCTGGTTTGGCAGACTGAGGGCATTGTAAATTTTGTCTTAAGTCACCACAAAGTTGGGTGGAGGATGGGGAATCAAAGTTGTATGGATGGGATGAGCAATGTTGGGTCTATTGGAGAGAAAAGAGATGGATGACAGGTGGACAATTTGCATTTCAAAAATGATTGTGCAAAATTTTGTCTGACCCTTAAATATAAGATTGCCAGTTCTTACTGCATTCTGGGCCCCATCTGTGGTTGCACATTAGAGAGCTACCCAATTCACCTCTGACAGTGCCCTGGTTGTTGTGTCCTGGTTGTTGGGTGCATAGCCTTGTGGGTTGGTGGGTGTAGAACTGTGGTTGCAGTCAGGGCATCCAGTTTGGTGGTGGTGGTTGCAGGGCTGCGGTGCCCTGGCTGGCAATAGTTGCAGTGCCAGGGCGCACTGATTGGTGGATACAGAGCCAGTTGGCTCAGTGAGCGCGGTGCTATAGTTGGCAATAGCTGCAGAGCTGGGGGGCACCATGGATGGCAGTAGTTGCAAAGCCAGTGGGACACCCTTGATTGCATTCATTGCAGAGCCAGGGTGCACTGGTTGGTGGGTGCAGAGCCAGTTTGGTCGGTGAGTGTTGTCCTGGGATGCCCTAGTTAGCAATACCTGCAGAGCTGGGGGGCACCATGGATGGCAGTAGTTGTGGGACACCCTGGTTGGTATTGTTTGCAGAGTTGGGGTGCCATGGATGTCAATAGTTGCAGAGCCAGTTGGTTCGGCAAGTGCAGTGCTGGAGTGCCCTGGTTGGCAATAGCCAACCATGGATAACCGTATCTGATAAGGAGGGGAAGGAAAAGAGGCAACAAACCTCTTCCCTTCCTTATCAGATATTTTTATTATTGGGATGTTGGTATCATTAGTTTGACTACTTCATCTTGCATTTCAACATGGATAACCGTAGTTGCAAAGCCAGCGGGACACCCTAATTGGCTGTGGTTGCTGCAGTGCACTGATTGGTGGGTGCCGTGGACCATGTGGAATACCCAGTCTAGACACTATGTGGACTGGTATCTGGCTTCACCAACACAAAAGAGGAGCTGACGTGCCTGATGGGTTTGTAAGTGCAGTGTCGGGACACCCTGGTTGATGGTGTCTGCAATCAGGGCATTCCAGCTCTGCAAAGGCGGAAGGGTGCCTTGGTTGGCAGTGTTTGCAGAGCTAGGGTGCCCTGACTGGTGGCTGCAAAGCTTAGGTGGGTTTGTCAGTGCGGTGCCTTGGTTGGTGGTGGGTTGGCATATAGAATAAATATTTCAGCACATCTTTTAGCCTTAAATCCACATCTTCTAATTTTTATGATTATTTTTTTTTTATTCTTTTTATTGCTTGTGACCTGACATCCTCTGACTTCCCACAATCCTCTTCCCTGTCCAGGCCATTAAAGCGCTGAAAGAGGAAAACATCCAGACAGTGCTGATTAACCCCAACATTGCCACGGTGCAGACCTCCAAGGGGCTTGCGGACAAGGTGTACTTTCTGCCAATCACAGCGGATTATGTAACACAGGTGGGTGTGATATCAGAAACCAAGGTACTGGGGATGTTCCCGTTGATCACTACTGACCCTTCTGCTTCCTTTACAGGTGATAAAGAACGAGAGGCCGGATGGCGTTCTCCTGACATTTGGTGGTCAGACGGCTCTGAACTGTGGGGTGGAGCTGACGAAACGCGGGGTGCTGGAGAAGTACAATGTGCGTGTCCTTGGCACCCCAGTGAAGTCCATTGAGATGACGGAAGACCGGAAGATCTTCGTGGAGAAGATGGAGGAGATCGGGGAACATGTGGCACCAAGTGAGGCCGCCTCCTCGCTGGAGCAGGTAATGGAGTGCTTGGTATGGGGGCGGGGGGGGGGGTCACTGCCCTATGGAGGCTCAGTATTGCCTCCCAATGTCCTCAGGCTATTCTTACTTGGGTGATAGTAACTTGACTCTGAAAATCCCTCCTTCCTCATTAGGCTCAGGCTGCCGCGGACCGTCTGGGGTACCCGGTCTTGGTACGTTCAGCCTACGCACTTGGTGGGCTGGGCTCTGGCTTCGCCAACTCAAAAGAGGAGCTAACGTCCCTGGTGTGCCAGGCATTCGCCCACACCACGCAGGTCCTGGTGGACAAGTCGCTGAAGGGATGGAAGGAGATTGAGTATGAGGTGGTGAGAGACGCCTACAACAACTGCATAACGGTAAGCAGACTTCTGTACATCGCCAAACTTGTTAGATGTGGAGCTTTTGGATTGGAAGGTCTCAGAATTAAGTCTCTCCCTCTCCCTCCCCAGGTGTGTAACATGGAGAATGTGGACCCTCTGGGTATCCACACCGGGGAGTCCATAGTGGTGGCGCCCAGCCAGACACTGAATGACTACGAGTACAACATGCTACGCAACACTGCTATCAAGGTGATCCAGCACCTGGGCATTGTGGGAGAGTGCAACATCCAGTATGCCCTCAACCCGCACTCTGAGCAGGTAAAGGACTAGCGCGGTATCCTGGAATAGACGCGACCCAGGCGTTCTATAGGGTAGTGGAGGGGAACGAGAATCTTTTCTTGCAGAGTCACATGGAGCCTCCCTTTTAGTGTCGATGTGTCACCTGTTCATATTCTGTTCCTCGCAGTATTACATCATCGAGGTGAACGCGCGTCTCTCCCGCAGCTCGGCCTTGGCAAGCAAGGCCACTGGATACCCCCTGGCATATGTGGCAGCCAAACTGGCATTAGGGATCCCTCTTCCGGTTCTCAGGTATGTCCTCTATTTGCTCCCCGTTAGTCTTGAAGTATGGGTACTGCTGTAAATCCACCGCATGACCACAGTATGCCTTTTTCTTAAAGTGATTGTAAGGGTTTGTTTTTATTTTTTTAAATAACATATACTTGCCTCCACTGTGCAGCTCGTTTTGCACAGAGTGGCCCCTATCTGGGGTCCCCCGGTGGCTCTCGCGGTTTTTCCCCACATCAGATAACCCCCTAGGAGAAGCGCTCTCCCGAGGGGGCTACCTTGCGGCCTCGAGTCCAGCACTTGGCGCCCGCGTCATTGGATTTGATAACAGCGCAGCTATTGTCTCCCGCTGCTGTCAATATATCCAATCAAGAGCTGGGAACCCCGGGCAGAAAGACAGCGTGTCCCCGCTCGTCAAGTTCCAGGCCTTAGGTTAGTAAAGGGGGGGGGGGGGGGGCCGGTCACTGGCAGGTGTGTGTTTATATTTATTTTTTTTATTTTATTTTTTTAAGGTGAGAAAACAAGGTTTACAACCCCTTTTTAAAGGGGTGTTCCGGGGGAAAAAAAATTTAAAAGCCAGCAGCTACACATACTGCAGCTGCTGGCTTTTAATAAATGGACACTTACCTGTCGTGCTGTCCCTCAATGTCGGCACCGCAGCTGATGTCTCCATCAGCTGTCTGGTGCTGCCGCCGCCATTGTGGGGAAGGTAGCCCAGCAGTGCAGCCTTTCTGCTTCACGCGGGGAACCCTACTGCGCATGCGCGAGGCCCCGCTCCTCTCTCCTATTAGCCCGGCGGCCGATGGAGGAGGGAGCCCCGCGGTGAGGTCACGGCGCGATCGTGCCGCGGCGTACTTCCGGAAGTGGGAAAGGATACCTGTCCCCTAAAAGGTGCCAATTGTGACACCGGAAGGGGGGAGGAAACCGATGAGCGGAAGTTCCACTTTAGGGTGGAGCTCCGCTTTAAGTTCTCAAGCACATTTTTCCTTTGTTTGATAGCTTTAACGTTGCAAGAGAGATCTAAAACTGTGTGAACGTGTTCCTAGTTCTGATCTGGTTAAACTGGAAATTTTTGTCTAAATCATAGTAGCCATTATTGGTTATTGGGGGCACTGGGTCTGGGCATGTAAGCTTCAGCAACGTCTGGTATATGAAAAAGATTTTTTTTTTGCTGAACCCCATCCCACCTTTCCAGTAGCTGTTTGCGTACAGTGCCCCCTGCTTGTACCCAACTGATCCTTCATCTCATTTAGGTTGGTGGCCGATGTACAGAATGAAACATGAGCTGCAGTCTTTAATGAAAATGCCAAGTCTTTAATTCTGGTCCTCCTAGTTTGAGTAGTTTATTCAGTCACTGGCCCAGAATAAGCAGGCAAGCTTGCATTTTTCGTAAAGGTCAGACCAGAGATCTTCTAAGTCTTGTTTCTCTCCTCCATCCTTTTTTGTAGAAACTCTGTCACCAACTCCACCACAGCCAACTTTGAGCCCAGCTTGGATTACTGCGTGGTGAAGGTCCCCCGCTGGGATCTTAGTAAATTCCTACGAGTCAGCACCAAGATCGGCAGCTCAATGAAGAGCGTGGGTAGGTACATGGGTTGGTGGTGATGTCTTGGCATATTCTAGAGAACTTCCACTGTGCTTTTGGCTGCACCCCTTAAAAATGAATCCACCTACAATGGCCACCATCGCTCAACCTCCTTTTACAAATTGCCAGGTGACTGGGTATCATGTTGACCCTCTGCCTTCCATCCTTCGCTGACCTGGATGCCTGACCTCACTTGATGCTTTCGTGTCCTAGGTCTGTGGATGGGTTGAAGCCAAAGGATGGCAGCCAGGCATTTTAGGAAGAGGTTCCATAGCGGTGGTCTCCATATTTGTTTCCATGGCAGGTTTTTCTTTAATATGTCATGGTTCATGCCTCTGCTGTTCCAGGGGAAGTCATGTCAGTGGGACGGAATTTCGAGGAAGCTTTCCAGAAGGCACTGCGCATGGTGGATGAGAACTGCGTGGGGTTCGACCACACGTTGAAAGCGGAGTCTGATGAGGTAAGCGTGGTCACCAGGTTTGAGGGAATTTGATGTTGCGTTGGCAGTGGCAGGTTTATCACTGTCCTTGTCCTTCAGGAGCTGGAGACCCCCACGGACAAGAGAATATTTGTGCTGGCAGCAGCGCTGCGGGCCGGCTACACCATCGAGCGCCTGTACGAACTGACGAAGATCGACCGCTGGTTCCTCCACAAGATGAAGAACATCACCGATCACTTATCCACACTGGAGTCCTACCAGGGCGACACCGCCATGACCCGGGATGTCCTGCTCCGTGCCAAACAGCTGGGCTTCTCCGACAAGCAGGTGGCAATTGCTGTGCAGAGGTGAGAGCTTTGATGCCATCTTCTGCCTATTTGGCATACTTGCCTCTCCGGGGTCTAGCTTTCTCCTACCTCTCCCCTCTGCTCTCTGTAATAGGAGAGGTAATATATTCCCATCTCGGGTCCCCCATATCCCCTACCTCCCCTCCATTCCCAGTAATAGAGGTATTATACTCCTGTGTCCAGTGTCTCCTACTTCTCCATTTTCTGTAATACAAGACTGATTATATGCATTTCTGGTGCCCCGTGTATCCTACTGCTCCTCTGTTTCCTGTAAAGGTGTTTTACTCCCCTCTCTGGTGTCCAGTGTCTCCTACTGCTCCTCTGTTCTCTGTAATAGAAGTGGTAAAGTGGAACCTTGGATTACGAGCATAATCTGTTCCAGGAGAATGCTTGTAATCCAAAGCACTCGCATTTCAAAGCGAGTTTCCCAATAGAAGTCAATGGAAATGAAGATAATTCGTTCCGCATTGACTTCTATTGCATGCAATACCGCATGTGGCCAGAGGTGGGGGGGCATTGGAGAGCCTCGAATACTCAGGGACTGCTCGGCTGAACTCGGAAAGGCTCGGAAACGGAGTATTTCCAAGTGATTCCGAGTATTTCCAAACCGTTCAGAGTGGCGCCGGCGCCCCCTCACACCTCTGGCAAAATGCGGTACTGCACACCCCATTAGCTTGAATTCTGCCGGTTTCCAGTGTCTCCTACATCTCCTCTGTTTTCTGTAATAAAGATATTCTCCCCTCTTCCATGTCCAGAGTTTTCTGCTTCTTTTTCTTGTAATAGAGGTATTCTACTCCCCTCTGGTGTCCAGTGTTTTCTACTTCTGTTCCCTGTCATAGAGGTATTTTCAACTCTCCTGTGTCCAGTGTTTTCTACTTCTCTGTTTCCTGTAATAGAGGTATTTTACTCCCCTGTCCTGTGTCTCCTATTTCTCCTCCATTCCCTGTAATAGAGGTATTGTACTCTCCTCTCTGGTGTCCTGTGTCTCCTAATTCTCTGTTCCGTGTAATAGAAGAAGTATTCTACTCTCCTCTCTGGTGTCCTGTGTCTCCTACTTCTCTGTTCCGTGTAATAGAAGTATTCTACTCTCTTCTCTGGTGTCCTGTGTCTCCTACTTCTCTGTTCCGTGTAATAGAAGAAGTATTCTACTCTCCTCTCTGGTGTCCTGTGTCTCCTACTTCTCTGTTCCGTGTAATAGAAGTATTCTACTCTCCTCTCTGGTGTCCTGTGTCTCCTACTTCTCTGTTCCGTGTAATAGAAGTATTCTACTCTCTTCTCTGGTGTCCTGTGTCTCCTACTTCTCTGTTCCGTGTAATGGAAGTATTCTACTCTCCTCTCTGGTGTCCTGTGTCTCCTACTTCTCTGTTTCGTGTATTAGAAGAAGTATTCTTCTTTCCTCTCAGGTGTCCAAAGACTACTACCACCCCTCTGTTCCGTCCCATGTCTTCTACTACTATTTTTCTGTTCCATGTAATAGAAGAGGTATTCTACTCTCCTCCCAGGTGTCCCATGTCTTCTACTACGCCTCTGTTCCATGTAATAGAAAATATATTCTACTCTCCCCACAGGTGTTCCATGTCTTCTATTACTTCTCTGTTCCATGTAATAGAAGAGGTGATTTACTCACCTCTCTGGTGTCCATATCTCATACCTCATCTATATTCCAGTGCTGAAGCCTCTGCTTTTGTCTGTTAAGCATTTAACTCTTGCAGGTGTGTTGGATGTCTGTGTCCGCCGCTGGGCACGGTGGTTCCTTCCTCTGACCTTTTTGAGTTACTGGTGTTTCCTGAGGATGAAGTAGGGGACAGAGGAAGGAACCACAGCTCCCATCAGGAGGGACGCACATCCAAAACTCCTGGAAGTGTTGAAGACACCGCTGGGGGTTGCAGTCCTGTAGTTGAGGGAAGATAGTAGACACTGGGGATGGGGAGTTTGGAGGTCTTCTATTGCAGGGAGCTTTCAGTTGGAAATTTTTTGCAATATGCACGCCTGCTTTAAAATCTTTGCCAGCTGTTTGCTTAATGTGTGGCCAGATCTGGTGGCAGATAACAAAAGGGGTCTCGGTATGTAATGCTTGTAGGGTAGTTTGGATAAATAGTTTGAACTTTTGGCATGGTATAACCCGGATATTTTTCCCCCCTCCATTCACAGCACGGAGCTCGCCGTCCGGAAGTTGCGGCAGGAATGGCAGATCCTTCCGGTAGTGAAGCAGATTGACACGGTGGCCGCTGAGTGGCCGGCACAGACCAATTACCTGTACCTGACCTACAACGGCATAGAGCACGACCTGTCATTTGAGGAGCCACACGTCATGGTGATCGGCTCCGGCGTCTACCGCATCGGCAGCAGCGTGGAGTTCGACTGGTGTGCAGTGGGCTGTATACAGGAACTGCGCAAGGTGAGGTGTAGCTGTGGGAGAGGCAGAGCTGCCTGGGGATCTGTATAATTTCTAGAATGCTCCTCTGGGGTGTGGCCTTTCTGTTATATGCCAAATCTGCTTACTAAAGCATCGCTCCTTCAGACCGATATCTACCCATCAAGGCATTTTGATATTTGCATAACTCCTCCCATGGGCCAGCCCACTGCATGCATCAAGACTGAGTACTGAAGCAGTAAGCTATATACAGCACCCTGCTAGCCCCTCCCATGAGCTACGATCTGCCTGAATTGCACAGAGACCCAGTTTATCATGAAAATTTGAAAGGTTTTAAGTCTGTTCAATAAGTGAAATAAACCTATTGATCCTGTCTGGAATCTTATGAGCCAATCCACTTCCTGTGCGCTCTCCCTTTTATCAGTTACATTGTTCCAATTTTGTTTTTCCTCTTTGGTTTTTAATTAATTTTTAATTCTGTTTTCACAGATGGGCTTCAAGACGATTATGGTGAATTATAACCCGGAGACGGTCAGCACTGACTACGACATGTGCAACAGGCTGTACTTTGACGAGATCTCCTTCGAGGTGAGTGTCGGAGGGTGGTGCAGGTCCTTAAAGGGCACCTGTCCTCTAATTGGGGAGGACACACAGAGCCATTGTTCACATTTTTAATTTTTATTAAGTGAAACTTAACTATAAGCAGCTGATGTTACAAGCAAATCTTGACCATTTCTGCCCCTGGAAGATTTTACCTCCTTCCTGACCAGAGCACTTTTTGCGATTCAGCACTGCGTTGCTTTAACTGACAATTGCGCGGTGGTGCGATGTTGTTCCCTAACAATGTTTCCCACAAATAGAGCTTTCTTTTGGTGGTATTTGATCGCTTCTGCGGCTTTTATTTTTTGCGCTATAAACAAAGAAAGAGCGACAATTTTGAAAAAAAAAACTATATTTGTACTTTTTGCTATAATAAATCCCCCCCCCCCCCCCTTTTTATTTTTTTTAAAAAGCTAATTTTTTCTCAGTTTAGGCTAATAGGTATTCTTCTTCTACATATTTTTGGTAATAAAAATCGCAATAAGCGTATAGTGATTGGTTTGCGCAAAGGTTATAGCGTCTACAAAATAGATTTTATAGCATTTTTTTATTATTCGTAAATGCTGCAATCTGCGATTTATTTATTTATTTATTTTTTTCGTGACGGCGACATTATGGGCGGACACATCGGACAATTTTGACACATTTTCGGGACCATTGGCATTAATACAGCGATCAGTGCTATAAAAATGCATTGATTACTGTAAAAATGTCACTGGCAGTGAAGGGGTCAACACTAGGGGCGATCAAGGGGTTAACTGTGTGTCCCTCAAGTGTGTTCTAACTGAAGGTGGGATGGGACAGACTAGGTGAGATGACAGATCGCTGTTCATACTTTGTATGAATAGACGATCTGTCACTTCTCCCCTCAGAGAAACCGGGATCTCTGTGTTTACACACAGAGATCCCGGTTCTTGCCGTGTCATCGACACCGCCGGGCACTCGCATCGGCTCCGGGGGCGAGCGCCCTTAGTGGCTGCCTAAGGAAGCGTCATAACGTCGATTCGCCTGCCCGTGACATTCTGCCGCAGTAAAACTGCGGCGGCTGGTCGGCAAACGGTTAAAGGCTGCTTTAAAATTGGATCTTGCCTCCACACTCTCCTGCCTTATTGATTCTTTAATGCGATGAGTGGTTTTGTCGACCAATGAGATGGTATAACCAAGCTTAGTTATGGAAAGTGGAATTTTGGACTCAATGTTTTCTCAGCAGTCAGCAGGGACACAGAAGACCATCTGTTGGTTTGGGTGGGGGGTGGCGAATTAAGAGGCGCAGGTGATGACCCCTTTGGCATGCGGTTAGCTCTTTTACTTACTGCTCCCGTCCTCTCTTCCAGGTGGTGATGGACATCTATGAGCTGGAGAACCCAGAGGGGATCATCTTGTCCATGGGAGGCCAGTTACCAAACAACATAGCAATGTCCCTGCACCGACAGCAGTGCCGCGTCCTGGGCACCTCGCCTGACTCCATTGACTCTGCCGAAAACCGCTTCAAGTTTTCCCGCCTGCTGGACACCATTGGGATCAGCCAACCACAGTGGAAGGAGCTGTCTGATTTGAAGGTATGCCGGGGCTTCCCTGCCCTCCTCTGGAATAAGGAGGTACACTGGAGTGTGCTTAGCGGGCCTCTGGGGTACACTGGGTTTGCTGTGCCCAACTCTGTGATAAGGGGGATATACTGGGCTTTGGATATTCTCTGCCCGCATCTGCTATAAGGGGGAGTATGCTGGGTCTGCTCTGCCTGCCTCAGGGATAAGGGGGCTTATGCTGGGTCTGGCTCACCCCCTTTGGTCTCCCATTTCTCATATGCCTCCTCTGCCTCAATCCTCCTCGCTCACCTTTCTGTCTCTTTTTCTCCAGTGTGCTCTGCAGTTCTGTAACTCTGTCGGGTTCCCCTGCGTGGTGCGCCCGTCCTACGTTCTTAGCGGGGCTGCCATGAACGTCGCGCACTGCGACGAAGATCTGGAGAAGGTTCTCAGCAATGCCGTGGCCGTGTCCAAAGAACATCCCGTGGTCATCTCCAAATACATCCAGGAAGCCAAGGTCAGTCTGTTTTTTTTTTTTTTTTCTTGGGTTAAGAATGTGATCTGGTGAGTTATTGATGATCAATAAAAACCCTCTGACCTTGCCAGATGAAAACCATAATACTCAGAGCAAGAAGTAATAATGACGTATTGGAGCTTAATATAATGTAACTGCTGTAAACTATTCTCGAGTATTTGGATTAGGTCACAAAAATGAATACCTTCTACCATGTCTGATGTAAGAGTCTAACTTTATGGAGGAATGCTTGAATGCCCATCATTACCAGCTCTATCTTTGTATTTTATTCTGCAGACCCCCTGATGAATAAGCTGGGTCATTTTGCATTGGCCACTTTGAGATTTAATGAAGCCTTTGTATTTGTAGTCTGTTAATGCCATGTATGTTTTTCTCCCCCCCAGGAGATAGACGTGGATGCTGTGGCCTGTGATGGGGTGGTGGTGGCAATTGCCATCTGTGAGCATGTAGAGAATGCCGGAGTCCACTCTGGAGATGCCACACTGGTCACCCCTCCTCAGGACATCACCCCAAAAACCCTGGAGAGGATCAAAGCCATTGTCCATGCGGTGGGGCTGGAGCTTCAGGTGACCGGGCCTTTCAACCTGCAGCTCATTGCCAAGGTAAGAGTGCCGACCTATCTCACCACTATGACCTCATTTAGCATCAACCCTGCCTGTCTGCTCATAAGCCCTCACGTGATCAGCTTATTAAAGTGAACCTGTAACCTCATGAAGGAGCCCCAAGCCTCATGCAGCTATTTCAAAGTTCTTCTTTTTCATTTTAAATCAGGTTTTCCAGGTCTGGGTGGAAAGAGGTGAAGAATAATTTAGGTGCCACATGGAGAGAGAGAGAAAATGGATATCTGAGTTTAGGACTTAAATGTCTCCTAACTCTTGGTCACGGTGTGCTTGGCATGCTCTAGGCCTCCCATGATGCAATGAGAAATTTATTTGATGCCAAGATGCTAGGTTTGGATGGGGCGTCATGAGCTTGCGATTATCCTAAGTTTTTTTTATAGTTGGGTTACTTGGCCACATGAAACCTTTATCCACTTGTGGACTTCAGGTCATTCACCCTTAACTTGTTTTCGCATTGCTTCTCTCCACATGTAGCTAGTCTGGCTTGCGCTCCAATATCTTCCATCTATCATCATCATCATGCATGCTATCACTCTAACGCATATACATTTTATCTAACATGTTTGTCACATTGGACTCCTCCCATATTCTCCTTGTCTCCTCCGCAGGACGATCAGCTGAAAGTGATCGAGTGCAACGTCCGAGTCTCTCGCTCCTTCCCCTTCGTCTCCAAGACTCTGGGGGTGGACATGGTGGCTCTGGCTACACAGGTGATCATGGGAGAGGAGGTGGAGCCGGTTGGACTGATGACAGGGATGGGAATTGTGGGTGTGAAGGTAAGACTTCTGTCCTCTTAGGCAAATTAGAAATCTGGAGCCTTTCATACAGTTGTGAGGAGTTCGTAAAGAAAGCTCAAACCAAGGCAAGTGTTTGCCAGTAATTTAACTTTTTTTTTATTTTTTCTCCTTTTTCTAACCCAGGTGCCTCAGTTCTCCTTCTCTCGTCTGGCCGGAGCAGATGTGGTCCTCGGGGTGGAGATGACCAGCACGGGGGAGGTGGCCTGCTTTGGAGAGAACCGCTACGAAGCTTATTTGAAGGCCATGCTGAGTACCGGCTTTAAGATTCCACAGAAGAACATTCTGCTGACCATCGGGAGCTACAAGGTGAGAGACCGGTAGGGCAGCTTCACCGCTTGGTTGATTTTAGTGCTCAGATAATGATGGGTCCGAATTTAGAGAGACTCTTCTCCATGTCGGCAAACCTCTTCCGATTTGAGCGAGAACATCTGGTGCTGTGAAGCCCAGCAAACAATACAGACAGTTAAAATGTTTATCTACCGGTTCATCTTAGATTCTTTAGGGACCTATTCTGCAGTGTGTTTATTTAAAGAGTTTGCACCACAACTTGATCGTTGGTGAATTCCCCAAGCGATCAAGTACGTTTAGCACTTTGTCTCATTTTGATACGTGACAGCATCGCACAATAAAAGCACTTTCTTTGTGCTGGCTGTCGGCTCCTTCCCAGACTAAAGCCCAATTTACGGATTTTGCTTCTTTTTTTTTTTTTTTTTTTTTTTTTGCGTGAGCTTCAAGCCAGCACTGTAGCCACCACCAAGCTGTACTTTTTGGTTACCAGTTATCGGTTTCTGTTGTGGTTCAAGCTACCCACCTTGGGGTATTAAATGACAGCACTAATTTACAGTATGTGCCTTATGCCAGAGACGAGTGCTCTCACTCGGACCTCATGAAATAGTGGTGTTTTGTTGAGCAGCATGGTCAAACAGTGGTGTGGGGGAGGAAGGGAGGGTGACACACTAGTTCAGTAATCATGGAACCGATGAGACCGTGACCTCTTGGTCTCCTTGGGAATTTAACAGCACTGTGGTGGTGCCTCATTATTAGAGTCCCTTTTACATTAGCTTGATAAGGGGTTACTTAAAGGCCACTCCCATCCCGACCACTATACACTCTCTCCTTCAACACTCAACCGCCACTTTTTTCTTGGGTACAGCCATTGAAAGATACCCAGAGCTTATAGGGGGTGGTGTCGTTATAGTGGTCAGCCCCAATGCTTGGCTTCTCATTGGAGAAGGTCACATTCCCCGCATAACCGGAAAGCTTGTGTATTTTGCGTTTTGAAAGTCATGGAAGGAGGATCAATTCTGGAGCTGTATAAACAGACCCTGGCTCTGAATGGGCGAGGTGGTGGGGGGTCTCTCTTTAAAGCAGTTGTAAACCCTTTCATATACCCAGTGAAGTGACTGGCCTGGAGTAATACAGAGATGAAACACATCCTCCTATAGAAGTTGTACCTGTTTACCTGCAGTCTTCTTTTCTACATCTGTTCAAAGTCCAGAATTTATAAAGCTTGTCTGAGGTGTCAGAGAAAAGGAAGTGGAGAGCTGAATTGACACCCTTCAGAGCTCAGTGAGGAGCGCTCTGAGAGCTCATTGGAGGGAAAGGCCACCACCCCCCCTGCACACAGGAAAAGAGCTGTGGCTGGCAATCGGCTGGAGGTTCCTCCCCTGTCACCTTTTTTCTCTTGGTGTCAGGAAAACTTGTCAGAAGTGACTCATGCAGAGGAAGGAGGCAGCAAACAGAAATGACACTTGGTGCTTTGGACTGAGATAAGTACAACTATAGAGGGATATGCTTTGTTCATATTTCATGTCTGAGGTTTACAACTACTTTTAAGTCTTGCAATGTACAAATGGCTTTTACCCAGAATTCCAATCTTCTTGAGAGCCTTGCGGTCATTTTTTTTTGAAAAGCATAACGCCTGCTGCCTGGTATTTTTATACTTTTTTTTTTTTTTTTTTTCTTTTTTCTTTTTTCCCTCCTACAGAATAAGAGCGAGCTCCTGCCCACCGTGCGTGCCCTGGAGAGCCTCGGGTACAGCCTGTTTGCCAGTCTCGGAACGGCCGACTTCTATACTGAACATGGAATCAAGGTGATTACACAGGTTTTTGTATTGTCAGTCTCCTTTTTTTCAGTGTCTCCTCACCTTCATCAATAACCATTTCCAATGGCCTCTTGCAGATTAAGGCGATGGATTGGGTCTTTGAAGATCCGGACTGCGATGGGCCCATGAAGGAGAAGCAGGGGAGCATCATGGACCATCTGTCCGAGAACCATTTTGATCTGGTCATCAACCTCTCCATGAGAAATTCTGGCGGCCGCAGGCTTTCCTCCTTCGTCACCCGCGGGTACCGTACTCGCCGCTTGGCGGTGGATTACTCCGTTCCGCTGATCATCGACATCAAGTGCACCAAACTGTTTGTGGAGGTGAGGAGTGTGGGGGGGGGAGAGGATTGGTAACTGTTTGGTCCTTATGTGCTGGAGAATAGATGGCAGGGACTTTAAGGCCAAAGTGAATGCAAAAAATGGGTTACAAAGTGAACCTGTGGTGAGAATAATGATAGCCGAAATGTAATGTACACTCAATACATTCCCTTCAAGAAATACCCCTTTGAGACCCATTGTTGTCATCACTGGGTTTATCTGTTTGCTGTCTTCAGTTTGGTAGGAGGGTCCGGCATGCGGCTATAAACATCACAGCCCTCTGCCTCAAGTGGTAATGAGAGAACGTGTCCCCAGAATCCCTTTAGGTGTGCATGCCCCTCCCCACGGGATACTGGATGCTACAGACTTTAGCTGTGCCATCCCCTGATCACGCTTAACCACTTAAGGACCGCCTTACGTTGGCAGAATGGCACGGCTGGGCACATCAACGTACAGGTACGTTGCTCTTTAACCGCTTCCCGACCGCCTCACGCAGATATACTGCGGCAGAATGGCACGCGCAGGCGAAATCACGTACCTGTACGTGGCCCTTTAATTGCCTGCCCGTGGGGAGCTCCGTGACCCCGGCCGCGGGACCAGCGGACCCGATCGCCGCTGGTGTCCCGCGATCGGGTCACAGAGCTAAAGAACGTGTAAACCAGGGGTCTCAAACTGTGGCCCTCCAGCTGTTGCAAAACTACAAGTCCCATAAGGCATTGCAAAGCTGACAGTTACAAGTATGACTCCCACAGGCAGAGGCATGATGGGACTTGTAGTTTCACAACAGCTGGAGGGCCACCAGTTTGAGACCCCTGGTGTAAACAAACCTCTCCCCACGCTTCCTACTCTGCCTGTCATTGATCGGCTGTTTCCTGTCATCGGGAAAGCCGATCAGTGACGTCAGACGTACAGCCACGCCCCCTAATGTAAAAAAAACACAACACGTCACAGCCCATAACCCCTCCCCTCCCACTAGTGGTTAACTCTTTCACTACCACTGTCATTTATACAGGAATCAATGCATTTAAATATCACTGATTGCTGTATAAATGACAATGGTCCCAAAAATGTCCGATGTGTCCGCCATAATGTCACAGATCGCCGCCATTACTAGTAAAAAAAAAATATTAATAAAAATGCTATACAACTATACCCTATTTTGTAAACGCTATAACTTTTGCGCAAACCAATCAATGACCGCTAATTGCGAATTTTTTTTTTTTTTTTTATCAAAAATATGTAGAATAATATGTATCGGCCTAAACTGAGGAAAAAAAATTTTTTTATATATTTTTTGGGGATATTTATTATAGCAATAAGTAAAAAATATTGCATTTTTTTCAAAATTTTTGCACTTTTTTGTTTATAGCGCAAAAAAAAATTAAATAAAAAAAAAAAAAAGCAGGGGCGATCAAATACCACCAAAAGAAAGCTCTACTTGTGGGGAAAAAAGACGTCAATTTTGTTTGGGAGCCACGTCACACGACCGCGCAATTGTCAGTTAAAGCGACGCAGTGCCGAATCGCAAAAAGGGGCCTGGTCCTTTTTTGGCTGCAAGTTGGTCCGGGGCTTAAGTGGTTAATAGAGCATAGTCGATGAACTGATCAGCAGATAGCACAGCTAGAGTCTGCTTCACCCGGTAACCACAAATGAAAAACAGATGCAGCGCCCACTTCTGGGTCCCAGAATAGACATGCGAGGAATCTGAATAGTCGGCGCTCTGGCTCTAAGTGTCCTCCTAAATGAAGAGCCGGCAACTCGCACGTCCATTTCCAAGTCTTTACTTACAGAATAGTGATAACAGCTTACATGTTTCGGTAAATAGCCTTAGTCATAGGTTAAAACTAAGGCTATTTGCTGAAACCTGTAGGCTGTGCTTATCAACATTCTGTAGCTAAACAAAGATTTTAACCACTTCAGCCCCGGAAGGATTTACCCCCTTCCTAACCAGAGCGTTTTTGCGATTCGGCACTGCGTCGCTTTAACTGACAATTGCATGGTCGTGCGACGTGGCTCCCAAACAAAATTGGCGTCCTTTTTTTCCCACAAATGGAGCTTTCTTTTGGTGGTATTTGATCACCTCTCATTTTTTTTTTATTTTTTTTTTTTTTGCACTATAAACAAAAAAGTGCGATCATTTTGAAGAAAAAACGCATTATTTTTTACTATTTGCTATAATAAATATCCCCCAAAAATATATAAAAAAACAAACATTTTTTTCCTCAGTTTAGGCCGATACGTATTCTTCTACATATTTTTGGTAAAAAAAAAATCGCAATAAGTGATTATTGATTGGTTTGCGCAACAGTTAGTTTACAAAATAGGGGATAGTTTTATGGCTTTTTTAATAATAATTTTTTTTTTAACTAGTAATGGTGGCGATTAGCGTTTTTTTTTATCATTTTGGCGGACACATCAGACAATTTTGACACATTTTTTTGGACCATTGGCATTAATACAGCGATCAGTGCTATAAAATTGCATTGATTACTGTAAAAATGTCACTGGCTAGGTGGCAGTGTTGGGGTTAAGTGCTCCTAGGGGCGTGTTTCTAACTGGGGGCGTGGCTGTGTGTGACACCACACTAATCGCTGCTCCCGATGACAGGGATCAGATGATCAGTGTGCTGTCACTAGGCAGAACGGGGAGATGCTGTTTACATCGGCATCTCCCCCATTCTTGAGCTGCGTGACACGATCGCGGGTATCCCCGCGGTGATCGTGTCCGTGCGACCATGGAGCTCTCAGCATGCGCACACGGTGGGAAATGCAAAGTAACGTATGGGTACGTTACTTTGCCCAGCTGTGCCATTCTGCTGACTGTAAGTGCAGGAGCCGGTCGGGGAACCGGTTAATACAGATGTGCACGTTACCTGCTCTCCATCTATCTGTACCCAGTTACCAGCAGGGAGGAGCATGCACATCTAAAGGGATGCTTAGGTTGTGTTTTTTTTTTTTTTTTTTTTTTTTTTTTTTTTTAAACATAGTCCTCAAGAACAGCAATATCATGACTGATGTGGACCCTGATAATTGTGCTCACACTTCACTAGGAACAAAAAATTTTGATGGCAGAGAAAGTTGATAGGTAGTCCAGTGACAGTACGGATCAAGAGGGCTTGCTAAGAATGGTCATTCAGACAGGAAATGAAGGTGGGCTCAAGAGAGGTTCAAAGTTTCTATTGTGAAGATGTAAGCTTGTGGGGAATTAAAAGGAATCGAGGGGGGGGGGGTGGGGGGGCCTGTGGTAAGGCTAGTGTTCAACTTGAAGATGAAGGGAATTTATATAATGGGCAGAAGATGAAGAAAGCTTAAAATCCCCAAAGACCTTGAGAGGGGGGGGGGGGGGGTACAACTTGGATAGGAATATGGGATGCCCATAGTATAAGTCTTTGCCATCATTTAAGGATTTAATACACTTTGAATAAAGTTAGAGCCAGAAGATCTAACGTGCATATAAGATTTAGTATTCGTTCCTCCTGCATCTCCATGCAGACTGTTGCTCCTCCTGCAGCTCAACCCCCCACAGACTACTGTCTCTAACGCCCCGTACACACGAGCGGATTTTTTCGTCGGAAAAATCTTGGATGTTTTTCCTGCCGGAATTCCGCTCAAGCTTGGCTTGCGCACACACACAGTCACACAGAAGTTAGCATAAACTTTCGACCGCCACGAACGCGGTGACGTACAACACTACGACGAGCCGCGAAACTGAAGTTCAATGCTTCCGAGCATGTGTCGAATTGTTTCCGAGCATGCGTAGGAATTTTGCGCGTCGGAATTTCCGATCAAAACTTTTTCCGACCGAAAAATTTGAGAACCTGCTCTCAATCTTTTGCTGGCGGGATTTCGGCCAGAAAAAGTCAGATGGAGCATACACACGGTCGCATTTTCCGACCAAAAGCTCTCATCGGTCTTTTGCTGGCCGAATTTTCCGATCGTGTGTACGCGGCATTAGAGTTCTCTACCAATCACTGTGTGAGGGATATAAACATCACTTGGGACCGTGTCCAAATGATGGTCTTGGATTCCTTTCACCTCCAGTACATGTGGTTCCTCCTGTACACATGGTTCCTCCTGTACACGTGGTCCTGTACACGTGGTTCCTCCTGCACAAACTTGAAGTTACTACTTGAAATATGACACATCCTCTTCTATTGAATAGTAGGGGCCCACTCTGAATAAGCCTCCCTCCTGTGGCTCTGGTTGCTCGCTGCCACTAGGCCTGAGGCCTGCAGAACCTCTCCCCGGAGGCCTAGTGGGTTAAAAGCATGTCTTCTAGAAAAATGGACTACTGTTCCCAGCCAGCCCAACTTGCAAATCATGAGCCCGCAGGCTACATCGACTTGACACAGATCCCCACAGTCTCTCTTTTCTGATTCAGGACTCCCCATCATCCACTGTGTGTTTGAAGACTCCACTAGTGACCGTGTACTAGCAGAGTTCCCTCAGATTCCTTGGCACCTCCAGCCCTCCACTGTGGCAACACTCACCGACCATCCAACAGCCCTGAGTCCTTGATGAGGAACTTTGACTGGCCCATGCGTACCGCCAGTTTCACCTGCCCCTCTGCTCCAGGAGTTCCCTGCCATCCGACCGTGTGGTGGCAGAGACATTGCCAATAACCGCGTAGAGGCAATGTTCCCTCACAGCTCTCCCCGGCCCTTCTCCTGCAATCTGCACCCCCCCCCCCAGATGGGGATTGCCTCCTGCGACTGTCTAACATGCCATTCTTCACTTCACCCAGCTGACTTCTGTCCCCTGTGGCATATCACCTCAGCTTATATATGAGAC
The DNA here is from genome assembly GCA_028564925.1 of Lithobates sylvaticus. Taxonomy (NCBI): domain Eukaryota; kingdom Metazoa; phylum Chordata; class Amphibia; order Anura; family Ranidae; genus Lithobates; species Lithobates sylvaticus. The sequence goes on along the minus strand of CM053028.1, from coordinate 547,433,937 downwards.
CTGTCCCCTGCCAATACCGATTGGGGATTGGTCAGGGCTCACACACAAACTGCCTGCCACTCCAGTTCCAGGCCCAGCCCCTCTTCTAGAACTTTCTCCTCCAGAAGCAGGGGAGGCACCTCAGAACTTTAGTGCAGGTGGTCACACCCACTGCTACTCTGACCACTCCCCAGCCCCAGATCAAAACAGACAGGCCTAGTGTGCTGCATAAGCCTGCCTAAATTTGCCTGTGCTGGAATATCCTAGAAAAAATATCTTACTAGCACCTACCTACTGGTAGAGGGTGCTATAATGGTTTCACATTGGCAGGATGATTTTTGGATGTCTCTTGCCTTGCTGTACTTGTATCAGGATGGTGCCAAAGAACATCTGAAAGGGGTTTCTACCCACCATGAAATGGAATAGTTCAGTAAGTGGTTTAATGTTGATTCCCTCTGTTCTGTTCTAGGCTCTGCGTCAGATTGGAGCCAACCCTCCCGTGAAGACCCACGTGGACTGTATGACCTCCCAGAAGTTTATCCGTCTTCCAGGTTGCTTTGATATTCCTTTTGGCTCTAATTCTTGCAGTAAATTACAGTAGTTGATGTACAATCGTAGGGAAGAGAGCTCCTGATCTTGGCAGTCTCCCACTCTTGTAGCGTGGTAACACATGCGTGTTCTTCCACATGTTACAAGACTGTCTACTATTGCCACCTTTCTTGGTTCAAAAGGTGGCGTGTGTGCTTCACCTGCTGCCTGGTTTACATAAACCAACTTTATAATTTTTGGGAAATACCTGGCTAATCGGTAATTTGGCATTGCCTTCTTTCTATCTCCTCTAGGTCTGATTGACGTACACGTACATCTACGAGAACCTGGCGGCACTCATAAGGAAGACTTCTCCTCTGGCACTGCGGCGGCTCTGGCGGGAGGTGTCACTATGGTGTGTGCCATGCCCAACACCAATCCGGCCATCACCGATGCCACCACCTTCTCCTTGGCACAGAAGGTGAGTGATGTGCTTATGTACTGAAGTTCTGCCGACTGCCCCCCCCCCCCTTCCTGATTTAATACCATGCTTTCATTTCAGCTAGCAGAGGCTGGTGCCCGATGTGACTTTGCCCTGTTCCTGGGTGCTTGTTCAGAGAATGCCGGATCCCTCTCCTCCATTGCCAGTTCAGCGGCAGGACTGAAGATGTATCTGAACGACACGTACTCTCAGCTCAAGATGGACAATGTCTCTTTGTGGATGGAGGTGAGTCCACACTGCTGTCATCTCTCCTGTTGAGAAGTCTGTAGAGGCTTTGCTTCTTCCGCTGCAGTGGTCCAAGTGGACCCGGGAAGGTCCTGAAGGGTCTCTGGGTTCTCGGGTCCTCTGGGTTCTCTGGTTGGAAGGTTTTGTGTTCCTGGGTGGGCCTTGGAAGGTTTTATGTTCCTGGGTGGGCGTTGGAAGGTTTTGTGTTCCCGGGTGGGCGTTGGAAGGTTTTGTGTTCCCGGGTGGGCGTTGGAAGGTTTTGTGTTCCCAGGTGGGCGTTGGAAGGTTTTGTGTTCCCAGATGGGCGTTGGAAGGGCTCTCGGTTCTTGGGTCGGTCTTTGGTCATGGTGTTCCCAAGTGAACATCAGTAGAAGTTTGTGTTCCCAGGTGGGTGCTGGAGGCGCTTTGGGTTCTTGGGTCTCCGGTCCTTGTGTTCCTAAGTGGTTGGCAGTGTTCTAGGGCATCTCTAGTCTATTTCTCCTAGGTGGGTGGGTTCTGAGTCGCCCTCAGTTTGGGGTCACATCCTTGGTCCAATTATCTCCTGGGAGGTTGGGTCCTGAGTCTACCTCTGTTTGGGGTGACAGCTCTGGACTGTTATCTCTTGGGCGGTTGGGCTCTGAGTTCTTTTTCCTTGGGATGATATCTCCAGTTCATTTTCTCCTGGGCGGTTGAACTCTGATCTGTACCGGTCTTTTTTGCAGCACTTTGAGAAGTGGCCATCTCATTTGCCGATTGTGGCTCATGCGGAGAACCAGACAGTTGCAGCAATTCTGATGGTGGCTCAGCTATATAAGCGTTCGGTGCACATCTGCCATGTGGCTAAGAAGGAAGAGGTGAGTTCCCCAGCCTTGTTGAGCCTTTAATATGCCATAAGATGTTCACTTATCAGATCACTTTTTCCTTTTTAAGATCCTGATCATTAAGGCTGCCAAGCAGAAAGGCATCAAAGTCACCTGTGAGGTGGCGCCCCATCACCTGTTCCTCTGCCTGGACGACCTTGACCGACTGGGGGACAAGAAAGGTCAAGTGCGTCCCATGCTGGGGACCCGAGAGGACATGCAGGCTTTGTGGGACAACCTGGACATTATAGACTGCTTCGCCACCGATCACGGTAAGGATTTCTATGAAGTTTACAATACAGTTATAGCCTGTGCCTTTATCCACATTATTCATAGGATGACCAATACCTGATAGCGATGGGATAGAGTGAGTTATTTCTAGGGCTGGGTAGGAATAAACGATGGCTGCCTTGACTGCTGCCCAGATTATAGAAATGAAATAGGATGACTGCTCCAGTAACTCAAAAGGCTCTTGGTAAGAGATGAACAGGGTGACCCAGGCTTCGGTCAAGTGGAGTGTTGGCACAAGAGTTTGCAGTCAGAGGGGTGTATTATTTTTTTATTTAATTTCATTAAAACGACACTGACGATTTCCTTTCTATAGCCCCCCACTCTGTGGAGGAGAAGGAAGGACCAAACCCTCCCCCTGGGTATCCTGGCCTGGAAACGATGCTTCCCCTACTGCTCACTGCCGTTAGCGACGGACGACTGATGATAGATGACATCATCAAGCGCCTGTATGACAACCCCCGCAAAATATTCTCACTGCCAGTCCAAGAAAATACATATGTTGAGGTAGGTGAGAGAATAGTAAATGCGAGGAACGTTCTTCATCACCACCTCATCGCCTATGTCTTCTCTTGATATGTCTTCTCTTGATATGTCTTCTCTTGATATGTCTTCTCTTGATATGTCTTCTCTTGATATGTCTTCTCTTGATATGTCTTCTCTTCCTATGTCTTCTCTTCCTATGTCTTCTCTTCCTATGTCTTCTCTTCCTATGTCTTCTCTTCCTATGTCTTCTCTTCCTATGTCTTCTCTTCCTATGTCTTCTCTTCCTATGTCTTCTCTTCCTATGTCTTCTCTTCCTATGTCTTCTCTTCATATGTCTTCTCTCATACCACCTCATGTGATGGATCTCTCCCACCTTTTTTTCTCAGCCTTCATCTTCTACTTGGTTTCCCATTTCTTCACAGGTGGATTTGGAACATGAGTGGGTTGTCCCACAGTCTATGCAGTTCACCAAATCCAAGTGGACCCCATTTGAGGGAATGAAGTTGAAGGGAGCTGTGCGTAGGGTCGTCCTGCGGGGTGAAGTGGCGTACATTGATGGACAGGTGAGACCTCCAACTCTCTCCAGCTGTATGTGATGCTTAAGTGTTTCCTGGGACCCCCAACCTTCTCGATCTGTTTTTTGTAGGTCCTTGTGCCGGCTGGTTACGGTCAGGATGTCAGGAAGTGGACTCCTCCACTGGCTCCTCAGACTGTTCCCACCCAGAATAAAGAAGTCATTAAGGTTCGTCTCTAAATTTCTATACATTTTAGTTTATTTCTAAGATATTTCCACAAAGTCTCACCTTTTTGTTATAGTAGCATAGCATATAGCATATTTTAGGTTAATGAAGATCTCCTTTCAGACTCCGGAACGCCATCGTCATGTGACCATGCAGACTGAAATCATTCGGAGCCGGGCCCCCAGCCCTCGAAGAGCCGCCCCTGCCGCTGAAGCCCGCTTCCATCTGCCGCCAAGAATCCACCGAGCGTCTGACCCCGGCCTGCCAGGTGAGGTGTGAGGGAGGTTGCAATTACTCATAGGGTGGCCTAGGGGCGCAATCACAACCCAGCTAGAGGCAAATGTTCATCTGTATATAATAAAACACACTGATTCAGCCTGGGGTGGAGCTGACAACTCCAGCTGATTCTCATGAATACTAGTGGTACATCGAGCCACACCAGAAAGGCAGAGGGGGATTGGGGAAGTAAATAAGTGGCTGAGAAGCTGGTGTAGTAAGGAGGGTTTTGGGAACCTGGAGGACTGGGCCGACTTCTCAGACGGGCACCAGTACTACGATCTGCTGGGAGTAAAGATGGGCAAAAAGTTAGGGGGGTTTTTAAACTAATGGGAGCGTACAAATAAAAGGCCAGACAAAATATGTGCTCTAATGCTTTGTCTACCAGAAATTTGTAGCAGCGCTATTAATGGAATTTCTCAAATTAATGTGAAAAATATGTTGTGAAAACTCACTTAAAATAAGAATTTATAGTGATCACATAAATATATGAACCAATAAATAAATAAAAAGGTGAGCGTAAATGAAAATAAATATATGAATCAATAAATAAATAGTTAATTAATGAATTGCACTTCGTGTCTTAAAATTAGCTGAAAGTCCACGTGTTAAAAAATGCACTCCAATACGGGTTTTTAAACTAGGCGACGGGAGGGTGGGGGGGTTGGAACGGGGGGCGTCAAGAGGTAGAAATGGTTAGCGCGGAACATAGTCCTGAGGGTAGTATTGTGGGCATTGGTGGTAGGTTGACCTAAACCCAAGGTAAGTATAGTAACAAGTCCTAGTTGCAGAACACCCAATATGAGGATAATATGCGACCGGTCTAAACTACGTGGCATGTTCACCAATGCCAGGAGCCTGGCGGACACGATGGGTGAACTAGAGATACTGTTGTTCGAGGAGGATTTGGATATTGTGGGAATTTCAGAGACCTGGTTCATGACAGCTCTCATGATTGGCTGGCAACCTTTCAAGGGTATTACCTTTATCGCAGGGATAGAGGGTAAAAAAGGGTGAGGGGGTATGCCTATATATCAAGAGCTAGGGAGCAGGGGGAATCCTTATGGGATCCTTAAGGGACGAAGCTAACGGGGAAATAAAACTGGGAGTATGCTATAGGCCCCCTAACCTGAGGGAGGAAGGGGAGACAGATCTCCTATCACAAGTTGGATTAGCAGGAAGGATGGGAAGTGTTATTATAGTAGAGGATTGTAATTATCCAGACATACACTGGGCGGATGGAACCGCGCATTCGTCTAAGGCTCTCCAGTTCCTAAACGTCTTACAGGACAAATTTATGGGTCAGATGGTAGATGCACCAACTAGAAATAAAGCGTTACTAGATCTACTGATTACCAACAATACAGACCTGATCACGGATGTGGAAATACGGGGCAATTTAGGGAACAGCGATCACAGGTCAATTGGCTTCAGTATAAATCGCACAAATAGGAAACATAAGGGAAATACAAAGACACTGGGTTTCAAAAGAGCCAACTTCCCTAAGCTACGAACTTTGCTAGAAGATATAAATTGGGATAAAATCTTGGAAACAAAGAACACGGAGGAGAGGTGGGTTTGCTTTAAGAGCATATTAAATAAGGGAATTAGCCAGTGCATTGGGTAATACATTTAAAAGAGCGAACAAATGTCCTGGATGGCTTAACTCCAATGTAAAAATGCATATAAAAGAACCTCTTTGGATCCTTGACATGTCCTGTGGCTCTTTCCAACAGTTCACAATTTTCTGCCCCTCCTGGAGAATGTATCATGACCTCCAGTTATAACCAATTGGTGTCCAAGTATCTGATTAGCTCTGAGGCCCCGGGGTCCCATGTAGCAGTCCCAGGGATATGGTGGGTAGGGGGCGCTGTGTTCAGTCTTCTAACTCTACATTGTGGTGTCCAGTGTCCAGGAGGATGTCTGTCACTCAGCTCAGAGGGACCGCTGGGACGATCGGTAACGTTCAGCGCACCAACCAGTAAAATTGTTCTTCATCCCTCTGCCGGAATCTCCAAAATCCTATAATTCTTTAATCTGTGAATCAGAATGTGATCGTTTTTCTATTACTCAGAAATCACTTTGACGTTTGTCGTGTGGACTTGTGTAAAGTGGACCCATGGGCTTAGTCTGGGGCATGGAGCTACTGCCTTCTGCCTTCCAGTGATAAATTTTAATGAAAACTCCATATAGATGTAAGCAGTTGATTGCCGTAGCGGCAGCCATTTTTACTCCGTAGTATACATAAGTCACTTGGCTTCTGTTATAGCTGGCCCACGATATTCTTTAGTGAACAGGACTCTGCCCTAGACTACAGCACTCATCCATCACTTACACAATTGTATCGCTAATTTATCACTGACTAGAAGAAATTGTGTGCTATAGATGATATCTCTTGGCAAGATTCAGCGGCATGAAGCTGGGTGACAACACTGTGTATGCCAATAGCCTCAATGCTGTTGGGGGTCCTGGTGATGCAGCTAGAGGTTTATCATGAATTTAAAATTATTTGCTGCCGTCCCAGAACATTAAATGGGTAGCTTTGCGTCGCTGAATGTTGTCAGAACCATTTCGATTTTCTTGAGCTGGGGATTTGCCAAGCTCTGCCATTGGTAGATAGTTCCAAGTCTCCTCTGCATATTTGCAAACTCTGCCCCCATGGAGCATGTTGCTTAGACCCCGGAGCCATGTGCAGTACTATATGATGGCCTCCTGTGTACCCCTTCCAGAGTAGTAGGTGACGCTCTTACAGTTTTCTCTTTGGACTTGTAGAGATTTGTTCAATATCGACTACAGAGAGTGCAGAGCTTGGCAGATTTCCTCCACTGTGTTCACCCGTGTGCATGTGTATATAGGTGTTTATATGTCACTAACTCTCATCTTATGTGTGCAGCCGAGGAGCCGCTAAAGGACAGAGCCAAGAAGTCTTCCGACACAGGTCAGTGTTTGTCTTCTGATCCTAGAGAACATATCCCCCTTACTACAGCATCTCGCACACACCGGGCAGTACATCTGTGTTTTGGTTCTCTTCAGTCCTTTGATCAAAAAGACAGATTCAAGGTGCAGTATCTAGCTCTGCACCCCTGACCACTTTGTATTCACCTCTCCTGCGCTCTCTTGATGTTCCTCTGTTGGTGGCTGCCACTGAAAAGTACCAGGGTATGGGGAGCATGTGACCTCCCATAAATAAGTGCTCATTCCTAAGCCAATCGCTAGGCACAAGCACTGTCTCTCCAAGCGCCAACATTGGCTTTTTTGGTGTTGACTGCAATGGAGGGAAGAGCAGCCAGGGGGCGCCATTGACGGAGTAAATAAAGTTTAGAGGTGGTGGCTTTTTTGGACCTGTGTGGATGACTTGCCTCAATGGAATCCGTCTGCGATGCTTCTGAGATCATTCAGATTTAGTTTACAGGTGAAGTTGACTTGCATCAATGGCTTTTCCATTGCCAAGCCCACTTCAAGCAAATAAAAGCTTGACACAGGTCCTTGCACAGAACTTTAACTTTGCCCTGAATAGGTGAGATGACGGGGTCTCTTTAAGCTGATGCTCTGCATGGAGGTGATTTTACAGTATTTTGAAGGGATTCTTTACTGTTATGCCACATACACACAAGCGTATTCTCCGTCGGAAAAATCTTGGATGGTTTTTCCGACTGAATTCCGCTCAAGATGGTCTTGCCATACACAAGGCCACAAGTTCTCTGAACTTTTGACCTTCAAGAACGCGGTGACGTACAACACTGCGATGAGCTGGGAAAATGAAGTTCAATGCTTCTGAGCATGCGTCAAATAGTTTCCGAGCATGCGTAGGAATTTTGCGCCTCGGAATTGGTACAGACTATCAGAATTTCCGATCCAAACTTTTTCTGACTGAAAAATTGAGAACCTGCTCTTAATCTTAATCACTGGAATTCCACCAGCAAAAGTCTGATGGAGCATAAACACGGTCGCATTTTTCGACCAAAAGCTCTCATCAGACTTTTGCTGGCGGAATTTCCGATCGTGTGTATGCGGCATAAGAGTAGTGTTGTGGAAGTGTTTGCTGTAATACCCTCATGCGAGCGTATTCGCACATACAGACATTGGTGGAAGACCATTGGCTGCGGAAACCTTCCCGTGGACACGGCAGATATGTTTGCTCTTTTAGGGATGTTCGTTTCCGCCTCACCAAGAGACTAACCACCTCATTGCGATTGCATTAACGCTCCTAGCAAACGGATCTGCGTACATGGGAACCATAGCATAACCATACAAAAATTATGGCCCACTGAGCCACGATGGAGTACGGCTTGCGTCATTGGTAGCGGTGGGAATGTGCACACGATCGTGTTCAGAGCCATGCAAGTAGTGTTCAAATTGTGAGATACTTTGTGTCTCAACAGGAAGCTGGCCGCATGGCTCTGCACATGTCACTACTGGAATTCTATTTGAACATGTATATGTGTGTGATTGGTTCTTTTAAAAGAATACAAGTGTCTGATTGGCTGATTCTTAAGCCACCACCTTCCTTTGTTATTCATGTTTACAGTATAAGTAAAAGCAGCAGATCATGCTAGAAAGGATTTTGCTAAGTTCAACGTGATACCAGCGTCTGTCTGTGTTACTTGGAGATATACAAGCGCGCTTCCTGGCATTATACCAGAGAGCTATGATTGTGCTTATTAGCGCACTGAATTATTTGCTTATAAAATTTCCATAACAGTAGCCATGGACCACCCCCCTGCATTAACTAGACTGGTTTCTCAAAATCAATAACTAAACTGATTTGAATTAAATTAGATGACTTGCTTATGTCTATTGGAATCGCCAGTCACCCCTGTGATCACCACTGTGGGTTCAGGATGCAATTTTCCTCCCTCTCTCAGAACTGTATTGCCCTTCGTTGTTCCAGTGCAGTTTTATTTATTTCTGTGGGCCAAATCAGATTTAGATTAATGAACACTGTGCTTTTTTTAAAGCTTGACTAACAATGTAACGCATTTGTGTACTGATGTGTGCCCTGGTACTAACCGTCATCACTCTGTATTTTCAGATCTATCATCTATTCAGGACGGTTATTCCTTCCCACCCCCCATCCCCCGTCTCGTGTCTCCCCAGAACGTGGCGTTGCAGAGTATCCCTCACGTACAGACCTCCCCCCTCCTTCATCCGCTCATTGGACAACACATCCTGTCCGTCAAACAGTTCACCAAGGACCAGGTCAGTGCACCAATGTCAGTGAATGGCTTTAGATCCTCCTGTAGGTGACGTCGGAGAAGTGTATTCCGTTTCTGATATTTGAGGATAAGGTAGAGTTCAAGGAAGATTCGTATTCCAGGAAATTCTCTTAATAAAGTCCATTGGCTGCTTGGCTTCCATTATGTGAGAAGTGCTGGGAATGGCAATGTTTTGTAAACCCCCTTTTTAAAAAGGGATTCTGTATTGTGTGGCTGTTAGATATAGTGCCTCCTACTAGGGGTAGCACTGAGAAATGAAATGTCCTACTCTGTATATTCACTGCTAACTTCAACCCTCCTCAGTTCGTCTTGCCAGTTTGTATGGGCATTATCTGCCAAGCACTCCCTTAGCAGCCAGAACTTTATAGTAAGGACAGGTCCACTTTGTCCTATGCATGGACATAGACTAATTCTTCAAATTTTGTGTTTTGTTTTTTCTTTTTCGCTAACTGTCTAATTGTTGCAGTAAATCCAAGGAAACAAGCCCAGTCATATATTAATGTGCTTTTACTAAACAAGAATGCTGCAGACAAACTGCTTACAGTTCTAGGAAAATAACATAAGGGTGGCCATACATTATCCAATTTTACTTGTTCAATTTCCTTTAGACTTCAACCATGTAGTGCCCGTCTGATTGCATACAAATTGAAAGTGTTTAGGTTTGACCTCATATTGTATGGTTTTGGTAAATCTAAAGGAAAATTGAACAAGATTGTATACTGTATCGCCAGCCTTAGTGTTACAAATACACACACACACACACACGCATATACACACACACACACACACACACACACACACACACACACACACACACACATATATATATATATATATATATATATATATATATATATATATATATATATTTACAGCCCTCAAAATTTTCACTCGCATTTGGCTAGTAAACAAATGATGAGGGCGAGTAATGACAGGGCTGTGCTGTAACAGGAACGTATACCAAGTGCCCCTCTGCCACACACAGGCTCGCAGCGCGGATATTTCGACTGATACAGTCAGCCGCCTAGGACCGCCCCTCTCCACCTCCTGCCACACATCCCAGCCCAGGCTCGCAGAGTGTGCTGTTAAGCGTGAAAGAGCCGCTGGGACCGCCCCCGTCCACCTCCGTTCTGCTGCACATCACCGCCCAGACACAGACCGTGCACTGCTCTATACATGCAAGAGCCGCCTGGGACCGCCTCCGTTCTGCACATCCCCGCCCAGGTGCACGGTCTGTACATATACAGACCGGGGGTCAGTCATCGCTGCACACTGAGGGCAGAGCGACGTTTGAGCCTGCCCACATCTAAGGAGAGGGGCGGTCCTAAGTGGGCAGGCTCAAACGTCGCTCCGCCCTCAGTGTGCAGCGATGACTGACCCCCGTGGCTGCAGAACTGTAACTACAATGAAAGTGTGCCGGAGGCATTGATGAAATGGGGGATAAAACAAGATGTGTGCTGGAAGGAAGGGGGTGGGATTGAGAGCAAGCATGTGCTGAATGGGGGGGGGGGGGTGAAATTGGAGGCATAGATATCATGGATGGGGAGGGATGGTGGAATTGGAGGTCTGAATCATATCTTCATGATAGAAGGGGGGGGGGGTGGTGTAATTGGAGGCATAGATATCATGGATTGGGGAGAATACACACTAACTATAGTGTCCTAGCAGATGAACTAGTCGATAAGCCATAGGAATACACCAAGTCTCTTGGCTTGTGTTATAGCTGGTCCACAATTGCCTTTGGTGAACAGGACTCTGGACATTGAGCGATCACAGGAGAACAGGCTCTTGATCTTGGCAGCCTTTTTCTCATAATGAAGCCTTGGTGTTATCCCACATCTTGCCTTGTTCCACCTTCCACGGTGTCAGTATATTTAGGTGGAAGTTTATAACCCTCTATAATTTAACATTAGGCCTTCCCACTTGGTACCATAAATGTCTGAGGTCATCTATTGCAAAAGGTCAAACACAGCTGCTGTAAAGCTTGGGTCCAGTATTTTGACCAGAGATCCTCTAAACAGTGTGAACTCCTAATGGGTATTTTCCTAGCAAAAGTTTACAGTAGATGCCCATATACCGATAGGGTCTTATTTTCCTATTGTGTTGAAGGACATAACAACTGAAGAACATTGGCTAAAGTCTGTAAGCCATATAGGTGCACTAAGTCACTTGGTTTCTGCCATAGCTGGCCCATGATTTCCTTTACTGAGCAGGACTCTGGGCATTGAGAGATCACAGGGAAATAGGTTCTTGATCTTGTCTGTCTCTCTCCAAAATTCCAAGGTGTCGGCACCATAAATGCCTTAGGTCATCTATTTAAAAAGGTCAAGCACATCTGCTATAACCTGGGGTGCAGTATTTTTGACCAGAGAGCCTCTAAACCAGGGGTCTCAAACTGGCGGCCCTCCAGCTGTTGCGAAACTACAAGTCCCATGAGGCATTGCAAGGCTGACCGTTACAAGCATGATTCCCACAGGCAGAGGCATGATGGGACATGTAGTTTTGCAACAGCTAGAGGGCCGCCAGTTTGAGACCCCTGCTCTAAACCATGTGAACAGCTGATAGTTTGTTTTCTCAGTAAAAGGTTTATAATAGATACCCATATACCAATAAAGTATTATTCTATTGTGTTAAACGATAACAGTACTTGGCTTTGTTAAAACACTTGTTTGATCTAACCATGAAACCATATGAAAGATGTTCTCATAAGACATTGAACTTGTCTGAAGAGCACAGATCTGACTATGCTTTTGCCACATGGGTTTAATTCAACATGGCTGTAATGTGTGCCATAATGGGATATAATTGTATCAGGCTAATCCTGAAGATGTAATATGAGATGCTGGATTAAGTTTTCTGTCTATTTCAGATGTCCCACCTGTTCAACGTGGCACACACACTGCGAATGTTGGTACAGAAAGAGCGTAGTGTCGATATATTGAAGGTAACGCCGATTCATGATTTTGCACCTAGAGTACTATTAGATGATATTATCAGATCGTATTATGATTCAGCTTTTGTCAACCGCAACAGAGAAGACCACACTAATAATTTAGGTAATGTCTAGGGGTTGCGTGAATGTATCTATATACGTATATATCAAGATATGAGAAACTCTCGGGAGATCTTGTAGCTCTCGGGAGATCTTGTAGCTCTCGGGAGATCTTGTAGCTGTCGGGAGATCTTGTAGCGGTCGGGAGATCTTGTAGCGGTCGGGAGATCTTGTAGCGGTCGGGAGATCTTGTAGCGGTCGGGAGATCTTGTAGCGGTCGGGAGATCTTGTAGCGGTCGGGAGATCTTGTAGCGGTCGGGAGATCTTGTAGCGGTCGGGAGATCTTGTAGCGGTCGGGAGATCTTGTAGCGGTCGGGAGATCTTGTAGCGGTCGGGAGATCTTGTAGCGGTCGGGAGATCTTGTAGCGGTCGGGAGATCTTGTAGCGGTCGGGAGATCTTGTAGCGGTCGGGAGATCTTGTAGCGATCTTGGAGAGATCTTGTAGCTGTCGGGAGATCTTGGAGAGATCTTGTAGCTGTCGGGAGATCTTGGAGAGATCTTGTAGCTGTCGGGAGATCTTGGAGAGATCTTGTAGCTGTCGGGAGATCTTGGAGAGATCTTGTAGCTGTCGGGAGATCTTGGAGAGATCTTGTAGCTGTCGGGAGATCTTGGAGAGATCTTGTAGCTGTCGGGAGATCTTGTAGCTGTCGGGAGATCTTGGAGAGATCTTGTAGCTGTCGGGAGATCTTGGAGAGATCTTGTAGCTGTCGGGAAGATCTTCACCATTTAGTTATAGCGCCACCTGCATGAGTAGGATGTGCAGCAAATATAGATATATATTTAGTTATAGGCTATAGAAAGGATAGCCCACGTGTATTTCCTGCTAGAGGCAGCTTGTTTTTTGCCTAGCATCACTGAGTAAGGGCCTAAGCTCCTTCCTGGGAACCTGAGTTGCCTTTTTTTTTTTTTTTTGTATTTTTACTTTTTTGTTCCTTTTAGAATGTTCAACTGCTGACCTGTTGACAAGCTGGATACTATAGATCTTTGGAGTCTTCCCAGCTTGGCCATTGAGTATATGCAGTTTCCTTTTGGTTTACAACAGTCCCATCCTGGACCCTAGGGCAGCCTGTGAGAGGACTCATGGAGGGCATGTATTGGCAAGTGGCCCTTTATTTTTTTTTCTAGGTTAAGAGGGTAAACCGGAATGCTGTGCTAGTAGTATTAGGATAGTTAATGTAGTTGATCGTTTTTTATTAAATATCTGCCGGTCTATACTGTCTGTCACATTTTCTGTAGCATGCTTGGGCAATGTTGGGTCCTTCTCATCCCTATCGTCTTCTTGTCTCCAGGGTAAGATCATGGCATCCATGTTCTTTGAGGCCAGTACACGGACCAGCAGTTCCTTTACAGCAGCCATGCAGCGTCTGGGAGGGTCAGTGCTCACTTTCTCAGAGACAACATCATCCTCCCAGAAGGGTGAATCTTTGACGGATTCTGTGCAGACGATGAGCTGTTACTCCGACGTGCTGGTGGTGAGACATCCGGAGCCCGGAGCGGTGGAGGTAAGAGTGGTTCATTCTGTTACTTTTCTTCCATCTTTCTGTTATCTCATGTATATTAATTACCCTGTCTCTTCGCTCCCCAGCTGGCTGCAAAACACTGCCGCAAGCCGGTCATCAATGCTGGAGATGGGGTTGGGGAGCACCCAACACAGGCTCTGCTGGATATATTCACCATACGGGAGGAGCTGGGGACTGTCAACGGGATGACTGTAAGTTCTGCCAAATCATTACCCAGTCCTAAACGAGAATCTGTGCACATCGCTGGTCATTCTGCACCCTGTATACACAACATGAGGGGTGGGAAATTAGTGATACCACCATCCTTAATACATAAGATTAATATTGGCATAATCATGAACATTGGGGACAATTTTGATTTACTAATAATTGTGGAAGGTCCTCTGTGTCTGGATCTAGGTGGCAGAGGTGCTACATGTACCCTAGGGCTGGATCTAGACCAGTGGTCTGCAAAGTGTGTCCATTTGCTTGCCTTTATCCGGCCCTTGGGGTACTATTCCTCCCTCTGATACCAGACACTATCCTGCCAACTGAAGGTGACAATGGGGCATCATTCGCTCCCATCGATGCCAACCATGGGCACCATTCGCTCCCATCGATGCCAACCATGGGCACCATTCGCTCCCATCGACGCCAACCATGGGCACCATTCCCTCCCATCGACGCCAACCATGGGCCATGGTTCTTGCACCTAATACCAAATGTGATGTTTGCTCCTACTGATGCTAGGAAAATGTCAACTCCCGCTGGCCACAGTCCTGTCCCCCTTAAAGTCTCAAGAGCACAAAGTGTCTTTGTTTAGAAAGTTTTTGAGACCCCCCTGATCTAGGTGGCAGGAGCAGTATGTGCCCCAGAGAGGCTCTGGATGGTGTAGGGGTGGTATGTGTATCCCAGACAGGGACTAGCCAGCTAATGTGTACCCCAAAATATGACCTAGGTGGTTGGGGTAATGTGTATACCCCAAGCAGGAGCTTGGTGGTGGGTCCAGAAGTGTACCCCAGACAGGATCGAGCAGGTGGGGGGGAGGGGCAGCATGTGTACTCCAGGACAAGAGCTACTGTAATGCCGCGTACACACGATCGGAAATTCGGCCAGCAAAAGACTGATGAGAGCTTTTGGTTGGGAAATGTAACCATGTGTATGCTCCATCGAGCTTTTACTGGCCGAATTCCCGCCAGCAAAAGATTGAGAGCAGGTTCTCAATTTTTCGGTCGGAAAAAGTTTTGATCAGAAATTCCGATCGTCTGTAGCCATTCCGACGCAAAATTCCTACGCATGCTCGGAAGCATTGAACTTCATTTTCTCGGCTCATCGTAGTGTTGTACGTCACCGCGTTCTTGACGGTCGCAAGTTCAGCAAACTTTTGTGTGACTGTGTGTATGCAAGCCAAGCTTGAGCGGAAAATCCGCTCGTGTGTACGCGGCATAAGTGGTGGTACATTTACTGCAGGACAGGATCTAGAAAAAGTATTGATGGCAATGCCTAGAAGGCCCCCGCGACTTCTAGGCATTGCCAGTCTGGTATGGAAACGAGAAGCTAACAGTGTTGTGGTTGTCTCCTGTAACATTTTGGGTTTGTTTGTTTCCTTTAATCCTGCGCTCCTTACAAAGCCACATCCTGTTATCAGGGCGAGCAATTTAGTTTTGGTTGCACCAAGGTCAGGCACAGCTTACTTGTTCTCCATTGTACATAAGCAGGTTGGTAGGGTAGCGTAGGTGCCCCAAACTTGTATGTCTTTCAAAGGACACGTTAACTCGCCATTGAAAGCAAGGATGGCTCCTCTGTGTTAAATTAAGCTGACAATACACATTACCTTCCAATTGTACCCTCTTGTTTAGATTTTCAACTCTGTAGTTTGAGGGTCTGCTGTAATATTCCAGATTTTATCTGCTCGGTATGAACCTCATACATAGTCTGTATGGTCGGTTGAGCAAAGCTATATCTGGGACTCATTCAGCTTTGAAATTCAAGGATTTCTGATTTCATGGCTCGACATTTTGGCCAATAATTTGAATGATTTCACAAACTTTAGGAATTGATAAAAACGTGTTTCTTTATGGTAATCAAATACAGTTCTATAGGGTTAGGTACATAATTTATGGGCCCTGGTACAACATGACAATTGGGGGGCAATTGGGGACACGCCAGCGTTCAGGAATTTAATTTACTCAAAGTTTTGAATACAATTAAAATGTAATCCTAATCATTCCTTTCCATTGAAATTTCTATTGGCTGTAATAACCTGGGGATATGGTGGAGCGTATGGTGTCCTGCGTTTGTCTTCACGTGCTGTCCTCTTCTTGGTGTGTATGGTGCATGCAGGACTGCAGTTCCTTCTCATTCAAGTGATGCCATTTATCCTTTAGATCACCATGGTGGGGGATTTGAAGCACGGCCGTACGGTTCACTCTCTGGCGTGCCTCCTCACCCAATACCGTGTCAACCTGAGGTATGTCACACCACGCAGCTTGAGGATGCCCGCTAAGATCATCCACTTTGTGGCTTCCAAAGGAATCAAACAGGTGAGGGGCTGGAGATGGCGTCTGGGGTGTCTGGAGTACCTGGGGAGCTGGGAGGTAGAATATTGGGATGGTCTCGAGAGGAGAACTGTGATGGGAAGGATGTGGGTGGGGGGGTGGTGAGGGAGCCTATTGGGATTGGCTTGGGAAGGGGAATTGTGATGGGAGAAACTTGGGGTGTTGGAAGGTGACATTTTAAGGGAGCTTATTGCGTTGGAGCTGAAGGAGCCAATTGTTTTGGGGGGGGGAAGGCCCAGGGAGTTTGGAGGAGTGCAGGGTGTTGGGTTGATTCAGACATTGTCTTTTCTTTGTGGTCACAGGAAGAGTTTGACAGCATTGAAGAGGCTTTGCTGGACACAGATGTCCTCTACATGACCCGCATACAGAAGGAACGGTTTGACAGCAAGGAGGAGTATGACCGGGTGAGTAACCCTTTTTATAATCCTCCCTGATGATATTGGGGAGTCTGCTTTGTCGCCCAGTCTTGTCGGTTTACCTTCTTTCTTCTCTCTTCCAGTGCTTTGGCCAGTTTATCCTCACCCCGCACATCATGACCCGGGCCAAGAAGAAAATGGTGGTCATGCACCCAATGCCGCGAGTTAATGAGATCAGGTGAGACTCGGGTTCTGCTACTCTAACATGTGACTCGAGTGTCCTGCGATGGGTACGGATGGGGGACACACGCAGCGAACCGCCTACAAGCTGTGGTGTTCAAAAGAACATCTAGGTGTAGCAATGTAGGCTCGTTGGTTCAAATATCTTGATGCATACTTGCATGTACTAATGCAAAAAAAAAAAACTTAAAAACGTTTTTAAAGGCGCAGTGATTTTAATGTTGCTCAAAGTGAAACAATAAAAATTCCTATAAATATAGTGCCTAGGTGGGGTTCCCCTTAGTCTGCCTGTAAAGTGGCACATCTGTACCATGTATGGAACCTGCTGCAGCAAAACTGACTACAGTATCTCACACCGCTCACATTTTTTGTAAATATTTTATTCTTTCTTTTCATGTGACAACACTGAAGAAATGACACTTTGCTACAATGTAAAGTATTGAGTGTACAGCTTGTATAACAGTGTAAATTTTCTGTCCCCTCAAAATACCTCAACACACAGCTATCAATGTCTATACCGCTGGCAACAAAAGTGAGTACACCCCTAAGTGAAAATGTCCAAATTGGGCCCGAAGTGTCAATATTTTGTGTGGCCACCATTAGTTTCCAGCACTGCCTTAACCCTCTTGGGCATGGCGTTCACCAGAGCTTCACAGGTTGCAACTGGAGTCCTCTTCCCCTCCTCCATGACAACATCACAGAGCTGGTGGATGTTGGAGACCTTGCGCTCTTCCACCTTCCATTTGAGGATACCCCACAGATGCTCAATAGGGTTTAGGTCTGGAGACATGCTTGGCCAGTCCATCACCTTTACCCTCAGCTTCTTTAGCAAGGCAGTGGTTGTCTTGGAGGTGTTTGGGATTGTTATCATATTGGAATACTGCCCTGTGGCCCAGTCTCCGAAGGGAGGGGGGATCATGCTCTGCTTCAGTATGTCGCAGTACATGTTGGCATTCATGGTCCCCTCAATGAACTGTAGCTCCCCTGTCCCGGCAGCACTCATGCAGCCCCAGGCCATGACACCCCCACCACCATGCTTGACTGTTGGCAAGACAAACTTATTCCCAAAAGTAGTACAGAAACTACTTATGGGAATTGGTGCAGCACCGCAAAGTTGGCGTTGCACCGTTTTGGGCGGTGCCATTGCCGGCAATAGCCGCTGATTTGACATGTCGAATTGCATGCCAAATCGCTGCAATGTGAACCTAGGCTCAATGGGCATAATGGAATATGACCGCGATATCAAACTGATTAAAATACAATTACACGTAGATGTGTCATGCCTGATGCAAAGATTTGTATTGTTTTCTCCTGCACTGCTGGCTCCAGCTGCTAGCACAGGCTGCCAGCCACCATGGGCTAGTATGGGGTTAAGTCACTCAAGGCTCCGCCCTACGTGTTTCAACATTATGTCTTCACCAGGAGCGGCATCAGCTGATTTAAGTGATGTTATGGACTTTATGCATTATATGGGACTTTGCTTGAAACTGAACATTAAGGGAATTATCATAGGATTATTTGTAGTGAATTGAGGTAGACTCAAATTTTAACAACTTCCTGCATTACCGATTTCATCTCATTCCATTATCCTGACTCTGTTTTTTCTCCTTCAGCTTTGAAGTGGACTCGGACCCCCGTGCTGCCTACTTCCGCCAGGCTGAGAACGGTATGTTCGTCCGCATGGCGCTGCTGGCCACAGTCCTGGGGAAGTACTGACACCCCCCTGAAATGGTTACAACTACCATTACCCAGCGTGGATCTCTGAGGCTGCACTCCAAGGAAAAGGACCAACGAGAAGCCACCAGCTCTGGACCAACTTTTGGACTCTGTAGAATTCCTAAACTAGATGCACTATCCGGCCTCCCCACTCCATCCACCCCATGACACATCCAACGCTTAGTGCTGCTGCTGTCTACATGGATTATGGGGCTTATGGGTCTGGCTGGTGGAAGTGCTTGGCTGCTTCCCCATAGTTAATTTTCCATTTCGTAGTTATATTAGCTATGCTGTGACCTACTCTGGCCTAGTTATGTGACACTTACCTGACACTTATAAATGGCTTTGACCTTTTAATAAATGACTGCAATATTTAGGCTTACAAAGAAGTGGGGTATCCAGTCTATAATAGGTATTGGGGTTAAAATGAAAGGATTCCAGAAGCACAAGCGGGCAGATAGAGTCATGCAGCGTTTAGAAAATCTTTAAAAAAAACACAGTAAATACAACCGTATAACCGGAATCTTGGAGTACAAAACCCACAAGGATGGATATAGGGACAGAACACACCATAAATAAGAGATAATGTCCCTAACTCTGCCTCCAATCATAGGGACAGAACATTTTGAGAAATAAGAGATAAGAGGTCTCTTGCTCTGTCCACAATCAACACCATAACTGTCGCTGATCATTTTATAAAATGTATTGTCCTAGTCATCTTTTACCCAATCATAAGGACCGAAGACTTGAACTATGAGATTTTGTTTCCCAACTCTGTCCCCATAAGCTTCTACTGTCCCTGATCATTTCATGAAGTATATAGTGCTAGTCTTTCTCCAACCATGATGACCGAACAGTCTGGAAATAAGAGAGAGGGGTTTCTAACTTTCATGAAGCGTATAGCCCAAATCTGTCATCATTCCTCGATTTTAGGAACAGAACGATCCGGAAATGATAGAGGTCCCCAACTCTATCCACGATCAGCTTCTGAGCTCTTACCCTGATCTTTTCATGAAGTGTGGAATCCTAGATGGTCTTCCCCTATCGTAGGGGCAGGACACTGGAAATGAGAGGTAAAGGTCCCTTATTCTGTCCCTGATAATTTCATAAAGCATATCACACAAACCTATCATTTAATGGGGCGTATAGCACTAGCCTGTCATTGTTTATTGATCATAAGGACAGAACAGCCTGGAAATAAGAGATTGAGGTCCCCGACTCTGTCTCCAATCAGCTTTTTGATTCTGTCTCTGTTCAGCATCCTATCCCTCTGTCTGTCTCTGTTCAACTTCCTAACTGTCCCTGATCGGCTTCCCTACTCTTGGTCTCCCCCGATCGGCTTCCCTACTCTTGGTCTCCCCCCGATCGGCTTCCCTACTCTTGGTCTCCCCCCGATCGGCTTCCCTACTCTTGGTCTCCCCCCGATCGGCTTCCCTACTCTTGGTCTCCCCCCGATCGGCTTCCCTACTCTTGGTCTCCCCCCGATCGGCTTCCCTCCTCTTGTTCCCCCCCCCCCCGATCGGCTTCCCTACTCTTGTTCCCCCCCCCCCCGATCGGCTTCCCTACTCTTGTTCAGCATCCTATCCCTCTATCTGTCTCTGTTCAACTTCCTAACTGTCCCTGATCGGCTTCCCTACTCTGTCTCCCCCGATCGGCTTCCCTACTCTTGGTCTCCCCCGATCGGCTTCCCTACTCTTGGTCTCCCCCGATCGGCTTCCCTACTCTTGGTCTCCCCCGATCGGCTTCCCTACTCTTGGTCTCCCCCGATCGGCTTCCCTACTCTTGGTCTCCCCCGATCGGCTTCCCTACTCTTGGTCTCCCCCGATCGGCTTCCCTACTCTTGGTCTCCCCCGATCGGCTTCCCTACTCTTGGTCTCCCCCGATCGGCTTCCCTACTCTTGGTCCCCCCCCCGATCGGCTTCCCTACTCTTGTTCCCCCCCCCCCCGATCGGCTTCCCTACTCTTGTTCCCCCCCCCCCCCCCCCCCCCGATCGGCTTCCCTACTCTTGTCCCCCCCCGATCGGCTTCCCTACTCTTGTCCCCCCCCCCCGATCGGCTTCCCTACTCTTGTCCCCCCCCCCCGATCGGCTTCCCTACTCTTGTCTCCCCCGATCGGCTTTCTGAACCCTATCCCTGATAATTTCATGAAATTTATAGCACTAGCATGTCTATATTCCCCGATCATAGGGACAAAACACTCCAGATTTAAAGGTTCTCTACTCCATACCCCATCAACATCGTAACTGTAAATGGCACAAACCTGTCGTTCCCTGATTGCGGGGATGGAACTCTGGGAATAAGACATAGAGGTCCCTAACTCTGATCAGCTTCCTAACTCTGTCCCACGCCTATAGCGCTAGCCTGTCGTCGTTCCCCCCCTGGCGGAAGTTTAAAATTCTTTCCATTCGATTTTTCAAGCCATTTATTTGAAGTGTGTTTGTTTTTCATGTATCTCTTTGGTTCTAGTGCAGGGCCCTCTAACTATCATTGCATGTCAAAGCCGTTGTAGCAGTTTGCAGCTTCATAAATGGTGGACAGCATCCAATCTTTGCCATGTATTTATAGTTTTTATACCATTCCGTTAAACTTGCCCCCCATATTGGGTAAATCATCTCAGTATCTTGCTTGGTTGCAGCAGAGTTGTAGGGTAGGAGTAGAGTTACCGGAGAGCAGCCCAGTTCCCACCAGCCAACCGTCTCCACCTCATTTTAAATGAAGATATGGATATTAAGCAATTCTTGATGTAGACGGCTCCATGTCTGCATGTTTGTAGAAATCGGTCGCTGGTTGTCCTTTAATATTTCACTATTCTCTGACTTATTCTGATCACTGGGAGGGGGGGCGCCTCTCTGAATCAAGCAATGGAGGGGACCTTTTTGCTCAGTGGTCTCTGCTGCTTTAGTAGCGCTAATGGAGATGATGGACCGCTCTGAAGGGAATGCTCTTTTATAATGTGAAGGTACAGGTAATGCTTGTTTATCCTTTTTTTTTTTCTAAATAAAGTGAAATGCGCACAATTGCTTCCGACTCCTGTGACGTTTAATTCTGTGTGTTTTTAATTTGTAAAGCTCGAAGAGGAGGAGACGAAAGATTCCCAGAGCTTGAGGTGAAATGAAAGGCATCCCTAGCAGTTTACTACACTGGACATATGAACTGTGCGACACTGGAGTTCCAAAACTCTGTCTCCACCACTGACTTTGCAATCCACGTATAGCATGGTAAAATGTGAGAAATACAACCCATGCGTGTTACTGTATTAAATAGTGTCCCATCAGCACTAGAGCCTCAGGTTTAGGTCAATGTCTCCAGGTCTGTTTTTAAGGCAGGGCAAAAGGGGCAGCTGCCCTGGGCCCCATCATTGTAGTGGGGCCCAAAGCAGGTGCCTCATACTTGCCAACTAGCCCAGCTTAAATTCCCTTATCCCTTGAAGTGTTAGTCCCGTGCTGTGTCCCCATAGCTCAGTGTACACTTCTGCTGCTCAGCTCTGCCCTAGTGCCATGTACAGAGGACTTGCCTGCAGACCCTGTGTTTACATGTAAATAACCTGCATTGATCTCTAAATAGTGGCGGCATTAATATGTAATTGGTTGTGGAATGCGGCATTGATTCGTTAAATAGAGACGGTATTCATATGTATATCATTGCCCCCTGAGGTCACGTCCACCATGACTTCTGCTGAATGCTGCCCACTGGGGAGGTAAAGGAGCATGCTTGAAAGTCCTGCCTACAACTGTGGTCGTTAAGCCTAACATGTTCTGCAGAAGTACGCAAATTGGAGGTGGAACCCTTCTTCAAAATAACATGGTGCCACAGCACCCTTAATATTGGTGCATGTGAATATGCAGGCAGTGAGGAGATGATGTGTTGTAACCTTTAGCGACCAGTAATGCTGTGCACTAACCTCTTGCAACCAATCAGTGAGCAGTAATAATGTGCAATAACCTCTAACAACCAATTAGTGAGTGGTATACATGTTCAGTAACCGCTAGCATTCAATCAGTGAGCAGTATTGATGTACAGTAATCTCTAGCAACCAATCAATATTAAAGATGGCCCTGAATGTCTCTCAAGCAGGGGATCGAGAGCACAGGGGACCCAGTTTGCCCAGGATTAGCGTTGTGAGCTGCCATGGTGCCGCAGTGGGCCAGCCATCGGCACAAATGATACTCTAGGGCAGGGGTCTCCAAACTTTCTAGACAAGGGGCCAGTTTAGACTTAAGGGGTGCTGGACTGTGCTCATTGGGAGTAGAAAAGGTCCCAACATCGATCGTAATAAACAATGCCCCATTGTTGGTGTCAATGGGAGGAATTGTGCCCCATCGTTGGTGTCAATGGGAGGAATTGTGCCCTAATGTTGGTGTCATTGGGAGGAAGTCTGCCCCTTCATTAGTGTCGGTGGGGGAATCCTGTCCTATTGGTATTAGTGGATGAAAATAGTGCCCCATGGGCAGGGCAGGACTTAGGGTGGTGAGGGCCCCCTTGGCTTGAGTCACTTTCGGACCTACATTCTATACATTACCGTATTTATCGGCGTATAACACGCACCCCAAGTTTAGGAGGGAATTTTAAGGAAACTTTTAGAGAAGTTTAAGGAAAAAACTTACATTTAAATGCCCACCAATGCAGCATCAATGCAGCCATGTCCAGTGTCATTGCAGCCTTGTCAGTGTCATTTGCAGCTTTGTCAGTGTCTTGAAGTTTAAAAATGTCTCTTGGGTCCTCTTGGCGGCTCTCGGGTCCTCTTGCAGTCCCGAGCGGAGCCAAGAGTAGCCGAGTGTACTCGGCTCAGCTCAGTCACGCCCAGTCCCTGTGTTATGCTCATCATAGGGCGAGACTGGGCAAGACTGTGAGCCGAGCTGAGTACACTCAGCTATGTATCTCGACGGGACCCCCTATTGGGCGGGGCCCATGGGCTTGAGCCCAGTCAAGCTCAATGGTAAGTCCGGCCCTGCCCAAGGGCCACATAAAAGTAAGCAG
Source organism: Lithobates sylvaticus (assembly GCA_028564925.1). Taxonomy (NCBI): domain Eukaryota; kingdom Metazoa; phylum Chordata; class Amphibia; order Anura; family Ranidae; genus Lithobates; species Lithobates sylvaticus. The sequence continues at coordinate 547,410,460 of CM053028.1, read as the reverse complement.
AGGGACGCATCTGGCCCCCCGGGCCACAGTTTGGAGACCACTGCTCTAGTGTCAGGATGCATGGCTCTGGTCCAGGGCAGGGGTGGCATTCAGGAGAAGATGGAAGTCCACCAACTTCAGACCACCTCCTGTCCTCCTGGGGCACTGCTGGAGCCAAAAGAGAGGACTTTATGGATGGGGGAGGGGGGATTGTTGGTGGGTGACTGGGCTTTTTGGTGGGTGGGGGGCCTGCATAATTGTGGAGTCGTATATAGAAGATCTCTGAGGTGATGTTAATCTCATCAAGGTGGTAGCATTTACATTTTTTACAGTTTAGACTGGGGTGTCTGAGATTTTACAAGCTTTTCAAGGGTGCTGTGACCGAAAAAGGTTGAGAAATGTTGGTTTAGGTTATGATGGAATACACTTCCTGGAGTGTAATGAGGTCATGGAGAAAGGGCCCATCTGTAATGAGGACATGGGGGGGGGGGGGGGGAGATCCCATTCCTCTGTAAGGAGTATAAGGTGATATTACATTTTTTGCAATGAGGACATGGGGGTACCACCTCTCTGTTATCATTTCATAGGGGCTATAAGTTCTCTGTAATGAATACTTAGGGGTATGACTCTTCTGTAATGGGGACAATGGGATACGACTCCTCTGTAAAGAGAACATGGGTATACAACCCCTCGGTAATGAAGACGCGTGGATATGACCTTTCTGTAATGAAAACATCGAGGGTATGACCCCTCTAATGACAAGGAGATAGGACTCCTCTGTAATAAGGATATGGGGATACCACTCCTCCCTAATAAAGGCATGGGTATAGGACCTCTATAATGAATAAAAGGAGATATGACCTTTTTTGCAAGGACCACCTCTTTGTAATAATTACATAGGAGCTATAACCTGTCCATATTGAGGACATGGGGATACCACTCCTCTAATGAGGACAAAGGGATACAACTCCTCCTGTAAATGTCTTGCAGGAAAATTTCATGGGTCAGATGGTGGACGCACCAACTAGAAATAAAGCGTTACTAGATCTACTGGTTACCAACAATACAGACCTGATCATGGATGTGGGGCCATTTTTTTTAAACTGCAATCACAGGTCAATTGTCTTCAGTATAAATCGCACAAAAAGGAAACATAATGGAAATGCAAAGACGCTGAATTTCAAAAGAGCCAACTTCCCTAAACTATGAACCTTACTAGAAGATATAAATTGGGATAAAATCTTAGGAACAAAACGCGGAGGAGAGATGGGTTTGCGTTAAGAGCATATTAAATAAGGACATTAGCCAGTGCATCCCATTGGGTAATAAATTTAAGAGAGCGAACAAAAGTCCTGGATGGCATAATGCCAATGTAAAAATGCATAAAAAAGCAAAAAAGAAGGCCTTCAAAAAATACAAGGTTGAGGGATCATCAGCATTCAAACTTTATAAAGAATGCAACAAGAAATGTAAGGGTGCAATTAAGAAAGAAACATAGCGGAGGAGAGCAAAAAAAAAATCCCAAGAAATTCTTTAACCACTTCAGTCCCGGAAGGTTTTACTGACCAGAGCACTTTTTTACAATTTGGCACTGCATCGCTTTAACTGGTAATTGCGTGGTCATGCAATGCTGTACCCAAACTAAATTTGCCTTGTTTTTTCCCCACAAATAGCTTTCGTTTGATGCTATTTAATCACCTCTGCATTTTTTTTTTCTATACACAAAAAAAGAGCGATAATTTTGAACAAAAACAATATTTTTTACTTTTTGCTATAATAAATATCCACAAAAATGTTTTTAAAAAACAAATTTTTTCATCAGTTTAGGCCAAAATATATTCTTCTACATATTTTGGTAAAATAAATCGCAATAAGTGTATATTGATTGGTTTGCCCAAAAGTTAGTGTCTGCAAACTACGGGGAAGATTAATGGTATTTTTTTTATTTATTTTTTTTACTAGTAGTGGCGGGGATCTGCGATTTTTAGCGGTATTGCGACAGACAGATCGGACACTTTTGACACATTTTTGGGACCATTGACATTTATACTGCTATAAAAATGTACTGATTACTGTGTAAATGACACTGGTAGGGAAGGGATTAACACTAGGGGATGATCGAGGGGTTAATTATGTGTTCCCTCAGTGTGTTCTAACTGTATGGGGATTGGACTGAGTAGGTGAGGAGACATATCGCTGTTCCTACTTACTAGGAACAAAGGACATGTCTCCCCTCCTCTGACAGCACAGGGATTTGTGTGTTTAAATCCCTGTGCTGGTGCTCGTGCATGCGATCGCTGGCCAAGTGCATCGGGTCTCCTGTCATGCAGCGGGCGTGTGCCCTCTGGTGGCTCTTAAAGGAACCCCGTACCTGTACAGGGTTTCGCGCAGGGGAGCCATTCTGCCCCCGTAAATAGATGTGAGCCGGTTGGGAATCGGTTAAGTATGTAAACAGTAAAAAAAGGAGGACAGACCATATTGGCCCCATAAAGAATGAGGAAGGACATCTGGTTATAAAGGATGGGGAGATGGTGAAGGTATTGAATTTATTCTTCTCCTCAGTCTTCACGAGAGAATTGGGGGGCTTCAGTAACCAAAACTGCAGTGTTTATCCTCATGACACATCACAGGAGGCACCCTCATGGTTAACAGAGGACAGAATTAAAATTAGACTTGGGAAACTTAACATTAATAAATCACCGGGACCAGATGGCTTGCATCCGAGGGTACTTGGGGAACTCAGTCAAGTACCGTATTTATCGGCGTATAACACGCACTTTTTCCCCCTAAAAATCGGGGGAAAGTCGTGGGTGCGTGTTATACGCCAATACCCCAAAAAAAAAAAATCAAAAATGGCAAGCGCCGCCGAAAAATAGCGAGCGCCGCCGAAAAAGACCGAGGCGCGGCCGAAAAAACCCGAAGCTGCGCCGGAATAGACCGAGCAGAGTGTTCGGCTCTACTCTGAGTCCCGCCTCCCTGCGCTCGCTCCGGAAACGGCAGGGAGGCGGGACCGCGATCGGAGCTGAACAGTCGGCTCGGCCTTTTCCGGGGCCGCTTCGGTCTTTTTCGGCCGTGCCTCGGACTTTTTCGGCGGCGCGCGCGACAGAGTCTCGGCGGCGGGAAATTTAAACCCGGACCGGACTTCTAATGTCGCTGGGCATGGCTGCAATGACGCTGGCAAGGTACAACGTCCCTGGGCAAGGCTGCAATGACCCTGGGCATGGCTGCAATGACGCTGGGCATGGCTGCAATGACGCTGGGCATGGCTGCAATGACGCTGGGCATGGCTGCAATGACACTGGGCAAGGCTGCAAATGACGCTGGGCAAGGCTGCAAATGACGCTGGGCAAGGCTGCAATGACGCTGGGCAAGCTGCAAATGACGCTTAAATGTAAGTTTTTTTTTTTTTTCCCTAAACTTCCCTCCTAAAACTTTTTTTCCTTAAAATGCCCTCCTAAACTTGGGGTGCGTGTTATACGCCGATAAATACGGTAATTGCCAGACCATTGTTCATAATTTTTTACTGACTGGAATTGTACCAGCGGATTGGAGAAAAGCCAATGTAGCAAGAATATTTAACCACTTGCCGACCGGCGCACGACGATATACGTCGACAGAATGGCACGTACAGGCAGGAGGGCGTATATATACGTCCCTCCTTTAGCCTGTCCGTGCCATCGGGAGCGCGCCGGGAGCGGCGCGCTCCCGCGCCGGTCGGGACCCCCGTGAGTCCGGCCGCGGTCCCCGCGGACTCGATCGCCGCGGGGACTCCCGCGATCGTCTCACGGAGCGGCTGAACGGGGAGATGCCGAGATAAACAGCATCTCCCCGTTCTGCCTAGCAACTAGTGACGCCGATCTCTGCTCCCTGTGATTGGAGCAGAGATCAGCATTCACTAGCTGACAGCCACGCCCCCCCACAGTAAAAAAAAAACACCCCTAGGCATACTTAACCCCTACACTGCCACCTTGTGGTTAACCCCTAAACTGCCAGTGTCATTTATACAGAAATCAATGCATTTAAATGCATTAATTGCTGTAAAAATGACAATGGTCCCAAAAATTTGTCAAAAATGTCCGATGTGTCCGCCATAATGTCGCAGTCACAAAAAAAATCGCAGATCTCCGCCATTAATAATAAAAAAAAAATTATTAATAAAAATGCTATAAAACTATCCCCTATCTTGTAAACGCTATAACTTCTGCGCAAACCGATCAATAATCGCTTATTGCGATTTTTTTTACCAAAAATATGTAGAAGAATACGTATCGGCCTAAACTGAGGAAAAAAAATGTTTTTTTATATATTTTTGGGGGATATTTATTATAGCAAAAAATAAAAAATAATGCATTTTTTTCAAAATTGTCGCTCTATTTTTGTTTATAGCGCAAAAAATAAAAACCGCAGGGGCGATCAAATACCACCAAAAGAAAGCTCTATTTGTGGGAAAAAAAGGACGTCAATTTTGTTTGGGAGCCACGTCGCACGACCGCGCAATTGTCAGTTAAAGCGACGCAGTGCCGAATCGCAAAAAGGGGCCTGGTCCTTTGGCTGCAAATTGGTCCGGTCTGAAAGTGGTTAAAAAGGGCACAAAATACATCCCTGGGAATTACAGACCAGTTAGCCTAACATCAATAGTATGCAAGCTCTTAGAGGGGATAATAAGGGACTATATACAAGATTTTTTAGTAACGAGAATGGCATCATTAGCAGTAATCAGCATGGATTCATGAAGAATCGTTCTTGCCAAACCAATCTATTAACCTTCTATGAGGAGGTGAGCTGCCATCTAGATAAAGGAAGGCCTGTAGACGTGGTGCATCTAGATAAAGGAAGGCCGTAGACGTGGTGTATCTAGATAAAGGAAGGCCCCTAGACGTGGTGTATCTAGATAAATAAAGGCCCGTAGATGTGGTGTATCTGGATTTTGCAAAAGCATTTGACACAGTTCCCCATAAACGTTTACTGTACAAAATAAGGTCCGTTGGCATGGACCATAGGGTGAGTACATGGATTGAAAACTGGCTACAAGGGTGAGTTCAGAGGGTGGTGATAAATGAGGAGTACTCGGATGGTCAGGGGTGGGTAGGGGGGTCCCCCAGAGTTCTGTCCTGGGACCAATCCTATTTAATTTGTTCATAAATGACTTGGAGGATGGGGTAAACAGTTCAATCTCTGTATTTGCAGATTATACTAAGCTAAGCAGGGCAATAACTTTGATGTGGAAACCTTGCAAAAAGATCTGAACAAATTAATGGGCTGGGCAACTACATGGCAAATGAGGTTCAATGTAGAAAAATGTAAATATATGCATTTGGGTGGCTAAAATATAAATGCAATCTATACACTGGGGGGAGAACCTCTGGGTGAATCTAGGATAAAAAAGGACCTGGGAGTCCTAGTAGATGATAGGCTCAGCAATGGAATGAAATGCCAAGCTGCTAACAAAGCAAACAGAATATTGGCATGCATTAAAAAGGGGATCAACTCCAGAGATAAAGCGATAATTCTCCCGCTCTAAAAGACTCTGGTCCGGCCGCACCTAGAGTATGCTGTCCAGTTCTGGGCACCAGTCCTCAGGAAGGATGCACTGGAAATGGAGCGAGTACAAAGAAGGGCAACAAAGCTAATAAAGGGTCTGAAGGATATTAGTTATGAGGAAAGGTTGTGAGCACTGAACTCTGGAGAAGAGACGCTTGAGAGGGGATATGATTTCAATTTACAAATACCGTACTGTGACCTCACAATAGGGATAAAACTTTTTAGCAGAAGGGAGTTTAACAAGACTTGTGGCCACTCATTAAAGTTAGAAGAAAAGAGGTTTAACCTTAAACTACGTAGAGTGTTCTTTACTGTAAGAGCAGCAAGGATGTGGAATTCCCTTCCACATGTGGTGGTCTCAGCGGGGGGCATTGATACTTTCAAAAAAAACTGAGATAAGCACCTGAACAACCACAACATACAGGGATATACAATGTAATACTGACATATAATCACACACATAGGTTGGACTTGGTGGACTTGTGTCTTTTTTTTCAACCTCACCAACTATGTAAAGCGGACATTGGTATGTGACCTCTCTGTAGATGAGAACACAACTCCTCTGTGCTGAGGATACAGGGATATAACCTCTCTGTATTGGGGATACGACCCCTCTATGATGGGTATAAAACCTCCCCGTAATGAGGATATGACCCCTTTTGTAAGACCTGTCATCCCATGTTGTGTCTGTGCTCAGACTAGAAGTTTAATTATGTCCATACAGAATTTGCTAGGTAGATATAAATATTTGTGCTTCTACCACAGGGCCTAAAAGGAGGTGAATGCTCAGTCTCTGGGATCCATGGCCCACGAAAAATCCCCCCCTATTTAAGACAGTCTGCGGACTTCATCTCAGATACAAATGTGTTTATTAACAAGTCATAAATAGCAGTACAGAAATTGAGAAAATAGAGTGAGTAAAAGAGGAAACCAAGAATTGCAGACACTATGGGGTCCCTCAGTGTCCTCCATGGCCGCTGTGATGCTTCTTGAGGAGTGGCTGTAATAGAACGCAGAGAGTAGCCATCAGTACTGGTACATGGATTCCCGTCCCCTCTATACACCCATATACAGTACTTGACCTTCAGTGTCCTCTATACACCCATATACTCAACATCCAGCCCCCTCTATACACCCATATACTTGACCTTCAGTGTCCTCTATACATCCATATACTCAACATCCAGCCCCCTCTATACACCCATATACTCAACATTCAGCCCCCTCTATACACCCATATACTTGACCTTCAGTGTCCTCTATACATCCATATACTCAACATCCAGCCCCCTCTATACACCCATATACTCAACATCCAGCCCCCTCTATACACCCATATACTTGACCTTCAGTGTCCTCTATACACCCATATACTCAACATCCAGCCCCCTCTATACACCCATATACTCAACATCCAGCCCCCTCTATACACCCATATACTTGACCTTCAGTGTCCTCTATACATCCATATACTCAACATCCAGCCCCCTCTATACACCCATATACTCAACATCCAGCCCACTCTATACACCCATATACTCAATATCCAGTCCACTCTATACACCCATATACTCAACATCCAGCCCACTCTATACACCCATATACTTGACCTTCAGTGTCCTCTATACATCCATATACTCAACATCCAGCCCACTCTATACACCCATATACTCAACATCCAGCCCACTCTATACACCCATATACTTGACCTTCAGTGTCCTCTATACACCCATATACTCAGCATCCAGCCCACTCTATACACCCATATACTCAATATCCAGTCCACTCTATACACCCATATACTCAACATCCAGCCCACTCTATACACCTATATGCTCAATATCCAGTCCACTCTATACACCCATATACTCAACATCCAGCCCACTCTATACACCTATATGCTCAATATCCAGTCCACTCTATACACCCATATACTCAACATCCAGCCCCCTTTATACACACATATACTTGGCCTTCAGTGTCCTCTATGCACCCATATACTCAACATCCAGCCCACTCTATACATCCATATACTTGACCTCCAGTCTCATCTTTACACCCAATTCCCTTTCCTCCAGTCTCCTCTATACACCCAAGTACCTCACCTCCAATGTCCTCTATACACCCAATTCCCTCACCTCCAGTGTTCTCTATACACCCAATTCCCTTTCCTCCAGTCTCCTCTATACACCCAAGTACCTCACCTCCAATGTCCTCTATACACCCAATTCCCTCACCTCCAGTGTCCTCTATACACCCAATTTCCTTTCCTCCAGTGTCCTCTATACACCCAAATACCTCACCTCCAATCTCCTCTATACACCCAAGTACCTCACCTCCAATGTCCTCTATACAACCAATTCCCTCACCTCCAGTGTCCTCTATACACCCAATTCCCTTTCCTCCAGTCTCCAATATACACCCAAGTACCTCACCTCCAGTGTCCTCTATACACCCAAGTACCTTACCTGTCAGTGTCCTCTATACACCCAAGTACCTCACCTCCAGTTTCCTACATACACCCAAGTACCTCACCTCCATTGTCCTCTATACACCCAAGTACCTCACCTCCAGTCTCCTCTATACACCCAAGTACCTCACTTCCATTGTCCTCTATACACCCAAGTACCTCACCTCCAGTGTCCTCTATACACCCAATTACCTCACCTCCAGTGTCCTCTATACACCCAAATGCTTGGCCTTCAGTGTCCTCTATACACCCAAGTACCTCACCTCCAGTGTCCTCTATACACCCAATTACCTCACCTCCAGTCTCCTCTATACACCCAAGTACCTCACTTCCATTGTCCTCTATACACCCAAGTACCTCACCTCCAGTGTCCTCTATACACCCAATTACCTCACCTCCAGTGTCCTCTATACACCCAAATGCTTGGCCTTCAGTGTCCTCTATACACCCAAGTACCTCACCTCCAGTGTCCTCTATACACCCAATTACCTCACCTCCAGTGTCCTCTATACACCCAAATGCTTGGCCTTCAGTGTCCTCTATAAACCCAAGTACCTCACCTCCAGTGTCATCTATACACCCAATTACCTCACCTCCAGTGTCCTCTAAACACCCAATTACCTCACCTCCAGTGTCCTCTATACACCCAAATGCTTGGCCCTCAGTGTCCTCTATACACCCAAGTACCTCACCTCCAGTGTTTTCTATACACCCAATTACCTCACCTCCAGTGTCCTCTAAACACCCAAGTACCTCACCTCCAGTGTCCTCTATACACCCAAGTACCTCACCTCCAGTTTCCTACATACACCCAAATACCTCACCTCCAGTGTCCTCTATATACCCAAGTGCTTGACCACAAGTATGAGGACCACATGTGGAACTATAATGTTTACTACACAGCTTTAAGGTCATGTACCTGGTAGTTGGCATTGCCTCCTGCTCGTCGAGGGACTGGGAACTGTATGAGAAAGCATGTTCCCAGAATCTCTGAAATGCATCGGCTTTGCTCAGTTTTTTTTGTTATGATCCCATGTGTTTTAGGGGATCAGATCACTCCCCTTTTATAGGGCTATACCATTGTAGTCCTGAAGGGGGAGTGTCTGAACCCCTAAACTTTGTTGCCTGATGACAAGAAAACATAGAACAGCCAATGCGTTTTGGGGCTTCAGAAATTCCCCTTCAGCACTGCGATACAACTTATAGCCCTGAGGCAGGGGGTTGCCTGAAACACATTGGCTGTTCTATGTTTTCTCATGATATGTTTTTTCGGTGGTTCAGATACATCAGAGCTATGCATTGTACTGTAGTCCCGAAGGGGGAGAGTCTGAACCCCTGAAATGCATTGGATCATAAGAAAACAGAACAGCCAATGCATTCGGGGGGTTTAAACACTCCACGTTCGGGACAGCAATACAATATATAGCTGATGAAAGGGGAATGTCTAAACCCCCGAAACACATTGGCTCATAAGAAGAAAAAAAATAGAACAGCTGTGTTTCGGAGTGTTCAGACATTCCCCTTTCATCAGCTCCATCACTTCTATTGTAGTCCCGAAGGTGGAGTGTCTGCATGGTACAGTATTGGAGTTCCCCTTTAGTGTGATGTCACAGCCCTATATCTCACCATACAGATCATGCAGAGCAGCAGGTAGGACAGGATCAGTGATGTCATCACCAGGAGAGCCACGCCCCATCCAGGGACACCTACCGGAAAGAGAGAAGTAGGTGAGTTATTGTTGTTCTGTTCCTGAGACCCCAGTGAGTCCCATCTGTGTCATCCTATAGTGTAGGTCATCAAAAAGTATGAGGACCTTTACAAATTTGCAAGAGACCTTATCGGAGTCCTGCCTTACATCAGGATCACCATAAGCGTGCCCCCCCCTTTACATCAGAGCCCCCGTTACAGCGGATATCCCATCAGAAGCCCCCCTTACATCGGATTCCCCATCAGAGCCTCCCTTACATCTGATTCCCCATCAGAGCCCCCCTTACATCTGACTCCCCATCAGAGCCCCCCTTACATCTGATTCCCCATCAGAGCCCCCCTTACATCTGATTCCCCATCAGAGCCTCCCTTACATCTGATTCCCCATCAGAGCCTCCCTTACATCTGATTCCCCATCAGAGCCTCCCTTACATCTGATTCCCCATCAAAGTCCCCCTTACATCTGATTCCCCAATCCCCATCAGAGCCCCCCTTACATTTGATTCCCCATCAGAGCCTCCCTTACATCTGATTCCCCATCAGTGCCTCCCTCATATCTGATTCCCCATCAGAGCCCCCCTTACATCTGATTCCCCATCAGAGCCCCCCTTACATCTGATTCCCCATCAGAGCCTCCCTTACATCTGATTCCCCATCAGAGCCTCCCTTACATCTGATTCCCCATCAAAGTCCCCCTTACATCTGATTCCCCAATCCCCATCAGAGCCCCCCTTACATTTGATTCCCCATCAGAGCCTCCCTTACATCTGATTCCCCATCAGTGCCTCCCTCATATCTGATTCCCCATCAGAGCCCCCCTTACATCTGATTCCCCATCAGAGCCCCCCTTACATCGGATTCCCCATCAGAGCCCCCCTTACATCTGATTCCCCATCAGAGCCCCCCTTACATCTGATTCCCCATCAGAGCCTCCCTTACATCTGATTCCCCATCAGAGCCTCCCTTACATCTGATTCCCCATCAAAGTCCCCCTTACATCTGATTCCCCAATCCCCATCAGAGCCCCCCTTACATTTGATTCCCCATCAGAGCCTCCCTTACATCTGATTCCCCATCAGTGCCTCCCTCATATCTGATTCCCCATCAGAGCCCCCCTTACATCTGATTCCCCATCAGAGCCCCTCTTTCATCTGATTCCCCATCAGAGCCTCCCTTACATCTGATTCCCCATCAGAGCCTCCCTTACATCTGATTCCCCATCAAAGTCCCCCTTACATCTGATTCCCCAATCCCCATCAGAGCCCCCCTTACATTTGATTCCCCATCAGAGCCTCCCTTACATCTGATTCCCCATCAGTGCCTCCCTCATATCTGATTCCCCATCAGAGCCCCCCTTACATCTGATTCCCCATCAGAGCCCCCCTTACATCGGATTCCCCATCAGAGCCCCCCCTTACATCTGATTCCCCATCAGAGCCCCCCTTACATCGGATTCCCCATCAGAGCCTCCCTTACATCTGATTCCCCATCAGAGCCTCCATTACATCTGATTCCCCATCAGAGCCTCCATTACATCTGATTCCCCATCAGAGCCCCCCTTACATCTGATTCCCCATCAGAGCCCCCTTACATCTGATTCCCCATCAGAGCCCCCCTTACATCTGATTCCCCATCAGAGCCCCCTTACATCAGATTCTCCATCAGAGCCCCCCTTGTATCGGAGTCCCCATCAAAGTCCTCCTTACATTAGGGTTACTATCAAAGTCTCCCCTTACATCGGGGTACCTGCTAGAGTTTCCTTACATCAGGCTTCCCATCAGCATCCTCCCTTACATCAGGGTTCCCATCAAAGCCCCCTTACATCAGGTTCCACATCAGAGCCTCCCTTACTTCAGGTTCCACATCAGAGCCTCCCTTACTTCAGGTTCCACATCAGAGCCTCCCTTACTTCAGGTTCCACATCAGAGCCTCCCTTACTTCAGGTTCCACACCAGAGCCCCCCTTACTTCAGGTTCCACACCAGAGCCTCCCTTACATCAGGTTCCACATCAGAGCCTCCCTTACATCAGGTTCCCCATCAGAATATCCCTTGTATCCAAGTCCATATGAGTGGCCCCCTCCCCCTTACATCAGGGTCCCTGCTGGAGTTTTCCTTACATCAGGGTCCCCATCAGCATCCTCCCTGACATAGGGGTCCTTGTGAGAGTCATCCTTACTTCAGGGTCACTATCAAAATCCCCCCTTACATTGGGGTCCTCGTTAGAGTTTCCTTACATCTGGGTCCCCACGAGAGTCCCCCATAAGAGAGTTTCCCTTACATAAGGGCAGCCTCCCTTCTATGTGTCACCCCGCAGTGGAAGGGGCAGACCCCCCTTTGCCTGTTACCCTACAGTGGGAGGCACTGACTCCCTTCTGCCGGTCCCACACTGCAGTAAAATGGGCAGATTCTACCCTGCCCATCCCACCCTGCAGTGGGAGGGGCATAATCATTTGTAAGTGATGCCCTGCAGTGGGAGGGTCAGACTCCCTTCTGTCTGTGTCACCCTTGAGTGGGAGGAGTCCATGAAACCCTTCTTTCTTTATTGCAGTGAGCAGGGCAGCTGTGTCATGATACATACCTGTGGTTGTGTTGGTTTGGGCATCTGTGATTGGAGGAGAGAAGAGGAGTGTCAGATTTCATTGGTCCAGATGATTTCACATGAGACAAATAGAAGGCACAGAATATTAGGCACAGGAATAATATATACAGAATATATATATATATATATATATATATATATATATATATATATATATATATATATATATATATATATCAAAGTAAATATCAAAGTATCTCAAAGTAAATTAAACTTTACAATAACTATCATTAAAAGTCCAGAATGGACTATCCAATGGTAGGTCTCAGAATTTAAAAAAATCTGAGCTCTCCTCAATAATATATTTTATTTATAATAGCGATAAAAATTACTTCTGGTTCATCCCTGTCTTTGGATCTCCCCTATATGGAGGAAATATTGAGCCTATTATCGTCAGAAAATGTAATAAGCCAAGGGATTGTGACAAAATAAAAACAGTATTTTTATTATTATTTTATTAATGTCTAGATTACATAAAATTATATATAATAAAAAATATATATTGAAATGTATATATTTTATATTCAAAAGAATATAAAATAATATCATAATAATAATTAAAAAAAAGTAATCTCAACCAAACTAAAAGAATGTAAACTAATGTTAAGGAATCTAAATATTAAGAAAAATAATAAAAAGATAAACTAGTATAAACGAATCTGAAATTAGCTAAACTACTTTAAATCCAATCCAAAACAATATATCAAATAATGAAACATAAAATGATCTAAACAAATCCAAAAGAATATCAACTAATTTCAAAGAATCTAAAATAATATCATAAAAATAATGAAACATAAAAAAATCTAAACTAATCCAAAAGAATATAAACTAATTTCAAAAAATCTAAAATAATAAAAACAAAAAGTACTAAAAACCAAACTCAAAGAATATAAACTAATTTTAAAGCATCTATATAATATAACAAATAGTAAAACACCAAGTAATATAAACTAATCTGAAATTGTCTAAACTAGTTTAAACAAAATCCAAAATAATATATAAAATAATGAAACAAAATAATCCAAACAAATCTAAAAGAATACAAACTAATACCACAAAATAAAATAATGAAATATGTACAGTATATATATATATATATATATATATATATATATATATATATATATATATATATATATATATACTGTATATATATAAAATAAGCTAATATAATATATAAAATAATGTGATATAAAATGATATCCTTTAAAAATGTAATATAAACCAGTATAAAAGAAATGAATGAGGGGGAGGAGAGAACCTAATTCCTTATTTTTTTTCCTCCCCCTTCTATCTACTTCCTGCCCTGGTAAACTATATCCTGTGCATAGGTGAGACGTGAAGGGGGGTAAAGAATTTTTTTTTATGAACGGTAGAATGGACAAATCAGAGAGGGGGTGGGGGGTTTACCCCCGTTCTTTCTCTTTTTTTTATTTATTTTTTTGTAAATAATGGTCAAAAAAATTAAAATAAAACAAAAAATAATATATATATATATATATATATATATATATATATATATATGTGTGTGTGAAAATCAAGACGGGACACGTACTTCAATTTGCGAAAATCCTTTACTTCGTTATTTCAAAGGTACAGCTTATTTCAGAAGCACAGCTAACAAAATAAATAACGAAGTAAAGGATTTTCGCAAATTGAAGTACGTGTCCCGTCTTGATTTTCACATGAATATTGGTGGAATATTGGAGGTACCACTTGACGCCTGCTTCTAATACTTTCATTACTGAAGAAAAAGTAACCTGCCCAAATTTAACAACTATATATATATATATATATATATATATATATATATATATATATATATACAAAAAGAGTGCATCTAAAAAAGGCCTATTGTACACTACTCAGCGCCTGATGTGAAAAATACAGTTTCTGATTCAACTAGACACAATTAAATCAAAAAGGATAATAAATATATATATAAATAGCTTAATATAAATATATAAAAAAGGAGCCGTTTAAAAATATATAAAAATATATAAAAAAAAAAATATATAAAATATGTAAAGGTAGATAGTATAAAATTCAAGCAGTATTATTTCCTGAGAAATTAAGGAAATAATACTGCTTGAATTTTATACTATCTACCTTTACATATATATATATATATATATATATATATATATATATATATATATATATATATATATATATATATATATATATGAAGAAAATAGAATTGATTTATGTTAAGATATACTCTGTTGTTGGAAAAAATAAAATAAAATATAGAATTTAAAAAAGAAAAAAAGCATATAAAATAATGTCTTCAAAAAGTTTCTGCACTTTTTTTTATGTATAATAGATTTAAAAAAGTGAGGAAACTTTTTGAAGAACCCTCGAAATATAGAAGAATAATAAAAGAATATAAAGAATCTGAAATAGTATCATACAATAAAAGAATGTAATATAAAAAGTTCAACTGCTATAATAATATATAAAATAATATTATTAAAAAAGTCATATAAACTAATATAAAAGAAAATACTAGAAAAAAATATATAAAATAATGTAATATATAAGAATATATTATAAAATAGAATATAAACTATTTTAAAAAGAATCCAAAATAATATTATACAATAAAAGAATGTAATATAAAAAGGTAAACTAATATAATGTTATATAACCCCCCCCCCCCCCCCATCAAATCATTCTGTGCAGCTATTACCTTTTGTACCACCACCCCCTTCCTTTAGAATGTAAGCTCTACGAGCCTCCTGTACCTTTTGTATTGAACTGTACTGTAATTGTGTTGTCCCCCTATACATTGTAAAGCACTGCGTAAACTGTTGGCGCTATATAAACCATGTATAATAATATAATAATATAAACAAATGTAATATAATATTATATTATACAAAAATGTAATTTAAACTAATAGAAAAGACAATAAGGGAAAAAAATATATAAAATAATGTAACGTGAAATGCAAAGGAGTATGATATAAAATATCATATATAAAAAAAAAATAAACAAATAGAAAAGAATATAGTATTTAAAAAAAAAAAAAAAGTAATACAATACTACAAACTTGCATTAACTAATACAAAACAAAGTTTGCAGTAGTGCCAGTAGAGCGTGATCTTTAACTTTTTATATATTCGTATAAAGCCCCATACACACGGTCGGACTTTTTCATCAATTTGGTCCGATCGGACAAGGTTGTTGAAAAATCAGACCGTGTGTATGCACCATCGGACAGTGTTCGTCGGTTTGTCCGTCGGACAAAGTCTTATCTCCTGCTGGAAAGATTTGCCGTCAACCCGGTCCGATCACACCAAATCCGATCGTGTGTACGGTTGTCCGACCGGACAAAGTGCTACGCATGCTCAGATCACATTACAAGACCAAAGCTATTGGCTACTAGCCTCTACGTAGTCCCGTCGTAGGCAACAAACGTCACCACGTTCAGAATGATCCGATTTTCCGACAACTTTGTCCGACCGTGTGTACGCAAAACCAACATCGGACAAAGTATGACGGACATGGTCCGACGGACCTGGTCCGCCGGACCTGGTCCGCGGATTGTCCGACCGTGTGTATGGGGCTTTATTTGCCTCAGGAACCGTCCTAGCACCCCCCTTACCCCAGGATTCTGCCCAACCACCACCCCACCCTAAGAATCTTCCCAACCCATGGAATCTGCCTTGGTACTCTCACCTGCCCCCTTCAGGCTCAGGAAGAGACACACAGCCAGCAGACACAGGCAAGCACTAGATTTGGTGCGTTGAGTCTCCATGGTTGAGGATGGTACAGCTGTTGGTGCTCTTCTTACTTCAGGTGTTGATGGTTTGTGATCCAGGCTGACCTCCGTTTAATGTATATATACCCCCAGCCCTAGCACACTCACCCCGTTTACAGGCGATGAGCTGTATGGTTCCGGGTGACATGTCCCCCGGTTATGAGGGACTAATAGAAGAATTAGTGTGTTAAGAGAGGAGGGGTGCATTTATGGAGACCGTCATACATGTTACAGAGGTTATTTAACTATAACAATCACCGAAGGACCGGACATGAAAGAGAACGAGGATTATGACTTCAGCCTTAAATAAACTCATCCGACAATGACTCAGCCCCACTCTGTAATCACTTCAATTTGCGCACATGCCGGGAATACCTGAAGGTTTCGTTCAGTCTTCTACCTGAGAGAAAAAAAAAACTTTATAAACAAAATTAATATTGTCTTTATAAATAAAACCCTGGGGAAGTGTGAGGCTTCAACCGAACCGAAAAAAGTGGTATGGGGGCCCTCAGGTATCCAAATCTGCAGGTGGTAACAGCAATGAGCTTTAAAGGCCAACTCTGGTGGAAAATAATTGTAACTGTATAAGACTGTATAATACAAGCAATGATGTTCTTTATTATGCAAATTATTATTTATTTTATCACCAGCCTTTATATTTTTCTTCAAATTTACATACGACCAAACTGGTGACCAATAGGGATGGGCCGAACACCCCCGGGTTCGGCTCGCACCAGAACCCGCGAACGGACCTAAAGTCCGTGAGAACATTAGAACCCTATTAGTTACAATGGATGCGAACGTTCGAAATCAAAAGTGCTAATTTTAAAGGCTAATATGCATGTTATTGTCATAAAAAGTGTTTGGGGACCTGGGTCCTGCCCCAGGGGACATGTATCAATGCAAATTTTTTTTTTAAAAACTGACATTTTTTCAGGAGCAGTGATTTTAATAATGCTTAAAGTGAAACAATAAAAGTGTAATATTCCTTTAAATTTCGTACCTGGGGGGTGTCTATAGTATGCCTGTGAAGGGGCGCATGTTTCCTGTGCTTAGAACTGTCCCTGCGCAAAGTGTAATTTTTGCAGGAAAAAAAGCTATTTAAAATCACTCACGGCTAATGAATTGACGGCTCCCATAACACAGAGAACAGTCATTCATTGAAAGCCATTCATAAAAAAAAATTCATTGATAAAAAATAAAAAGCGTGGGGGTCCCCCCAAATTCAATAACCAGGCCCTTCAGGTCTGCTATGGATATTAAGGGGGACCCCAGCCAAAAAAAATGGCGTGGGGTGCCCCTCAAAATCCATACCAGACCCTTGAGGTCTGGGATGGATTTTAAGGGGAACCCCGGCCAAAAATAAATGGCGTGGGGTCCCCCTCAAAATCCATACCAGACCCTTATCCGAGTACGCAACCTGGCAGGCCGCAGGAAAAGAGAGGGGGACGAGAGTGGCCCCCCCTCCCTCCTGAACCGTACCAGGCCACATGCCCTCAACATTGGGAGGGTGCTTTGGGGGTCTGAGACCCCCAAAGCACCTTGTCCCCATGTTGATGGGGACAAGGGCCTCTTCCCCACAACCCTGGCCATTGGTTGTGGGGGTCTGCGGGCGGGGGGCTTATCGGAATCTGGAAGCCCCCTTTAACAAAGGGACCCCCAGATCCCGCCCCCCCCCCCTGTGTGAAATGGTAAGGGGGTACAAAAGTACCCCTACCATTTCACCAAAAAAGTGTCAAAAATGACAGGAGACGGTCTTTGACAATTCCTTTATTAAAATCTTCTTTCTTCTGGTCTTCCTTCTTCCTCTCTTCATCCTTCGGTTTCTTCATCTTCTCTTTCCGGCATCTTCTTCCATCTTCTTCTTCCATCATCTTCTTCCTCCGATCCGCTTCTTCTTGCTCTGGTCTTCTCGTCCGGCATCTTCTTCCACGGCGTCCGGGTCTCTTCTTGGGCCAATCCGCGCAATGGGAGGCTCCCGCTGTGTGAGGCTTTGCTGCGTCTGACAGGTCTTTTATAACGGAGGGCGGGGCCACCTGGTGACCCCGCCCCCTCCGACCTCATGGGGAAAGCTATAGGGAATTCCCCATGACGTCCCCGTGCATCAGAGGGGGGCGGGGATACCAGGTGGCCCCGCCGTCCGTTATAAAAGACCTGTCAGACGCAGCGAAGCCTCACACAGCGGGAGCCTCCCATTGCGCGGAGCGGCCCAAGAAGAGACCCGGACGCCGTGGAAGAAGATGCCGGACGAGAAGACCAGAGCAAGAAGAAGCGGATCGGAGGAAGAAGATGATGGAAGAAGAAGATGGAAGAAGATGCCGGAAGGAGAAGATGAAGAAACCGAAGGATGAAGAGAGGAAGAAGGAAGACCAGAAGAAAGAAGATTTTAATAAAGGAATTGTCAAAGACCGTCTCCTGTCATTTTTACCATTTTGACACTTTTTTGGTGAAATGGTAGGAGTACTTTTGTACCCCCTTACCATTTCACACAGGGGGGGCCGGGATCTGGGGGTCCCCTTTTTAAAGAGGGCTTCCAGATTCCGATAAGCCCCCCGCCCGTAGACCCCCACAACCAATGGCCAGGGTTGTGGGGAAGAGGCCCTTGTCCTCATCAACATGGGGACAAGGTGCTTTGGGGGTCTGAGACCCCCAAAGCACCCTCCCAATGTTGAGGGCATGTGGCCTGGTATGGTTCAGGAGGGAGGGGGGCCGCTCTCATCCCCCCTCTTTTCCTGCGGCCTGCCAGGTTGCGTGCTCGGATAAGGATCTGGTATGGATTTTGAGGGGGACCCCACGCCATTTTTTTTTGGCCGGGGTTCCCCTTAAAATCCATCCCAGACCTCTAAGGTCTGGTATGGATTTTGAGGGGGACCCCACGCCATTTATTTTTTTTTGGCTGGGGTCCCCCTTAATATCCATAGCAGACCTGAAGGGCCTGGTTATTGAATTTGGGGGCACCCCCACGCTTTTTTTTTTTATTTTTTATTTTTTTATCAATGACTTTTTTTTTATGAATGGCTTTCAATGAATGACTGTTCTCTGTATTACGGGAGCTGTCAATTCATTAGCTGCGAGTGATTTTAAATAGCTTTTTTTCCTGCAAAAATGACACTTTGTGCAGGGACAGTTCTAAGCACAGGAAACATGCGCCCCTTCACAGGCATACTATAGACACCCCCCAGATGTGATACTGCAATGCTGTACTAACAGCACGCACACACTAATCCCCAGAATCATAGCACATAATGTCAGCAGTCAGCAGCACATAACACTGACACTAACGCTGGAACACAACACAATATGCGAGGCCGCCGGCGCGGCGGCCTTTTATACTGTGGGGCGTGTACTAAACTAAATGCACTGCAACTGGCGCAGTGCATTGCGGGCCGCTCGCATCACACGAATTGGCCTGTGGCCAATTATTGCTCTCCTTGCCGCTGGCTCTTTGATTGGCCAAGCATGCGAGTCACAGTGCATGCTTGGCCAATTATCAGCCAGCAATGCACTGCAACTGGCGCAGTGCATTGCGGGCCGCTCGCATCACACGAATTTGATGCGAGCGGCCCAAATAGTTCTGGGCTCGCCGAGCGGGCGAACGCCCCATGTTCGATTCGAACATGGGTTTAAATCGAACACCGGGCCCATCCCTAGTGACCAACCAAAGTGACAGTTACAGGGGTTGGGACAAACCATATAACACTCCTGGGGGTGCTTATAGTGGTCAGCTTTTATTCATTTGGTTTAATCCTGTTATCATGGGCGTCCGCAGAACTTTTTTCAGGGAGGGGCATAATTTTAAGGTCACCCATGCTCTGACCCTTTTCGGCAATGTCATTATCACGGTCAGAGACTGCAGACGTAGTACAGGAGATGGTCAGAGACTGTAGACATGGCACAAGAGACCGTCAGAGACTGCATACATGGCCCAAGAGACTGTCAGTGACTGCATACATGGCTCAAGAGACTGTAAGAGACTGCGGACATGGCACAAGAGATGACCAGAGACTGTATACATGGCCCAAGAGACTGTCAGAAACTGCATACATGGCTCAAGAGACTATAAGAGACTGCGGACATGGCACAAGAGACTCTAAGAGACTGCATACATGTGGGGGGGGGGGGGGGGGGTGACAGAGAGAGACAGGGGGGTGACAGACAGAGAGAGAGAGAGGGGGTGACAGAGAGAGGGGGTGACAAAAAGAGACATAGGGGTGACAGAAAGAGACAGGGGGGATGACAGAGAGAGACAGAGGGGGTGACAGAGAGAGGGGGTGACAGAAAGAGACAGAGGGGGGTGACAGAGAGAGACAGAGGGGGGTGACAGAGAGAGAGAAGTATGACAGAGAGAGACAGAGGGGTGGGGTCACAGAGAGAGGGGGTGGAAAAGACAGAGGGGTGACAGAGAGAGAGAGGGGGTGACAGAGAGGGGTGATTAGGGGGTCAGAGAGAGGGACCCCCTAGCCCTGTCTGCAGTCCCTCAAGTGCCCCTATGTCCCAGTGGTGTGTGCAATGCTCAGTATGGTACCTTGCATGCCAGTAGGATGTCCATTATGGCCAGCAGCTGGCAAGACCCGTTTTCATTCTGGGTGAGGACAGGGCCGGCCGCCATCGCTAGGATAAAGACCGAGTGGGGAACAAACTCCTGATCCGATCCCTGATTCCAAGGGGGGGCACTTGCCCCCCCTTGCCCCTACCTGCGGACGCCCATGCCTGTTATGTAAAAGAAAAGAAAAGGAAGATGTAACTGCCTAGTTAGCTAGGGTAAGGCTTTCATTTCTTTGCCTTAGGTCCATTTGAAGTGAAACTGAACTGAATATACCTTTTATTTGGAATTCCTCCTGACATAAAGCAGTGCCCTTCCTGTGCCTAGGCACTCCTGATATCAATGCATTTCCTGTGCCTAGGCAGTCCTGCTATCAGTGCACTTCCTGTTCCCAAGCACGCCTTATATCAGTACGCTTCCTATTCCCAGGCACGCCTTATATCAGTACACTTCCTGTTCCCAATAATGCCTTATTTCAGTGCGCTTCCTGTTCTCAGGAACGCCTTATATCAGTGCTCTTCCTGTTCCCAGGCACGCCTTATATCAGTGCACTTCCTGTTCCCAGGCACGCCTTATATCAGTGCGCTTCCTGTTCCCAGGCACGCCTTATATCAGTGTGCTTCCTCTGCCTAGCCACACTTGGTGTCATTGCACTTACTCTTGGTATCAGTACACTTAAGGGGTGGCCCGTCCATTAAGGGCACATGGGCGCCAAACCCTCCCCCCGTCCATCGCTGCCTCCCCTATCCCTGCTTCCGGCCCCTTTCAGGATTCCAAGGACTGTTTTTTGAGGCACCGATTAGAGCCAGAATCGATATTCGCTGTTGTAACACTGATCCTCCTCCTGGCCAATCAGGAAGCAGGTTTTGACACCAGTCACCTGATTGGCTGAAAGGACAGGGGAACCTATTGGACGCCTAGGAGGAGGAGGGGAGTAGCTGGAAGCTGCCATGGAGGAGAGGACTCAGAGCCGAACCGCTGCATCACACTGCCTGCCGCTATGATGGGGTAAGTGCCAGACCGACTGGCAAACAACAGGGGGTTAGGTGTCGCTCGGGGGGGTGGGTGGCTTTTTGCGGGTCCCCACAAAAAAAAAAAACACCAGCCGATACTGGTACACTTTCTGTTCCCAAACATGCCTTGTATCTGTGCACTTCCTGTGCCTAGTCACGCTTGGTATCAATGCACTTCCTGATCCTAGGCACTCTGAGATTAGCCCAAATAGCAAGCAATTGTGCTGCAAGTTTGAAAATGACTTGCTAAGCTATTGCTAGACTTGCCAGGCGTCACATGTTTGTTGCACAATTGCAGCAAGTCCGCATTGCATGCCTTATATCAGTGCACTTCCTGTTCCCAGGCATGCCTTATATCAGTGCACTTCCTGTTCCCAGGCATGCCTTATATCAGTGCACTTCCTGTTCCCAGGCACGCCTTATATCAGTGCACTTCCTGTTCACAGGCACGCCTTATATCAGTGCACTTCCTGTTCACAGGCACGCCTTATATCAGTGCGCTTCCTGTGCCTAGCCACACTTGGTGTCATTGCACTTACTCTTGGTATCAGTTTTTAGTTTTTTAATGTTTTGCACTATAAATGAAAATTTTGAAAAAAAACAAATTTTTCTTTGTTTCTGTGATAAAATTTTGAAAATTATTAATTTTTCTTCATAAATTTTGGCCACAATTTATACTGCTACATATCTTTGGTAAAAATAACCCAAATTTGTGGATCTTATTTGGTCTTTGTAAAAGTTATAGAGTCTACAAGCTGTGGTGCAAATCATACAAAATTGATCACACCTGATGTACTGAATGAATGTGAGATCATTTCTTGTGACCCGAACAAGCCAGGAAAGTACAAATACCCCCCAAATGACCCCTTTTTTGAAAGTAGACATTCCAAGGTATTTAGTAAGAGGCATGGTGAGGTTTTTGATGTTGTCATTTTTTCCCACAATTCTTTGCAAAAATTAAGATTTTTTTTTTTCCACAAAATTGTCATTGTAATAGGTTATTTCTCTCACATGGCATGTGTATACCACAAATGACACCCCAAAATAAATTCTGCTACTCCTCCCAAGTATTATGATACCACGTGTGGGACTTTTCCACAGCATGGCCACTTAGAGAGGCCCAACATGCAGGGAGCGCCATCAGGGGTTCTAGGAGCATACATTACACATCTAACTTGTTGACTACTTATTACACTTTTGAAGGCCATGGAGCACCAGGACAATGACACGTGACACTGACGTGGCACTGATGACAGATGGCACTAATACGTGGCACTGATGACACGTGACACTGATGACAGATGGCACTAATATGTGGCACTGATGACACGTAGCACTGATGACAGATGGCACTTATATGTGGCACTAATACGTGACACTGTTGACAGATGGCACTAATGACAGATGGCACTAATACATGGCACTGATGACAGATGACACTAATGTGGCACTGATGACAGATGGCACTAATACATGGCACTGATGACAGATGACACTAATACGTGGCACTGATGACATGTGACACTGATGTGGCACTGATGACAGATGGCACTAATACGTGGCACTGATGACACGTGACACTGATGACAGATGGCACTAATATGTGGCACTGATGACACGTAGCACTGATGACAGATGGCACTTATACGTGGCACTAATACGTGACACTGTTGACAGATGGCACTAATGACAGATGGCACTAATACGTGGCACTGATGACAAATGACACTAATACGTGGCACTGATGACACTGATGACAGATGGCACTGATACGTGGCACTGATGACACGTGACACTGATAACAGATGGCATGTGATACTGATGACAGATGGCACTGATGACAGATGGCACTAATATGTGGCACTGATGACACTGATGACAGATGGCACTAATACGTGGCACTGATGACACGTGACACTGATGACACTAATATGTGGCACTGATAACACATAGCACTGATGACAGATGGCACTTATACATGGCACTAATACGTGACACTGTTGACAGATGGCACTAATACGTGGCACTGATGACAGATGGCAGTAATACGTAGCACTGATGACAGATGGCACTGATACGTGGCACTGATGACACGTGACACTGATAACAGATGGCATATGACACTGATGACAGATGGCACTGATGACAGATGGCACTAATATGTGGCACTGATGACGCATGACACTGATGTGGCACTGATGACAGATGGCACTAATATGTGGCACTGATGACGTGACACTGATGTGGCACTGATGACAGATGGCACTTATACGTGGCACTGATGACAGATAGCACTTATACGTGGCACTGGGGACAGATGGCAGTGGGGACAGATGGCACTGTGTGAGGAGGGAGAGCGGCGATGAGAGATGATCTCATATGTTTACATATGAGATCATCTCATTGGAAGCTCCGATCGCGCTGTAAACAGCCGCTGTGATTGGCCATTTACAGCGATCTGTGACTGGCCGTGTCCAAGGGACATGGCCAGCACATAATTTCCCCGATGCATGCCGGCGGGAGCGCGCATCATGGACGTAAACAGGAGGACGTCCAGGGACGCCCTCCAGGCAACTGGTGTTCTCGCTGTAGCCGTCTTATGGCTATAGCGCGGACGCCTAGTGGTTAAGGGGGCGTGGTAAGGGGGTGTTTCCTATGCCTGCAAACTTTTGCTGATAGGTGTCCCTCATTCCCATTTCAAAAAGTTGGGAGGTATGCTTTAGCGCTAAAAATAGCGCCTGTAAAGCGCCTGAAAAAAGCCTCAGCTGCAATCCCAGTGTGAAAGCCTGAGTGCTTTCACACTGGAGCAGTGCGCTGGCAGGACGTCACAAAAAGCCCTGCAAGCAGCTGTTTTGCAGCAAAGTAGGAGCAGTGAATACACCGCTCCTAAAGCGCCCCTGCCCATTGGAAACAATGGGGCAACGCCACCGCAGTGGTGCGGTTTTAACCCTTTTTCAGCCGCTAGCAGGGGTTAAAACCGCCCTGCTAGCACCCGAATAGCGCCACTAAAATTACAGTAAAGTGCTGCTAAAAATGGCGCTGCTTTACCGCCGACGCCCAGGCGCGCTTCCAGTGTGAAAGGGCTCTGAGCGAAGTAAAACGCTGGTCGCTCAAAAAATATATATGAGCTGCTTTTTGGCAGATTACAAGCGTTTTTGGCCCCATACACTTCAATAGAAACGTCTGACTCAAGTGTTTTTCAAGCGTTTTCTGCTCAAATAGCAGCTCTCCACCCCTAATTTCCTCTCCTCCCCCCTAGTGCTTTCTATTCACATAGGTTGGACTTGATGGACTTTTTTTTCAACCTCACCTACTATGTAACTATTGGCTAAACAAAAACGCCTGAAGCTGTAAAATGCGCTTTTAAAACGCTTGTAAAAAGCAGCAAAGACGCTTGTAAAAGGCGGCAAAAACGCTTTAAAAACACTTGTAAAAGCTGCAAAAACGCATGTAAAAGGCCGAAAAAACGCTTTAAAAATCCTTGTAAAAAGCAGCAAAAATGTGTATAAAAAGCTGCAAAAACATGTGTAAAAGGTGGCAAAAATGCTTTAAAAACGCTTGTAAAAAGCTGCAAAAATGCGTATAAAAGGCTACAAAAACGCTTGCAAAAATGCATATAAAAGGCTACAAAGACGCTTGCAAAAAGCTGCAAAAATGTGTGTAAAAGGCTGCAAAAATGCATTAAAAACGCGTTAAAAATGCTTGTAAAAAGCTGCAAAGACGCGTGTAAAAGGCTGCAAAAACGCTTGTAAAAATGCGTATAAAAGGCTACAAAAACGCTTGCAAAAAGCTGCAAAATGCATATAAAAGGCTACAAAAACGCTTGCAAAAAAGCTGCAAAAATGTGTGTAAAAGGCTGCAAAAACGCATTAAAAACGCTTTAAAACCGCTTGTAAAAAGCTGCAAAGACGCGTGTAAAAGGCTGCAAAACGCTTTAAAAACGCTTGTAAAAGGCTGCAAAAATGCTTTAAAAACGCTTGTAAAAGGCTGCAAAAATGCTTTAAAAATGCTTGTAAAAGGCTGCAAAATCGCTTTAAAAACCCTTGTAAAAAGCTGCAAAAATGCGTATAAAAGGCTACAAAAACGCTTGCAAAAAGCTGCAAAAATGCGTATAAAAGGCTACAAAAACGCTTGCAAAAAGCTGCAAAAATGCTTGTAAAAAGCTGCAAAAATGTGTGTAAAAGGCTGCAAAAACGCATTAAAAATGCTTGTAAAAAGCTGCAAAAACGCATGTAAAAGGCTGCAAAAATGCTTGTAAAAAAAGCGGCAAAAACAGTGTAAAAGGCTGCAAAAACACTTTAAAAATGCTTGTAAAATGCTACAAAATGCTATAAAAACCCTTGTAAAAAGCTGCAAAAACGAAAAAACGCTTTTAAAAATAACGCCCGAAAAATGCCAGTGAATTGCTACGCTTAGGTGTGAATGGAGCCTATGAAAATATCATCGTGTCCTCTTCTCCAGCGTCCCAACTATGAATGGACTGTTCCCCCTCCCCTTCCCAGGTCACATGACTCCCAGCACAGCTGATGGCCAATGGAGCCAAGGACTACACCTCCCAGAATGCTTTGTGCAGGGGGATGACATCACTTCCTGTTTTGGCAGCTGCTGGGTGAGTAACATGGAAAGTGTCACATTGTATCTTCTGCAGATCTGGATATTATATTATTAGCCAGGAGTGTGAACTCTGAACGCCCAATCAGGGGTGGGGATCTAGAAGGTCAGGATTTTGTTTTGATTGGACAATTAGGGTGATCACACCTTCTCTTCATTCATGCTACAACTTCATAGAGTTCAATTTGTACAGAGAGTTCATTGATTAAATCAATGAAATCGGGGGGATGTTTAAAAGTGATTGGGGGGTCGGCGATTAGAGCGTCGGACAAATTAGAAATATAGTGAAAGTTACGGACCCCCCAGGTTGGCCCTCGAAGGGCAAATGTTGGGATCCGAGGTGCGAATGTGGCCCATAGAGGACAGCTGGAGGAGACGTTCCAAGTCATGAGAACACACGGGTTTTCAATTTGGGAGTTTAACGTAGGTCATGTGATTGTGGGTGGAGTCAGGATCTGAATGACAGAGTGGAAATGAAGGGGCCCCATTCATATTTTGGCATTAACCATTTATTGTCAAAGGCGTCCTAACATGTTGTACTTAGAGTTGCCCCCTCAGCCCTTTAACCCCGAACACATATGAATTACACGGGTTCAATTATCCTCAGAACCCGTGTAATTCATATGTGTTCGGGTTTAAAGGGATGAGGTGGTAACCCACCTGCTCTATGTGTGATTGTGAATGGCACCCCAACAGTAGTATCCCCCATGTTGCCATTGATAATGAATGGCACCCCAACAGTAGTGCACTACGTTGTCATTCACTGTGACTGGTACCCCAAATGTAGAGCACTACATTGATTGTGAATGGTACCCCCACAGTAGAGTGCTACATTGCCATTGATTGTTAATGGCACCCCAACAGTACAGTGTTACATTGCCACTGATTATGGATGGTACCCCAATAGTAGTGCACTATGCTGTCATTCACTGTGAATGGTACCCCAATAGTAGAGCTCTGCATTGCCATTGATTGTGAATGGCACCCCCATAATAGAGCGCTACATTGCCATTGATTGGGAATGGCACCCCAACTGTAAAGTTCCAACTTGCAGTTGATTGTGAATGGTACCCCCACAGTAGTATCCCCCATGTTGCCATCAATAATGAATGGCACCCCAAAAGTAGTGCACTATGCTGTCATTCACTGTGAATGGTACCCCAATAGTAGAGCTCTGCATTGCCATTGATTGTGAATGGCACCCCAACTGTAAAGTTCCAACTTGCAGTTGATTGTGAATGGTACCCCCACAGTAGTATCCCCCATGTTGCCATTGATAATGGCACCCCAAAAGTAGTGCACTACGTTGTCATTGACTGTGACTGGTACCCCAAATGTAGAGCACTACATTAATTGTGAATGGTACCCCCACAGTAGAGCGCTACATTGCCATTGAATGTGAATGGCACCCCAACAGTACAGTGTTACATTGCCACTGATTATGAATGGTACCCCAAATAGTAGTGCACTATGCTGTCATTCACTGTGAATGGTACCCCAATAGTAGTGCACTATGCTGTCATTCACTGTGAATGGTACCCCAATAGTAGAGCTCTGCATTGCCATTGATTGGGAATGGTACCCCCACAGTAGAGCGCTACATTGCCATTGATTGGGAATTTCACCCCAACTGTAAAGTTCCAACTTGCAGTTGATTGTGAATGGTACCCCCACAGTAGTATCCCCCATGTTGCCATTGATAATGAATGGCACCCCAAAAGTAGTGCACTACGTTGTCATTCACTGTGACTGACTGGTACCTCAAATGTAGAGCACTACATTGATTGTGAATGGTACCCCCACAGTAGAGCACTACATTGCCATTGATTGTGAATGGCACCCCAACAATACAGTGTTACATTGCCACTGATTATGAATGGTACCCCAATAGTAGTGCACTATGCTGTCATTCACTGTGAATGGTACCCCAATGTTAGAGCTCTGCATTGCCATTGATTGTGAATGGTACCCCCACAGTAGAGCGCTACATTGCCATTGATTGTGAATGGCACCCCAACTGTAAAGTTCCAACTTGCAGTTGATTGTGAATGGTACCCCCACAGTAGTATCCCCCATGTTGCCATTGATAATGAATGGCACCCCAAAAATAGTGCACTACGTTGTCATTCACTGTGACTGACTGGTACCTCAAATGTAGAGCACTACATTGATTGTGAATGGTACCCCCACAGTAGAGCACTACATTGCCATTGATTGTGAATGGCACCCCAACAATACAGTGTTACATTGCCACTGATTATGAATGGTACCCCAATAGTAGTGCACTATGCTGTCATTCACTGTGAATGGTACCCCAATGTTAGAGCTCTGCATTGCCATTGATTGTGAATGGTACCCCCACAGTAGAGCGCTACATTGCCATTGATTGTGAATGGCACCCCAACTGTAAAGTTCCAACTTGCAGTTGATTGTGAATGGTACCCCCACAGTAGTATCCCCCATGTTGCCATTGATAATGAATGGCACCCCAACAGTAGTTGTCATTCACTATGACTGGTACCCCAAATGTAGAGCACTACATTGATTGTGAATGGCACCCCCACAGTAGAGCGCTACATTGCCATTGAATGCGAATTGCACCCCAACAGTGCAGAGTTACATTGCCACTGATTATGGATGGTCCCCCAATAGTAGTGCACTATGCTGTCATTCACTGTGAATGGTACCCCAATATTAGAGCACTACATTTCCATTGAGTTTGAGTGCCCCCCCCCCCAACAGTAGAGCGCTACATTACTGTTGGGATGCCATTCACAATCAAAAGCAATGTAGCGCTCTACTGTTGGGGGGGCCACTCAAAATCAATGGCAATGTAGTGCTCTACTATTTGGGTACTATTCACAGTGAATGACAGCATAGTGCACTACTATTGGGGTACCATTCATAATCAGTGGCAATGTAATGCTGTAGTGTCGGAGTCCCATTCACAGTCAATGACAACATACTGCTCTACTATTGAGGTGCCATTCACAATCAATTTTAATGTAGCGCTCTGCGGTTGGGGTGCCATTCAAAATAAATGACTATGTAGTCTTTTACTGTTGCGGTGCTATTCACAATCAATGGCGATGCAGCGCGCTACTGTGGGGGTACCATTCACAATTTATGGTAATGTAATGCTGTACTGTTGGGGTGGCATTCACGATCAACAGCAGAGTGCTACGTTGCAATTGATTGTGAATGGCACCCCAAAAGTAGAGCATTACATTGTCATTGATTCTGAATAGCACCGCAACAGTAGAAGACTACATTGTCATTCATTTTGAATGGCACCCCAACCGTAGAGCCCTGCATTAAAATTGATCGTGAATGGCACCTCAACAGTAGAGCAGTATGGTGTCATTGACTGTGAATGGCACTCCAACAGTACAGCATTACATTACCATTTAATGTGAATGGCACCCCACCAGTAGAGTGTTACATTCCAATTGATTGTGATTGGCACCCCAACAGCAGATTGATAAGTTGTCCTTGATTGTGAATGGTACCCTAACAGTAGACTGCTGCGTTACAATTGATTGTGATTGGCACCCCGACATTAGAGAAGCATGTTATCATTGACTGTGAATGGCATCCCAACAGTACAGAATTACATTACCATTGATTGTAAATGGTACCCCAACAGTAGAGCATCACATTGCCATTGATTGAGAATAGCACCCCAACAGGAGAAGACTACATTGTCATTCATTTTGAATGGCACCCCAACAGTAGAGCGCCATATTAATATTGATTGTGAATGGCACCTCAACAGTAGAGTGATACATTGCCATTGAGTGTAAATGGCACCCCAACAGTGGAGTGCTTTGTTGCAATTGATTGTGAATGGCACCCCAGAAGTAGAGCAGTATGTTGTCATTGACTGTGAATGGCACTCCAATAGTAGAGTACTACATCTGTGTTGATTGCGAATGGCAGAACAACAGTGGAGTGTTATGTTACCATTGATTGTGAGTGACACCCCAACAGTAGAGTGCTGTGTTGACATTGATTTTGAAAGACAATCCAATAGTAAAGCTGTACATTGCTGTTGATTGTTAAAATGGCACCCCAACGGTGATACGTTGCCATTGAGTGTGAATGGCACCCCAACAGGAAAGCACTTTGTTTCCATTGAGTGTGAATGGCACCCCAACAGTAGAGTGCTACATTGCCACTGTGAATGGCACCCCAGAAGTAGAGCAGTATGTTATCATTGACTGTGAATGGCACCCCAACACTGCAGCATTACATTACCATTGTTTGTGAATAGCACAACAACAGTAGAAGACTACATTGCCAATTTATTTTGAATGGCACCCCAACAGTAGAGCGCTATATTATAAAGATTGTGAATGGCACTTCAACAGTAGAGTGATACATTGCCATTGAGTGTAAATGTAGAGCGCTATATGTTGTCATTGATTGTGAATGGCACCCCAAAAGTAGAAGACTACATTATGATTGATTTTGAATGGCACCCCAACAGTAGAGTGCTACATTGCCATTGTGAATGGCACCCCAGAAGTAGGACAGCATGTTATCCTTGACTTTGAATGGCACCCCAACACTACAGCATTACATTCCCATTGATTGATTAATGGCACCCCAACAGTAGAGTGCTACATTGCCATTGTGAATGGCACCCCAGAAGTAGGACAGCATGTTATCCTTGACTGTGAATGGCACCCCAACAATACAGCATTACATTATAATTGATTGATTAATGGCACCCCAACAGTAGAGTGCTACATTGCCATTGTGAATGGCACCCCAGAAGTAGGACTGCATGTTATTCTTGACTTTGAATGTCACCCCAACACTACAGCATTACATTCCCATTGATTGATTAATGGTACCCCAACAGTAGAGTGCTACATTGCCATTTATTGTGGATGGTTCCCCAACAGCAGAGCCCAATGTACCCTGAAATACATATACCGTGCATTGTGGTGTGCTGCATTACTAAAACGGGTCAGGTGGATGTTTTCATTCCATTGTGGTGCGTGACAGCCCTTTCATAATAAATGCATGCATTAATGCCATGAAAGGCTTTAGTGTGAATGGGTCCTCATAGTGAACTGGGACATCACTAGTGGTGTGGAGGTGTACTGCAGACCTCTCTCATATAACCCTCATCATCCTCTCTATGCAGGCGGTATGGCCGGACTGTGGCGTGGGTACCAGAGGTTACTGGCCGCTCACCCCTGGAAGGTACAGATCATCACTGCAGGTCAGTCCCTCCTCCTCTTCTGTACTCTTCTTTATGTCTTCAAAACTAACCCCCAAAAAGTTTTATTTTACCGAAAGAGTGGTGGATACCTGGAACAGACTTCCAGCAGAGGTGGTGAGCCGAAAGTCAATTTTAAACATGCTTGGGGCAATCGGATTTAAAAAGGCCCCAAAAAACAAAAAAGTTTTAAGGGCTGGTTCACGCCACGTTTCCCCGCACCACTTTCAAAATGCATTGCCTTTGCTACGGGTGCCAATGCGTTATTGGCGGCACCCCAACTGCAGATCACCCCAGTGACAGAACACCTGACTAATATCTAACAACTAACTAGATACAATATACAATAGGGAACACAGAGGAGCAGATGGGAAGGGGGAACCCACACTGGGATCAGGAATAAGGGAGAGCAGGTACAGGGCAGCAGGGTGCAGGGCAGGAGCAAGAAGGTCAATATGTGAAAGCTCCAGGCCACACAGAGTCTGTGGGGCAGTCAGTCACTCTGTGGGGGGTCACGGATGTAAGGGGGAGTGGAGACCCTAAGGTGGGGAGGGTCACTGATGTAAGGGGGAGTGGAGACCCTAAGGTGGGGGGGTCACTGATGTAAGGGGGAGTGGAGACCCTAAGGTGGGGAGGTCACTGATGTGAGGGGGAGTGGAGACCCTAAGGTAGGGGGGTCACTGATGTGAGGGGGAGTGGAGACCCTAAGGTGGGGAGGTTACTGATGTGAGGGGGAGTGGAGACCCTAAGGTAGGGGGGTCACTGATGTGAGGGGGAGTGGAGACCCTAAGGTGGGGAGGTCACTGATGTGAGGGGGAGTGGAGACCCTAAGGTAGGGGGGTCACTGATGTGAGGGGGAGTGGAGACCCTAAGGTGGGGGGGGTCACTGATGTGAGGGGGAGTGGAGACCCTAAGGTGGGGAGGTCACTGATGTGAGGGGGAGTGGAGACCCTAAGGTAGGGGGGTCACTGATGTGAGGGGGAGTGGAGACCCTAAGGTGGGGAGGTCACTGATGTGAGGGGGAGTGGAGACCCTAAGGTAGGGGGGTCACTGATGTGAGGGGGAGTGGAGACCCTAAGGTGGGGGGGGGGTCACTGATGTAAGGGGGAGTGGAGACCCTAAGGTGGGGAGGTCACTGATGTGAGGGGGAGTGGAGACCCTAAGGTGGGGGGGTCACTGATGTGAGGGGGAGTGGAGACCCTAAGGTGGGGAGGTCACTGATGTAAGGGGGAGTGGAGACCCTAAGGTGGGGGGGTCACTGATGTGAGGGGGAGTAGAGACCCTAAGGTAGGGGGTCACTGATGTAAGGGGGAGTGGAGACCCTAAGGTGGGGAGGTCACTGATGTGAGGGGGAGTGGAGACCCTAAGGTGGGGGGGTCACTGATGTAAGGGGGAGTGGAGACCCTAAGGTGGGGAGGTCACTGATGTGAGGGGGAGTGGAGACCCTAAGGTGGGGAGGTCACTGATGTAAGGGGGAGTGGAGACCCTAAGGTAGGGGGGTCACTGATGTAAGGGGGAGTGGAGACCCTAAGGTGGGGAGGTCACTGATGTGAGGGGGAGTGGAGACCCTAAGGTAGGGGGGTCACTGATGTGAGGGGGAGTGGAGACCCTAAGGTGGGGAGGTCACTGATGTGAGGGGGAGTGGAGACCCTAAGGTAGGGGGGTCACTGATGTGAGGGGAGTGGAGACCCTAAGGTGGGGAGGTCACTGATGTGAGGGGGAGTGGAGACCCTAAGGTGGGGAGGTCACTGATGTGAGGGGAGTGGAGACCCTAAGGTAGGGGGGTCACTGATGTGAGGGGGAGTGGAGACCCTAAGGTAGGGGGGTCACTGATGGAAAGGGGAAGTGGAGACCCTAAGGTGGGGAGGGTCACTGATGTAAGGGGGAGTGGAGACCCTAAGGTGGGGGGGTCACTGATGTAAGGGGGAGTGGAGACCCTAAGGTGGGGGGGTCACTGATGTAAGGGGGAGTGGAGACCCTAAGGTGGGGGGGCCACTGATGTAAGGGGGAGTGGAGACCCTAAGGTGGGGGGGGGGGCACTGATGTAAGGGGGAGTGGAGACCCTAAGGTGGGGGGGTCACTGATGTAAGGGGGAGTGGAAACCCTGAGGTGGGGGGGCACTGATATAAGGGTCCCCCCTTCTACCCGTGTCCTCACTCCCCTCTTACAGCAGTGAAACCCTTTACTTTGACGTATTCACTCTGCAGACTCTGATGTAAAGGGGAAATCTAATATAAGTGGGGTCTTTGGTCACCAGAGCTAACCCCCCCCCACATCAGCGTTCCCAGCATTTCCCCTAATTCTGAGTCAGCAGAGTTAACCCTTACAGCGCAATGGGAAACTTTGCATATTCGACTCTGAGGTAAAGGGAAACTCTGTTGTAA
Source organism: Lithobates sylvaticus (assembly GCA_028564925.1). Taxonomy (NCBI): domain Eukaryota; kingdom Metazoa; phylum Chordata; class Amphibia; order Anura; family Ranidae; genus Lithobates; species Lithobates sylvaticus. The sequence goes on along the minus strand of CM053028.1, from coordinate 547,376,613 downwards.
GGGGAGGGGGGGGGGTCTGGAGACCATAGACCCTCTTACATCAGAGCTGCCCTCTACATCGGGGTCACTCTGGGTTGCCCTCTACATTGGGACCTGCAGAGTTGCCCCTCGCATTGTAAAGGGGAACCCTGTGGAATTCTGATGTAAGGTGGGCTCTGGGAATGCTGGGGACTCTGATGTAAGAGGGAACTCTGTGGACTCTTATGTTAGGGGGAACTCTGTAAAAGGCCCCAGGCTCGGGTCATGGGGGCGCCTTCATGGTTTATTGCACCGGGGCCCTAAGGGGTCTAGTTATGGTTTTGGGCGAGGCACAAATAGCTGAAGACCTAAATACCCTCCCAGCAGCCAGCATCAGGTGGAAACTGATTCGTGGAATCTGCTGGCTGCTGAGAGACACCCGCTGGTGGACACTGGAATTCCCTCCACCCAGGGAACCACAGTGCCACCAGCAGGTGATGTAGGTCCTGACACAACCAATGTGACCAACCAGAGCATCACTACAGGAAATAGACTTGTGTAAAGATAATAGACGTTCACAAACTAAATAACACGCTTGTTACTGTGGTGATCTCCATCCTCCTCTCTGACTGCACAGTGATCACTTATCTTCACAGGCTTTTAGTCTTTAGGTTGATAACACTTTTAACTTTTAGGCATCCTTCTAATGTGGCACTGAGCCCCTCCCTCCAGGAACCTCTTCCCCTCCCATCTTCTCTCTTTCGGTCCCTCCCCTGCAGAACTCTTACCAATCCTGTCTTGTCTGCAGGGTCCCTGATGGGGGTGGGAGATGTCATTTCCCAGCAGCTGGTGGAGCGGAGAGGAGTGCAGGGTCACAGTGTGGAGAGGACGCTGAAGATGATGGGGGTCGGACTCTGCTTTGTGGTAAGAACAACTCGTAATGGCTGAATATCTCCCTCTTCACTCCATCGTTACCTGACATTGTGGTAAGAAGTACGAAGGAGAGACGAAGGAAGAGGGCCAAATGGTGGAGTAAGGGCAGGAGACCAGGGGGGTGGTGTAGGGAGTGGGGGAAGAGGCAGAAGTGGTGTTGGGCGTGGGGGGGGGGGGAGACCGACATACAATGCCTTGAAAAAGTATTCATACCCCTTACATTTTTCCACATTTTTTCATGTTACATCCAAAAACATAAATGTATTTTATTGGGATTTTATGTGATAGACCAACACAAAGTGGCACATAATTGTGAAGTGGAAGGAAAATGATAAATGGTTTTCAAAATTTTTTACAAATAAATATATGAAAAGTGTGGGGGGTACATTTGTATGGCGCCCCCCGGAGTCAATACTTTGTAGAACCCCCTTTCACTGCAATTACAGCTGCAAGTCTTTTTGGGGATGTCTCTACCAGCTTTGCACATCTAGAGAGGGACATTTTTGTCTATTTGTCTTCTTTGCAAAATATCTCAAGCTCTGTCAGATTGGATGGAGCGCGTCAGGGAACAGAAAAGTTCAAGTCTTGCCACAGATTCTCAACTGGATTTAGGTCTGGACTGTGACTTGGCCATTCTAACACATGAATATGCTTTGATCTAAACCATTCCATTGTAGCTCTGGCTGTATGTTTAGAGTCCTTGTCCTGCTGGAAGGTGAACCTCCACCCCAGTCTCAAGTCTTTTGTAGATTCTAACAGTTTTTCTTCTAAGATTTACCTGTATTTGGCTCCATCCATCTTCCCATCAACTCTGACCAGCCCTCCTGTCCCTGCTGAAGAAAAGCATCCCCACAACATGATGCTGCCACCACCATGTTTCACGGTGGGGATGGTGTGTTCAGGGTGATGTGCAGTGTTAGTTTTCCCCCACACATAGCATTTTGATTTTAGGCCAAAAAGTTTAATTTTTCTTCTCATCTGACCAGAGCACCTTCTTCCACATGTTTTCTGTGTCCCCCACATGGCTTCTCACAAACTGCAAATGAGACTTCTTATGACTTTCTTCTTGTCACTCTTCCATAAAGGGCAGATTTGTGGAGAGCACGACTAATAGTTGTCCTGTGGAGAGATTCTCCCACCTGAGCGGTGGATCTCTGCAGCTCCTCCAGAGTTCCCATGGGCCTCTTGGCTCTTCTCTGATTAATGCTCTCCTTGCCCCTCCTGTCAGTTTAGGTGGACGGCCAAGTCTTGGTAGGTTTGCAGGTGTGCCATACTTTCCATTTTCGGATGATGGATTGATCAGAGCTCCGCGAGATGTTCAAAGCTTGGGATATTTTTTTATAACCTAACCCTGCTTTAAACTTCTTCACAACTTAATCCCTGACCTGTCTGGTGTGTTCCTTGGCCTTCATGATGCTGTTTGTTCACTAAGGTTCTCTAACAAACCTCTGAGGGCTTCACAAAACATCCGTATTTATACTGAGATTAAGATACACACAGGTGGACTCTATTTACTAATTAGGTGGCTTCTGAAGGCGATTGGTTCTACTAGATTTTAGTTAGGGGTATCAGAGAAAAGGGGCTGAATACAAATGTACCCCCCCACACTTTTCACATATTTATTTGTAAAACATTTTGAAAACCATTTATCGTTTTCCTTCCACTTCACAATTAGGTGTCACTTTGTGTTGGTCTATCACATAAAATCCCAATAAAATAAATTTACATTTTTGGTTGTAACATGAGGCAATAGACACATTGTAGGAAGTGGAGGGAGGGGAGACGCACATTGTAGGGAGTATTGGGAGGAAGCAGACACATTGTAAGGAGTAATGGGAGGAGACGTACACGATGTAGGGACTATTGGGAGGAAACAGACACGTTGTAGGGACTATTGGGAGGAGACAGACACGATGTAGGGACTATTGGGAGGAGACAGACACATTGTAGGGAGTGGGGGACGGGAGACGCACGTTGTAGGGACTATTGGGAGGAAGCAGACACATTGTAAGGAGTATTGGGAGGAGACGTACATGATGTAGGGACAATTGGGAGGAGACGGACACGTTGTGGGGACTATTGGGAGGAGACAGACACGTTGTGGGGACTATTGGGACGAGACAGACACATTGTAGGGAGTAGGGGACGGGAGACGCACGTTGTAGGGAGTATTGGGAGGAGACGGAGACGTGGTAGGGGCTATTGGGAGGAGACGGACACGTTGTGGGGACTATTGGGAGGAGACGGACACGTTGTAGGGACTATTGGGAGGAGACGGACACGTTGTAGGAACTATTGGGTGGAGACGGACACGATGTAGGGGCTATTGGGTGGAGACGGACACGTTGTAGGGACTATTGGGTGGAGACGGACACGTTGTAGGAACTATTGGGTGGAGACGGACACGATGTAGGGACTATTGGGAGGAGACGGACACGTTGTAGGGACTATTGGGAGGAGACGGACACGTTGTAGGGACTATTGGGCGGAGACGGACATGATGTATGGACTATTGGGAGGAGACGGAGATGTTGTAGGGGCTATTGGGAGGAGATGGACACGTTGTAGGGACTATTGGGAGGAGACGGACACGTTGTAGGGACTATTGGGAGGAAACACACGTTGTAGGGACTATTGGGTGGAGACGGACACGTTGTAGGGGCTATTGGGTGGAGACAGACACGTTGTAGGGGCTATTGGGTGGAGACAGACACGTTGTAGGGGCTATTGGGTGGAGACGGACATGTTGTAGGGGCTATTGGGAGGAGATGGACACATTGTAGGGGCTATTGGGAGGAGATGGACACATTGTAGGGGCTATTGGGAGGAGACGGACACGTTGCAGGGGCTATTGGGAGGAGACGGACACGTTGCAGGGGCTATTGGGAGGAGACGGACACGTTGTAGGGACTATTGGGAGGAGACGTACACGATGTTGGGACTATTGGGAAGAAACGGACACATTGTATGGAGTGGGGGAGGGGAGACGCACGTTGTAGGGACTATTGGGAGTAGACGGACATGTTGTAGGGACTATTGGGAGGAGACGGACATGTTGTAGGGACTATTGGGAGGAGACGTACACGATGTAGGGACTATTGGGAGGAAACATACACGTTGTAGGGACAATTTGGAGGAGACAGACACATTGTAGGGAGTGGGGGAGGGGAGACGCACGTTGTAGGGACTATTGGAAGGAAGCAGACACATTGTAAGGAGACGTACACATCGTAGGGAGTATTGGGAGGAAACAGACCCATTGTAAGGAGTATTGGGAGGAGAAGTACACGATGTAGGGACTATTGGGAGGAGACGGACACGTTGTGGGGACTATTGGGAGGAGACGGACACGTTGTGGGGACTATTGGGAGGAGACAGACACATTGTAGGGAGTGGGGGACGGGAGACGCACGTTGTTGGGACTATTGGGTGGAGACAGACACGTTGTAGGGACTATTGGGAGGAGACGGACACGTTGTAGGGGCTATTGGGAGGAGACGGACACATTGTAGGGACTATTGGGAGGAAACACACGTTGTAGGGACTATTGGGAGGAGACGGACATGTTGTAGGGACTATTGAGAGGAGACGGACACGTTTTAGGGACTATTGGGTGGAGACGGACACGATGTAGGGACTATTGGGTGGAGACGGACACGATGTAGGGACTATTGGGTGGAGATGGACACGTTGTAGGGACTATTGGGAGGAAACACACGTTGTAGGGACTATTGGGAGGAGACGGACACGTTGTAGGGACTATTGGGAGGAAACACACGTTGTAGGGGCTATTGGGTGGAGACGGACACGTTGTAGGGACTATTGGGTGGAGACGGACACGATGTAGGGACCATTGGGTGGAGACGGACACGTTGTAGGGACTACTGGGAGGAAACACACGTTGTAGGGACTATTGGGTGGAGACGGACACGTTGTAGGGACTATTGGGTGGAGACGGACACGTTGTAGGGACTATTGGGAGGAGACCGGCACGTTGTAGGGACTATTGGGAGGAAACGCACGTTGTAGGGACTATTGGGAGGAGACGGACATGTTGTAGGGACTATTGGGAGGAGACGGACACGTTGTAGGGACTATTGGGAGGAGACCGACACGTTGTAGGGACTATTGGGAGGAAACGCACGTTGTAGGGACTATTGGGAGGAGACGGACATGTTGTAGGGACTATTGGGAGGAGACGGACACGTTGTAGGGACTATTGGGAGGAAACGCACGTTGTAGGGACTATTGGGAGGAGACGGACATGTTGTAGGGACTATTGGGAGGAGACGGACACGTTGTAGGGACTATTGGGAGGAGACGGACACGTTGTAGGGAGTAGGGGGAGTGGTATACAGCGGGGAAGGAGACAGATATGGGATTGGATGTGGGGGACAGCCTCAGTCATTATTTATGGTGGGAGGTTGCAGAGATGACTGTCCATTATCAGATTCTAGGTGGAGCAGTCTGGTCATCCCTACGATCCCTCCCGTCTCTCTTCACAGGGCCCCGTGATCGGTAGTTGGTATATTGTCTTGGACCGTCTGGTTCCTGGGAGCACCAAGTCTGTAGCCTTGAAGAAGATGCTGCTGGACCAGGTGAGGGGGATCATCTGGGACAGGAACCAAAGCCTGGAGATTGGGCAGCTGCCCGCTCATCCTCCTCCTCCTCTCTGTATGTTCACAGGGGGGATTCGCCCCGTGCTTCCTTGGATGTTTCCTGACCATCGTCAGCACACTGAATGGACTGTCTAAGGAGGAGATCTGGGCCAAGCTGAAACGGGTGAGCAGAATGACTTCATGAAGCCGCCATACACATTACAACCAGACCGCACAGTCTGCGGAGCTTAGGATGAATCGTAGAGAAATCATGTAGGAGATCACAGGAGACCCAATCCAATCATATCTATTTATTATTGGTTGTACAAGTCCACCAAGTTCCAAAAATGGGACCTGTTGCCTCCAGTTTTTGGTCCAGAGAAGGTAAAAGCCCCACCAACTAAGGCATTTTTGGCCAGTTTTGGGGCCCCTACCTTTTACACGCCCATGAACTTTAATGGCATCCCAGTCTTAGTCCGTAGGGTTCAATATTGAGTTGGCCCACCCTTTGCAGCTGTAACACTACACATGTGGTATACGTTTTAAAATGCCCTTGTGGGTTAATGTATGTGGGTAAGACTAAAAGGCTGTTACGCATTAGAATAGCTGAACACATACATAACATAATGATAGGATACAAGGATCAAGATGTATCCTTGCATCCTTGTATCCTATCATTATGGATACTAGGGGGCCCCATCAGGGTTGCCAGCCTCAGTAAAACCAGGGACAGTATGTAAAAATCTGTGTTTTTTTTTACATCTGTCTCTGAAATGTCCCTTACCGACATCCTTTTGGTCTAAAAATCCAGAGATTATAGCTGCCCCACCTCTCCAGTACCTTCACAGCCAATAGAAACATGTCTGTGTATACTGTGTGATTGTATACTGTGTGGCCCCATAATCTCCTATTGCCTGGGGGCCCCATAATCTCCTATTGCCCGGGGGCCCCATGTGTTGTCAGTCCGCCCCTTGTTGCAGGTCAGTCAAGTTCCTCCACCCCAAACTCACTCATCCATGTCTTTATGGACCAAACCATTTGGTGGAGGGGGGATTATGGTGTGGGGTTGTTTTTCAGGGGTTGGGCTTGGCTCCTTAGTTCCAGGACCATTTCATTCTCCCAACCTTTTTTCATTCTCCCAATTTTTATTTTTTAATGTTTATCTTTTTAAATACTAATAATAATAATAATGATTATATTATTATTATTATTATTATTATTATTGGTGTTCTTATCATTACTATTATTAGTATTCTTTTTAAATATTTATCTTTTTTTTATATTTTAATTCATGTATTTGGTATATTTTAACACACAACAATAAAAAAAAGGAAAAAAAATTCTTATGCACCACCTCCCTTCCTTGCAAACTCTCAGAAGAGTGAGAGGGAGAGCTGTGCATGATGTCATACTTCCTAGGCTTTTTACCGGACAAGAAACAGGAAGTGGGCTGTATAATGTATTTACTGGCAGAAACAAAAATGTTTTAATATCCAAAGTTAAAGCAACAACAAGGGCAGAATATTTAATAGATGAAAAAAATTACTGAAGTTCCGCTTTACCTCTCAATATAATTAAAAAAACAAAAACAAAAAAACAAACATCATCCTTTCCCGTGTGTTTTATTTATTTTATGTTTGTAATTTATTTTTAAAAAAAAATTATTTTACAAAATTTTATTTATTTTATGTTTGTAATTTATTTTAAAAAAAAAATTATTTTACAAAATTTGCCTTGCAGTGCTGCAAAGTTAGAAAGCAGCTTCTGTAAAATTAAAACATTTAGCAAAATCAAGTTTGGCTTAATTTAGTGCTGAAAATAAGTAAATATATATAATAAAAAAAAAAAAAAAAACATCATCCTTTCCCGTGTGTTTTATTTATTTTATGTTTGTAATTTATTTAAAAAAAAAAATATTATTTTACAAAATTTGCCTTGCAGTGCTGCAAAGTTAGAAAGCAGCTTCTGTAAAATTAAAACATTTAGCAAAATCAAGTTTGGCTTAATTTAGTGCTGACAATAAGTAAATATATAAAAAAAAAAAAAACAAACATCATCCTTTCCCGTGTGTTTTATTTATTTTATGTTTGTACTTTATTTAAAAAAAAAAAATTATTTTACTAAATTTGCCTTGCAGTGCTGCAAAGTTAGAAAGCAGCTTCTGTAAAATTTAAAAAAATTAGCAAAATCAAGTTTGGCTTAATTTAGTGTTGACAATAAGTAAATAAATATATATAAAAAAAAAAAACAAACATCATCCTTTCCCTTGTGTTTTTATTTATTTTATTTTTGTAATTTTTTTTTTTATTTTACAAAATTTGCCTTGCAGTGCTGCAAAGTTACAAAAATTATTTTGCAAAAATTGGCTTAATTTAGTGCTGACAATAAGTAAATAAATATATTAAAAAAAAAAAAACAACCTCAAAAAATATTTAAATTATATCTGTTTTCTCCCAGCGTCTCAAAGGTAAAAATAATATGGCGATTCTGGCAAAAAATTCTGGAAATGATAAATGAGCAAGTTCATATCAAAATGTGCTGCTCCTTTTGCATTGCTGCTCTTGGCTGGTACACAATGGGTTAACCTCCCCCCCCCCCCCCCCCCACCTTGGGTGCCTCTGCCAGGGTCACCCTCTCTGGGATCTCATTTGCGGTGAGGGAATAGCACTGGCCGCTCAGAGATCCCCCGATGACGTCACAGTGACAGAAGTAGAACAGGCGTCGGCTCCATTGTAGGAAGTTATTAGTAAAGTAAACGCTGCAGGGCGTCTGGGTGACCCCGGGGGTCCCGGTTATGTCGCCTTGTTACCGCCTGCCGAGACGAATAGACTGTGTACACAGAAAGATTGTCACACCGCCGAGGCCCGTGTACAAATAACCAGCCTTGTATCTATTAATACGGAGATGTCGCTCGCCCCCCCAGGCCACCCACCCTCCCCCCTCATCTATGGCTTCTGACGGAGATCCCGATCTGGAGAAACAATACATGTAAAATGTCAGCTTCTAGGCCAAATCCAGGGCTGTACAGTCCTGGAGGTACTCCGCGTTCTCCCCTGGAGGCTATTCTAAGTGGCCAACCTCTGATAGAGGCTGACATATGGGATTGTCCTCCGTTGGAGGCTACCCTATGCAACTGACCTCCAATAGAGGTTGTCCTATGTGACTGTGCTCCATCAGAGAATATCCTATGTAACTGACCTCCTAATAGAGGTTGTCCTATGTGACTGTGCTCCATCAGAGGATATCCTATGTAACTGACCTCCTAATAGAGGTTGTCCTATGTGACTGTGCTCCATCAGAGGATATCCTATGTAACTGACCTCCAATAGAGGTTGTCCTATGTGACTGTGCTCCATCAGAAGATACCCTATGTAACTGACCTCCAATAGAGGTTGTCCTATGTGACTGTGCTCCATCAGAGGATAACCTATGTAACTGACCTCCAATAGAGGTTGTCCTATGTGACTGTGCTCCATCAGAGGATACCCTATGTAACTGACCTCCAATAGAGGTTGTCCTATGTGACTGTGCTCCATCAGAGGACACCCTATGTAACTGACCTCCAATAAAGGTGGTCCTATGTGACTGTGCTCCATCAGAGGATATCCTATGTAACTGACCTCCAAAGGCTATTCTATGTAAATTACCTCTGATGGAGGCTGTCCTATGTGACTGTGCTCCATCAGAGGCTATCCTATGTAACTGACCTCCAATAGAGGTTGTCCTATGTGACAGTTAAATAGGATAGCCTCTGAAGAAGCCCAGTCACATAGGACAACCTCTATTGGAGGTCAGTTACATAGGATAGCCTCTGATGGAGCACAGTCACATAGGACAGCCTCTATTGGAGGCCGGTTATATAGGATAGCTTTTAGCGGAGGACAGTCACATAAGACAGCCTCCATCAGAGGTAATTTACATAGAATAGCCTCCAGAGAAGGTCAGTCACATAGGACAGCCACTACTGGAGGTCATACACACAGGACAATCTTAATGAGGGTCCTTTTACACAGCCTCTTTCGAGGTTCAGTCACATAGAATAATCTCCATCAGAGTTCAAGCACGCAGGAAAGCCTCTATTGGAGGGCAGTTACATAGGATAGCCTCTGAAGAAGCACAGACCTCCAATAGAGGCTTTCCTGTGTGCTTGAACGCTGATGGAGATTATTCTATGTGACTGAACCTCGAAAGAGGCTGTGTAAGAGACCCTCATTAAGATTGTCCTGTGTGTATGACCTCCAGTAGTGGCTGTCCTATGTGACTGACCTTCTCTGGAGGCTATTCTATGTAAATTACCTCTGATGGAGGCTGTCCTATGTGACTGTCCTCCTCCGCTAAAAGCTATCCTATGTAACCGACCTCCAATAGAGGTTTTCCGATAGTCGCTACTGGAGCACAGTCACATATCAAACAGCCTCTATTGGAGGTCGGTTACATAGCATAGCCTCTAGCGGAGGACAGTCACATAGGACAGCCTCCATCAGAGGTAATTTACATAGAATAGCCTCCAGAGAAGGTCAGTCACATAGGACAGCCACTACTGGAGGCCATAGTGGTTCAAGAAGTGTCTGGGGCCCAATGACTTTTACCACTTTTGCACCCACTATGCCACATATCCCACTACATATTGAAGGATGTCAGCGGTCTGTGGCCTCAAAGGTTATCATTAGACTGGAGGAGGTTAGAGATTCTGCTACAGAGGGTGAGGGTTAGGGTTGGGTTTAGAGCAGGGCTCTCAGACTGGCGGCCCTCCAGCTGTTGCAAAACTACAAGTCCCATGAGGCATTGCAAGGCTGACAGTTACAAGCATGACTCCCACAGGCAGAGGCATGATGGGACTTGTAGTTCCGCAACAGCTGGAGGGCCACCAGTCTGAGACCCCTGGTTTAGAGGGTTGGGGGTAAGAGAGAGTTGGAGAAAGAGAGGGCTGGGGGTAAGAGTTGGAGAGTTGGGGAAAGAGAGGTTTGGGGTTAGAGGTTTGGGGTTAGAGGGTTGAGGTTAGAGTTCTCATTAGATGTCTCTGACCTCTTATTGCATGACCTCTTTGGTAACCGATGCCGGGCTGATGCTTCATTTTTCATCTTTCTCCGTTTTGTGTGTTATTACAGGATTATAAGGACGCCTTAATCGCAAACTACTATGTAAGTGTGTATATATATACAGTGTATATATATATATATATATATATATATATATATATATATATATATATATATATATATATATATATATATATGAGGAGTCTTCTTTGTGGTACAGTCCAATCCCCTCTTCTGTTTCTCACCCCACCCGTACTTCTCCTATATGGTACAGTCCAATCCTCTCTTCTGTTTCTCACCCCACCCATACTTCTCCTATATGGTACAGTCCAATCCTCTCTTCTGTTTCTCACCCCACCCATACTTCTCCTATATGGTACAGTCCAATCCTCTCTTCTGTTTCAAACCCAACCCCTGCGTTTCCTTTATGGAACAGTTTGATTCCTTTCTTTGTTTCTACCCCAAGTTTACATCTTCTAAATGGTATGATCCTCTCTTCTGTCATTAATCCCCTACCTGTCTCCTATATGATGCAGTCTGATCCCCCCCTCTGTTGCCTCTAACCCCACACTTGCCTTTCCTATATAGAACAGTCTAATCTCCCCTTCTGATTCTAACCCCACCCCTGCGTTTCCTATACAGAACAGTCTGCTCCTGTTTTCTGCCATTAACTCAACCTCTGCATTACCTTTATAGAACAGTCTAAACCCATCTGTTGCTTCTAGCCCCACCCCTGCGTTTCCTCTACAGAACACTATGATCCCCTTTTCTGCCTCCAATCCCACCCCTGCATTTACTATACAGAACAGTATGATCCCCTTTTCTGCCTCTAACCCCACCCCTGCGTTTCCTATACAGAACACTATGATGCCCTTTTCTGCCTCTAACCCCATCCCTGCGTTTCCTATACAGAACACTATGACCCCCTTTTCTGCCTCCAACCCCACCCCTGCGTTTCCTATACAGAACACTATGATCCCCTTTTCTGCCTCTAATCCCACCCCTGCGTTTCCTCTACAGAACACTATGATCCCCCTTTCTGCCTCTAACCCCACCCCTGCGTTTCCTATACAGAACACTGATGCCCTTTTCTGCCTCTAACCCCACCCCTACGTTTCCTATACAGAACACTATGATCCCCTTTTCTGCCACCAACCCCACCCCTGCGTTTCCTATACAGAACACTATGATCCCCTTTTCTGCCACCAACCCCACCCCTGTGCTTTCCTATTTGGTAAAGTCCAGCCTGCTCTCCTGCCTCTGGTTTCTTCTCTATCCCTTTTCTACGAAAGAGCCCAAACTGATTCCTGGCTCACACTGTTGTTTCCTGTATAGAACAGTGCCACCTCTTCTCCCCTGTCTCCAAGATGGTACAGTCCACCCTATTTTCCTTTGTGTGTCTCAACACCTGTATCTCCCCTTTTTATTTCCACTTCCTTTATTTGAGTTGTTTATCTTTCTTTTATTTCTGTTCTCCTCAGATTTGGCCGGCAGTACAAATTGCCAATTTCTACTTCATCCCTCTATATCACAGGTATGTATAATGTGTCATGGTCCTAAGTGGGAGAACCTTGTGAGGTTATGTGAGTGTATCTTCCAATAATAACATTTTATAAGGTTTATGGGGCATGGTATGGAGGATGGTGTGAGGGGTATGGAGGATGGTGTGAGGGGTATGAGGACGGTGTGAGCCATATGGGGCACGGTATGAGGACTGTGTGAGCTGTATGGGGCACAGTATGATGACTGTGTGAGGGGTATGAGTACTGTGTGAGCCATATGGGGCTCAGTATGAGGACTGTGTGAGGGGTATAAGGACTATGTGAGGGGTATGATGACTGTGTGAGCTGTATGGGGCATGGTATGAGGACTATGTGAGGAGTATGAGGACTGGTGCTGCAGCTCAGTTTCAGGGTCTTGGCCATCTTCTTATAGCCTTGGCCAGTGATGGCGAACCTTGGCACCTCCAGATGTTTTGGAACTACATTTCCCATGATGCTCAACTACACTGCAGAGTGCATGAGCATCATAGGAAATTAATTTCCAAAACATCTGGGGTGCCAAGATTCGCCATCACTGGCCTAGGCCATCTTTATGTAGAGCAACAATTCTTTTTTTCAGATCCTCAGAGAGTTCTTTGCCATGAGGTGCCATGTTGAACTTCCAATGAAATTCCATTTATTCAGTGTTGTCACGTGAAAAGATATAAGAAAATATTTACAAAAATGTGAGGGGTGTACTCAGACGAGCAACTTCTTTTTTTTTTTTTTTTTATTATTCTGACTTGGTTTGTGAGTGTCTTGCAAAACGAGCAAAATTCAAGCTAATGGGGTGTGCAGTACCGCATTTGGCCAGAGGTGCGGGGGCACCGAGGACTCTTGGAACAGTTCGGAGCCGTGCGGAAATACTCGGAATCACTCAGAAATACTCAAACACTCGGAAATACTCAGTTTCCGAGCCTTTGCGAGGCTTTCCGAGTTCAGCCGAGCTGTCCCCGAGTATTTCCGAGGCTCTCTGGCACCCCCCCTCCCCACCTATGGCCACATGCGGTATTGTATGTAATAGAAGTCAATTATCTTCATTTCCATTTACTTCTATGGGGAAACTCGCTTTGATATGCGAGTGCTTTGGATTACAAACATTCTCCTGGAACGGATTATACTCGTAATCCAAGGTTCCACTGTATGAGACACTGTGTGAGCTGTAGAGGGCACTGCAGGAGCTGTGTGAGGAGCTGTGTGAGGAGCTGTGTGAGGCGCTGTGTGAGGCGCTGTGTGAGGCGCTGTGTGAGGCGCTGTGTGAGGCGCTGTGTGAGGCGCTGTGTGAGGCGCTGTGTGAGGCGCTGTGTGAGGCGCTGTGTGAGGCGCTGTGTGAGGCGCTGTGTGAGGCACTGTTTGAGCTGTGTGAGGCACTATGTGAGTTGTGTGAGGTGCTGTGAGGGGCATTGTGTGAGCTGTGTGCGAGGCACTGTGTGAGCTGTGTGTGCGGGGCACTGTGTGAGCTGTGTGCGGGGCACTGTGTGAGCTGTGTGTGCGGGGCACTGTGTGAGCTGTGTGTGCGGGGCACTGTGTGAGCTGTGTGTGCGGGGCACTGTGTGAGCTGTGTGTGCGGGGCACTGTGTGAGCTGTGTGCGGGGCACTGTGTGAGCTGTGTGCGGGGCACTGTGTGAGCTGTGTGTGCGGGGCACTGTGTGAGCTGTGTGTGCGGGGCACTGTGTGAGCTGTGTGTGCGGGGCACTGTGTGAGCTGTGTGTGCGGGGCACTGTGTGAGCTGTGTGTGCGGGGCACTGTGTGAGCTGTGTGTGCGGGGCACTGTGTGAGCTGTGTGTGCGGGGCACTGTGTGAGCTGTGTGTGCGGGGCACTGTGTGAGCTGTGTGCAGGGCACTGTGTGAGCTGTGGGTGCGGGGCACTGTGTGAGCTGTGGGTGCGGGGCACTGTGTGAGCTGTGGGTGCGGGGCACTGTGTGAGCTGTGTGTGCGGGGCACTGTGTGAGCTGTGTGCGGGGCACTGTGTGAGCTGTGTGCGGGGCACTGTGTGAGCTGTGTGTGCGGGGCACTGTGCGAGGCACTGCGTGAGCTGTGTGTGCGGGGCACTGTGTGAGCTGTGTGTGCGGGGCACTGTGTGAGCTGTGTGTGCGGGGCACTGTGTGAGCTGTGTGTGCGGGGCACTGTGTGAGCTGTGTGTGCGGGGCACTGTGCGAGGCACTGCGTGAGCTGTATCTGGCACTGTATGACTGTGCTCTGCATGGTTGCAATCAAACCACATGTGACAACCAAGATCAGCATCATGGTGATCACATAATTAGTAATCGCACTGATTTTTTATTCCTAATCAAGTAAACCAGTAGCTGTCAGCTCAGCCTTAGGAATAGGAGCGTGCACAGTCGCATGCTCCTGGTTCTACAATAGAAGTTAGATGGACGTCCTCTCAGCACGAGGCTCTGTGCTGAGGGGAGGAGTCAATCTATGGATTGTGGTTGAGAACTGGTTGAATGTTTCCACTACAAGTCCAACATGATTTGCTTGTATGTGTTGCAGCTCCTCATCACGTCTGTTTTCTCTGAGCCTTTCCAGACGCAGTTTGATAAACGGGAACTATGACAATGATGCCCATGTTTTTTTTTAAATGTGAGAATTTTATGTGTGCACAGACATTTTAAATGGAGGTGTAGAAGTCATAAAGCTCTCTCAGGGGCCCAAAGATCAGAGGTGGGGCTCACCATACACATCTGTATTTATTGTACCATTTCTGTCCTTTCTCCTCTCCCAGGCTGGCTGTGGTTCAATGCGTTGCCATTGTCTGGAACTCCTACCTCTCCTGGAAAGCCAACAAGGCCTGATCGCTTCCGTCTGGCCCCCCCGGGACAAGTCTGGGGCCCAACTCTCTTCTCAGGGGTCTGCAGCATATTCATGATCCATCCTGCCACCTACCCGGGTCTTCCACTAATTCTCCTCTCACTGCCGTAAATTCTGAATGAAGGATACAACCTGTGACCTCCTATTGGTTCATTTTCTTGAAGAGTCGGACCACCCCGAAAATTATATTCCGGCCATAGGTGGCGTCTAAGTGCCTTGTGTCATTGTTCTTGTATCTGTCCAATCTGGGGGTGTCCAGACTTTTTTATTTTCTCCATATGGCATGGTGGGGGCAGGCACAGCAGATGCATAGGTGCCAACAGTCCTGCATCTTTGGCCTTAGTCCTGTTGATGTGTCCCGGGCAATGTCCTGGGATCCCAGTGTCACCCTTATTTGAATAGTAATTTAAATAAGGGTGTAATGTACATGCACATTACCTTTTATAGGGTAATTATTTGTGTGATGGGGGGGGGGGGGGGCTTCAAGTGGGCAGTCCCTGAATAATTAGAGGTGGGGTTTGGGTGGAGCACTCAAACAAATGGGTGGGGTTTCGGTGGCACCACAGAGTCACTGGGTGGGCTCAAGGTGGACTGTGGATGGGGTTACATGTCCTGGGGATTGGAACTGAAAAGTTGTTAAGTATGCAGATTAACAGACTGGGAACTTATTACGAAGATACATGATATTGCCAAAAGTATTAGGACGCCTGCCTTTACACGCACATGAACTTTAATGTCATCCCAGTCTTAGTCCGTAGGGTTCAATATTGAGTTGGCCCACCCTTTGCAGCTTTAACAGTTTCAACTCTTCTGGGAAGGCTGTCTACAAGGTTTAGGAGTGTGTCTATGGGAATTTTTGACCATTCTTCCAGAAGTACATTTGTGAGGTCAGGCACTGACGTTGGACGAGAAGGCCTGGCTCGCAGTCTCCACTCTAATTCATCTCAAAGGTGTTCTATCGGGTTGAGGTCAGGACTCTGTGAAGGCCAGTCAAGTTCCTCCACCCCAAACTCGCTCATCCATGTCTTTATGGACCTTGCTTTATGCACTGGCCCAAACCATTTGGTGGAGGGGGGATTATGGTGTGGGGTTGTTTGTCAGGGGTTGGGCTTGGCCCCTTAGTTCCAGTGAAGGGAACTCTTAAGGCGTCAGCATACCAAGACATTTTGGACACTTTCATGGTCCCAACTTTGTGGTAACAGTTTGGGGATGGCCCCTTCCTGTTTCAACATGACTGCCCACCAGTGCACAAAGAAAGGTCCATAAAGACATGTATGAGTGAGTTTGTGCAGGCCAGTCAAGCTCCTCCACTCCAAACTTGCTCATCCATGTCTTTATGGACCTTGCTTTGAGCACTGGTGCGCAGTCATGTTGGAACAGGAAGGGGCCATCCCCAAACTGTTCCCACAAAGTTGGGACCATGAAAGTGTCCAAAATGTCTTGGTATGCTGACGCCTTAAGAGTTCCCTTCACTGGAACTAAGGGGCCAACCCAACCCCTGAAAAACAACCCCACACCATAACCCCCCCCTCCACCAAATGGTTTGGACCAGTGCACAAAGCAAGGTCCATAAACTCCTAATCACTTGGTGGAGGGGGCATTATGGTGTGGGGTTGTTTCAGGGATTGGGCTTGGCCCCTTAGTTCCAGTGAAGGGAACTCTTAAGGCGTCAGCATAACAAGACTTTTTGGACAATTTCATGCTCCCAACTTTGTGGGAAGTTTGGGGATGGCCCCGTCCTGTTTTGGGGATGGCCCCTTCCTGTTTTGGGGATGGCCCCTTCCTGTTCCAACATGACTGTCCACCAGTGCACAAAGCAAGGTCCATAAAGACATGAATGAGCGAGTTTGGGGTGGAGGAACTTGACTGGCCTGCACATTGTCCTCACTTCAACCCGATAGAACACTTTTGGTATGAATCACAGTGAAGACTGCGAGTCAGGCCTTATTGTCCACATCATTGCCTGACCTCACAAATGTTCTTCTAGAAGAATGGTCCAACATTCCCATAGACACAGTCCTAAACCTTGTGGAAGGCCTTCCCAGAAGAGTTGAAGCTGTTATAGCTGCAAAGGGCGGGCCAACTCAATAATGAACCCTACGGACTAAGACTGGGGATGCCATTAAAGTTCAACTGCCTGTAAAGGCAGGCGGCCCAATACTTTTGGTAATATAGTGTATACGATGCTGTTGGGTGAGTCAACTCTCCAGCATCTGTTGCACATGGAATGATCAGTTATGGGTGGAGTGCCCCTTCAGTTCTGGTCAATTAGGCACTGCGTCTTCACAATTCAGCCCTGAAAAATGAGGAAGTGGGACATCCTGTGAGGACTGTCCACCATCAGTATTATGCGGGATATTCCGGGCACTGTGAATCTTCATTCCCTCTCTGCTGCCCGAGGCCCACAATATTGTTATAAAGTCACACAATGTAATTGCTGCACAAGATGTTTAATTATAATTTCACGTTATTAAAATGACTTGTTGATGTCAGTCTTGCAGCCGCGATGATCATTTAATACTGCGGAAGACAAGACTTCTTCTCAGAATCCTCATCCCCCTGTTCTGTCCTGTACCTGGATCCCCAGTGCTGTCAGACGAATGCACAGAGCTTGACTTCACATTACAGCAAGCCTGTGGCAGGAAGTATTATATTATGTCTTGTACCAGGAGTATCACCTAAGAAACTGTCCACAGCAGGTCTGAGGGCCCGACCATGTGATTATAGGCTAGACCAGCCATTCTCAACCAGGGTTCCGGAACCCTGGGGTTCCTCCCAGAGGTTGTAGAGCCGGTACAAGGGGCGGATGCCCTGGGCGGTACAATTTATTGGGGGTTAGGGGGGCGCAGACACTAGTTTGCTGGGACCGTGGGTTTCCCCAGCAACCAGTGATGATGCGTGCGTATTCCCGCCCCCTGCTCCTCACCGCTGGTCTCGGAGTTGACAGAAGACCAGCTCGCACTCGCGGGCCTGCGTGACGTCACGTGCGCGCCCTGCCACCCTGCTATTCGCGGTTCCCGGGTGTCCTGCTCTCCATATCTCGCAGCTTCCTCCCCTTCGGTATTTCAGTTGTGCCCTCCTGCATTCAAGGTATGTGGGCCACATGTTAACTAGTGATCACTAATGAGCATATTTTTATTGTGCACACTGCTGGGCATATTTTGTTTTAAAGGACACACTTGATGGGCACCTTTTTTTTTGTTAAGGGGCACGCTGATGGACACATTTTATTTTAAGGGGCACGCTGATGGGTATATTTTTAATGCGCACACTGATGGGCATATTTTCTTAAGGGGCACTCTGATGGATACATTTTGTTGTGCCCATAAGAGTGCCCCTTAAAATAAAATGTGCCCATCAGCGTGCACATTAAAAATATACCCATGAGCGTGCACATTAAAAATATACCCATCAACGTGCCCCTTAAAATAAAATGTGCCCATCAGAGTGCCCCTTAACATAAAATGTGCCCATCAGCGTGCACATTAAAAATATACCCATGAGCGTGCACATTAAAAATATACCCATCAACGTGCCCCTTAAAATAAAATGTGCCCATCAGAGTGCCCCTTAACATAAAATGTGCCCATCAGCGTGCACATTAAAAATATACCCATCAGCGTGCCTGTTAAAATAAAATGTGCCCATCAGAGTGCCCCTTAACATAAAATGTGCCCATCGGCGCGCACATTAAAAATATATCCATCAACGTGCCCCTTAAAATAAAATGTGCCCATCAGAGTGCCCCTTAAAATAAAATGTGCCCACCAGAGTGCCCCTTAACATAAAATGTGCCCATCAGCGTGCACATTAAAAATATACCTATCCGCGTGCCCCTTAAAATAAAATATGCCCATCAGAGTGCCACTTAACATAAAAGGTGCCCATCAGCGTGACCCTTATTTTATGTTAAGGGGCACGCTGATGGGCACATTTTGTGTTAAGGGGCACTCTGATGGGCATATTTTTATTTTAAGCACAACACTGATGGGCACATTTTGTATTAAGGGACACTCTGATGGGCAGATTTTACGTTTTAAGGGGCACATTTTGTTGTGCCCATCAGAGTGCCCCTTAATATAAAATGTACCCATCAGGGTGCCCCCTAACATACAATTTGCCCATCAGAGTGTCCCTTAATATAATAATAATAAGTATGTCCTTGTTTTGAAACGACATTGATTCTTTCTTTAAAAAGGGGGGGGGGGGGCGCAGTTTGCCATCTTTGCCCTGGGCACCAAATGGCCTTGTCCAAGCACTGAGAGGTTGCTAGGGGTTCCTTGAGCTGTGGCTGATGAACCTCCTATTTGATGGTGCCTACAGAGTTCAAGGTTCAGCACCACTTAGCAAAGCCCAGCAGCATGACACCAAATATCTTTTTAGCTGTCTTTAAGGGTGGCATTCTGAACACCACTGTAAGGGTGGCATTCTTCCTATTGACCACCAATATAAGGAGCATTGTTCCTATTGAGCTCTGATGATTTGGTTTTAGTAAGGGTTCCTCGAGACCCGAAAAATATTTTTGGGGTTCCTCTAAGGTTAAAAGATTGAGAAATCCTGGGCTAGACACATCCAGCTAGCACAAGTACATTGGGTTGGCCTGTCTCTGTATTTACAGGATAGAAGCAGGTGAGACCTGCAATAACGTTTTGCTAAAATTCTTACAGTGTATGGAAGTGATCTGGGTGGGGTTGCTTTTCACTTTAAAAGGGGTCTCTGCTGGACAAAGATAACTTGTCTTTTCATGCTGTTTTATTTCTCTGTCCAGGAAGGCTGGAGCAGGAATTCCCCAGCAGGTGGCGTCATTGTTACTGTCATTTTCTATACATTTAGCCAGTTTCAGATTGTTCACAGCAGTTTGTCTACCTTTTAGTATTTTGTAGGATGGGTGTACAGCAGAAATTGAAAAAGTTGTTTGTGTGATTTTATTTATCCAGGATTGGGAATAGGGGAAGGAAGAGTGGAGGGGAAGGAAGAGCAGTGGGGATGGGGGGGAAAGGAAGAGCGGTGGGGATGGGGGGAAAGGAAGAGCGGTGGGGATGGGGGGAAGGAAGAGCGGTGGGAAGGGGGGAAGGAAGAGCGGTGGGGAAGGAAGAGAGGTAGGGACGGGGAAGGAAGAGAGGTGGGGACGGGGGAAGGAAGAGTGGTGGGGACGGGGGAAGGAAGAGTGGTGGGGACGAGGGGAAAGGAAGAGTGGTGGGGACGAGGGGAAAGGAAGAGTGGTGGGGACGAGGGGAAAGGAAGAGTGGTGGGGACGGGGGGAAAGGAAGAGTGGTGGGGACGGGGGGAAAGGAAGAGTGGTGGGGACGGGGGGAAAGGAAGAGTGGTGGGGAAGGAAGAGTGGTGGGGACGGGGGAAAGGAAGAGTGGTGGGGACGAGGGGAAAGGAAGAGTGGTGGGGACGGGGGAAAGGAAGAGTGGTGGGGACGGGGGGAAAGGAAGAGTGGTGGGGACGGGGGGAAAGGAAGAGTGGTGGGGACGGGGGGAAAGGAAGAGTGGTGGGGACGGGGGGAAGGAAGAGTGGTGGGGACGGGGGGAAAGGAAGAGTGGTGGGGACGGGGGAAAGGAAGAGTGGTGGGGACGGGGGGAAAGGAAGAGTGGTGGGGACGGGGGGAAAGGAAGAGTGGTGGGGACGGGGGAAAGGAAGAGTGGTGGGGACGGGGGAAAGGAAGAGTGGTGGGGAAGGAAGAGTGGTGGGAAGGGGGGGGGGGGGAAGAGTGGGGGGACGGGGGGAAGGAAGAGTGGTGGGGAAGGAAGAGTGGTGGGGAAGGAAGAGTGGTGGGGAAGGAAGAGTGGTGGGGAAGGAAGAGTGGTGGGGACGGGGGAAAGGAAGAGTGGTGGGGACGGGGGGAAAGGAAGAGTGGTGGGGACGGGGGAAAGGAAGAGTGGTGGGGACGGGGGAAAGGAAGAGTGGTGGGGACGGGGGAAGGAAGAGTGGTGGGGACGGGGGAAAGGAAGAGTGGTGAGGACGGGGGAAAGGAAGAGTGGTGGGGACGGGGGAAAGGAAGAGTGGTGGGGACGGGGGAAAGGAAGAGTGGTGGGGACGGGGGAAAGGAAGAGTGGTGGGGACGGGGGAAAGGAAGAGTGGTGGGGACGGGGGAAAGGAAGAGTGGTGGGGACGGGGGAAAGGAAGAGTGGTGGGGACGGGGGAAAGGAAGAGTGGTGGGGACGGGGGAAAGGAAGAGTGGTGGGGACGGGGGAAAGGAAGAGTGGTGGGGACGGGGGGAAAGGAAGAGTGGTGGGGACGGGGGAAGAAAGAGTGGTGGGGACGGGGGAAGAAAGAGTGGTGGGGACGGGGGAAGAAAGAGTGGTGGGGACGGGGGAAGAAAGAGTGGTGGGGACGGGGGAAGAAAGAGTGGTGGGGACGGGGGAAGAAAGAGTGGTGGGGACGGGGGAAGAAAGAGTGGTGGGGACGGAAGAGCGGTGGGGACGGGCGAAGGAAGAGCGGTGGGGACGGGCGAAGGAAGAGCGGTGGGGACGGGCGAAGGAAGAGCGGTGGGGACGGGCGAAGGAAGAGCGGTGGGGACGGGCGAAGGAAGAGAGGTGGGGAAGGTGAGTGTCGGAGAGTGTTGGGGGGGGGCAGGGGATAGGGGAGTGTCGGGGGGGACGAGGGATAGGAGAGTGTCGGGGGGATGACGAGGGATAGGAGAGTGTCGGGGGGATGACGAGGGATAGGAGAGTGTCGGGGGGATGACGAGGGATAGGAGAGTGTCGGGGGGATGACGAGGGATAGGAGAGTGTCGGGGGGAGGACAGGGAATAGAAGAGTGTCGGGGGGAGGACAGGGAATAGAAGAGTGTCGGGGGGATGACGAGGGATAGGAGAGTGTCGGGGGGAGGACAGGGAATAGAAGAGTGTCGGGGGGAGGACAGGGAATAGAAGAGTGTCGGGGGGAGGACAGGGAATAGAAGAGTGTCAGGGGGGAGGACAGGGGATAGGAGAGTGTCGGGGGGGACAGGGGGTAGGAGAGGTGACCCTGGATGATTCCTGAATAAGTATGGCACCATCCTCCTGGAGGGAAAAGCAAAAAAAGGCATTGTCAGGGGGAATACTGTGATCCTGGGAAGCATTACATTGTGTTACAATGCCTTGAAAAAGTATTCATACCCCTTGCCATTTTCCACATTTTGTCATGTTACAAACCAAAAACGTAAATGTATTTTATTGGGATTTTATGTGATAGACCAACACAAAGTGGCACATAATTGTGAAGTGGAAGAAAAATGATAAATGGTCTTCAAAAAATTTTACAAATAAATTTGTGAAAAGTGTGGGGGGTACATTTGTATGGCGCCCCCCGGAGTCAAAACTTTGTAGAACCTCCTTTCACTGCAATTACAGCTGCAAGTCTTTTTGGGATGTCTCTACCAGCTTTGCACATCTAGAGTGACATTTTTGCCCATTCTTCATTGCAAAATATCTCAGGTTCTGTCAGATTGGATGGAGAGCGTCTGTGAACAGCAATTTTCAAGTCTTGCCACAGATTCTCAATTGGATTTAGGTCTGGACTTTGACTGGGCCATTCTAACACATGAATATGCTTTGATCTAAACCATTCCATTGTAGCTCTGGCTGTATGTTTAGGGGCGTTGTCCTGCTGGAAGGTGAACCTCCGCCTCGGTCTCAAGTCTTTTGCAGACTCTTAACAGGTTTTCTTCTAAGATTGCCCTGTATTTTGGCTCCATCCATCTTCCCATCAACTCTGACCAGCTTCCCTGTCCCTGCTGAAGAAAAGCATCCCCACAACATGATGCTGCCACCACCATGTTTCACAGTGGGGATGGTGTGTTCAGGGTGATGTGCAGTGTGAGTTTTCCACCACACATAGCGTTTTGCTTTTAGGCCAAAAAGTTAAATTTTGGTCTCATCTGACCAGAGCACCTTCTTCCACATGTTTGCTGTGTCCCCCACATGGCTTCTCACAAACTGCAAACGGCACTTCTTATGATTTTCTTTCAACAATGGCTTTCTTCTTGTCACTCTTCCATAAAGGTCAGATTTGTGGAGAGCATAACTAATGCCGCGTACACACAAGCGGAAATTCCGCCAGCAAAAGTCCGATAAGAGCTTTTGGTCCCAAAATGCAACCATGTGTATGTTCCATCGGACTTTTGCTGGCGGAATTCCAGCTAGCAAAAGATTGAGAGCAGGTTCTCAATTTTTCGGTCGGCAAAATTTCAGATCGGAATTTTCGATCGTCTGTACCAATTCCAACGTGCAAAATTCCTTTGCATGCTCGAAAACAATTAGATGCATGCTCGGATGCATTAAACTTAATTTTATCGGCTCGTCGTAGTGTTGTACATCACCGCGTTCTTGACGGTCCAAAGTTCAGCAAACTTGTGTGTGACCGTGTGTATGCAAGCCAAGCTTGAGCGGAATTCCGTCGGAAAAAACATCCAAGATTTTTCCGACGGAAATTCCGCTATTGTGTATGCGACATTATAGTCGTCCTGTGGACAGATTCTCCCACCTGAGCTGTGGATCTCTGCAGCTCCTCCAGAGTTACCATGGGTCTCTTCTCTGATTAATGCTCTCCTTGCCCGGCCTGTCAGTTTGGGTGGACGGCCATGTCTTGGTAGGTTTGCAGTTGTGCCATACTCTCTCCATTTTCCGATGGATTGAACAGAGCTCCGTGAGATGTTCAAAGCCTGGGATATATTTCTATAACCTAACCCTGCTTTAAACTTCTCCACAACTTTATCCCTGACCTGTCTGGTGTGTTCCTTGGCCTTCATTATGCTGTTTGTTCTCTAAGGTTCTCTAACAAACCTCTGAGGCTTCACAGAACAGCTGTTCATATACTGAGATTAAATTACTCACAGGTGGACTCTATTTACTAATTAGGTGACTTCTGAAGGCAATTGGTTCCACTAGATTTTAGTTTGGGGTATCAGAGAAAAGGGGGCTGAATACAAATGCCCCCCCCACACACTTTTCACATATTTTTTTGTTAAAAAAAATTGAAAAGCATTTATCATTTTCCTTCCACTTCACAATTATGTGCCACGTTGTGTTGGTCTATCACATAAAAATCCCAATAAAATACATTTAGGTTTTTGGTTGTAACATGACAAAATGTGGAAAATTGAATCTGAACACTTTTTCAAGGCATTGTATATGCAGTTACCATGAAAAAGACTATCTAATGCTGGATCACAAAATAGTAGGGCTGTTACTGATTACAATTTTCGTGTTCGATTAATCAATTATTTTTTTTTAATCGACTAATTTCGATTAATTATAACGCACATACAGATCCAACTACTTTTAGCTGATCTCCTTGCATTGCAACTCTGCATTAGTTAGTGGTAAGTGTGGTATACACTATATACAATCACCTGACACTAGTTAGTTTCCACAATCCATGACTTAACTTCACAGTTCACTC
The DNA here is from genome assembly GCA_028564925.1 of Lithobates sylvaticus. Classification (NCBI taxonomy): domain Eukaryota; kingdom Metazoa; phylum Chordata; class Amphibia; order Anura; family Ranidae; genus Lithobates; species Lithobates sylvaticus. The sequence goes on along the minus strand of CM053028.1, from coordinate 547,352,341 downwards.
AAATACGTTTTAAATTCAAACTGTAGCACTGACGTAATTCATTTTTTTTTTTTTTTCCCACAGTAGCGTGACAATCCCTCCACCTCCGGTCTAACTAATCACTCTCACCTTATGGCATGGACCCCTGTGCAAACAGGTGGTCATGCAAGCGGGTATCAAAAGGGTTAACACAGACTATAAACTTCTCTCACGTCTCCTTAGATCTCAGCAAGGACCCCAGGTCATGGGTAGAAAGAAAAGATCTAAGTGCTCACCGCTTAAGTATAAGATTTCATTTTTGTGTTCAAACACAAACTACTCACATAAAGATGATAAAAACACAGCATGTAAAGCTGACAATCGCGTTAGTTCCGTAGGGCAACAGCGGGTGACGTCATGCGTAACTCCTCCCCCATACGGACTCCTCCCCCTTCCCTTCATTAGCAGACGGAAGCACTTGGGGAAGGGGGGAGGAATCCGGTGATGTCGATGTCCATGACGTCACCGGAGAGGTGAGTACCGAGCAAAAGAATTTTGATCAATCCAAAAAACTATTAACCGGTTCCCGACCGGCGCACGACGATATACGTCGGCAGAATGGCACGGACAGGCAGGAGGGCGTATATATAAGTCTCTCCTTAATGCCGTCCGTGCCATCGGGAGCGCGCCAGTCGGGACCCCCGTGAGGCCAGTCGCGGGTCCCGCGGACTCGATCGCCGCGGGGACACCCGCGATCGTCTCACGGTAAGGCTGAACGGGGAGATGCCGAAATAAACAGCATCTCCCCGTTCTGCCTAGCAACTAGTGACGCTGATCTCTGCTCCCTGTGATTGGAGCAGAGATCAGCATTCACTAGCTGACAGCCACGCCCCCCCCCCACAGTAAGAAACACACCCCTAGGCATACTTAACCCCTACACTGCCACCCCCTGGTTAACCCCTTCACTGCCAGTGTCATTTACAGTGGTGTGAAAAAGTGTTTGCCCCCTTCCTCATTTCCTGTTCCTTTGCATGTTTGTCACACTTAAGTGTTTCGGAACATCAAACCAATTTAAACAATAGTCAAGGACAACACAAGTAAACACAAAATGCAATTTGTAAATGAAGGTGTTTATTATTAAAGGTGAAAAAAAATCCAAACCATCATGGCCCTGTGTGAAAAAGTGGCTGCCCCCCTTGTTAAAACATACTATAACTGTGGTTGTCCACACCTGAGTTCAATTTCTCTAGCCACACCCAGGCCTGATTATTGCCACACCTGTTCACAATCAAGGCATCACTTAAATAGGAGCTGCTTGACACAGTAAGGTCCACCAGAAGATCCTTAAAAGCTACACATCATGCTGAGACCCAAAGAAATTCAGGAACAATTGAGAAAGAAAGTAATTGAGATCTATCAGTCTGGAAAGGGTTATAAAGCCATTTCCAAAGCTTTGGGAATCCAGCGAACCACAGTGAGAGCCATTATCCACAAATGGCGAAGACATGGAACAGTGGTGAACCTTCCCAGGAGTGGCCGGCCGCCCAAAATTACCCCAAGAGCGCAGCGACGACTCATCCAAGAGGTCACAAAAGACCCCACAACAACGTCCAAGGAACTGCAGGCCTCACTTGCCTCAGTTAAGGTCAGCGTTCATGCCTCCACCATCAGGAAAAGACTGGGCAAAAATGGCCTGCATGGCAGAGTTCCAAGGAGAAAACCACTGCTGAGCAAAAAGAACATCAAAGCTCGTCTCAATTTCTCCACAACACATCTTGATGATCCCCAAAACTTTTGGGACAACATTCTGTGGACCGATGAGACAAAAGTGGAACTCTTTGGAAGGTGTGTGTCCAAGTATATCTGGCGTAGAAGGAACACTGCATTTCAGAAAAAGAACATTATACCAACAGTAAAATATGGTGGTGGTAGTGTGATGGTCTGGGGCTGTTTTGCTGCTTCAGGACCTGGAAGACTTGCCGTGATAAAAGGAACTATGAATTCTGCTGTCTACCAAGAGATCCTGAAGGAGAATGTCCGACCATCTGTTCGTGTACTCAAGCTGAAACGAACTTGGGTTCTGCAGCAGGACAATGATCCAAAACACACCAGCAAGTCCACCACCGAATGGCTGAAGAAAAACAAAATGAAGACTTTGGAGTGGCCTAGCCAAAGTCCTGACCTGAATCCTATTGAGATGTTGTGGTATGACCTTAAAAAGGCCGTTCATGCTCGAAAACCCTCTAATGTAACTGAATTAGGACAATTCTGCAAAGATGAGTGGGACAAAATTCCTCCAGGACGCTGTAAAAGCCTCATTGCACGTTATCGCAAACGCTTGGTTGCAGTTGTTGCTGCTAAGGGTGGCCCAACCAGTTATTAGGTTTAGGGGGCAATCACTTTTTCACACAGAGCCATGATGGTTTGGATTTTTTTTTCACCTTTTAATAATAAACACCTTCATTTACAAATTGCATTTTGTGTTTACTTGTGTTGTCCTTGACTATTGTTTAAATTGGTTTGATGTTCCGAAACACTTAAGTGTGACAAACATGCAAAGGAACAGGAAATGAGGAAGGGGGCAAACACTTTTTCACACCACTGTATACAGGAATCAATGCATTTAAATAGCATTGATTGCTGCATAAATGACAATGGTCCCAAAAATGTGTCAAAAATGTCCGATGTGTCCGCAAAAATGTCGCAGTCACAATAAAAATCGCTGATCGCTGCCATTACTAATAAAAAATAATTATTAATAAAAATGCTATAAAATTATCCCCTATTTTGTAAACACTATAACTTCTGCGCAAACCAATCAATAATCGCTTATTGCGATTTTTTTTACCAAAAATATGTAGAAAAATACGTATTGGCCTAAACTGAGGAAAAATAACATTTTTTTATATATTTTTGGGGGATATTTATTATAGCAAAAAATAAAAAATAGTTTTTTTCAAAATTGTCGCTCTTTTTTGTTTATAGCGGAAAAAATAAAAACCGCAGAGGTGATCAAATACCACCAAAAGAAAGCTCTATTTGTGGGAAAAAAAGGACGTCAATTTTGTTTGGGAGCCACGTCGCACGACCGCAAAATTGTCAGTTAAAGCGACGCAGTGCCGAATCGCAAAAAGGGGCCTGGTCCTTTGGCTGCAAATTGGTCCGGGGCTGAAAGTGGTTAATCGAGGAATTAATCTTTAATTTGCACAGCCCTACAAAATAGCCCAAAAGATCTCCAGGTCACCATTTATAAGGAGTTTTCCGATAATGTTTATTATTCCTCTCTGTGGTTACTAAAGATGTTTTGCATCTTTCGGGGGTAATACTTTAGTTTGATTAATATTATTGTCTCCCAATGTTCTTCTGACAAGGACTTGCTGGAGGCTCGGAGCTCACACCGCGTTGTAGACTCCGCAGGCGGCATGCACAATCGCGTGCCGTCGTTCCCTACCAGAGCAATCCCATTATTAGATAAGACAGGGTAAAATGGGCAAATTCCCAAGTGTAAAGCGTGATGCAGATCCCAGTGACCTCAGCGGTGACTCTAGCAATGATATGTGTGAATTGGCCGCCTAAGTCATGAGCGCAGGCTACGCAAACGCTGGGCAATGTGCTTTTTATTTTAAAGGTTTCCATTGTTTTTACGCTGAAGGTTAACCACTTTCAGACAGGACCATTTTGCTGGCTTAAGACCAGACCACTTTTTGCGATTCAGCACTGCATCGCTTTAACTGACAATTGCGCCGTCGTGCGACGTTGCTCCCAAACAAAATTGGCGTCCTTTTTTCCCCACAAATAGAGCTTTCTTTTGGTGGTATTTGATCCCCCCCCTGCGGTTTTTATTTTTTGCGCTTTAAACAAAAAAAGAGCGACAATTTTGAAAAAAATGCATTATCTTTTTACTTTTTGCTATAATAAATATCCCCCAAAAATATATAAAAAATGTTTTTTTTTTCCTCAGTTTAGGCCGATACGTATTCTTCTACATATTTTTTGTAAAAAAAAATCACAATAAGCGTTTTATTGATTGGTTTGCGCAGAAGTTATAGCGTTTACAAAATAGGGGATAGTTTTATAGCATTTTTATTAATATTTTTTTTTTACTAGTAATGGCGGTGATCAGCGATTTTTACGGTGACTGTGACATTATGGCGGACACATCGGACATTTTTGACACATTTTTGGGACCATTGTCATTTATACAGCAATCAGTGCTATTTAAATGCACTGATTCCTGTGTGAATTACACTGGCAGTGAAGGGGTTAACCACTAGGTGGCAGTGTAGGGGTTAAGTGTTCCTAGGGGCGTGTTACTAACTGTGGGGGGGGGGCGTGGCTGTGATTTAGTGAACACTGATCTCTGCTCCAATCACAGGGAACAGAGATCGGTGTCACTAGTTGCTAGGCAGAACGGAGATATGCCGTTTACTTCCGCATCCGACCGGACTCACGGGGGCCCCGACCGACGCGCACGTGATGGCACGGCGGCAATCTTAAAGGGGACATACCTGTACGCCCTTTTGCCTGTTCGTGCCATTCTGTCGAAGTACATTGTCGTGCGCTGGTCGGGAAACGGTTAAAGTGATAATAAAGGCAAACAAACAAACATATACTTACCTGCTCTATGCAATGGTTTTGCACAGAGCAGCTCTGATCCTCCTCTTCTCAAGTCGCCGCCATCGCTCCTGTCTCCCCCCCCCCCCCCCACAGCTACGTGCACCCATAGCAAGCGACTTGTGGGCACTCTTGTGTGCTCAGTCCTGAGCCCCTGCCCTTGTGCACATAGCTGGACTGAGATTGGGCTCAGGTGAGTATTACAAGAAGTTGGGGAGCCCGGGTGGGGGGGGGCGGCTATACACAGAATTTTTTTTTAACTCATCATCATGGGCAAGACCAAAGAGCTGTCAAAGGACGTCAGGGAGAAGATTGTAGACCTGCAAAAGGCTGGAATGGCCTACAAGACCTTCAGCAAGAAGCTCGGTGAGAAGGAGACAACTGTTGGAGCGATTGTTTGCAAATGGAAGAAATACAGAAATAACCATCAATCGCCCTCGATCTGGAGCTCCATGCAAGATTTCACCTCATTGGGTGAGGATGATCATGAGAAAAGTGAGGGATCAGCCCAGAACTACACGGGAGGAGCTTGTGAAGGATCTCAAGGCAGTTGGGACCACAGTCACCAAACAAACCATTGGTAACACAATACGCCGCTATGGATTGGAATCCTGCAGAGCCCATAAGGTCCCCCTCCTCAAGAAGGCACATGTACAGGCCCGTCTGAAGTTTACCAATGAACATCTAAATCAGTGATGGTGAACCTTGGCACCCCAGATGTTTTGGAACTACATTTCCCATGACGCTCTTCTACACTGCAGAGTGCATGAGCATCATGGAAAATGTAGTTCCAAAACATCTGGGGTGCCAAGGTTCACCATCACTGATCTAAATGATTCAGAGAAGGATTGGGAGAAAGTGCTTTGGTCAGATGAGTCCCATCCGTGAGACCGAAATTTTGCTCTTTTGGCATTAACTCGACTCGCCGTGTTTTGGAGGAAGAAAAATGCTGACTATGACGCAAAGAACACCATCCCTACAGTCAAACATGATGCTTTGTTGCTATTTCTCTGCTAAAGGTACAGGCCGACTTTGCCGCATTGAGGGGCCAATAGACTAGGCCATGTATTGTAAAATCTTGGATGAGAACCTTCTTCTCTCAGCCAGAACACTAAAGCGTCCCCCTTACATCAGTGTGTCCCCAACAGCGTCCCCCTTCACATCAGTGTGTCCCCAACAGTTTCCCCCTTCACATCAGAGTCCCCACCAGCAGCCCCCTTCACATCAGAGTGTCCTCCCCCTCCCACATGTACTCACAGTTTTCAAGGCAGCTTCTCGTTCCTCTCTTCAGTCATGTGATAACAAGTGATAGGGGAGAGAGGAAGGAAAGTCGGCTGGCTGTCTATCTCCCCCTGCAGGCTGGAGGGAGCATAACCTAATGCTCTCTCCAGCAAGTGACGGAAGCAGCTCCTCCTGACAGGAGTGAAATCGCGATCACTCACTGTCAGAGAGGAGCGGTTCCAGGACTGCACCGGACTGGCCCACTGAGCCATTCGGCCCACTGGGAAACTACCGGTAGTCCCTATGGCCAGTCCATGCCTGGGGTGTACTCACTTTTGTGGCCAGCGGTTTAGACATTTATGGCTGCGTGTTGAGTTATTTTGAGGGGACAGCAAATTTACACTGTTATACAAGCTGTACACTCACTACTTTACATTGTAGCAAAGTGTAATTTCTTCAGTGTTGTCACATGAAAAGGTATAATAAAATATTTACAAAAATGTGAGGGGTGTATTCACTTTTGTGAGATACTGTGTGTGTGTGTGTGTGTGTATGTTCAAACAGGTAATTTTTCTGCTTCATTGATATGCGCTGATGAGGCGGCACTGGTGGGCACCGATAGGCTGCACTGGTGGGCACTGATAGGCTGCACTGGTGGGGACAGATAAGTCGGTACTGATGGGCACAGCAAAGATGGCACGGATGGGTGGCACGGATGGGTGTCACGGATGGGTGGCACCGATGGGCACTGATAGATGGCACGGATGGGCACTGATAGGTGGCACTGATGAGCACTGGTAGGGGACACTGATGAGCACTGGTAGGGGACACTGATGAGCAGCACTGGCACTGTGGGCACTGACAGATGGCACTGTGGGCACTGACAGGTGGAGCTAGTGGGCACTTTTATTACCCAAAGGAGGGCACCATGGACCCTGGGCATATTGCAGTGAGAGGGACTGATGTCCCTCTCACTGCCGCCGGTGATCGGCTTTTTTTTTTTTTCTCCTCGCGCTGTCAGCGCGAGCAGGAAAAAAAGCCGATTACCGGCTCTGTTATTTTCACATGATCAGCTGTCATTGGCTGACAGCTGATCACGTGGTAAGGGGTCGGGATCGACCCCTTACTCGGATCTGTGATCCAGCGAGTCTCACAGACTCGCAGATCACACAGGGGGCGCGCAGGCAGCTCGTTGCCGGGACGACGTCAATAGACGTCGTCCCGGCACAACAGATCCGCGATGTAGCCGTCATTTGGCTATAGCGCGGGTCTAAGGTGGTTAAAACAGTTGAACAAACTCAGGTCTCTAAGTTGGGAATAGAGGGTATAAGGATAAAGTTTAGCTCAGGTGCTTGGAACTGCTGACTTCAATAAAAGTCTCTCTCTGTACATAATCCAGGGAAAAGCCACTCGCAACTGGATTCTTTAATCGCTGGATAAATCCTTGAGCTTGGATCCAGCAGCCAACAAGTAATTCTAGCTTTGCAAAGTCTCTCACACAGACTTGGTTGAAAAACGTAGTTGTAACCAGAAGGTAAAGGTAGGAACGTTTCTTACTGTACCAGAATCTTTCAGCCGGTCCGGCGATACCGTAAGAAATTGTGGATTTAATCAATGTCCATGGCAGCTCAGCTTCCAGGCTCTTACCGAGCAGCCAGCCTCGTGCGTGGCCCTCTTCTGAAGAGTCCTCCCCTGGTCGCATGTAGAGTTGCTGGGCCTCTCCAAACCCGAGACGGCACCGGAACACCTTAGAATCCTCCTTCCAGTTACTGCGCCTCGAACCAGCCAGTTCCGAAGGCTCGGAAACGGATGGATCCGCACCCCAGGCCATGAGGGCCTCTGGCGGCTGGTCAGGAGGACCAGGACCAGAGAGTCAGTAGCAATCTCTGGACCTGACCACGTGAACCACGTGACCTCAGTACCTTAAAGTGGGGTTGCAACCAAAAAACAAAAAGGGCTTAAAAATCATAAAAAAAATAAAAAAAAAAATAATTGGAAAAAAATAATTTTTTTACTCACCTCTAAATGCCTGTTGCTAGGGGGTCCCTCGAAGTCTGCCACCTTCATTGCCCGGGCTAAAAGTCACTTCCTGTAGGCAACGCACAGTCATCTGGGACATGTCATGTGTCCCAGATGAGTGAGCGTCGAATCACGGCGCACGGCGCCGCTCGCGCATGCGCAGTGGGTGCCCGGCTGTGAAGCCCAGCCGGGTTCCCACATTAAGAATGCCGGCGTAGTGAGCGGAGCGGGGAACGAGGGGGGGGTCTCGTTCCCCCGCATCGCTGGACCCCGGACAGGTAAGTGTCCGATTATTAAAAGTCAGCAGCTGCAGTATTTGTAGCTGCTGACTTTTAATTTTTTTTTTTGCCCGGCCCTCCACTTTAAAGTGTAAGTAAACCCCCCTATCGTTTTCAGCCAAGGAAGCTGCCATCTTTGCCTCTGTTTAATCTACAACTGCCACAGTGCTGCACATGTGATCAGTTATGACACCAGCCATTGGATGGTTTGACAGTTTTTGGTTGAGAGCACAGCCAATGGGAGTGCTACATTTCCGGCACGTGCCGAAAATGAAACTGTTTTATGGATGGGTTTCATTCTGCTTTAAGTACCCTCTCCCAGACTACACAGCGAGACAAACGCGCCCACTGATTGGCTCCGAGAAGAGATTGGTACCCAATGCGTCCAACCAGACTGCGTTCTAGGGCCTCACCCTTTTGCCTCGTACACGCGGTCGGAAATTCCGACGGAAAATGTCCGATTGGACCATGTTGTCGGAAAATCCGACCGCGTGTGGGCTCCATCAGACTTTTTCCGTCGGAAAAATTTGAGATCCTGCTCTCAAATTTTCCGACAACAAAATCCAATCGGACTTTTTCCCGATCGTGTGTAGAGAATTCCGACGGACAAAGTGCCACGCATGCTCAGATCAAATTAGGAGACCAAACCTATTGGCTACTAGCCTCTACGTAGTTCCGTCGTACGCAACGAACGGCACCACGTTCAGAAGGATCGGATTTTCCAACAACTCTGTCCGACCGTGTGTATGCAACACCAGCGTCGGACAAAATCCGTCAGAAAAAATCCGACGGATTTTGTGGTCGGAATTTCCGACCGTGTGTACGGGGCATTAGACCAGGCAGCACCTCAATACAGCCCAGCCAAACTGATGCCAAAGCATAATTTAGAACAATTAACCCCAAAACTCAACTACAGTTTTGGGCAAAAACTAAATTTAACCGCTTCCGACCGCCCACTGCATATATACGTCAGCAGAATGGCACGGGCAGGCAAAATCATGTACCTGTACGTGATCCTTTAAATGCCTGCCCGTGGGTCGCGTGCGCGCCGCCAGCGGCGCGCTCGTGACCCGGTCAGGAGCTCCATGACCACGGCCGCGGGACCAGCGGACCCGATCGCCGCTGGTGTCCCGCGATCGGGTCACGGAGCTGAAGAATGGGGAGAGGTCTGTGTAAACAAACCTCTCCCCGCGCTTCCTACACTGCCTGTCATTGATTGGCTGTTCCCGGTCATCGGGAAAGCCGATCAGTGACGTCAGATGTCAGCCCGCCCCCCTAATGTAAAAAAACACACAAACGTCAGAGCCCATAACCCCTCCCCTCCCCCTAGTGGTTAACCCCTTCACTAGAACTGTCATTTATACAGGAATCAATGCATTTAAAAAGCATTGATTGCTGTATAAATGACAATGGTCCCAAAAATGTGTCAAAAATGTCCGATGTGTCCGCCATAATGTCGCAGTCACAATAAAAAAATCGCTGATCGCCACCATTACTAGTTAAAAAAAAAAATATTAATAAAAATGCTATAAAACTATCCCCTATTTTGTAAACGCTATAACTTTTGCGCAAACCAATCAATAATCGCTAATTGCGATTTTTTTTTACCAAAAATATGTAGAAGAATACGTATCGGCCTAAACTGAGGAAAAAAACTGTTTTTTTTATATATTTTTGGGGATATTTCTTATAGCAAAAAGCAAAAAAATATTGCATTGTTTTCAAAATTGTGGCTCTATTTTTGTTTATAGCGCAAAAAATAAAAACCGCAGGGGCGATCAAATACCACCAAAGGAAAGCTCTATTTGTGGGAAAAAAAGGACGCCGATTTTGTTTGGGAGCCACGTCGCGCGACCGCGCAATCGTCAGTTAAAGCGACGCAGTGCCGAGTCGCAAAAAAGGGGCCTGGGTCCTTTGGCTGCCAATTGGTCCGGGGCTGAAGTGGTTAAAGCCATAGCGCGTACTCATCAGGAGTACCGGCGCTACATATACATATATATATATAATATATATATATATATATATATATATATATATATATATATAATATATATATATATATACACTTAGTATGAACACCCGATCTGTCTCCTCTCCCCTGAAAGAACTGGGATTTGTTTGTTTACACACACAGATCCCGGTTCTCGTTCTGTCACGAGCGATCGTGGGCGCGCCCCGCCGGGCACACGCTGCAGGCGCGCGCCCCCTAGTGGCCAAAAGGAAAAGCGGCGTAAGGTGACGCCGATTTGCCCAGCTGAGCCAACCTGCCGCAGTAAAACTGCGGTGGCTGGTCCGGAAGTGGTGATGGACCCTTCATTTCTCTGTAAGTGGGCAAACTTACAAAAAATCAGCAGGGGGTGAAAATAATTACCCCCCCCCCCCCCACTGTGTAGAACAAGGACAGACAGACAGACAGAAAGGACTCTGGAAGGGTCGATCAGTATAGGGAGTCTGATTCTTGGAGAACACAAGCATTATGTGTGCTTGGCTGGGACGTACTCCACGTGGGATGTCTCAGGTGTTACACCAATCAGCCCCATAATTGGACAATTAAAGCCACTTACCGAGAGCCAGTTGTGCCGTCATCGGAGTTGCGATTTGTTTCCCGTCTGTCACCCACAGGTAATTTTCTGTCTGTTCTGTTCCCTGCCAGCCGCCGCGCAGAGCCTGCCAGCTGGGCCGCTGACTGGAGAACTGGAGACGAGCGCTCAGAAGTATCGTCACATGTTCCGTGCGAGCCCCGCGTGCGGGAGGGTAACAAACAACCACCGCGTAACCTCCTCGCCGTCCTTTATTAGTCTCTTTCTTGGCACTTTTAAAGGGCTTTTCGTATCGGTGCCACAGAAAAGAATTATTGCGGTGAATTAGGAACGATCAGGATTCTGAGAATTCTTTCGTAATGAGTATTTGCAGTTTTAAAATACAGAGCGAGCGGAAATCAGCTGAATACATTCCAGGCGCACGGAAATAATAGCTGTTTGTTTGTTTTCCTCCCTTAAAGCAGCCACAGTCTGATCGAAAAAAGCCTCTCCCCTGCCAGCGGGCTGCAGAGAAGGATTGTTGCCCTCTGTGGGGAAGCAGTGGTCTCTCTGTGGAGGTCTAATACGACCCCGTAGAGAACTGCAGTGTACGGAGGTATGAATGTTATATAATCGAGCAAGTATGAAACCTCCAACTTATAATGTTTAAGAATTTAGTAATAGAATTTACTTTCACACTTGTGCGACTTCAAAGTTGCGCGATTTTACCGCGGCCGCGATTTTGCCGCGATTACAAGGAATGCCTGTGTAAGTGGCATCAAAAATCGGCCCAAAGTAGTGCAGGGACTACTTTTGAAGTCGTACTATAATGAATGGCTGTCATTGGAAATCGTGGGGAACGACTTGTCACGCTACTTTGCAGTCCCAAATGGTGGGACAAGTTGTATAAGTGTGAAAGGGGCCTTAACCACTTACCCACTGGGCAGTTAAACCCCCTTCCTAACCAGACCAATTTTCAGCTTTCGGTGCTCTCACACTTTGAATGACAATTACTCCGTCATGCGACACTGTACCCAAATGTATTTTGTGTCCTTTTTTTTCCCACAAATAGAGCTTTCTTTTGGTGGTATTTGATCACCGCTGGTTTTTTATTTTTTTTGCGCTATAAATCAAAAAATACTGAAAATTCGGTTAAAAAAAAAAAAAAATTCTTTGTTTCTATTAAAAATTATTGCAGAGTATTGGCGAGTATTGGCAGAGTATTGCAGTGTTGCACAGTGGTGGCAGAGTATTGCACAGTGGTGGCAGAGCATTGCACAGTGGTGGCAGAGCATTGCACAGTGGTTGCAGAGCATTGCACAGTGGTTGCAGAGCATTGCACAGTGGTTGCAGAGTATTGCAGTGGTGGCAGAGTATTGCAGTGGTGGCAGAGTATTGCACAGTGGTGGCAGAGCATTGCAGTGGTGGCAGAGTATTGCACAGTGGTGGCAGAGCATTGCAGTGGTGGCAGAGCATTGCACAGTGGTGGCAGAGTATTGCACAGTGGTGGCAGAGCATTGCACAGTGGTGGCAGAGCATTGCACAGTGGTGGCAGAGCATTGCACAGTGGTGGCAGAGTATTGCACAGTGGTGGCAGAGCATTGCACAGTGGTGGCAGAGCATTGCAGAGGTGGCAGAGCATTGCACAGTGGTGGCAGAGCATTGCACAGTGGTGGCAGAGCATTGCACAGTGGTGGCAGAGTATTGCACAGTGGTGGCAGAGCATTGCAGAGGTGGCAGAGCATTGCACAGTGGTGGCAGAGCATTGCACAGTGGTGGCAGAGCATTGCACAGTGGTGGCAGAGTATTGCACAGTGGTGGCAGAGCATTGCAGTGGTGGCAGAGTATTGCACAGTGGTGGCAGAGCATGATTGCAGTGGTGGCAGAGTATTGCACAGTGGTGGCAGAGCATGATTGCAGTGGTGGCAGAGCATTGCACAGTGGTGGCAGAGCATTGCACAGTGGTGGCAGAGCATTGCACAGTGGTTGCAGAGCATTGCAGTGGTGGCAGAGCATTGCACAGTGGTTGCAGAGCATTGCACAGTGGTTGCAGAGCATTGCACAGTGGTGGCAGAGTATTGCACAGTGGTGGCAGAGTATTGCAGGCACTGACCAGCGCTGTTGGCACTACACATCCAGCCCACAGCGCTGGTCCAGTCTCTCCCCCTTTCCCCCTCTCACTGTACCGATCGGTACAGAGGGGAGGGAGGAACCGCTGTTTACCGTGATCCAGCGGCTGTTTACCGTGATCCGTGATGCACCGGGTCCTCGGGACCCGGCGGTCACGGATGTTCCCGAGTGCGCGCCCCAGGGGGCGCGTGGGAGCAAGTTTCTGGGAGGACGTCCGTAGGACGTCCACTTAGAACAAGCCGACCGCGCTGTAGACGTCTTTCGACTATAGCGCGGTCGGCATGTGGTTAAGCCTCGTACACACGATCGGATTTTCCGCAGACAAAACCTCTGACTTTTATCCGAAGGCGTGTGCCTGGATTTTGTCTTGCATACAAACGGCAAGGGATTGTTGGCCAACAAACACGAACTAGACATGTGCGATTAGTTTTCGTACGAATCCGAAATATGAATTTTTACGCATATAAATTCGGTACGAAATACGAAATTTCGTTTACGAATTTCGGATCCAAATTCATAACGAAAATTCGTAATTGTTACGAAAAGTTAACGAACCTAAAAGTTAAAAACCCCAGGAAGTCACAACAGCCCAGAGATGGTGGGAACCCATCATAATGGGCACAGAGGGTGTACAGACCCAGGAACTCAGCACAGGGATGGTGGGAACCCTCATAATGGGCACAGAGGGTGTACAGACCCAGGAACTCAGCACAGGGATGGTGGGAACCCCTCATAATGGGCACAGAAGGTGTACAGACCCAGGAACTCAGCACAGGGATGGTGGGGACCCCTCATAATGGGCACAGAGGGTGTACAGACCCAGGAACTCAGCACAGGGATGGTGGGGACCCCTCGTAATGATAAATTCACCATAAAGAACTTTTGTTATTGTAACGAAAAGTTTACGAATCTAACGAAAATTCGTATTTCGTACGAATCCGAATTGAATTTCGTACACGAATTACGAAATCCGAATTTTCTTCGTACGAAATACGAAACTAATTTTTTTGACGGCGCCCTTGTCTAGCACGAACGTAGTGACGTACTACGTGTTTTTTCAGCTCTTTAGCGACACCCTTTGGGCTCCTTCTGCTAATTTTGTGTTAGTAGAAGTTTGGTGAGTGTTAATTTGCGCTTTTCATTTATCGCTTTTTATTTCGCGCTTTTCAGTTAGTTTCTGAACGGCCGTTCGTCAACTAGCCATGTTGCGGAATCGGAGGAGATAAACGTGTTATTTATTATTGGCCTTTGGAGTTATTTCTTTGACCCAAGTCCAGTCCAGGAACAGGAGGAGGAGGATTTCTTGGACCAAAAATTGGTTGCTTTATTAACGGTGACCAATTATGTCATATGCCTTTGCTGCGGGAGCTCCAGGAGAATAATCCGGAAGTTTTTCGGAATTATCTCCGGATGACGGACCCCTGCTTTCACCAACTTTTGGCATTGCTGACCCCCTGTATTAAGAAGCAGGATACATGCATGAGGCTTTAATTTTATTTTTTGGTTGAATAATAATGATTTGATTTGGTATATTTTCTATATTTTTGGATGCATAGAATGCACTTTTTGGTTAAGTTCTATTGGCAGATAGCATGTCTAATTTTTTTTTTTTTTTTTTTTTTTTTAATGCACAATAAAAAACAATTGTGTAGAATAATACTTGGCTATGTGTTTTACTTCAAATGACAGTTTGGGAGTCGGCAGTTACATTTTAAAAAATACAATGTAAAATTGACAAGGGACACCAACATAGTTGTATCTTTGATCTTAAAAACTACGGGATAAAGCTAATGATTAAAAAAAAGCTTAAAGCGGAGTTCTGCTTAAAAAAAAATAAAAGTCAAATACTGTAGGATCATATTGTTCATACCTATATTCCGAAACGCGTTGGGACTCCTATGTACACGCACATCGAATGGCCTCCCACTATGACATCAACTGTGTGTCCCGGAATCTAGCTGTTATGTAACTATCCAGTCTGGTTAAATTGTTTTTAGGTTAATATACCTTATGTACCAATTCTATTACTGCTTTGTACTCAATACATGTTGTATATTTTTATACGCTTGTTACTCCCTTTTCTGGTTACAACCCTTTGCCCATAAAATCCCCCGGGGCACCCCCTTTTTTCAATATTCTCATTGAAGTACACAAGGTGTATGTAGTACATCCTGTCCTTCTGCCCCCATTCATCAGACAGGAGATAGAAAGGATAAAAAGTAACATTGTTTATAAACATTGATCAGACGGGAGATAGAGAGATACAAAGTAACATTGTTTATAAACATTGATCAGACGGGAGATAGAGAGATACAAAGTAACATTGTTTATAAACATTGATCAGACAGGAGATAGAGAGATACAAAGTAACATTGTTTATAAACATTGATCAGACAGGAGATAGAGAGAGATACAAAGTAACATTGTTTATAAACATTGATCAGACAGGTGATAGAGAGATACAAAGTAACATTGTTTATAAACATTGATCGGACGGGAGATAGAGAGATACAAAGTAACATTGTTTATAAACATTGATCGGACAGGAGGCAAACAGTAAAAAAGTAACATTGTTTATAAACATTGATCAGACAGGAGATACAAAGTAACATTGTTTATAAACACTGATCAGACAGGTGATAGAGAGATACAAAGTAACATTGTTTATAAACATTGATTGGACGGGAGATAGAGAGATACAAAGTAACATTGTTTATAAACATTGATCAGATGGGAGAAAGAGAGATACAAAGTAACATTGTTTATAAACATTGATCAGACAGGAGATAGAGAGATATAAAGTAACATTGTTTATAAACATTGATTAGACAGGAGATACAAAGTAACATTGTTTATAAACACTGATCAGACGGGAGATAGAGAGATACAAAGTAACATTGTTTATAAACATTGATCAGACAGGAGATAGAGAGATATAAAGTAACATTGTTTATAAACATTGATCAGAGGGGAGGCAAACGGTAAAAAAGTAACATTGTTTATAAACATTGATCAGACAGGTGATAGAGAGATACAAAGTAACATTGTTTATAAACATTGATCAGACGGGAGATAGAGAGATACAAAGTAACATTGTTTGTAAACATTGATCAGACAGGAGATACAAAGTAACATTGTTTATAAACATTGATCAGACGGGAGATAGAAGGATACAAAGTAACATTGTTTATAAACATTGATCAGACGGGAGATAGAGAGATACAAAGTAACATTGTTTGTAAACATTGATCAGACAGGAGATACAAAGTAACATTGTTTATAAACATTGATCAGGCGGGAGATAGAAGGATACAAAGTAACATTGTTTATAAACATTGATCAGATAGGAGATAGAGAGATACAAAGTAACATTGTTTATAAACATTGATCGGATGGGAGATAGAGAGATACAAAGTAATATTGTTTATAAACATTGATCAGACGGGAGATAGAGAGATACAAAGTAATATTGTTTATAAACATTGATCAGACGGGAGATAGAGAGAGATACAAAGTAACATTGTTTATAAACATTGATCGGATGGGAGATAGAGAGGTACAAAGTAACATTGTTTATACACATTGATCAGATGGGGGATAGAGAGATAATAATACGATATATGGTGGGGCAGCAGGCTGGCAAGAGCTTCTATCTGAGGCTTCTCGCACAGGTTTTCTATTGTTGCCTTGGAGAACACAACAAAGTGAACGTTCTGCAGAGTATCGCACCCAGCCGCTGCACGCACCGCGCCAGCCTGTATCTATACTCGGCGGTGATGTAAGCACGTTAAGGTCGCGGGAAGGTGTCTGTCACTCACCGGCGCCCTCGCTCACCTCTATACGACCTTTAATTTGGTGAATGAAATGAAAGTGCCGGGTCACGTGACCACCCCCGTCCCCGCAGACCCTCATTACTACAAACCACCAACTGCCAGACCCAACCACATCACACGGAGGGCTAATGCCCGGAGACAGGTGCACATCCATCTCCCGCCACCAATTATCAGATTACAGGCGGGCACCGCTCCACCACCACCCCTATCAATGCCAATTACTGCCAATTCCGCGCCGTGACCGCTACCGCGCTCTGTCAATGTCACCGCTATAGCGTGAAATCTTCCACAATGGAGGGATAATATTAATGTACATTTGTATAGCTCTGACATATACCACAGTGCTGTACAGAGAACACTCACTGCACCAGAGGAGCTTACACTCTAATGTCTCCCCACAGTCACACACTATTTTTATTATACATTTATATAGCTCTGACATATACCGCAGTGCTGTACAGAGAGCCAATCACACCAGTCTCTGTACCAGAGGAGCTTACACTCTAATCCCCCCCCCACAGGCACACACTATTATTATTATACACTTATATAGCTCTGACATATACCGCAGTGCTGTACAGAGAACACCGAGCCAGTCACATCAGTCTCTGCACCAGAAGAGCTTACACTCTAATGTCCCCCCCCCACAGTCACACACTATTATTATTATACATTTATATAGCTCTGACATATACCATAGTGCTGCACAGAGAACACTGAGGCAGTCACATTCGTCTCTGTACCAGAGGAGCTTA
The DNA here is from genome assembly GCA_028564925.1 of Lithobates sylvaticus. Classification (NCBI taxonomy): domain Eukaryota; kingdom Metazoa; phylum Chordata; class Amphibia; order Anura; family Ranidae; genus Lithobates; species Lithobates sylvaticus. The sequence goes on along the minus strand of CM053028.1, from coordinate 547,335,014 downwards.
CACTCTAATTTACCCTCCCCCACAGTCACACACTATTTTTATTATACATTTATATTGCTCTGACATATACCGCAGTGCTGTACAGAGAACACTGAGCCAGTCACATCAGTCTCTGTACCAGAGGAGCTTCTCCACCAGGTGGTGCTGTTCTGCAGGGTGCTGTTGGCTCACTCTGCTGTGCTCTCAGCTGAGAGAAGCAGCAAGCCTGGGGCCTCTCATGCCGGCTTTTCCCAGGCAAGCATGGACCATGTTGGGGAAGATGAAGGTGGAGGCTCTTCAGAGGCACTGAGGCCTACTCCATGTGCTCAAGCTGCAATGGATCCTGGGCCTGTTCCTATGCAAGAGGAATCCTTACCAGTCTTCCAGGATAGAGTGGTGAACAGACTTTGCCGCATTGCTAAGGAGGAACAGAAACTTGCTGTCATGAAAGAAGATCTCAGGAAAAATAAATCCCTGCACAGTAAGTCTGGAAACAGTAAGAGGAAAGCAGTGGTGCCAACCCCCCGAAGTGAAATTTACTGGCAGAAAGCCAAAATTTACAAACGGCATCAATATTTTACTGGCAAATAATCGTGAAATTTACTGGCAGAACCACATTTTTACTGGCACTGCAGAAAAGTACCTAAAATGGAAGTTTTCATGCAAATATCAATATTTTTAAACTATAAACATGTAGCTATTGCTATTAGCAATGTGTTTAATGTGGTTGTAAACCCTTTTTAACAATTCCAAAAAAAGGCATAATGAGCTAGTATGCATATCATACTAGCTCATTATGAATGAATTACCTGAGATCGAAGCCCCTGCAGCGGTCCTTGTTCACTGCTACGGCGGCCGACATCTCCCCAGGGGGTTACTTCTGGGTATCGCGGCTCCGGCGCTGTGATTGGGCACGGGAGCCGCCGGTAACGGCACAGTACAGCCATTGCTTTATGCCATAGCTTCAGCTTGATTAAGTACGCATGTGCCAATGACATCGGCACATGCAAATACAGGGATATTTTCTAAACTGTGCAGGTTTAGGAGATATCCAGTGCAGCTACAGGTAAGCCTAATTATAGGCTTGCCTGTAGTTTAAAGTGGTTGTAAAGGGTTTACAACCACTTTGAGTTAAACAAAAGTCAAAAAAAACATATTTCTCCAGTTACATGAAGGTCAGATTAATATATCCCAGCCGGCACAGAGATCCAGCATATATCAGTGTACAGGATTCCCCCTTACAGTGAAAGGGAACTCTGACATTAAGGGGAATGCTGCAGATCATGTTCCAAGGGGGAACTCTGATGTAAGGGGTGCTCTGGTCACCAGAGACCACCTTATATCAGAGTCAACTGCATTCCCCTTTACATCAGAGTTCCCAATTACATCAGGGTATGCCGCATTGCCCTTTACATCAGAGTTCCCCCTTGCACTGTAAGCTGGGAATCCTGCAGACTCCGATGTAAAGGGGAATGCCGGGACCACTGATGTGGGAGGAGGGACTCTGGTGACCAGAGACCACCTTCTGCAGAGTGAATCCACACACGTCTGACTTCTCCAATGACCCCCATCCCGGCGTCACTCTCACTCTTGACTCCTCTCCAGACTTCCCTCCCCTCGGAGACAGCAGACATGATAAAAAACAAGAGATGGTCAGAGATGGCGGGCAGGATACAGGAGGTGGTCAGAGGATGAGCACAGGATACAGGAGGTGGTCAGAGGATGTGCACAGGATACAGGAGGTGGTCAGAGGATGGCAGACAGGATACAGGAGGTGGTCAGAGGATGGCAGACAGGATACAGGAGGTGGTCAGAGGATGCCCACAGGATACAGGAGGTGATCAGAGGATGGCAGACAGGATACAGGAGGTGGTCAGAGGATACGCACAGGATACAGGAGGTGGTCAGAGGATGCGCACAGGATACAGGAGGTGGTCAGAGGATGCGCACAGGATACAGGAGGTGGTCAGAGAATGCCCACGGGATACAGGAGGTGGTCAGAGGATGCCCACGGGATACAGGAGGTGGTCACAGGATGCGCATGGGATACAGGAGGTGGTCAGAGGATGCGCACAGGATACAGGAGGTGGTCAGAGGATGGTGGACAGGATGCAGGAGGTGGTCACAGGATGCCCACAGGATACAGGAGGTGGTCAGAGGATGGCAGACAGGATACAGGAGGTGGTCAGAGGATACGCACAGGATACAGAAGGTGGTCAGAGGATGCGCACAGGATACAGGAGGTGGTCAGAGAATGCCCACGGGATACAGGAGGTGGTCAGAGGATGCGCACAGGATACAGTAGGTGGTCAGAGGATACGCACAGGAAACAGGAGGTGGTCAGAGGATGCGCACAGGATACAGGAGGTGGTCAGAGGATGCCCACGAGATACAGGAGGTGGTTAGAGGACGCGCACGGGATACAGGAGGTGGTGAGAGGATGCGCACAGAATACAGTAGGTGTCAGAGGATGATGGACAGGATACAGGAGGTGGTCAGAGGATACGCACAGGATACAGGAGGTGGTCAGAGGATGCGCACCAGATACAGGAGGTGGTCAGAGGATGCGCACAGGATACAGGAGGTGGTCAGAGTATGCGCACAGGATACAGGAGGTGGTCAGAGGATGGCGAACAGAATACAGGGGATTGTCAGAGGATGGCAGACAGAATACAGTAGTGGTCAGAGGATGGTGGACAGGATACAGGAGGTGGTCAGAGGATGCGCACAGGATACAGTAGTGGTCAGAGGATGGTGGACAGGATACAGGAGGAGATCAGAGGATGGCAGACAGGATACAGTAGGTGGTCAGAGGATACGCACAGGATACAGGAGGTGGTCAGAGAATGCCCACGGGATACAGGAGGTGGTCAGAGGATGTGCACAGGATACAGGAGGTGGTCACAGGATGGCGGACAGGATACAGGAGATGTCCAGAGGATGCATAACAGGATACAGGAGGTGGTCAGAGGATGCGCACAGGATACAGGAGGTGGTCAGAGGATGTGCACAGGATACAGGAGGTGGTCAGAGGATGGCGGACAGGAAAAGAAGGTGGTCAGAGGATGCGTAACAGGATACAGGAGGTGGTCAGAGGATGCGCACAGGATACAGGAGGTGGTCAGAGGATGGCGGACAGGAAAAGAAGGTGGTCAGAGGATGCGTAACAGGATACAGGAGGTGGTCACCGGATGCGCACAGGATACAGGAGGTGGTCACAGGATGGCGGACAGGATAGAGGAGATGTCCAGAGGATGCGTACAGGATACAGGAGGTGGTCACAGGATGCGCACAGGATACAGGAGGTGGTCAGAGGATGCGCACAGGATACAGGAGGTGGTCAGAGGATGGCGGACAGGATACAGGAGATGTCCAGAGGATGCGTACAGGATACAGGAGGTGGTCACAGGATGCGCACAGGATACAGGAGGTGGTCACAGGATGCGCACAGGATACAGGAGGTGGTCACAGGATGCGCACAGGATACAGGAGGTGGTCAGAGGATGCGCACAGGATACAGGAGGTGGTCAGAGGATGGCGGACAGGAAAAGAAGGTGGTCAGAGGATGCATACAGGATACAGGAGGTGGTCACCGGATGCGCACAGTATACAGGAGATGTCCAGAAGATGCGTACAGGATTCAGGAGGTGATCACAGGATGTGCACAGGATACAGGAGGTGGTGAGAGGATACGCACAGGATACAGGAGGTGGTCAGAGGATACGCACAGGATACAGGAGGTGGTCAGAGGATGCGTACAGGATACAGGAGGTGGTCAGAGGATGCACACAGGATACAGGAGGTGCTCAGAGGATGGCAGACAGGATACAGGAGGTGGTCAGAGGATACGCGCAGGATACAGGAGGTGGTCAGAGGATGGCAGACAGGATACAGGAGGTGCTCAGAGGATGGCAGTCGGGATACAGGAGGTGGTCAGAGGATGCGCACAGGATACAGGAGGTGGTCAGAGGATGCGCACCAGATACATTAGGTGGTCAGAGGATGCGCACCAGATACAGGAGGTGGTCAGAGGATGCGCACCAGATACAGGAGGTGGTCAGAGGATGCGCACAGGATACAGGGGATGGTCAGAGGATGGCGGACAGAATACAGGAGGTGGTCAGAGGATGGCGGACAGAATACAGAGGTGGACAGAGGATGGCGGACAGGACACAGGGGATAGCAAGACAGAGATTGTGAACATCTGTAATTCTGTAGAACCACACCACTGCCATTCTTGTCTGATAACTGTTGCTTATGCCTGCCTGTAAACATCACATAAATAGCATCCAGCCCAAGTGATGGATGGATGGATGATGCAGCCAGGGCCGTTTTTAAGGCAGGGCAAAAGGGCAGCTGCCCTGGGCCCTGTCATTGTTGTGGGGCCCAATGCAGCTGCCTCATACTTGCCAACTATCCTGGTTTAAATTCCCTCGCCCCTTGAGGTTTTTAGTCCTGTGCTGTGTCCCAATATCTCAGTGTGAAGTGCTGCTACTAATGCTGCCCAAATCCTCCATATTGTTGTGTACAGATGACTCACCTGTAGACCATGTGTTTACATGTAACTTACCGGCATTCATATGTAAATAGCAATGGCATTCATATGTAAATAGCATTTACTGATATTGTATGTCTCAGAGCAGGTGGAGAGCAAAACTGCATGGGGGGCCCCAAGAAAAGTTTTGCCCAGGGTCCAATCAATATTAAAGACGGCCCTGGATGCAGCCACACCAGGGGTCCGGTGGTGGGACTCTAAGTTAAAGTTTAGTGAGTGTGTGTGTGTGTGTATGCACGTGTGTGTATATGCACTCCACTCACTCACCAGGCAGGGGGCCGCAGCCAGGGCACTGGTCAGGGGGCCTTGTGTGTCCGTCTGGGGTAGGGGAGCGGGTCAGCTCTGTCCATCCATCTCTCTCGCGGTGATGGTGCATTGGTGCCGCCAGTCCTCCGACTCCACTATAAGTCAGCCCTTGATAAAAAAATGTGACTTTCCTGATAAGGAATGAGTCTATACCCCCTGATGATTTATGGGTTTGGTTGAGGAGGTTTGGTGAAACGTGTCCCCTTAAAAAGATTGTGGATGATAGAGGAATCTGGACAGGTGGGTGGTCAGTGTCAATGAGGTTGAGAGTGTGTGGGAATGTGGTCCAGCACTTGCCCTCCTCTGCCTTTATTGGTAGAGATAGAATTACCGTCTTCTACCCTGGTCAATCTAAGCTGTGCCATAAATGTGGAGTCAAGGGACATTTCTCCTCTAAATGCCCAGAATAGAAGTGCCCATTGTGCCAGGAACTGTGGCATCTGGCAAGGGACTGTAACATCATTAAATGTAACCTATGCAGGGCCGTTTTTAAGGCAGGGCAAAAGGGGCAGCTGCCCTGGGCCCTGTCATTGTTGTTGGGTCCAAAGCAGCTGCCTCATACTTGCCAACTATCCTGGTTTAAATTCCCTTGTCCCTTGAGGTTTTAGTCCTGTGCTGTGTCCCGATATCTCAGTGTGAAGTGCTGCTACTAATGCTGCCCAGCTCTGCCCTATTGTTGTCTACAGATGACCCACCTGCAGACCCTGTGTTTACATGTAAATTACCGGCATTCATATGTAAATAGCAGGGGCATTCATATGTATACCATGCCCCCATGAAGTCATATCCACAGCAATCTCTAGCAGCCAATTAAAAAGCAGAAATCATGTGCTGTAACCTCTAGAAACTAATCAGTGAGCCGTAATGTGTGCTGTAACCTCTAGCAACCAGTCAGTGAGCGGTAATGATACACTGTAACCTCTAGCAACCAGTCACTGAGCGGTAATGATACACTGTAACCTCTAGCAACCAGTCAGTAAGCGGTAATGATACACTGTAACCTCTAGCAACCAGTCAGTGAGCGGTAATGATACACTGTAACCTCTGGCAACCAATCGCAATAGCTGCCTGATCTGATTCAGTAAACTGATTTTGAGTATAGCTGCTTTTTATTGTATGTCTCAGAGCAGGTGGAGCGCAAAACTGCATGGAGGGGGCCCAAGAAAATTTTTGCCCAGGGTCCAATCAATATTAAAGACGGCCCTGAACCTATGTGATAAGGTCGGTCACCCTTTTAGCCGGTGGCCTGAGGCTTTGCACAATAAGTCAGAGTTAGTGGAGGAATCTTCCGTCCAGATAGAGAAGAGTCTGGGTTGGCGGAGGTTGTACCAGGGGATCCTAGTGTCTCTGTCCCGTCAGAATCTGTGTCTGTGAGGCTGTCTGTGGTGTCAGTGTCCCCCCCTGTCTGTGTCAGAAAGTGTGGTTGTCAAGTCTGTGTCCGCACCTATTGTTTCTCCTAGTGTAGTGAAGACAGTGGAGGGTGCTGGACCAGAATGTATGGTGGTGCCAACCCCTCCTCCTCAGCGTGGCTGGAGGTCGGCGGACACTGAGGGGTGGAGTGAGGGATGGATTGGGTGATGGTGGGGGGGGGGGGGGGGGGGTGGGAAGGGAATGAGAGTGGCTGGTGCAGAATGCAAGGTGAATGATGTGGGGGGAGGGGTTAATGGGGAGGTTTTGGAATCGCATCCTGATTAAATCTCAAATTGTTTCTTAGCCTGGATTGTGTTTAAGTTGAGGTTTGGGGTTTGTAGTCTCTTTTTTGTTGTCATTAAAATTTGTTTCTTTCTATGTCATCTCATCAGGAAACGTTTTTCTTTACTTGCTGATGTAAGCACGCTTGTGTTTGTTTATTTTTTGTGTAAATATGTTTTTATTAATAAACTGTATGTTTGTATGATTTTTTAATAAAAAAAATTTAGACTCTAATGTCCCCCCACAGTCACACACTATTATTGTTATTATTATTATTATACATTTATATAGCTCTGACATATACCGCAGTGCTGTACAGAGAACAATGAGCCAGTCACGTCAATCTCTGTACCAGAGGAGCTTACACTCTAATGCCCCCCCCCACAGTCACATACTATTATTATACATTTACACAGCATAACCAGTGCCCATCAATGCAGCATAACCAGTTCCCATCAATGCAGCATAACCAGTTCCCATCAATGCAGCGTAACCAGTGCCCATCAATGCAGCGTGACCTGTGCCCATCAATGCAGCGTGACCTGTGCTCATCAATGCAGCATAACCAGTGCCCATCAATGCAGCATAACCTGTGCCCATCAATGCAGCGTGACCTGTGCCATCAATGCAGCGTGACCTGTGCCCATCAATGCAGCGTGACCTGTGCCCATCAATGCAGCGTGACCTGTGCTCATCAATGCAGCATAACCAGTGCCCATCAATGCAGCATAACTGTGCCCATCAATGCAGCGTGACCTGTGCCCATCAAATGCAGCGTGACCTGTGCCCATCAATGCAGCGGGACCTGTGCCCATCAATGCAGCGTGACCTGTGACCTGTGCCCATCAATGCAGCATGACCTGTGCCCATCAATGCAACGTGACCTGTGCCCATCAATGCAGCCTGACCTGTGCCCATCAATGCAGCGTGACCTGTGCCCATCAATGCAGCGTGACCAGTGCTTATCAATGCAGCTTAAACTATGCCTATCAATGCAGCATAACCAGTGCCCATCAATGCAGCGTGACCTGTGCCCATCAATGCAGCATAACCAGAGCCCATCAATGCACCGTGACCTGTGCCTATCAATGCAGCATAACCAGTGCCCATCAATGCAGCATAACCAGTGCCCATCAATGCAGCGTGACCTGTGCTCATCAATGCAGCGTGACCTGTGCCCATCAATGCAGCGTGACCTGTGACCTGTGCCCATCAATGCAGCATGACCTGTGCCCATCAATGCAACGTGTCCTGTGCCCATCAATGCAGCCTGACCTGTGCCCATCAATGCAGCGTGACCTGTGCCCATCAATGCAGCGTGACCAGTGCTTATCAATGCAGCTTAAACTATGCCTATCAATGCAGCATAACCAGTGCCCATCAATGCAGCGTGACCTGTGCCATCAATGCAGCATAACCAGAGCCCATCAATGCACCGTGACCTGTGCCTATCAATGCAGCATAACCAGTGCCCATCAATGCAGCATAACCAGTGCCCATCAATGCAGTGTAACCAGTGCCCATCAATGCAGCGTGACCTGTGCCCATCAATGCAGCGTGACCTGTGCCCATCAATGCAGCATAACCATAGCCCATCAATGCAGCATAACCAGTGCCCATCAATGCAGCGTAACCAGTGCCCATCAATGCAGTGTAACCAGTGCCCATCAATGCAGCGTAACCAGTGCCCATCAATGCAGCGTGACCTGTGCCCATCAATGCAGCGTGACCTGTGCCCATCAATACAGCATAACCAGTGCCCATCAATGCAGCGTGACCTGTGCCCATCAATGCAGCGTGTCCTGTGCCCATCAATGCAGTGTGTCCTGTGCCCATCTATGCAGCATAACCTGTGCCCATCAACACAGCATAACCAGTGCCCATCAATACAGCCTCACCTGGGCAGAGGAAGAGGCGAGCTGGCCGGATCATCAGAGAGTGGGGATTGCCCACTGTAATAGCTTTCATTTGAATTGCCCGGAGATCTGGGAGCTCACCGTCACATAGCCCCTCCTCCTGGCCCAGCGCTTTTGATGACGTCACACATGCCACAATGGACCAGTGTTCTGTCTATTAAAGACTCCGGCCAGGAGGCGGGACTATGTGACGTGAGCTCCAAGAAACCCCGGAAGTTCTAATAAAAGCTATTACAGCAGGCAATCCCGCTCTATGATGACCTGTCCGGGCCGGCTGGCTTGCCTCTACCTCTCGGCGATCGCAGGGAGAGCGGCTCCCAATCAACCCCACCTGCTACGGTGCTCAACCCCCCCCCCCAAGGCAGCCCACAGTCTCCAGCAATCATTATCCATTTGCAAAGTGCGAGTGGAAATTTTGAGGGCTTAGACATCTAGACGTGGTGAAGATGACTTGCTGAAGTTCAAACCGAGCATCAGAATGGGGAGGAAATGGGATTTAAGTGACTTTGAAGGTGGCATGGTTGTTGGTGCCAGACGGGCTGGTCTGAGTATTTCAACTGGGATTTTCACACACACAACCATCTCTCTGGGTTTACAGAGAATGGTCGAAAAAGAGAAAATATCCAGTGAGCGGCTGTTGTGTGAAGGAAAATGCCTTGTTGTTGTCGGAGGAGAATGGGCAGACTGGTTCCAGATGATAGAAAGGCAACAGTAACTCAAATAACCACTTGTTACACCCAAGGTATGCAGAATACCATCTCTGAGCACACAACACATCGAACCTTGAAGCAGATGGGCTACAGCAGCAGAAGGCCACACTGGGTGCCACTCCTGTCAGCTAAGAACAGGAAACCGAGGCTACAATTCACACAGGATCACCAAAATTGGACAATAGAAGATTGGAAAAACGTTGCCTGGTCTGATGAGTCTCGACTTCAGCTGCGACATTCAGATGGTGGGGTCAGAATTTGGCACATGCATCCATCCTGCCTTGTATCAATGGTTCAGGCTGGTGGTGGTGGTGTAATGGTGTGGGGGAGGGGTATTTTCTTGGCACACTTTGGGCCCCTTAGTACCAATGAGCATCGTTTAAACACCACGGCCTACCTGAGTATTGTTGCTGACCATGTCCATCCCTTTATGACTACAGTGTCCCCATCTTCTGATGGCTCCTTCCAGCAGGATAATGCATCATGTCACAAAGCTTCAATCATCTCACCACTGGACAATGAGGTCACTGTACTTTAATGGCCTCCACACTCACCAGATCTCATCCAATAGAGACACTCACCAGATCTCATCCAAGAGACACTCACCAGATCTCATCCAAAAGAGACACTCACCAGATCTCATCCAATAGAGACACTCACCAGATGTCATCCATTAGAGACACTCACCAGATCTCATACAATAGAGACACTCACCAGATCTCATCCAATAGAGACACTCACCAGATCTCATCCAATAGAGACACTCACCAGATCTCAATCCAATAGAGACACTCACCAGATCTCATCCAATAGAGACACTCACCAGATCTCATCCAATAGAGACACTCACCAGATCACATCCAATAGAGACACTCACCGCATCTCATTCAATAGAGACACTCACCAGATCTCATCCAATAGAGACACTCACCAGATCTCATCCAATAGAGACACTCACCAGATCTCATCCAATAGAGACACTCACCAGATCTCAATCCAATAGAGACACTCTCCAGATCTCAATCCAATAGAGACACTCACCAGATCTCAATCCAATAGAGACACTCACCAGATCTCAATCCAATAGAGACACTCACCAGATCTCAATCCAATAGAGACACTCACCAGATCTCATCCAATAGAGCACCTTTGGGATGTGGTGGAAATGGGAGATTCTCATCATGGATGTGCAGCCGACAAATCTGCAGCAACTGTGTGATGTTATCATGTCACTATGGAGGAAAATCTCTGAGGAATGTTTCCAACACCTTGTTGTATCGATGCCACCAAGAATGAAGGCAAAAGGGGGTCCAACACGATACTAGCGGGGTGTACCTAATAAAGTGGCGGGTGAGTGTTTATAGCTCTGACATATACTGCAGAGCTGTACAGAGAACAATGAGCCAGTCACCTCAGTCTCTGCGCCAGAGAAAAACCTGACAGAGGGTCTAAGCCTCCCCCACTCTACACTCAAAATAAGATGGGGTAGGCTGGCATTGTAGATGTATGGCCAGCATGTCTGGGCACAGTCGGCGTGCAGTGTTGGCATGCTGGTGAGCTGGCAGTGAAGAGGTTACATGCAGAGTGACTGTCATCTGGAATTATGTGGTGGTCTGTAGAGCCCGGGGCCCCTAGGAATGCAATACACTATCACACATCTGGTGGTGGCTGTCTGCATGAGGTCACACGTTCCCCGCTGATCAGCCATTTAGGATGACATGAGATGGGGATCCTGTCCGATCTCTGCACCTCATCACCCTGAGAGATGCCATTATCCTGACTGCAGGGAGCGCACTGGTGGCATGACAGAGTGCAGCCACATGATAAAGAGATTTGTCTCTGCCCAGACATAGCTATGCCTGGACTCCGGGGGGTGTCTTCTTCCGACAGAAGGATATCACTGAATCAGTTTAGGGTCTAGTACTGATCTTATAGCTATCTCATATCTATCTATCTATCTATCTATCTATCAAAGCTGCTGTCAAACAAGATTGTCAGAAACAGTGTTTATAAACACTGATCAGACAGGAGATAGAGAGATACAAAGTAACATTGTTTATAAACATTGTTTAGATGGGAGATAGAGAGATACAAAGAGACTGTCCGTGCTTGCCGGGTTCATGGGACCCGTCGCGTCACGGGTCGCGGTAAAGGGCCAATGACAGCAGCCCTTTACCACGTGATAGCTCCATCCAACGACGGAGCGATCAGTTGTCAACAAACCGGAGCATGTCCGGTACAGCTCCTCCCCTCTCCTCACACTGATCGGTACAGCTTGTAAGAAGAGGAGGGAGCGGGTGCAGCAGTGTTGAACTGTGTTGAATGTTGATCTGTGCCCATTCATAGCTCATCCATCCTCATTCATGTCTCATCCATCCCCATCCATGGGTCATTCATGCTCATCCATGGCTCATCAGTGATCATCCGTGCCACATCTATACCACATCAGTGATCATCTGTGCCACATCAGTGCTGATCCGAGCCACATCAATGCCACATCAGTGCTCATCCATGCCACATCAGTGCTCATCCGTGCCACATCAGTGCTCATCCGTGCCACATCAGTGCTCATCCATGCCTCATCCATGCCACATCAGTACTCATCCATGCCACATCCGTGCTCATCCGTGCCACGTCAGTGCTCATCCGTGCCACATCCATGCCACATCAGTGCTCATCTGTGCCGCATCCATGCCACATCCATACCACATCAGTATTCATTCGTGCTACATCCATGCCACATCAGTGCTCATCTGTGCCGCACCCATGCCACATTAGTTTTCATTAGGATCTCAAACTTTTCCCTTCGGAAATTCCGACGGAAAAAGTCCGATGGAGCCCACACACGGTCGGAATTTCCGACAACTTTGTCCGATAGGACATTTTCCATCGGAAAATCCGACCGTGTGTATGGGGCATTAGTCTGCAACCGTCTTAGCTCCTACCTCATTGACCTATTACAGTCTGGCTTTCACTCGCAGCACTCCACGGAAACTGCCTTTACTAAAACTCACTAATGATTTACTAACTGCTAAAACCAACAGCCAGTACTCCATACTGCTACTACTTGACCTCTTTGCGGCCTTTGGTACTGTTGACCACCCGCTCCTTCTCAATAAACTACCTTCCCTTGGCCTCCAAGATTCTGCTCTATCCTGGTTCTCTGCCTATCTATCACAGCGCTCCTTCAGTGTCACCTACAACTCTGTCTCCTCCTCTCCATTGCCCCTTTCTGTGGGGGTCCCCCAAGGCTCTGTTCTTGGACCCCTTCTCTTCTCTATCTACACCTCCTCCCTTGGTCACTTGATAACCGCCCACGGCTTCCAATCAGGGCTGGTGCAAGGATTTTGACAACCTAGGCAAAACCTAATTTTGCCGCCCCCTTGCTCCACCCCTGACCCCACCCGCTTTGCCATGCCCTTGTATACCCCACCTTTTTAATGAAGTGCCCATCAAATGCAGCCTACCAGCTTCCATCAATGCAGCCTCGCCAGCGCCCATTAATGCAGCCTCACCAGCGCCCATTAATGCAGCCTACCAGTGGCCATCAATACAGCCTCCCCAGCGCCCATTAATGCACCTTACCAGCGCCCATTAATGCAGCCTCGCCAGTGCCCATTAATGCAGCCTCACCAGCACCCATCAATGCAGCCAACCAGTGCCCATCAATGCAGCTTCAACAGCACCCATTATTGCAGCTTCAACAGCACCCATTATTGCAGCTTCAACAGCACCCATTATTGCAGCCTCACCAGCGCCCATTATTGCAGCCTCACCAGCGCCCATCAAATGCAACCTACCAGCGCCAATTAATGCAGCCTCACCAGCACCCATCAATGCAGCCTACCAGTGCCCATCAATGAATGTTTGCTTGCTTCAATTCATTCGGGAGACGGGAGACAGACACAGTCCTCCACCGCCGCTGCGCCTCTGGCACAATCTGCGAATGGAGTGGCGGCTGCCTGCTGATGCTGAGACTTCGTTGCTTGCTGCAGAGAGAAGAGAGTAGGAACACCAGTGGCCAGGTGCCCCCCGGCAGCAGGGCGCCCTAGGCGGCTGCCTAGTTAGCACCGGCCCTGCTTCCAATACCACTTATATGCTGATGACACCCAAATCTATCTGTCTACTCCTCACCTCACTCCTTTGGTCTCCTCTCACATTACTAACTGACATCTCAGCATGGATGTCTCACCACTTCCTTAAACTAAATCTCTCTAAAACTGAGCTATTAATATTGCCCCCCACCCGTGCCCCCTCCATGACTTTTCCATCAAATTCAACAATGTAACTATCAGTCCCTCCCCTCACGCCAGGGTACTCGGTGTAATCCTAGACTCGGACTTCTCATTTCAGCCTCAAATCCAGTCGCTGTCAAAAGTTTGTAGACTTCACCTCCATAACATCTCTAAAATTCGCCCCTTTTTAACAAATGACACCACCAAGTTCCTCATTCACTCCCTTGTTATCTCTCACCTTGACTATTGCAACTCCCTTCTTATTGGCCTGCCTCTCCATAGGCTCCTCCCCTCTTCAGTCTATCATGAATGCTGCTGCCAGACTTATCCACCTTACCAACCGTTCAGTGTCTGCCAACCCTCTCCTCCAATCCCTACACTGGCTCCCAATCACCCAGCGAATTAAATTCAAAATACTAACAACTTACAAAGCCATTCACAACTCTGCCCCCGAGCTCCATCACCAATCTTGTCTCCAAATATCACCCAAATTGTCCTCTCCGCTCTTCTCAAGACCTCCTACTCTCAAGCTCCCTCGTCTCCTCCTCCCATGCTCATCTCCAGGATTTCTCCAGAGCCTCTCTCCCATCCTCTGGAACTCGCTACCTCAGCCTGTCCGGCTATCCCCTACTCTTGCTACCTTTTAGGCGATCCCTGAAAACTCATCTCTTCAGGGAAGCCTATCACGTCTCCAACTAATCTTCTACCACTTCCATCAGCTCATTCCCTACAGTTACAACCTTTTTGTACCACCTCCCCCACCCTAATTAGATTGTAAGCTCTTCTGAGCAGGGCCCTCCTAATCCTCTTGTATTTTATTTTAACTGTATTGTCTCCCTTCTATATTGTAAAGCGCTGCGTAAACTGTTGGCGCTATATAAATCCTGTATAATAATAATAATAATATTAATATAAATAAAGGAGGCCATAAAAAAAATAAAAAAATTAAATAAAAAAAATATATAAAAAATAAAGGAGGCCATATATTAATAAAGGAGGCTATATATAGATAAGAGAGGTCATATATAAATAAAGGAGGCCATATATTAATAAAATAAGTCATAGATTAATAAAGGAGGCTATACATTTATAAGAGAGGTCATATATTAATAAAGGAACCCATATATTAATATAAAAGATCATATAATAATAAAGAAGAAGACTGTATATTTAAAAGAGAGGTCATATTCATTAATAATAAAGGAGGCTATATATTAATAAAAAGGCCCGTGTAGTAATCTGAGAGTTCATATATAAATTAAAGGGATCATATTTTAATAAAGGTGGCCATGTAATAATCAGAGAGGTCATTTATAAACAAAGGAGGTTATATATTAATAAAAGGAGTCCATGCATTAATATGAGAGGTCATATATAAATAAAGGAGACTATATATTAATAACGGAGGCCATATGTAAATAAAGGAGACTGCATATTAATAAAGGAGACCATGTATTAAAAGGAGAGGTCATATATTAATAAAGGAGAGGCTATATAATATAGAAGGAGCCCATGTAGAGAGGTCATATATTAATAAAAGAGGTCATATTTTAATAAAGTAGACAATATATTAATAAAGGAGCCCATGTATTAATAAGAGAGGCCATATATAAATACAGGAGGCCATATATTAATAAAGGAGACTATATATATAGATAAGAGAGGTCATGTATAAATAAAGGAGGCCATATATTATTAAAACAAGTCATATATTAATAAAGGAGGCTATACATTTATAAGAGAGGTCATATATTAATAAAAGAGATAATATTTTAATAAAGGAGGCTATACATTTATAAGAGATGTTATATATTAATAAAGGAACCCATATATTAATACAGGAGATCATATAATAATAAAGAAGACTGTATATTTATAAGAGCGGTCATTTATTAATAAAATCATTTTAATAAAGTAGACAATATGTTAATAAATGAGCCCATGTATTAATAAGAGTGGCCATATATATATATATATATATATATATATAAAGGAGGCCATATATTAATTAAAGAAGTCATATATTAATAAAGGAGGCTATACATTTATACGAGAGGTCATATATTAATAAAGGAACCCATATATTTAATACAGGAGATCATATAATAATAAAGAAGACTGTATATTTATAAGAGAGGTCATATTCATTAATAATAAAGGAGGCTATATATTAATAAAGGAGCCCTGGCCTGTAGTAATATGAGAGTTCATATATAAATTAAAGGGATCATATTTTAATAAAGGTGACCATGTAATAATCAGAGAGGTCATTTATAAACAAAGGAGGTCATATATTAATAAAAGGAGTCCATGCAATTAATATGAGAGGTCATATATAAATAAAGGAGACTATATATTAACAATGGAGACTATATATTAATAAGGGAGGCCATATGTAAATAAAGGAGACTGCATATTAATAAAGGAGACTGTATATTATTAAAGGAGACCATGTATTAAAAGGAGAGGTCATATATTAATAAAGGAGAGGCTATATAATATAGAAGGAGCCCGTGTATTAATATAATAGAGGAGGATATACATTGATAAGAGAGGTCAAGTGTTAATAAAGGAGCTCATATATTGATACAGGAGACAATATAATAGTACAGGAGACCATATAATAATAAAAGACCATATAATAATAAAAGACTGTATATTTATTATTCATTATAATATTAAATAATTATAAATTATTAAAAAAGTAAACAATATATTCATAGCGAAGCCCATGTATTAATACGAGAGGTCATATATAAATAAAGGAGAACACATATTAATGAGAGACTACAGTATATATGAATAAAGAAGACAATATAGTATTAAAGTCCATGTAGGAGAGTATAAAAAAAGGAGGACACATATTAATAAAGGAGACGAGAGAGGTCATATATCAATAAAGGAGGCCATATACAGTGCCTTGAAATAGTATTCATACCCCTTGAAATTTTCCACATTTTATCATGTTACAACCAAAAACGTAAATGTATTTTATTGGGATTTTATGTGATAGACCAACACATAAAATCCCAATAAAATACATTTATGTTTTTGGTTGTAACATGATAAAATGTGGAAAATATCAAGGGGTATGAATACTATTTCGAGGCACTGTAATAATAATAATAAGGGAGGCCACATATTAATGATACCAATAGAGAGGTCAAATATGGTTTCAGTTATATTTTATTTTCTGACACAGATCAGCCCCTGGTGCAGCCTCTCGCCTTGTGACTTGCAGCACCTCCTCCTACTACATTGTCTATAATATAACATTTTTAAAAATCCAGTAGGGATGGTGGACAAAACAGGTGCACAGAACAAGGAAACCAGCACAAGGATGGTGGCACACCTCCCAACTTTTTGGAGATGGGAATGAGGGACACCTATCAGCAAAAGTAGGCAGGCATAGGACACACCCCTTGCCACGCCCCCTTAATGGAGAATTGTACAAAAAAAAACAAGATTGATTAAACCCACAAGTGCTTTTTTTTACCACTAATATTCCTTTATATTGGCTTTTGGAATTTACAAATACAGCAATTTAGAAATCAGATGAAAGGTTTAGGGCTGGAAAACACTTTTTGATAGATAAAAAGTTCATTTTATATACAACTATATAGATCAGACCAAAATGAGGGACAAATGAGGAGGAATGAGGGACAGAGGGACATTGCTCCAAATCAGGGACAGTCCCTCAAAATCAGGGACAGTTGGGAGCTATGCTGGTGGGACCTCACATAATGGGCACAGAGCAAGAAACTCAGCAAAGGGATGGTGGGAACCCCTCATAATGGGCACAGCAGGTGTACAGACCCGGGAACTCAGCACAGGGATGGTGGGAACCCCTCATAATGGGCACAGCAGGTGTACAAATCTGGAAAGTCAGCACAGGGATGGTGGGAACCCCTCATAATGGGCACAGCAGGTGTACAGACCCGGGAACTCAGCACAGGGATGGTGGGGGGCCTTCATAGTGGGCAAAGTAGTTGTGCAGACCTGTCAATGGGTTTTAACTCTTCGGCATCCAACAAACACAGAAATGTCAGTATTGGGGTGGCGTGAACCTTGAAATGAGAATATATGACTTCTGCTCACATTCTGCTGGCACTCACCTTGCTGAACGATCTAACAATGACAATTAAGGTATTTATGATGCATTTCTGGCGTCACTCAGCGATCCACATGGAGGGATGGTGTCCGATGTCACATCTCTTCCCAGCACTCGGCTGTAATCAGTGCAGACATTCTCCCAAGTCCTCCTCCATGGATACGGCTGCCAGTGTATGGATCCAACTTATCATTCACAATTCATAGTAAACCTCTTCCAGCCTCGTCATATACATTTAGCAATTCTCTAAAAGTACATTCATCATCTGCCATCAAAATGTACCTAATATCTGTCTATAATGATCTACAATACAATATATATAACAATACAATACAAACCAGAATGACAGGAAAAAGCTCTGCACTAATGTTGGATTCTAACGCCGCGTACACACAACCGGACTTTCCGGCAGGAATCATTCCGTCGGACATTCCGATCGTGTGTGGGCTTCATCTGACTTTTTCTTTCTAAAATTCTAAAATTCTGACGAACCCAGAAATAGAACATGCTTCAAATCTTTCCGCCGGAACCAGTTCCTACGGGGAAAACCGCTCGTCTGTATGCTGTTCCGACGGACCAAAAACGACGCAATGGGCAGCTATTGGCTATTGAACTTCCTTTTTCTAGTCCCGTCGGTAGTCACCGCGTTCTAAACGATCGGACTTTGGTGTGATCGTGTGTAGGCAAGTCCGTTTCGACGGAACTCCGTCGAAAAGTCCTTCGGAGGTCAGTCCGGAGAGAAGTCCGCTCCTGTGTAACATGTTTCAGGCTCTGGAAGCTGAAGGCATTTGAGTAGCTTACAGCAGGGAAGAAGGGTGGCTCTGAACATGGTGGCAGGGGGGTTTGTGCAGCTAAACAGTATTTTGGTAGGTAATTCATTCCAATAGTCTTTAATTCAAATGTGTTTGGTCATTTGGCTGGCTTTGGTTCAGTGTTTTTTGTTTTAATATGATCATGATTATTATTATTATTATTACAAATGTTACTGTTATTATTATTTTTATTACACATTTCTTCTTCTTCTTATTATTATTACAAATGTTACTGTTATTATTATTATTACACATTTCTTCTTCTTCTTCTTCTTCTTCTTCTTCTTATTATTATTACAAATGTTACTGTTATTATTATTACACATTTCTTCTTCTTATTATTATTATTACAAATGTTACTGTTATTATTATTATTACACATTTCTTCTTCTTCTTCTTCTTCTTCTTATTATTATTATTATTACAAATGTTACTGTTATTATTATTATTATTACACATTTCTTCTTCTTCTTATTATTATTATTTATTATTATTATTATTACAAATGTTACTGTTGTTATTATTATTATTATTACAAATGTTACTGTTATTATTATTATTATTACACATTTCTTCTTATTATTATTATTATTATTATTATCAGGTAGACATGTGCACAACAGAAAAATTTGTTTATTTTCGTTTCGTTTTTTTCGTTTCCGTTGATTCGTAACGATTCGTAAATTCGTAAGTCGTAGGTGTTCGTATTCGTAGCGATTCGTATTTTCGTAAGAGTTATTTTTTCGTTGATTCGTTTTTCCATTTTTTGTTCATTCGAAATTCGGACGCATTCGTATTTTCGTAGATTTAGTTACATTCGTACTTTCGTTAAATTTATTTATTCGTACTTTCGTAACATTGTTTTCGTAGATTCGTAATCGGAGCATAATTCATAATTGTATGTAATGTGTATGCTATTATTACATTTTAAGAGACACGGGAAATTACGAATCGAAAAAAAAAAGTTACAAATGTACCTGTACTTGTCTACTTTCCTCTGGGGGGTCTCAGTCTTTGGGGCCTCTGTCTACTTTCCTCTGGGGGTCTCAGTCTTTGGGGCCTCTGTCTACTTTCCTCTGGGGGGTCTCAGTCTTTGGGGTCCCTGTCTCCTCTCCTCTGGAGGGGGTCTCAGTCTTTGTGGTCCCTGTCTACTTTCCTCTGGGGGGTCTCAGTCTTTGTAATCGGAGAATAATTCATAATTTTATGTAATGTGTATGCTATTATTACATTTTAAGAGACACGGAAAATTACGAATCGAAAAAAAAAGTTGCGAATGTACGAATTTTTTCGCTCAATCCATTCGAAGCACGTTAAGCAGCGCCATTGTAAAGAGACACGGAAAATTACGAATCGAAAAAAAAAAAAAAAGTTGCGAATGTACGAATTTTTTCGTTCAATCCATTCGAAGCACGTTAAGCAGCGTCATTGTAAGAGACACGGAAAATTACGAATCGAAATTGTACAAATTTTTTCGTTCATTTTGATTTTGGTTGTTCCTGTTTTCGTTTTTCCGATTTTCTTCTTTCGTAGTTTCGTTGTTTCTAATTTGGTTATTTTGGATTTTCGTTGTTTTTCGTATTCGTTCGATTCGAACGATTCGTCATTCGTTAAAATTTTTAGCGAATCGTTCGTTCATTCGTTCGATAACGAATGAACGAATATAACGAAAAAAAAAGAAAAAACGAAAAAAACGAAACGAATTGCACATGTCTACTATCAGGGATTAACATTTCAAGTCCTGAGCTACTAGCCAGGCCTTAAGAGTTACTCGCCACCTGTTGCCCCACCCCAACCCCTACCCTGCCCAGACCCTGGTTCTGCCCTTAAAGACACCCTCATAAACGATCTCATGAAATTACACAGTGAAATGTTTAATGCAGAATTAAGTTACAAAAATAATTATTAACAACAACAACTTTATCAGTGCCCACCAGTGCAGCCTTTTCAGTGCCCATCAATGCAGCCTCACTCAGAAGGAGAACTGGCCGGATCACACAGCGAGAGGCTCCCCCACTGTGACACACTGTGATCTGAAATGCTGGCCGCTGTCGTGTGCTCCGTACAAATTCCGACGGAAAAAGTCAGATCGGATTATGTTGTCGGAAAATCCGATCGTGTGTGGGCTCTAGCTGACTTTTTCCGTCGGAATTTCGGACGGAAAAAATTTGAGAGCAGGACCTAAAATTTTCCGATAACAAAATCTGATCGGACTTTTTCTTAACGTGTGTAGAGAATTCCGATGCACAAAGTGCCACGCATGCTCAGAATAAATTTGGAGACGAAAGCTATTGGCTACTGGCCTCTTCGTAGTCCCGTCGTACGTGGTGTACGTCACCGCGTTCTGAGCGATCGGATTCTCCGACAACTTTGTGCGACCGTGTGCATGCAAGACAAGTTTTGGCCAAAATCCGTCGGAAAAAATCAGACGGATTTTGTGGTCGGAATGTCCGACCGTGTCTATGGGGCACAACAAAGTCTGCCTCCTGGACCAACTCCTATGATAGATGTCCCACTACTTAAATTTCCCGCATTGGACCAGTGTGCTGTCTATCATAGTCGGTGCAGTCTTTGTTGTCCTTGTCTACTTTCCTCTGGGGGGTCTCAGTCTTTGGGGTCCCTGTCTCCTCTCCTCTGGAGGGGGTCTCAGTCTTTGTGGTCCCTGTCTACTTTCCTCTGGGGGGTCTCAGTCTCTGGGATCCCTGTCTACTTTCCTCTGGGGGGTCTCAGTCTTTGTAGTCCCTGTCTACTTTCCTCTGGGGGGCCTCAGTCTCTGGGATCCCTGTCTACTTTCATCTGGGGGTCTCAGTCTTTGGGGTCCCTGTCTGCTCTCCTCTGAAAGGGCTCTCAGGCTTTGTGGTCCCCGTCTACTTTCCTCTGGGGGTTCTCAGTCCCTGGGCTTCCTGTCTACTTTCCTCTGGGGGGGTCTCAGTCTCTAGGGTCCTTCTCTTCCCTCCTCTGACAGGTTCTCAGTCTTTGGGGTTCCTATCTCCTCACCTCTGGGGAGTCTCAGTTTCTAAGGCCCCTGTCTCTTTTCCTCTGGGGGTCCTCAGGGGGGGGGGGGGGGAGGTCTCTGTCTGTGTTGTCCCTGTCTCCTCTCCTCTGGGAAGTCTCAGTCTCTAGGGTCACTGTCTCCTCTCCTCTGAGGGATCTCAGTCCCTGTTTTCTCTCATCCGGGGGGTCTCAGTTTATGGAGTCCCTGTCTCCATTTCTTTGGGGGGGTTCAGCCTCTGGGATCCCTGTCTCCTATACCCTGGGGGGGGGGGGGGTCTCTGGGACCCCTGTCTCCTTTCCTCTGGGGGGTCTTAGTCTCTAGGGGCCCTGTCTCCTCTCCTCTGGGGGTCTCAGAATTGGGCCCATGTCTCCTTTCCTCTGGGGGGTCCCAGTCTATGGGGTTCCTGTCTCCTCTCCTCTGGGGGTCTCAGTTTTGGGGCCCATGCCTCCTTTCCTCTGGGGGGGGGGGGTGGGTCTTAGTCTCAGGGGTACTATCTACTTTCCTCTTGGGGAGTCTCAGTCTTTAGGGTCCCTGTCTTCTCTCCTCTGGAGGGTATCAGTCTCTGGAGTCCCTCTCCTTTTGGGTGGGGGGGGGGGGGGGTTGGGGGGTTCAGCCTCTGGGGTCCCTGTCTTCTCTCCTCCGGGGGGGCTCTCAGTCTCTGGGACCCCTGTCTCCTTTCCTCTGGTGAGTCTAAGTCTCTGGGGGCCCTATATCCTCTCCTCTGTGGGTCTCAGTTTTGGGGCACCTGTCTCCTTTGCTCTTGGGGGGTCTCAGGAGTCCCTATCTTTTTTCCTCTTGGGGGATCTCAGTCTCTAGGGTCCCTGTCTTCTATTCCCTCTGGGTTCTGTCTCCTCTCCTCGGGGGGGGTCTCAGTCTTTGGGGTCCCTGTCTTCTCTCCTCCGGGGGGGTCTCAGTCTTTGGGGTCTCTGTCTTCTCTCCTCCGGGGGTCTCAGTTTTGGGGCCCATGTCTACTTTCCTCTGGGGGGGGGGGGGGGGGTGGGTCTCAGTCTCAGGGGTACTATCTACTTTCCTCTGGGGGGGGTCTCAGTCTCTAGGGTCCCTGTCTTCTCTCCTCTGGAGTGTCCCAGTCTCTGGAATCCCTGTCTTCTCTCCTTTGGGGGGGGGGGGGGGGGGGGGTCAGCCTCTGGGGTCCCTGTCTCCTATCCCCTGGGGGGGGGGGCTCTCAGTCTCTGGGACCCCTGTCTCCTTTCCTCTGGTGAGTCTCAGTCTCTGGGGGCCATATATCCTCTCCTCTGGGGGTCTCAGTTTTGGGGCACCTGTCTCCATTACTTTTGGGGGTCTCAGGGGTCCCTACCTACTTTCCTCTTGGAGGGGTCTCAGTCTCTAGGGTCCCTGTCTTCTCTCCTCTGGAGGGTATCAGTCTCTGGGGGTCTCAGTTTTGGGGCACCTGTCTCCTTTACTCTTGAGGGTCTCAGGGGCCCCTATCTACTTTCCTCTTGGGGGTCTCAGTCTCTAGAGTCCCTGTCTCCTCTCCTTTTGGGGGGGGGTTCTGCCTCTGGGGTCCCTGTCTCCTATCCCCTGGGGGGGGGGGGCTCTTAGTCTCTGGGATCCCTGTCTCCTTTCCTCTGGTGAGTCTCAGTCGCTGGGGGCCCTATATCCTCTCCTCTGTGGGTCTCAGTTTTGGGGCACCTGTCTCCTTTCCTATTGGGGGTCTCAGTCTCTATTCTCTGTGGGTTCTATCTCTTCTCCTCTGAGGGGGTCTCAGTCTTTGGGGTCCCTGTCTTCTCTCCTCCGGGGGGGTCTCAGTCTTTGGGGTCCCTGTCTTCTCTCCTCCGGGGGGGGCTCAGTCTTTGGGGTCCCTGTCTTCTCTCCTCTGGGGAGGTCTCTGTCTACTCGCCTCTGGGGGGTCTCAGTCTCTACTGTCCCTGTCTTCTATCCTCTGGGGGACTCAGTTTCTGGGGTCCCTGTCGCCTCTCCTCTGGGGGGGTCTCAGTCTTTGGGGTCCCTGTCTTCTCTCCTCCGGGGGGGGCTCAGTCTTTGGGGTCCCTGTCTTCTCTCCTCCAGGGGGTCTCAGTCTTTGGGGTCCCTGTCTCCTATCCTCTGGGGGACTCAGTTTCTGGGGTCCCTGTCTCCTCTCCTCTGGGGGGGTCTCAGTCTTTGGGGTCCCTGTCTCCTTTCCTCTGGGGGGGTCTCAGTCTTTGGGGTCCCTGTCTTCTCTCATCTGGGGAGGTCTCTGTCTCCTCTACTCTGGGGGGGGGGGGGGTCGTCTCAGTCTCTAGGGTCCCTGTCTTCTATCCTCTGGGGGACTCAGTTTCTGGGGTCCCTGTCTTCTCTCCTCCGGGGGGTCTCAGTCTTTGGGGTCCCTGTCTTCTCTCCTCGGGGGGGAGGCTCAGTCTTTGGGGTCCCTGTCTTCTCTCCTCCAGGGGGGACTCAGTTTCTGGGGTCCCTGTCTCCTCTCCTCTGGGGGGTTTCAGTCTTTGGGGTCCCTGTCTCCTCTCCTCTGGGGGGGGGGGGTTCTCAGTCTTTGGGGTCCCTGTCTTCTCTCCTCTGGGGAGGTCTCTGTCTCCTCTCCTCCGGGGAGTCTCAGTCTCTGGAGCCCCTGTCTCCTCTCCTCTGTACCCTGGCAGACTTTGTGATCAAATATGTAGAGATGACTCTGATTAAGTGTATGGAAGGGGGGGGTATGATGCGGTGACTCCCTGGTGTGCAGTCAGTCGGTGAGGTGATGAAGGATGATGCTCAGAGCTGTGACGTCAGTGTGGGAGAATTCTAATATATAAGTGGGGAGGAGAGAGCAGAGCTCACTACCTGTCTATCCTGATCTTATCTTCATCTGGATCACAACTTTCTTACTGACTGGCTGCACACCGACCTCATCCCTCCTGCACCTGTTTGCCTGCCTGCAGCTGTTTACCTACCTGCACATATCTACCTGCCTGCTTCTCCTGCACCTGTCTACCTCTCTGCTTCTCCTGCACCTGTCTACCTCTCTCTGCTTCTCCTGCACCTGTCTACCTCTCTCAGTTTCTCCTGCACCCGTCTACCTCTCTCTGCTTCTCCTGCACCTGTCTACCTCTCTCTGCTTCTCCTGCACCTGTCTACCTCTCTCTGCTTCTCCTGCACCTGTCTACCTCTCTCTGCTTCTCCTGCACCTGGGGACCATCCTGCCTTCCAGCTGTGCTCTGCACCTCCACACCCAGGTAAGAGAGGAGTGATGGGAGACAAGAGGGAAGAGGAATCTAGGGGTGCAGAAGGAGGAGGAAGAGGGGCTGTATAGGGGTTTGGGGCTCTTATCCAGGAAAGGGGGGTTTATGGGGTTGTGGGGTAATTATCTATGACTCTGTGGAGCAGAAGAACGGAGGAACGGGGAGTGTATGAGTGCTTGAGGTACTTATTTAGAACTCTCAGATAGGCAGAAGGAAGAGATAGAATGAGTATAAGGGGATTTGGGGTACTTATCTATGGCTGTAAAAGAAGGGGTAGGTATGGGAGAGTGGGGGTACTCCTCTATGGTTGTAAATGGAGGAGGAAGAAGGGATGTATAGAGATGTGGGGTATTTATCTAGGGCTGAAGAAGCAAACTTAAGAGGATGTATATGGGGGTGTAAGGTACTCATCTCGGGTTGTAAGAGAGGAGAAAGAAAGGGTATATGGGGGTGAGGGGTACTTAGTTACAGCTGTAAAAAGAGATGGAAGAGAATGTTGTTGTTTTTTTTGGGGGGGGGGTACTTATCTATGGCTGTGAAAGAAGCCTAAAGGGAGATTGTATGGGGCAAGGGGTACTTATCTAGGTTTGTAGAAAGAGAAGAAAGGGGAGGGAGCATGGTTTTAAAGGGTACTTCTTTAGGGCTGTGCAATGATAAGGAAAGCGGGTGTATTGGGGTGTGGGGTAAAGGGTGTATAGGAATGTGGGGGTACTTACCTATGGCTGTAAATAGAGGAGGGGAAGGAGGTATATGGGGTACTTATCTAGGGCTGTTAAAGAAGGAGGGAGGGGAGGTATATGAAGTAATTATCTAGGGCTGTTAAAGAAGGAGGGAAGGGGAGGTATACGGAATACTTATCTAGGGCTGTTAAAAAAGGAGGGAGAGGAGGTATATAGAGTACTTATCTAGGGCTGTTAAAAAAGGAGGGAGAGGAGGTATATGTAGTACTTATCTAGGGCTGTTGAAGAAGGAGGAAGAGGAGGTATATGGAGTACTTATCTAGGGCTGTTAATGAAGGAGAGAGAGGAGGTATATGGAGTACTTATCTAGGGCTGTTAATGAAGGAGGGAGAGGAGGTATATGGAATACTTATCTAGGGCTGTTAATGAAGGAGGGAGAGGAGGTATATGGGGTACTTATCTAGGAGGTATATGGAGTACTTATCTAGGGCTGTTAAAGAAGGAGGGAGAGGAGGTACATGGGGTACTTATCTAGGGCTGTTAAAGAAGGAGGGAGAGGAGGTATACGGAATACTTATCTAGGGCTGTTAAAGAAGGAGGGAGGCGAGGTATATGGGGTACTTATCTAGGAGGTATATGGAGTACTTATCTAGGGCTGTTAAAGAAGGAGGGAGGAGATGTATATGGGGTACTTATCTAGGGCTGTTAAAGAAGGAGGGAGGAGATGTATATGGGGTACTTATCTAGGGCTGTTAAAGAAGGAGGGGGCAAGGTATATGGGGTACTTATCTAGGACTGTTAAAGAAGGAGGAAGGGGAGGTATATGGGGTACTTATCTAGGGCTGTTAAAGAAGGAGGGAGAGGAGGTATATGGGGTACTTATCTAGGGCTGTTAAAGAAGGAGGGAGAGGAGGTATATGGAGTACTTATCTAGGGCTGTTAATGAAGGAGAGAGAGGAGGTATATGGAGTACTTATCTAGGGCTGTTGAAGAAGGAGGGAGAGGAGGTATATGGGGTACTTATCTAGGGCTGTTAAAGAAGGAGGGAGGCGAGGTATATGGGGTACTTATCTAGGAGGTATATGGAGTACTTATCTAGGGCTATTAAAGAAGGAGGGAGGAGATGTATATGGGGTACTTATCTAGGGCTGTTAAAGAAGGAGGGGGCAAGGTATATGGGGTACTTATCTAGGACTGTTAAAGAAGGAGGGAGAGGAGGTATATGGGGTACTTATCTAGGGCTGTTAAAGAAGGAGGGAGAGGAGGTATATGGGGTACTCATCTAGGAGGTATATGGAGTACTTATCTAGGGCTGTTAAAGAAGGAGGGAGGAGATGTATATGGGGTACTTATCTAGGGCTGTTAAAGAAGGAGGGGGCAAGGTATATGGGGTACTTATCTAGGACTGTTAAAGAAGGAGGAAGGGGAGGTATATGGGGTACTTATCTAGGGCTGTTAAAAAGGGAGGGAAGGGGAGGTATATGGAGTACTTATCTAGGGCTGTTAAAGAAGGAGGGAGAGGAGGTATATGGGGTACTTATCTAGGGCTGTTAAATAAGGAGGGAGGGGGTATATGGAGTACTTATCTAGGGCTGTAGAGTGAGTGAGTGGGAAGAGGAGGTATACTCCAATTTGTGAAACGCGTTAATCCCTGCTAGGTCTGCATTGATGTTATGATGTCTACGATGTTGTCTGATGATTTTCATCTTCAATAAACCTTTTCCTGTTAAAGGGGATGCAGGGTGCTTATCCTTAGGATTGGAGGACTAGTAAGAGTGGTTGTATGGGGTACTTATCTAGGGTTGTATAAGGAGGAGATAGAGGAGGTGTTTGTGGGTGTGGGGTGCTTATCTAGGGCTGTATAAGGAGCAAGAAGAGAAGATATATTGAGGTGTTGGGATCTATATGGCGATAGAAGGAGGGTAGAGTAGGAATATGGGGTATTTATCTATAGGGCTGTAGAAGGAGGAGATATAGAAAGGTGTGGTAAGTAGCTATAGGGCTATAGAAGGAGGAGGTAAGGGAGGTTTTTGTGGGTTTGGGGTGCTTATCTATGGGGATGTAGAAGAAGGTGGTAGGGGAGATATATAGGGTACTTATATAGGGTTGTAATAAGAGTGGGTAGAGGAGGCATATAGAGAAATATCTAGCACTTATCCATAGGGCTGTAGAAGGAGGTGTTGAGGAGGTATATAGGGTACTTATCTATAGGGCTGTAGAAGGAGGGATAGAAGGGTACATAGGGTACTTATCTATAGGGCTGTAGAATGAGGGGTAGAGGAGGCATATAGGGTACTAATCTATAGCGCTGTGGAAGAAGGAGTTGAGGAGGTACATAGGGCACATGTCTATAGGGCTGTGGACGGAGGGGTTGAGGAGGTATGTAGGGTACTTACATATAGGGCTGTGGAAGGAGGGGTAGAGGGATATATAGGGTACTTATCTATAGGGCTGTAGAAAGAGGGGTATATAGGGTACTTATCTATAGGGCTGTAGAATGAGGGGTAGAGGAGGTATATAGGGTACTTATCCATAGGGCTGTAGAAGGAGGGGTTGAGGAGGTATATGCAGTACTTATCCATAGGGCTGTAGAAGGAGGGGTAGAGGAGGTATATAGGGTACTTATCCATAGGGCTGTAGGAGGAGGGGTTGAGGAGGTATATGCAGTACTTATCCATAGGGCTGACGTCAGCTCTGTGAAGACAACAGAGCTAGCGGCAGCTGAAGCAAAAAAAAGCAAATCTTAAATGGCGTGACCGCGGTGGGGCCGCACATATCATTGACGCGGTCCGGACTTGGCCCGCGGTCCGACATTTAGTGATGCCTGTGCTAGAGCCTCGGGCAGCTCTAGTCCTGAAGAGGGAACAGCGTTCCTGCTGTGAAAAAAGTGCAGGGACGCCATTCCCACGCGTTCCCGCAGGACTCGAGCCCTGTTATGGTGCAGTGGTAGTAAACATTCAGTCCAGTTGCAGAGAACAGAAATTGTATTAATATAGAATCCAATAATTCACAACACACCCGGTGGGAAGACACCCGACTGGGAACAATCTCAGATTATATCAGCAGTGTGTAGTGGAGCAGGTCTTAGATGTGCTGACAGTGTCTGTCTTGAGGGGTGGAATGCGGCCTGGCTGGTCTGTACCCAAGTGGGGTGGTTTCCAGGAAGGATGGCGTGTCCCTACTCTTTCCCTACTTGTCCGGAACTTCTCCCTATCGCTAATCACTGTCCCTGACGGACAGACGGTGACCTGTCACTACACTACCCACATGTGAACTGTGTGCCAAGCCTGGCAGCCAGGGCCTTAAATAGGCTTTGCCTTACCCAAGATGGCTGCCAGAGTCACATGGGGCGGGCGGCATCCAATCGAATAGCTTCCCCAGTGACCTTGGAAACCATAGAGGAGACAAGTTCATCTTGACTTCCCACCCACAGTGGAGGAAGCAGACTGCACCTGCCTACAAAGTTCTCCGGCAGTTCCATAATGGGCCCTGTAGTATGACCTTTTTAAACCATGTACTGAACAACCTGGATGGACTAGGGACAAGCAACCAGTTTTGCAGAAAAATTACCAATTACATATTTGCATACCTACTGTGCCCACTATCCCTGTGCTTAGTTGCCAGTCTGCACACCTGCTGTGCCCATTATGAGGGGTTCCCACCATCCCTGTGCTGAGTTCCTGGGTCTGTACACCTGCTGTACCCATCATGAGGGGTTCCCATCATTCCTGTGCTGAGTTCCTGGGTCTGTACACCTGCAGTGCCCATTATAAATGGTTCCCACCATCCCAGCACTGAGTTCCTGGGTCTGTATGCACACTGGCAAATCTGAGGGGTTCCAATCATCCCTGTAATGAGTTCTTGGGTCTGCACACCTGCAAACCTGAGGAGGTTTTACCATCCCTGTGCCAAATTTATGGGTCTGGACACCTGCTGTGACCATTATGAGGGGTTCCCACCATCCCTGTGCTGAGTTCCCAGATCTGTACAACAGGTGTGCCTATTGTGATGGGCTTTCACCATCCCTGTGCTGAGTTCCCTAACTCTGTTCACCTGTTGTGTCAATTTTTAGGGGTTCCCACCATCCCTGTGCTGAGTTTCCAGCTCTGCACCTGCTGTGCCCATTATGCAAGGTTCCCACCATCCCAGTGCTGAGTTTCTGGATCTGCACACCTGCAAACCTGAGGTTTTCCATCAGCCCTGTGCTGATTTTATGGGTCTGCACGTCTGTTGTGCCCATTTTGAGGGGTTCCCATCATCCCTTTTGCTCAGTTTCCCAGCTATGCACACCCGCTGTGCCCATTTTAAGAGGCTCCCATCATCCTTCCCATTATGGAGTTCCCATTATGAGGGGTTCCCACAACCCCTGTGTTGATTTTTTGGGTTGGCACATCTGTTGTTCCCATTATGAGGGGTTCCCACCATCCCTTTGCTGAGTTCCCTGGCTGTCCACACCTGCTGTGCTCATTTCGAAAAGGCTCCCATCATACTTGCTCCGAGTTCCCATTATGAGGGGTTCCCACAACCCCTGTGCTGAGTTGCACCTGCTGTTCCCATACTGAGGGGCTCCCAAGGGGTGGGCGGGAAGCATGCCTACCTTGGGCACTGTAGCATCATGTGAGGTGGGAAGGGCGATTTGCATTGGTTTGGGGAATTTGGGGGGCAGCAGGGGGTAAGAATTGTTCTAGGTGAGGAGATTTGGGGGGGGGGGGTGCTAGGAAAGGTGATTTGGGGGGATTTGTGTTGGGAGGGGGATGGGGAAAGAGGATTTGTGCTAGAAGAAGTGATATGGTAGAGGGGATTTGTGCAAGGAGGGGAAATTTTTATGGGGGGGGGGGGGATTTGTGCTAGAAAGTATGATTGGAAGTGTTTTGTGCTAGGAGGGAAAATTTGTGGTGTGTGTGTGGGGGGGGGGGGGGGGGGGGGGGGGAATCGAGGGGGAAGGTTTGTCGTAGAGAGGAAAGATTGTGCCAGGAGGAATCTGCGCTTGGGGGATTTGAGAAGAGAGAGGATTTGGCCTTGTCTCTGCACTGCTACCAAGAGTTAATCAGAGTTATTGGGTGACTCAACCTACCACCTTGACATCTACTTTGGTTGGACCGACCATTTAAGACTCTACATCTCTTCTCCTTCTCAAAGTCCTTTCTCTTTCCTTTATTTTCTAGGTCCCGGGGGCCACTCCACCATGAAGGCAGCTCCGCTCATGCTCCTTGTCTGCTACCTGATTGTAATGGCTCAGGTCAAAGCGCGGCCCATGGACAGGGGTCTGTTTGAAGGGCCAAGGTTAAGTCTGGACGGGTTAGTAAACAATGAGGGTGCTCAGGCTCTTCTCTACTTTCTGAGGGAGAGAGAGTTAAATGGAGGTGATTCCCGTGTACACCTGAGGCTCAGTAAAGGTTCCCTTTCCACTGACCACCCAATGACTGTCCAGGACCTTGCACCCATCCTTGATGTTCTGCAGTCACTTTACCAGGAGAACCGGCCAGAGGAATCGGGTAGGACCTTCCTGGAAGTCTTCTCTGACCGCCTGAAGAGAGAAGACCCTCCGATCTCCATTGACTTGACGTTTCACATCCTCCGACAGATGATCGAGATAGCAAAGAACCAGAACCAGAAGCAGCAGGCCGAACAGAACCGCATCATTTTCGATTCAGTAGGGAAGTGACCATCGATGGTGCAGAGCCTCGACTCCAAAAAATAAGCCAAAAACTCACTTCTTATCCAAATCTGGGATGTGCATTACCCTACACAACAAAGACTTCAGCCCGCCTGGTGGTAGAGGTGGGCTTGTGCCAAATCCAGGAACTTGCAGGGACAGAGGGAGGGTCTGGTTCTATGTGTCCTTCACTGATGAGTCTCCAAATGTGGACATCTCCTTCCATTCATGACACCCCTTGTTTCCATTTCTGAGTCCATGTCTAACATATACTACAGGATTAGTTTATTTATAAAATTCATCTCCGAATTAGCTTTGTGTGATTCCAGTTTTGGTGATCGGTCTGATTCAAATCAACCCCCAAATAAGGAACCTTTGGTCAGCCATCATTGGTCAGAGCAGTTTTTGGCGATCAAAAAAAAATCTGTCACTTTGCCCTTCAGATTCTCAAGACAGGCCTGCTGATACTCATCTTTGTTGCACTTCCCTGCTGTTCTGTTCAGCTGTG
The DNA here is from genome assembly GCA_028564925.1 of Lithobates sylvaticus. Lineage (NCBI taxonomy): Eukaryota > Metazoa > Chordata > Amphibia > Anura > Ranidae > Lithobates > Lithobates sylvaticus. Next base: position 547,303,695 of record CM053028.1, on the reverse strand, counting down.
GGAGACCTCAGAAAATGATAGTACTTCCAGGTATGGGTGGAGCATATGACCTTCTCCTCTCTTTCCAGGAAGCAGTGCTCAGAGGGGGGAGGGGAACAGGTCATTAACTCTGTGTAAGCTCCAATACCGACTTATGCCGCGTACACACGATCGGAATTCTCGTCGGAATAAGCTCTGATGGTTTTCCCGTTGGAATTCCGACGGAATTTCGCTCAAACTGTCTTGCCTACACGCGGTCACACCAAATTCCGACGGTCTGTAACACAGCGGTAAGGATGAGCTCAGGTGTGTTCGAATGGTCCACGTGCAGAGCCCGCCAGGAAGTCGGCGCAGCGATGCGCTAATCACAGGCAGTGAGACATTGCCCGATCTCTGCAGCCGCACATCGGGGCAATGTCTCACTGCCTGTGATTAGCGCAGCGCTGCGCCGACCTCCTGGCGGGCTCTGCACGTGGACCATACAAACACGCCTGAGCTCATCCTTACACAGCGGCATAAAACACGTTCGACAGCACTATAAAAGGGAAGTTTAATGCTTCCGAGCATGCGTCGAATTGTTTCCGAGCATGGGTCAGAATTTTGCGTGTCGGAATTGCATACACACGATCGGAAAATCTGATAGAAAGGTTTTCCGTCAGACAAATTGAGAACAGGTTCTCAATCCAAAGTCCGTCGGAAATTCCGACAGAAAAAGACCGATGGGCATACACACAGTCCAAAAATCAGTTGAAAAGCTCCCATCGGACTGTTTCCATCGGAAATTCCGACCGTGTGTACGCGGCATTAGAGGTTACCCACAGATTAGATCCGGGGCTCTGGCAGATAAACAGTGGTGGGGTAGAATGACAAGGGTGAGTGTCAGTAGGAGGGTTGAGGAGATATTTCAAAAGAGCCCTGACCGAAGAGAAGGAGAGGAAGGGGATCCACGTGAATTTAAGACTTCCTGTCTGTAGGTACAATCAGCAGTCATATTACACAACTGATAAGGTTGTGCATGAACTGCAGACACACACACTATTAAACAAAGCATACGGCAGGTATAATCAGGACCGTTTTTAAGGCAGGGCAAAAGGGGCAGCTGCCCTGGGCCCTGTCATTGTTGTGGGGCCCAAAGCAGCTGCCTCATACTTGCCAACTATCCTGGTTTAAATTCCCTTTTTCCCTTGAGGTTTTAGTCCTGTGCTGTGTCCCAATATCTCAGTGTGAAGTGCTGCTACTAATGCTGCCCAGCTCTGCCCTATTGTTGTGTACAGAGGACTCACCTGCAGACCCTGTGTTTACATGTAAATTCCCGGCATTCATATGTATATAGCGGCGGCATTGATAGGTATATCATGCCCCCCTGGGGTCATATCCACAGTAATCTCTAGCAACTAATCAGTGAGCCATAATGTGTGCTGTAACCTCTAGCAACCAGTCAGTGAGCGTTAATGATACACTGTAACCTCTGGCAACCAGTCAGTGAGCGGTAATGATACACTGTAACCTCTGGCAACCAATCGCAATAGCTGCCTGATCTGATTCAGTAAACTGTTTTTGAGTCTAGCTGCTATTTATTATATGTCTCAGAGCAGGTGGAGAGCGAAACTGCATGGGGGGGGGGGGGGGCAAGAGAAGTTTTGCCCAGGGTCCAATCAATATTAAAGATGGCCCTGGGTATAATACGGAACTGCTATGGTAGCACATGAGATACAGACACATACTATTAAACACAGCATATGGCACTGCGTACCCACACAGGGTGCCGCTCCAGGCTCCTGTCTAACCAAATCCGGTGACTCCCACTGAGGGTGTAGGCCAGGTGAGATCCCTTCTCCTTTTCGATGAATGCAATATGAAGAAAGACTACCCCAGGTGCTGCACACCGACAAAGTCCAACAGTCTCTGTAGTAAAAGCAGCCTCAGCCAAGGCTCCGTCCAGACCATGCCCTCCAGCGCATTTCACCCCACCCATGGGGCTTAGTCACGGAAGTCTCCATGACTAAGCTCCATGGGCAAAGTGAAACACGCATTGCCTGGACCCTTGTACCCCCATTGTCACACCGTTGCACCCCATCTGCCATTGTGAAGAGATTTCATGAGACAAGCCTAGACTATATCAGAGTTCAGTGTATGCAGAGACCAATAAATTCTATTGTATTTACCTCTAACCTCTAATACCAGATTGAGCAGGGCTGTCACAGGGCCTCTGTGTTAAGTGGATTAAACTCTATCTTCTAAGGACTCTATTGGTGAAATAGCTGTGCTTAGTTACCTGGATTTGCACACCTGCTGTGCCCATTATAAGGGGTTCCACCATCCTTTGTAGGCTTATATTGCTATCTAAGGTCCCATAAGGTACATTCTTCCTCACTTCCTGTCCTTGAGGGATTAGTCACCATGTTGGAAGATCATCTCTAGCAGAATCATAGACAGAAGCATCTAATGCAATGCTTCCTTGCTCCACAGGATGGTGTCCAGTGTGCCCACCCAGTGTTCAATCTAAGCAGTCCTCTGCTCTGGGTAAAATCCACAGGATGGTGTCCAGTATGCCCGGGCACCGCTCTGAGATGAGCGACCCCCAAAGGATGATGTGCAGTGTGCCCACTCAGACAGGTCTCTGCTATGGGTGACCCCGAGAGGATGGTGTTCAGTGTGCCCACCCAGTGTACCTGCCCAGACAAGGCTCTACTATTGGTGATGCCCAGAGGATGGTGTCTAGTGTGCCCACCAAAGGTACCTGCCCAGGCAGGGCTCTGCTAAAGGTGATCCCCCATGATGGTGTCCAATGTTCCCACCCAGTATATGCGCCCAGTCAGGGCTCTGCTGTAGGTGACCCCCAGAGGATAGTGTCCAGTGTGCCCACCAAGTGTACCCACGCAGTCAGGGCTCTACTATGGGTGATTCCTACAGGATGGTATCCAATGTACCCATGTAATGTACTCATCAAGGCAGGGCTCTGCGATAGGTGAACCCCCAGGATGGTGTCCATGTCCAATATGCCTCCCAGTGTATTGCCCAAGCAGGGCTCTGCAATGAGTGTCTTCCACAGAATGGTGTCCAATGTATCCACCCAGTGTTCCATCCCAGGCAGGGCTCTGATATGGGTGACCTCCACAGGATGGTGACTAGTGTGCCCACCAAAGGTACCTGCCCAGGCAGGGCTCTGCTAAAGGTGATCCCCCATGATGGTGTCCAATGTGCCCACTCAGTGTTCCACCCCCAGACAGGGCTCTGATATGGGTGACCTCCACAGAATGGTGTCCAGTGTGCCCCCCACAGGTGCCCACCCAGGCATGGCTCTGCTAAAGGTGAGCCCCCACGATGGTGTCCAATGTGCCCAACCAGTGTATGTGCCCAGTCAGGGCTCTGCTGTAGATGACCCCCAGAGGCTAGTGTCCAGTATGCCTACCAAGTGTACTCACCCAGTCAGGGCTCTACTATGGGTGATTAATTCCTACAGTATGGTGTCCAATGTGCCCACTCAGTGTACCCACACGGGCTCTACTATGGGTTACATCCACAGGATTATGTCCAGTAGCCCACCCAATGTACTAGTCCAACCAGGGCTCTGCTATAGGTGATCCCACAGAATGGTGTCCAGTGTGTTCACACAGTGTTCCACCCCCAGACAGGGCTCTGATATGGGTGACCTCCACAGGATGGTGACCAGTGTTCCCACCAAAGGTACATGACCAGGCAGGGCTCTGCTGAAGGTGATCCCCTATGATGGTGTCCAATGTGCCCACCCAGTGTACCCACCCAAGAGGGGCTCTGCTATGTGTGACGCCCACAGGATTGTGTCTGGTGTGCACACCCAATGTACCCATCCAAGTAGGGCTCTGCTATAAGTGATCCCCCAGGATGGTGTCCTTTGTGCCCACCCAGTGTACCCACCTAGTCAGGGCTTTGCTATAGACCACTCCCACAGGATGGTGTCCAGTGTGCTCACCCAATGTACCCATCCAGTCAGGGCTCAGCTTTGGTATTATTGATATTTTTTTTGCCTTAATAAAGTATTTTCCAGGGTTTACAATTTATTTTTTTTAAATCAGGAGGTGACCTTTGCACTGAGATGGTCTATAGTTGCCCTGCTGTGTCCAGTCCTTACCAGGGCTTGGTCTATACAGTGGAGGGTGAGTGACACTAATTACTCTTAAAGTGGGTCTCTAGGCAGACTGACCTGCCATGCTACCAGGTCTTTATACTCTGCCAGATGCTCCCCACCAATAAAAGTATCCTGTCAGATGCCCCACCTGTAAAATTACTCTGCCAGATGCCCCCACCAATGAAACAACCCTGCCAGATGCCCATCTATGAAGTGACCCTGTCAGATACCCTTAGCTGTGAAGAAACTCTCTTAGATGTTCACCATTTAAAAATAACCCAGCCCCCACCTATGAAGCACTTCTTCCAATGCTCACCATCTATGAAGCAGTTCTCCCAATGCTTACCACCTATAAAGCAGCTCTTCCCATGCTACCATCTATGAAGTAGCTTTCCCCATGCTCACCATCTACGAAGCAGCTCTCCCCGTGCTCACCACCTATAAAGCAGTTCTCCTCATGCTCGCCACCTATGAAGCAGTTCTTCTCACGCTCACCACCAATGAAGCAGCTCTTTCCATGCTCAAGACCTATGAAGCAGCTTTCCCCATGCTCACCATCTATAAATCAGTTCTTCATATGCTCACCACCTATAAAGCAGATCTTCCCATGCTTACCACCACCTATGAAACAGTACATCCCATTCTCACCACATATGAAGCAGTACTTCCCATGCTCACCACCTATGAAGCAGTTTTTCTCATGCTCACCATCTATGAAGCAGTTCTTCCCATGCAAACCCCCCTATGAAGCAGTTCTGTCCATGGTCATCACCTATGAAGCAGCTTTCCCTGTGCTCACCACCTATGAAGCAGTTCTTCCCATGCTCACCACCTATAAAGCAGTTCTTCCCATGTAAACCCCCTATGAAGCAGTTCTGCCCATGCTCATCACCTATGAAGCAGCTTTCCACATGCTCACCACCTATGAAGCAGTTCTCCCCATGCTCACAACCTATGAAGCAGCTTTCCCTGTGCTCACCATTCATAAAGTAGTACTTCCCATGTTCACAATCTACGAAGCATCTCTCCCCATGCTCACCATCTTTATAGCAGTTCTTCCCATGCTCACCATCTATGAAGCAGTACTTCCCATGTTCACCACCTATGAAGCAGCTTTCCCTATGCTCACTATCTATGAATCAGTTCTTCCCAAGCTCACCACCTATGAAGTAGTTCTCCCCATGCTCACCACCTATGAAAAAAGCTCTTTCCCATCCTCACGACCTATGAAGCAGCTTTCCTCATGCTCACCACCTAAGAAGCAGTTCTTACCATGCTTACCACCTATGAAGCAGCTTTTCCCATGCTCACCATCTATGAAGCAGTTCTTCCAATGCAAACCACCTATGAAGCAGTTCTGCTCATACTCACTACCTATGAAGCAGCTTTCCCCGTGCTCACCGCCTATAAATATGTTCTCCCCATGCTCACCACCTATGAAGCAGCTTTCCCTGTGCTCACCATTCATAAAGCAGTACTTCCTATGTTCACTGCCTATGAAGCGTCTCTCCCCAAGCTCACCATCTATAAAGCAGTTCTTCCCATGCTCACCATCTATAAAGCAGTTCTTCCCATTCTCACCATCTATGAAGCAGTTCTTCCCATGCTCACCATCGATGATACAGTTCTCCCCATGCTCAAGATCTACAGTGCCTTGCAAAAGTATTCACCCCCCTTGGCTTTTTGACTATTGTGTTACATTACAGCCTTTAGTTCAATGTCTTTTTAATCTGAATTATATGTGATGGATCAAAACACAATAGTCTAAGTTGTTGAAGTAAAATTTGAAAAAATATATACATAAAACTATTTTTCAGAAATAAAAAACTGATAATTAGCATGTGTGTATGTATTCAATGGCCTAGTCAAAGCCCAGACCTCAATCCAATAGAAAATCTGTGGCCAGACTTAAAGATTTACTTTTTCTGTTCATTTGTCCTATATGTTGTTTGCTTCACAATAAAAAAAAAAAACTTTTTCAAAGTTGTGGGCGTGTTCTGTAAACTAAATGATGAAAATCCATAAACAATCCATGTTAATTCCAGGTTGTGAGGCAACAAAACACGAAAAATGCCAAGGGGGCGGGGGGGGGGGGGGGGAAGTACTTTTGCAAGGCACTGTGTGAAGCAGTTCTCCCCATGCTCACCACCTATGAAGCAGTACTTCACATGCTCATAACTTGTGAAGCAGCTTTCCCCATGCTTACTATGAAGCAGTTTTCCCTGTACCCCCCCTCCAACTACGAAGGCGCTCTCACACTCTCCCATGTTCAGCACCAATAAAGCCATTCTTCAGATGCTCACCACCATGAAGCAGCTTTTTCCATACTCACCACCTATGAAGCAGTTCTCCCCGTACCCCCTTCCTACGAAGGCGCTCTCCCATGCTCATCACCACCAATGAAACAGCCCTGCCAGCTGCTGCACCCTCATTTGAAGCTGCTGACAGCCTAGAGTAGGTGGAGGCACGGAGGTATATTCAAGGATCTATATATACAGGGCTGGTGCAAGGATTTTTGACACCCTAGGCGAAACCTAATTTTGCCGCCCCCCTTGACTCCACCCAGTGGCGTAACTAGAACCTTCAGGGCCCCGGTGCAAGAAACCAGGAAGGGCCCCCCTGAACCCCAGCCGAGGCCCTTCCTTCCGAGTCCAGGGGTGGAACTCCAGGGCTCGGTCACAGGTACGACTTTTGTGAGCCCTGTAGTTCCACCACTGGTATCAGCAGTTTTTTTATTATTTTTTAGAAGGGGTTCCTGCCCCAAGGGAAATGGGGTCCCTGTCCTCTGAGGAGAAGTGGTTCCTGTTCCTAGAGGAGATGGGGTCCCCATTGGAGACGGGGTCCCTGTCCCCAGGGGAGAAGGGGTCCCTGAAAAACACCTTTTGACAGACAAAAAGTGCATTTTATATACAGTACAATTATATAAATCAGACCAAAATGAGGGACAAAGAAGTGGGTCCTGTTCCTAGGGGAGATGGGGTCCCCGTTGGAGATGGGGTCCCTGTCCCCAGGTGAGAAGATCTGTGTATGACGGGGAGGAGGGGGCGGTGCTGGTAGACAAGCCTGCAGTATCCTTTGGGGAGCCGGCTCTCATAGGGCTGCACTGCATCTGTGTGCTTAAAGTTTGTTTGCCCGGGAGAAGCATGCAGTGCAGTGTGAGCCGGACTCAGGGGGCTGGACAGACACCAGACTGAGCAGCACTGCATGGAGCAGGAGAGGGGGACCCAGAGGAGCGGCAGAGGACACAGGTTGTGTGGGGAATGCACAACTAAAGAGCAGCCAGTGCAGTAGTCGAGCATGGAGCTCTGCTAGTCACCTCCAGCCACCCGTGCGCCCGGTGCCTAACCGTCTATGCTGCCACCGGCCATATGTAGAGGGGGCAGCATGGGCCCCTTGCAGCACAGGGCCCGGTTGCGCTCGCGACTGCTGCACCCCCTATAGTTACGCCCCTGACTCCACCCCTGCCCTGCCTTTTATCTGCCCACATAAACCCCACCTTTTTAACGAAGCACCCATGAAATGCAGCCCACCAGTGCCCATCAATGCAGCCCACCAGTGCCCATCAATGCAGCCTACCAGCGCCCATCAAATGCAGCCTACCAGCGCCCATCAAATGCAGCCTACTAGCGCCCATCAAATGCAGCCTACCAGCGCCCATCAAATGCAGCCTCACCAGCGCCCATCAAATGCAGCCTACTAGCGCCCATCAAATGCAGCCTACTAGCGCCCATCAAATGCAGCCTACCAGCGCCCATCAAATGCAGCCTCACCAGCAACCATCAAATGCAGCCTCACCAGCACCCATCAAATGCAGCCTCACCAGCACCCATCAAATGCAGCCTCACCAGCACCCATCAAATGCAGCCTCAACCAGCGCCCATCAAATGCAGCCTCACCAGCGCCCATCAAATGCAGCCTCACCAGCGCCCATCAAATGCAGCCTACCAGCGCCCATCAAATGCAGCCTACCAGCGCCCATCAAATGCAGCCTCACTAGCGCCCATCAAATGCAGCCTACTAGCGCCCATCAAATGCAGCCTCACCAGCGCACATTAATGCAGCCTCACCAGCGCCCATCACATTTAGCCTCACCAGGACCCATCAAATGCAGCCTACCAGTGCCCATCAATGAATGTTTGCTTGCTTCCATTCATTCAGGAGTCGGGACACAGACACAGTCCTTCACCGCCGCTGTGCCTCTGACACTATCTGTGAACAGAGGGGTGGCTGCCTGCTGATGCTGAGACTTGGTTGCTTGCTGCAGAGAGAAGAGAGTAGGAAAACCAGTGGTCGGGCGCCCCCTAGGCAGCATCGCGCCCTAGGCGGCTGCCTAGTTTGCCTAGTGGTAGCACCGGCCCTGTATATATATGGTAGCAGGTACGGGCTTAACTGCTGTGTCTTGTATATTATTTCTCACTGCAAACAATACAAAATGATGCACTGACTACCTATTGTGTGTCTCTTAAAGGGGAATGCCATCTCATGTCATTGATTTGAAGCTGCCACCTGGTATGGAGATAATATAAACAGTGACCGAATTATAAAGTACACACAAGACCACCAGCTTGCCTGGGCTTTGCTAGATGCCTCCTGTGTCATCCAGTGACTCCAAGTGTGCCTCTGTGTCTCCACGTAGCCTCAAATATGCATCTGTATCCTCTGGAGGTCCTTCTCTTAGAGGATATGGGCCTCTGTCAATGACACCTGATGTTCCTCTGAGGTGATGGCGTTTTCAAAGGCTTCAAGGCAACTCTACACCCTCTGAGGTCACCTGGGAGGTTGGTCTAGGTATAGGAACCTAGACTAAGGCACTAGGGCACCCGTTGGTATAGGAACTACAGAGCTACAGCCAGGCCATTCCAAATGATCCCACCCTGAACCCCGTATAGGCTGTCCGGATAAAATCTTCTACCTCTAGAGGGATTTGGAGGACTCTAGGCTTTATCAATGCTAACCATGTCCAGGCATGTGGTAACCACTCTGGAGCTCTGATGCCTTCAATGTCTGGAGTGGGCTCCATGGAGACGGGGCTGGGCTCAGTCAGACTTCCTCTGAAGAGCTACCATTTACTTTATCCTTTAGGTGCTTGATCCAGAGGCTTAGTTTACTCAAAGGTGATATTATTATTATAGGAGGAGTAAGCTGCTGACTTCATATTTCCCTTGAAAGCTCTAAAAGTGACATCAAATTACAGTGGCATAGTTTACTCCTTTTTGTAATATAAATAAATAAATAATCCAGCATGGATGGTGGGAATCTCTTATAATGGGCACAGCGGGTGTAGAGACCCGAAAACGCAGCACAGGGGATGGTGGGAACCCCTCATAATAGGCACAGAAGATGTGCAGGCCCAGGAACTTGGCACAGGGATGATGGGAACCCCTCATAATGAGCAAACGGGTCTGCAGACCCAGGAACTGAGAGCAGGGATAGTGGGAACCCCTCATAATGGGCACAGCGGGTGTACAGACCCGGAAACGTAGCACAGGGAGGGTGGGAACCCCTCATAATGGGCACAGCAGGTGTGCAGGCACAGGGATGGTGGGAACCCCTCATTATGGGCACAGCGGGTGTACAGACCCAGAAACGCAGCACAGGGATGGTGGAAACCCCTCATAGTGGTCATAGCAGGGGTGCCCACCCAGAAAATCGTCACAGGGTGGTGGGAACCCGTCATAATGGGCACAGTAGATATGCAAACTCTGGAACACAGTGCAGGGATGGTGGAAACCCCTCGTAACAGTCACAGCAAGTGTACAGATCTGGGAACTCAGCACAGGGATGGTGGGAACCCCTCATAATTGGCTTAACAGGAGTAAAGACCTGGAAAATCAGTGCAGGGATGATAGGAACCCCATTTAATGGCCATAGCAGGTGTACAGATTTAGTAACTCCTAGTGCAGGGATGGTGAGAACCCCTCATAATGGGCACCACAGGTGTACAGACCTGGGAGTTCAGTGCAAAGAGGATGAAAACCCCTCATAATGGGCACAGCAGGAGTACAGACCCAGAAGATTGGCACAGGGATAGAGGAAACCCCTCATAATGGACATAGAAAGTGTACAGACCTGGAAACTCAGCACAGGGATGGTGGGAACCCCTCATAATGGATATAGCAAGTGTACAGACCTGGGAACTCAGCACAGGCATAGTGAGAACACCTTATAATGGCCAAAGCAGGTGTACAGACCCAGGAACTTAGGGCAGGGATGGTGGGACCTCTCGTAATGGGCACAGCAGGTGTACAGACCCGGGAACTCAGCACAGGGATGGTGGGAACCCCTCATAATGGCCAAAGCAGGTGTACAGACTCAGGAACTTGGAGCAGGGATGGTGGGATTTCTCGTAATGGGCACAGCAGGTGTACAGACCTGGGAACTTAGGGCGGGGATGGTGGGAACCCCTCATAATAGGCACAGCACATTTGATATATGACATGATTGAGTTGGCCAGATGATTTGTAGGAGGAATATGAAGAACCCCTTACCTGTGCCTAGAGGTGGAGAGACCTGTAACGGTGGTGGGGGAGGAACTGTACAGAGCTCATCTGTGGCTTCACCTCTAATCTCATATGATCCCCTTATCCTGGTCCGCACAGGCTGAGGAGGGCGGGAAGAGATTATATGATTAGTGAGAATTAGTGGGATCTCAGATATGGCCAGTGATGTAAGTAACTCAGTTAAAATAAACAGAGTTACTTAACGCAGTTACTTTAGAGGGTAACGAGTAATCTAACTGATTACTCTTCCCCTCATGGTAACGCCATTCCCATTACTTGGGTGGCATTACCGCAATTACATCTACCGCCCGGGACCAGGTAGACGGGACTAGCGAAGAAAGTGAATGTCGCCGCCCCCATCGGCGAGATTGACACCTCGCGAGCCCCGTCGCCTGGTATGGATTTAAAGGGGAACCCCTACGCTGAAAAAACGGCGTGGGGGTCCCCCCATAGTCCATAGCAGACCCTTATCCGAGCACGCAGCCTGGCCGGTCAGGAAAGGGGGTGGGGACGAGTGAGTGCCCCCCCTCCTGAACCGTACCAGGCCGTGTGCCCTCAACATGGGGGGGTGCTTTGGGGAGGGGGGGGGCCCTGCGTCCCCCCCACCCCAAAGCACCTTGTCCCCATGTTGATGAGGACAAGGGCCTCTTCCCAACAACCCTGGCCGTTGGTTGTCGGGGTCTGCGGGCGGGGGGCTTATTGGAATCTGGGAGCCCCCTTTAATAAGGGGGCCCCCCTATTCCGGCCCCTCACCCTATGTAAATGAGTATGGGGTACGATGTACCCCTGCCCATTCACCTGGGGAAAAAAGTGTAAATAAAAAAAACACAACACAGGTTTTTAAAGTACTTTATGAGACAGCTCCGGGGGTCTTCTTCCAACTTTGGGGGTCTTCTCGCCGGCCTCCTCTGCTATCTTCTGCTCTTTTACCGCTCTTTTACTAGTGGAGGAGCCCGGCTTTCTCCTTCGTCGCCGCCGTCAGGGGGTCTTCTTCCGACTTTGGGGGTCTTCTTCCGACTTCTGGGGTCTTCTCGCCAGGCTCCTCCGCTATCTTCTGCTCTTTTACTAGCGGAGGAGCCCGGCTTTCTCCTTCGTCGCCACCGTCGGGGGTCTTCTTCCGCTCTTCTGCCGGGCCTCCGCTATCTTCTTACAGCTCTTTTACTAGCGTTTGCCCGGTCTTGTCGCCGCCTTCTTCTTCTTCCTTCCGATGTTGACACGACACTCTCTCCGGCCGTAATGGCAGGGACGCGTTGTGCGGCGACTTATATAGGCATAAGGGGTGGGGTCACCGGGTGATGCCACATGGTGACCACGCCCCTTATGAAGTCACACAACGCGTCCCTGCCATTACGGCCGGAGAGAGTGTCGTGTCAACATCAGAAGGAAGAAGAAGGCAGCGACAGCGACAAGACCGTGCCAACGCTAGGTTCCCCTTTAAATCCATACCAGGCGACGTGGCGAAGTAAGATGACCAACACTGGATTTGGCTGCCACAATTAGACGTGGTGATGTAGCAAAGGTTATTTATCTATAAAGAAGTCCTCTATCCCTCACTCCCGGCACCATGTTTGTTTGACCTTCTATGACAACAATTCTCAGAGAACAGCGGAACGCGAATAACAAGAACAAATCTATTCCGGGCCGATGAATATTTTATATGATTGTGATTAGGGGAGGTGGGGGGGCGGGGGGGGAGGTGGGGCGGGGGGGGGGGAGAGGGGGAGGGAGGGGGAGAGCGGGGGGGGAGGGGGGGGGGGGGGGGGGGAGATGGCCAGAAAAATGGACCCCCACCTTCATCAGAGATATGAAATCTCAGCGCTGTCAGGAGGTGATCTCTACCAGTGTCAGGGCTTTAGTATTCGTTTGCTCCCCTCCTCATCCAATCAAGGATAAAGAATACACTCAGAACCAGCTGAATAGGTCTAACTTCCACTAGGCACTGACTAACTGACAGAATTCCACTAACTGTCATCAGTGGTAGAGAAAAAAGAAAGGACACAGTGTTGGACCATTGTAGAAAGGATCCCTCTGTGTACACTGTCAGAGGAGGGGGATGGGAGGACACTGAATGATATCTCCTGCACAGACTGTGGTGCTGTCAATCTGTTCAGAAAGCTTATATGTGAGCGCCATCTTGTGGCTGATAATGTGAGGTGCTGCTCTGTGTGCTGTGTACACTGTCTTTCTATACAGCATATTTATTACAAGTACTTACAGTATACAGTAACAACAATTTATACAGCACTTTACATATATATTGCATTATTAACCTCAGGCCCCGTCCTCAAGAAGCTTACAATCATTCATACAAATACTAGGACCAAAAAATAGGTTACCACATTTTTTTAAGACCGAGTACAAGTGCCGATACTTTTTTCAAGTACTAGCCGATACCGATTATCAATACTTTTTTAATGTCATGTGACAGTGGCACTAATATGTATCACTGATAGGTGGCACTGATGAGGCGTGGACTGTGTCAGTAGTTTTCTATATATATATATATATATATATATATATATATATATATATATATACAGCCCTCAAAAAATCCACTTGCCTGCTCGCATTTTGCGAGTTGATTTTGAGGGCTTGCGAGTGTGGAAGTCGTTCTCCCAGCGATCGGAGGGGAGGAGAGCTGCCGCCTGTTTGATTAGAGCGCCAGGGGAACATAACAGTATTCGTTTCAATAGCTGTGTGTTCCCCGCCGCGCGCCGTCATATACAGCCCCTCCCCCCTTGTCCGGGGAACTTTGATAGACAGATCACCTGACCCAGGATTGGACGGGTGATCTGTCTATCAAAGTGACCCGGACAAGGGGGGAGGGGCTGTATATGACGGCGCACGGCAGGGAACACACAGCTATTGAAACAAAAGATGTTATGTTCCCCTGGCGCTCTAATCAAACAGGCGGTGGCGGCTCTCCTCCCCTGCACAGGTAGGCTGCACTGGGGACACATGCTGCACTGGGGGACACTGGGGATACAGGCTGCACTGGGGGACACATGCTGCACTGGGGACACATGCTGCACTGGGGGACACATGCTGCACTGGGGGACACTGGAGACACAGGCTGCACTAGGGACACAGGCTGCACTGGGGGACACAGGCTGCACTGGGGGACACATGCTGCACTGGGGGACACTGGGGGACACAGGCTGCACTGGGGGGACACTGGGGACACAGGCTGCACTGGGGGACACATGATGCACTGGGGGACACTGGGGACACAGGCTGCACTGGGGGACACATGCTTCACTGGGGGGGGGGCACATGCTGCACTGGAGGGGGACACAGGCTGCATGGGGGGGACACATGCTGCACTGGGGAGGGGACACATGCTGCACTGGGGGGGGGGGACACATGCTGCACTGGGGGACACTGGGGACACATGCTGCACTGGGGGACACTGGGGACACAGGCTGCACTGGGGGACACATGCTGCACTGGGGGGGGGGACATGCTGCACTGGAGGGGGACACAGGCTTCACTGGGGACACATGCTGCACTGGGGGGGGACACATGCTGCACTGGGGGGGCACATGCTGCACGGGGGGGGGGGGGGACACATGCTGCCCTGGGGGACACTGGGGACACATGCTGCCCTGGGGGGACACTGGGGACACATGCTGCACTGGGGGACACTGGGAACACATGCTGCACTGGGGGACACTGAGGGACACATGCTGCACTGGGGGACAGAGGCTGCACTGGGGGGGGGGGGACACAGGCTGCACTGGGGGGGGGGGGGCACAGGCTGGCTGCATTGGTGGACAAAGTTGTTGTTAAAGCGGTTCTGCATTGTCTTTATGTTTTTTTTTTTTACTGCAATGCAATGGCTTATGCAATGCAGTTTAGGTACTCACGTGTCCTTTGATGTAAACCGGCAGCAGCTTCTTTCAAAAAGATTGATGATTTCTAGAAATTTTTCATGCTGGGGGCCATCTTGCCTGTGGGCATTTGAACCCACACAGGCACTTCAGATGGCCCAGCATGCACCGCCGTTACTGCGCCGATCTCGCGCGTGCGCAGTAACGGCGAAGTGCAGCTCACGTTCTCCGAAAACTCGCGAGATGTCGGCACATCTTCCGACATCTCGCGAGATTTCGGAAGATGTGGCTGACATCTCGCGAGATTTCGGAAGATGTGGCCGACATCTCGCGAGATTTCGGAAGATGTGGCCGAAATCTCGCGAGATTTCGGAAGATGTCCGCACTGACTCCTGGGAACAGTGACACCAGATCCCAGGAGACAGTGCGGCCTGACGGCGATCGACGCAGAGACCCCGCCCACCGCCGCAGAGACAGAGGACAGGAAGTCAGCGATTATCAAAGTAAGTGAAAAAAAAAAACACACTTCATTTAGTACTCTTTGCCTGATTTGGAAGGCAAAGAGATTTACTAAATGAAATGTGTGCCGAACCGCTTTAATATTTATTTTTATAACTTAATTCTGCATAAAACATTTAAGTGTCATTTTTAATGAGATCATTTATGAGGGTGTGTTTAGGGGCGGGATTAGGGGAGGGACAGGGTAGGGGTTGGGTGGGGCAACTGGTGGCGAGTAACCCTTGAGGTCTGGCTAGTAGCTCAGGAAATTTTGAGCCCTGTATATATATATATATATTATTATTATTATTTCAGGTACTTATATAGCGATGTCAATTTACACAGCGCTTTACATATACATTGTAAATTCACATCAGTCCCGACCCTCAAGGAGCTTACAAACACAGTTTACGATGCTCAGTTATGAATGGTCAATCAGTGATCACTGACTCTGTGCATTCAGAAAAGGAAGGAGCTGTTAAATGACAGATTTACCAGCGCCTTCCTCCGCTCTCCATCCTGAAAGTTCTGGAACAGGGGGGGCACACAATGGGGGACTGGAGGACGATGGGGGGGTCCAGAGGAGCACAGAGGAAGACACAGATGGGAGCCGGAGGAGGATACAGGGGACACTCAGGAACGATCGGTGCGGCGGTGGCGGACGTTATAATCACTGATCTCCCTGTGTGTCTTTCAATAAAGCAGCTAAAGCCATGGAAGGAAGAGGAGGAGAAGTGGCTGTCAGCTGCTTTATTGAAAGACACACAGGGAGATCAGTGATTATAACTTCCCCTGTCGCCGCACCGATCATCCCTGAGTGTCCAGGTATCGGATTAGGCATCAGGAGTACAAGTAAGCAAAAAGCTTGGTATCGGGACAACCCCATCAATTAACCTACCAGCGTGTCTTTGCAGTGTGGGAATAAACTGGTTCACCCAGAGATAACCCACCAAAACCACAGGTAGAACATGCAAACTCCATGCAGGTAACTCTTAATGACATTGATGTATGTTTGGGGTGGTTGTCCTGCTGTAGAATAAATTTGGGGCCAATCACACACCTCCCTGACGGTAGGACATGATAGATAAGTATCTACCTGTATTTCTCAGCATTGAGGACACCACTGATCCTCACCAAATCTCCAACTCCATTTGTAGAAATGCAACCCCAAACGTGCAAGGAAGCTCCACCATGCTTCACAGTTTCCTGCAGACACTCATTATTGTATTGCTCATTAGTCCAAAGCACCTGCCACCATTTTTCTGAACCCCAGTTCATCGTTCAGTCGCTCAGCCTTGTTTCCACATCCTATGCATGTCTCATACTATGCCCAATGGTTGTATGTTGTGCTGTCAAGATAGGCATCTAAAGAAATGCTCTGTGTAGGAGCATCTTTCCTGGGACCGGTGATGTGTCGAATACTGTCCCCCGTCGGATAGTGTCCGCCCTGTACTGCGCTTGTACAGAGGACAAGGAGATGCCAAAAGTCTCCGAAGATGAACGGCGCCTGCGCACTGAGTCCAGGTTCAAGCCCCACCATCCAAGTGGACCTAGAGTTAGAATAGAAAATTGCATAGCGAAGCGAGGCCGTGCCCGAAGCGTGGCGAGCGAAGCGAGCCTGCAAGGGGCCCTGTTACTAAGTGCTACCATATGTCCACTTGCATGGTGGGGCTTGAACCTTCATATTCGGAGACTTTCGGAGTCTCCTTGTCCTTCGTACTGCGCAAGCGCTGCACCTGCGCAGTACGGGTCGAACACTATCCAATGGGGGGACAGTTTTTGGCAGAACACCGGCAACACTCTTTAATCTTCTCACCCTCCTTCTCCATTTTATCATGGTGTTATGAGTTTTGACACCCGTTAGATTGTGGGGGGCTTTAACCACTTACTTGGTATCTTTCTATCTCCCGTCTGATCAATGTTTATAAACAATGTTACTTTGTATTTCTCTATCTTCCATCTAAACAATGTTTATAAACAATGTTACTTTGTATTTCTCTATCTTCCATCTGATCAAGGTTTATAATTAATGTTCCTTTGTATCTTTCTATCTCCAGTTTGAACAATGTTTAAAAAAAATGTTACTTTGTATCTTTCTATCTCCTGTCTGATCAATGTTTATAAACAATGTTCCTTTGTATCTTTCTATCTCCCATCTGATCAATGTTTATAAACAATGTTACTTTGTATCGCTCTATCGCGCATCCAGTCAATGTTTATAAACAGTGATACTTTGTCTCTCTCTATCTCCTGTCTGAACAATGTTTATAAACAATGTTACTTTGTAGCTCTCTATCTCCTGTCTGATCAATGTTTATAAACAATGTTACTTTGTAGCTCTCTATCTCCCATCTGATCAATGTTTATAAACATTTATAAATGTTTATAAAGTGTATATTATTTGGTCTTTGTGAAGGTTATAGAGTCTACAAGCTATGGTGCCAATCTCTGAAAATTGATCACACCTGATGTACTGGTGGCCTATCTAATTTCTTGAGACCCCAACAAGCCAGGAAAGTACAAATACCCCCAAATGACACCTTTTTGCAAAATAGACATTCCAATGTATTTAGTAAGAAGCATGGTGAGTTTTTTTAAGTTGTAATTTTTTTGCCACAATTCTTTGCAAAATTAAGATTTGTTTTTCTTTTATTTTTCACAAAAGTGTCAAAATGACAAGTTATTTCTCACACACAGCATGTGCATACCACAAATGACACCCCAAAACACATTCTACTCCTCCTCCTGAGTATGATGATACCACATGTGTAAGACTTTTACACAGCCTGGCCACATACATGCAGGGAGCACCTTCAGGCATTCTAGGGACATAAATTGCACATTTCATGACTACCTATTACACTTTTGAAGGCCCTGGACAATGCAAACACCAGAAAAAAAATGACCCCCTTTTGTAAAGCAAACACCCCAACGTATAGTCTATAAGGCATAATGAATCTTTTGAACATGTCATTTTTTCCCACAAGTTTTTGGAAAATGTGGAAAGAAAATGAAAACACGTTTTCTTTTACACAAAGTTGTCCATTTATAAGATATTTCTAGCCCATAGCATGTATGATGAAGCATGGATGAGCATGGCTGGGCATGGATGGGCATGGCTTGGCATGGATGAGAATAGCTAGGCATGGCTGGGCATGGATGGGCATGGCTTGGATGAGAATGGCTTGGCATGGCTGGGCATGGATAATCATGGCTGGGCATGGCTGGAGCATGGATGATCATGGCTTGAGCATGGATGGAGCATGAATGGGCAGAGATCAGCGCTGTGGGCACTTCAGATCCAGCCCACAACGCTCCTTCCTCTCCTCGCACACTGTACCGATTGGTGCGAGGAGTTGGGGAGGAGGGGAGGAGCTGAACCGGACATGCTCCGGTCTGTTTACAACTGATCATTCCATCATTGGACGGGGTGATCACGTGGTAAAGGACCGCTGTCATTGGCCCTTTACCCCATTCCGTGGTGCGCCGGGTCCTCCGTAACAGTCACGGACATTCCCAGGTGCGCGCCCCAGGGGGTGCACGGGAGCGCGATTCTGGAGTTATCCGACTGCGCTGTAGCTGTCATTTGGCTATGGTCTGGTTGGCAACTGGTTAATCAGCTAGCTGCGTCCTTAACCACTCCAGCCCCGAAAGATTTTACCGCCTTCCTGACCAGAGCACTTTATGCGATTCGCCACTGTGGCGTTTTAACTGACAATTGTGCGGTCGTGCGACATTGCACCCAAACAAAATTGACGTCCCTTTTTCCCCACAAATAGAGCTTTCTTTTGGTGGTATTTGATCACCCCTGCGGTTTTTTATTTTTTGCGCTATAAACAAAAAAATAGCGACAATTTTGAGAAAAACACAATTTTTTTTACTTTTTGCTATAATAAATACCCCCCAAAAATATATATAAAAAACAAGTTTCCCTCAGTTTAGGGCGATACGTATTCTTCTACATATTTTTGGTAAAAATTTTTTTAGCAATAAGCGAATATTGATTGGTTTGCGCAAAAGTTATAGCGTCTAGAAAATAGGGGATAGTTTTATGGCATTTTTATTCTTATTATTATTTTACTAGTAATGGCGGCGATCTGCGTTTTTTTATCGGGACTGCGATATTATGGCGGACACGTCAGACAATTTTGACACATTTTTGGGACCACTGGCATTTTTACAGCGATCAGTGCTATAAAAATGCATTGATTACTGTAAAAATGTCACTGGCAGTGAAGGGGTTAACCACCAGGGGGGTGATCAAG
Source organism: Lithobates sylvaticus (assembly GCA_028564925.1). Taxonomy (NCBI): domain Eukaryota; kingdom Metazoa; phylum Chordata; class Amphibia; order Anura; family Ranidae; genus Lithobates; species Lithobates sylvaticus. The sequence goes on along the minus strand of CM053028.1, from coordinate 547,284,515 downwards.
GGGTTAATGTGTTACTTAGTGTGTGTTCTAACTGAAGGGGGGAGGGGACTGTGCAGGCGAGATGACAGATCAATGTTCATACTCTGTATGAACAGACAATCTGTCTGTTCCCCCCTCAGAGAACCGTGATCTCCGTGTGCCCCAAGCGATCGCGGGAGCCCGGCGGTAAGCGTGACTCACATCGGCTCCGCGGCCGAGCGGGGGGAGCGCCCCTAGTGGCGAAATATAAAAGTGACGTAACGTGACGGCGATTCGCGCAGCCGAGCCATGTTGCGGCAGTACAACTGCGGCGGCTGGTCGGCAAGCGGTTAACAACCATGAGTCATCATCTGTCAGCTGGCTTCCCCACTGACAGACGAATGTAAAGAAAAGAATGCCAGCAATGACAAAATAAAAAAACGGCGTGGGGCCCCCCCCCAAAATCCAATCCTTATCCGTGCATGCAGCCCAGCAGGTCAGGAAAGGGAGGGGGAGGCTAGCAAGTACCCCCCTCCTGAACCATACAAGATAACATGCCCTAAACATGGGGGGGGGGGGTGCTTTGGGGAAGGGGGGCTCTACGCCCCCCACCCCAAAGCACCTTGCCCCCATGTTGATGGGGACAAGAGCCTCTTACCAACAACCCTGGGCTGTGGTTGCTGAGGTCTGCAGGCGGGGGCTTATCGGAAACCTAGAAGCCCCCTTAAACAAGGGGACTCTCAGCCATTACCCCTACCCATTCCCCAAAAAAGTGCCAAAAAGTAATAGAAACACGGACACAGTTTCTGACAAATCCTTTATTAAAATATAAAAAACAGTGTCCCCCGATGTAGATCAGTAATCAATCACGCCACACGTTGACCCGAAAAGATAAGAAAAATTTGCACTTGCCGACACGGAGGTTCTCTGCTAATGCAGGCTCCTCTGTTTGACATTTCTTTTATAGGTAAGAGGAGGGGCCAGGGCTCAAGTCCTGCAGGAACGCATGGGAACGGAGTTCCTGTACTTTTTCCACAACAGGAACTTAGTTCCCGTTAGCAGCCGTGTCCCGCAAGACTTTGAAGTATGTGAGCTGTGTGGCAGGGCTACACCAGCAGCTGCCGACACAGCTCGCAATAGTAAGTGCCGCACACCTGACCATTCAGGAATTGCCAGTAGGGGGCCCCATGACAGCTTCCGCTTCGATCTACCTGTCAATCACAGCTAGCTGACAGGTAGATCAGGTCCCTGCTGCTAAGAGATTGTATTTAGTCAGACCTCTCGTGATGCACTCCTCCCCGCCGGCCCCTCCTGATTTTCTGTCTCCTCATCCCCCCCCCCAGTCTCCTGCATACTTTCTCTGTGTGTCCCGCTGAATCCCCCCCCTCCTCTATCTTCAGTGCCATATGATGAGGGAACCCAGAGGAGGAGCACAGCTATTCTGCTCACAGGACATGCAGGGAGAGAGGTGAGCTGAGGGAGGAACATCAGTTTGGGGTGGTAAGCTGAGCACAATACCTGACAAAGTTTAATGCCAGGAGGGAAGTTTATGTGGAAATATGTGAAGGGTTGGAATAGCAGCGAGTGTGTGTTGGAGCCCTGCAGAGTTTGCAGCCCCCGAGCTAACATACATCTCCTAAGCAGGAACATATCACTATCTCCCCAAGCATTCTGTCCAGATAATGTGCAGTTCATTTATGACCTTTCCGTTTAACCCTGTGTTATCCAAACTCTGTTCAATGAAAAGTGTAAACTCACCACATAAACACTATATACAAAATAACATTCCCCAAAAAAGATCAGAACATGATGTTCACATTTGCATGGAAGCACAATTGAATGAATGCTGATTATTCAGAGAATTACCATATTTATTGAGGATTGTTTTTTTTTTTATGTACTAACAGTTAAGCTTCATAAACACAATACGAAATTTGGATGAAAAATACCACTTTTGAAGCGTTCGTGCATATGAGCGTATCATTTTTTTTATTTGGTGGGCGAGTGGATCTTGGGTGGGAGTTCCCTCACTTTTTTCCCCAGGACTTGACCCCTGGGAGGGGCCACCTGTCTACATTACCTGGTGGCACTGCCCCCCGTTACTTTATACCCCTCTATCTCCTGTCTGATCAATGTTTATAAACAATGTTACTTTGTATCTATCTATCTCCTATCTAATCAATGTTTATAAACAATGTTATTTTATATATCTCTATCTCCCGTCTGCTCAATGTTTATAAACAATGTTACTTTGTATCTCTCTATCTCCCGTCTGAACAATGTTTATAAACAATGTTACTTTGTATCTCTCTGTCTTATGTCTGATCAATGTTTATAAACAATCTTACTTTGTATCTCTCTATCTCCTGTCTGATCAATGTTTATAAACAACGTTACTTTGTATTTTCTATCTCCTGTCTGAACAATGTTTATAAACAATCTTACTTTGTATCTCTCTATCTCCCATCTGATCGATGTCAGATGCGGCAAATTCCTAGGTGCAATGTACAGTATCTCTCTATCTCCCGTCTGAACAATGTTTATAAACAATGTTACTTTGTATCTCTCTGTCTTATGTCTGATCAATGTTTATAAACAATCTTACTTTGTATCTCTCTATGTCCAGGCTGATCAATGTTTATAAACAATGTTACTTTGTATCTCTCTATCTCCTGTCTGATCAATGTTTATAAACAATGTTACTTTGTATTTTCTATCTCCTGTCTGAACAATGTTTATAAACAATCTTACTTTGTATCTCTCTATCTCCCATCTGATCGATGTCAGATGCGGCAAATTCCTAGGTGCAATGTACAGTATCTCTCTATCTCCCGTCTGAACAATGTTTATAAACAATCTTACTTTGTATCTCTCTATCTCCAGGCTGATCAATGTTTATAAACAATGTTACTTTGTATCTCTTGTGGTAGTGTGGTACCCCACCAGCAGAATGATGCAGGGTTCTCAACCAGGCAGGTTGAGGGGCTCCAGGGGAGTTGTTTATTTGGGAGGAAACTGGCTTTTCAGTTTCCTCATTGTTTATTAAAATCCACTTTGGGACCTGGAGCCCGGTGATTTCTTAGAGATCCGGGTGGGATGAAATCCCCAATCCTGGATCCGGGTTTTTTGAGATCCACCAGCACACTGACTGGTCAGGTGTGTGCTGGGCTATTTGTAGACACCTGACCATGGTTCTGGGCTCCACCCTCCCGAGGAGTCCAGGCTTGCAAGGGAGAACCCAGAGAGTGCAGGCTGCCCTGTGTAAACCAGAGACCAGAGACCTGAGTCTGAGGTTGCTGACAGTAGTCAGGAGAGCTCCATGTGGGAGCCTGAGCAGTGGTGCATCTGCTGCTGAAGAGAGCCAGGTGGCTCGGTATTTTTGCAATGCTGCATGTGTAAGCCAGGAGGCTGAATATCCTTTTGTTTGTTGCTGGCAGTGAAAACCCCCTGCGAGGGAAACCATCTTTTGTTTTCATTTATGGAACTTTGTTTTTCTTTTTTTTAATAAAAGTGGGCCAACAAGCCCTTAAACGGCATGACTGGCGTTGACTCTGCTCACTGGTGTGCTCTACACAGGCGCTAAAGAACCCCCAATATCACACTCTCTATCTCCTGTCTGATAAATGTTTATAAACAATGTTATTTTGTATTTTCTATCTCCTGTCTGAACAATGTTTATAAACAATCTTACTTTGTATCTCTCTCTATCTCCTGTCTGATAAATGTTTATAAACAATGTTATTTTGTATTTTCTATCTCCCGTGTGAACAATGTTTATAAACAATGTTACTTTTGTATCTCTCTGTCTTATGTCTGATCAATGTTTATAAACAATCTTACTTTGTATCTCTCTATCTCCCATCTAATCAATGTTTATAAACAATGTTCCTTTGTATCTCTCTATCTCCAGTCTGATTGATGTTTATACACAATGTTACTTTGTATCTCTCTATCTCCTGTCTGATCAATGTTTATAAACAATGTTACTTTGTATTTATCTCCCATCCGATAAAAGGATGATAGACAATGTTACATTGTATATATCTCCCGTCTGATCAATGTTTATAAAAAATGTTACTTTGTATCTCTCTATCTTCCATCTGATTAATGTTTATAAACAATGTTATTTTGTATCTCTCTCTCTCCCGTCTGATTAATGTTTATAAACAATGTTATTTTGTATCTCTCTATCTCCCGTCTGATAGATGTTTATACACAATGTTACTTTGTATCCCTCTATCTCCAGGCTGATCAATGTTTATAAACAATGTTACTTTGTATCTCTCTATCTCCAGGCTGATCAATGTTTATAAACAATGTTACTTTGTATCTCTCTATCTCCCATCTGATCGATGTCAGATGCGGCAAATTCCTAGGTGCAATGTACAGTATGTACATAGGATGTGTTTTCCAGACACCCATCTGATCTGCACAGAAATGTTCAGTGATTCCACACTATTTAATTTCTATTTTTATTACAAATCTACGTTTCCAGGTACAACATTTCTAACAGCTTGTTAATGACATGTATTTTTCCCCAGATGGATCGATTTCAGAGAACGTTCTTTCGTGTATAATCTATATATCTCCTCTTTGTTTGCAGCATTAGAAAGAGTCGCAGGCTCAGCCTCACCCTCTGTAGGAATGTACAGAGCCAACCAGGCTTGTTTACTCGGTTTGATAGACTTTTCACTTTCGTTTCTGTCGGCGAGGTGACCTGAAGGCGGAGCTGGAATTTCCCTAAAGTCTAAACATTTCTACAGCTCCTTTAACACTTAGTTTAGGGTACGACTTCTTCCGAGTACGCACTGATCGTCAGCTGGATATACTATAGGAGCCCGGAGCCTCTTCCCGTCCTGGATGCAGACAAAGGTTTATAATTCGTCAAGGAAATACAATTCTGCTCAACATAGTTCGATGTTTCCTGTCTACTCCGATCAGGAAGTATCCAAAGTCTGCTGTACATGTCGTCTTCCAGCTCCTGCTGGTTCCCTGGCTGCAGCTTCTCTGTTTGATAACCATCTGAGAGTCCACACCAGAGCGCATCGAATCTTATCTTCAACATAACGACCGCCATGGAGAATGGAAAAAGCTTCGTCCACCAAGCGTATTACTTCAGCGAAGACTCCCCCTGTATCTCTAAGTCTTGTAGTTGGGCCCGAGGACAGTTGAGGAAGCAGAAAGGGACGCCCGATAAGGAGAAAAAAACTAAACCGAATACACTGAACATTGAGGAAGTCAATAGATGTCTACAGGAACCCAGAAGAGAGCAAGGTAAAGCAGCTAGTGAAACAGAGCGAGCCAGGGAGCTGAGTACATCGAACTTTGAGAACGTCACTAGATGTCTACAAGAGCCAAGTAGAAGAGCGCAAGGTAAAGCAGCCAGTGAAACAGAGAGAGCCAGGGAGCTGAGTACATCGAACATTAAGAACGTCACTAGATATCTACAAGAACCAAGTAGAAGAGCGCAAGGTAAAGCAGCCAGTGAAACAGAGCGAGCCAGGGAGCTGAGTACATCGAACATTGAGAACGTCACTAGATGTCTACAAGAACCAAGTAGAAGAGCACAAGGTAAAGCAGCCAGTGAAACAGAGCGAGCCAGGGAGCTGAGTACATCGAACTTTGAGAACGTCACTAGATGTCTACAAGAACCAAGTAGAAGAGCGCAAGGTAAAGCAGCCAGTGAAACAGAGCGAGCCAGGGAGCTGAGTACATCGAACTTTGAGAACGTCACTAGATGTCTACAAGAGCCAAGTAGAAGAGCGCAAGGTAAAGCAGCCAGTGAAACAGAGAGAGCCAGGGAGCTGAGTACATCGAACATTAAGAACGTCACTAGATATCTACAAGAACCAAGTAGAAGAGCGCAAGGTAAAGCAGCCAGTGAAACAGAGCGAGCCAGGGAGCTGAGTACATCGAACATTGAGAACGTCACTAGATGTCTACAAGAACCAAGTAGAAGAGCACAAGGTAAAGCAGCCAGTGAAACAGAGCGAGCCAGGGAGCTGAGTACATCGAACTTTGAGAACGTCACTAGATGTCTACAAGAACCAAGTAGAAGAGCGCAAGGTAAAGCAGCCAGTGAAACAGAGCGAGCCAGGGAGCTGAGTACATCGAACTTTGAGAACGTCACTAGATGTCTACAAGAACCAAGTAGAAGAGCGCAAGGTAAAGCAGCCAGTGAAACAGAGCGAGCCAGGGAGCTGAGTACATCGAACATTGAGAACCTCACTAGATGTCTACAAGAACCAAGTAGAAGAGCACAAGGTAAAGCAGCCAGTGAAACAGAGCGAGCCAGGGAACTGAGTACATCGAACATTGAGAACGTCACTAGATGTCTACAAGAACCAAGTAGAAGAGCGCAAGGTAAAGCAGCCAGTGAAACAGAGCGAGCCAGGGAGCTGAGTACATCGAACATTGAGAACCTCACTAGATGTCTACAAGAACCCAACAAAAGAGCGCAAGGAAAAGCAGCCAGTGAAACAGAGAGAGCCAGGGCACTGGCTACATCGAACTTTGACAACGTCACTAGATGTCTACAAGCACCCAACAAAAGAGTGCAAGGTAAAGCAGCCAGTGAAACAAAGCGAGCCAGGGCACTGGCTTCATCATGGAACGTTGAGGACATCGCCAGACGTCTACAAGAATCAAGGAGAAGAGCAAAGGATAAAACAGAGCGAGCCAAGACTGTTATTTCAGACTTCAGGAGATGGTTGGAAGACCTTACAGAGACAATTCTGAATAACATCTCCAGCCAGAAACAGATCTCAGTCTCTGATTTGATCCATCAGCTGGGAATAAAAAACGATGAACTGTCCAAAAAAAACGAGGAGCTGGTTGAAACAACGACGGATCCGTTGACTGTTCTACAGGAATCAGCCAGACAGCCAATACCAGTATCAGACAATGATACTGAGGATAGAGATGAGGGTGGTAAGAGACACAATGAACTTCCTGGTAGTGGAGTTGGTTGGGATAAGGTTGGTGTCTCACACACATTCGGTTCACCTTATATACTTACAGGGGTAAATAGACTATATGACCTACCAGAACCTGTAGAGATATTACTGGATGAAAACACAGCTCATAATTTCCTGCATCTATTGGATGACGGGAGGACTGCATCCTGTTCATTTATAAACAAGAATCTTCCAGACACCCCAGAGAGGTTTGAGTTTCGTCCTCAGGTACTGAGCAGTCAGAGTTTCTCCACTGGGCGTCATTGCTGGGATGTCGAGGTCCAGGGGTCAGATAACTGGAGGGTGGGGATGTGTTACCCCAGTATAGACAGGAAAGGTGGGGTTCAGTCAGTGATTGGAAATAATAAGAAGTCCTGGTGTTTCTCTAGGAGTCATGATTGCTATTTTGCGATACATGACGGTAAAAAGGCCCACTTGTTCGGCAGCATCTCCAGTGGAACCGTAAGGGTGTCTCTGGATTACGACTCTGGGCTCATCGCCTTTTATGAGTTGGGTATCTCAATCCGACACCTCCACACCTTTACCGCCACCTTCACCGAACCCCTCCATGCCGTGATAGGTGTGTGGAGGGGGTGTGTAAAGATGCCTGGGAGCAAATCGGGAGGGGCGGGGAATTTAAAAGAAAGGAGCAATCCAATGGGCTGAAGCAGTGGGTGGAGACTTTTGTAGGGTATCTCAATGTAGATGCCATTTATATCTGAGATCTTTCTGTATCTCCTGTGTTGACCACTGTGATTGGCTGTAGAGCATTGGAGTGAAGGGGATTTTATATTAATTGCCCTCCTCCATTGGCCATTGGTAGTGTCACTGAGATAATCAATTAACTTTTTTTGGATTACAGCTCAAAATATGGCGCTAGCCATGGAAGCCACCCAAAGCAGGCTGCCCTTGTTCTCCAGGTTTCTCCTATCTATCTATCTACGGTATCTATCTACGGTATCTATCTATCTACGGTATCTATCTATCTACGGTATCTATCTATCTACGGTATCTATCTATCTACGGTATCTATCTGTCTATCTATCTATCTATCTATCTATCTATCTACGGCAGGCATCCTCAAACTATGGCCCTCCAGCTGTTGCAGAACTACACATCCCATGAGGCATTGTAAAACTCTAACATTCACAGACATGACTAGGCATGATGGGAATTATAGTTCCTGAACAACTGGAGGGCCGTAGTTTGAAGACCCCTGATCTACGGTATCTATCTATCTATCTACGGTATCTTTCTATCTATCTATCTATCTATCTATCTATCTATCTATCTATCTATCTATCTATCTATCTATCTATCTATCTATCTATCTATCTATCTATCTATCGGCCTAGGCAAGCAATAGCCCATTCAATTTTCTTTCGGTACCGTTCAGTAGAACACAATGATTACTGCTAGCTCCTAAAGCCACCAGCAGTAACAGTATTCAAAAAGTCCAACAGGCTGATTGTACCCAAATCGAAGGATTTTGTCTGCATGGAGCCTGCATGTTTGAATTGGGGGCAACCAACCTGCCCATAGATGGATCGAATCTCAGCCAGTCGCCGCTGAACTGGCCGAGATTCGATCCATCTATGGCCGGCTTTAGTGGTTTGCACTTCTGCTTGGGGACCAAAGTTTGAAGCCAGGATGCTACGTGCATGGAGTTTGCATTTTCAACATGGGTGCAACCATGGATTGACTTGGGTTCAACCCAGGGCTGGACTGGGACAAAGATGTGGCCCTGGACTTCAGGGTACAGCACATCAGGGCACAGCACATTAGGGTACAGAGCCCAGCACATCAGGGCACAGGGTAAAGCACATCAGGGCACAGCACATCAGGGTACAGAGCCCAGCAGCACATCAGGGTATAGCACATCAGGACACAGCACATGGCACATCAGGGTACAGGACACAGCACATCAGGGTACAGGACACATCACATCAGGGTACAGAGCCTAGCACATCAGGGTACAGGGTACAGCACATCAGGGCACAGCACATCGGGGTACAGAGCCCAGCAGCACATCAGGGTATAGCACATCAGGACACAGCACATGGCACATCAGGGTACAGGACACAGCACATCAGGGTAAAGAGCCCGGCACATCAGGGCACAGGGTAAAGCACATCAGGCCACATCAGGGTACAGGGTACAGCACATCAGGCCACATCAGGGTACAGGGTACAGCACATCAGGACACAGCACATCAGGGTACAGAGCCCAGCAGCACATCAGGGTATAGCACATCAGGACACAGCACATGGCACATCAGGGTACAGGACACAGCACATCAGGGCACGTCAGGGTACAGTACATCAGGGTACAGGACATCAGGGTACAGGACATCAGGGTACAGGACATCAGGGCACACGACATCGGGGCACACGACATCGGGGCACATAGCACATCAGGGCATTGGACACATCAGGGCACTTCAAGGCACAGGGCACATCAGGGCATGGGGCACATAGCACATCAGGGCACATCAGTGTACATTGGGGCACATCAGGGTACATTGGGGCACATCAGTGTACATTGGGGCACATCAAAGCACATGGGGCACATCAGGCACATCGGGCACATCAGGGTACATTGGGGTACATCGCCGCGGACCACTGGGGGAACTCACTGCAGAACAACTGGGAAACCCCAGTTGAAAAACTTAGGCTAACAAATTAGGCGGCTGCTGAAACTGGCCCACTGAGCCATCGGCCCACCGGGAAACTCCCGGTAGTCCCGATGGCCAGTACATACCTGGTTCAACCTGCCTGCCCATAGATGGATCAAATCTCGGTCGGTTCCCTGCTAAACCGGACAAGATTCGATCCATCTATGACTGGCTTTGGTGGTTTGCGCTTCTGCCTGGGGTCCAAAGTTTGAAGCCAGGGTGCTATCTGCACGGGGTTTGCATGTTCTCCCTAAGCTTGTGTAGGTTTCCTTTGTGATCTCTTGTTTCCTCCCACATTACAAAGACATGCTGGTAGGTTAATTGTCTCCTGTCTAAGTTGGCCCTAGTATGTGTATATATGACTGTGAGATAGGGACCTTAGAATGCTCCCTCCCTAAGGACGGGGACTGGTGGGAATGTTCAGTATGTACAAAGCTGTGAAAATTGTGTAATAAATAAATAAATCTATGATCAATCCATTTATCTATTATTCGTGTGCTGGAAAACCGAACCTAGGTGGAGGCGGTTATATCATTACTTATATTTACAGCGCCTCTTTAACAAAAATCTTCTAGGGGCTGCAAAAGCGATTTCAAACATCTTGCTCAACCTGAACTTGTAGAAGACTCTCCACAATGTGGGACATTGCAACAACATTCCGACATGGCCTCAGGCAAGGGTGCAACTACAGATCATTGCGCCCAACAATTACATTTTAATAGAGACCAATCCCCTCCCTCCAGCAATCTCTATACTGTTCTTAACATAAGTTACCCTATATTGTCAAAAGTATTGGGACACCCGCCTTTACAAGCACATAAACTTCAATGGCATCCCAGACTTAGTCTGTAGGGTTCAATATTGAGTTGGCCCACCCTTTGCAGCTATAACAGCTTCAACTCTTCTGGGAAGGCCGTCCACAAGGTTTAGGAGGGTGTCTATGGGAATGTTTGACCATTCTTCCAGAAGTGCATTTGTGATGTCAGACACCGATGTTGGACGAGAAGGCCTGGCTCACAGTCTCCACTCAAATTCATCCCAAAGGTGTTCTATCGGGTTGAGGTCAGGACTCCTCCACCACAAACTCGCTCATCAATGTCTTTATGGACCTTGCTTTGTGCACTGATCCAAATCATTTGGTGGAGGGGGGGATTATGGTGGGGGGTTGCTTTTCAGGGGTTGGGTTTGGCCCCTTAGTTCCAGTGAAGGGAACTCTTAAGGCGTCAGCATACCAAGACATTTTGGACAATTTCATGCTCCCAACTTTGTGGGAACAGTTTGGGGATGGCCCTTTTCTTTTCCAACACGACTGCGCACCAGTGCACAAAGCGAGGTCCATAAAGACTTGGATGAGCGAGTTTGGGGTGGAGGAACTTGACTGACCTGCACAGAGTCCTGACCTCAACCCAATAGAACACCTTTGGGATGAATTAGAGTGGAGACTGTGAGCCAGGCCTTCTTGTTCACATCAGTGCCTGACCTCACAAAGGCACTTCTGGAAGAATGGTCAAACATTCCCATAGACACTCTCCTAAACCTTGTGGACAGCCTTCCCAGAAGAGTTAAAGCTGTTATAGCTGCAAAGGGTGGGCCAACTCAATATTGAACTGCCCCCCCTAATCTCTATGTGCCAGCCCCTAATCTCCATGCGGGGTGCCAGACTTGCCGGAGTTCTACAAATTTTAAATTTTTTCTGAAGCACGTGATTAGAGCCGGAGGAGCTGGGGAAGCCGCCGAATCTGTGACCTGGATAGGGTAAGTGCGGGGCTGGCGGCTGGCGAGCGCGTGGGGGGGTTGTTTGCCGCCCCCCAAAAAATGGAGTACCAGGGGGTACGGGGTCATTGTCACAGGAGGTATAAGGTCAGTGTCACAGGAGGTACAGGGTCAGTGTTATGGAGGTACAGGGTCAGTGTCACAGGGGGGTACAGGGTCAGTGTTACAGGGAGGTACAGGGTCAGTGTCACAGGGGGGTATAGGGTCAGTGTCACAGGGGGGTACAGGGTCAGTGTCACAGGGGGTATAAGGTCAGTGTTCTGGGGGTACAGGGTCAGTGTCACAGGAGGTACAGGGTCAGTGTCACAGGGGGTATAAGTTCAGTGTTCTGGGGGTACAGGGTCAGTATCACAGGAGGGTACAGGGTCAGTGTCACAGCAGGTATATGGTCAGTGTCACAGGAGGTACAGGGTCAGTGTCACAGAGGGTACAGGGTCAGTGTCACAGGGGTTACAGGGTCAGTGTCACAGGTGGTATAGGGTCAGTGTTCTGGGGGTACAGGGTCAGTGTCAAAGGGGGTACAGGGTCAGTGTCACAGGGGGTACAGGGTCAGTGTCACACGTGGTATAGGGTCAGTGTTCTGGAGGTACAGGGTCAGCGTCACGGGGGGTATAAAATTTGTGTCAAAGGGGGTACAGTGTCACAGGTGGTATAGGGTAAGTGTTCTGGGGGTACAGGGTCAGTATCACAGGAGGTACAGGGTCAGTATCACAGGAGGGTACAGGGTCAGTGTCACAGGAGGTACAGGGTCAGTGTCACAGGGGTTACAGGGTCAGTGTCACAGGGGGTATAAGGTCAGTGTCACAGGGGGTACAGGGTCAGTGTCACAGGGGGTATAAGGTCAGTGTTCTGGGGATACAGGGTCAGTGTCTCAGGAGGTATAGGGTCAGTGCCACAGGGGGTAGAGGGTCAGTGTCACAAGAGGTACAGGGTCAGTGGCACAGGAGGTACAGGGTCAGCGTCACAGGGTGTACAGGGTCAGTGTCACAGGGTGTACAGGGTCAGTGTTATGGGGGTACAGGGTCAGTATCACAGGGTGTACAGGGTCAGTGTCACAGGGTGTACAGGGTCAGTGTTATGGGGGTACAGGGTCAGTGTCACAGGAGGGTACAGGGTCCGTATTATGCGGTACATGTTCAGTGTCACGGGGTGTACAGGGTCAGTGTTATGGGGGTACAGGGTCAGTGTTATGGGGGTACATGGTCAGTGTCACAGGAGGGTACAGGGTCAGTGTTCTGGGGGTACATGGTCAGTGTCACAGGAGGGTACAGGGTCATTGTTCTGAGGGTACAGGAACCATTATTAAATATAGGTTACATAGTTACATAGTAGGTGAGGTTGAAGTCCATCAAGTTCAACCTATGTGATATGAAATAAAAATAAAAATAACCTTAAATTGTGTCTTCAATTTCTGTGCTAAACCATACAACTGCGCAAGACCTCGGATTATTGTTCCATGCTATCTGCAGAGTATTACTCTTAAAGCAGTAGTAAAGTAAAAAAAAAATGATTTGGGCCCCCAGGGCGGTTTAAGCACAGTAGTATTACTGCGAGTGACCGGCGCTACAAGCCAGGCAACATACCTGTACATGTAAAATTGTAAAAAAAGAAGATGTTAAACAAATGTTAGAAATAGCAGCCCCACCCACACTCCACCCTGCAAAACTGGTGAGTGAGTCCACAGTTCACCCCCCCCCCCCCCCTGACAATTGCATATGTCCCTCGCCTCTGCTGTTCTTAGTCTCTGATTGCAAAAGACTGCCACTCCTCTGAAAAGTAATCCACACATGGATTGCTTTTCAGAGGCTTTTGACTTGGGCCTAAGGAGGTTATTTGTCACTTCCTCACCACCTGTTTTAACCCCCTAATTGCTGCATCACCCCTACCACAACCACGTGCATTGCAGTGGGGAAGTTGCAGCGCCATCTCTCTGGTAGGGGCTCAGGATGCTGTTAAGGTTGCCCTGCCTAAAGGCTTCCTGGTGAAGAGGAGTAAAAAGTCCCCTCCGGTGTCCTACTAAGTGCAGGGTGGGGACGAGGAGAGAGAGCAGGCTGCCCCGCGGCATTGATGGTGTACGCCATGTCCAAGCTGAGACCGGCTCAGTGCCCCACCGGAGGCTCTCATATTCCCCGCCAGCCCCTACCGAGCCACCCACTGTCACCCAGTTCGGGACCCTGATGAGCGGAGAGAACCTGGAGCAGAGCTTTAACTTGGGATTGGGGTCAGGAGTAGGCAGGGAAGAGGAAGAGCGGGAGGGGGGCTGACATACTATACCATGGGCCTCTGGGTTGTACTTGCCCTCTTCGCCTAAAGTTGCCAGTCAGCCAAAGGCCCTGGTGCAATAAACCAAGAAGGGTCCCCTGACCCCGGCCCTTTCCATCAGTCCCAGGGCCCTTCCCACTGATACTGGGGTCCTTTACTCCCGTTGTTGTGCCCTTCATTACAGTCCCGCAGCGTTACCCTTTCGCATGTTCTGCAGCGGGCCTCCTTCCTGTCTTCTTGGCGCCCCCTCGTGCTGGAGGAATACAATGCCAGGGCCCAGATGCAAGTGCAACCTTTGCGATCCTGGTAGTTCCACCACTGACCTTACTATTACTAGGTTTTGGACGATGTAAGAGGGCACTCAGGAAGATGTAAGGGGGCACTATGGAGGTTCTAAAAAACATCCTCCTCCAGAGTGCTCCCTTAATGCCTCCAGAGTGCCCCCTTACATCATCCACATTGCTCCCTTACATCCTCTAGAATGCTCCCCCTAGTGCCCTCTTGGTACCTACAGAGTACTCCAGATATCCTCCAGAGTGCCCCTTTAGTGCCTCTAGAGTGCCCCCTTACATCCTACAGAGTGCCCCCAACTGCCCCCTTAGTGCCTCTAGAGTGCCCCCTTAGTACAGTAGTACTAAGGCGCACTCTGGAGGGTGTAAGGGGGCAATTTGGAGGAGGATGTAAGGGGGCACTCTGGAGGATGTAAGGGAGCATTCTGGAGGCTGTAAAGGAGCACTCTGGAGGAGGATGTAAGGGGGAATTCTGGAGGATGTAAGGGAGCACTCTGGAGGAGGATGTAAGGGGGAATTCTGGAGGATGTAAGGGAGCACTCTAGAGGAGGATGTAAGGGGGAACTCTGGAGGAGGATGTAAGGGGCACTCTGGAGGATATAAGGGGGCACTCTGGAGGAGGATGTAAGAGAGCCCTCTGGAAGAGGATGTAAGGGGGAGCTCTGGAGGCTGTAAGGGAGCACTCTGGATGAGGATGTAAGGGGGCATTCTGGAAGAGGATGTAAGGGGTGCTCTGGAGGCTGTAAGGGAGCACTCTGGAGGAGGATGTAAGGGGGCATTCTGGAGGATGTAAGGGAGCACTCTGGAGGAGGATGTAAGGGGGCACTCTGGAGGATATAAGGGAGCACTCTGGAGGAGGATGTAAGGGGGCACTCTGGAGGAGGATGTAAGGGGGCATTCTGGAGGATGTAAGGGAGCACTCTGGAGGAGGATGTAAGGGGGCACTCTGGAGGAGGATGTAAGGGGCACTCTGGAGGATATAAGGGGGCACTCTGGAGGAGGACGTAAGGGGGCATTCTGGAGCATGTAAGGGGGCACTCTGGAGGAGGATGTAAGGGGGCATTCTGGAGGATGTAAGGGGGCACTCTGGAGGAGGATGTAAGGGGGCATTCTGGAGGATGTAAGGGAGCACTCTGGAGGAGGATGTAAGGGGGCACTCTGGAGGAGGATGTAAGGGGGCACTCTGGAGGAGGATGTAAGGGGCACTCTGGAGGATATAAGGGGGCACTCTGGAGGAGGACGTAAGGGGGCATTCTGGAGCATGTAAGGGGGCACTCTGGAGGAGGATGTAAGGGGGCATTCTGGAGGATGTAAGGGGGCACTCTGGAGGAGGATGTAAGGGGGCATTCTGGAGGATGTAAGGGAGAGCTCTGAAAGAGGATGTAAGGGAGCACTCTGGCGAAGGGTGTAAGAGAGCACTCTGGAGGATGTAAGAGAGCACTTTGGAGGATGTAAGGGGGCACTATGGAGGATGTAAGAGAGCACTTTGGAGGATGTAAGGGGGTGCTCTGGAGGATGTAAGCGTGCACTCTGGAGGAGGATGTGAGGGGGCACTCTGGTGGTATTGGTACTCAGTATTGGCGAGTACCGATAAAAAAATATTGGTAATCCTATCTCATACCGAAAACCGGTATTGGTACTGACCATGTTACAACCATTTCAGTATTTATCTTGTTTTAAATAAATGCCTTGTTATTTAATTTCCAATTTAAAAAAGTCTCACTGGACAGTGGACACTTCTCCTTTCCCTATGGGACAAAGTGCAAATTGCAAACTATCATTCCGCAGCTACAGAGCGAAGAATGCGGAGCTGAAGCTTGGCCCCCTCACAGAGTCTTCTCAGATCTTCTATCTCCTACAGAGATATGGATTGTGGAAGCCTTCAGGTCTGTGCAAACATTCACAGAGCTGTAAATCTTCATGGGAGATGGACCTTTGGTATTGCGGTGATAGTAGGTCCGCTCTCTCATGGAGATTTACAGCTCTGTGTATGTTACAGCTCTGTAAGCCTCGGCTCTCCATATTGGAGAGATAGGAGAGCTGAGAATAGACGTGTGCAATTAGTTTAGTTACGAATTCGTTATTCATCAAAATACGTTATATTCGTTAATTTGTAAACAAAGGATACGGACAAAATTTGTTGTTCGTTCGAACGAACAACAAATTATCGAAAAGAACGAATATGGAAAACAACGAAAATACGAAATAATTAAATTAGAAACAGCAAAAATACAAAAGAATGAAAATCTGAAAAAACAAAAACATAGAAACAACGAAAATACCGAACAAAGATTCAAAATAACGAAAATCAAAATAAACGAAAAATCGAAATTACGAATATTCCGAAAACGGAAATCAAAACAACGAAAATACAAAACAACGAAAATTCTGCTGATCGAGAATTCGAAAGAACGAATTCGTTAGTTCTGAAATATTTCTGGACGTTGGCCACTAAGCTTGTCCCTTCCCCTGAAGAGGCTGTCCCTTCCACCAATGAGCTTGTTTCTTATTCCCTTGTGTGTTTTTCTATGTTAGACTGCAGTGCATTCCATCCAGAGTCCAGATAGGGTGTGGTTGGGTCGGCGGCACTGTTTTGGTGGAAATTCTTTGTTTCTTACACAGTTCCCGACCGGCGCACGACGATGTACGTCGGCAGAATGGCACGGACAGCCATAAGGGCGTACAGGTACGTCCCTTTAAGAATGCCGCCATGCCATCGCGTGAGCGCGCGCGCCGGTCGGGACCCCCGTGAGTCCGGTCGCGGGTCCCGCGGACTCGATCGCCGCGGGGATACCCGCGATCATCTCACGGGAAGGCTGAACAGGGAGATTCAGAAGTAAACAGCATCTCCCCGTTCTGCCTAGCAACAAGTGACATTGATCTCTGCTCCCTGTGATTGGAGCAGAGATCAGTGTTCACTAACACACAGCCACGCCCCCACAGTTAGTAACACGCCCCTAGTACACACTTAACCCCTACACTGCCACCTAGTGGTTAACCCCTTCACTGCCAGTGTCATTTACTCAGGAATCAGTGCATTTGTATAGCACTGATTGCTGTATAAATGACAATGGTCCCAAAAATGTGTCAAAAATGTCGATGTGTCCGCCATAATGTCGCAGTCACAATAAAAAATCGCTGATCGCCGCTATTACTAGTAAAAAAAAAATATTAATAAAAATGCCATAAAACTATCCCCACATATTTTGTAAACGCTATAACTTTTGCGCAAACCAATCAATAATCGCTTATTGCGATTTTTTTACCAAAAATATGTAGAAGAATACGTATCGGCCTAAACTGAGGAAAAAAATTATTTTTTTATATATTTTTTGGGGATATTTATTGTAGCAAAAAGTAAAAAATATTGCATTTTTTTCAAAATTGTCGTTCTATTTTTGTTTATAGTGCAAAAAATAAAAACTGCAGAGGTGATCAAATACCACCAAAAGAAAGCTCTATTTGTGGGAAAAAAAGGACGCCAATTTTGTTTGGGAGCCACGTCGCACGACTGCGCAATTGTCAGTTAAAGCGTCCCAGTGCCGAATTGCAAAAAGGGGCCTGGTCATTGGCTGCAAATTGGTCCGGGGCTTAAGTGGTTAAATGGCCTTTTTTTTGATTATTTTTTTAAATGAAAAATAGATTTTTTATTAATTTTTTTATTGCATTTTAGTGTAAATATGAGATCTGAGGTCTTTTTGACCCCAGATCTCATATTTAAGATGACCTGTCATGCTTTTTTTCTATTACAAGGATTTTACTGTTAAATTTTACTTATTCTTTTTATTTAGTTTGACACTTTAAAAAAAAAAAATTATTTTGATCACTTTTATTGCTATTACAAGGAATGTAAACATCCCTAGTAATAGGAATATGGCATGATCGGACCTATTTACAGTGAGATATGGGGTCAATAAGATCTCACCTCTAGGCTGGGAAGCCTGAAATAAAAAAAAATACAATGATCTCACAGCTGAAGCGACGCCGTATGTTTGAATGCAGAAGCCGGGGCGTGACGTCATAACATCACGCCCGGCCTCCGAAGGATCATAGAGACTCCGGCGACCATCTGGTCCATCGCAAATCTATGGTAAACATCTGGGTTCTTATGATGTAGGGAATCCCTTCACCGTAAGAACAGTTCAGCCGCTTCAGGCAGCAGGAGGGGACGTCCCCCCTCTCCCACCGCCCTCCGGTGCTTCTCCCGGCTCGCCCGGAGAAAGAAACCACCGCCGGTGGAAGTTAGACATAGGACAGATGGTCCCCGGTAGTCTCTATGACTATCGGAGGCCCGGGTGCGACGTTATGACATCACGTCCGGCCCGGCGGAAGTAAACACAGCTGGGTGGAAAGCATGCGATCATTCATTTTTTTATTTTTTGGACCTCAGGCTTTCCAGGCTTATAGACCCCACATCTCTACATAAAGAGGTCCTGTCACTCACTATTCCTATTACAAGGGATGTTTACATTCCTTGTAATAGGAATAAAAGTGATCAAAAAAAATTTTTTTTTTAAAGGGTATGAATATAAAAAGTTAAATTAACATTTTACAATAAAAAAAACAAAAATTGAAAGCACCCCCGTCCCACGTGTGCGCGCACGCAGAAGTGAACACATACATAGGTCGCGTTGGCATATGTAAATGACGTTTAAACCACACATGTGAGGTATCACCACGAAACGTTAGAGCGAGAGCAATATTTCTAGCCCAAGACCTCCTTTGTAACTGTAGGGGCCATAACCCCTTGAGGAGCGGCCTTGAACTTTGGGCTTACCGGTTACCTTCGCTTTGCTTGTTAATCCATGTCCAGGGGTTCCCAGGGTTAGTACCCAAACAACTTCGAATGCTGACACCATAAAAGTCCTTTAAAAGGTTTTTTTATTTGCAGGGGTAACATCCAACAAACATAGTCTCGAATGGGAACAGAGGGCAAGGGTGAAGAAACTCAGGCACCTTGAACTGCTGACAATATAAATGTCTTTAGTATAATAGGGTGACCAGACATCCCCGGTTTCTGGGGACAGTCCCCGGATTGAGGACACTGTCCCCGAACCAAGTCTGTCCCCGGTTTTGTCCCCGATCGGATTTGAACAGGGGGTGGGGCAATTTCAAAGACAGTCAGTGCAGAATTTAAAAAAAAAATCTGAATTACTCCCCCCACCACTCTACTGCTCCTACTAGCTTAGGGGGTAGGGGTGTATTTTTTCCATTATCTGTGCCCCCTTCTGATGATCATGTGCTGGTCAGAGTGGAGAGAATATTTCTTCAGTTTCGGGTACATGCCCGTTCCGCTCCTGCTCGCAAGTTCTTCTGCCTTGGCTCAAGTCCCAGCCATCCACCTGCCCATCTCCTTGCCTTCCCTGGCGGAGTGATCTTCCTCCGATCCCCACCCAGTAGTAGCCGGGGGCCTGGAGAGTAAGTCTTGACAGGCTGCGAGGCGGGCAGGGGCGGCGAAGGGCAGACAGGTGCTAATTGCCGCCATTACTAGTAAAAAAAAAAAATGTCCCTGGATTTCATTAAAAAAATCTGGTCACCTTATAGTATAAACCCCCGAGAGTAGCCACTCGCAGCTGGGTGCTTCAAGGCTGAACAAATCTCTAGCCAGAGATTATGGCAGTCGTCACTTTGATCCGGAAACTTGTAAAGTCTCTGGCACAACATAAACTTTCAACCGAAAGTTTTCTCAGTACCTGGAACTTTCTCTGTCTCCTTGGCAGTACTGCCAAACTGTGGATTCGTTAGTGTCCAAGACAACCCAGCAACCAGGCACTTCTTGAGATGCCAGCTTGTTGGCCCTCCTCCGAAGAGTCCTCCCCCGGTCGCTTACACGAGCTGCGGTGCCCCTCCAAGATTGAGAGCGCACCCGGAGGCCTTGAATCCTCCCTCAGTTACTGCGCCTCGGACCAGCCGGTTCCGAGACTCGGGAACAGATGGATCCTTACCCCAGACCATGCGGGTCTGTGGGGCTGGTCAAACTGACCATGTTGCAGGACGGCAAACGCTCCCGGGCCCCCTCGCGGGGCTACCCCAGTCCAGACTCAGGAACAGGCAGCTACGGCCGAACGAACCCCGAACACGTGACTTCAGCACCTTAAGTACCCTTCCCCAGACTACACAGCGGGGCCAGACGCACCCACTGATTGGCTCCGGGGAAGACTGATACTCAAAACGTCCAACCAGGCCTGGTTCTGGGCCTGTCATGTGTACCTCACTGTACCCATGACCAGGCAGAACCCTAGTACAGCCCAGCCACACTGATGCTAATGTAAACCTGCACAATTAACCCTCAGAACCCCACTACTGTTCTGAGGAAAAAACTAAATTTTAACATATCCTTGTAAAAGTGTCACCGCTACATATATATAATGTTTGGGTGTTCCTAGTAATTTTCTAGCAAAAAAAATTATGATTTTTACATGTAGGAGAGGAGTGCTGGAATTTGCGCGGTATGGAAGTGGTTAATATGTGTTTAGTTTTAAAGGGATGAGGTGGCAACCCTACTCGGGACAGGAAGTGAGGGGAAATGTTGCTAACGGAGCTCTAGATGGCGTTAATACCCTGACAATCCAATACTTCCCCACTGACTAAAGATACATAAATATCATGTGTTATGTGTACATATTTATAACATATCACCTTTTCTCTTATATTTATCCCTCTCCAATTCCAGTTCCTTTTTATTTATTCCTTAAAATGTCTAAAATCTGAATTCTCTTTCTTCCCAGAGTGCCCACACCTCACACATTACTACTGTATATATTTATATACTCCATCAGAACACAAGGGAAGGAACTCTTCCCTCTTCTAATATGGCCGCTATGGCCTCATGCTCACGCTGCGCACGCTCCTTCTCTCTCTCGCTCACCATTGGCTTGAATCTTCTCTTGTGTGCTACTGAAAAATGTCCGCCGTTCTCTCTCTTACTGGGGACATATTGGTAGAAATTATTTATACTAAATATTTTTTGTACACTTTTGTGATCTATCGCGTTGTTTCTGTAAGCTGTCATCAGAAATTGTGATCAAGTAGAATTTTGTTCGCCGGAAAGTTGTCGCCCTCGCTCATCGAGCTGGCTGTAACTATGGTAACAAGGAAGTAGGTGTGTGTCTGGGGGGGGTACAGGCGGCGGAAGTGGATCCCCCTAGACCGGAAGTGGGGTCTGTAGTAGTGTTGGTGGGTATTGTTTATAGTGTCTATGATGGGGAGGGGGGTTTGCTGTGTTGGAGGTGATGTGGGGGTGTCATGGGGAGTGAGGGGTGCAGGTGAGGAGGTGTGGGGTATGAAGGGATGGGTAAATGGGGGGGGAATCATAAGGTTGGATATGATTTCTGAGGTATTTATTGGGGTGTGAAATTGTGTGAGGAATATATATGGGTTGTAATGGTGTGGGATATGGTGTGAGGGGTACATGAGGTGGGGGAGGTTAATGGGGTGTGAGCAGTACATATAAGGTGTGAGTGACATATATGTATGTATTGGGATATGGTGTGCAGGATGCATGGGGGGGGGGGGGGGGGGGGGTTAATGGGGCATGAGCAGTACAGAAGTACAGATGGGGTGTGAGCGGTACATATAGGGTGTGAGTGATATATATATATATATATATATATATATTGGGATACGGTGTGAGGGGTACATGGGGGGTGTCATGAAGTGGCGGGGGGAATTTGGGGGGGGGCGATGGGGAATGAGCAGTACAGATGGGGTGTGGAGTGGTATGTATTGGGATATGGAGTGAGGGGTACATGGTGGGGGGGGGGGGGGGTAATGGGGTGTGAGTGGTATATATTGGGATATGGAGTGAGGGGTACATGGTGGGGGGGGGGGGGTAATGGGGTGTGAGTGGTATATATTGGGATATGGAGTGAGGGGTACATGGTGGGGGGGGGGGGGGGGGGGGGGTAATGGGGGTGTGAGTGGTATATATTGGGATATGGAGTGAGGGGTACATGGTGGGGGGTGGGGGGTAATGGGGTGTGAGTGGTATATATTGGGATATGGAGTGAGGGGTACATGGGGGGTGGGGGGGGGTGGGTAATGGGGTGTGAGTGTGATATATATTGGGATATGAGTGAGGGGGGACATGGTGGGGGGGGGGGGGTAATGGGGTGTGGAGTGGTATATATTGGGATATGGAGTGAGGGGTACATGGTGGGGGGGGGGGTAATGGGGTGTGAGTGGTATATATATTGGGATATGGAGTGTGAGGGGTACATGGTGGGGGGGGTGGGTAATGGGGTGTGAGTGGTATATGGGGGGGGGGGGTTCAACCAACCCAAAACGGGTGGTGAGTGTGGATATGGGGATGAGTGGTATTTATTGGGTACATGGTGGTGGGGGTAAATGGGGTGTGAGTGGCAGTCCCAGATGGGGATATGGTGAGTCCGGAGGGTACATGGTCAGGGGGGACATAGTGTGTAGTGGGTCAGGGCACCCGCGGGGGTAATGGGGGTGTGAGTCTGGGCCCACAGGTAATGGAATATGGTGAGTGTGGGGGGTAATGGTTGTGGTGAGCCACCCATAGGACTACATATGGTGAGGGGTGTTGAGTGAGTGGATATAGGATATGGAGTGAGGGGTACATGGTGATAAGGGGGGGGGGGGGGGGGGGTAATTTGGGGGTGTGAGTGAGGTACCGCATATTGGGATATTGTGAGTGAGATATTTTCTTCGCGCAGCAGCGCCATATGAGGGGTACATGGTGGGGGGGGGGTAATGGGGTGTGAGTGGTATATATTGGGATATGGAGTGAGGGGTACATGGTGGGGGGGGGGGGTAATGGGGTGTGAGTGGTATATATTGGGATATGGAGTGAGGGGTACATGGTGGAGGGGAGGTTAATGGGATGTGAGCGGTACATATAGGGTGTGAGTGATATATATTGGGATATGGTGTGAGGGGTGTATATGGGGGTGTCATGAAGTGGGATATGGTGTGCAGGATGCATAGGGGGGTGGTTAATGGGGCGTGAGCAGTACCGATAGGGTGTGAGGGGTATATATTGGGATATGGTGTGAGGGGTTTATATGGGGGGTGTCATGAAGTGGGATATGGTATGCGGGATGCATAGGGGGGTGGGGGGGGGGTCGATGAGGTATGTATTGGGATATGGAATACGGGGTACATGGTTAATGGGGCATGAGCAGTACAGATGGGGTGTGAGGGCTACATGGGGGGGGGGTGGTTAATGGGGTGTGAGCGGTACATATAGGGTGTGAGTGGTATATATTGGGATATGGAATGAGGGGTACATGGTGGGGGGGGGGGGGTTAAAGGGGTGTAAGGGGTACATATAGGGTGTGAGTGATATATATTGGGATACGGTGTGAGGGGTATATATGGGGGTGTCATGAAGTGGGATATGGTGTGCGGGATGCATGGGGGGGTTGATTAGGTATGAGTGGTATGTATTGGGATATGGAATGAGGGGTACATGGTTTCGGGGGGGGGGGGGTTAATGGGATGTGTTCAGTACATATAGGGTGTGAGGGGTATATATGGGGGTGTCATGAAGTGGGATGCATGGGGGGGGGGGGTCGATTAGGTATGAGTGGTATGTATTGGGATATGGAATGAGGGGTACATGGTGGAGGGGCGGGGGGGTTAATGGGGTGTAGGCGGTACATATAGGGTGTGAGTGATATATATTGGGATATGGTGTGAGGGGTATATTTGGCGGTGTCATGAAGTGGGATATGGTGTGCAGGGTGCATGGGGGGGTCAATGGGGTGTGATATGCGGTGAGGAGTATATATATGGAGGATGGAATGTGAGGGCTACATGGGGAGTGAAGGCTGCGGGTGAAGATATGTGGGGAGACTATAGGAGGGTGAGGTGTATGGGGGAGGGGGGGATCATAAGGTTGGATATGATATGAGAGGTATGTATTGGGGTGTGATATGGTGTGAGCGGTATATATGGTAATGCCATGTGGTGGGATATGGAATAAAGGGTACATGGGAGGTGTTATGGGGTGTGAGGAATATGGGATATGAATTGGGGTTGGATATGGTGTGAGGGCTTAATTAGGGTGTCATGAATTAGGATATTGTGTGGGGTATGATGTGAGGGGTATATATGGGGGTGATATGGTGTGATACGTGTAAGGGGTATATCTATGGGTATCATGGAAAAGGATGGTGTGAGGGGTATAAATTGGGTGGGATGTCATGTGAGGGTTACGTGGTGTGAGAGGTACTGGTGTGTCATGGAGTATGATATGGTGTTGGGGGTGTCATGGGATGCCACTTGGTGTGGGGGTATATATATGAGGGTGTCATAGGTTAGGGTAAGGTGTGAGGGGTATAAATGGGGGTGTTAAAGGGTGTGATGTGCTGTGAAGGGTATATATGGAGGATGACATGTGAGGGGTTTATGTAGAGCTGCACAATTTTGGCTAAAATGAGAATCACATTTTTTTTGCTTAGAATAAAGATCACGATTCTCGCTGCGTAACATCATCTTTCTCATTAGGCTACTTTCACACCTGAGCGTTTTCAGTTCAAAAAACGCCCAACAAGCAAAATCTCATTCATTTCAATGGCCCCTGTTCACATCTGAGCATTTTGTCACCAGCAGCAAAACGCCTGAAGCTTAAAGTGCATGCGCTTCTTTTTGGGCAAATTACAGGCGTTTTTCTGCTTTTTACATTGGTGACTTTTTGACCTGTACAAAGTCGCGGTAAAAACGTGCGACTTTCTGCCTAAAAACGTAACGCTCAGGTGTGAATGCGACCTCATACCAAAAATTTATTTGAAGTATCGTTTCCCGAAAAAATGCGTTTGAAAGAGCGCTGCGCAAATACCGTGTGACATAA
Organism: Lithobates sylvaticus; assembly: GCA_028564925.1. Taxonomy (NCBI): domain Eukaryota; kingdom Metazoa; phylum Chordata; class Amphibia; order Anura; family Ranidae; genus Lithobates; species Lithobates sylvaticus. The sequence continues at coordinate 547,259,783 of CM053028.1, read as the reverse complement.
AACAGCCGCCATTTTTATTCTCTAGGGGCTCTGCTAAAAAAAAAAAATATGTATAATGTTTGGGGGTTCTAAGGAACTTACTAGCAGAAAATACTGATTTTAACTTGTAAGCAACAAGTGTCAGAAAAAGGTTTGGTCTTTAACCACTTTCAGCCCCGGACCAATTGGCAGCCAAAGGACCAGGCCCCTTTTTGCGATTCGGCACTGCGTCGCTTTAACTGACAATTGTGCGGTCATGCGACGTGGCTCCCAAACAAAATTGGCGTCCTTTTTTTCCCACAAATAGAGCTTTCTTTTGGGGGTATTTGATCGCCCCTGCGGTTTTTATTTTTTGCGCTATAAACAAAAAAGTGCGACAATTTTGAAAAAAACTAATTTTTTTTTTGCTATAATAAATATCCCCCAAAAATATATTAAAAAAATTATATTTTCCTCAGTTTAGGCCAATACGTATTCTTCTACATATTTTTGGTAAAAAAAATCGCAATAAGCGATTATTGAGTGATTTGCGCAGAAGTTATAGCGTTTACAAGATGGGGGATAGTTTTATAGCATTTTTATTAATAATTTTATTTTTATTAGTAATGGCGGCGATCAGCGATTTTTTATTGTGACTGCGACATTATGGCGGACACATCGGACATTTTTGACACATTTTTGGGACCATTGTCATTTATACAGCAATCAGTGCTATTTAAATGCATTGATTCCTGTATAAATGACACTGGCAGTGAAGGGGTTAACCAGGGGGTGGCAGTGTAGGGGTTAAGTATGCCTAGGGGTGTGTTTCTTACTGTGGGGGAGGCGTGGCTGTCAGCTAGTGAATGCTGATCTCTGCTCAATCACAGGGAGCAGAGATCGGCGTCACTAGTTGCAAGGCAGAACGGGGAGATGCTGTCTATTTCGGCATCTCCCCGTTCAGCCTTCCCGTGAGATGATCGCGGGTGTCCCCGCGGCGATCGAGTCCTGCCTCACAGGGGTCCCTGGACGGCATTAAGGAGGGTCTTTTTTTTTTTTTTTTTTTTTTTTTTTTTTTTTAATTTTATTTTTTTTTTTTTTTTTTTTTTTTTTTTTTTTTTTTTTTTTTTTTTTTTATTTTTTTTTTTTTTTTTTTTTTTTTTTTTTTTTTTTTTAAATATTTTTTTTTTTTTTTTTTTTTTTTTTTTTTTTTTTTTTTTTTTTTTTTTTTTTTTTTTTAATTTTTTTTTTTTTTTTTTTTTTTTTTTTTTTTTTTTTTTTAAAATTTTTTTTTTTTTTTTTTTTTTTTTTTTTTTTTTTTTTTTTTTTTTTTTTTTTTTTTTTTTTTTTTTTTTTTTTTTTTTTTTATTTTTTTTTTTTTTTTTTTTTTTTTTTTTTTTTTTTTTTTTTTTTTTTTGTTTTTTTTTTTTTTTTTTTTTTTTTTTTTTTTTTTTATTTTTTTTTTTTTTTCCCCCCCTCCTCCTGTCCGTGCCATTCTGCCAACGTGTATCGTCGTGCGCCGGTCGGGAACCGTTTTTTTTTTTTTTTTTTTTTTTTCTTTTTTTTTTTTTTTTTTTTTTTTTAATCTTTTAATTTTTTTTTTTTTTTTTTTTTTTTTTTTTTTTTTTTTTTTTTTTTTTTTTTTTTTTAAAGGAGAAGTCCAGCCTGAGCTCGTTTGGCTGGGTTTTCTCCTATGGATCAGGAGTGTAATTCATTTTGCACTCCTGTGACCAGTTTTCAGCAGAGAGCGATCTGAAGTCAGTCTGGGAGTCAGGATTCACCAGCTGCCTGGACTGATGGCCGTCTCAGTCTCTCATCGACCCAATGAGATGGCCGCTCCCTCCCCCTCCACAGCTCAGCGCTCCAGTGAGCGTAGAGGAGCAGAGCAGGAGAGCTGCTGATTGACAGTCAGCAGCTCTCCTCTCGGAGATCTGTGAGAACTGAGCCATCGGCAATGGTTCTCAGTGCAGAGACGCCAGGGGACAGATGCAGCATCGGTCCCATGTTGCATCCACCTAGGCAAGTATAAAAAAACAAAACAACCCCATACTTCTCTTTTAAGTGGTTAAACTGACCTCATTTACACACAGAAGTTAATTCCTTCTTTTTTTTTTTTATAAATTCTTTATTTTCTTTTCGCAAAGATAGTTTTACAACGATACATATCCATATATCTTATCCTCTATTTGACCTCTACCCTCTTCACCACAAACATCAGAAGAGATTATATTTTCTACCAATGGTTTATCGTTTATCCAAATAACCTTACTAATCTAATAAAAACAAAAAAGACTCTTCTACCTTTTTGTTATTTTGTTTTTTCTTTTCCTAACCCGGGACAACCCTGATTATCCTCCATAAGGCCCCTTGCATACTTAATGCTGCTTTACCGTCGTTTTAGCCGCGGTATTCGGCCGCTAGCGGTGCGGTTTTAACCCCCGCTAGCGGCCGAAAAAGGGTTAAACCCCCCCCCCCCGCAACGCGCCGCCGCGGTGTCCCATTGATTTCAATGGGTAGGAGCGGTGAACACACCGATCCTTTACCGCTCCAAAGATGCTGCTAGCAGGACTTTTTTGACCATCCTGCTAGCGCACCGCTCCAGTGTGAAAGCCCTCCGGCTTTCACACTGGAGTGAATGGGGCCGGATTTTTTCAGGCGCTGTACAGGCGCTATTTTTAGCGCTATAGCGCATGAAAAACGCTCCAGTGTAAAGGGGTCTTAAGAGATCTACAAGAAACACCAAAAAATAATAATAAAAAAAAAAAAACAAACGAAAAAGTATTGCACTCTGCCTCTCCATATCATCCCCTCTCCCCCGACCCCACTCCCACGTCTATCATAGTCAAGAAGTCAATTCCTTTGATCTAAAAGATACGAGAGATACCACGCTGAGGAATGTTGGTTTGGCAGCTCTGAGCGGCTCTGCACTTGTCACATAGAATCGAGGAAATGTCGGGTTAAGATTGTGAGGGGGGGGGGTTGAATCGAGATTGCGATCTTTTAACAATTAATCGTGCAGCTCTAGGTATACAAGTAGTTGGGATAGGATATAGTGTGATATACTGTGAGGGGTATTATGGAGTGTGAGGGCCATATTGGAGTGCCTTGGGGTGTTAGTGGTATATATGGGGGTGTGAGGGGTATATTTATACATGTGAGGGTTATGTGGTGTGAGAGGTAATGGTGTGTCATGTAGTATGTTATGGTGTGAGGGGTATATATGAGGGTGTCACAGGTTAGGATATAGGGTGAGGGGTATAAAGGGGGGGGGGTCATGGGGTGTGAGGGGTATAAATTGGGGTGTCATGGGGTGGGATATCATGTGGGGGTTATGTGGTGTGAGAGGTACAGGTGTGTCATGTAGTATGTTATGGTGTGAGGGGTGTATACATATGAGGGTGTCATAGGTTAGGATATAGGGTAAGGGGTTAAAAGGGGGGTATCTTTGGGTGGGATATGGTGTGGGGGGGGGGGGGGTCATTGGGTATAAATTGGGGTGTCATGGGGTGGGATATCATGTGAGGGTTATGTGGTGTGAGAGGTACAGGTGTGTCATGGGTTAGGGCACAGGTGTCAAACACAAGCCCTGCGGGCCGAATCCGACCCTCCAGGCCATTTCCTGTGGCCCTCGCACCTCTCCTGCAGCTGCAGGAGAGCTCCAGCCTTCCTCTGGTCCTCCTCCAGACCCCTACTTTCTGCTTTCAAGCAATGCATCCAGATTCTTCCCAGCAGCAGCATAAGGAAAGGGGGGTGCACTGTGATGTAAGGGAGAGTAGGGGACTCAACTTCTGATGGTGGGGGGGGGCTCTTGACATCTAATGTAATGTAAGGGGAGGGGATGCGCTGGACGTCTGATCTTACAGATACAACCGGCCCTTTTGAGGACAATCGTAATGCTGATGCGGCCCACAATGAAATTGAGTTTGACACCCCTGGGTTAGGGTATGGTGTGAGGGGTATAAATATGTGTGTCATGGGGTATGATATTGTGTGATTGGTACATTGGGGGGGGTGGCAGTCATGGGGTGTGATGTGCTATGAAGGGTATGTATGGAGGATAACATGTGAGGAGTATATGAGTAGTTTCATGGGATAGGATATGGTGTGATATACTGTGACGGGTACATGGGGGGGTATCATGGGGTGTGAGGGGCATATATTGGGGTGCCATGCGGTGGAATATCGTGTAAAGGTTACATAGGGTGGTTGATGGGGTTTGAGGTGTACATGGGGGATTGTCATGGGATAGGATATGGTGTGATATACTGTGTTGGGTAATTGGGGGGGGGGGGTGTATCATGGGGTGTGATGGGCATATATTGGGGTTGCCATAGTGTGGAATGTGGTGTAAGGCTTACATAGGGTGGTTGATGGGGTTTGAGGTGTACATGGGGGATTGTCATGGGATGGGTTATGGTGTGAGAGGTATATACGGAGGGTGGGTTTAACCACATGCCGACCGGCGCACGACGATATACGTCGACAGAATGGCACGTACAGGCAGGAGGGCGTATATATACGTCCCTCCTTTCGCCTGTCCGTGCCATCGGGAGCGCGCCGGGAGCGGCGCGCTCCCGCGCCGGTCGGGACCCCCGTGAGTTCCGGCCGCGGTCCCCGCGGACTCGATCGCCGCGGGGACTCCCGCGATCGTCTCACGGAGCGGCTGAACGGGGAGATGCCGAGATAAACAGCATCTCCCCATTCTGCCTAGCAACTAGTGACGCCGATCTCTGCTCCCTGTGATTGGAGCAGAGATCAGCATTCACTAGCTGACAGCCTCGCCCCCCCCACAGTAAAAAACACACCCTAGGCCTACTTAACCCCTACTCTGCCACCTTGTGGTTAACCCCTAAACTGCTAGTGTCATTTATACAGAAATCAATGCATTTAAATGCATTAATTGCTGTAAAAATGACAATGGTCCAAAAATGTGTCAAAAATGTCCGATGTGTCCGCCATAAATGTCGCAGTCACAAAAAAAATCGCAGATCTCCGCCATTTAATAATAAAAAAAAAATTATTAATAAAAAATGCTATAAAACTATCCCCTATCTTGTAAACGCTATAACTTCTGCGCAAACCGATCAATAATCGCTTATTGCGATTTTTTTTACCAAAAATATGTAGAAGAATACGTATCGGCCTAAACTGAGGAAAAAAAATGTTTTTTTATATATTTTTTGGGGATATTTATTATAGCAAAAATAAAAAATAATGCATTTTTTTCAAAATTGTCGCTTATTTTTGTTTATAGCGCAAAAAATAAAAACCGCAGGGGCGATCAAATACCACCAAAAGAAAGCTCTATTTTGTGGGAAAAAAAAAGGATGTCAATTTTGTTTGGGAGCCACGTCGCACGACCGCGCAATTGTCAGTTAAAGCGACGCAGTGCCGAATCGCAAAAAGGGGCCTGGTCCTTTGGCTGCAAATTGGTCCGGTCTGAAAGTGGTTAAGGGGGTACATGGTGGGTGTCGTGGGATACGAGGGGGTACATGAGTAGCATGATGGGAAATAGTTACATGGTGTCATGAGGTGTAAGGTGTACAGGGGGTCCCCGACTTAGGAACCCCCGACTTACAAACGACACCTACTTACAAACGGGCCTCAGTGCTGGCTGCTTGTGCTCCCTCGATGGTCCCTGTATACCTTCGAGCATCTATCTTGTCACATTCCACACATTCCACACTGCTTGTACTTCATGGCTAGAAGAGCCCCAGAAGCGCCCGGAACATCTCGCATCCCTCCACAGGCAGAAGTTACACTTACAAGCAGTTTTCCGACTTACGAACAGATTTCACTTATGAACAAACCTACAGTCCTTATTGCGTTCGTAAGTCGGGGACCCCCTGTATATATTGTCTGAGAACTATGAACACACACAGGTGCGCAATCCCAGTTCTTTGCTTCAGTATTATCATTCTTAAGGGCACAGGGCATTGAGTAATGCAGTCCCAAAGTAGACAAATATTAAACTTGACCTAGACGTTTTTTTTGGGGGAGGCGGTCTCCAGCAGATGAACGGGGCGGCCAATAAGGTAGGTACCAGCAGCAGAGGGGACTTGGTAATTAGCCACTTCCAGACCATCCTCGTTTTGGATTTTAGGTGTTTACATGTTTAAAACAGTTTTTTTTGCTAGAAAATAACTTAGAACCCCCAAACATTATTTATTGTTTTTTTTCTAACACCCTAGAGAATAAAATGGCGGTCGTTGCAATACTTTTTTTTTCACACCGTATTTGCGCAGCGGTCTTACAAGCGCACATTTTTTTTTTGAAAAAAAAGTCACTTTTTGGAATAAAAAAATAAGACAACAGTAAAAATTAGCCCAATTTTTTTTTGGATTGTGAAAGATAATGTTACGCCGAGTAAATTGATACCCAACATGTCCTGCTTCAAAATTGCGGCCGCTCGTGGAATGGAGTCAAACTTTTACCCTCAAAAATCTCCATAAGCGACATTTAAAAAAATTCTACAGGTTGCAGTTTTTGAGTTACAGAGGAGGTCTATGGCTAGAATTATTGCTCTCGCTCTACCGATCGCGGCGATACATCACATGTGTGGTTTGACTACCGTTTTTATATGCGGGCGCTGCTCACGTATGCGTTCGCTTCTGCGCGCGAGCTCGTCGGGACGGGGTGTTTTAAAACATTTTTTGGGGGTTTTTCTTATTTATTTTATAATTTTTTACACTGTTTTAAAAAAAAAAAAAATAAAATGGATCACTTTTATTACTATTACAAGGAATGTAAACATCCCTTGTAATAGAAAAAAGCATGACAGGTCCTCTTAAATATGAGATCTTGGGTCAAAAAGTCCTCAGATCTCATATTTGGACTTAAATGCAAAAAAAAAAAAAAAAAAAATGACATTTGGAAATTCCCCTTTAAGACGTATGGGCGGAAGTGACGTTTTTGACGTCGCTTCCGCCCTCCTATGGTATAGAGATGAGTGGGGGCCATCTTAGCCTCACTCATCTCTATACACAGGCAGGGAAAGGACCCGATCGCCTCCGCCGCCGCTGCCGACGGCTCCGGTAAGCGGCGGAAAGCGCGGGGGGGGGGGGCACCTCTCCCGCCGCCGATAACGGTGATCTCGCTGCGAATCCGCCGCGATGACCACCATTATCTTAAAGGGGACTGCTCACTGTGAAGAGGGATACCTCGGTTGTGGCAGCAGCTGCTGCCGTTACCGAGATATCCCGCTTCAAAAAAATGACGTGTATATATACAGTGAGCGGTCGGTAAGTGGTTAGGAAAACCTGACGGGTTCCCTTTAACTCATCGTCTCGCTGAGCTCATCACTAGATGGGATCTTCAGGTTGGTGTCCAGTATAACCCTCTCCCTCACTTCCATCATCTCTTCCTCAGCAACATTCCATGAACTACAACCCCTGACATACGCACCTTCACAGACACACTTACTCCGGATTCTGCATTTCAGGGATTTTTCACTTTTCGTTTTTTTTTTTTCTCTGCTGTCAGCGATGGCGAATGCGGATGTGAGGAAGGAGCTGGACTGTTCCATCTGTCTGAACATCTATACGGATCCCGTGACTCTCCGGTGCGGACACAACTTCTGCCGGGTGTGTATTGAACGTGTGCTGGATTCCCAGAAAGGGACGGCGCATTACGCCTGCCCCGAGTGCAGGAAGCGGTTCAGGAGTCGTCCGACGCTGCAGAAAAACATAACGCTGTGCAACATCGTGGAGAGCTTTCGTTCTTCTCAGCCAGAACGGAAGGAGACCGGCATCTCCTGTACTTACTGCATTCACGCCTCTGTACCTGCTGTGAAATCCTGCCTGCTTTGCGAAGCCTCTCTGTGCGACAGTCACCTGAACGTCCACAGCAACTCGCCAGAACACGTCTTATCTGACCCCACCGACTCCCTGGAGAACAGGAAGTGCCCCATCCATAAGAAGGTCCTGGTGTATTACTGCACCGAGGACGCCACCAGCATCTGTGTGTCCTGCTGTCTGATCGGAGAACACAAAGGGCACCAAATTGAATCCCTCGAAGAGGCTGCCGAAAAAATAAAAAAACAATTGCAAAACGCTATTCAGAAGCTGGGGACAAAGCGGGAGAAGACCGAGAAAAGGGTCCAAAGTCTGCAGGAGCGTAAGAGGAAAGTCCAAGGGAAAGCGTCTGAGGAAACGGAAAGAGTCGCCGCCCTGTTTAGAGACCTCAAGAGACAGTTGGAAGAGCTAGAGATGAGGGTCCGGGGACAAATCTCTGGGCAGGCGGAGCAGGTCTCGCGTTCGGTCTCCAATTCCATCCAGCAGCTGGAGGCCAAGAAAAACGAGCTGTCCAGCAAGATGCGTCAGATCGAGGAGCTGTGCGACTCGATGGACCCCCTGATTGTTCTACAGGAATCGGCCCAAGGTGGTTTGTGCGATGGAGAGGAGGGAGATGAAGATACAGAGAGGCAGAATAAATTCCTCCTTACCGCAGGTGATCTGGACGTGGCTTTGATCTCGCACACGCTGCACACAGGTTTATCGGATATAATATCGGGAATCAACGGGGCAAGCTACGTGCAGGAAATCGCAGACATACTACTGGACGTAAACACGGCAGGTTATTACCTGCACATATCGGACGACCGTAAAACCGTATCCTGGTCAGACGTAAGCCAGAACCGGCCGGAAACCCCGGAGAGGTTTCAATACGCTCCTCAAGTGCTCAGCAGCCGGAGCTTCTCCTCGGGGCGCCATTATTGGGACGCTGAAGTCGGTGGCTCAGACGAATGGCGAGTGGGGATGTGTTACCCCAGTATAGAGAGGAAAGGAATTAAAAGCCAGTCGGCGATTGGAAGCAACAACAAATCCTGGTGTCTGCACAGGACTGAGGATCGTTATTTGATGATCCACGACGGGAATGAGATACAGTTGGCTGACAATAACTGCATTGAGCGAGTCAGGATATACCTGGATTACGAGGCCGGGCAGATCTCCTTTTATGATCTGTGCGACCCAATCCGACACCTCCACACCTTCACCGCCACCTTCACCGAGCCCCTGCTCGTTGCATTACGTGTATGGGAAGGTTGTGTAAGGATATCCGGGGGGAAACAAGAGATGTGAGACAACATGTGGATCTGATTGGTGGGATGTTCAGCCAGTAAGACAATACAGTGGGTGTAGAATGTTTGTTTTATTTAAAAAGTGCATTTATACCTGAGATTTCCCCACCTCTATCAAAGAAGCAGAGAGTGTGCTGCTCCCAAGCCTAGGATCACCCTTCAATGGAGTCGGGTACTAAAAGCTTGGTTGGGGGCTCGGTCTATACCCCTCCTGAAAAATGTATGCTAGCGGCACTCAAATTCAACGATGAGAAGCTTTTTTGTTCCAAACAAAGAGTCCCAAAGAGGAACCTCTTTCTCTGATGCGTTTCAATGGTCAGACCAGGCTTAACCACTTTCTGCCCATGCTATAGCCGAAAGACGGCATGGACCTCCAGTTCTGGGGCACTGATCTCGACACAGTTCGACACAGCTGATCACAGATCTTGGTAAAGGGCCAATCACAGCGGCCCTTTACCATGTGATCAGCTGTGTCCAGTCACAGCTGGTCACATGTAAACAGATTTGCCAGTTATCGGCTCTCCTTTCCTCATACAGAGACAGCATGTGAGGAAAGGAGAGCTGATCTGACAGTGCCTCGATTATCAGTGAAGTTTATCAGTGCAGCCTCATTAGTGCCCATCAGCGCAGCCTCATCAGCCACCCATCGGTGTGTGTGTGGCCTCATCAGCCGCCCATCGGTGTGTGTGGCCTCATCAGCCGCCCATCGGTGTGTGTGGCCTCATCAGCCGCCCATCGGTGTGTGTGGCCTCATCAGCCGCCCATCGGTGTGTGTGGCCTCATCAGCCGCCCATCGGTGTGTGTGGCCTCATCAGCCGCCCATCGGTGTGTGTGGCCTCATCAGCCGCCCATCGGTGTGTGTGGCCTCATCAGCCGCCCATCGGTGTGTGTGGCCTCATCAGCCGCCCATCGGTGTGGGGCCTCATCAAATTTTATAACAGAAACTAAGAATAACATTTTATTCAAAATGTGCTGTCTTTTTTCGTTTATTCAGCAAAAAATAAAAAAAACCCAGTGGTGACTAAATGCCACCAAAAGAAGCTCTGTCTCCAAAAAATTATAAAAATTGAATACGGGTACAGTGTTACACGACTGAGTTATTGTCATTCAAAGTGTGATAGCGCTGAAAATTGGCCTGGCCAGGGAGGGGATGAAAGTGCCCGGTACTGAAGTGGTTAAAGCCGGAGTGTAGGTTTGGCAATTTTTTGCATAGTTACGTTGGTTCAACTTGACACATTGGCCCATGTACCTGGTGATGGAGCCTGACGTGATGAGGGCGGCCTCTCTTACATCTTCAACCAAAGGCCCCCTGGTAAAGTAACAGAAGGCACAAGAGTGCTGAGTGGCACAAGTGCCTGTAGTTCTTCCGGTTATCGGCAGGGGCAGATAGCTGGTGTGTTTACAAAGACAAGCCAGAAGACCGGATCAGCTGGTAGTGGCTGGGGCTCTGGCCAAAAGAGGGTTAGGAGCTGCTGACTAGTAACTGGAAAATGTCAGCAGACGCTGGACTGGTCGGCAGAATGCCGCAAGGCACTTGGCTGGCAGGTGACAGCATGCGGGTACCAGGCTGGCAGGTTCTTAGGCAGGCGACTAGTCAGCAGACATTTGACTGAGCCAGGAAGCAACGTCAGACAGGCCGGATCCGTAACAGACGTACAGGGCAGGTACAAACAGGAGACAGGAGAGTAGTCAGAGTTCAACCCGGAGTCAGCAACAGTGAGGCGAATCAGGTATAACGAAAGGCAGAGACAGATACCAGGCACAAGCTGGGGTCAGTGCAGGAGGAGTTTATATGTGTTCAATAGCAGGCCGGGTTAACAATGAATGGATGAGCACAGGACCAGGTTGCAGCAGGAGCTGGGAGATTAGTCAGAGTTAAGGCCGGAGTCAGCAATGCTGAATGAATGAATGAATGAATAATTTGTATAGGGCTGCAATGCGAACTGAATCGCCTCAAGGGGAGGGGATCGGGTATAATGGAAGGCAGAGACAGATACCAGGCACAAGCTGGGGTCAGTGCAGGTTGAGTTCAGACATAGTCAAAGGCATGCAGGGTCAGGAACGAATGGTCAAGCACAGGAACAGGTTGCAGCAGGAGCTGGGAAATTAGTCAGAGTTCAGGCTGAAGTCAGCAATGGTGAGGCGGACCAAGTATAAAGGAAGGCAGAAATGGATACCAAGGCTAAGCTGGGGTCAGTGCAGGTGGAGTTTAGGTGTAGTCAGGCAGGCAGGGTCAGCAATGAATGGGCAAGCAAAGGTACAGGTTTGCAGGTTACATGGGAAACGCTGTCGATCAGAAAGCAATTAATCAGTGCAGCAGCTCTTTTTAAATAGTCCATTTGGTGCCAGTGTTGGAGACAGGTGCGTGCACATGCACAGCGGCCGGTGCCTGCACACCAAAAGCACCATCTGTTCTATGGGCAAGCCCTCCCTGACACAATGTAACTCTATGTGCCATACCTGTGGTAGTCGGAAATCACTGTAGTAGGCACCGTTACTACTACAGTGATTGCGCTGACTTCCAGGTCCCATGCCGAGCAGCTGTCCTTCTCTATTGTGAACACAGGCACGCCATTCGGGAAACACTTTGCACTCAATGAATGCAAAGCGTTCTCTGATTTGGACGAGGTGGGGCAGTGACATGAACCCTACCTTGTCCAAGCCTAGAACACTTTGCTGAGAAAATGCAAAGTGTTTTCTGAATGGCACCCATGCTGAGTGAGCGACGTCCTGTGTTCATAAATAAAGTATGCTGTACTAACCTCCTATGTTCAGTTAGCAGCAGGGCAGCCACTTGGGCATGGGACCCGGAAGCCAGCAGCAGTAGACAGCACTGCTACGGTGATTTCCAGCTTCCACAGAGATCTCACAGGTTTGGCACATACTTACATGGGACTAGTGTAGCTATGTAAGCATTGCCATACCTAGAATTCAGCTTTAATTGTAAAGACAATCCCCCTACGACAGTTGCCTCTACTATTAAGCCTGGTTTGATGGAGCTCCTAGGCGTGGACTCTTTGTCTGGATCGAAAAAGTTTGCCAGGGATGAGTGCCGCTGGTACAGGGGCGGACTGACAACTCATGGGGCCCCCAGGCAATTGGAGATTATGGGGCCACACAGTATACACAGACATGTACACACAGTATACACAGACATGTTTCTATTGGCTGAGAAGGTACTGGAGAGGTGGGGCAGCTATAATCTCTGGATTTGTAGACCAAAAGGATGTCGGTAAGGGACATTTCAGAAACAGATGTAAAAAAAAAAACAACAGATTTTTACATACTGTCCCTGGTTTTACTGAGGCTGGCAACCCTGATGGGGGCCCCCTAGTGGCCTGGGGCCCTCGGGAAGTGGCCGAATGGTCAGTCCGCCCCTGCCCTGGTATACATTTTTCCAGACTTGTAACAATTAATACCTTGTCCTTTCATTGCAGCCAGCATTAAACATCTCCATGATGGGTCACCATGTATGATGTGTATGACCTGATCCAACACCTCCAGCAAGCCCCATCATACTGCATTACGGGTCCAGAAACGTATCCTAGTATGTGGGGGAGGCATGTAGACATTTCGCCCAGACTGATGACTTCACAGGAATGGGAGGGGTAACGCGCTTGGTGGAATTTGAATGCAATAATATCTGGCAGTGGGTGGGGAGCCCCTTTAGGTGTTTCTGTTACAATTATGATTAACCTACCCCTTCCCCCCCCCCCACACATTGCTTTATTTGGCAGTAGCATAACACTGTCCAAAAGAGTCAAATCTGTGAGCCCCAACCAAGCAAACTTCAAATAGTAGACCGACACCACAGGTAATTTCCACCACCAAGGGGTAGCGAATAGAGGCTTACCAGAAATCCATGACTCTCTTATTACAGCGAAGTCGTTGAAAGCATGTAGTATCTATGGTCATATATTGGCTGGATGTTCAACACAATTTTCCGTATTTATCGGCGTATAACACGCACCAGCGTATAACACGCACCCCAAGTTTAGGAGGGCATTTTAAGAAAAAGTTTTAGGAGGGAAGTTTAGGAAAAAAAAACACTTACATTTAAGCGTGATTTGCAGCTTGCCCAGCGTCATTTGCAGCTTGCCCAGCGTCATTTGCAGCTTGCCCAGTGTGTTTTTCAGCTTGCCCAGTGTGTTTTGCAGCTTGTCAGTGTCATTTTCAGGTTACAAGCGTCATTTGCAGATTGCCCACATTTAAATTTGCCGCCTAGAAAGACCGCGGCGTCGGAAAAGACAGAGCGGCGCCGGAAAAACCCAAGCCGTCTGTTCGGCTCGGCTCGCAGTCCCGCCTCCCTGCTGTTTCGGAAGCGAGCGCAGGGAGGCGGGACTGCGAGCGGAGCCGAACAGACAGATCGGTCTTTTTCGGCGGCGCTCGTTTTTTTTGGGCAGCGCTAGTTTTTTGACGGCGGTCGCTGTTTTTCGGCGCCGTTTGATTTTTCTTTTTTTTGCACTTTTTTTGGGGGGATCAGCGTATAACACGCACCCACGACTTTCCCGATTTTAAGGGGGAAAAAGTGCGGGTTATACGCCGATAAATACGGTAGTTCATTAGTCAGGTTGAAAAAAGACAAAGTCCATCTAGTTCAACCAATTAAAAAAAAAAAAAAAAATCATATACACAATCCTTCACACACAGTTGATCCACAGGAAGGTGAAAAACTCCAGCAAAGCATGATCCAATTTTCTAGGGTATACTGTTTGGCCCAAAACAATCAATGCCACTATGAATCCTCCAACAGTCTCAACATCTCCCACCGCTTCACATAGTGTGCAAATCCCATATAAAACTTTAAAATGCACTTACATCCAAGAGTAAGCATTGCGCAATGAAAGGAATTACAGCCGGTAAAACAGATTCACTTCTGGTAGCGTGATGACGTCAGCATTAGGCTCCGTCCTATGTGTTTCGTCTGGCTCATCTGTATCGTAGTTTAAAAAAAAAAAAAAAAATTGTGGAAGGGAGAGTTTGACTTCAAATCCTCATCTCCAGGGCCCTGTAGATATAGGGGGGTGTAATGAGCTATAGGTTGAATGTCGCAGCTATGCACACTCAAGTGTTGGGAGACGGAATATAAGGCTAGATGTACACTCAGCCTTTGGGTGACCGGTTAGCCCTAGACATGTGCACAATAGAAAAATTTGTTTAGTTTCGTTTCTATTCGTTTCCGTTGATTCGTAACGATTCGTAATTTCGTAAGTCGTCGGTGTTCGTATTCGGACTCGTTCGTATTTTCGTAGTTATTTTTTCGTTGATTGGTTTTTCCGTTAGTTTAATTTTCGTTTATTCGAAATTCGTATTTTCGTTCTATTTTGTATTCGGACGCATTCGTATTTTCGTAGATTTAGTTACATTCGTACTTTCGTAAGATTGATTTATTCGTAACTTTCGTAACATTGTTTTCGTAGATTTGTATTCGGAGCATAATTCATAATTTTATGTAAATGTGTATGCTATTATTACATTGTAAGAGACACAGAAAATTACGAATCGACAAAAAAAAAAAAGTTACGAATGTACAAATTTTTTCGTTCAATCCATTCGAAGCACGTTAAGCAGCGCCATTGTAAGAGACATGGAACATTACGAATCAACAAAAAAAAAAAGTTACAAATTTTTTCGTTCATTTTGATTTTCGTTGTTCCTGTTTTTTAGTTTTTCGGATTTTCATTCTTTCGTAGTTTCGTTGTTTTTAATTATTTAGTATTTTCGTTTTTCATATTCGTTCGATTCGATAATTCGTTGTTCGTTAAAATTTTTACTAAATCATTTGTACGATAACGAATGAACGAATATAACGAATTTGAACGGAAAACGAATCGTAACTAAACGAATTGCACATGTCTAGTTAGCCCATCCACAGTTAAGGGTTTAGAAATTTATTTTTGTTCCCTTTTATGGTGACCATGTCTTGTTCTATGCTTTTCCCCAGCAATGCAGTCTGAAGACCATAGAAAGCATACTGTAGTATAGAACTTATTAGAAGGCCCTCCCGTTGTATCTTATGTTCAGCATGCTGTTATTTTACATTTGCTGTCTGTTACATTCGCTATATTTATGTGTGAAAATAAATAAAAGACTGAAATAGAAAAAGTGTATAAAAAAAAAAAAACATCAGTGACCCAACTAACAATGGTGGCCTATTGCAGTTCTGTTGTATCTGTGGAAGAACTGAAATATACAGTTATTTATGTATATAGCATTACTATACGTCTGTTCTAGTCTATGAGGTATTTTAGGCTATGGTAGTGACCATTGGCAGTGATCATGAAGGTATTAGAGCAGGGATAGGCAACTCTAAGGAGACGGAGATCTACCGGAACACCATGGAGGACCAGGATGTAGTTTGCTTTTCTTGTTAAGGGAATAACGTAGCAAGGACCCTTTAAAAAGTAGACATTTTGATAGGTTCTGGGGTCAGTAGTAAAAAAAAAAGACAGAGTTTAAAAATCAGTAGTATGTAACTGAGACATCAGTAAAAATGTAATGATGAACGCAGGGTTCAGGAGTAAAGCAGTCGTATGCAACGCAGATGTCTGGCGTAAGTAACCAGAGTTTAACCACCTCAGTACAGTGCATTTTTCACCCCCTTCCTGACCAAGCCATTTTTCAGCGCTGTCGCACTTTGACAATTGCGCAGTCATACAACACTGTACCCAAATGAAATTGTTATCATTTTTTCCCCACAAATAGAGCTTTCTTTGGTGGTATTTGATCACCTCTGCGTTTTTTTTTATTTTTTTGCGCAATAAACAAAAGAAGAGCGACAATTTTAAAAAAAAAAACAATATTTTTTTATTTTTTGCTATACTAAATATCCCCAAAAAATATATAAAAAAAACATTTTTTTTCCTCAGTTTAGGCCGAACCATATTCTTCTACATATTTTTGGTAAAAAAAAAAATCGCAATTAGCGATTATTGATTAGTTTGCGCAAAAGTTATAGCGTTTACAAAATAGGGATAGTTTTATAGCATTTTTATTAATATTTTTTTTTTTACTAGTAATGGTGGCAATCAGCGATTTTTATTGTGACTGCGACATTATGGCGGACACATCGGACATTTTTGACACATTTTTGGCACCATTGTCATTTATACAGCAATCGATGCTATTTAAATGCATTGATTCCTGTATAAATGACACATGCAGTGAAGGGGTTAACCACTAGGGGGGCGGGGAGGGGTTAATTATGTTCCCTAAGAGTGATTCTTACTGTGGGGGAGGGGACTCACATGGGGAGGAGACCGATCGGTGTTTCTCTGTACAAAGAACACACCATCGGTCTCCTCTCCTCTGACAGGACCGTGGATCTGTGTGTGTTACACACACAGATCCACGGTCCCGCTGTGTTACCGGGCAATCGCGGGTGCCCAGCGGACATCGGCCGCTGGGCACGCGCATCGGGTGCCCAGTGACACGGCGAGAGCGCGCGCTCCCTGGAGTGCACTGAAGGGGAGGACGTCATATGACGCCCTCCCGCGCTGAGAGCTGCGCCGCCTGGCCGTCATTTGACAGCCCGCGGTCGCAAGGAGGTTAAGGCCCTTTTCACACCTGAGCTTATGAGTGTTTTGTCGCCTGAAGCTCAGAAAAGTACATGAGCTTCATGAGAGATTACAAGTGTTTTTGGCCCCATAGACTTCAGTAGAAACGCCTTACTTGAGCAGAAAGACGCTTGTAAAACGCTCAAATAGCAGCTCTCCACCTCTAATTTTCTCTCCCTCTCCTACCCCTAGTGCTTTCTATTGGCTAAATAAAAACACCTGCAGCTGTAAAATGCTTGTAATACACTTCTAAAAAAAAAGTAACAGAAAGCTTGTAAAAAGCTGCAAAAAAGTAAAAAAATAAATGCCTGAAAAACACCAGTAAAAGCTATGCGCTCAGGTGTGAATAGAGCTTAAAGGTTAGGATTAATCAGAGGCCAGTAACATGCAACACAGATGTCGGGCATAAGTAACCAGAATTCAGAGGCCAGGAGTAATGCTGAGTGCAGTGGTCAGTAGTAAGAAATGCACAGAGCAGGGGTCAGTATTATGTAAAATAGAGTGCAAGGGTCAGGTATAAGTAATGTCAGTAGTATGTAACGCAGAGTGCAGGGGTTAGTAGTATATAACACACAAAACAGGGGTCAGGAATAAGTAACGGCAGAGGTCAGTAGTATGTAATACACAGTACAGAGTTCAGTATCAAGTAACGCAGAGTTCAAGGGTCAGTAGTATGTAATGCAGAGCACAGGGGTCACTGGTATAGAACACACTGTGTAGGGGAAATGAATAAGACTACTTTCACACTGGGGCGGGCGTCGGCGGTAAAGCGGCGCTATCTTTAGCGTCGTTTTAGCGGCGCTATTCGGCCGCTAGAGGGGTGGTTTTAACCCCCGCTAGCAGCCGAAAAAGGGTTAAAACTGCCTGCAAAGCACTGCTGCCCCATTGTTTTCAGTGGGCAGGGACACTTTAGGAGCGGTGTATACAGCGCTGCAAAAATGCGGTTTGCGGGACTTTTTTTCTTACCGTCCTGCAAGCGCACCTCTCTAATGTGAAAGGACTCAGGCTTTCATACTGGAGAGACAGGAGAGGCTCTTTACAGTCGCTATTTTTAGCGCTTATGCGCCTGTAAAGCGCCTCAGTGTGAAAGTAGCCTTTATAATGCAGAGTGCAGGGGTCTGTAGTATATAATGCACAGTACAGGGGTCAGGAATAAGTAATGCAGAGGTCAGTAGTATGTAATGCACAGTACAGGGGTCAGGAATAAGTAATGCAGAGGTCAGTAGTATGTAATGCACAGTACAGGGGTCAGGAATAAGTAATGCAGAGGTCAGTAGTATGTAATGCACAGTACAGGGGTCAGTAGTATGTAATGCACAGTAAAGGGGTCAGTAGTATGTAATGCACAATACAGGGGTCAGGAGTAAGTAATGCTGAGGTCAGTAGTATATAATGCACAGTATAGGGGTCAAGAGTTAATGCACAGTACAGGGGTAAGTAATGCTGAGGTCAGTAGTATATAATGCACAGTATAGGTGTCAGGAATAAGTAATGCAGAGGTCAGTAGTATATAATGCACAGTACAGGGGTCAGGAATAAGTAATGCAGAGGTCAGTAGTATGTAACGTACAGTACAGAGATCAGTAGCAATTAGCCCAGTGTTCAAGAGTCAGGAATCTGTAATGCTCAGAGTTCAGAGGTCAGTAGTTTGTAATGCAGAGTGCAGGGGGTCAGTAGTATGAAAAAAAACACAGTACAGGGTCGGGATTAAATAATGCAGAAGCCAGTAGTATGTAAGGCACAGTATAGAGATCAGTAGTAAGTAACAGAGTTCAAGGGTCAGGAGTATGTAGTGCAGAGGTCAGTAATATGTAAAACAGTGCAGGGGACAGGAATAAATGATGCAGAATTCAGTAGTATGTAACGCACAGTATAGAGGTCTAGTAAGTATGACAGAGTTCAAGGGTCAGGAGTATGTAATACAGAGTGCAGGGGTCAGTAGTTGTAAAACAAAAAGCAGGGAGCAGGAATAAAAAACGAAGATGTCGGTAGAATTCTAGGAGTATGTAATACAGATTGCAGGCTTCAGGACTAAGTAACACATCCCCCCCCCCCCACCCCCCCCCCGGCCCCCCCCCCCACAGATCGCCCCCCCCCCCCCCCCCCCAGTTCAGATCTATCCATCCATCCATCACCTCTGCCAGGGTGTCACATTGTGTGATGCTATTCTAAGTATTGTTTGATATGTTTAAATAAGGAGACCTTGTAACCTGGCACAAACAGGGAAAATTGACCGGGTCTCTAAACTCACATTTGTAGAATGTACTTCTTCCTCTGCAGCCACCTTAGTATACCAGGGGATTGGAACTTACAGGGAGGGACAACGTCAACCCCTCTTCATATGACATCGTTTAGGCCTAGCAATTGGCTGCAAGGCCTGAGCACCAGGGTTGCCAATCGTCTGTAAATTCAGACAGTTTGTAAAAATCAGTGATTTTGTTTTTTTTATATGTTTCCCTCAATGTCTGTTACAGACATAAAGTCTCCTTAAAAGCACTGCACATACAGTAGCCACACACAGTGCAGCCAGGGGCGGCTCCAGGAGATATAGACGGGTCCATCTTGCCACTACAGATGATAATGATTCTTTCTTTTGCTGCTGTGTGCCACTGAAAGCTCTAATGATTGGTTACTTGGACTGCCCAGTGCCCTAGCAACCAACCACATGCTTGTTCTGCCCCCAACATTCAGAGGAGGAGGATGGAACATCCTCGTCCATACTTGCTGCCAGTACCCTACCTCCCAGCTTCACCTGTGGCTGAGGGTTGCTACTGCAGCCCAGAGTGGCTCAGTGGAGATGCAAGAAATTAAGGAACCTCTGGAGAGAGAGAGAGACCCTAATATAATGTTGGAGGAGGGGTGTGGACTCTGGCAACCCTGATTTAAGAAGGAGGCTCTGGGGACCCTGATGTAAGGGAGGGTGACACTTTTGGGAACCTGATGTAATAGGGGCGGCTCTGGGGATCCTGATGCAAGGTGGAGACACTCTAGGGGCTCTGTAAGGTGGCGGCACTGATGTAAGGTGGTGGCACTCTGGGGGCACTGATGTAAGGTGGGGACACTGATGTAAGGTGGGGGCACTCTGGGGACACTGATGTAAGGTGGGGGCACTCTGGGGACACTGATGTAGGGGGGGGGGGGGGCACTCCAGGGGCTCTGATATAAGGTGGCGCACTGAGGTAAGGTGGTGGCACTCTGTCAGCAGTGTGGTAGCACTATGGGGGCATGGATGTAGAGTAGTGGCACTCTGGCGACACTGATGTAAGATGATGGCACTCGGGGCACTGATGTAAGGTGGTGGCACTCTGGGGACACTGATGTCAGGTGTGGGCACTGATGTAAGGTGGTGGCAAGGTGGGGGCACTCTGGGGACACTGATGTAAGGTGGTGGCACTCTGGGGACACTGATGTAAGGTGGTGGCACTCAGGGGACACTGATGTAAGGTGGTGGCACTCTGGGGACACTGATGTAAGGTGGTGGCACTCTGGGGACACTGATGTAAGGTGGTGGCACTCTGGGGACACTGATGTAAGGTGGTGGCACTCTGGGGACACTGATGTAAGGTGGTGGCACTCTGGGGACACTGATGTAAGGTGGTGGCACTCTGGGGACACTGATGTAAGGTGGTGGCACTCTGGGAACACTGATGTAAGGTGGTGGCACTCAGGGGACACTGATGTAAGGTGACGTCACTCTGGGAACACTGATGTAAGAGAGGACTCTGATGTGAATATGGCGCTCATCCTGTCTGCTCCACTCTTGTTTTGTTTTTTACTTCCCTGCAATCTATAAATTATATTGTACATAGAGCTGACCAAGTTGTTCATTGTCTCAACAGTTGCTGGTTTTGATGATGTTCCTCTTTTTAAGGTAGGCTCAGTAAGACAAAAATATCAGTTTTGTGTGCATAAAAACATATGTAGTGGAAATGTTTAATTAAAAAAAAATAAAAAATCCTTTGTCCTGAGGTTTATTTGTGTCTGTGAGACTGTGTCAGTTTTGGCACATTAATTTGTATTTTGTGGGTACAAGGACTTGGATACTGTATGTGCATTGTATACGACAGGAGATTCTTTTCAATCCCCCTTTAAGACCCTCCCAGTGGCCATGTTCATGTTTATAGTGGCTCTCATAACTTCTATTTCTGTTCTGTCCCAGAGAGTCCCATGTCTTTCATAATCTTAGTCTTTCTCACATATTGCTAAAGCACCCCAACCCTCATCACCTGAGCCTCCCCCCCACCTCCGTGACAGCTGGTGGGGGTTTCTTTCCCCTGCAGCCCCTGCCACAATTTAAAATTAGTGGGGCTTGGCCTGCACAGCCGTATCATTCATTAACGGAGATCTGTGGAGATCCGGCATGCCACCATGACAGATGGTCTGTCATTCTCAATGAACTACAAGCACACTCTTAGTCCTTTGACACTTTCTCCAGCTTTCCACCTGAAAGCCCTTACAGAGGTACAGACAGAAAGTTGGAGGAAATGTCTGACATTGCACCCTCCATCCACTGATCGCAGGTGCAATGCTTTGCAGGCTCCTGTGGGAAAAAATAATAATACACCTTTTTGCTCCCTGCAAGAATATGTGCATTTATTATCTTTTGAAGGTGAGTTTAGCATTTCAATTTCAATGGTCTTAGTTTATAATAGGGATTTCCTTTTATATTTCTTGTCAGTAAAAATGTGCTCTGTCAGTAAAGTTTTCATGTTTTTTGGTGGTAAAGCCCCCGTCCACATTTCCAGATATGTGTGGGCAACAAGCGCTCTACCAAAATGGTCAATCCTTACCAGTGACTGCCCGATGCTCCGATCGAGGTGTGGTTGACTTGTGGTGAGTCAGTATGTCGCCGGCTCCCCAGGACGACGTTGGTGTGTGACGAAACACGTCGGGTGGAGCGCCGTGCTGACGTTGCCATGCTACGATAATTCCTGAAGGACGGGCTGTTACACGGAGTCGACCAGCTTATTACCTTTATGCAAGTTTTTTTAAAGTGCTTTTCTGTATGTGCAACCTTTTTTACTGAAATAAATGTTTAAAGGATCTTGCACTATGGCAAGTTTTACCTTTTTTTTTTTTATGGATCTTGCACAATTGAGTCTTCCAAAGTGGTGAATTTTCTTACTCCAACCTTAGTTCCCTTGGATGGATAAAGGCCCTGGCTGGGTTTTAACCAATTTTGTACCGCAGGCCATCATAAGACGTCCTCGACTTTCTTTTTCTTTTTATTGGAAAAAACAACTTTATTGAAAGGAAATGCGCATATTTCAACAAGTTTAGATACATATGTCATATAGAATAAGAAACACACTCTTCTTGGTCCCATTAATCCAAGCAGAACAAACAGGGTAAACCACATACTTCTATGACAATACTTGGTTTCGTCACTAAATATAGAGAGTATAGCCCATCATAGAAAGGGGTAGGTGAAACAGCTGCCTGGTAGTATATCACCGGGGGGGGGGGGGGGGGGTGTATTCTGGTATGTACCTACTTCATTCAAGTAGAGGTCTCACCATCTCCCAACCATCTATCCCATACCTTGGAATACTTATGTGGACAGCCTCTGTTGGGCATAAATCAGTTTCTTAAATGGAAGAGTATCATTGACATCCTTTTTCCAGTTCTGAATTGTGGGGGGGGGGGGGGGGGGGGTAATGCCTGCATTCAGGTCCGGGCTACAACCTTCCAAGCCAAAAAGAGAATCTCATATATAAATGTGTCCAGGAATTTGTCTACCACTACATCCGACAATAGACCCAGTAGGCATAGTTTTGGGTTTGGACAACAGGAGAACCCAACTTATCATGTAGGATGTGGACCACCTGGAGCCAGTACGTTTGCATATTTGGACAGTTCCAGAGCAGTTGGTAAAATGTGCCGGGGGCCGAGGCACAAAGAGGGCATAATGGACTACGTGTTGGTTGAAAACGGGCTAACCTTTGTGGTTTTTCGGTAAGTTCTGTGAATGATAAATAATTGTGTTAGTCTATCCGACATTTTAGGAGATGCTGTTTTAACACCCTCCAGGATTTCCTCCCAATCTGAGTCGCTAATAACCCCAACTGAGGTCCTGTTCCCATGCAGATTTGGCCTTTTGAGGTCAATGCCATGGAACCAGGAAATCTAATGGTAGAGTAAAGAGAGAAAATTAGCTTAGAAGGTTCCATGCCCAATATAATATTCAGGACAGGGTGGGTATCTAGGGAGGCAGCGATACCCGCAAACTGGGTCTGTAGCGCATGGCAAAGCTGTAAATATCTGAACAGTAGGTGGTTTGGAAGGGAGAATTCATTTTTACGTGACTGAAACATCTTAGGCCCTGTAGTGGTCATGACTTGGTGTAAGTAAATCACGCCATGTGTGGTCCAAATTGTAGGGTCTGGGATGGTGCGCAGTTTCGGCATGTGGCCGTTGAGCCATAGTCGGGTGTAGGAGTGGGTTTGACCAATGTTTTGTCTTTTTAAGGTTAATCCCCATACTCGATGCTGTATAAGCATCCCATCATTTATAAATTACTTGAATAGGTGTATAAGCTGGCTGGCTGGAGCCTGTGCAAACCAGTGATCTGAACCGCTGTAGAACGGTTATGTTGAAATAATAAAAATGAGACAATTGAGAGGCCAAGTAGTAATCTTGTAGATCCAGGAGGGAAGTCCCCCCCCCATGGACATAGGATTTTTAAGGATAGACCAAGCTAGTTTGTGTCTACTGCCCCAAACAAAAGAGTTCAAAATATTTTCTTAAAGAATTTTTGTGGGGATATAGAGAGGGGCATGCCACACCATGGGCAGAATAATAATCTTGATTAAACTTCTACGCCCCATTACGCCCAATGGTAATCTAGCTCATGCTTGCGTTTTTAGCTTTAATCAAGGTAAATGAAGGTTCTATATTAAGAGGAACATAATCCCTGAGGCTCCTTGTAACCACCACTCCCAAATATTTAATTGCTGATACTCCTAGCTAAAGGTAATCAAGGATGTATGGGGGGGTGGGGGGAATTGGTTCAAGGAAAGAATTTTGGATTTATCACAGTTAATGCGCAATCCAGAGCATTTGCCAAAATTCTCTATAATCTCCAGTGCAGCTTGTAAAGATGGTCCCTGGTCAGCTAAATAAAGAAGGGTGTCGTCTGCTTATAAGCCTATTTTCTCTAGGGTGGTACCTATTTGAAGTCCTGATATTTTGGGCTCTGTCCTGATGGCAATGGTTCGGGTGCCAGGGCATACAGTAGGGGGGAGAGGGGGCAGCCCTGACCTGTACCCCTTTTCAAGAGGGGAATTGATCGGATAGCCATCCATTAACGTACACCCGGACTTTAGGTGATTTGATATAGGAGCCTTACCCATTTAATGGAGTTAGGCCCGAATCCAAATCTATGAAGGCATTCCCAAAAGTACATCCATTCGACTGAGTCGAAGGCCTTGGCTGTATCTAAAGGCACCACCACCTGGGTTCCAGAGTTCTCATGTTGGCCTGAATGTTCATAAACAATCGCTTGATGTTCATACCAGTGTTTTTCCCCGGCATAAAACTGGTTTGATCGGGGTGGACTAGCGAGATTATTACTTTATTTAATCGGTAAGCGAGAATTTAGGCCAGTATTTTTATGTCAACTTGCAACAAGGAGATAGGGTGGTATGATTCAGGGTAGTGGGAATCTTTACCCGGTTTAGGGAGAACTATGATTTGAGCTTCCTGCATTGAGGATGGGAGTATTCCCTTATCAAAAATAAATTTGGTACAGGGCCTTCAGTTTGGGAATGAGTATTTCTGAAAAGGTAGTGTAAAATTCTAGGGGTAAGCCATCGAGACCTGGTGCTTTTGGATTTGGTTAGTTGGGACAGGGCTTCAGTAATGTCACTAGTAGTTATAGGCGCTTCCAGCATTGTGAGCTGTTCGGCATTAAGGTGGGGAAACTGTAGATTATGTAGGCATTCTCTAATGTCTTGCTGAGTGTGTCTGCACTGTGGGGTATATAGATTACTATAAAAATGTGGGAATTTGGCTGCGACTTGGGGAGGGTTAGTGAGAGTAGGGCCATCTGAATTCTTTAGGGAGACGACCACTGGCGGTTTATCGTTCAAGTGGGCTAAGTACGCCAACAGTTTCCCTGATCTTTCCCCATGTTCAAACCCCCACTGTTTACAAAAGAATAGGCGCTGTCTGGCTTTCTCCGTGTACAGCTGTGTCACCGTGCGGGCTTGTAGCTTAACTCCTATCAAGATTTTCAGCAGAGGGGTGGATGTTAATCGCCTCCTCTAATTCTTGTAATTTGTCTGATGACAGCTGTAGTATAAGCTTGGATGAACGTTTGAGCGTATTTATTCTTATAGATAGGATCCTACGTGCATGTATTTTAAATGAATCCCACACTATATCATATCTGGAGGTGTCTAGATTATCAGCAAAGAAAAACAGAATTTCCCTAACTAAATTATTGCTTCCAGACAGTGTAGACAGCCAGTAGGGATTAAGTCTCCACATGGGAGTGGAGGACGACACTAGTAGTGAAGCCATTATCCAGAAGGGGGAATGATCAGATGGGGCTCTAGGAGCAAAGCCCGTCCCTGTCACTTTGGGCAGAAGTGCCTTGGAGACAAATATAAAATCTATTTGAGATGTTGTGTTGTGGCAAGTATATGCTCTAGTGGTAGGGTTTTGGTGCCTCCAAACATCAATCAGTGCAAATTCAGTTAGTGTGCTGTACAAACGGGTATGCTGCGGTACAGTGGCATGTGCCTCACCCTGCACCAGACAATCCAGAGCAGGGATCATGGTCATGTTGAAATCACCCATCCACACTGCTGGGATCGTCAGGTACTGCGCTATAAAGGCTAGTTCCTCCGTAACCACTTCCGAGCTGTATGGAGGTGGGATATAACAAGACAATATCAAAAGGGGAGACCCACCCAGTGCAGCATGCAGGCATGGATATCTGCCCTGCGGGACCGACTGTAAGGAAATCAACTTAAAAGGAGTAGATTTAGCAATAAGGATCGAGACCCCTCTAGACTGATTTGTGTAAGTACTATGATAGGCCTATCTTATCCAGGGGTGTTTTAGGGCTGCTTGTAAGTGCCCTTTAACATGGGTCTCTATCAGGACCATAACGTCTGCCCTTTGTGACTTACGGGAAGTGAGGGCAACAGTACGCTTAATCTTGTTGCGCACCCCCCGCACATTCCATGTCAAAAATGTAAGACGTCATTGGAGATTTGGGCGCTATATGAAAGGACAGTAGCCAATCGGACCAGCAGGGCTGCAGACAGAGACCCTTAACAGCATGCATCGTACCAAGCAATTCTTAATGTACCAATATAAATCCTTTATGTGCATTCCAATTGGGGAACATGAAATAGAAAAAACAACTGTAGCTCAGTCGTGTTGATCGAGCATTCTCTAACCCCCCCAACCTGGTGAGAGCATACACTCACCGAAATCACACAGTTGAGTGGTAATCCAGCAGGCTGAGCTGGCTGGAGGTACATGACTTAAAATACCAGAACTTGAGTTAAAAGTTACTAACAGGAACTGAAGGCTAAACCCCATTATAGGTATAAGGAAAAAAAAAAAAACATCACTAAGGGGGTGACTGTTCACTGTACAGCGCGTGGTAAGGTAGTGGAGGGAGGTCGGTTCCCCACAAAATTTCTTCCGTGGGGCCAACTTGCATCAAAACTGGGTAGTGGGGTAGAAATTGCCTGTCCTCAGGGTCTTCTCTGTATACAGTAGGTGTTGAGGGAGCGGAAACATCAGGAGTGTTCCAGTTTATTATCAAATGGGTAAGCATATGGGGGGGTTCAAGTCACTTCAATGTGCAGATTTTCCCCCCTCTCTATGAGGAAATCGCATTTTCAACAAAGATTCGGGTTTTAACAAAGGAAAGCAAAATGGTAGGTGATCATACAAGCTGTACTCACTGAGGCACCAGGATGATCGGGCAGATAAGCAGGGCCTCGACGTTGGTCCAGCCATGCAGTGGCCATGGCTTTGTCCTCGAAAAACTGTACCCAGCTATCCTCTTCAACCCACAGCCTGGCGGGAAACAGCATTGCGTACTTGAGGTGCAGGATACGTAGGCGGCGTTTGACATCCTGAAACTGGGATCTCAGTCTCTGGACCTCATTAGAAAAATCCAGGTAAAACGCAACGTGAACATTTCCCACAGGGATGTTGCCTTTTTCTCTAGTGAGATGTAGAATTCTATCCCTGTCTCGAAAATTAAGAAATTTGGCTATAAATGTATGAGGAGGTGCTCCCTGGGGGGGAGGTTTTGCCGGTATGCGGTGTGCTCGTTCCACCGTGAACATAATGGAGAAGGCTTTCATAGGCCTTAATAAGGAGGTTCTCAAGGAATTCCGCCGGGTCATTCCCTCCTGCCTTCTCAGGTAGCCCAATGAACTGGAGATTGCAGCGACAAAGACTATTCTCCATGTCCTCTTGGTGTGCACGCAGCTGCTGTATTTGCCTCTGCACCTCCTCAGTGGTATGCCGTAATGGATGCAGGGTGTCCTCCATTGCACTGATGCTGGTTTTGGTCTTGGTAACCCTGTCTTTTAGCTTGGAGAGATCCTGTCCTAATCCCAGGACCCAGAGGAGGCTAAACAGGGAAATATATACACAAGTTTAGTGATCAGAATAGTATATAGGATAGTTAGAAAGTGTAGCTCTCACAATCCACGTCCTACTCCATCACTCTCCAGGCCCCCCCCACGTCCTCCGGCTTTCAGTGGAGATATCTAAATGATGCCTGCAGCTACATATAGTTTTTTAGAGCCGGCAATTCTGAGCACAATAAGAACAATCATAGCAGCTGTTAAGCTGCTTGATCATTCTTGGCGGCAACGGAAGGGGACACCCCCCCCTCCTCCCGCTGTCCTCCGGTGCTTCTCCAGGCTCTCTCATGCGATTGGGGACCCAGTGAACGAATCAGCTGGCACCGGAAGAGAGGCATAGAGATTTCCGAGGGACAGATGGTCCCCGGCAATCTCTATGATACGTTATGATATTACGTCCGTCCCGCACAAGTAAACAAAGCCGAGATTTATTTTTTATCTCAGCCTTTCCAGCCTGGAGGAGAGATATGGCATCTCTCCATAAAGAGGACCTGTCACACACCATTCCTATTACGAGGGATGCTTACATTCATTGTAATAGGAATAAAAGTGATCAAAATTTTTTTTGTTAAAGGGGAAAGTGTAAAAAATAAATAAAATAAACAATAATAAAAAATAAATAAAATGTAATGCTCCCATGAGCTTGCATGTAGAAGCGAACACATACGTAAGTCGCTGTCACGTACCTGGTCGGAGTCTGAAGTGACAAGGTCAGCCTCTCTTGTATCTCCAGCCCAGGTCCCGCTGAGAGTGGAGACAGAATTAACCAAGGGACAGGAGGAACACGAGTGCCTGCAGATGTAGCCCCGGAAGCAGTGGCGTCCCATCCATAGGGGGCGCCCGGGCGCCGCACCCCTCCCTTTAGTCACAAATTTTTTTTTTTTTTAAAACGACCCCTTTAAGAAAAAAAAAAAAATGTTCTTTAACTAAGTGCACTATGTTTGGGCGCCGGACACAGTGCACTATGGGAAGCACAACGTCAATCACGAGACTGCAGATGCGGTGCTTCATTGCTGGGGTTTGGAGCTGCCCTCCGGTGCAAACAATCGCGTCGAGCAGCATCCGCCCGGCGCCTGGTCGGGTGCTTTGTTCTCAGTACGAGAACAAAGTCACTTCCGCGGGCTACAAAAAGATGGCCGCCGTGAGGACTAATCCCCTTGTGTTCAGTGGAGAGGGGAGGCCCCTGCCCTCTCCACTGAACACACGGAGAATCCCATGAAATAGCACAGACGCGGCTTGAAGGAGGGCTGTGCTGCCAGGGACACAGATGTGAGGAGGACCCTGCTGCTCCGCTGGGGACACAGATAGATATAAAAAGGGGCTCCGCTGACGGGGACACAGATGTGAGGAGGGACTCCGCTGATGGGGACACAGATGAAAGGAGGGACTCCGCTGATGGGGACACAGATGTAAGGAGGGACTCCACTGACGGGGACACAGATGAAAGGAGGGACTCCGCTAATGGGGACACAGATGTAAGGAGGGACTCCGCTAATGGGGACACAGATGTAAGGAGGGACTCCGCTGATGGGGACACAGATGTAAGGAGGGACTCCGCTGACGGGGACACAGATGAAAGGAGGGACTCCGCTAATGGGGACACAGATGTAAGGAGGGACTTCGCTGATCGGGACACAGATGTAAGGAAGCACTCCGCTGGGGGCACCTGATGTAACGAGGGGCTCCGCTGGGGGCACCTGATGTAACGAGGGGCTCCGCTGGGGGCACCTGATGTAACGAGGGGCTCCGCTGGGGGCACCTGATGTAAGGAGGGGCTCTGCTAGGGGGACCTGAAGTAAGGAGGGACTCCGCTGGGGGCACTTGATGTAAGGACGGACTCCGCTTGGGCACCTGATGTAAGGACGGTCTCCGCTGGGGACACCTGATGGCATCTGGTGGCAGGCGACGTAGCAAGTGACACGCTCAGGGCTCTCACTGATTCTGCATTATGGTGAGTTGAATAATTTAATTTTATATTACAATGTAATAATAGAAATATTGCGCTTCAATCATCCTGACACCATAACAACCATGGTGCCGGGATAATTGAAGTGCTATCACCAGGTATTTGGAGTATCTTTATCTGCTGATTGTTAAACTTTCTAGAATACACATATTTCTATTGTTGTGTAGGATGTGGGCCTGCTGTCCCTTCCTCGCTCCTTCCCTCTCCCTCCATCCCTCGTTCATCTCAGACGCTAACCACACCACCTTAGAGCCATGCCCACTATTTCACTAACACCACGCCCATTGTCACCAAGTGGGAGGGGTCAAAAAGGAAGGGCTGGGTCTGGCGCCCCCCCATCCTAAAACTTTACCAGCCGCCACTGCCAGGAAGCCTAAAGCAGAAGATGCAACTCTTGGAAGGCAGAAAGTCGCAGCGGAGGGACGTCTTTGTAATGTCGCTGGTGTGCCATATTTTGTCCACTTGATGATGACTGTCTTCACTGTGTTCCGTGGTATATCTAATGCCTTGGACATTCTTTTGTACCCTTCTCCTGACTGATACCTTCTACCAATGAGATCCCTCGGATGCTTTGGAAGCTCTTTGCAGACCATGGCTTTTGCTGTAGGATGCGACTAAGAAAATGTCAGGAACTGAATGTCCGGCAGAACTTTATTTGGGGTTAATCCAGAGGCACTTTTTTTTTTTTTTTTGAAAATAATTTTTATTGTACAAAAGAAAATATAACATCCAAAAACATTCGAGAGACATTTCAATAAGCCACAACCGCGACTGTAGCATATACAATGTGTCAAAGGATTACAAATCTCTCATCCATACATATATAGTACGTTTTTTTTAACCTTAGAAAAAACCCCCAACCATCCCCGTCCCTCAAACCTCCCTCCTCCCACCCCACATATCAAACAGCCCACAGTACTCCCCTGATTGAAGGAAAAATTACCAGATGGACTGGAATAGCGCTGCCCTGCAGTATCTATGTTTGTTGTGTGAATAGTCCCCTATTTTTCTATACCTCCTACATCAGGGCTCGACAAAACCCGGTCGCCCAGGCGCAATTGCGACTAGATTTGGGGTCCTGGAGCCTGGGGCGACACAGCTGCGGTACCCCGTCAACCTGTGGACACCGACCCCCGCCGTGCGATCGCATCGGGCCGCGCCGGCCAGAAATTTAGGCCGCGGCTTTGCGGCCTTCTGAAATACTTCTGTAATATGGCGCTATCTTGTGGTGGCCGTTGGTATTCCAACACCTCTAACAATGCTAATGCAATGTTAACCACTGGGCACTTTTCAGCTTTCAGTGCTCTCACACTTTGACAATTTCTCAGTCATGCAACACTGTACCCAAATGAATTTTTTGTCCTTTTTTTCACACAAATAGAGCTTTCTTTTGGTGGTATTTATTCACCGCTGGGTTTTTTATAATTTTTTGCGCTATAAATCAAAAAATACTAAAAATTTGGTAAAAAAATAATTCTTTGTTTCTATTTAAAATTTATTGGCGAGTATTGGCAGAGTATTGCGGTGTATTGCACAGTGCTGGCAGAGTATTGCACAGTGCTGGCAGTGTAGCTGTCACTGACCAGCACTGTGGGCACTACACATCCAGCCCACAGCGCTGGTCCCATCTCTCCCCCTCTCAACTTCTTCCCTCTCACTGTACCGATCGATACAGAGAGGGGAGGGAGGAACCGGCGTCATGACGTGAGCGATCACGTGGTAAACGGCCGATATCGGCGGCCGTTTACCGCGATGCGCCGGGTCCTCGGGACCTGGTGGTCACAGATGTTCCTGAATGGAGCAAGGTTCTGGGAGGACGTCCTACGGTGCCCAGTGCCACCTGTCAGTCGTCGTCGTTAAAAAAAAAAAAAACCTGGCTCCTAACTTTTTTAGCTGGCTCCTAGATTCCAAGCAAATTTGTCAAGCCCTGCTCTACATTACATTGAAGCCTTTATAATTCAGTTCCCCCGTAAGGGGACATAATTGGTGTCATCTATCCTTCCCCTTCCAGGGTATATTCTAATCCAGAGGCACTTTAAATGATGGCAGTGTGTGTACTGACTCCTAACATGAGTTTGAATGTGATTGCTTAATTCTGAACACAGCTACGCCCCAGTTATTAAAAGGTGTGCACACTTATGCAACCATATTATTTAAATTTTTTAATTTGACTTCCCCTCCCTAAAAGATTTCAGTTTGTTTTTCAATTGAGTTGTACAGTTTATAGGTCACATTAAAGGTGGGGAAAGTTGTGAAATGATTTATCCTTGTCTCATTTTTTTACATCACAGAAACCTGACATTCTAACAGGGGTGTGTAGACTTTTTATATCCACTGTATCTTTATATCCTAAACTTAGAAAAAAAGAAAAGTGGTTGGAGCCTCAAACATCTGATTGTATCTTAATATTTCACAAATGACGGATATATTTTCTGCCATCATCCAGCTTTGCAAATGTTAACTTCGTTTTGTTCTGGTGTAATTACCTGGAAGTTGGAACACTGTATTAAAACCTCTAGTCCCAGGCATAAAATGTGAGGCACTGGAGGGGTGTGACTGCACCCCAACCCCCAATCTTCACAATTAACCCTTCGCATACTGCTTCTTCTATATCCTCCTCTAGGAAACATTTGCTGGATTCTTGTATGGCATATATTGCAGTACATATTAAAGCCACCAACAGGGTCAGAGTGACCCATCTATATCCATTTCCATGGAAGTGTTTGTGGTACAAGTGACCATTTGTTATCTAGAGTTAAAGTCATGGAAAATCCTAAATGTTTGACTTGTCACCCAAACAAAACGTAGAGGAAATCTTTAAAGGGAACAACTGACCTTGTGACAACTGTCAATGTTTGGGAGATATCCTCTCTATGGCTCTATATTTACGATGTATCTGGTCTATAAACCAGAGGCTCTGGATGGACAGTTGGATAAATGGCTCTATATTTAAGGTGTACCTGGTCTATAAACCAGAGGCTCTGGAGGGACAGTTGGATACATGGTTATATATTTAGGATGTATCTGGTGTATGAACCAGCAGTGGCATCACTAACATGGGGCAAGAGGGGGGCCTGACTCCCCCCCCAACTGTCAATGTTTGGGAGATATCCTTTCTATGGCTCTATATTTAGGATCTATCCACTCAATAAAGGGGGCTCTGGATACACAGTTGGATAAATGGCCCTATATTTAGGATCTATCTGGTCTATAACCCAGAGGCTCTGGATGGACAATTGGAGAAATGGCTCTATATTTAGGGTGTACCTGGTCTATAAACCAGAGGCTCTGGAGGGACAGTTGGATACGTGGTTATATATTTAGGATGTATCTGGTCTATAAACCAGAGGCTCTGGATGGACAGTTGGATACATGGCTCTATATATTTAGGATGTATCCAAAGTGAGTATAAATCCCCTCTTAGACAGTTGTCAGTATAGGGTTTTCCTATTGGAGGATTTCCTCTTCCTGTTTGCGTGGCAACTCAAGCGTGTTGTATTTCCTTTCACCTTCAATGCCAGAGACCAATAGTGGTCAATAGGGGCACTGTTCCAATCCCCGCTGGCCCTCCTCTCCTATTCATCCCATGTGATTGGAACAGTACACATCCCACACAAGCAGCAACAGTAGTAAGATGCTCATGGGTTCTCCCTTAACCCCTACAAAATGTCAGAAGAGCGCAGAGAGATGTCATTCCGATTGTAGCTTTAGCTCGGTGCCAGTGTGCCAGACAGGTAAAATCCTGTGACAACAGCTTCCCTGCGCTGCTCCATGCTTGAGGAGGTCATCTCTGTATTATACATTTCTACACTCTGTACTGTACCCTCCTGACCCCTGTACTGTACACTCTTGACCCCCCTGTACTGTGCCCTTATGCCCCCCTGTACTGTACCCTCCAGGCTGCCCAGTACTGTGCCTTCCTCACCATGTACTGTGCCCTTCTGCCCCTCTGTACTGTTTCTTCCTGACTGCTGTACTGTACCCCCCCTCCCCAGTACTGTGCCATTCTTACCAATGTACTGTACCCTTCTGACTACCCCTATATTGTAAATTCCTGCCCCCCCCCAAACTGTGTACTCCTAAACCGCCTGTTCTGTGCGCTCCCGACTGCTGTACTGTACCCTTCTGATTTCCCTATACTGTACCCTCCAGACCCCCTCCCGTACTGTGCCCTCCTTGCCCCGCTGA
The DNA here is from genome assembly GCA_028564925.1 of Lithobates sylvaticus. Lineage (NCBI taxonomy): Eukaryota > Metazoa > Chordata > Amphibia > Anura > Ranidae > Lithobates > Lithobates sylvaticus. The sequence continues at coordinate 547,226,414 of CM053028.1, read as the reverse complement.
CCCCCATAATCTGCCCTTCTAACGCATTGTCCCCTACGCTACTGACTTTTTTTATATTGTTTAGGTATTTTTGTTGATTACTCTTTGATATGACGTGTATTCTTATTGTTTGAAATCATGGTTATTGAAGGTACTAATAAGTATGTGTTTGAAGTGGTTGTAAACCCTCACATATACCCAGTGGAGTGACGGGCCTCAGGTGATACACAGAGACTAAACAAATCCTCCTATATAAGTTGTATTTGTTGATCTGCAGTCTTCTCTCCTCTACAGTAGTTCAAAATGCAGCATTTATACAGCTTGTCTGAGAGTTCATAAAAAAAGAGAATGTAGAGCTGAAATTACACTCTGCAGAGCTGAGTGAGGAGAGCTCTTAGTGCTGATTGGAAGAAAGAGACACACCCCATGGCACACAGCTCGCCAGGAACTGAGAGTTCAGAAAAAAAGAGAATGTAGAGCTGAAATGACACTGCAGAGCTCAGTGAGGAGAGCTCTTAGTGCTGATTGGAGGAAAGGGACACACCCTCTGGCACACAGCTCACAGGAACAGATCTGAGGCTGTCAATCTGCTGGAGCTCCCTCCCCATCACCATTTTTCTCTTGGAAAAATTGTCAGAAGTGACTCATGCAGATAGGAGGGGAAGGAAGCAGCAGACAGAAATGACACTTAATGCTCTGGATAGAGACAAGTACACAATATAGAGGGATAGGCTTTGTTCATATTTTATATCTGAGGTTTACAACCACTTTAATTCTATCAACTGTTTATACATTAATTCTTGAGAGTAGGTGTGTAAATTGGGACATGCTGGTAGGGGCCCCAGTGGATTACTTTGCCCAGGGGCCCATGAAGCTATTAAGATGACCCTGGCTATGAACCCTACTCTGGTGTTGCTGATGTCAGGTTCCTAGACCAGTGGAGCACGGGGGTGCAAACGTTGTGGGGTTTGGGGGCCGTTGACACCATTGTCCTCTTTATACAATACCATTTTAAGAATTCTACCTTGGCGATTTGACAGCAATATACACTTTCAGCCATGTAACCCAAAGGGTCAACACTAGTTCCAGACTTTATGGCATTGTGGATTGGACTACATAATCGGAACAAGGCGATTTTCACAATCTTTCACACCTCCCATGTTCTTGTAGAATAAACATCTGCCTTGACACATTCTGTGCTGATTGGATGAAGGTGTCGGAATCAGGGCCGGTACAAGGCAGGGGCGGAAGGGGCGGATTCCCTGGGCGGCCCAATTTCCTGGAGAAAGGGGGGCACAGGTGAAGTGTCCGTAGTGTGCTGCTAAAACCTTGCTGGTCATCAAGCACATTGTAACCGATTACCGTCGGCCGCACTACATTACGGTAGAGCCAGAGCTGCTTTCAATGATGTGCCGAGTGCGCTCCTGCACTCGGCACGAGCCTGGAAGCTCCCGTTCACTTCCCTGTCAGGCTGAGCAGCGGAGTAATCTCCGCCCGACAGGCGCTTCCTAGGCGCTGTAAGGCGTGATGTCAACCTAGCCGGCCGGGAGGCTGGTTAAAGAGGACCATAGAGAGCTGCTGGCGCACTGAGCGCGACCTAGAGGAGGAACCAACCGCGTTGTATATCAAACAAGTAAGCAGGCATATGAAGATTAATTAGTTAACTCTGGGGGGGGGGGGGGGGGGGGTAATTAATTCTGAATGGTATTTGTAATATGCAGCAAGAAGGGGGTAAATGTGCTTTCACTGGTCACTGATGCATTAGTTACCAGTGGCAGTAAATTAACCCCATTGTGCTCCATTAGTGGTGCCAGTTTCAGTGTTAATTAAACCCTGTATGCTGCTGCATAAACACTGACACTGGTACCACTAATGCAGCACAATGGGGTTAATTAACTGCCACTGGTAATAAATGCATCAGTGACCAGTGAAAGTACATAAGCCCCCTTTTTGCTGCATATTACAAATACCATTCATAATTAACCACTTGTCAACCCGCTGCAGTACATATCATATACTGCGACGGGGCAGCAGCTACAGGCGGGAACATGCCCCTATGGACGCAGTTTGTCAACTTCGCCCTGGGCACCGGATGACCTTGTCCCAGCACTGGTCGGAATTACCTGTGTGGCTGGGGTATGTTCCTGACACTCGTTGCGGTTGAGGAAGCCACCAGCTACAATACATCTCCAGTATTGCAGAACACCACCAGTGACATGTGACTAACTACTATTAGTTATACCATGACCTGGATTCATGAGAACCTTCATAGAGATAGAAACCACACAAATCGCCATGGTGTAGATTGGAATGATCATTTATTAGTCATTGACATTAGTCATTAGTTATTTATTAGTCATTATTAGTCATTGACAGGGTGAGGTCCCCACGGGAGAAAAGAACTAATGCCGTTCTCATCATCTGGAAGACCTTGTGATTTGTCTCTTCCTGTTGTGACTTCACTCTGGATGAGGAGACAATGAAGGCAGGCATGAGCAATATAATCCAAACACATTACCAGTCAATATGTCATATAGAAGAGTTATTACATGAAAAATGGACACATGGTATTTCAGATTTGGGTAGACACGACTGGGTTGAATGATCCTCCTGCTTCTTATATCAGAGTTTCCTCCTACAGCTGTGAGACTTCCCTGCTGTAGCTTGTAGACTTGGAAAAGAAGGAAGGAGCGCCCGATGTCCAAACAAATGCGAGCTTTAGGTAGGTTTAAAAAGGTGTTTATTGAAAGTAGCGGCATGTAAATTAAGCCAATGCGTTTCGGGGAAAAAAAACCTACGCCATCTCAACCCTTTTCTTCAGGGCTGTTGTTGGTATGCTATGAGGAAGGCTGTATAAGCCGAAACACATTGCATTTCTGATGCTGTGTCATTTTACATGTAGCCACAAAAAAGGATTTCTCCCACCTATGCAACCTCTCCAACTATCCTTACCCTCTCTCCGATCACTACCTTATTAGTTTCACTCTCTTCCTCTCACTCCAACCGCCTAACAGTTACCCATAGAAACCTACGCCATCTCAATCCTTCTCTTCTCTACTCTACTCTGCTACTGACCACCTCTATGACAAAATCGCACCCCTGTCCTGCACCGACCTAACCACTTCTGTCTAGTCTACAACACTTCACTTCTAGCCTCACTGGACATACTGGCCCCCCTCGCTACCCACAGAATCAGGTCCAGTCTCCTTCAACCTTGGCAAACGGATGACACTAGAAGTCTGAAAAAAACACAGCAGTGCTCTTGAGCGCATGTGGCATAAGACGAAGTCTCAGATTTCAACCAGTATAAATCTGCTCTCCAAAAATACAATTCCTGCCTCCTCAATGCCAAGCAGACCTATTTTATCTCTCTCATTAACACCTTATCATCCCGTCCCCGTCAACTCTTCTCTACCTTCCACTCTCTACTTCGTCCTCCACTGCCTCCAACCACCACCACCTCACTTACTGCCCAGGAGATCGCCAATCACTTCAAACAGAAGATTGATACAATTCGCGAGGAGATCTCTACTGTTCAGATACCCTCCATGCTTTACACTTCATGCCCACTTCATTATTTCCCTCATTAAACCCCACCACTATAGACGAGGTTGCTAAACTACTTGCTAACATCCATCTTACCACCTGCCCTCTGGATCCTGTTTCCTTGCAAATGCTACGTTCGCCCTCTGTAACCCACATCTTCAATCTCTCCCTCTCTTCTGGCACCTTCCCCAACTCTCTAAAACATGCACTTGTCAGCCTCATACTTAAAAAGCCCTTACTGGACCCATCCAATCTTAATAACCTACGCCCTACCTCCTTTCTCCCCTTTTTATTAAAACTCCTTGAACGTCTGGCCTACAACCGACTGAGCGACCACCTTGCTAATAGCCCTCTTAATCCCCTTCAGTCTGGATTACGTCCTCAACACTCCACAGAAACTGCTCTCCTAAAACGAACAAACGATCTACTAACGGCCAAAACCAATGGACACTATTCTGTACTCCTGCTCCTGGGCCTCTCTGCTGCCTTTGATACAGTTGACCACCCCCTCCTCAGAAAACTCCACGCCTTTGGTCTCCACGACTGTACTCTATGCTGTTTCTCTTCCTACTAATCCAACCGCACCTTTAGCATTACTTTCAATTCTACTTCCTCCTCTTCCTTTGTGTTGGTGTCCCCCAAGGTTCTGTTCCTGGACCTCTCCTATTTTTAATCTACACTTCCTCCCTGGGTCAGCTGATAGCCTCCCATGGCTTCCAATACCACCTCTACACTGACGTCATCCAAGTCTATTTCTCTACCCCTCAGCTCACTCTTTCAGTTTCCTCGCGTATCACTAATTTACTATCAGATATATCACTTTGGATGTCACACCACTTCCTCAAACTAAATCTATCCAAAACCGAAATTATAATTTTTGCTCCCCCACGTGCCTCTTCCCCTGATCTCTCTGTAAAAATCGATGGCACAACTATAAGCCCATCCCCACATGCCAAGGTCCTAGGTGTAATCCTGGACTCTGAACTCTCCTTTTAACCACTTCCCGACCGGCGCACACAGATATACGTCGGCAGAATGGCACGTACAGGCAGGAGGGCGTATATATAAGTCCCTCCTTAATGCCTGTCGTGCCATCGGGAGCGGCGCGCTCCCGCGCTGGTCGGGACCCCCGTGAGTCCGGTCGCGGGCTCGATTGCCGCGGGGACCCCGCGATCGTCTCACGGGAAGGCTGAACGGGGAGATGCCGAGATAAACATCTCCCCGTTCTACCTAGCAACTAGTGACGCCGATCTCTGCTCCCTGTGATTGGAGCAGAGATCAGCATTCACTAGCTGACAGCCACGCACCCCCCCCCCCCCCCCACAGTAAGAAACACACCCCTAGGCATACTTAACCCCTACACTGCCCCCTTGTGGTTAACCCCTTCACTGCCAGTGTCATTTATACAGGAATCAATGCATTTAAATAGCATTGATTGCTGTATAAATGACAATGGTCCCAAAAATGTGTCAAAAATGTCCGATGTGTCCGCCATAATGTCGCAGTCACAATAATAATCGCTGATCGCCGCCATTATTAATAAAAATGCTATAAAACTATCCCTATCTTGTAAACGCTATAACTTCTGCGCAAACCAATCAATAATTGCTTATTGCGATTTTTTTTACCAAAAGTATGTAGAAGAATACGTATCGGCCTAAACTGAGGAAAAAAAATGTTTTTTTTTATATATTTTTGGGGGATATTTATTATAGCAAAAAATAATGCGTTTTTTTCAAAATTGACGCTCTTTTTTGTTTATAGCGCAAAAAAATAAAACCGCAGGGGCGATCAAATACCACCAAAAGAAAGCTCTATTTGTGGGAAAAAAAAGGACGTCAATTTTGTTTGGGAGCCACATCGCACGACCGCGCAATTGTCAGTTAAAGCGACGCAGTGCCGAATCGCAAAAAGGGGCCTGGTCCTTTGGCTGCAAATTGGTCCGGTCTGAAAGTGGTTAAGCACCATGTCCAATCACTGTCCAAATCTTTACATCTTTAAAATATGCCCCTTTCTAACCAATGACTCAACAAAGCTCTTAATTCACTCGCTGATTATCTCTCGCCTCGACTACTGCAACTTCCCTCCTCATTGGCTTACCTCTACATAGTCTATCCCCCCTTCAATCCATCATGAATGCTGCTGCCAGACTCATCCACCTTACTAATCGCTCTGTGTCTGCCACTCCTCTCTGTCAATCCCTCCACTGGCTCCCGCTCACCCAACAAATTAAATTCAAAATACCAACAACTACTTACAAAGCCATCCACAACTCTGCCCCCAGCTACATCACTGACCTAGTCTCAAAATACCAACCTACTCATTCTCTTCGTTCTTCTCAAGACCTCCTGCTCTCTAGCTCCCTCATCACCTCCTCCCATGTTCGTCTCCAGGACTTTTCAAGAGCCTCTCCAATCCTATGGAACTCCTTCCCCAATCTGTCTGATTATCTCCTACTCTATTAGCTTTGAGACGATCCCTGAAAACCCTCCTCTTTAGAGAAGCCTATCCTACCCACACCTAACAACTGTATTTTCGTTTTCTCCACCAGTTCATCCCCCACAGTTATTACCTTTTTGTTCCACTTGACCCTCCCTTCTAGATTGTTATCTCTAACGAGCAGGAGCCTCTGATCCCTCCTGTATTGAATCGTAATGTAACTGTACTGTCTGCCCCCTTGTTGTAAAGTGCTGCGCAAACTGTTGGTGCTATATAAATCCTGTATAATAATAATAATAATAATAATAATTAAGAGTACACCGAGTGGCCGGCTTTATACATGATGGACTGTTGCTGCATGCTATTAGATGGGAATTAGAGAGAAAAAAATGTTTTTTTTTTTTTAATATATTTTTGGGGGATATTTATTATAGCAAAAAGTAAAAAAGAATGAGTTTTTTTTTCAAAATTTGGTGCTTTTTTTTTGTTTATAGCGCAAAAAATAAAAAACGCAGAAGTGATCAAATACCACCAAAAGAAAGCTTTATTTGTGGGGGAAAAAAAGGACGTCAATTTTGTTTGGGAGCCACGTCGCGCGACCATGCAATTGTCAGTTAAAGCAACGCAGTGCCGAATCGCAAAAAATGCTCTGGTCAGGAAGGGGGTAAATCCTTTCGGGTCTGAAGTGGTTAAATGAGGGCATGTGCGTTCCGGTGCGTTTTACAGCCTTCCAGTGCAGGAAAAATGCAGCATGTTCTACTTTTTTTTTTCTGGAATTGGAACGCACTGGAACTGCAAGCACTGGTGTGAACTATGCCATCGAAAACCATATAACCTACTTTCCATGCGTTTTTGATGCAGAAAAAAACCCACTGGACTGCATGTGGTGTGAACTTGCCCTATCTCCTGTCTGAAAAATATTTGTAAATATGTTGCTTTCTACATCTCTATCTTGCATCTGAACAATGTTTATAAACACTGACAGATGCCCTTTTTTGACAGCAGCAGCGTCTAAAGCTGCTGTATTTACACAGGAGCTCCCTGCTGTCATTTTGACAGCCATTAGTGGAAAATGAGATGGGGGAACAGCAGCGAGGAAGGACAGGATGTACTACACCCACCCTGTTTACTCCCAGTGTGTACAACTGGATGGACACTTTTAAGCTGCTAAAAGCTGGATGAAAGCTCTGCAAATGCTTTGTAAAAACTTGCTGTACACATTGTTCTTATACAAGCTACACTGGGAGAAGGAAAGGGAGGATCAGATTATTGGCTCCTAGGGGCAATACTGACAGTTCCACCCTCACATTTGGGTACGATCTGGTCTGTACTGGGCCACTTAATATCTTATCACAGATATCCACTTACCGTTGGGTTCCGAGCAATCAAAAGCACAGCCGACGTCACAACACTTCTTTGTCCCGATACAATCCGAGTCTACGTTACATTTCCTGGGGATGGGGGGCTTACATTCTACAAGGGTATTAACCACGGTACAGGTGCCCGGTTTCACCTCTGCAGGAAAAAAAATAAAAAAATCATCATCATTTTTACAGGTAGTTATATTTACCTAGCGCTTTACAGATACATTGTACATTCACATCAGTCCCTTCCCTCCAGGATATAACAAGGCAATAACTGTCTATACTGAGAATGAGTCTTTACAACCACTTTAAGCCTTCCTAAAACTCGCATTTCTTTGGACATCGGGTGCTCTTTCCTTCTTTTCCAAATCTACATGAGGAAATGACCGTAAGGCCGAATCGGAAAAGGTAGCAGCCCAAGCCCCAAGAGAGTTCACCGCCACCCAGAGCCCGTACAAGGGGTGGGCGGGAGGGGCGAGTGCCCTGGGCGGAGTGTTAGAGGGGGCGGGTTCAGGGCCGTCTTTAACCCAGGGCGAAAAAAGCAGCTGCCCCTGAATCCCTTGCTGCCTTGGAATAGTTCTCCTGGGGGAGCATTTACAAAACACAGCCAGGGCTGGTGCAATAATTTTTGACACCCTAGGCGACAACTAATTTTGCCGCCCCCCTTGACTCCACCCCTGCCCTGCCTTTTTCCTGCCCATGTAAACCCCACCTTTTTAACGAAGCACCCATAAAATACCACCTACCAGCGCCCATCAAATGCAGCCTCACCAACGCACATCAATGCAGCCTCACCAGCGCCCATCACATTTAGCCTCACCAGGACCAATCAAATGCAGCCTACCAGTGCCCATCAATGAATGTTTGCTTGCTTCCATTCATTCAGGAGTCGGGACACAGACACAGTCCTTCACCGCCGCTGCGCCTCTGACACTATCTGTGAACATAGGGGTGGCTGCCTGCTGATGCTGAGACTTAGTTGCTTGCTGCAGAGAAAAGAGAGTAGGAAAACCAGTGGCCGGGCGCCCCCTAGGCAGCATGGCGCCCTAGGCGGCTGCCTAGTTTGCCTAGTGGTAGCACCGGCCCTGAACACAGCTGGCCCGTCCTCCCCCGGCCAGGTTAACACAAGCGGCCACACTGACAGGGGAGGAGAACAGCTGCGGGCTGTGTGTGTAAGCGCCGACTCGTCCTCCTTCTTCCTCTGTCAGGAGCTGCAGGATCGGAGTGGATGGCCTGTGACAGGGAGTGAGGCAGGGCAGAGCGGTCGTCGTGCTCCCCCCCATCCCGTCACCCCCCCTTAGACATCTATAGCACAGCACAGAACAGAGTGAAGTGTTCTGGCTGTATGCTGCAGATCTGAGACTGCACTGAGACTGTGTTGGAAAAAGAGCGCACACACATACCATAAAGGTGCAGTGTCACGGTGAGGATGAGAAGGAGGGGGAGGAATTTGTGAAAAAAGGGAGGATTACAATGGTGGCTGTGGGTGGGGGTGGGGGTTGGATAAAGAGAGGGCTGTGGAAAGGGGGGATACAGAGGTGGATATGGAAGGGGGGGATACAGAGGTGGATATGGAAGGGGGGCTACAGAGGTGGATATGGAAGGGGGGGGATACAGAGGTGGATATGGAAAGGGGGATACAGAGGTGGATGTGGAAGGGGGGATACAGAGGTGGATATGGAAAGGGTGGATACAGAGGTGGATATGGAAGGGGGGGATACAGAGGTGGATGTGGAAGGGGGGATACAGAGGTGGCTCTGGAAGGGAGGGATACAGAGTGGGTTGTGGAAGGGGGGATACAGAGGTGGCTCTGGAAGGGGGGATACAGAGGTGGCTGTGGGAGGGGGGATACAGAGGTGGCTGTGGAAGGGGGGATACAGAGGTGGCTGTGGAAAGGGGGGATACAGACATGACTGTGGAAGGGGGGATACAGAGGTGGATATGGAAGGGGGGATACAGACATGGCTGTGGAAGGGGGGATACAGAGGTGGATATGGAAGGGGGGATACAGAGGTGGCTATGGAAAGGGGGGATACAGACGTGGCTATGGAAGGGGGGATACAGAGGTGGCTATGGAAGGGGGGGATACAGACGTGGCTGTGGAAGGGGGGATACAGAGGTGGCTATGGAAGGGGGGATACAGAGGTGGCTGTGGGAAGGGGGGATACAGAGGTGGCTGTGGAAGGGGGGATACAGAGGTGGCTGTGGAAGGGGGGATACAGAGGTGGCTGTGGAAAGGGGGGGATACAGACATGGCTGTGGAAGGGGGGATACAGAGGTGGCTGTGGAAGGGGGATACAGAGGTGGCTGTGGAAGGGGGGATACAGAGGTGGCTGTGGAAGGGGGGGGATAAGGAGGTGGCCGTGGAAAGGGGGGGATACAGATGTGGCTGTGGAAGGGGGGGATACAGAGGTGGCTATCGGAATAAGTTTTTGATCTGCTGTGTCTATATGTGTATAAGCCACATTTCTTTGTTTTATGCATTTCTCCAGTATTGCCTTGTAACTTGCAGAACTATGTTAAAAATGTAAATTGTTCAATAAAAACTTTAAAAAAAAAAAATCTGCCCAGCCGTGCCATTGTGTCGACCTATATCCTCGTGCGCTGGTCAGCAAGTCGTTTAATACGGCCCTGGGCGGGTTGTTAGCAGGTATAAGAGTAACAATACTGTGGGGGGGTCATGTAAAGGAAATACCGAGTGTGGGGTATAATCGAATTTGTATTGTTTTATTGTTTTATTGTTTTGTTTGCCATCTTTGCCCTGAGCACCAAATGGCCTTGTCCAAGCACTGCCGCCACCATCCACCATTGGGCATAACCTACTGGAAAGGGATTTCTTCCTACTCACCCACACAATTTCCCATCCATTACCAGTGACTGTTCCAGTCAGTCCAGCGCGGTCTCCAGCACAAACCAGTTACCACTGTAGCTTGTGTCTCTGCTTCTCCTTCTAAGCCCCTCCACCAGTTTGTCTTTGCTCATCCCAAGACCATAGCGAGGGTGTTATCCACTCAGTTTGACTGCTACAAACACGTCTTTATTCTACATTATGGAGAACCATTAAGGCAGGGTGACACCATAATTTGGCTTTCTATTGGCCATGGGAGTTAGGTGAAAATGGGACATGTAAAGGGAGCCTAAAGCGGAACTTAACCCAAAAGGGTAAGTTCCGCTCTTCCTCCTCTTCCCCCCCTCCTCCTTTACATTTGGCACTTTTTGTTGGGGGAGCGGGTACCCGATTTTGACAGGTATCCATTCCTCCACTTATTTACTGCGATGATCTGAGAGGAATTTCGGCCCCCCCTCCTTCTCCTGCAGCCTTCTGGGACACATCACAGGTCCCAGAAGACTGTGGGGCCAATCACAAAGGAATATCAGGAAGGGCCTGATATGGATTTTAAGGGGAAATCCATGCCAAAAAAAAAAAAAGAAGTGTGCCCCCCCCCCAAATCAATACCAGGCCCCTATCCAAGCAAGCAGGAAAGGGGGCAGGGATGAGCGAGCACCCCCTCCTGAACCATTCCAGGCCGCTTGCCCTCAAAGCGGGGAGGGTGCTTTGGGATCCCCCAAAGTACCTTGTCCCCATGTTGATGGGGACAAGGGCCTCGTTCCCACAACCCTGGCCTGGTGGTTGTGGGGGTCTGCGGGTGGGGAGGCTTATGGGAATCTGGAGGCCCCTTTAACAAATGGGCCCCCAGATCCTGGCACCCCTATGCAAATGGGTATAGGGCAGGGCTTGACAAATTTGCTTGGAATCTAGGAGCCAGCTAAAAAAGTTAGGAGCCAGGTTCTCTTTTTTTTTTTTTTCAACGATATGGAGACGAGTGAGGGGAAGATGGCCCCCGCCCATCTCCAAGTCATTGCAGGGCAGAAGCGACTTCAAATCGTCACTTCTGCCCATAGCTCTTAAAAAGGGAAATGTTATTATTTTTTTCAAATGGCAATTTTTTAATTTTTTTTGCATTCTAGTGTAAATATGAGATCCGAGGTCTTTTTTACCCCAGATCTCATATTTAAGAGGTCCTGTCATGCTTTTTTTCTATTACAAGGGATGTTTACATTCCTTGTAATAGGAATAAAAGTGACACAATTTTTTTTTCAAAAGAACAGTGAAAAAATTAAAAGTTAAAATAAATAAAAAAAAAAAAAATAATTTTAAACGCGCCCGTCCCGCCGAGCTTGTTTGCAGAAGCAAACGCACACGTGAGTAGCGCCCGCATATGAAAGCGGTGTTCAAACCACACATGCGAGGTATCGCCGTGATCGGTAGAGCGAGAGCAATAATTCTAGCCCTAGACCTCCTCTGTAACTCAAAACATGCAACCTGTAGAATTTTTTAAACGTCACCTATGGAGATTTTAAAGGGTAAAAGTTTGTCACCATTCCACGAGCGGGCACAATTTTTAAGCGCGACATGTTTGGTATCAATTTACTCGCCGTAACATTATCTTTCACAATATAAAAAAAAAATTGGGCAAACTTTACTGTTGTGTTATTTTTTAATTAAAAAAAGTATTTTTTCAGAAAAAGTGCGCTTGCAGGTCTGCTGCGCAAATACGGTGTGACAAAGTATTGCAACGACCGCCATTTTATTCTCTAGGGTGTTAGAAAAAGATGTGTATGTATATATATATATATATATAATGTTTGGGGGTTCTAAGTGAAGGAGATGGGCAGGCAGTGAAAAACAGCTCCATTAGCATTCCTGGGTGTCATACCAACGGCCACCACAAGAGGGCGCCAGATTCTAGAAGGTACCATAGGACTGCACAAGGCCGCAAAGCCGGGGCCTCAATTACTGGCCGGCGCGGCCCATCGGGGGGGGGGGGGGGATTGCACTATGGAGACAGGATACCCCCAGCTGTGCTGCCCCAGGCGCCAGGTCGCTAATTCTAGTCGCCAATGCGACCTGGCGACTGGGATTTGTCGAGCACTGGTATAGGGTACATTGTACCCCCTACCCATTCACCAAAAAAAGTGTCAAAAAGTAAAAAACCACAATAGACAGTTTTTGACAATTCCAATTCCTGTATTAAAGTGGTATTTCCCCCCTAAAAAAAACAAAACATATCAGTGCCACGTATAAGTGCCACATATTAGTGCCATCTGTCATCAGTGCCTCATATTAGTGGCATCTGTCATCAGTGCCACATCAGCGTCACGTGTCATCAGTGCCACGTATCAGTGCCATCTGTCATCAGTGCCACGTAAGTGTCACGTGTCATTGTCCTGGTGCTCCAGGGCCTTCAAAAGTGTAATAGGTAGTCAACAAGTTAGATGTGTAATTTATTCTCCTAGAACATGTGATGGCGCTCCCTGCATGTTGGGCCTCTCTAACCCAGAGGTGATAAAATACCACCAAAAGAAATCTCTATTGGGTACAGTGTAGTATGACTGAGTAATTGTCATTCAAAGTGTGAGAGCACCGAAAGCTGAAAATTGGTCTGGGCAGGAAGGGTGTTTAAGTGCCCAGTAAGCAAGTGGTTAAAAACAATGTTTCTTTGTATCTCTCTATCTCCCGTTTGATCAATGTTTATAAAAAAATGTTACTTTGTATCTCTCTATCTCCTGTCTGATTAATGTTTATTTAAAAAAATAAACTTTTTGTATTTATCTCCTGTCTGATCAATGTTTATAACAACGTTACTTTGTATCTCTCTATCTCCTGTCTAAAAATATATATTACACACACACACACACACCTTTCTATCTCTCTATCTTACATCTGAACAATGTTTATAAACACTGTGACAGATGTCCTTTTTTTGACACAGGAGCTCCCTGCTGTCATTTTGACAGCCATTAGTGGCAAATGAGATAGGGGAACAGCACTGAGGAAGAAGGACAGGATGTACTACACACACCCTGTTTACTCTCAGTGTGTACAACTGGATGGACACTTTTACAAAGCTGCTAAAAGCTGGACTAAAGCTCTGCAAATGCTTTGTAAAAACTTGCTGTACACATTGCTCTTATACAAGCTACACTGGGATAAGTAAAGGGAGGATCGGATTATTGGCTCCTAGGGGCAATACTGACAGTTCCACTAATCACATTTGGGTAAGATCTGGTCTGTACTGGACCACTTAATATCTTATCACAGATATCCACTTACCGTTGGGTTCCGAGCAATCAAAAGCACAGCCGACGTCACAACACTTCTTTGTCCCGAGACAATCCGAGTCTACGTTACATTTCCTGGGGATGGGGGGCTTACATTCTACTAATGTATTAACCGTGGTACAGGTGCCCGGTTTCACCTCTGCAGGAAAATAACAAACAAATTTATCATTATTATTTTTACAGGTAGTTATATTTACCTAGCGCTTTACAGATACATTGTACATTTACATCAGTCCCTGCCCTCCAGGATATAACAAGGCAATAACTGTCTATACTGAGAATGAGTCTTTACAACCACTTTAAGCCTTCCGAAAACTCGCATTTCTTTGGACATCGGGTGCTCTTTCATTCTTTTCCAAATCTACATGAGGAAATTACCGTAAGGCCGAATCGGAAAAGGTAGCAGCCCAAGCCCCAAGAGAGTTCACCGTCACCATCCACCATTGGGCATAACCTACTGGAAAGGGATTTCTTCCTACTCACCCACACAATTTCCCATCCATTACTAGTGACTGATCCAGTCAGACCAGCGCGGTCTCCAGCACAAACCAGTTACCACTGTAGCTTGTGTCTCTGCTTCTCCTTCTAAGCCCCTCCACCAATTTGTCTTTTCTCATCCCAAGACCATAGCGAGCAGTGCTGGGACAAGGCCATTTGGTGCCCAGGGCGAAGATGACAAAGTGCGCCCCCCCCCCCCCCCCCCCCGTTTTTAATAAAGAATCAATGTCGTTTCAAATTTTGTTTTTTACTAGCAATGGCGGTGATCTGCAATTTTTATCCTGACTGCGATATTGCGGCGGACATATCGGACACTTTTGACACATTTTTGGGACCATTCACATTTATATAGCGATCCGTGCTATGAAAAAGCATTGATTACTGTATAAATGTGACTGGCAGGGAAGGGGTTAACACTAGGGGTCACTGAAGGGGTTAATATGTTCCCTGGGAGTGATTCTAACTGTAGGGGGAGGGGACTCACAAGGGGAGGAGACCAATCGGTGTTCCTCTGTACTGGGAACACACCATCGGTCTCCTCTTCTCTGACAGGACGTGGATCTGTGTGTTTACATACACAGATCCACGGTCCTGCTGTGTTACCGGGCAATCGCGAGTGCCCAGCGGACATTGCAGCCGCCGGGCATGCGCATTGAGTCCCCAGTAACACGGCGGGCACGCGCGCGCCCCCTGGTGGGCCAGGAAGGGGAGGACGTCATATGACGCCCTCCCGCCACGAGAGCTGCACCGCCTGGCCGTCAATTGACAGCCAGCGGTCAGCAACCAGTTAAGATTTCTTAGTCCTGTACTGTACATTCCGCCACAACCACTGAACACTTTGCACATATATTTTCAGAAATTAACATTTTACAATTTACATAAATTAAAAAAGTGGAGAGGCATATTAAGGCCCCTTTCACACTGGGGCGGTTTTCAGGCGGTACAGCGCTAAAAATAGCGCCTGTACACCGCCTGAAAAAAAAACGGCCCCATTCACTCCAGTGTGAAAGCCGGCGGCTTTCACACTGGAGCGGTGCGCTAGCAGGACGGCAAAAAAAAGTCCTGCTAGCAGCATCTTTGGAGCGGTATAGGAGCGGTGTGTTCACCGCTCCTATACCGCTCCTTCCCATTCATTTAAATGGGACACCGCGGTAAAACCGCGGCAATACCGCCGCAAAGCGCCGCCACGGCGGAGCTCTGCGGGGGATATTAACCCTTTTTCGGCCGCTCGCAGGGGGGTAAAACCGCACCGCGAGCGGCCGAAACCCGCGGGCAAAACAACGGTAAAGCAGCGCTAAATATAGCGCTGCTTTACCGTCACTGCGGCTCCCGCCCCAGTGTGAAAGGGGCCTAAGCAAGTGTGTGTCATGTCTCTTGTCTGTCTGTCTTGTCTGTCTCGTAAAAAAAAATAAAAAAAGTACCTATGGACACATTGGCTGTAAATTCAAGTCTTCTCTTCTTGTCTTCTCTCTTCTCTCTTCTTCTCTTCTCTCTTCTTCTCTTCTCTCTTCTTCTTATCTCTCCTCTTATCTCTCCTCTTCTTCTTATCTCTATTCTTCTAGCAGTTTCGTTCTAACTAGCCAGGCAGGCAGGTGGCAGCAGCTCCTTGCTCCGGGTCACAGGCTCACAGCGCGCCAAGGCTACAGAGCTCCCTGCGCTCCTCTCCTCTGAGTCCTCCCACCTGGTGAGTGACGTCACGCCGCTGGCGCTGCCGCGCTGGCATGTACTAAGTGACTCCTCCGCGGGGGGGGGGCGGGCGGCGGCCGGCCCATTACACAATTTAAACTGCAGGCTGCGGCGCGCCCCCCCGCCTTTAGAAAATGGTAGCGCCCAGGGCACGTGCCCCGTCCGCCCCTGCCTTGTACCGGCCCTGATAGCGAGGGTGTTATCCACTCAGTTTGACTCCTACAAACTTGTCTTTATTATACATTATGGAGAAACCATAAAGGCAGGGTGACACTATATTTGGCTTTCTATTGGCCATGGGAGTTAGGTGAAAATGGGACATGTAAAGGGAGCCTAAAGCGGAACTTCACCCAAAAGGGTAAGTTCCTCTCTTCCTCCTCTCCCCCCCCCCCCTCCTCCTTTACATTTGTCACTTTTTTTGGGGGAGATTCCGATAAGCCCCCCACCAGCAGACCCCCACAACCACCAAGCCAGGGTTGTGGGGACGAGGCCCTTGTCCCCATCAACTGGGGACAAGGTGCTTTGGGAGGGGCCCCAAAGCACCCTCATGTTAAGGGCAAGCAGCCTGGTATGGTTCAGGAGCTCACTCCCCCTTTCCGGGCCTGCCAGCCTGCTTGCTCGGATAAGGGACTGGTATGGATTTTGGGGGGCCCCCACACCAATTTTATTTTTAATTTTGGCGTGGAGTTCTCCTTAAAATCTATGCCAGACCCCAGGGCCTGGCGTGGATTTTGGGGGGGGACTCCACGATGTTCTTTTTATTAATTCTGTCATAGGGTTCCCCTTAACCACTTCAATACTGTACACTGACTGCACTATATATATATATATATATATATATATATATATATATATACACATACCTGCACTGTATATATTTTCTACACTGACTATATATATATATATAATTTACTATATACGACCGCTGTGTAGTGTGGGGCATGGACTTAGCACCCTGCACCTCACAGCAGGTCAGGTGAATGCTTTGGCCAATCAGCAGCCATCAATGCACTGCGATCTCGCAGTGCATTATGGGGCGCTCCGCAACGCTCAAATTTGCAGTGAACGCCCCATATGTTAATTTGTTCTGGGATCAAGCGAACACCCGATGTTCAAGTTGAACTTACATGCGACTCGAACATCGGGACCAGCCATACTCCTGGAGAGAGCAGGGGACGATGGGTATTGGAAATCTGGGACACGATAACAGCAATGTGTAGGGTCATCTTATATGTTTTCTTAAGCCTCTTTCACACTAGCGGTCTGATCGAGTCCACCTGTCCATTTTGAGGGAGGACCTGAAATGACCCTCCATTCTCCTCTATGGAGTGGCGGGTGTAAGTGAACAAGTGTCTGTTTACACTCACCTACATATAATCTGCTAAAAATGGATGGGGTTCTGTTACCCTTCATCTGGGTGGATCAGATGGCAATCGGGGTTCGTTTACATCCGACTGCCCATAGAGGAGAGCAGGCTGTGTGTAGGATCAGCAGACAGATTCCCCACTGAGCAAGTGGACTCCTGATGGACTACACCCATGTGAAAGGGGCCTTAACCTCATAAGGGTGGCCTGATGTCCCAAAAATGTATCTGATCAACGTTTATAAACAATGTTACTTTGTATCTCTCTTTCTCCCGTCCGATCAATGTTTATAAAAATGTTTACTTTATGTATCTCTCTGTTTCCTGTCTGATCAACGTTTATAAACAATGTTACTTCGCATCTATCTCCTGTCTGATCAATGTTTATAAACATTTTTTACTTTGTATCTCTTTATCTTCTATCTGATCAATGTTAATAAACAATGTTACTTTGTATCTCTCTATCTCCTGTCTAAAAAATATTCATAAACAGCCGCAAGGATCAAGGACAGGATGTACTACACACATCCTGTTTACTCCCAGTGTGTACAGCTGGATGGACGCTTTTACAAAACTGGACGAAAGCTCTGCAAATGCTTTGTAAAAACTTGCTGTACACATTGTTCTTATGGGAGAAGGAAAGCGAGGATCGGATTATTGGCTCCTAGGGGCAATACTGACAGTTTCTCCCTCACACTTGGGTAAGATCTGGTCTATACCGGGCCACTTAATATCTGACCACATTTACCGATGGGTTCCTGGCAATCAATAAAACAGACGACGTCACAGCACTTCTTTGTCCCGAGACAATCTCAGTCTGTTACAATGCCTGGGGATGGGGCGCCTACATGCTACAAGGGTGTTAACCACGGGACAGGTGCCTGGTTTCACCACCATAACATATCTATAATAATATATATATTTTAAACAGAGACCCTAGAGAACAAAATGGTGAAGGTTGCAAACAGAGTAGGTTGAGTGGAGGAAGCCTTTCTTCTGATTAATTCTGTTGTACATGTTAATCTGATCTTTCTGTTCAAGCATGACTGTGCCGCTGGGCACAAAGCCCCACTAAGACATGGTTTAACCAGTCTGGTGTAGAGGAAATCGAATGTCCTGCACAGATCCCTGACCTAAATCCTACTGAACACCTTTGGACTTCAACCCTGCTGAACACTTTTAGGACCTTTAACCGTACTGAACACCTTAGGGCTTGATCTCTACTGAACATGTTTGAACCTCAACCCTTCTGAACACGTTTGGACCTTAACCTTACTGAACTCCTTTGGACCTCTACCCTACTGAACTCCTTTGGACTGCAACCCTACTGAACTTCTTTGGACCGCAACCCTACCGAAATCTGACTCCTTTGTACCTCAACCCTACTGAACACATTTTTATAATTAAACCTTAAGATACATCTTTGGAGGTCAACTCTAATGAAAGCTCTTGGACCTCAACCCTACTGAACACCTTTGGACCTCAACCTTTCTGAACACCTTTGGACCTTAACCTCACTGAATACATTTGGACCTCAACCCTACTGAACACCTTTGGACTTTAACCCTGTAGTACAAGTTTGGACCTCAGCCATAACGAATGCCTTTGTATCTCAACATTACTAAACACCTTTGTATCCCAACCCTACTGAACAGTGAACACCTTTTGGACCGCAACCCTACTGAACACCTTTGGACTTTAACCCTGTAGTACAAGTTTGGACCTCAGCCATAACGAATGCCTTTGGATCTCAACATTACTAAACACCTTTGTATCCCAACCCTACTGAACAGTGAACACCTTTTGGACCGCAACCCTACTGAACACCTTTGGACTTTAACCCTGTAGTACAAGTTTGGACCTCAGCCATAACGAATGCCTTTGGATCTCAACATTACTAAACACCTTTGTATCCCAACCCTACTGAACAGTGAACACCTTTTGGACCGCAACCCTACTGAACACCTTTGGACTTCAATTCTACTGAACACGTTTGGACCCCAACCTTACTGAACTTCTTTGGACCTCAACCCTACTGAACTTCTTTGGACCTCAACCCTACCTTAACACCTTTGAACCTCAACCCTACCTTAACACTTTTGGACCTCAAACCTACTGAACACTTTTGGACTTTAACCCTGTGATACAACCCTAACAAATTGGATCTCAACCTTCTAAACACATGACCTCACAAATGGGCACAAATTCCCACAGATCCTCTCCAAAATCTTGTGGGTAGCCTTCCAAGAACAGTGGAGGCTGTTATAGTAGTGAAAGGGGGTCAACTCTATATTGATAGCCATGGTTCTGGAATGAAATGTCCAAAACGGTTAATATGTGCGTGATGGTCAGGGGTCCACAAACTATGGGCCATATAGCGTACAGTTCCTGCATGTTATAAGTGGTGACTCAGGTTGTGGCAATAGATGGGGGAGCTAAATGGGTGAGGGGAAGTGTATCAAGAGCTGGGCCCCATGCTTGTTATGCCAAGTAGTTTTTCCATGCTACTCTATGCAGTATCCTCTTCATATTTTGGACTATTAGTTACATATTCATGCTTTTTTTTATTTTTTTTTATTAATATTTATTCATCAATGTTTTTACCCAAGAGTAACACAACTTTCTCCAAAGATTCACCAACTTTTACATAAAATTATGTGAACTAAAGACTGCAAGAAGGAAATCACAAGCCAGTCCAGATTCTGGAATACTTCACTGGTGATTGGGGGTGATTTAAAGCTTGTCTCTGTCTATGAACATTAGAAGGGGTTATCATCTCCTCAGAGAATGAGGGTCGGTTTCCACTAGTGTGTCATGCGATTTGGGACTGCAAAGTCGCATGACGAGTCGTTCCCCATGATTTCCAATGAGTACTGTTCATATCTGTGCGGCTTCAAGTCGCAGCGACTTCAGAGTAGTCCCTGCACTATTTTGGTCCCACTTTGATGCAACTTCAGGTCCACAGACCTTAAGAATACACAGGCATTGCTTCAAGTCGCATCAAAATTGCGCGACTTTCAGGTCACACAATAGTCGAAACCTAGCCTAAAGGGTTGCACCCTCCTGCTCTTTTTTCGGAACCTCCACACTCATTCTGATTTCTCATTTCAGTTGGTGTGCAAGCATAGTGCCTATACAACCCAGGGGCTCTGTTATAATGTAAAGGCATCCTTTAGGGTCAGTTGCATTGTGTGTTACATGGGTGCTGTGCTTTAATTACATGCAGGCTCTTTACATGTCTTGTGACATTATAATTGTATAATGGGGGGGGGGGGACATTAGAGTGAAAGCTCCTCTGGTACAGAGACTGACGTGACTGGCTCAGTGTTCTCTGTACAGCACTATGGTATATGTCAGAGCTATATATATGTATAATAATAATAATAATGTGTGACTGTGGGGGGACATTAGAGTATAAGCTCCTCGGGTGCAGAGGCTGTCCCAGTTCTCTCTGTACACAGCACTGTGGAATATGTCAGAGCTATATATATATATATATATATATATATATATATATATATATATATATATATATATATATATATATACATACATATATACACACACACACACACACACACACACACACACACACACACACACACACACATAGTAGTCTTAAAGTGTTTCTAAACCCCTTTTTTTTTTTTTTTTAAATAACAAACATATCATTCTTACCTCCTCTTTAGTTGGTTTGGCACAGAGTGACCCGGATCCTCCTTATCTGGGGTCTCTCAGTGGCGCTCTCCGACCAGTGCCCCGTCGGAGAAGCGCTCTCCTTCGGGACACCCGTGCGGGTGCGCTCCCGACTCCTGCTGCCGCATCTATTCACACAGACAGCAGGACTCGGCCCCACCCCCCGGCACCCATGTCATTGGATTTAATTGACAGCAGCGGGTGCCAATGGCTGCCCTGCTAACAATCTATCCAATGAGGACACGAGACACCAGCCGGAGCGGGTGTGCTCGTTCCCTTTGCGGGAATTACGGGGCTCAGGTAAGTAAAAGGGGGGCTGGGGGGGGGGCTGCTGCATGACAGAAGGTTTTTCACCTTAATGCATAGAATACATTAAGGCGAAAAACCTCAAGGGTTTACAACCCCTTTAGCACAGGATCACATACTTGCAGTCACCACTTGGAGCAGTAGCACCCCCAGGAGGGTAGATAGTACAGAGACTGATGTGACTGGCTCAGTGATCTCTGTACAGTACTGCGGTATATGTCAGAGCTATATAAATATATAATAATAATAGTGTGTGACTGTGGGGGACATTAGAGTGTAAGCTCCTCTGGTACAGAGACTGATGTGACTGTCTCTGTGTTCTCTGTACAGCACTGCGGTATATGTCAGATCTATATAAATGTATAATAATAGCAGTGTGCGACTTTAGGGGGACATTAGAGTGTAAGCTCCTCTGGTGCAGAGACTGATGTGACTGGCTAAGTGCTCTCTGTACAGCACTGAGGTATATAAATGTGTAATAATAGACTGTGGCAGTGTGAAGGACATTAGAGTGTAAGCTCCCCTGGTGCAGAGACTGTCCATGTTCTGTCTGTACACAGCACTGTGGAATATATAAGAGCCATATTTGTAGTAGCCTTAGCACAGAATCACATACCTGCAGTCACCACTTGGAGCAGTAGCACCCCCAGGAGGATAGATAGTGTCAGTCCCACCAATCTCATGTCTGCAGTCTGGATGGAATAAATCCTTAATCTGTGGATGGTTTTTATATCTGTATTCTAGAAGGAAGAGATGTCAGAGGCGTGCCACAAACCTGTCATTATCTGTTATTGTTTTCCCCAATTTCACAATAATCAAAATTTGCATATTGTGCAGCACATGTTTATGCAAGCCCTATGTGGACATTTTTTAATTATATTTTAACTTTTTAAAAGGGAGGAACAGCAACATGTTATTGTCAACCGAAGCACTTTTTAAGGCGACAATAAAATGAATGGTTGCTTCATGATACAGTGCCTTGAAAAAGTATTCATACCCCTTGAAATTTTCCACATTTTGTCTTGTTACAAACAAAAACGTAAATGTATTTTATTGGGATTTTACGTGATAGACCAACACAAAGTGACACATAATTATGAAGTAGAAGGAAAATGATAAATGGTTTTCAATTTTTTTTTAGAAAGAAATATCTGAAAAGTGTGGCTTGCATTTGTATTCAGCCCCTTTACTCTGATACCTCTAAGGCCCCTTTCACACTGCCGGCACCCGGGCATCAGCGGTAAAGCGTTTTAGCGGCGCTATTCAGCCGCTAAGAAGAGAGATTAGGGTCTGGTGTGACCGCTCCAACACCTCCATCCCTAAGGCCCCTTTCACACTGGGGCGGGGAGCCGTGGTGACGGTAAAGCAGCGCTATATTTAGCGCTGCTTTACCGTCGTTTTAACCGCGGTATTTGACCGCTCGCGGTGCGGTTTTACCCCCCCGCGAGCGGCCGAAAAAGGGTTAAACACCCCCCGCAGAGTGCCGTCGTAGCGGCGGTATTGCCGCGGTTTTACCGTGGTTTCCCATTCAAATCAATGGGAAGGAGCGGTATAGGAGCGGTGAACACACCGCTCCTATACCGCTCCAAAGATGCTGCTAGCAGGACTTTTTTTGCCGTCCTGCTAGCGCACCGCTCCAGTGTGAAAGCCCGCCGGCTTTCACACTGGAGTTAAAGGGGCCGGATTTTTTCAGGCGGTGAACAGGCGCTATTTTTAGCGCTGTACCGCATGAAAAACGCCCCGGTGTGAAAGGGGCCTAATAATGCACAAAAAACAGGAAAAATAGCCCTGGGACTTTAGATGAGGTGAGAGAGGTTTAGCCAATGTCCACAGCAAACACTGAGACCAAATCAATTTATTTGTTTCAAAATGTTATGCAACGGAGCGGCAACAACAATGATTGTGAGTTACCCGGCATAGTGGCCAATGTACACAACACAGATGAAAGTAAATATACAAAGATTTATTACAAATGTTGTACATCCATGAGCAACAATAAAGCTTAAAAGTTGCTAGGTCAGTGAATACACAATAAGAAAATAAAATATACATACATGTGGACAGAGAAGTATGTAGACATAATACAGACATCAATAATACCCAGCATATACTGGCATAAAACAAGCATCAATAAAGCCCTATGCATTTCGCGAGACCTTGCTCGCTCTTCAGGGGCGGATGCATGATTGTTGTATCTGCAATGTAAATATTAAGATCAATCAATGTATGTTGTTGATAAATGGGGGCAGGCAGAATAATTGGCAAGAGAGGTCTGAAACAGACCTCATACTTGATTTGTGTGAAGATTAAACTCAAACGTGAAATGGTCATAGCAAATAGAATCACACCCATACTTCCCAGTTATATCCACTTAGACCAAACAGGTTTTGTAAAAGGTAGGGAGGCGAGAGATAATACTCTAAAGACAGTAACACTCATGGAATATGCTCAGAGAAACACCATCCCATCCTGTCTTCTAGCTGTGGACGCTGAAAAAGCGTTTGACAGGGTGGGATGGTGTTTCCTCGAAGAGACATTAAAACAATGGGGCGTGGGACCAGGTCTATTAGAAAAAATGATGGTGCTGTATTGAAGACCTGTCGCTAGAATAAGAATGGCTGGAGAAATATCTGAGCCCATAAGTATAACTAATGGAACTAGACAAGGATGTCCCTTGTCTCCATTATTGTACGTGTTGGTCATGGAACATCTGGCCATAGCTATTCGAAACAATCAAAATATAACAGGATTGAAAACACAACAGCAAGAATTTAAGATATCCATTTATGCGGATGACTTATTAGTATATATAACCAACCCTATAATAACACTTCCTAACTTAATACAAGAATTCGAGAGGTTCTCAGGAGTAAGCTATTTCAAAGTAAATTATAATAAATCAGAGATGATGGATATATCTCTTCCCCCAGATAAAGTGGGGTTGCAATCCCTTAGGAAGAAGTCACATGACGAAACACGTCAGGGACGTGGCCACACGGACTTTGAAATTCTTTTGATAAAGTTTGGTGCTCTCAGAGCAGAGGCGTTGCTAGGGGGGTGCGGGGGGTGCGGTCCGCACCCGGGTGACACCCGCTAGAGGGGTGACACCCTCCCTGTTTTTTTTTGATTTTTTTTTTTTTTTTTTTAAATTTTTTTTTTTTTTTTTTTTTTAGCTGCCGTTTTTTTTTGGATTTTATTTATTTATTTTTTAACTGCAGTGTGCCCCCGTTCACTTCACCCCCGCAGCCCGCTGGCCCTGGGCTGAAACAACATTAGCAGCAGCGCCTGGTGGTCTGGTATCCTCCTTCCAGCCAGCCTCAGCCGGCCCTGTCACATCTCAGTGTGGAGTGTGGAGTGCAGAGTGCAGACACAGGCTGATGACGTGACAACACTGTGTCTCCGCTCCGCCCGGGCGGCACGGCAGCTGGAAGTTGTAAAGCTGCCCTCCTGAGCCTCCTCTCCAGACGCCCGGCGCCCATTGTAATCAGGTACGGGGGGGGGGGGGGGGGGTCGGGGGGTCCAAGCCAGCACAGCCCAGCCAGGTTGCTGAGACAGGCAGCTGAGTTGTGTGTGGTGGGGGGGCCGCCGGCGGGGGGGGGGGGGGTCGCCCTTGTACCCACTACCCACACAGACACGCCACCAAAGAGCTGGTGGGAGGAGGAGGGAGGATATGTCTGTACTGGGGGGATTTGCACTGGGGGGGTCTGCACTGGGGGGTGTCTGCACCCAAGGGGGGGGGGTGTCTGTACTTTGGGGTGTCTGCACTGGGGGGTCTGTACTGGGGGGGGGGATATCTGCACTGGGGGTCTGTACTGTCTGTCTTTTGGGGTGTCTGCACTGGGGGGTCTGTACTGGGGGTCTGCACTGAGGGGGGAAATCTGTACTGCCGGGGGGCCTGCCCTGGGGGGGGGGGGATATCTGTACTGCTGAGGGGCCTGTCCTGGGGGTGTCTGTACTTTGGGGTGTCTGCACTGGGGGGTCTGTACTGGGGGGGATATCTGCACTGGGGGGTCTGTACTGTCTGTCTTTTGGGGTGTCTGCACTGGGGGGGTGTCTGCACTGGGGGGTCTGTACTGGGGGTCTGCACTGAGGGGGGAAATCTGTACTGCTGGGGGGCCTGCCCTGGGGGGGATCTCCACTGGGGGGGGGGGGGGTCTGCACTGAGGGGGGATATCTGTACTGCTGGGGGGCCTGTCCTGGGGGTGTCTGTACTGAGGGGGGTCTACACTAAGGGAGGGGTGTCTGTACTGCTGGGGGGGTCTGCACTGGGAGGTCTGCACTGAGGGGAATGTCTGTATTGAGGGGGGGCGTCTGTACTGCTGGGGGGTCTGCACTGAGGGGGGTTTCTGTAATGCTGGGGGGGGGGGGTCTGCACTGAGGAGGGATATCTGTACTGCTGGGGGGCCTGTCCTGGGGGTGTCTGTACTGAGGGGGGTCTACACTAAGGGAGGGGTGTCTGTACTGCTGGGGGGGTCTGCACTGGGAGGTCTGCACTGGGGGGAATGTCTGTACTGAGGGGGGGCGTCTGTACTGCTGGGGGGGTCTGCACTGAGGGGGGGTTTCTGTAATGCTGGGGGGGGGGGTCTGCACTGATAGGGGTATCTGTACTGCTGGTGGGGTCTGCACCGAGGGGGGATATCTGTACTGTCTGTCTTTTGGGGTGTCTGCACTGGGGGGTCTGTACTGGGGGTCTGCACTGAGGGGGGAAATCTGTACTGCCGGGGGGCCTGCCCTGGGGGGGGGATATCTGTACTGCTGAGGGGCCTGTCCTGGGGGTGTCTGTACTTTGGGGTGTCTGCACTGGGGGGTCTGTACTGGGGGGGATATCTGCACTGGGGGGTCTGTACTGTCTGTCTTTTGGGGTGTCTGCACTGGGGGGGTGTCTGCACTGGGGGGTCTGTACTGGGGGTCTGCACTGAGGGGGGAAATCTGTACTGCTGGGGGGCCTGTCCTGGGGGTGTCTGTACTGAGGGGGGTCTACACTAAGGGAGGGGTGTCTGTACTGCTGGGGGGGTCTGCACTGGGAGGTCTGCACTGAGGGGAATGTCTGTACTGAGGGGGGGGCGTCTGTACTGCTGGGGGGTCTGCACTGAGGGGGGGTTTCTGTAATGCTGGGGGGGGGGGGTCTGCACTGATAGGGGTATCTGTACTGCTGGTGGGGTCTGCACCGAGGGGGGATATCTGTACTGCTGGGGGGCCTGTCCCGGGGTGTCTGCACTGGGGGGGATATCTGCACTGGGGGGTCTGTACTGTCTGTCTTTTGGGGTGTCTGCACTGGGGGGGTGTCTGCACTGGGGGGGAATCTGTACTGCTGGGGGGCCTGCCCTGGGGGGGATCTGCACTGAGGGGGGATATCTGTACTGCTGGGGGGCCTGTCCTGGGGGTGTCTGTACTGAGGGGGGTCTACACTAAGGGAGGGGTGTCTGTACTGCTGGGGGGGTCTGCACTGGGAGGTCTGCACTGAGGGGAATGTCTGTACTGAGGGGGGGTGTCTGTACTGCTGGGGGGTGGGGTCTGCACTGATAGGGGTATCTGTACTGCTGGTGGGGTCTGCACTGAGGGGGGTGTCTGTAATGCTGGGGGGGGTCTGCACTGGGAGGGGTATCTGTACTGGGGGGTCTGCACTGAGGGGGGAAATCTGTACTGCTGGGGGGCCTGCACTGGGGGGGTCTGCACTGAGGGGGGTATCTGTACTGCTGGTGGGGTCTGCACTGAGGGGGGTGTCTGTAATGCTGGGGGGGTCTGCACTGGGAGGGGTATCTGTACTGCTGGGGGGTGACTGCACTAAGGGGGGGGGGGTGTCTGTACTGATGGAGCGGTCTGCACTGAAGGGGTGCCTGTACTGAGGGAGGAGGTTTATACTAAGGGAGGGGGGTCTATATTGATGGAGGGTGGTCTGTAATTAGTGTGGGGGTCTGTACTGAGGGAGGGGGATCTATACTGCGGGAGGGGGGTCTGTAGTTAGTGGAGGGGGTCTGTACTGAGGGGGGGACTATAGTTGGTGGGGGGGGGGGTGACACCATTTTTTTTCGCACCGGGTGACACCAACCCTAGTGACGCCACTGTCTCAGAGATCGGCTCTATTTCATCGCTCCTGCTGTTTGCCATTCAGAATCCATTCTATCGCAGACTGTATCCTGGGCAGCGTTTAAAGGAGTGGGTGAGCTCTGAAATAGTACATTTTGGTATCCCATACGACCATTTGTGCGAACCGCCAAGTTTTCCATTGATGCAGTGTGCTGTGGAACATTTTTTGCTGTGTTTTTGCTGGTTTATCATTTGGAACATGTGAGTTTAATCATTGAAGGGTGTGTGCAAGATTTGTTTGAATAAATAGTGTTACAAACAGAATCACGCTATGTGGAGCACTGTTTATGTTTTTATTTTCACATATGGATGTTTAAAGCCTTGGATCAATTGGATCACTAACCCAGCTGTGGTTAAACAGCGTTTTTTGCCAACCACGAGAGTGGCGGGCAACACCATCTGGTGAGTGCGGATCTATTGGGAGAGGGATCACGAGACACTTTGGTGTGGTGGAAGTTTACAAAGGAGTATTTTGAAGATTGATCAGCATTGGACAGATCGCTTCATATACCTTTTTTTCATTACAGTTATCAAAAGGGACTTTTTTCCATTCATACACTTTCACGTGGTGTTATATATTGTTTTATGATAGTTTTGCAATATTTTGTATATTTCACATATAGTTTTCAGCGCAACTTGATTTCTTTCAAACATTTCACGTTTGAGTTTAATCTTAACACAAATCTGGTTTTATATATTTAACCACCTCACTACAGTGCATTTTCACCCCCTTCCTGACCAAGCCATTTTTCAGCTTTCAGCGCTGACGCACTTTGAATGACAATTGCGCAGTCATACAACACTGTACCCAAATGAAATTTTAATTTTTTTTCCCCCCACAAATAGAGCTTTCTTTTGGTGGTATTTGATCACCTCTGCGGTTTTTCTTTTTTGCGCAATAAACAAAAGAAGAGTGACACATTTTAAAAAAAAACAATATTTTTTACTTTTTGCTATACTAAATATCCCCAAAAAATATATAAAAAAATTTTTTTTTTCCCTCAGTTTCGGCCGATACGTATTCTTCTACATATTTTTGGTAAAAATCGCAATTAGCGATCATTGATTAGTTTGCGCAAAAGTTATAGCGTTTACAAAATAGGGGATAGTTTTATAGCATTTTTTATTAATATTTTTTTTTTTTTACTAGTAATGGCGGCGATCAGCGATTTTTATTGTGACTGCTACATTATGGCGGACACATCGGACATTTTTAGCACCATTGTCATTTATACAGCAATCAATGCTATTTAAATGCATTTATTCATGTATAAATGACACTGGCAGTGAAGGGGTTAACCACTAGGGGGCGGGGAGGGGTTAATTATGTTCCCTAAGAGTGATTCTTACTGTGGGGGGAGGGGACTCACAAGGGGAGGAGACCGATCGGTGTTTCTCTGTACAGAGAACACACCATCGGTCTCCTCTCCTCTGACAGGACCGTTGATCTGTGTGTTTACACACACAGATCCACGGTCCCGCTGTGTTACCGGGCAATCGCGGGTGCCCAGCGGACATCGCGGCCGCTGAGCACGCGCATCGGGTGCCCAGTGACACGGCGAGAGCGCGCGTGCACTCCCTGGAGTGCACAGAAGGGGAGGACGTCATATGACGCCCTCCCGGAACGAGAGCTGCGCCGCCTGGCCGTCATTTGACAGCCGGCGGTCGCAAAGTGGTTAAAGTGGCAGCTAGGGTCATTTCACTGATTTATTGTATATAATATTCACATATATATTCACATTTATTATTATTTTTGTAATTTTTGGAATAATTGGCGCAGTGAGGGTACGAGTTTGCAGCGTGTGGATATACTTTGTACCATCAGATCAGACCTCATACTTACCGAAGGTCTGAGATAAAATCGCCAAACGCTGGATATCAAAAATGGCAGCCGTGTAGTGCATCCAGCTCAGGAGCTGAGGGGGCGGAACAAACAAAGGCCACAACAGGGGAACATCCGGAGGGTCAGCACGGTCTGGATAGGGGTATTTCTCACTGCAGGTCTCCACTTGGCCCCTAAGAATCATGTCTGGAAAATGTCTGCAAGGATGCACATATATCAGAGGGCATCATAATTGCAGAATGAGCTTAATGTATAAGGTTCTAAAATGTAATTTATATATACAAAAGGATGTAAATAAATGAATTAAGCTTATTGGAATATGTTGGTAAGAAGGACTGATATATGGAATATGGTAAATGCATGAATGCAGACCAACATAGTTATAAAGCTGGTATGGGCAGAAAGACTACGGGGCAATATAAAAATTATATAGATATTACATTCAGCCGCTAGCAGGGTGGTTTTTATCTGTGATCAGTGACAGTGTCACTAGGCAGAACGGGGAAATGCTTGTTTACATACAGCGATTTACGGACAGCGAGTCCACGGGACCCACGATCACACTCACGGCTAGCAGGGTGGTTTTAACCCCTGCTAGCTGCAGAGAAAGGGTTAAAAAACAGCCGCAAAAGAGTTAAACCACTGCAAAGCGCTTTGTTGGTGGTATAGCCGTGCTGCCCCATTGATTTCCATGGGCAGGAGCGGTGAAGGAGCGGTGCATGAAATCTCTCGGGGGTTTTCACATTGGAGAGACAGCAGTGGCTGTTTCAGGACGCTTTACAGGCGCTATTTTTTAGCGCTGTGGCGCCTGCAAAGCGCCCTAGTGTGAAAGGGGTCTTACTAAATTCTAGTGGAACCAATTGCCTTCAGAAGTCACCTAATTAGTAAATAGAGTCCACCCGTGTGTAATTTAAAGCGGTTCTGCACTGCTTTTTAATTTTTTTGGGGAATATGCCAAGGCCATATAGCTAAATTGGGGGACTTACCTGTTCCTTCTTCCATCTCGATCGCAGCCGGTTTTCCTCCGATAAAATTCTTTATATTCTTCTTGTCTGCTGGGGGCCATCTTGCCTGTGAGCATGTGAAACCCCACAGGCACTTTAGATGGCCCAGCATGCACCGCCGTTACTGCGCCGTGCTCGCGCGTGCGCAGTAACGGCAAAGTGCAGCTCACGTTCTCCGAAAACTCGCGAGATGTCGGCACATCTGCCGACATCTCGCGAGATTTCGGAAGAAGTGTCCGAAATCTCGCGAGATTTTGGACGATGCCCGCACAGACTCCTGGGATCAATGACACCAGATCCCAGGAGACAGTGCGGCGAGACGAGGATCCCCGCACAGACCCCGCCCACCCCTGAAGAGACAGAAGACCGGAAGTCATTGATTACACGGTAAGTGAAAAAAAAAAAAAAAACACATTTCATTTAGTACTCTTTGCTGATTTGGAAGGCAAAGAGATTTACTAAATGAAATGTGTGCAGAACCGCTTTAATCTCAGTATAAATACAGCGGTTCTGTGAAGCCCTCAGAGTTTTTTTTTAGAGAACCTTAGTGAACAAAACAGCATCATGAAGGCCAAGGAACACACCAGACAGGTCAGGGGTAAAGTTGTGGAGAGGTTTAAAGCAGGGATAGGTTATAAAAATATATCCCAATCTTTTAACATCTCACGGAGCTCTGTTCAATCCATCATCGGAAAATGGAAGGAGTATGGCACAACTGCCAACCTACCAAGACATGGCCGTCCACCTAAACTGACAGGCCGGGCAAGGAGAGCATTCCTCAGAGAAGCAGCCAAGAGGTCCATGGGGACTCTGGAGGAGCTGCAGAGATCCACAGCTCAGGTGGGAGAATCTGTCCACAGGACAACTATTAGTCGTGCACTCCACAAATCTGACCTTTATGTGGCAAGAAGAAAGTCATTGTTGAAAGAAAGCCATAAGACGTCCCGTTTGCATTTTGTGAGAAGCCATGTGGGGGACACAGCAAACATGTGGAAGAAGGTGCTCTGGTCAGATGAGACCAAAATTTTACTTTTTGGTCAAAAAGCAAAACATGATGTGTGGCGGAAAACTAACACAGCACATCACCCTGAACACACCATCCCCACTGTGAAACATGGTGGTGGCAGCATCATGTGGTGGGGATGCTTTTCTTCAGCAGGGACAGGGAAGCTGGTCAGAGTTTGATGGGAAGATGGATGGAGCCAAATACAGGGCGATCTTAGAAGAAAACCTGTCAGGGTCTGCAAAAGACTTGAGACAGGGGCAGAGGTTCACCTTCCCGCAGGACAACGACCCTAAACATACAGCCAGAGCTACAATGGAATGGTTTAGATCAAAGCATATACATGTGTTAGAATGGCCCATTCAAAGTCCAGACCTAAATCCAATTGAGAATCTGTCAGGAATTTAGAAAATTGCTGTTCACAGACGCTCTTCATCCAATCTGACAGAGCTTGAGCTATTTTGCAGTGAAGAATGGGCAAAAATGTCACTCTCTAGAGGTGCAAAGCTGGTAGAGACATCCCCAAAAGACTTGCAGCTGTAATTTGCAGCAAAAGGTGGTTCTACAAAGTATTGACTCCGGGGGGGGGGAGGGGGGGGGGGGGGGGGGGGGGGGGGGCCATACAAATGTACCCCACACACTTTTTACATATTCATTTGTAAAGAATGTTGAAACCCAGGGCTGGACTGGGACAAAAATTTGGCCCTGGACTTCATCCAGACCGTCGCACTTTAATTTTGCAAACACGAACAAAAACAGTGTTCTGTGCACTTGCGCGAGAGTGACGTCATCATGGCCCGGCTATCCACAGCAAACCCAGAAGGAAGACCGTGACCACACGGCGACAAATTCAAAGGGACGTGCAGGTACGCCCATTTGCGCAGCCGTGCCATTCATTCGATGTATATGTACATGCGGCGGTCAGCAAGCGGTTAAATGGTATGAGTCCTTTGTTGTCATCTGGACATTTTTTTTTTTTTTTTACTTAATAGATGCTTTGGAGAAGTTTTCTATTAATAAAGACCATAAGTGCAGGCAACCTCAACTTATACTTACCTTCTCCCACGAGCTGACCACTGGTATGAACCCAACTGGCTTCTCTTCTCTATCTATATATCTGGATTTTGCATATTATTTGAATCATTATTTGCACCGAATGGATTTTTGATGTTATTTTAGTTAGCGCCACATCCTTTGCTATATATTCAATGGCTCTGCATTATGCAACTGTGCCGGGCCGGCCAGTGACCTGGACGGGTTCCTGCAGCACCGTCATCCTCCAGCCTCCGTGGACCTCTCTGCCTGTCAGCTGCTCTCAGGACGTCACACGGGCGGCTCCGGCTCATTGAGGCCCCATGCACACGAGACGCAGATGCAAACTCTGCTGAACGCGCGTTTTAAAAAGCAGAAACCTGCGTTTAAAAACGCGCGTTTTGCTGTGTTTTCATGCCGCGTTTAGCCACGCTTGCGTCTATAAGCATTTGTAAAGATAACATCATATAGACCCTCCCCAAGCTCAGAAAGCATGTATTATTAACTATTTGCATTCATTTATTTTTTTTTTTTATTAACAGAAGTGTGGCAGAGTATTGCATCAGCGGTGGGCAGAGCATTGCACAGTGTGGCAGTGTATTGACCAGCGCTGTGGGCAACTACACAACCAGCCCCCCAGCGCTGGTCCCCGGCTCACTCTCCATCTCGCTACTCCCCCTCACTGTACCTAACGGGTACAGGAGAAGGGGAGGGAGGAACCGGCGTCAATTACGTGACGCCATTTGTGTACATTGTGATCGCACTTTCATCCCCCCCCCCCCCCCCCCCCCCCCCATTTGACGGAAGCGATCAACGTGGTTAACCGGCCGCATCAGCGGCTGTTTACCGTGAACCGTGATGCGCCGGGTCCTCGGGACCCGGCGGTCACGGATGTTCCCGAGTGCGCCCCCCAGGGGGCTCGCGGGAGCAAGTTTCTGGGAGGACGTCCGTAGGACATCCACTTAGAACAAGCGGACCGCGCTGTGGCCGTCTTTCGACTATAGCGCGGTCGGCATGTGGTTAAAAAGGCTTATAAACGCAAACACGGCTAAAAGCAGGTGCCTGCGTTTAGCCGCGTTTAGCTGCTGAAACGTGGAAAAGCAAAGTGTCTGAACGCATTTTTTTGCTTCTGGAAAAACGAGGTTAAACGCAACTGCATAAAAACGAGAAAAAACTAGACTGTGTACATGGACACATAGGAAAACATTGCATGCGTTCAGGTGCAGTTGAAAAAAGTGTCCAACTTCCTCTGAACGCGCGTTTAACAGCGCCTCGTGTGCATGAGGCCTTAAACTTACAGCGACCATTACCACGGAGGCCGCCGGAGATAGCCGAGTTTTGCCAGACGAAGCCGAAGAGCTGTCGGAGAGAAGGGGGGTGCGGGGAAGTCGAGTGGTGATGGAAAAGGACAAGAGCGGGCTGGAGGCCAAAGATGTGTGCAGTGTCCGGAAAGAGCCGAAGAGTGCCGTGCTGAGTCTGGCAGTACAGCGGTGCTCAAATTAATGGCTGTGTGAGTCGCTCAGCCATTAATTTAACAGGCTGCCTGTGAATGAAACCGGCCCACTGAGCCATCGGCCCACCGGGAAACTCCCTGTAGTCCCGATGGCCAGTACATGCCTGCTTAAACCTATTTAGCATTTCCCTTCCACTTCACAATTATGTGCCACTTGTGTTGGTCCATCACATAAAATCCCAGTAAAATACATTTACGCTTTTGTTTTTAACCTGACAAAATCTGGAACATTTCAAGGGGTAAGAATACCTTTTTCAAGGCACTGTATGTTCATCACACTTGGACAGGTGGGTGACTAAAGAAGAGGATGATGGAGAACGTACACTACATGACTTCATTATCATGGTCATGTTGACACTTTAAACACAGGAAGACCCTGGTTTCACACAGGCTGGGATATTCCTATTCCTGAAAAGTCCTTAACCACTTAAGCCCCGGGCCATTTGGATGGCCAAAGACCAGAGCACTTTTTGCGATTCGGCTCTGTGTCGCTTTAACTGACAATTGCGCGGTCGTGCGACGAGGCTTCCAAACAAAATTGACGTCCTTTTTTCCCCACAAATAGAGCTTTCTTTTGGTGGTAATTAACCACTTCAGCCCCCGACCAATTTGCAGCCAAAGGACCAGGCCCCTTTTTGCGATTCGGCACCTGCGTCGCTTTAACTGACAATTGCGCGGTCGTGCGACGTGGCTCCAATTCAAAATTGGCGTCCTTTTTTTCCCACAAATAGAGCTTTCTTTTGGTGGTATTATGATCGCCCCTGCGGTTTTTATTTTTTGCGCTATAAAAAAAAATGCAATATTTTTTTGCTTTTTGCTATAATAAATATCCCCAAAAAATATATAAAAAAACCTTTTTTTTTCTTTTGTTTTTTTTTTTTCCCCTCAGTTTAGGCCGATACGTATTCTTCTACAAATTTTTGGTAAAACAAAATCGCAATTAGCGAATATTGATTGGTTTGCGCAAAAGTTAAAGCGTTTACAAAAGAGGGGATAGTTTTTATAGCATTTTTATTAATATTTATTTTTTCACTAGTAATGGCGGCGATCATCGATTTTTATTGTGACTGCGACATAATGGCGGACACATCGGACATTTTATGACACATTTTTGGGACCATGTGTCATTTATACAGCAATCAGTGCTATTTAAATGCAATGATTCCTGTATAACTGACAGTTGTAGTGAAAGAGTTAACCACTAGGGGGAGGGGAGGGGTTATGGGCTGTGACGTGTGTGTTTTTTTTTACATTAGGGGGCGGGGCTGGACGTCTGACGTCATTGATCGGCTTTCCCGATGACCGGGACAGCCAATCAATGACAGGCAGAGTAGGAAGCGCAGGGCGAGGTTTGTTTACACAGACCTCCCCCCATTCTTCAGCTCCGTGACCCGATCGCCGGACACCAGCCGCGATCGGGTCCGCTGGTCCAGCGGCCGGGCTCACGACCCACGGGCAGGCAATTAAAGGGCCACGTACAGGTACGTGATTTTGCCTGCCCCGTGCCATTTTGCCGCAGTATATCTGCGTTAGGCGGTTGGGAAGCGGTTAATCACATCTGCGGTTTTTATTAATATTTTTTTTTTTTTTACTATTAATGGCGGCGATCAGCGATTTTTATTGTGACTGCGACATTATGGTGGACAGTTCGGACACTTTTGGCGCTATTTTGGGACCATTGTCATTTATACAGCGATCAGTGCGATTAAAAATACATTGATTACTGTGTAAATGTGACTGCAGTGAAGGGGTTAACCAGGAGGGGGCTTTGTGTTCTAACTGTGGGGGGAGGGGCTTTGTGTGACACATCACTGATCCCGAGTACAGGGAGCTGTGATCAGGGACAGTGTCACTAGGCAGAACAGGAAAATGCTTGTTTACATTAGCATTTCCCTGTTCTGTAGCTCCGTGAGACGATCGTCGGTATCCCCGCGGACATTGAGTCCACGGGACCCGTGATCACACTCACAGAGATCGCGGCAGGGTTGCGCGCGCGCCAGCGTGCACGCGACCACACGGCGACAAATTCAAAGGGACGTGCAGGTACGCCCATTTGCGCAGCCGTGCCATTCTGCCGATGTATATGCACATGCGGCGGTCAGCAAGCGGTTAAATGGTATGAGTCCTTTGTTGTTCACCATTTTTATTTTTTTTGCGGCGGACAGCAAGCGGTTAAAAATGGTATGAGTCCTTTGTTGTTCATCTGGACATTTTTTATTTTTTTTGACTTTTTTTCCCACAAATAGAGCTTGCTTTTGGTGGTATTTGATCGCCCCTGCGGTTTTTATTTTTTGCGCTATAAACAATAGAAGAGCGACAATTTTGAAAAAAAAACAAAAGTTTTTAATAAAATAATTTTTTTTTTAAAAAAAAAATAAAATATAAAAAAAATCGCAATAAGCGTATATTGAGTTTGCACAAAAGTTATAGCGTCTACAACATTTTTTTTTTTTATATTCTTATTATTTTTTTCTTCATTGCGGCGGACACTTCGGACACTTTTGACACATTTTTGACCATTCACATTTACACACTGGTAATGAACCCAACTGGCTTCTCTTCACTCTGTATCCATTTCTCGTACTGGGATCACATGATCGGTCTCCTCGCCACTGACAGGCTACACACACAGCTCCACGGTCCCGCAGTTTTAAAACCGCTTCAGCACCGGGCCATTTTACACCCTTCCATACGGGTATTGAAGTGGTTAAATTTCAAGATAAACAAAGGTAAGCAGTGATACGATCATTAGAACCCCCAAACATTATATATTGTTTTTTTTTCGAACACCCTAGAATAAAATGGCGATCATTGCAATACTTTTTGTCACACCGTATTTGCGCAGTGGTCTTGCAAACGCACTTTTTTTGGAAAAAAAAAATCACTTTTTTGAATAAAAAAAAGACAACAGTAAAATTAGCCCATTTTTTTTATATTGTGAAAGATAATGTTACGCCGAGTGAATTGATACCCAACATGTCCTGCTTCAAAATTACACCCGCTCGTGGAATGGCGTCAAACTTTTACCCTCAAAAATCTCCATAAGCGACATTTAAAAAATTCTACAGGTTACTTTTTTAAGTTACAGAGGAGTTCTATGGCTAGAATTATTGCTCTCGCTCTACCGATCACGGTGATACCTCACATGTGTGGTTTGACTACCGTTTTCATATGCGGGCGCTACTCACGTATGCGTTCGCTTCTGCGCGCGAGCTCGTCGGGACGGGGTGTTTTAAAAAAAATTATTTATTTTTTTCTTATTTATTTTACTTAAATTTATTAATTTTTACACTGTTTTAAAAAAATAAAATAAAAAAATGGATCACTTTTATTCCTATTACAAGGAATGTAATAGAAAAAAGCATGACAGGTCTTCTTAACCACTTCCCTACCAGGTACGAACACCCCCTTCCTGACCAAGCCATTTTTCAGCTTTCAGCGCTGTCGCATTTTGATGACAATTGCGCGGTCATGCAAGGATGTACCCAAATAAATTTTTTATAATTTTTTCCCCACAAATAGAGCTTTATTTTGGTGGTATTTGATCACCTCTGCGGTTTTTATTTCTTGCGCTATAAACAAATTAAGAGGGACAAGTTTGAAAAAACGCAATATTTTTTTACTTTTTATTATAATAAATATCCAATTTTTTTTTTTTTTTTTAAAACTAATTTTTTCCTCAGTTTAGACCCATACTTATTCTTCTACATATTTTTGGTAAAAAAAAATCGCAATAAGCGTCTATTGATTGGTTTGCGCAAAAGTTATAGCGTCTACAAAATAGGGGATAGATTTATAGCATTTTTATTATTTTTTTTTTTTTACTAGTAATGGTGGCGATTTGCGATTTTTATCGTGACTGCGACATTGTGGCGGACATATCGGACACTTTTGACACATTTTTGGGACCATTCACATTTACACAGCGATCCGTGCTATAAAAATGCATTTATTACTGTATAAATGTGACTGTCAGGGAAGGGGTTAACACTAGGGGGCGCTGCAGGGGTTAATATGTTCCCTATATGAGTGATTCTAACTGTGGGGGGAGGGGACTGACTGGGGGAGGGGACCGATCGGTGTCCCTATGTACAAAGGACACACCATCGGTCTCCTCTCCTCTGACAGGACGTGGATCTGTGTGTTTACACGCACAGATCCACGTCCTGCTCAATTACCGGGCAATCGCGGGGTGCCCGGCGGTCATCGCGACCGCCGGGCACGCACATCGGCTTCCCAGCTACGCGGCGGGCACGTGCGCGCCCCCTAGTGGCCAAACAGCGAGCGCCGTCATATGACGGCGCCCCGCCACAAGAGCTGCACCGTCCCGCCGTCATTTGACAGTGGGCGGTCAGCAACAAGTTAAATATGAGATCTGGGGTCAAAAAGTCCTCAGATCTCATATTTGGAAAATAAAAAAAATGTAATTTAAAAAAATGACATTGAAAAAAATGTTCCTTTAAGACGTTTTGACGTCGCTTCCGCCCTCCTATGGTATAGAGACGATTGGGGGCCATCTTAGCCTCACTCATCTCCATATCCACCAGAGTGCAAGACCCGATCGCCTCCGCCGCTACCGACGGCTCCAGTAAGTGGCGGAAGGCGCGGGAGAGTGGTGGGAGGGGGGGGGGTGGCTTCTCTCCTGCCGCTGATAACGGTGATCTCGCGGCGAACCCGCCGCAGAGACCACCATTATCGTAAACAGAACCGCTCACTGTAAAGATGGATATCTCGGTTGTGGCAGCAGCTGCTGCCATTACCGAGATATCCCTCTTCAAAGTCATGGCGTATATATACAGTGAGCGGTTGGCAAGTGGTTAAGCACCCAAATATAATACAATAAAATCTGTAACATTAGAGCAGGTTAGTGGTAGCCAGTGATGTAAGTAACTGAGTTAAAATAAACTGAGTTACCTAACGCAGTTACTTTAGAGAGTAACTAGTAATCTAACTGATTACTTTTCCCCTCATGGTAACTCAGTTCCCATTACTTTGGCTTAGTTACCCCAATTACATCTACCGCCACTAGATGGCAGTAGTTTAATTCCGGTGTCCTGCCGAAAAAGTTCCCCCGCCGGATAAGGACCCCCTGTACTGCGCAGGCGCAGCGCTTGCGCAGTACGAAGGACTACGGAGCTTCCGAAAATTGCCGAACCTAAACAGCTCTGAGTGAACTCTACACCGCGCAGGCGCAGTTAACATGTAATTGTACGAGGCGATGCCGCGCGCTCCCGATGCTCGTGCTACTCTGCAAGGGGCGTCTATTGTGTAAGTAAGGGGCGGGTCTAGTATTACTGTAACCAAGGGGCGCATTTATTATTATTGTTATATATCGAGCTCTGCCCATTAATTTAAGCCATCCGCCCTCTTCTGTAGCCATCCGCCCCTTACACGATATAATAA
Source organism: Lithobates sylvaticus (assembly GCA_028564925.1). Taxonomy (NCBI): domain Eukaryota; kingdom Metazoa; phylum Chordata; class Amphibia; order Anura; family Ranidae; genus Lithobates; species Lithobates sylvaticus. Next base: position 547,187,529 of record CM053028.1, on the reverse strand, counting down.
TAATAGACCCGCCCCTTGCTTACACGCTTACACCCCTTGGTTAGAGTAATAATAGAGCAGCCCCTTGGTTACACGATATTTAACAATAATAATAAATGCGCCCCTTGGTTACAGTAATACTAGACCCGCCCCTTAGTTACACGTATAGAATATTTAAAAAAAAATTCAGTTACTTTGCTGAGTAACTAATTACTTTTCCAATGTAGTAACTGAGTTACTAACGCAATTACTTTTTGGGAGAAGTAATTTGTAACTTAACTAATTACTTTTTTAAAGTAAGATGACCAACACTGGTGGTAGCAGAGCAAGAGAGAGGAATCCACCCGCAGGGGCACATCAGGGTGGAGCCAGGTGCATAGGAGGTAGGGGGAGAAGGAGTTCCAGACATCTGAGCAGGGGCGGATAAAGGGAGATAAGGAAAAGGGGGGGGGGGGGGCCGGGAGGATACCAGAAGGTTCCTCCACTACCTTATCAAAATTGTACCTGCATTGTACCTCTTCCTGCCCATATCTAACCCATTGCTTCCGTCCAGTTCATAATTCAGTGGCTGCCTTGTGAGCCAATCGATCTATATAGACCAGGAGAGGAGGCTTGAATCGAGCTGTATATGTGAATACACATCATATGTCTGTGAGTGCAATCCTAGTATTTTTAATTGCTAATTTACAATAAAAACAGTATTACACTAGGGTAGCCTTGCGCACTCTCTCTCTTTGTATTGTTTCAGATTCATGTCCACCACCCAGTGGATTTGTGAGAGAGCTGCAGCACCTAGGACAAGAGAACTGTTTATATAGACTTTCATATAGACTGTAATTGGTGTAGAAGTGTGTATGGGAACAGCGCTGTTTTTGTTTTTTTGTGTGCCTAATTCAGTGGCATTCAGTACCCATGCTGCCCACAGTTTGTCAAATTTTTTAGGGCAATTGCGTCCCAAGTATGTCAGTTTTATATAGTGGTAGCGCCAAGTCTATCAGCGTTTGCCATTGTTGTACTGTGGGAGGAAGGGGCTTGTTCCAATGCAGTATGATTTCTTTTCTGGCGTAAAAGGCTGCATAAAATTACAAAGAGTTTTTTTAGATTGTGGGGCCTCCAACATATCACATACACCTAGCAGCAGTGGTAGTGGGTCACGTGGGACCCTAAGTTTGCCTATAGAGTTTATCACTACTACTACGCCCGCCCAGAAGGGTCTGATCTGCGGACACGACCATACTACATGGAAAAAGGATCCGACCTCAGTATTACATCTATGGCATGTCGGCTGTCTATCAGGGTAGATTTTGTCAAGTCTCTCCGGGGAGTAGTAGACTCGGTGTAGAAACTTCAACTGGGTGAGGCGGTCCCTGGCCGATATCATCAATGGGATGTACTGCTGGATTCCCTTCTCCCAGTTGTCGCCAGCCATCTCCGGGATGTCCGTTTGCCATACCGAGAACAGCTGGGAGACTTTGGAGGTGTCAAGGTTTGACAAAATTGAGTATAGAGTGGAAAGAGTTCCACCCGTTCCCGGGGCTCTCAGTGAGGCCTCGATGGCATGAACTTCCAGATTTATAGCTGTCGGGAATTGGGCCTGGAACGCATGGCGTAACTGCAGGTATCTAACCACTTCAGCCCCGGACCAATTGGCAGCCAAAGGACCAGGCCCCTTTTTGCGATTCGGCACTGCGTCGCTTTAACTGACAATTGCGCGGTTGTGCGACGTGGCTCCAAAACAAAATTGGCGTCCTTTTTTTCCCACAAATAGAGCTTTCTTTTGGTGGTATTTGATCGCCCCTGCGGTTTTTATTTTTTGCGCTATAAACAAAAATAGAGCGACAATTTTGAAAACAATGCAATATTTTTTGCTTTTTGCTATAATAAATATCCCCAAAAAATATATAAAAAAACATTTTTTTCCTCAGTTTAGGCCGATACGTATTCTTCTACATATTTTTGGTAAAAAAAATCGCAATTAGCGATTATTGATTGGTTTGCGCAAAAGTTATAGCGTTTACAAAATAGGGGATAGTTTTATAGCATTTTTATTAATATTTTTTTTTTTACTAGTAATGGCGGCGATCAGCGATTTTTATTGTGACTGCGACATTATGGCGGACACATCGGACATTTTTGACACATTTTTGGGACCATTGTCATTTATACAGAAATCAGTGCTATTTAAATGCATTGATTCCTGTATAAATGACAGTTGTAGTGAAGGGGTTAACCACTAGGGGGAGGGGAGGGGTTATGGGCTGTGACGTGTGTGTTTTTTTTTTACATTAGGGGGCGGGGCTGACGTCTGACGTCATTGATCGGCTTTCCCGATGACCGGGAACAGCCAATCAATGACAGGCAGAGTAGGAAGCGCGGGGAGAGGTTTGTTTACACAGACCTCTCCCCGTTCTTCAGCTCCGTAACCCGATCGCGGGACACCAGCGGCGATCGGGTCCGCTGGTCCCGCGGCCGGGGTCACGGAGCTCCCGACCAGGTCGCGAGCGCGCCGCTGGCGGCGCGCGTGCGCGACCCACAGGCAGGCAAATGCACGATCACGTACAGGTACGTGATTTTGCCTGCCCGTGCCATTCTGCTGACGTATATATGCAGTGGGCGGTCGGGAAGCGGCTAAAGAACATACGGTTAGGTAAGGACCGGAGTCTTTTAAGGTCATCAAAGCTGAGCAGCCTTCCGCCAGACACAATGTCACCTAGGGTTTTGAGTTCAAACCTTGCCCAAAGCACCGGGTCAGGGATGGTTTCAAAATGGGACAGTCGAGGATTTCCCCACAATGGGGTGTGTGGGGACCAAGTGTCTGTTTTTTTTCATTTTGGACCACACCGCATCCCAGACCTTTAGCGTAGTACCCATAGGGGCGGTAATACTGGGGTTGGGCCGGGGTCCACGGTGTATTAAGGTTCGTTAGTTTAGCATAAGAGCCCAATAGGGCTGTTTTGAGAGTGGCTGCCGGGTTGGCTGGCTCCTCGGAGAGCCACCACTGGACCGTGACCAGGACCGCGGCCCAATAGTATTTAAAAAAGCAGAGCAGGGCCAGGCCCCCCAGAGACATCGGGAGTTGCAGGGTCGTTTTGGCTATTCTTGGTGTGTTGCCTTGCCAGAGAAATGTTGTAATGATACTGTCTAGTTTTTTGACGAAGGCTAGCGGTATAGGAATCGGGGTTTGCCTAACGAGGTATAGAAATTTGGGAAGAATTGTCATTTAAATTAGATTTGCCCTACCAACTAGTGTGAGGGGTAGCGTTTTCCATGCTGCGCATCTTCTGGACATTGAAGAGACCACTGGGGTCAGATTGAGGGCGATATACGATATACTTTGACAAGTCTTTTTGGATGATGACACCTAGGTATTTAAACTGGGACACTATTTGTAATGGTGTGTTAGTCGGTATGGCTAAGTCTGTGGGGGGTAGTGGAAACAGGACAGACTTTCGCCAGTTGATACAAATGCCCGAGAATCTGCCAAACGTGTCTATGATGGACAAGGCCATTCCCAGGGAGTCTCTGTCATTCCTCAGATACAAAAGGGTATCATTGGCGTAGAGAGAGATACGTTCTTGTAGTGGGCCCATGGGAATTCCATGTACTGTCTCTGAGGAGCGCAGAAGGATCGCCATTGGCTCAATAGCCAACGCAAAGAGGGTCGGAGACAAGGGGCATCCCTGTCTCTTGCCTCTGCATAGCTGTAAGGGTGGAGACAGGGTGGACCGGTTCTCACTCTAGCCCTCGGAGAGCTGTACCGGGTCTGAATCCATGAGATGAAATTGGGTCCAAAGCCAAATCGGCGCAGGATCTCCCACAGATAGGCCCAGTCCACCGAATTGAGGCCACCGCATCCGATGGAGTGAGATAATCAGTGGACGCGGGAACCGCATACAGCCTCCGGAGATTAATATCTGTCCCTTTGCTGTGCATAAACCCAGATTGATCCTCGTGAATCAGAGTGAGGATGACTTCATTCATCCTACCGGTCAGGACCTTGGCGAGTATGTCAACATTAAGTAAGGATATGGGCCGGTAGGATGTGCATAGTTCCAGGTCCTTGTCTGGCTTGGGGATAACCACAATGATAGCTTCGGCCATGGAGGTCGGGAGAGCTCCCCCCTCCAAGGCCCAAGACACCATGTCATGTAATTTAGGCAGCAGTTGTTTGCTGTATTGATGGTAGAATTCCGTTGGTAGCCCGTCTGTCCCAGTGGTCTTTCCCGCCTGTAGGGTTCTTAGGGCCTGCTGTATCTCTTTAAGTGTAATTGGGCCGTCCAGTCTGTCTCTATCTGCGTATGAGAATTTTGGGAAGGTGATTTGGTCCAGATAGTCCCCCAGCTCTGCAGTGGAGTTCGTCGCTCTGGAGGAGTACAGGAATTTATAATAAGAGGTAAAACGGGCATTTATGGCCTGAGGGTCTGTCACCACTGCTCCCACTTCGTCTTTGATGTGTGCTATACTGGTAACCTGCTGTTGTTCCCTAGCTAACCATGCCAGGAGCCTGACAGTTTTTTCCCCCTGCTCAAAAATGCGCTGCGTTTGTGACAGTTGGCGTTTTTTGGCCCTGGTTACTCTTAGAAGGACTACTTCCCTGTAGGCAGCCTGCATGTCCAGGCAGGTGATTGGGTTTTTGGTTAAGACATATTGAGACTCTAGGGAGCGAGCTCTAGACTCAGCCTCCTATAGTCACGGCTGCGTCCCGACGTGCTCTCGAGATGGAGGACTGGTAGCAGCCACGGATATAGGCCTTAAAGGTGTCCCAGACCCCCTCAGGAGAAACCGTGCATTCATTCAGCAACCAGAATTCAGAGATGTGTTTGGCCATTTCAGGGTCTATAGTAGGATCTGAGATCCAGTATCTGGAGAGTCGCAACACCCTCTCAGACACTGGGGTCAGCGTTTGGAGGCAGCAGAGCAGGGGAGCATGGTCTGATATGCCTCGTGGGGACATCTCAACCTTACTCACCCTCGACAAGAGCCCAGAGCTAGCGAATATCAGGTCTATTCATGAGAGGGTGTGGTGTGTAGCTCAGTGGCATGTAAAGGCATGCTCATCCGGGTGTCTCCATCGCCAGACATCTGTCAGACCATACAGGGAGGCCCAGCTAGACAGGGGGGGGGGGGGGGAAACCCACAGTATTATTTGCTGCTAGTTTGTCTAGAGAGGGGCTCGGAAGAATATTAAAGTTGCCGGCCACAATAATATTATCAGTTGCATAGGTAGACGTAATTGGGACCAGTGTCTGCAGTAATGAGGTGGTAGCAGGTGGAGGTATATATATTCCCACTTTAAGCAGTTCAAGTGTATCAATTATTGCATGCAGTAACATGGATGTGTATTGACTACCAAACTTTCAGCCGACTACCCCAGATCAGTACACAACCTCTCATATAGAAGAAGCCATGCAATGCCTATAAGAAGCTAAATGATTCAGTGTTCTGGATCTGAAGAGTGGATATTATCAGATACCCAGGCATCCGGACGACCGAGAGAAGACAGCCTTTATCAGTCCTCTAGGATTCTTTGAATTCGACCGCATGCCACAGGGGTTTACAGGGGCCCCCGCCACCTTTGAGAGACTGATAGAGAACTCAGTGGGCAACATGAACTTGATAGAAGTGCTCGTGTATCTGGATGATATAGTTTTTGGCAAAATGTTGGAGGAGCACGAAGCTCGATTGGAGAAAGTCTTCCAACGATTACACACTGAGCTGCTGAACTTGTCGTTAGAGAAGTATCACATCTATCAGACTTCAGTCACGTATCTTGGACATGTAGTCTCAGCCGAGGGAGTGGCCACTGATCCTCAGAAGGACAATTTCTAATACAGTGCAGGCGGTGTACACAGTATCCAATCCTGATCCTCAGAAGGACAGTTTCTACCACACTTCTGGTGGTGTACACGGTATACAATACAGTGCAGCCGTTGTACAGTTGCTAATACTGTGTACACCGCCTGCACTGTATCTAATACATGTATCGGGGATATCTTTGTCTATTAATGTGGTTATGTATATAGTAATGTATAGTCTATGGACATTGCTATGGTTCAGTGTTTGGAGCCATCTAGTGACCAAATCTGGTAATGCACTGATATGGTTATTACATCAGAACAAGCACAAAAGACTTTTACAGGAAGTACTGTTATGTTGATAAGAAGTTTGACCTTGTTACCCAGGAGTCTGTGTGACCTACCCATGAACACTCTCTTATACAGTGCTTGCTGGGTGGGGTATAAAAAGGACTGCTGCGGCCATATTTGGCCTCTTGGGATCACGTTGCCTGCCTGTGTGGATCTGTGAGGAGGTTTCCTGGAGACAGCGGCAGACAGTCATCGCGGATTGCAAACCTGCTTGTTTGCAAGGTGACTTGACGGAGCCTGAGAGCTGGTGATCGGATTGACGAGGCCCAGAGACGCTCATCGGAGTATCAGAGGACCAGATCCATCCAGCGGAGGGACACAGAGCATCTGGCCCAGCTGATACAGAAGCAAGCTGCAGTTACCGGATCAAAGTCATCACCCAGAACTCCGATCCAGTTGGTGAGCGGGTTGCGACCCACCGTTTGTTATTTGATTGCACGCAGTTATACTCACTTACAGGCCTCGCTGGAACCTGTAGTTCCACAGAGGAGTAACAGAGCAACTGACATTAAGCAGGCTTGGGGCCCACTTCACGCTAGTGCCCAGGCATTGTGTATAAGTTCTTGAAGTTATACCTGGAGCATCCTAAGTTAACTTTCCGCCTACCTTTTGAATTACGAATATCTGAGGAATCATTTTAAGCTAGCGAAGAAAAAAGATACGGGAGAAAGTACTTTAAGTGAGGCCTCATGTAAAACTTTAAAGTAGCAGGAGCTCCCAGGTTTAGATACATAGAATATATATCTTTCATATTCTATTTGTCTGTTGATTTATATTGTACTGACATCCTGCGTTGGGATGACAGTGCAATCTTTGTAACCACCTGCTTTAATATACTTGCAGTAAAAGCATTTCTGGTTAAGTATTCAGTTGTGTGGTGTGCTGTTTTCCCCACCAGGTGGAGCCAGAGGATCCTGAGGGTATTATACAGGTACTTTACATTGTTTATATTGTACTGTATTGCATTGCACCACAGCTGTGCCAAGGGGATCGAGTTAAGTTAGTGGGGTTGCTCAGAAGAGTGCAGGCCCAATCCAAACTAGCAGCTCCTTCGGGGGTCGGTGCTACATACAGTGTACAGTTTCTACTACACTTCTGGTGGTGTACACAGTACACAATACAGTGCAGCATTGGTCAGGGATTGGTCTTCCTCTTAGTGGAGATAATTGGTATTTTGGGTATTTTATTATAAGTTTGCATATTCATGTTTGCAGCGTGATTTTTGGTGTGTTATTTTTTTTTCTTCCTGTTTTTCTTTTGTTTTTGTTTTTTCCTTTTTCCCTTTCTTTTTCTGCCAGATGCATTCAATAGAGAGATAATGGACCCCTCTAGATTACAAGATGAGAGAACAGATAGAGAGGGAATGGAGTGGTACGGTGATATGTTTAATAAAGTATATACATTCAGTAGGAAATGGTGTATATAAAGATTGTATTATATAATGTAAGTGGACTAGGTTCACCTTGTAAGAGGGGCCGTCTCTGGTGTGAACTGCATACCCTGGGAGCAGAGATTGCATTTCTCCAGGAGACGCACTTCACGGCAGGGTCGACCCCTCGCATGAATTGGTTCCCGTTTAACCAATGGTTCCACGTGGTATCTCCCATCCGGAGAGCTAGGGGAGTCACAATAGCCTTTCACAGATAATGTCCCTTTTCACCTTGGAAGCAGAGGTGGATCGTGAAGGTCGCTTTCTCTTCATAAAGCGGAGAATTTATGGGCAGTGTTATACATTCGCTTCAATTTATGCCCCTAATAATCGTACGGTAGATTTTTTATCCAAAACATTGAAGAAATTGGGGAAGTTTAGGGAGGGTGTCCTGGTATTAGGGGGTGATTTCAATCTTACACTGGAACCTGGGATGAACACCTCATCGGGTAAGACATCATTGTCATTTAGAGCCCAAAGACATATTAAACAAAGCTTACGATCTCTCCACTTGGTGGATAGCTGGCCGGTGCTACATAGCCGAGAGAAAGATTACAGCTATTATTCTAAAATACATAATACATACTCACGGATTTATTTATTTATGGTGGATCAATTTTATTTACACCTTGTGCAATCTTCCGTAATTGGATCAATCACAGTATCTGATCATGCTCCAATAGCTTTGAGTTTTCGATTGATTGCGGCTGGCAGTAAAGAAAGGACATGGCGATTAAATGAGTCCATCTTGGACGATAAAAGTGTTTTTGAAGCCCTCTCTAATAAATTGGTGTCATATTTTGAAACCAATATACTGGGTGAGGTATCCAACTAAGCAGTGTGGGAAGCTCACAAAGTGGTAATTAGAGGGGAAATGATCGCACAAGGTTCACGTCTTAGAAAGGAGAAACAAAAGCAAATGACAGATCTTTTAGAAGAAATACACAAATTAGAAATTAAACATAAAATCAGTCGGAACTCAGGGGATGCTCATAGACTGGACGCATTGCGACTTAACCTAACTCAATGCTTAGATCGGAAAGTTAAAAATAAGCCCACCATTTTTACGAACAGGGGAGTAAAGGGGGTAAGTTGTTGGCCAGACAACTGAAGAAACAACAAGAGTTAAGGCATGTCCACAACTTAGTAGTGAATAATAAACAAATAATTGATACCCAAAATATAGCAGCTTGAGTTTCAACGCTATTATAAATCTTTGTACAATATAGATCTGATTTTCAGCGGGGGTTGTGGACGGGGGTGCGGTGGATAAGATTTGAGAATACCTAAGGGCCTCGGAACTACCTGTTGTTATTCTGACCCCAGCGCTTGAGGAAATGGAACAACCTATAACGGTGGAGGAATTGGATAGGGTAATAATGGCATTACCAATAGGTAAAATCCCAGGGAGCTTTACAAATATATATTATAAAAAGTTCCTGTCAGTTTTAATACATCCTCTATGTAACTACCTTAATTCCATTACATCGTCCAGCCCATTGCCCCCTGAAGCATTAGTGGCGCACGTGACATTTTTTCCCAAAAGTGGGGAAGGACCCTCAGTATTGCACCAATTATAGGCCCATCTCCCTCTTGAACTTGGAAACGAAGATACTATCTAAGATTTTGGCCCTTAGAATGCAAGATCACATCGCAAAGATAGTACACCTAGATCAAACAGGATTTATAAAAGGATGTGAAGCCAGAGAAAATACAATCCGAGCTCTACATATATTACATTGGACTCAAAACGGACTTGATCAAATTCCAAGGGTGGTACTGTCGATGGATACTGAGAAAGCATTCGATAGGGTCAATTGGGTCTTTATGTCCAAGGTTCTGAGGGAGGTGGGTCTACGACATTGGATGATGGGATGGGTATTGGCGTTACACAATAATCCCAGAGCAAGGTTCAAGGTAAATGGTGGGTTATCAGAATATTTTAATATACATAACGGGACTAGGCAAGGGTGCCCACTCTCCCCGTTGCTCTTTGCTTTGGTCTTGAAGCCTTTTCTATGCATGATTAGGAGGAATGGGAGAATTACAGGGATCTGTATTGGGGCAGTGGAACATAAGGTTTCGGTATATGTGGACAAACTTTTGTTCTACTTGTCCAACCCTCAAGAATCATTAAAAGAATTAATTTTATCCAACTTCAAAATACATTTTGGGAAATCTCTTGATGCCAAGCCATTTCCCCACTAGAATGGTGTCCTCTATGCAACATACTTTTCCTTTTATTAGGCGTTTTGACTCATTGGTATACTTAGGGATTCATATTACACCAGATCTAAAACGGTTATACGATCTTAATTATGGCTCCCTGTTAACAAATGTATTAAAGGATTTGCAGAGTTGGAACGGTCATCTCCTGACCTGGTTTGGAAGAGTGAATCCTCTCAAAATGAATGTATTACCGAGAATAATTTATACTTTATTTACGGTCCCTATGACGCTTCCACAATCCTTTTTTAGGCAGATAAGAAAGGCCTTATCAAACTTTGTGTGGGGAGAGAAGCATCCCAGGTTATCATATGATATTTTAAGGAGACATAAATCAGAGGGAGGATTAGGACTCCCAGATATAAACTTTGGGTAAATTTAGAGAAGACAATGGATGGCAGGAACCTAGAAGGAGCCCCCTGGATTCCAGTTGGGCTTAGGGGACTGTCTGAGTGGACATCACCAATAACTAAGAAAACTTTATATCGGTATGGGATACGCTAATTATTTCAGGAACATTTTGAATCGTGGTGCATAAATAATCCAGAGGCTAAACACTTACTATCTAGGATGTATAAATTGATACTTAAAGCCCAAAACATCTCAACCCCTTATTATATTAGGGAATGGGAAAGAGAAATAGATGCCCCCCAGGGGAGAATGGGAGAAACTTGGAAGGTTGGGGTAGAGATGGCGGGATTACATGTGCTAGGATAGCCCCAATGAGTACATTGGTACCCTTAATGGATCTTATATCGACATGGGGAGATATTCCAATGGCCACCTGGAGATATTATCTAATAGTGGATTTTTTTTTTAATGAAAGGAAGTCCATGATGAGACCTTTAAACTCACTCACTACTTTTGAATCATGGTGCATAAATAATCCAGAGGCTAAACACTTACTATCTAGGATGTATAAATTGATACTTAAAGCCCAAAACATCTCAACCCCTTATTATATTAGGGAATGGGAAAGAGAAATAGGTCATCATTTTTCAACCTTACAAATACAAAAGATGGTTAAAATAACTCATTGCTCTTCTATAAGCTCCCATATTCAGGAGATGTCATATCAATTTCTGACCAGATGGTATCATACTCCAGCACGTCTAGCACAGATGTTTCCAACGGCAGATGCATGTTGTTGGAGGGGATGTGCCCAATGAGGCACTTTTCTCCACTCATGGTGGACATGCCCTAAGATAAAAAAAATTCTGGGAGGCAGTGGCCCCATGGATCAAGAAGTCGACTTTAAGACCTATAGAATTTTCCTTTATGCACTTTTTGTTCCATGGGATGCCATCCTCAAATAAGTTCTACAAAAGAAGTATCACCCCACATCTGCTGAACGCAGCAAAGGTACTGATACCAAGGTATTGGAAGCAGTCTAGGTGCCCCACATTATCTGACTGGAAAAAGGAAGTAGATATAATAATGGAGGCTGAAAAATGGGTGCACTTGATTAAAGACAAATATGAAGAATTTTATGACATATGGGAAGGATGGAGATATTATTCCCCAGAGATACCTACAGAATAGATTGGATGTATTTATTTTTGCCGTGCCACTCCATTAAAAGAGTGTAGGAGGGTGTCTGTCTCAATTGGGTGTATCTGGCAGAAAATGGGTGGGGGAGTTTGTGGGGACGGGTTCCCGCACTACCCACCTATTCTTAATTCTTTGGGTCCCCCTTTTTTTTTTTTTTCTCCATGCCTTGCTATCTTGACTCCTTTCTATTTTTGTATAAAGATGCATTGAAAGAGGAGACCCTATATAGAAATAACAAGGGGGGAGAATATCACGGGTGGGATTGGGAAAAATGTTCACAAAGATAATAGAAAGTTTTAAGGGATGAGGGAAGGAGGCACTTTTGTCCTTCCCTCTCCCCATACAAGGGTTTAAATAGGACACTCGACGAGCACAATGACACAAGGATAGAATAATGCCTTGTACACATGGTCAGACATTCCGACCACAAAATCCGTCTGATTTTTTCCGACGGATTTTGTCCGAAACTTGTGTTGCGCACACACACGGTCGGACCAAGTTGTCGGAAAATCCGATCGTTACGAATGAGGTGCCGTACAACGCGCACGACGGGACTACGTAGAGGGCAGTAGCCAATAGCTTTCGTCTCCAAATTTCTTATGAGCATGCGTGGCACTTTGTGCGTCGGAATTCTCTACACACAAGTCCGATTGGATTTTGTTGTCGGAAAATTTTAGATCCTGCTCTCAAATTTTTTCCGTCGGAAATTCAGACGAAAAAAGCCCGCTAGAGCCCACACGCGATCGGATTTTACGACAACATAATCCGATCTGACTTTTTCCATCGGAATATCCGACCGTGTGTGTTGGGGTGTAGAGTGGTCTAGGGGTGAGTGGACCCTCGGTTAAGGTATCTGCCTAGAGTATCCTTCAAACCCAGCAGGCCTGGAGACCACTCTGATAAGGAAGTATTGACACGCACACACCATACAGCTCTCAGAGTGATCTAACAATTTTATTGACCTCACAAAGAAAGCCCAACCCTCCTTGCATTAATATATGGTAAAATACAGACATTACAGGATATAATTAAAACAAGCTGTGGAAAATTACTGAATGCGTGCAGAAAACAATATACGCCCTCAAATTCATATAGAATCTAGCCCCAGGAAAGGCTAGAAGAGAAAATAGATTTGTTCTCGAGAACAGGAACTTAACAGGCTGTTCTCAACAGTGTTGGTCATCTTACTTTAAAAAAGTAATTTAGTTAAGTTACAAATTACTTCTCCCAAAAAGTAATTGCGTTAGTAACTCAGTTACTACATTGGAAAAGTAATTAGTTACTCAGCAAAGTAACTGACTTTTTTTTTTAAATATTCTATACGTGTAACTAAGGGGCGGGTCTAGTATTACTGTAACCAAGGGGCGCATTTATTATTGTTATATATCGTGTAACCAAGGGGCTGCTCTATTATTACTCTAACCAAGGGGCAGATCTGTTATAGCGTGTAAGCAAGTGGCGGGTCTATTATTATTATATGGTGTAAGGGGCGGATGGCTCCAGAAGAGGGCGAATGTTAAATTAATGGGCAGAGCTCGATATATAACAATAATAATAAATGCGCCCCTTGGTTACAGTAATACTAGACCCGCCCCTTACTTACACGATAGACACCCCATCGCCTCGTACAATTACATGTTAACTGCGCCTGCGCTGTGTAGAGTTCACTCAGAGCTGTTTAGGTTCGGCAATTTTCGGAAGCTCCGTAGTCCTTCGTACTGCGCAAGCGCTGCGCCTGCGCAGTACAGGGGGTCCTTATCCGGCGGGGGGAACTTTTTTGGCAGGACACCGGAATTACACTACTGCCATCTAGTGGCGGTAGATGTAATTGGAGTAACTAAGCCAAAGTAATGGGAACTGAGTTACCATGAGGGGAAAAGTAATCAGTTAGATTACTAGTTACCCTCTAAAGTAACTGAGTTACGTAACTCAGTTTATTTTAACTCAGTTACTTACATCACTGGTTCTCAATAACTTAACTCTTAACTTAACTACTAACAGACTCTATGTGACTATATTTATCTTAAAATGGATACTCATATTATAGGTTACAATATCTAAGATGGCGGGCAATAAGCTAAAACAAACATTAGGGCTAAAATATCCCTTCAGTGTGTACGGGGCATTAGAGGTGAGAGGAGGGAGGGAAGGGAGGGGGGAGTATATGAAGGGGAAAGGGAAAGAAGAAATGTAGTTTTGTGGTGTTGATTTTGTTGAAGGAAATTGGATTGTATGTTGTGGAGTGGTTAAATATAAAGAAAAGTGGGGGGGGGGGGGGGGGGGGGATATAAAGGTATTGTGTTTTTTTTTTTTTGGGGGGTTATTCTTTATATTAAAGTAATAGTGGGGAAATATTGGATGCACGTAGATAAAAGTTAAAAGCAGGAAATGGAATATATTGAATTCTTGTAGAAATTAATATGTTTGGATAAAATAAATAAACATTTATTGTAAAAACAATAAAAAAAAATAAACTACTACTAAGGCCCATACACACGATCGGACTTTTTGACAACCAACATGCAAATTAGCTGTTTTGGACCAACATCCGACTGTGTGTACGCTCCATCGGACCAACTTTTTCCAGGTTTCATTGGACTTTTGTTGGCTGTGCGAACGGACCAACTTTCTGCCAACAAAAGTCCGATGGACCAAAGTCCGACCGTGTGTACACAAAACCAACGGACTTTTGTACAAACCAATGCAGAACCAATGCAAAAGATCAGACAACAATACAGAAGTTGACCAAAGGTGGCGGTAAAGAGCAGAAAAACTAAGTGATTTGGTGAAAGTTGGCTGAAAAAGTCCTGCCGTGTGTATGCAATACCAACTTGGGGCCAACGCCCTTTGGACAAAAATCCACAGGAAAGTTGGTCCACGGTCCGATCGTGTGTATGAGGCTTTAGTTATACCATGACCTGGATTCATGAGAACCTTTCAAAAGTATAGAAACCACACAAATCATCATGGTGTAGATTGGAATGATCATTTATTAGTCATTGACATTAGTCATTAGTTATTTATTAGTCATTATTGGTCATTGACAGGGTGATGTCCCCACGGGAGAAAAGAACTAATGCCGTTCTCATCATCTGGAAGACCTTGTGACTTGTCTCGTCCTGTTGTGACTTCACACTGGATGAGGAGGCAATGAAGGCAGGCATGAGCAATATAATCCAAACACATTACCAGTCAATATTTCTTATAGAAGAGTTATTCCATGAAACATGGACACATGGTATTTCAGATTTGGGTAGACACGACTGGGTTGAATGATCCTCCTGCTTCTTATATCAGAGTTTCCTTCTACAGCTGTGAGACTTCCCTGCTGTAGCTTGTAGACTTGGAAAAGAAGGGAGGAGCACCCGATGTCCAAACAAATGCGAGCTTTAGGTAGGTTTAAAAGGTGTTTATTGAAAGTAGCAACATCAAGCCAACGTGTTTCGGGGAAAAGGACTCCCCTTCTTCAGGGCTGTGGTTGGTATGCTATGAGGAAGGCTATATAAGCCGAAACACATTGCACTTCTGATGCTGTGTCATTTTACATGTAGCCACAAAAAGGATTTCTTTATGAAGAGAACACTGAGTATCCGGCTTTATAAATTATGGTCTGTTGCTGCATGCTTTTAGATGGGAATGGTTCCCAAACTGTATATATTAATTGCAAGATTTCAGATAGCAGGCTGACAGAGTCTCGGCTATACAGTAGCTGCAGAGGCAGCAATCTTTCCCATCTAATAGCATGCAGTAACAGCCCTGAAGAAGGGGTAGTCCTTTCCCCTGAAACACGTTAACTTGATGTACATGATGCTAATTTCAATAAATTCCCTTTAAAGTAATAAATAGGGCATTTTTTATTTAAAAAAAAATAACAAACATGTTATATTTATATGCTCTATGCAGTGGTTTTGCACAGAGCAGCCCCGATCTTCTTCTTCTTGGGTCCCTCGCTGGTATTCCTGGCCCCTCCTTCCTGTTGAGTGCCCCTACAGCAAGTAGCTTGCTACAGGGGTACCCAAGCAGACTCGCTCCCGAGCCCCTGCTCTGTGTATCTATAAACACATGGAGCGTGGCCCGGCCCTGCCCCTGCTCTCTCCTCATTGGCTCACTGGCTGTGATTGACAGTAGCGGGAGTCAATGGCTCCCACTACTCTCTCAGCCTATGAGGAGGGAGAAACCCGGGAGAGCTGAGGCCCCCGTGTACAGCGCTGGAGGAAGATCGGGCTCTGGTAAGTATTGGGGGGGCTGCAGCACACAGAAGGTTTTTTAGACTGCATGAAGGTAAAAAAAACATTGAGCCTTTACAACCACTTTAAACCTACCTAAAACTCGCATATCTCACAATCTCCCATCTGATCAATGTTTATAAACAATGTTAATTTGTATCTCTCTATCTCCTGTATGATCAATATTTATAAACAATGTTAGTTTGTATCTTTCTATCTCCTGTCTGATCAATGTTTATAAACAATGTAACTTTGTATCTCTCTCTCTCTCTCCTGTCCGATCAATGTTTATAAACAATGTTACTGTTTGTATCTTTCTATCTCCCGTCTGATCAATGTTTATAAACAATGTTACTTTGTATTTCTCTATCTCCCATCTGATCAATGTTTATACATTTGTTTTAGATTGTATCTTTCTATCTCCTGTCCGATCAATGTTTATAAACAATGTTACTTTGTATCTTTCTATCTCCTGTTTGATCAATGTTTATAAATTTGTTTTACATTGTATCTCTCTATCTCCTGTCTGATCAATGTTTATAAACTAGATAGAGAGATACAAAGTAACATTGTTTATAAACATTGATCGGACGGGAAATAGAGAGATACAGAAAGTAACAATGTTTATAAACATTGTATATAGAAAAAAGGGGGTAAAGGGGGTACCGCATCCGTATAACTAGAATTAAAAAATTAGGACTTTGGAGCGGACTTTATAGGTACCAGAAAAGGAATACAAAGTATTATTAGAAAAATAATGAATTTATTAAACATAAATATAAAAAAGACAATATCACATTAAAAGCAAATGGTATTTGACTCTCAATAAGAGAAGTGACGTCACCAAGGCAGGGCGGGCATCCAAGCAAAGAGTGAGGAATGTACGGGCTACGCGCTCGGGGCTCACAGCTCCTTCTACTGGCCTGTTAGAAACTCCACTTTCCTCCTAATGTTTATATTTTGCCAGCTCAATACAGGACCTTGGAATTTAATGACCAATAGTCCTCTGATAAGCCTGTTTTTTTAGGCATATTTTATTAAAGTTACCAATATATTAGTATTATTTCTCTTCCTATTTAGGAAAGTTATCAGTGTCTCATCTGTTATATGTTTTCTCTAGATTGTCCCTCAGTGTGTCCCCTGGAGACAACTCCTTTAGATATACAGTGGAACCTCGGATTGCGAGTTACGCGGTTAACGAGCGTTTTTCGCAATACGAGCACTGTTTTTTTAAAAATCGTAACTCGGTTTGCGAGTTTTGTCTTGCAAAACGAGCAGGATTCAGGCCAAAGCGGTGTGCAGTACCGCGTTTGGCCTGAGGTGGGGGGGGGGGGGGGGGGGGGGGGGTGCCGGAGCCGAGCAGAGCCGAACATCGCCGATCAGCGCCGTTCGGAAATGCACGGAAAGGCAAATCTCGGGAACAAAGTCTTTCCGAGGTCAGCCGAGGTGTCCTCGGGCCTTTTTGGCTGTTTCCAAGGCTCTCCGGTGCCCCCCGGGCTCTGGCCGCATGCGGTATTGCATGCCATTGAAGTCAATGCGGAACAAATTATTTTTGTTTCCATTGACTTCAATGGGGAAACTCGCTTTGATATGCCAGTACTTTGGATTACAAGCATTCACCTGGAACAGATTAGGATCGTAATCCGAGGTTCCACTGTATGGTGATATCCCATTACCCCTGAGAGGTAATTCTTCACAATTATCTGATGGTGGGATATACTATCGTTATCAATAACTGGTCACATTTGATGACTGTTTGTTTTTCTCTATTTTTATTCTGAAATAACTGCTATGCTATCCTGAGTCCTCTTGACTTCTAGATGCACACCTGCTAGGCTCTAGCATGATAAATGTAACGCACCCATAGCTGAGTATTTGCTAAAAATAAAAATAATGCTGTCTTGCCCGTTGAACATATTATCTCAGCTTGCTGTTTATTGACAGCACTTATTATTTATATGATATAGATCTTTGACTTACTATCTGGATATTTGCATGACCTCTTGTACAAACCAGCCACTTTTGGTACGATGTGGGGCATGCCACACGTATGAGACTTTGCTGTTCTATGTGAGTGCTTATCTCTTGCACCATGTCTGTATTTCTGCTATGCGGAAACTTCACCCCTGAGATTTATGTATATGTGCCCATTGTCCATATGTGAAATATGATTATTTCCCCCTTTCTTACACAGAATCCCTCTGCTTGTTGTCAGGCAATTAGGTCCTGAGGAAGCGAAAGCGAAACGTCGACCAGCCTTGTCCATGCAATAACAGGGACTACATACACAAATCCATGTGTGGTCACTCTTATTAAAGCGGAAGTAAACCCATCGATTTAACAGTCTTAAAAAAAAAAAGGCATGCCGTGAATGCTAACTGCACATTGGCTGTGCTCTCAACCAAACAGTCAAACCATCCAATGGCTGGTGTCATAATGGATCACATGTGCAGCACTGTGGCAGTTGAAGATCAAACAGAGGCAAAGATGGCAGCTTCCTTGGCTGAAAACGACAGGGGGGTTTACTTCCACTTTAAGAGCCAAATACCATTTTCTTTTAATGTGATATTGTCTTTTTTATATTTATGTTTAATAAATTAATTATTTTTCTAATAATACTTTGTATTCCTTTTCTGGTACCTATAAAGTCTGATTCAAAGTCCTAATTTTTCAATTCTAGTTATATATGGATGTGGTACCCCCTTTAGCCTCTTTTCCCCCTTTTTTTATATACAATGTTTATAAACATTATTACTTTTTGTATCTCTCTATTTCACGTCTGATCAATGTTTATAAACAATGTTACTTTGTATCTCTCTATCTCCCGTATGATCAATGTTTATAAACAATGTTACTTTGTATCTCTCTATCTCCCGTATGATCAATGTTTATAAACAATGTTACTTTGTATCTCTCTATCTCCAATCTGATCAATGTTTATAAACAATGTTTACTTTGTATCTCTCTCTCCTGTCTGATCAATGTTTATAAACAATGTTACTTTGTATCTCTCTATCTCCAATCTGATCAATGTTTATAAACAATGTTTACTTTGTATCTCTCTCTCCTGTCTGATCAATGTTTATAAACAGGGTTACTTTGTATCTCTCTATCTCCAATCTGATCAATGTTTAACCACCTGATTACTTTGCACTTAAACCCCCATCGTGACCAGACCAATTTTCAGCTTTCGGCGCTGACGCACTTGGAATGACAATTGCGCGGTCATACGACACTGTACCCAAATGAAATTTTTATCATTTTTTTCCCACAAATAGAGCTTTCTTTTGGTGGTATTTAATCACAGCTGAGGGTTTTTATTTTTTGCTAAACAAACAAAAAAAGATGGAAAATTAAAAAAAAAAAAAAAAATCATGTTTAATAGTTTGTTATAAAATTTTGCAAACAGGTAATTTTTCTGCTTCATTGATATGCGCTGATGAGGCGGCACAGGTGGGCACTGATAGGCTGCACTGATAGGCTGCACTGGTGGGCACTGATAGGCTGCACTGGTGGGGACAGATAAGTCGGTACTGATGGGGACAGCAAAGATGGCACTGATGGGCACTGATGGGCACGGATGGGTGGCATGGATGGGTGGCACGGATGGGTGGCACGGATGGGTAGCACGGATGGTTGGCACTGATGGGCACTGATGGATGACACTGATGGGTGGCACTGATGGGTGGCACTGATGGGCACTGATGGGTGGCACTGATGGGCACTGGTAGGTGACACAGATGAGCACTGGCAGGTGACACTGATGTGCAGCACTGGCACTGTGGGCACTGAGAAATGGCACTGTGGGCACTGAGAGATGTCACTGTGGGCACTGAGAGATGGCACTGGGGGCACTGGTAGGGGTACTTTAATGGAGCAAACGTGGGCACAATATATTGGGCACATCGCTGGGCACATTGCAGTGAGAGGGACTGAGAGGGACTGATGTGCTGTCAGCGCGAGGAGGAAAAAAAGCCGATTACCGGCTCTGTTAGTATCACATGATCAGCTGTCATTGGCTGACAGCTAATCACGTGGTAAGGGGTCGGGATCGACCCCTTACTCGGATCTGTGATCCAGCGAGTCTCACAGACTCGCTGATCACAGAGCGCGCCGCGCGCGCCCTTCAGGGGGCGCGCCGCGCGCGCCCTTCAGGGGGCGCGCAGGCAGCTCGTGCCCGGGACTACGTCAATAGACGTAGTCCTGGCACAATAGATCCGGGCTGTAGCCGTCATTTGGCTATAGCGCGGGTCTATAGTGGTTAAATATTTTTTTTACTTTGTATCTCTCTATCTTCCGTCTGATCAATGTTTATAAACAATGTTACTTTGTATCTCTCTATCTCCAATCTGATCAATGTTTATAACATTTTTTTAATTTGTATCTCTCTATCTTCCGTCTGATCAATGTTTATAAACAATGTTACTTTGTATCTATCTCCTGTCTGATTAATGTTTATAAACAATGTTACTTTGTATCTCTCTCTCTCCGTCTGATCAATGTTTATAAACAATGTTACTTTGTATCTCTCTATCTCCTGTCTGAAAAATATTTGTATTTAGTAATTAAGTAGGACGGGTCAGAGACCACAGGGAAGGCAGTGGATAAGAAATCGGGTTGATTAGAGTCATCCTAGAGGGTGACCTAACTTGTTGCATGATTGTTATAAAACGGTGTCCTAATTAAGTCTGAATGTTTTTTCTTTTTCCTATGTGTGTTCTCGAATGTGTTCTAGGTTCAAATAAATAAAATAATTAAAAAATAAAAAATATTTGTAAATATATTACTTTCTATCTTACATCTGAACAATGTTTATAAACACTGTGTCAGATGTCCTTTTTTTGACAGCAGCAGCTACTAAAGCTGCTGTATTTACACAGAAACTCCCTGCTGTCATTTTGACAGCCATTAGTGGCAAATGAGATGGGGGAACAGCAGCGAGGAAGAAGGGCAGGATGTACTACACACACTCTGTTTACTCCCAGTGTGTACAACTGGATGGACACTTTTACCAATCTGCTAAAAGCTGGACGAAAACTCTGCAAATGCTTTGGAAAAACTTGCTGTAGACATTGTTCTTATACAAGCTACACTGGGAGAAGGAAAGGGAGGATCGGATTATTGGCTCCTAGGGGCAATACTGACAGTTCCACCCTCACATTTGGGTAAGATCTGGTCTGTACTGGGCCACTTAATATCTTATCACAGATATCCACTTACCGATGGGTTCCTGGCAAATAGCAGCACAGCTTGTTTTACAGCACTTCTTTGTCCCGAGACAATCAGAGTCTACGTTACATTCCCATGGCAAACATACTGCAGGGGCCACGGGACAGTTGCCCGGCTTCTCCACCTCTGCAGGAAAAAAACACATTTCTCATTGTTAGTATTATTATTTTTACAGGTAGTTTATATTTACCTAGCGCTTTACAGATACATTGTACAGTCATATCAGTCCCTGCCCTCCAGGATATAACAAGGCAATAACTGTCTATACTGAGAATGAGTCTTTACAACCACTTTAAGCCTTCCTAAAACTCGCATTTCTTTGGACATCGGGTGCTCTTTCCTTCTTTTCTAAATCTACATGAGGAAATGACCGTAAGGCCGAATCGGAAAAGGTAGCAGCCCAAGCCCCAAGAGAGTTCACCGCCACCATCCACCATTGGGCATAACCTACTGGAAAGGGATTTCTTCCTACTCACCCACACAATTTCCCATCCATTACCAGTGACTGATCCAGTCAGACCAGCGCGGTCTCCAGGACAAACCAGTTACCACTGTAGCTTGTGTCTCTGCCTCTCCTTCTAAGCCCCTCCACCAGTTTGTCTTTGCTCATCCCAAGACCATAGCGAGGGTGTTATCCACTCACAGTTTGACTCCTACAAACTTGTCTTTATTCTACATTATGGAGAACCATTAAGGCAGGGTGACACTTTATTTGGCTTTCTATTGGCCATGGGAGTTAGGTGAAAATGGGACATGTAAAGGGAGCCTAAAGTGGAACTTCATCCAAAAGGGGAAGTTCCTCTTTTCCTCCTCTTCCCCCCAAAAAAAGTGCCAAATGTAAAGGGGGAGGGGGGCCTCCTCCTTTACATTTGGCACTTTTTTTTGGGGAGGGGGGCCTCCTCCTTTACATTTGGCACTTTTTTTTGGGGGGGGGAGCGGGTACCTGATTTTGACAGGTATCCATTCCTCCACTTCTGGTCAAATCGCAAAGTCCGTTGGCGACCCGCAATCGCTCCTCAGAGAGCCAGAACGGGAATCTGTCAATCCCACGTCATTACCACTGGCGTTGGCGTGCAGGCGCGGTGTTATTGCTATCAGCATTCTCCACGAGGCGCTGCTGCACTGGTGTGCTAGCGTATCTGTCGTTAGTTCGGTGCAGTTATGCCTCCCTCTTGACCGCGGCGTATCGGTGGTCATTCCCAGCTACATTGGAGTTTCCATACTCCACTTACCCTACAAGACATTCCCTGGGTTTTGGTTTTGTAGATACTTGTCGCTGTTGGATTGGGTTATGTACACAGATAATTCTAGGTATTATTTGTCAACACTATCACATTCATTTGCATCTTCATCTAATTATTCTCACCTCATGCCAGCTTTTTTATGTCTTTTCCCCATATGTTATATCACGCCATTTACATATCTTTTTTAGATGGACTCTTTACACATTTGGTTCCCATCACCTTTCACCATCATAGGAGGATTTTTCCCCAGGGCATGCCTTGTTTGTTGGTGTTTCCCTCTACATATGGGGATCACTGCCTCAGCTCCCGGGGCTATCGATTTGCCCGGCCGGTCCCGGCCCTCCATTGCCCGAGCTCAGATTCATGACTGGTCTGTAAGTATGAGCGGGGGATTTACCTTTTATATGACTTTTCTTTTTAATTATTATTCTACCTAATACTTACCCTTAATACTTTTTTAGCCATCTACACTACATCTGCTTCTGAAGAGTGGCAATGTAGCCACGAAACGCGTCGAACTGTTTGATGCCTTTTTTGTTACCCTCATATATTTTTTAGTATATGTTCTTTTGGATCCTACCAACTTGAATATAGTACACACCTATTACTGTGGAGACACGTATCAATGAGTCTGGCTATTTTATGATGTTATTATTGTGACACCATTATACTGCTATGTTAACATGTTATTATATACTATATATTATGTTCTGGAATTAGTTTCCTTATTTTTACCTTATTTAATTGTATGTATTATGTTACTATGCAATAGAAATGGTCACAAACATGGATTATTCAACAGACCTCATTGTGCCGTGGCATCTCCCTGGCTGCATGATTCATTTAAAGTCCCAAACTTTGCTCCTAATTATTAAATTGCCGGGGATGGAGGTACATTTTGATGTCCTCACATAAAGTCCTCAGTTTCTGCCTTTCTTTCTTTTCATGTGGATCTCTCAATGTAAACAGACAGATCCCCGTTCTGTCAGGGAAGTAGAGAGAGATCTGCTGTTCCTAGTGATCAGGAACAGCAATCCTCCTTCAGTCAGTCCCCTCCCCCACAGTTAGAAACACCTCCCTAGGGAACACTAAACCCCTTTATCACCCCCTAGTGTTAACCCCTCCCCTGCCAGTGACATTTATACAGTAATCGGTGGCTATTTTTAGCTCTGATCGCTGTATAAATGTCACTGTTCCCAAAAAAGAGTCAAAAGTGTCCGATCTGTCTGCCGTAATGTCGCAGTCCCGCTAAAAATCGCTTATCACCGCCATTATTAGTAAAAAAAAATAATGTATATAATAAAAATGCCATAAATATATCCTCTCGGGGTATCCTTTCGGGGGGATATTTATTATAGCAAAAAGTAAAAAATATTGTTTTTTTTTCAAAATTGTCTATTTTTTTGTTTATTGAGCAACAAATAAAAACTGCAGAGGTGATCAAATACCACCAAAAGACAGCTCTATTTGTGGGGGAAAAAAGGACGTCAATTTTGTTTTGGGTACAGCGTCGCACGACCGCCCAATTGTCAGTTAAAGCGGCACAGTGCCGTATCGCAAAAAATAGCCTGGTCATTCAAGGGGTAAATCCTTCTGGGGCTGAAGTGGTTAAGGTTGCAAGGGTGTTATGAGTGCTCCTCTCAGAGGACTAACAGAAATGATCCCTACCCTTCCATGACTTCCTTCCAACAACTTGGTTTACTTCCTGCCCTTGAAGAGGAAGGGAGGTATCTGGGTAATGGTTGTCAATGTGGTAAGTGTGGATTGGCTACATATACCACACACTTACCCCTTCTCTGTCATTCTGAATAAAGAGGACTTACAAATTATGTACACCTTTTCATGTCATAGTCCTGTTTAATCTTCTCCTGCAACCAACTTGTTAAAAAAGTTGTATTATATTATTAAAAGGGTGTCTTTGGAGGCAGGAGGGGTGACTTTTGGACTCGGGTATATAGACATTGTGACAGAACCCACTGTCACTGTGTGTTTTGGAGGGGGCTCTGGGCTTGCAGAGGATGATGGGTATTGGAAATCTGGGACACGATAACAGCAATGTGTAGGGTCATCTTATTTGTTTTCTTAAGCCCCTTTCACACCAGCGGTCTGATCGAGGCCGCCTGTCCATTTTGTGGGAGGACCCGAAATGACCCTCCATTCTCTCTATCTACCGTCTGATCAATGTTTATAAACAACATTACTTTGTAGCTCTCTATCTCCTGTCTGATCAATGTTTATATCTTTTTTTTACATTGTATCTCTCTATCTCCCATCTGATCAATGTTTATAAACAATGTTACTTTTTATCTCTCTATCTCCTGTCTGAAAAATATTTGTAAATATGTTGCTTTCTACCTCTCTACAATGTTTATAAACACTGTGTCCTTTTTTTTGGCAGCAGCAGCTTCTAAAGCTGCTGTATTTACACAGGAACTCCCTGCTGTCATTGTGACAGCCATTAGTGGCAAATGAGATGGGGGAACAGCAGCGAGGAAGAAGGACAGGATGTACTACACACACTCTGTTTACTCCCAGTGTGTACAACTGGATGGACGCTTTTACAAAGCTGCTAAAAGCTGGACGAAAGCTCTGCAAATGCTTTGTAAAAACTTGCTGTACACATTGTTCTTATACAAGCTACACTGGGAGAAGGAAAGTGAGGATCGGATTATTGTCTCGAAGGCGCAATACTGACAGTTCCACCCTCACATTTGGGTAAGATCTGGTCTGTACTGGGCCACTTAATATCTTATCACAGATATCCACTTACTGATGGGTTCCTCGCAAACAAAAGAACAGCCTGTTTTGCAGCACTTCTTTGTCCCAAGACAATCCGAGTCTGCACTACAACCATTGGGGATGGGCAAACATGGTCCAGGCGTTTTAACCATGGGACAGGTGCCTGGTTTCACCACCACTGCAGGAAAAAACACATTTCTCATTATTAGTATTATTATTTTTACAGGTAGTTATATTTACCTAGCGCTTTACAGATACATTGTACATTCACATCAGTCCCTGCCCTCCAGGATATAACAAGGCAATAACTGTCTATACTGAGAATGAGTCTTTACAACCACTTTAAGCCTAAAAATCCTAAAACTTGCATTTCTTTGGACATCGGGTGCTCTTTCCTTCTTTTTCAAATCTACAAGCGGAAATGACTGTAAGGCCGAATCGGAAAAGGTAGCAACCCAAGCCCCAAGAGAGTTCACCGCCACCCTCCACCATTGGGCATAACCTACTGGAAATTGATTTTTTCCTACTCACCCACACAATTTCCCATCCATTACCAGTGACTGATCCAGTCAGTCCAGCGCGGTCTCCAGCACAAACCACTTACCACTGTAGCTTGTGCCTCTGCTTCTCCTTCTAAGCCCCTCCACCAGTTTGTCTTTTCTCATCCCAAGATCATAGAAAGGGTGTTATCCACTCACAGTTTGACTCCTACAAACTTGTCTTTATTCTACATTATGGAGAACCATTAAGGCAGGGTGACACCTTTATTTGGCTTTCTATTGGCCATGGGAGTTAGGTGAAAATGGGACATGTAAAGGGAGCCTAATGCGGAACTTTACCCAAAAGGGTAAGTTCCTCTCTTCCTCCTCTTCCCCCCCTCCTCCTTTACATTTGGCACTTTTTTTGGGGGGGGGGGGGGGGGCGGGTACCTGATTTTGACAGGTATCCATTCCTCCACTTCTGGTCTGATTGCAATGTCTGCCGATGACCTGTAATCGCTCCTCAGAGAGTCAGAATTCCCGACAGGGAAAAAAGGACATCAATTTTGTTTTGGGTACAGCGCCGCACGACTGCCCAATTGTCAGGTAAAGCGACACAGTGCCATATCACAAAATATGGCCTGGTCATTAAGGGGGTAAATCCTTCCGGGGCTGAAGTGGTTAGGGTTGCAAGGGTGTTATGAGTGCTCCTTTCAGAGGACTAACAGAAATGATCCCTACCCTTCCATGATTTTCTTCCAACAACTTGGTTTACTTTCTGCCCTTGAAGAGGAAGGGAGGTATCTGGGCAATGGTTGTCAGTGTGGTAAGTGTGGATGGGCTACATAAACCACACACTTACCCCTTCTCTGTCATTCTGAATAAAGAGGACTTACACATTATGTACACATTTTCCTGCCATAGTCTTGTTTAATCTTCTCCTGCAACCAACTTGTTAAAAAAGTTGTATTATATGATTAAAAGGGTGTCTTTGGGTAGGAGGGGTGACTTTTGGACTCGGGTATATAGACATTGTGACAGAACCCACTGTCACTGTGTGTTTTGGAGGGGGCTCTGGGCTTGCCTCCTACCCACAGATTATGGCCCAGCAGAGAACGTGAGATTTGCAGGGCTATTTGCCGTCTCCCACCACCTGGAAAAGATGCCGCCTCCAGACATTTGTGTCCGGGGTCGCCGGTTCATCGGAACCGGGTGAATGCGGTATCTGTGGCTCGGCTTGTGGAGTCATTTCCGGCTACCTAAACTTATTGGCCCGGCTGGGCTAAATATATACTTTTATTCCACAAACAATGTACTTTTAGCTGATAAAGGCATATACAAGATGGCGGTATTCCCAAAGCGTGGGGCTACGAGACTTGGAGACAAAATGGCATTGAGATAATGTAATGTAATGTTACATCCCTTCTCCCCATCTTGTTGCTGTGTTTAATTGTGTTGGGTCATGGCATATAGACAAAAGGTCTGGACTGGAGACACATCCCAGCAGGGGATGTGTAAGGAGGGGCTGCCTGCTTATCATAATCCCTTCATGTGTTTAAAATGTAGTTTCTGTTTCAATGCACAAGTGTTAAGTTCCCATTGGTTCTTCCTTGTCCCCTACCCCCTCTATGACAAGGCTAAGAGGAGTGTCCCTAACTGTGTTTAAAGGTGTATTTTTTGTATTTAATAAACAGTTTATGCTCTGCATGTTTAACCCTCAACACCTGTGTGGCTTGTCTCGTGATTGAGGGGTTAAGGGCTGGTTATGGGGAGTCTGTAGGCTGCCGGTGCGTTTGGAGGACAGGAGGCACAGGTCTGGCAGAGATGCCCAGCAGGGGTATCCGAGATCCGTCACAGACGTCATGTCAGTCCTGTGCCTCCTACTTTTGGTGCCTGTGCATATATACTGGCAGACGGAGAGGCAGCACTTCTGTTCATCTTTACAATCCTGGTCAGTGTTGGATTGATGATGCTCCTTGGGTATCTCCTGCAGAGAGCAGGGCACGATGGGTATTGGAAATCTGAGACATGATAACAGCAATGTGTAGGGTCATTTTATCTGTTTTCTTAAGCCCATTTTACACTAGCGGTCTGATCGAGTCCACCTGTCCATTTCGCGGGAGAACCCGAAATGACCCTCCATTCTCCTCTATGGAGTGGCGGGTGTAAGTGGACATGTGAGAAGGCTGGCCAGAAGCCAGCCTGTATTTGTAGGAGGAGTCTGAGGGGTATATGTCCCTCCTCCTCCTCTGATCATGCGTCGGCTCGTCTTCATGGTTACAGCTGACGCGCGTCATTTCTGGGTTGGCCGCGTCACCTCCTGTTTCTTCACAGTATGGCGGTTGGCTGCAAGAGTCTCGTGTTTTGTCATAGTGTTTCTGTCATTCGCATTTCTGTCATAGCGGTTCTGTCTTTAGCGTGTTCTGTCATAGAGTTTCTGTCATAGCGGTTCTGTCAGCGTGTTTCTGTCATAGCGGTTCTGTCATTAGCGTGTTCTGTCATAGCGGTTCTGTCATTAGCGTGTTTCTGTCATTAGTGTGTTCTGTCATAGCGGTTGTGTCATTAGCGTGTTCTGTCATAGCGGTTCTGTCATTAGCGTGTTCTGTCATAGCGGTTCTGTCATTAGCGTGTTTCTGTCATTAGTGTGTTCTGTCATAGCGGTTGTGTCATTAGCGTGTTCTGTCATAGCGGTTATGTCATTAGCTTGTTCTGTCATAGCTGTTCTGTCAGTTTTTTTTCTGATTAATTCTGTTGTGCATGTTAATCTGATCTTTCTGTTCCAGCATGACTGTGCCCCTGTGCACAAAGCCAGCTCCACTCAGACATGGTTTTACCAGTCTGGTGTAGAGGAAATTGAATGTCCTGCACAGATCCCTGACCTCAGCCATACTGAACACCTTTGAGCTTAAACCCTACTGAATACGTTTGGACCTCAACCTTACTTAACCCCTTTTGACCTCTACCCTACTGAACTCCTTTGAACTGCAACCCTACTGAATGCCTTTGGACCGCAACCCTATTAAAGTCCTTTGTACCTCAACCCTACCGAAGTCCGACTCCTTTGTACCTCAACCCTACTGAACACATTTAGACTTAAGATACATCTTTGGAGGTCAACTCCAGGTTAATGAATGCTTTTGGACCTCAACCCTACTGAACACCTTTGGACCTTAACCTTTCTGAACACCTTTCGACCTTAACCCTACTGAACAAATTTTTACCTTAACCTTACTGAATACCTTTGGACCTTAACCCTACTTTAACACTTTTGGACCTCAACCCTACTGAAGTCCTTTGTACCTCAAACCCTACTGAACACCTTTGGATTTTAATCCTGTAGTACATGTTTGGACCTCAACCCTAACGAATGCCTTTGGATCTCAACCCTACTAAACACCTTTGGATTCCAACTCTACTGAACAGTGAACACCTTTGGACCTCAACCCTACTAAACACCTTTGGACTTTAACCCTATTGAACTAATTTGGACCTCAACCCTATTGATCACCTTTGGACCTCAACCCTACCTTAACACTTTTGGACTTAAAACTTACTGAACACCTTTGGACATTAACCCTGTGATACAATCCTAACAAATGCCTTTGGATCTCAACCCTAATAAACACATGACCTCACAAATGGGCACAAATTCCCACAGATCCACTCTAAAATCTTGTGGATAGCCGTCCAAGAACAGTGGAGGCTATTATAGTAGTGAAGGGGGGTCAACTCTATATTAATAAGCCATGCTTTTGCAATGAAATGTCAAACAATTTTATATACATTCTTCATATTTTGGACTTTTAGTTACATATTCATGCTTTTTTTTGTTTTTAATCAATATTTATTCACTCTTAGGGATTTATTTATCAATGTTTTCACCCAAGAGTCACACAACTTTCTCCAAAGATTCACCAGCTTTTAAATAAAATGATGTGAACTAAAGACTGCAAGAAGGAAATCACAAGCCAGCCCAGATTCTGGAAAACTTCACTGGTGATTGGGGGGCGGGGGGTGATATTTTTTAAAGCTTTTCTCTGTCTATGAACATTGGAAGGGTTTATCAGCTCCTCAGAGAATGAGGGTTGCTCCCTCCTGCTCCTCTTTTGGAACCTCCACACTCATTCTGATTTCTCATTTCAGCAGGTGTGCAAGCATAGTGCCTATACAACCCAGGGGCTCTGTTATAATGTAAGGGCATCCTTTAGGGTCAGTTGGATTGTGTGTTACATGGGTGCTGTGCTTTACTTACATGCAGGCTCTTTACACGTCTTGTGACATTATAATTGTATAATGGGGGGAACATTAGAGTGAAAGCTCCTCTGGTACAGAGACTGACGTGACTGTCTCAGTGTTCTCTGTACAGCACTGTGGTATATGTCAGATTCTGTATATATGTATAATAATAATAATAATAATGTGTGACTGTGGGGGGACAATAGAGTGAAAGCTCCTTTGGTACAGAGACTGACGTGACTGGCTCAGTGTTCTCTATAAAGCACTGCGGTATATGTCAGAGCTGTATATATGTATTTAGCACTAACCTCCGATGGAGCTGCTGGTTATTTTTGGGCTTACCGTTACCTTCTTGACCTCGTGCTTGTCTAGGGGTTTCCCAAGGTAGATGGCCCAAAGGAACTGTGGAGACTGACACTGGATCCACTTAGGGATTTTTTTATTTGCAAAAACATCAGACACAACACAGTCTCTCAACAGGGAATAGAGGGTATGGGTAGGAAAGTTCCGGCACTCTTAGAACTGCTGACACTTGAATGTCTCTCACTATACAATCCAGGTAATAGCCATTCGCAACTGGATACTACAGCCATCGGATAAATCCCCTTTTGGTGAATTTAGCAACCGACAGGTGATTCGGATAAAGCAAAGTCTCTGCCACAGACTTGGTTGTAGAACTTTAAGATGAAAAGTCTCTGCCACAGACTTGGTTATAACTGAAGGATGAACTTAGAGAACTCTCACACGGTACCAGTATCTTGCAGCCGGTCCGCCGATACCATATGAGTGTGGATTTACCTGGTGTCCTTTCCAGCTTAGCTTCCAGGCTCTTGCTGAGCAGCCAGCTCTTCTGAAGAGTCCTCCCCTGGTTGCGTTTTCAGTTGCTGGGCCTCTCCAAAACCGAGACGGCACCGGACCACCTTGGAACCCTCCTTCCAGTTACTGTGCCTCGGGCTAGCCAGCCCCGAGACCTGGAAATGGATGGATCCGCACCCCAGGCCATGAGGGCCCCTGGGGGCTGGTCAGGAGGACCAGGACCAAGCAGTCAGACAGATCTTTTCGACCAGAACCCAGAATCACGTGACCCCAGTACCTTAAGTACCCTCTCCCAGAATTCACAGCGAGACAACGCACTCACTGATTGGCTCTGAGAAAGATTGGCACCCAATGCGTCCAACCAGACTGCGTTCCAATGCTAGCTAGAAGTGACACCGACACCTATGGCTGAGCAGAACACAATACAGTCCAGCCAAACTGGCACTGAGACCATAATTTAACACAATTAGCCTAAAACTTAACTATGGTTTTAGAAACATTTAAATTGACAAAAACATAGCGCATGCTCTTCAGGAGCCCGGCGCTACATGTATAATAATAATATGTGACTGTGGGGGGACATTAGAGTATAAGCTCCTCGGGTGCAGAGGCTGTCCCAGTTCTCGGTGTACACAGCACTGTGGAATATGTCAGAGCTATAGATATACATAGTAGTCTTAAAGGGTTACTAAACCCTTGTTTTTTTTTTTTAAATAACAAACATATCATTCTTACCTCCACTGCAGTTGGTTTGGCACAGAGTTATCTCCTTATCTGGGGTCTCTCAGTGGCGCTCTCCGACGGAGAAGCGCTCTCCTCTGGGATACCCGTGTGGGCTCGCTCCCGAGTCCTGCTGCTGCATCTATTGACACAGACGGCAGGACTCGGCCCCACCCTCCGGCGCCCATGTCATTGGATTTGATTGACAGCAGCGGGAGCCAATGGCCGCACTGCTATCAATCTATCCAATGAGGACACGAGACAACAGCCGGAGCTGGTGTGCTTGTTCCCTTTGCGGGAATTACGGGGCTCAGGTAAGTAAAAGGGGGGCTCGGGGGCTGCTGCATAACAGGAGGCTTTTCACCTTAATGCATAGGATGCATTAAGGCAAAAAAAAAACCTCAAGGGTTTACAACCCCTTTAGCACAGTATCATATACCTGCAGTCACCACTTGGAGCAGTAGCACCCCCAGGAGGGTAGATAGTACAGTGACTGATGTGAATGGTTCAGTGATCTCTGTACAGTACTGCGGTATATGTCAGAGCTATATAAATGTATAATAATAGTGTGTGACTGTGGGTGGACATTAGAGTGTAAGCTCCTCTGGTGCAGAGACTGATGTGACTGGCTCAGTGTTCTCTGTACAGCACTGCGGTATATGTCAGAGCTATATAAATGTATAATAATAATAGTGTGTGCCTGTGGGTAGCACAGAATCACATACCTGCAGTCACCACTTGGAGCAGTAGCACCCCCAGGAGGATAGATAGTGTCAGTCCCACCAATCTCATGTCTGCAGTCTGGATGGAATAAATCCTTAATCTGTGGATGGTTTTTATATCTGTATTCTAGAAGGAAGAGATGTCAGAGGCGTGCCACAAACCTGTCATTATCTGTTATTGTTTCCCCAATTTCACAATAATCAAGATTTGCATAATGTGCAGCACATGTTTAAGCAAGCCCTATGTGCAGGGCCAGATTAAGAACATCATGGGCCTGGTGCTGAGGATTTTGGTGGGGCCTTTTATAAACAATAAATTAATAAATAAAAATGCAAACATTTTTTGCTATAACAAATTAAATTAAAAAGAGAGGGAGGATGAGAGAGAGAGAGAGAGAGAAAGGGAATGAAATAGGTGTGAGGGGTAAGGGAAAGAGGATGAGAGAGAAAGGGGGGATGAGAGAAAGAGGATGCACATGAGCATGTGTGGGAATGACATCAACACAGCCTGGCCAAGGCAAGTGACCGAAGGCACAGAACCCGGAAGGAAGACGATGGAAGCGCCCGGGCCGGATTGATCACAGCACAGCACTGGAGGGCTCAGTCTGACAATTTAAGTGTACCCTCATGTGCTAATATGCTGTGCAAACTTGGACATTATGGCATAACCTACCTAAGGGCCTCTAAAAAATAGTAACGTTACAAAAGTTTACTACCGCTTTAATATCATTGGAACCCAGGAGCCTCTCATGGGGCCCTCTACTGATCCGCATAGTTGCCAACATTTCAAAAATATTTTCAGAGGCACTTTTTTACAAGTGCTATATTTAGAGTAGCTGACATCCCCTGTGTTCATCTATACATCACAATAGTAATTACAAAATTAAATAAGTACTAATAATGGGGCAGAACAAATATGAGGACTGAGATTTCCTTTAGTTGAACTAACAAAAGTGTGCCCATTATAGAGCTGGTAACATTGAGGATATTCAGTATAATTTTAAAGAACTATTTTTGTGGGTAAGAGGCATAGGGGAGGAGAATGGATGGTATAAAAGTGGGAAGTATGTGCAGGTGAGGGAGAGGAATTGGAGGGTCTAACAGTGGGCACTATGTACATGAGAGGAGTGTGGAGGGTATGACAGAAGGCACTATGTACAGGAGAGAAGTGTGAAGAGTATGACAGTGGGCAGTATGCACAGCAGAGGAGTGTGGAGGGTATAACAGTGAGCAGTATGTACAGGAGAGGAGTGTGGAGGGCACGACAGTGGGCACTATGTACAGGAGAGAAGTGTATGACAGCGGGCACTATGTACAGGAGAGGAGTGTGTAGGATATGACAGCGGGCGCTATGTATAGGAGAGAAGTGTGGAGGGTATGACAGTGAGCAGTATGTACAGGAGAGAAGTGTGGAGAGTATGACAGCGGGCACTATGTATAGAAGAGGAGGATGAAGGAATCTGGGAAGGAAAATGTAAAGGTTTGTGGAAGGATGTTTAGGGACTGCGTAGTGGTTAAGCGGGCCATACATGGATTGAAATTACACCAATTAAGCAGAGACCAGCCATAGTCGATCTATGTATGGGCTACCTGGTTTTACACAAGTCAACCTATTAACCGACTTGAGTACAACCAGCCTGTCAGGTTTTCCCCAAAACAATCAGTGCTGCCAGCTATAGTTAGCAACACCGATCATCATATTCACTGGCAGAACACAATAACACTGCAGGAGTGATTCCCCCATCCACAGGTCAGCAGGTGAGAGGGTGTGTGGGGACAGGCTGGGGGGAGATACTAGTCAGTGGCTGGGTAGGCACTGGTTAGTATCAGAGCCAGATACACACAGGTTACATATGCCGCGATCGTTAGAGCGAGAGCAATAATTCTAGCCTTAGACCTCCTCTGTAACTCTAAACATGTAACCTGTAAAAAAATTAAAGCATTGCTTAGTACACAAAAAAAATTGTGCTAACTTTAGTGTTTTTTTTTAAGAATGAAACAGTTTCTTTCCAAAAAAAACGTTTGAAAAATTGCTGCACAAATATTGTGTAACATAAAAAGTTGCAAAGACCACCATTTTATTCCATAGGGTGTCTGCTAAAACAACATATATAATGCTTGAGGGTTCTGAGTAATTTTCTATCAAAGAAATGATGATTTTTACATGTAGGAGAGAAGTGTCAGAATTGGTCTGGGTGGCAAGGGGTTAATTATCATAAGTAATATACAAATACTTATTATAAGCACTGTGAGCTCATCCTCTCAGTCTTCGGCAGAGTGTTCCAGCTTGTATTTATACTGGCCACTCTGTATGTAGCTTCTGATCGACTGCGCAAGCAACCCCATATCTCCAGAACGATAGATGATAGCAGCCCCATATTTTAACCAGTGCTGGAGTAGGTATTTAGCTACCTACCCCCCGAATATGGGGTCTCTGTGACTCCTGATCGTTGAGCTACAACCCTCAAAGTCGATATTTTTTTTTTTTTTTTTTAGATTTTTTTTTTTTTTTTGGGGGCAAATGGGCCTATCTTGAGAAAGGGGCCTGGAGCTGCAGCTCCAATAGCCCCTATGTTAATCCGGCCCTGCCTATGTGGAATTTTTAAAATTAGATTTTAACTTTTTACAAGGGAGGAACAGCAACATTTTTTTTTTTTAACCATAGATTTTTATTGAGTTTCACAATACTGTATACGGTACAAGGTAGGTTACAGGCAGTGCAACATGTTAGATATACAAATTGATAACAAAAAAAAAAGACAGGAGCTCAAGGTTTAAACAATATCACAAATATGCAGGCTTCTTATAGCATAGTAGGAAATGGTCTCAGTGGGAGGTAGAACCCGTCACCCCATCTGGGTACTCACTGTGAGCGGGTTCTTGATGGAGCATTGTATTACCGTATTTATTGGCGTATAACACGCACTTTTTCCCCCTTAAAATCGGGGGAAAGTTGTGGGTGCGTGTTATACGCCGATACCCCCGAAAAAGGGCGACCGCGGCCGAAAAAGGCCGAACGGCGGCCGAAAAAGGCCGGAAAAAGCCGAAGCGCGGCCGAAAAAGACCGAAGCCGGCTGTTCAGCTCCGCTCGTAGTCCTGCCTCCCTGCGCTCGCTCCCGAAACAGCAGGGAGGCGGGACTCCGAGCGGAGCCGAACAGTCGGCTCGGTCTTTTTCGGCCGCGCTTCGGCCTTTTTCGGCCGCGGTTCGGTCTTTTTCGGCCGCACATGCGCGGTTTGTCTCGCGGCGGGAAATTTAAACGTCGGCAAGGCTGCAAATGACGCTGGCAAACTGCAAATGACACTAGCAAGCTGCAAATGACACTGGGCAAGCTACAAATGACGCTGGGCAAGCTACAAATGATGCTGGGCAAGCTACAAATGACGCTGGGCAAGCTACAAATGACGCTGGGCAGGTTGCAAATGACGCTGGGAAAGGCTGCAAATGACGCTGGGAAAGGCTGCAAATGACGCTGGGCAAGCTGCAAATGACGCTGGGCAAGCTGCAAATGACGCTGGGCAGGCTGCAAATGACGCTGGGCAAGCTGCAAATGACGCTTAAATGTACGTTTTTTTTTTTCCCTAAACTTCTCTCCTAAAACTTTTTTTCCTTAAAATTCCCTCCTAAACTTGGGATGCGTGTTATACGCCGGTCTGTGTTATACGCCGATAAATACGGTAACTAAGAGAAGCAACACAGGTTTACATCTTTCAGATGCTGACGGGTTAGGGGTGTCAGTTGTGTGGGAGTTCGTTCATAGGGGGTTTGCATTTAGGGTGTTTAAGCCAAAGGTCCCAGTTTGTTCTGAAGCTTGAGATACCAATTAGGGTATATTTTTTGGACTGTTTCCCAATGAAGTAGGCATTTGGAGAACCTCAGGAGTGTTTGGAGTGAGCGGTGCCATTGTTGGGGAGTGTAGGTGCGTTGTAGTAAGTGTTAACATTTTAACATCGTGGGGGATTTGAGCATTGGGCAAGTTTCGGTGAGGAGTTTGTAGCAAAATTAAATCCCTCATTGGTGGGGTGAGGTGAGATTGAAAAAAGTCAGTATGTGCCATGTAAATAAGTTGTTTGACCACAGTATTTTAGAAAGAATCGATCGTATTCTCGGGTATTTGAAGAAGTATTTATGACCTATGTGAAAGGTGGTTTGTAGAGTGTGGAATGATTTGAGAGTGGAACCCTGGTAGAGGATTCCGATATTGGGGATGCCCATGGTCGTCCATTCAGAGGCATTGATGTCAGGGGTGAGAATGTGGAGAGCTGTTAGTGGTATATGCTGGAGCAGGCCTAGTGGAATACATTTACAGGTTTGTATGGTGGCTTTCCATACCCGGATGGTGGCATTAATTGTGTCCAGGAATAAGTGAGTCTCGTGGTGTTGCAGTAAGAGGCCGCACAGGATCAGATTGTGTTGGGAGGCGTGTGCCGCTTTTTCTATTTGTACCCATGTGGTTCGTAGAGTAGTGTTCCACCAGGTTTTGGCCTGGTCTAGTATCATTGCTTTATTGTAGGCCATTAAGTTCGGCGCTCCCATCCCACCAACGGTAACCGGTGTGCAGAGAGTGGAGTTTTAAGGTCGCAAACGTGCCGTCCCATATGAATGTGCTAATTATGGTTTGCAATTGCATTATTTGTTATTTGAGGAAGGGTATGGGGAGGGTTCGGAACAGATATAGGATATGGGGTAGCAGGAACATTTTAGCAAGGACAATTCTGCCTGCCCAAGAGGCAGTTGTGTGTTTGAGGTCTTGTATGGTTTTCTGCAGTTTGGCTGTGAGATTGCTAAGGTTGAGAGAATGTAGGTGTGATGAGGGTGTGGTCAGGTGGATGCCCAGGTATGTAAGGGTGGAGTTAGGTGTCCATGAGAAGGAGGTGCAGTTGGTAACAGCATGTTTGACTTGTTGGTCCAGTCCAATGCCAAACATGCTGGATTTGTAAAAATGTATTTTATAGTGAGAAATTTTGCTGAATAATTCCAGGGTGTTGTGGAGTGCGGGAAGTGAGACGACAGGGTCAGTTAGGGAGATGATAACATCATCCACATACAATCCAATCTTGTGCGTGGTTCGTGCTATTGTTAGGTTATCTCTAATTGATTGGGCTAGGGGTTCCATGACAATGGCGAATATCAGGGGCGAGAGTGGGCACCCCTGACGTGTCCCGTTGGAGATATGGAAAGGGTCTGACAGTAGCACGAAAGTCAGTACTCGGGCACTGGGGGAGGAGTAAAGGGCGAGTATGGCTTGCAGGACGTTCCCAGTAAAGCCAAATTTGCGGAGGACAGCAGTTAGGTAGGACCAATCTACTCTGTCAAACGCCTTCTCTGCATCAAGGGAGATGAGCAGAGAAGGCGTCCGATGGGGTTCCACCCATTGTATTAGGTCGATGAACCTGCGAGTGCCACCTGAGGCTTGAGGACAGGAAACATTTTATTGTCAACTGAAGCACTTTAAGGCAACAATAAAATGAATGGCTGCTTCATGATACAGTGCCTTGAAAAAGTATTCAGTTATTAACAATTTCTTGGGAATATAAGATCACTGTGTATATTTACTGTATTTTTTTAGCCAATGAATTTTTTGGATACAAGATCACTGCATATATTCACATATTTATTAATTTTATTATTGTCACGGATTTAAATTTCCATATTTGAATTGTTCATTTATCATTTTCATGAGCACTTATGATTAGGAAGTACATTTGGGTGTGTTATTACTGAATCATATAATCAGTCACCTGTCACACTGGGATGTTGATTATTCGTTAGAACAGCGCCATATCTACTTCTCCACCCATTATATCATCTACTCCACTTAGGTGGTAGTAATTAGTAGAGGCAGCAGTTCTCTCTCTCTCTTCCCCCCTCTCTCTCTCTCTCTCTCTCTCTCTCTCTCTCTCTATATATATATATATTTTTTTTTTTTATTTATTTTTTTCCTGCTGGTATTTTATTCCTTGCGCAGAATCATCTACACTTATTCATCTGTTATAATGGCACAGTCAAAGTCCAGAACTAAATCCAATTGAGAATCTGTCAGGAATTTGAAAATTGCTGTCCTCAGACGCTCTCCATCCAATCTGACAGAGCTTGAGATATTTTGCAATGAAGAATGGGCAAAAAGTCACTCTCTAGCTGTGCAAAGCTGGTAGAGACATCCCCCAAAAACTTGCAGCTGTAATTGCAGTGAAAGGTGGTTCTACAAAGTATAGGGGGGGTGAATACAAATGCACACCACACTTTTCACATATTTATTGGTAAAGAATGTTGAAACCCAGGGCTGGACTGGGACAAAAATGGACTTCATCCAGACCGTCCCACTTTAATTTTGCAAACACGCACAAAAACAATGTCCTGTGCACTTGCGCGAGAGTGACGTCATCACGGCCCGGCTATCCACACCGCAGGAGCACGCAAACCCAGAAGGAAGACCGGGTGTAGGGGGAAGTCCACAGCAGCAGTGACAGCACGCTGCTGGTGGGCTTCACTTCTCTGGGTAGTGTGATCCCACTTGCTTCCACCTTTCACAAGTGGGATCACACTACCCAGAGTTTTTTTACTTGCACTGGTAAACTTTACTGTTACTGCTTTGATTGCATATTTTGCACAGTTTTTTTTTCTCTGCACATTCGAAGAGACTAATTTGCTAATTTTTTTGCACTCTTTTTGCACTTTAATGCCTTAGACATAGTTTGGATATAAAGGTTTTAATCATAAGCATGTTTTATATATGATTTTTTTGCTGAAAATATTTTTATGCACTTATTTTTTGCACATTTCAATATTAATTGACACTTTTGATTAACTTTTAGCTACGTTGGATTTTGCATATTATTTGAATCATTATTTGCACCGAATGTATTTTTGATGTTATTTTAGTTAGCACCACATTCTTTGCTATATATTCAATGGCTCTGCATTATACAACTGTGCCAGGCCGTCCAGTTACCTGGACGGGTTCCTGCAGCACCGTCATCCTCCAGCCTCCCTTGTGGTTTCACACAGGCTGGGATACCCCTATTCCTGAAAAGTCCTTAACCACTTAAGCCCCGGACCATTTGGCTGGCCAAAGACCAGGCCCCTTTTTGCGATTCGGCACTGCGTCGCTTTAACTGACAATTGCACGATCGTGCGACGTGGCTCCCACAAAAAACTGACGTCCTTTTTCCCCACAAATAGAGCTTTCTTTTGGTGGTATTTTATCACCTCTGCGGTTTTAATTTTTTTCGCTATAAACAAAAAAAGAGCGTCAATTTTGAAAAAAAAGCAATATTTTTTACTTTTTGCTATAATAAATTTTCCCAAAAAATATATATAAAAAAAAACAATTTTTTCCTCAGTTTAGGCCGATATGTATTCTTCTACATATTTTTGGTAAATAAGCATTTATTGATTGGTTTGCCCAAAGTTATAGCGTCTACAAAATAGGGGATAGTTTTATGTAATTTTTCTTAATATTTTTTTTTTACTAGTAATGGCGGCGATCAGCAATTTTTATCGTGACTGCGACATTATGACAGACAGATCGGACACTTTTGGCACTATTTTGGGACCATTCACATTTATACAGCGATCAGTGCGATTAAAAATGCATTGATTGCTGTGTAAATGTGACTGGCAGTGAAGGGGTTAACCAGAAGCGGGCACTGCAGGGGTTTAGTGTGTCTTAGGGATGTTTTCTAACTGTGGGGGAGCAGTGATCAGGGACAGTGTCACTAGGCGTAACGGGGAAATGCTTGTTTACATTAGCATTTCCCTGTTCTTCAGCTCCGTGAGACG
Source organism: Lithobates sylvaticus (assembly GCA_028564925.1). NCBI lineage: Eukaryota > Metazoa > Chordata > Amphibia > Anura > Ranidae > Lithobates > Lithobates sylvaticus. Next base: position 547,148,007 of record CM053028.1, on the reverse strand, counting down.
ATCGCGGGTATCCCCATGGACATCGAGTCCGTGGGACCCGCAATCACACTCACGGAGCTTCGGGCAGGGTTGCGCACGTGACCACACGGCGGCAAATTCAAAGGGACGTACAGGTATGCCCATTTGCGCAGTCGTGTCATTCTGCCGATTTGTATATGTACATGCAGCAAGCGGTGACAAGCGGTTAAATGGTATGAGTCCTTTATTGTTCATCTGGATTTTTTTTTTTTTTACTTAATAGGTGCTTTGGAGAAGTTTTCTATTAATAAAGCATGTAAGTGTAGGCAACCTCAACTTATACTTACCTTCTCCCACGATCTTACCACTGGTATGAACTCAACTGGCTTCTCTTCTCTCTGCATTCATTAATTTCTATGGGTAGCTGCGCTCATGTTGGCCTCCAGCTCTCACTTGCGTCCAGCTCTCCCACATTGGAACCAACAGGCCATGGCACACATGCCATTCAGTTTGTATGGGGGCCCGTGACTTTGGTGGCAGCGGTGGGATTGTGCTTCCTAGCTGTGAACACGTCCAAACCACCTCCGGGATCCAAGGTTCGGATAGCAGGAGAGGAGAGGTACAGATACCAGCCACCATGGAAGAGGAATTCGAAAGGAGGTTGCAAAAGATGTGGATACAGCACAGGGGACCAGTGTCAATGCAGGTCCTGCTGGAATGGAAGGATTCTGTCCGCCTTCAACTCTGGAAAAAATCGTTAGCTCGTGAGCAACACCACCAGGGAAAAATTCCCCCCTCCATCCACCCTGCCCCTTGTCTACATGCTAAAAACACATATAAATCCCATAATAGGTTGTTCCCAAGGTAGACAAAGAATAGAAAAATGGGATACAGCCACACCTCAAACAATCTAGTAAAAAATATACAGCAATTTATGAGACCAAGCTCATACACTATTTCAGCAGTTGAAAAGGTGGAATTTATCTTCATATTTTCTTGAGAGATATTGTTCAGAAATATTACTGTCCAAAGTGAAAGAGCCCCTTCATTCTTTCAACACAAACCAGACGTATAGAACACAGGATAACAGGGGTAAAATGAAATGCTGGGTGTGGTTGTACGGTGAGTCGGATTAGTGCAGATCAGACTGAGGTTCTCATCACCCTGTGCCCCTAATAGACACAGGGTGACTTACACATAAGAGGGTCGAGGGAGCAGGACAAGGAGTTTCCAGAGCTCTCTAAGTTAGGCTGGGTTCCACAAGCCCCCCACCCAAAGTGACTCCTGTAACAATCGGTTGATGCCTGAACTGCCTTATCCTACCAGAATCCCTGTAGACAAAGCCAATCCAATTAGTATATCTGGATTGTATTCTGTCCTAGGTGTCTATTGTTACATCTGAAGATTTCATGGAGCATTGTAATCTCCACCACCTTTCTCCAGACCCCAACCCCTTTATTTTGGTTTCCAGGAAGTGGGCAGCTTTAGTTTACTGTTGTGGCCTAATACTTTTCCAGAAGGTGCTCAAGCAACTTCCGCTCTGTGCACCAAATACAGAAAGTTGCTTGCTCCTGCACCTCCACCACTCAGGAGAAGCGTTATCTTTTTCAGGTGTTCTCCGATTGGAGAGAAGGAGCTGATGACATCACAATTTCATCTTTGAGAATGCTGAGTTCCCAAAGATTAATAGCCTTACCATACACAAGACTGCACCCGGCACAACCCTCCCTCCCACTTATGCTGGTGCCATCTTTATCCATCCTGGTGCCTATGTGCTACATGCCTTCATACTTCCTCCACTGATGTCACCAACAAATCCTGCACATGCCAAGCCTCATGTTAGATCAGACAGGGTGTGGCCCAATTGCAGGAGGGAGCACCTGACGCTACTGAGACTATGTGCTCTGCAAATCCTGGCACAGTGAGAATGCTAGGTACCCAGCAGTAACTGGGCATGGTCAGCTCTGCGTAATCAGTCAAAAAAAAAACACCATACAGATACACTCACAAATCATCATGGAGCAGAATTGAATTATCCTTTATTATATATATTAATGTCATATACAGGTGTAGCGATGGTGGACTACAGTTATAACATGCAATTTTCCCAGTCATTCTTCATCTATAGTTATATCCCTCTAGTGCTGGGCGCCAGTGACTGTCATTATATCTGTGAGCCCAACCAAAAGGATTGTGGGAATAGTAGTTTTTCAGACTGACGATTCTGTTGTGTGACAGTACACCTGAACTACACATCCCAGATATCCTTGCTACAACCCAAGGAGATTTCTGGGAGGAACTATAAAAGAATCAGCAGATCCATCTGTGCTCTCTTCTTCCTGGGCCTTGCTGAGTGCAAACCTCGGTGTGGAGGAGAAAGGAGGCTGCAGCCTACCACGCGGTGCTCGAGTGATTCCCACCTGGCCCCGAAGGGTCTAATTCTGCATGCTGTTCGTCCAGACATCTCTGTGACACCAACCCATCAGATAGACACTACGATCGTCCGCAGCTGTGGGTCATCGCTTGTCTCGTTATGGAAGGATGTCTCTTCCAGGGTCTCTGTCTGCAAGGCGTCTAGGCAGTCCAGTAGTTGGTGAGAGGGCAATTGCCCATCTTATGCAATCCTTCCCTGGTTATCTTATTTGAACACTGTGTACAGACACCTTTACCTTGGGAACACTTTACTGCGATTCTATTTGAACACTGTACAAAGACACCTCTACCTAAAACCACTTCAAGGAGTACCACTAGCCTGTTTAGGCTATTCGGCTTGCTATCACATCACTGTGCCTTATTGGATATAATCTAATGAGCTCCAACTGCCGGTGAAGACTATCAGGTCTGCATCTTGGACATTGCTGTTGTTACTATTTAAAGGGCCCTATCTTATCCCTATTCTGTCTGTTCTCTCATTAGGCTATAAAGGTTGAATAGGCCAGTCTGTGGTTCCCCTTTAGTGTGTGTGACTGCCTGCATTAAATAGCTAACCCTTTACTGTCCTTACAGTCATGTTCCAGGTGGTATTTCATTGTACATATATGTATATTGTGGTCTTGTACCATTCAATTGTTCCTAAGCTGTCTTGTTCAGGGAATTCCTGTGTGTGACGTGTCATTTAAAGGTGCTTGTAAAAGATGTCTGAACACAGAGTGTAAGGTGGGTTGGAATGTTGACAGGTCATGGTGATGCAGATGAACAGGTAAATCCAAGCAGTCCTCAAGGGGGCCATGCTACATTTGGGGGCTCGTCTGGAATCTGTTCTGCAGCTGGCCCTAGTCATCTAGACAAGAGCCACGATCCACGTGGAAGGCAGCTACTATGGCTGCGGTTGCTTGGGGCAGAGCCTAGGGAGCCCAAGTGGAGCGAAGCACTGTTCTAGAGATCTCAGAAGGGGAATGCACTGAGGAGATTCAACAGTGGGTGAAAGCTCTAGCCCCAGGACAAAGGGCCTACATTGTGGATGTGGAAGTTGAGTATGACCTGGACCAAGTCAGGGTACTGTTGGAATGGCAGAAAGAGATACCTGTTTGCTTTCAGGAAGAAGACGTACGCCTAGCTGAAGGGGTGACTGCCAGGGCAGCTGCCGACCCCTATCGAAGAAGATGAGTTTGAGACCTGATTGAGTCAGCCCATCCAGGCTATGGAGGAATGGAGTGTTTCAGGGGCTGTGAAATGACAGCGGCTCAGTGAGAGCCTCAGAGGCCCTGCTGCCGATGTAATCCATAACTTGAGAAAGGGAAGGAAATTTTGTATTGTTATGGACTACATAGATGCTTTGTATGCTGTATTCGGAAGAGTTGAAACAACTGCAGATCTGATGTACAAATTTAATCACACTTATCAATATCAATAGGGGGAGATTCTCTCTGGATACATCTCCCGAGTAAACAGAATGTTGCACCAGATATTCTAAAAAGGGGTATCCCTTTGTGTGACCTGGTGGACCTTCGGGAACAATTGGCTTAACTGAAGAAGTTGGGGGTCATTAGAGAATCCTGGAGCCCTTATGCCTCTCCTATTGTGGTCGTGAGAAAGAAAAATGGGTCCCTCTGGATGTGTATTGACTACCAAACTTTCAATTGACTACCGAAGATCAGTACACAACCCCTCATATAGAAGATGCCCTGCAATGCCTATCGGGAGCTAAATGGTTCAGTGTTCTGGATCTGAAGAGTGGATATTATCAGATACCCAGGCATCCGAACGACCGAGAGAAGACAGCCGTTATCAGTCCTCTAGGATTCTTTGAATTTCGACCGCATGTCACAGGGGTTAACCTTTCAGAGACTGATGGAGAACACAGTGGGCGACATGAACTTGATAGAAGTGCTCGTGTATCTGGATGATATCATCGTTTTTGGCAAAATGTTGGAGGAGCACGAAGCTCGATTGGAGAAAGTCTTCCAACGATTACACACTGAGCTGCTGAAGTTGTCATTAGAGAAGTATCACATCTATCAGACTTCAGTCACTTATCTTGGACATGTAGTCTCAGCCGAGGGAGTGGCCACTGATCCTCAGAAGGACAGTTTCTAATACAGTGCAGGCGGTGTACACAGTATCCAATACAGTGTGTACAGTTTCTACTACACTTCTGGTGGTGGACACAGTATACAATACAGTGCAGCCGTTGTACAGTTGCTAATACTGTGTACACCGCCTGCACTGTATCTAATACAGTGTGTACAGTTTCTACTACACTTCTGGTGGTGTACACTGTACACAATACAGTGCAGCTGTAGTACAGTTTCGACTACTTTTTTGGTGGTGTACACAGTATCTAATACAGTGTGTACAGTTTCTACTACACCAAGGCCTAATGTTTCTGCCCCTGTTTAACAGGGGTATGTAATTACAATTTTTGATATAATATTTCACAGCAGGGCCCGTTCCTGCACCCACCAAGAGTGTCTGTGAGGGATTACAGTGCTGTGGCGCCACCACCACCACTGCCCAAGGCCCAATTTTTCTGCCCCTGTTTAACCACTTGACCACTGGGCACTTAAACCCCCTTCCTAACCAGACCAATTTTCAGCTTTCAGTGCTCTCACATTTTGAATGACAATTACTCAATCATGCAACACTGTACCTATATGAAATTGTTGTCTTTTTTTTCACACAAATATAGCTTTCTTTTGGTGGTATTTAACCACATACAGACCGGACCAATTTGCAGCCAAAGGACCAGGCCCCTTTTTGCGATTCGGCACTGCGTCGCTTTAACTGACAATTGCGCGGTCGTGCGACGTGGCTCCCAAACAAAATTGGCGTCCTTTTTTTCCCACAAATAGAGCTTTCTTTTGGTGGTATTTGATCGCCCCTGCGGTTTTTATTTTTTGCGCTATAAACAAAAATAGAGCGACAATTTTGAAAAAAATGCAATATTTTTTGCTTTTTGCTATAATAAATATCCCCAAAAAAATATATAAAAAAATTTTTTTTCCTCAGTTTAGGCCGATACGTATTCTTCTACATATTTTTGGTAAAAAAAAAATCACAATTAGCGATTATTGATTGGTTTGCGCAAAAGTTATAGCGTTTAAAAAATAGGGGCTAGTTTTATAGCATTTTTATTAATATTTTTTTTTTACTAGTAATGGCGGCGATCAGCGATTTTATTGTGACTGCGACATTATGGCGGACACTTTGGACATTTTTGACACATATTTTGGGGACCATTGTCATTTATACAGCAATCAATGCTATTTATTGATTGCTGTATAATTGATTCCTGTATAAATGACACTGGCAGTGAAGGGGTTAACCAGGGGGTGGCAGTGTAGGGGTTAAGTATGCCTAGGGGTGTGTTTCTTACTGTGGGGGGGGGGGGGGGGCGTGGCTGTCAGCTAGTGAATGCTGATCTCTGCTCCAATCACAGGGAGCAGAGATCGGCGTCAATAGTTGCTAGGCAGAACGGGGAGATGCTGTTTATTTCCGCATCTCCCCGTTCAGCCTTCCCGTGAGACAATCGCGGGTGTCCCCGTGGCGATCGAGTCCGCGGAACTCGCGGGGGTCCCGACCGGCGCGGGAGTGTGCCGCTCCCGACGCGCTTCCGATGGCACAGCAGGCATTTAAAAGGGACGTATATATACGCCCTCCTGCCTGCCCGTGCCATTCTGCCGATGTATATCGTCGTGCGCCGGTCGGGAAGCGGTTAATCACCGCTGGGTTTTTTATTTTTGCGCTATAAAAGAAAAAAGAGCGAAAATTCTGTAAAAAAAATTTAATTTTCTTTAGTTTCTGTTATAAAATTTAGCAAATTAGTAATTTTTTTTCATAAATTTTGGCCTAAATTTATACTGCTACATATCCTTGGTAAAAATAAGTACAAATTGGTGTATATTATTTGGTCTTTGTGAAAGTTATAGAGTCCACAAGCTATGGTGCCAATATCTTAAAATTGATCACACCTGAAGTACTGACGGCCTATCTCATTTCTTGAGACCCTAACATGCCAGAAAAGTACAAATACCCCCCAAATGACCCCTTTTTGGAAAGAAGACATTCCAAGGTATTTAGAAAGAGGCGTAGTGAGGTTTTTGAAGTTGTAATTTTTTCCCACAATTCTTTGCAAAATCCAGATTATTTTTTTATTTTTTTTCACAAAATTGTCATATTAGCTGGTTATTTCTCACACACAGCATATGCATACCACAAATTACACCCCAAAACACATTCTGCTATTACTCCTGAGTACGGCGATACCACATGTGTGAGACTTTTACACAGCGTGGCTACATACAGAGGCCCAACATGCAGGGAGCACCATCAGGTGTTCTGGAGCAAGGCCAATTCTGACATTTCTCTCCTACATGTAAAAATCATTATTTATTTGCTAGAAAATTACATAGAACCCCAAAACATTATATATATCTTTTTAGTAAAGACCCTAGAGAATTCAGTGGCGGTCATTGCAACTTTTTATCTCCCACGGTATTTGCGCAGCAATTTTCGAATGCATTTTTTTTAGAAAAAAATTGTTTTATGCTTTAAAAAAAACAAATCAGTAAAGTTAGCCCAATGTTTTTACATAATGTGAAAGATTAAGTTACACCGAGTAAATAGATACCTAACATGTCACCCATCAAAATTGCACACACTCGTGGAATGGCGCCAAACTTCGCTACTTAAAAATACCTATAGGTGACGCTTTAACATTTTTTACTGGTTACATGTTTTGAGTTATAGAGGAGGTCTAGGGCCAAAATTATTGCTCTCGCTCTAACCTTCGCAGCTATACCTCACATGTGTGATTTGAACACCGTTTTCATATGTGGGCGAGACTTACGTATGCGTTCGCTTCTGTATGCGAGCACACGGGGACAGGGGAGCTTTTAAATTTTTTTTGTTTTGTTTTTATTGTTCATTTTACTTTATTTATTTTAGTTTGACACTTTTTCCCCAAAAATAATTTTTTGGATCACTTTTATTCCTATTACAAGGAATGTAAACATCCCTTGTAATAGGAAAATGGCATAACAGGTACTCTTTACAGTGAGATATGGGGTCAATAAGACCCCACATCTCATCTCTAGGCTGGGAAGCCTGAAATAAAAAAAAATAAATGATCCTGGCTTTGATCGTATCGGCGAGTAGGTAGAAGCACCGGAGGGCGGCGGGACATCCCCTTTCGCCTCCCGTGAGAACGATCAAGCAGTGGAACAGCCACTATGATCATCCTTATGGTGTAGGGAATCGCCGGCTGAAAAAGCTGATATCTGAATGATGCCTGTAGCTGCACCCATCATTCAGATATCCCTGCACAAATTCAAGGATGTCATATGACGGCTGGCGGGCGGGAAGTGGTTAAAATGCATTTTTTTTAACACAAAGTTGTCCATTTATACAATATTTCTAACACATAGCATGTACATACCAAAAATGACACCCCAAAATAGATTCTCCTACTTCTTCTGAGTACCACAATACCACATGTGTGAGACTTCCACAGCCTGGCCACATACAGAGGCCAAGTACAGCCAAGTATGGCCGAGCATGGCTGGGTACGGCTGGGTATCGCTGAGTATGGCTGGATATTACCGAGTATTGCAGAATATGGCTGGGTATTGCAGAGTATGGCTGGGTATGGCAGGGTATGGCAGAGTATGGCTGGGTATTGCAGAGTATGTCTGGGTATTGCAGGGTATTTCAGAGTATGGCAGAGTATTGCAGGGTATGGCTCGGTATTGCAGAGTATGGCTGTGTATGGCAGAGTATTGGCAGGGTATGGCAGAGTATTGCAGCGTATGGCTCGGTATTGCAGAGTATGGCTGGGTATTGCAGAGTATTGCAGAGTATTGGCAGGGTATGGCAGAGTATTGCAGGGTATTGGCAGGGCATGGCAGAGTATGGCAGGGTATTGTAGAGTATGGAGCATGGATGGATGGATCCATGGATGTGACTGCAATTGTCACAGAGCAGCACTGTGGGCACTACAGATCCAGCCCACAGCGCTGCTGCCATCCAATCTCTCCCCTCCACTGTACAGATCAGTACACAGAGGGGAGAGAGGTTTGTTTACAAGTGATCGCTCTGTCATTTGACGGATCGATCACGTGTTAAACAGCCGCGATCAGCGGCCGTTTACCGTGATCCGTGATGCGCCGGGTCCTGTGTTCTCGGGTGCGCATGAGAGTGGGATTCTGGGAGGACGTCACTGTACGCACTCCCAGAGTTATCCGACCGCCCTGTGGTTAACAAGGACATGTAATTACAGTTCTTGATATAATATTTCACAGCAGGGCCCGTTCCTGCGCCCCCAACAAGAGTAACTATGAGGGCTTACAGTGTTCTGGTACCACCAACACCTAAGGCCCAATTTTCTGCATAGTATATAGGGCAGGCCCTATAGTATATATACTGCTGTTCAGAGTATATAGTTCCTGGGGGAGCCATTTTGTAAAAAATTTGGGTGCAGGATTTTCCTGAAGGGCCTGGTATGGGTTTTGGGGGTGACATCAACACCATTTTTTTTTGGTATTTTTATCTATATTGGTGGGATCCAACAATACATTACAGCCGCGAGCAGTTTTAAATGACATTTTTTCCTTTTAGAAATCGAATTTTGCTGTGGCACTGTTAAAACATCGAAAAGATGCGCTACTTTACAGGCATACTAAGGGCACCTCCCAGGCACGATATATAAAGGAATATTTCATTATTATTGTTTAATTTAAGCATTATTAAAATCATTATTAAACAATAATTATTAAAAGCATTATTAAAATCACTGCTCCCGAAAAAAACCTTTGTTTTTAAAACTTTTTTTTGCATTGATACATGTCCCCTGGGGCAGGACCCGGGTCCCTAAACACTTTTTATGGCAATAACTTGCATATAAGCCTTTAAAATGAGCACTTTTGATTCTTCACGTTCATGTCCCATAGGATTTAACGGGGTTCGCCCAAATTTTTTGCCTGTTTGCATGTTCTGCTGCGAACCGGGGGGTGTTCGGCTCATCCCTAATCAGAACAAGGTGAGTGTCACAAGCTTTCACACTTCCCATGTTCTTGTAGAATAAAGATCTGCCTTGACACATTCTGTGCTGATTGGATGAAGGTGTTGGAATTGCCTGCGTGGCTGGGGTATGTTGACACTCATTGCTACTGAGGAAGCCACCAGCTACAATACATCTCCAGCATTACAGAACAACACCAGTGACATGTGACTAACTACTATTAGTTATACCATGACCTGGATTCATGAGAACCTTCAAAAGTATAGAAACCACACAAATCGCCATGGTGTAGATTGGAATGATCATTTATTAGTCATTGACATTAGTCATTAGTTATTTATTAGTCATTATTAGTTATTTATTAGTCATTATTAGTCATTGACAGGGTGAGGTCCCCACAGGAGAAAAGAACTAATGCCGTTCTCATCATCTGGAAGACCTTGTGATTTGTCTCGTCCTGTTGTGACTTCACTCTGGATGAGGAGACAATGAAAGCAGGCATGAGCAATATAATCCAAACACATTACCAGTCAATATGTCATATAGAAGAGTTATTACATGAAAAATGGTATTTCAGATTTGGGTAGACTGGGTTGAATGATCCTCCTGCTTCTTATATCAGAGTTTCCTCCTACAGCTGGGAGACTTCCCCACTGTACCTTTTAGACTTGGAAAAGAAGGAAGGAGCGCCCGATGTCCAAACAAATGCTGTTTGTACATGATGCTAATTTCAATAAATGCCTTTTAAAGTAATATATAGGGCATTTTTTTATTTAAAAAAAAATAACATGTTATATTTATATGCTCTATGCAGTGGTTTTGCTCAGAGCAGCCCCGATCTTCTTCTTGGGTCCCTCGCTGGTATTCCTGGCCTCTCCCTCCCTTTGAGTGCCCCCATAGCAAGTAGCTTGCTACAGGGGTACCCAAGCAGACTCACTCCCGAGCCGCTGCTCTGTGTATCTATTCACACATGGAGCGCAGCTCGGCCCTGCCCCTGATCTCTCCTCATTGGCTCACTGGCTGTGATTGACAGTAGCAGGAGTCAATGGCTCCCACTGCTCTCTCAGCCTATGAGGAGGGAGAGACCCGGGAGAGCTAAGGCCCCTGTGCATGAAGGTAAAAAAACCTTGAGTCTTACAACCACTTTAAACCTACCTAAAATTCGCACATCTCTCTATCTCCCATCTGATAAATATTTATAAACAATGTTACTTTGTATCTTTCTATCTCCTGTATGATCAATGTTTGTAAACAATGTTACTTTATAAACATTGACCAGACGGGAGATAGAGAGATACAAAGTAACATTGTTTATAAACATTGACCAGACGGGAGATAAAGAGATATAAACAATGTTACTTTGTATCTCTCTATCTCCCATCTGATCAATATTTATAAACAATGTTACTTTGTATCTCTTTATCTCCCATCTGGTCAATGTTTATAACCTCTTCGCGCCCGCGCTATAGCCGAAAGACGGCTGCAGCGCGGACGCTCCCTGCAGGGAGGACGTCCCTGGACGTCCTGTTGTTTACTTCCCTAATGCGCGCTCCTGAGAGCGCGCATCGGGGAAGTTCTGTGCTGGCCGTGTCCGTCGGACACGGCCGGTCACAGATCGCTGTAAACGGCCAATTACAGCGGCCGTTTACAGTGAGATCGGCGTGTCCAATGATCTCATATGGAAACATATGAGATTATCTGTCAGCGCCGCTCTCTCTCTCACACAGACAGCGTGTGGGGAGAGAGAGAACAACGGCTCCAGCGCCGTAAGTAAGAAAAAAAAAAAAAAAAAATAAATGTGATCTTATAAATAATGTTACCTTTGTATCTCTCTATCTCCATCCACCTGTCACCATCCGCCTGCCACCATCCGCCTGTCACCATCCGCCTGTCCCCATCCGCCTGTCCCCATCCGCCTGTCACCATCCGCCTGTCACCATCCGCCTGTCACCATCCGCCTGTCACCATCCGCCTGTCACCATCCGCCTGCCACCATCCGCCTGCCACCATCCGCCTGCCACCATCCGCCTGTCCCCATCCGCCTGTCACCATCCGCCTGTCACCATCCACCTGTCACCATCCGCCTGCCACCATCCGCCTGCCACCATCCGCCTGCCACCATCCACCTGCCACCATCCACCTGTCACCATCCACCTGTCCCCATCCACCTGTCCCCATCCACCTGTCACCATCCACCTGTCACCATCCACCTGTCACCATCCACCTGTCACCATCCACCTGTCACCATCCACCCGTCCCCATCCACCCGTCCCCATCCACCCGTCCCCATCCACCCGTCACCATCCACCCGTCACCATCCACCCGTCACCATCCACCCGTCCCCATCCACCCGTCACCATCCACCTGTCACCATCCACCCGTCACCATCCACCCCATCCACCTGTCCCCATCCACCTGTCACCATCCACCTGTCCCATCCACCTGTCCCCATCCACCTGTCCCCATCCACCTGTCACCATCCACCCGTCCCCATCCACCTGTCACCATCCACCTGTCACCATCCACCTGTCACCATCCACCCCATCCACCTGTCCCCATCCACCCGTCACCATCCACCTGTCCCCACCCGTCCCCATCCACCTGTCCCCATCCAACTGTCCCCATCCACCCGTCCCCATCCACCCGTCACCATCCACCCGTCCCCATCCACCCGTCCCCATCCACCAGTCCCCATCCACCAGTCCCCATCCACCTGTCCCCATCCACCTGTCCCCATCCATGTCCCCAGTGCACCGGTCCCCAGTGCCACGTGTCATCAGTGCACGTCAGTGCCATCTGTCATCAGTGCCATATTAGTGTCACGTGTCATCAGTGCCACATATTAGTGCCATCTGTCATCAGTGCCATCTGTCATTAGAGTCACGTGTCATCATTGCCACGTGTCAGTGCCATCTGTCATCAGTGCCGCATATTAGTGCCATCTCTCATCAGTGCCACGTATTAGTGCCACATGATAGTGCCACGTATTAGTGCCATCTGTCATCAGTGCCATCTGTCAGTGTCACATGTCATCAGTGCCCCGTATTAGTGCCATCTGTCATCAGTGTCACGTGTCATCAGTGCCCCATACTAGTGCCATCTGTCACCAGTGCCACATCAGTGTCACATGTCATCAGTGCCACGTATCAGTGCCACCTGTCATCAGTGCCACGTCAGTGTCACGTGTCATTGTCCTGGTGCTCCAGGGCCTTCAAAAGTGTACTAGGTAGTCAACAAGTTAGATGTGTAATTTATGCTCCCAGAACACGTGATGGCGCTCCCTGCATGTTGGGCCTCTCTATGTGGCCAGGCTGTGTAAAAGTCCACACATGTGGTATCATAATACTCAGGAGGAGTAGCAGAATTTATTTTGGGGTGTCATTTGTGGTATACACATTCCATGTGAGAGAAATAACCTATTACAATGACAATTTTGTGAAAAAAAATAAAAAATAAAAAAATAATTAATTTTGCAAAGAATTGTGGGAAAAAAATGACAACATCAAAAAGCTCACCATGCCTCTTACTAAATACCTTGGAATGTCTACTTTCAAAAAAGGGGTCATTTGGGGGGTATTTGTACTTTCCTGGCTTGTTCGGGTCACAAGAAATGAGATAGGTCACCAGTGCATCAGATGTGATCAATTTTGATTCGCACCACAGTTTGTAGAGTCTGTAACTTTCACAAAGACCAAATAATATCCACTAATTTGGGTTATTTTTACCAAAGATATGTGGCAGTATAAATTGCGGCCAAAATTTATGAAGAAAAATTAATAATTTGCCAAATTTTATCACAGAAACAAAGAAAATGCGTTTTTTTTTCTAAATTTTCGGTCTTTTTTCATTTATAGCGCAAAAAAATAAAAAACCCAGAGGTGATCAAATACCACCAAAAGAAAGCTCTATTTGTGGGAAAAAAAGGACAAAAAATTCATTTGGGTTCAGTATTGCATGGCTGAGTAATTGTCATTCAAAGTGTGAGAGCACCGAAAGCTGAAAATTGGTCTGGGCAGGAAGGGTGTTTAAGTGCCCAGTAAGCAAGTGGATAAACAATGTTACTTTGTATCTCTCTATCTCCCGTCTGATCAATGTTTATAAACAATGTTACTTTGTATCTCTCTATCTGTCTGATCAATGTTTATAAATAATGTTACTTTGTATCTCTCTATCTCCTGTCTGATCAATGTTTTATAAACAATGTTACTTTTTGTATCTCTCTATCTCCTGTCTAAAAAATATTTCGTAAATATGTTGCTTTCTACCTCTCTATCTCACATATGAAAAATGTTTACATCTTATCACAGTCATCCACTTACTGTTGGGTTCTGAGCAACCAAAAGAACAGCCGACGTCACAGCACTTCTTTGTCCCGAGACAATCCGAGTCTATGTTACAATGCCTGGGGATGGGGGGCTTACATGCTACAAGGGTATTAACCACGGTACAGGTGCCCGGTTTCACCACCTCTGCAGGAAAAAACAAATTTATCATAATTTTTTTTTTTTTACAGGTAGTTATATTCACCTAGCGCTTTACAGATACATTGTACATTCACATCAGTCCCTGCCCTCCAGGATATAACAAGGCAGTAACTGTCTATACTGAGAATGAGTCTTTACTACCACTTTAAAACCTACCTAAAAGTTTAATTTCTTTGGACATCGGGTGCTCTTTACTTCTTTTCCAAATCTACATGTGGAAATGACCGTAAGGCCGAATCGGAAGAGATGGTAGCCCAAGCCCCAAGAGAGTTCACCGCCACCATCCACCATTGGGCATAACCTGCTGGAAAGGGATTCCTTCCTACTCACCCACACAATTTCCCATCCATTACTAGTGACTGATCCAGTCAGACCAGCGCGGTCTCCAGCACAAACCAGTTACCACTGTAGCTTGTGTCTCTAATTCTCCTTCTAAGCCCCTCCACCAGTTTGTCTTTGCTCATCCCAAGACCATAGCGAGGGTGTTATCCACTCACAGTTTGACACAGTTTGAAAATGGGCCGTGTAAAGGGAGTCTAAAGTGGAACTTCACCCAAAAGGGAAAGTTCCTCTCTTTCTCCACTTCCCCTCCTCCTCCTTTACATTTGGCACTTTTTTTGAGGGGTAGCGGGTACCTGATTTTGACAGGTATCCATCCCTCCACTCCTGGTCAGATCGCAATGTCCGCCGGCAACCCATGATTGCTCCTCAGAGAGCCAGAACGGGGATCTGTCAATATAAACAAACAGATCCTCGTTCTGTCAGGGAAGTAGAGAGAGATCTGCTGTTCCTAGTGATCAGGGACAGTGATCTCTCTCCTTCTCCAGTCAATCCGCTCCCCCCACAGTTAGAAACACCTCCCTAGGAAACACTTAACCCCTTGATCACCCCCTAGTGTTAACCCCTTCCCTGCCAGTGACATTTATACAGTAATCAGTGGCTCTTTTTTAGCTCTGATGGCTGTATAAATGTCATTGATCCCAAAAAAGTGTCAAAAGTTTCCGATCTGTCTGCCGCAATGTCGCAGTCAGGCTAAAAATCACTGATCACCGCCATTACTAGTAAAAAAAAAAATAATAATAATAAAAATGCCATAAAACTATCCCCTATTTTGTAGACGCTATAACTTTTGCGCAAACCAATCAATATGCACTTATTGCGATTTTTTTTTTTTTTTTTTAACCAAAAATATATAGAAGAATACATTTTGGCCTAAACTGATGAAGACATTTTTTATTTTTTGGGGGATATTTATTATAGCAAAAAGTAAAAAATATTGTTTTCCTTTCAAAATTGTCGCTCTTTTTTTGTTTATTGCGCAAAAAATAAAAAAACCGCAGAGGTGATCAAATACCACCAAAAGAAAGCTCTATTTGTGGGGACATCAATTTTATTTTTGGGTACAGCGTCGCACGACCGCGCAATTGTCAGGTAAAGCGACGCAGTGCTGTATCGCAAAAAATGGCCTGGTCATTAAGGGGATAATTCCTTCCGGGGCTGAAGTGGTTAAGGTTGCAAGGGTGCACTTAATATCTTATCACAGTCATCCACTTACTGATGGGTTCCTGGCAACTAATAGAACAGCCTGTTTCACAGCACTTCTTTGTCCCGAGACAATCCGAGTCTACGTTACAATGCCTGGGGATGGGGGGCTTACATGCTACAAGGGTATAAACCATGGGACAGGTGCCCGGTTTCTTCCTCGCTGCAGGAAAAAACACATTTATCATTATTATTATTATTTTTACAGGTAGTTATATTTACCTAGTGCTTTATAGATACATTGTACATTCACATCAGTCCCTGCCCTCCAGGATATAACAAGGCAATAACTGTCTATACTGAGAATGAGTCTTTACAACCACTTTAAGCCTTCCTAAAACTTGGATTTCTTTGGACATCGGGTGCTCTTTCCTTCTTTTCCAAATCTACATGTGGAAATGACCGTAAGGCCGAATCGGAAAAGGTAGCAGCCCAAGCCCCAAGAGAGTTCACCGCCACCATCCACCGTTGGGCATAACCTACTGGAAAGGGATTTCTTCCTACTCACCCACACAATTTCCCATCCATTACCAGTGACTGATCCAGTCAGTCCAGCGCGGTCTCCAGCACAAACCAGTTACCACTGTAGCTTGTGTCTCTGCTTCTCCTTCTAAGCCCCTCCAACAGTTTGTCTTTGCTCATCCCAAGACCATAGCGAGGGTGTTATCCACTCAGTTTGACTTCTACAAACTTGTCTTTATTCTACATTATGGAGTGGGAGTCAGTCCCCTCCCCCCACAGTTAGAAACACCTCCCTAGGGAACACTTAACCCCTTGATCACCCCCTAGTGTTAACCCCTTCCCTGCCTATACAATAATCAGTGGCTTTTTTTTAGCTCTGATCGCTGTATAAATGTCACTGGTTCCAAAAAAGTGTCAAAGGTGTCCAATCTGTCTGCCGCAATGTCGCAGTCCCGCTAAAAAAAATAGAAAACGACAAAGGTGATCAAATACCACCAAAAGAAAGCTCTATTTGTGGGGAAAAAAGAACATCAATTTTGTTTTGGGTACAACGTGGCACAACCGCCCAATTGTCAGGAAAATCAACGCAGTGCCGTATCGCAAAAAATGGCCTGGTCATTAAAGCGGAGTTCCACCCGCACCAAAAATATTAAAAGTCAGCAGCTACAAATACTGCAGCTGCTGACTTTTAATAAATGGACACTTACCTCTTCCAGGTTCCAGTGGTGTAGGCAGAAGATGACGAGCGACCGCTCGTCTCTCAGCTGCCCCGCCGCCATCCTCTGTCAGGGAACCAGGAAGCGAAGCTTGCGGCTTCACTGCCCGGTTCCCTACTGCGCATGCGCGAGTCGCGCTGCGCGTCTTTATTGGTCCCTGTTGTGTCCTGGGAACTGTGTGTTTCCCAAGACACAGCGGGAGGGTGGGCATCCTCGGATATGGGCGGGGCAGAAACCTGTATTATACAAGTATCTGCACCCCCTCCCCCCTGAAAGGTGCCAATTGTGGCACCGGAGGGGGGGGAGGAATCCGATAAGCGGAAGTTCCACTTTAGGGTGGAACTCCGTTTTAAGGGGGTAAATCCTTCCAGGGCTAAGGTTGGTTAAGGTTGCAAGGGTGTTATGAGTGCTCCTTTCAGAGGACTAACAGAAATGATCCCTACCCTTCCATGACTTCCTTCCAACAACTTGGTTTACTTCCTGCCCTTGAAGAGGAAGGGAGGTATCTGGGTAATGGTTGTCAGTGTGGTAACTGCTTGATTTCTGCTCCTGCTCCACTGACAGCTGTCAGAGTGCAGGATGGGAGTCGGGACACGGAGGCAGAGCCTCCATGTTGCTGGTCGGGTGCGTGCCTCGAATCCTCTGGCTGGCTGCAGAAGGGACAAGGAGGTGGGTGGAGCCTCCCTATTCCCTGCTGCTCTGGAATGTGTGCAGAGATCGCGCTGGGACTGCAGCCAAGCTTGTAAGGTATGTTTTTGCCATGTCAGGATTTCAAAGTACTCTCACCTCTCCTCCCCCCACCATACACTATACATACATACACCCCCCTCCCCCCACCATACACTATACATACATACACACCCCCATACACCATCCATATATACAGTTCTCCACCCTCCATACACCATCCATATATACAGTCCCCCCATATATACAGCCCCCCAATACATCCTCCATATATACTGTTCTCCACCCCCCATACAGCATCCATATATACAGTCCCCCCATATATACAGCCCCCCCGTGCACCCCTTGTATATACTGTTCTCCACCCCCAATACACCATCTATATATACAGTCCCCCCATATATACAGCCCCCCATACACCCTCCATATATACTGTTCTCCACCCCCCCATACACCATCCATATATACAGTCCCCCATATATACAGCCCCCTCATACACCCTCCATATATACCGTTCTCCACCCCCCCATACACCATCCATATATACAGTCCCCCCATATTTACAGCCACCCCATCTATACTGTTCTCCACCCCCCATATATACAGTCCCCCCATATATACAGCCCCCCATACACCCTCCATATATACTGTTCTCCACCCCCCAATACACCATCCATATATACAGTCCCCCATATATACAGCCCCCTCATACACCCTCCATATATACCGTTCTCCACCCCCCCATACACCATTCATATATACAGTCCCCCCATATTTACAGCCACCCCATATATACTGTTCTTCACCCCCCCACCATCCATATATACAGTCCCCCCATATATACAGCCCCCCCCATACACCCTCCATATATACTGTTTTCCACCCCCCCATACACCATCCATATATACAGTTCCCCCCATACACCATCCATATATACAGTTCTCACCAGGTGACACCATCCACTTCCCTACTGACACCGTCCGCTGCCCTACTGACACCGTCCTCTGCTCTAATGACACCATCCGCTGCCCTACTGATATCGTCCGCTGCCCTACTGACACCGTCCGCTGCTCTACTGACACCGTCCTCTGCCCTACTGATGCCATCCACTGATCTTTTGGCACCGTACACTGCTCTACTGGCTGACCGTGTCCACTTTTAAGGTAGGCTATTTTCATATTTTAACTGACATTTCTTTTATTAATTGAATCATATTTTATGGGTATACTAATGCTTTTGTTTTATTTAACCATGCCTCTTTATGCCACCCCCCCACTGTTAATGCAATTTGGCCACAGCCACTGTTCACCGTAGCACACCTCATTACTAATCTCTTTGGGTAAAAAAAATCCTATAGCGTGTACCACAAAAAAATAGCTGTGCGCCGCAAAAGTGTTCTGTTTTGGCTTGAAGAAAAGGTGGCAACCCTATATAGTACACTTGTATTAGATTACTTTGTGATTGTCTGGATTTTTTACTAAGTCAAGTAGCCATGTGCCAAGTGTTGTTATACATAGCAGCCAATCAAACTGTACCTTACATTGTCATCAGCTACATCTGATGGGCTTCTGTGCATATAATCATAGCTTATTACTGTATATTCTGTATTGCTGTTTATTAAATAAGTCCTTTTGGTGTTTGTAACTTTGCCAGGTTATGTGACAACCGAATGCATTCTAAATGCTACAATAAATGCCTACAATTGTTGTAATGTGATTTCTGCTAAGCAGAATGGGGGGAGAAGCTGTGCAAAGTAACCAGTCAGCTTCTAGCTTCAGCTTGTTTGGTTAAGCTTTGGAAATGAAAGCTAGAAGCTGATTGGTTGCCATGCACAGCTGCCCCAGTCTTGCTCCAGTAAATTCTCTTTAATGTATGTATTAATGAATGGGGGGACAGTGAGCAGTGGGTGTAATGGCTAATCAGTAACAAGCTTCCTATCCATTTCTGGCACTTTGTAAATTGTGTAGGTTTGTTAGCATGAACATTGGCGCTAACAGGATTGTGGCTTTTTAGGCTCTGGTTGTTCTTGTATTAGATTGTAGACATGTGCAATTCGTTTAGTTCCAAATTATTTTTTTTAACGAATTTTGACAAATTTGTTAATTCCGAAATTTTACGAATTTCCAAAATTTAAAGATTCCGAATTTCGAATTCCGGAATTGTAAAAAATCTGAATTTCCGAAACGTAAAAATTCTGAATTTCCGAAATTCGTAAATTGGGAAATTCAGGAATTGGAAAATTTTGGAGATTGGAGAATTCGAAATTCGGAATTTCGGAAATTTGAAAATCCGAAAATAAGAATGAAAATCTGGAAATTCAAAAGAATGAAAATTCGAAAACTCGAAAATCTGAAATAATAACTAACTATTAAATTATAGGTATTGGAATTTCCTTTCAAATTTGGATCTTAGTGAACATAACGAGTACGGATTTATCCAAAGTTACGAATTATCTGAAATAACGAAAGCCGTATCTAAAAGAATGAAATGTAAAGATCTAATTAATAATAAATAACGTTAATAATGATAAAACCTTTTTATTATTATTATTTATTATTAATTTGTTTGTTTAGATGCGGCATTCGTTATTTCGGATAATTCATAACTTTGGATAAATTCGTACTCGTTACATTCACAAACAGACAAATTTGAAAGAAAATTCCAATACCTAAAATGTAATAGTTATTATTAGTTAGTTATTATTTCGAATTTTACAGATTTTTTTTCTTTTTTTCTTTTTTTTTTCAGATTCTTAAATTTCCGAAAGTTTCGAATTTATGAATTTCCGAATTTAGAAATGTGAAATTCGGAAATTTAAAAATTTGGAAATTTGAAAAGTTGAAAATTCGCAAACTTGAAAATTTGAAAACTTGAAAATTTGGAAATTTGAAAATTTTGGAAATTCTAAATTTGGAAAATTTGAAAATCTGGAAATTCGAAATTCTGATTTTCCGAATTTTTGAATTTCCAAAAAAATCTAAAAAAATGAATGAAACGAAAACAAACACATTTTTTGTCTGTGCACATGTCTATCAGATTGTTCAGTCCATTACAAATTGTTGCTGACACCCACTCTTTGCTGCGGCGCGCTGTGCATGCCACATTACTACTCTCATTGAGGCACCCAAAGCTGTCCCAGATCTTTTACAATCCTATAGTGTATACTACAAAAAAGATAAAATCGTGTTCGGGTTTGGCTTGGAGAAAAGGTGGCAACCCTAGTGTGACTGTGGGGGGACATTAGAGTGTAAGCTCCGCTGGTAGAGACTGATGTGACTGGCTCAGTGTTCTCTGTACAGCACTGAGGTATATAAATGTGTAATAATAGACTGTGACAGTGTGAAGGACATTAGAGTGTAAGCTCCCCTGGTGCAGAGACTGTCCATGTTCTGTCTGTACACAGCACTGTGGAATATATAAGAGCCATATTTGTAGTAGCCTTAGCACAGAATCACATACCTGCAGTCACCACTTGGAGCAGTAGCACCCCCAGGAGGATAGATAGTGTCAGTCCCACCAATTTCATGTCTGCAGTCTGGATGGAATAAATCCTTAATCTGTGGATGGTTTTTATATCTGTATTCTAGAAGGAAGAGATGTCAGAGGCGTGCCACAAACCTGTCATTATCTGTTATTGTTTCCCCCAATTTCACAATAATCTTTTCCCTTTGGTGGCATCATACCCATCTTGCAAACACCTTATGTTTAATTCCCTGGAGGTGTTGCAATAAAGCCTGTATTTCATGGTACACCTCTGATATATAGAACACACGAGGGACTGGATGGGCGTGCCCCATGTCAGTCCTTATATTCATAGCTAATGTCTGTTTGCATCAAAAATAAGGGGTCAAGATTTGCATATTTTGCAGCACATGTTTTCAAGGGAAAAACAGCAATATGTTATTGTCAACTGAAGCACTTTAACCACTTTCAGACCGGACCAATTTGCAGCCAAAGGACCAGGCCCCTTTTTGCGATTCGGCACTGCGTCGCTTTAACTGACAATTGCGCGGTCGTGCGACGTGGCTCCCAAACAAAATTGACGTCCTTTTTTTCCCACAAATAGAGCTTTCTTTTGGTGGTATTTGATCGCCCCTGCGGTTTTTATTTTTTGCGCTATAAACAAAAATAGAGCGACAATTTTGAAAAAAATGCATTATTTTTTATTTTTTGCTATAATAAATATCCCACAAAAATATATAAAAAAACATTTTTTTTCCTCAGTTTAGGCCGATACGTATTCTTCTACATATTTTTGGTAAAAAAAATCGCAATAAGCGATTATTGATCGGTTTGCGCAGAAGTTATAGCGTTTACAAGATAGGGGATAGTTTTATAGCATTTTTATTAATAATTTTTTTTTTTATTATTAATGGCGGAGATCTGCGATTTTTTTTGTGACTGCGACATTATGGCGGACACATCGGACATTTTTGACACATTTTTTGGGACCATTGTCATTTTTACAGCAATTAATGCATTTAAATGCATTGATTTCTGTATAAATGACACTGGCAGTTTAGGAGTTAACCACAAGGTGGCAGTGTAGGGGTTAAGTAGGCCTAGGGGTGTTTTTTTTACTGTGGGGGGGCGTGGCTGTCAGCTAGTGAATGCTGATCTCTGCTCCAATCACAGGGAGCAGAGATCGGCGTCACTAGTTGCTAGGCAGAACGGGGAGATGCTGTTTATCTCGGCATCTCCCCGTTTAGCCGCTCCGTGAGACGATCGCGGGAGTCCCCGCGGCGATCGAGTCCGCGGGGACCGCGGTCGGACTCACGGGGGTCCCGACCTGCGCGGGAGCGCGCCGCTCCCGGCGCGCTCCCGATGGCACGGACAGGCTAAAGGAGGGACGTATATATACGCCCTCCTGCCTGTACGTGCCATTCTGTCGACGTATATCGTTGTGCGCCGGTCGGCAAGTGGTTAAGGCGACAATAAAATGAATGGTTGCTTCATGATACAGTGCCTTGAAAAAGTATTCATTCCCCTTGAAATTTTCCACATTTTGTCATGTTACAACCAAAAACGTAAATGTATTTTATTGGGATTTTATGTGATAGACCAACACAAAGTGACACATAATTGTCAAGTGGAAGGAAAATGATAAATGGTTTTCAAAATGTTTTACAAATAAATATCTGAAAAGTGTGGCGTACATTTGTATTCAGCCCCTTTACTCTGATACCCCTTAGTAAAATCTAGTGGAACCAATTGCCCTCAGATGTCACCTAAATAGAGTCCACACGTGTGTAATGTAATCTCAATATGAATACAGTAGAGCTGTTCTGTGAAGCCCTCAGAACCTTAGTGAACAAATAGCATCATGAAGGCAAAGGAAAACACCAGACAGGTCAGGGATAAAGTTGTGGAGAAGTTTAAAGCAGGGTTAGGTTATAACAAAATATCCCAAGCTTTGAACATCTCAAAGAGCACTGTTCAATCCATCATCCGAAAATGGAAAGAGTATGGCACAACTGCAAACCTACCAAGACATGGCCGTCCACCTAAACTGACAGGCCGCGCAAGGAGAGCATTAATCAGAGAAGCAGCCAAAAGGTAACTCAGGAGGAGCTGCAGAGATCTACAGCTCAGGTGGGAGAATCTGTCCACAGGACAACTATTAGTCGTGCTCTCCACAAATCTGGCCTTTATGGAAGAGTGGCAAGAAGAAAGTAATTATTGAAAGAAAGCCATAAGAAGTCCCATTTGAAGTTTGAAAGAAGCCATGTGGGGGACACAGCAAACATGCGGAAGAAGGTGCTCTGGTCAGATAAGACCAAAATTATACTTTTTGGCCTAAAAGCAAAACATGATGTGTGGCGGAAAACTAACACTGCACATCATCCTGAACACACCAGCCCCACATGAAACATGGTGGTGGCAGCATCATGTTGTGGGGATGCCTTTCTTCAGCAGGGACAGGGAAGCTGGTCAGAGTTGATGGGAAGATGGATGGAGTCAAATACAGGGTAATCTTAGAAGAAAACCTGTTAGAGTCTGCAAAAGACTTGAGACTGGGGCGGAGGTTCACCTTCCATCAGGACAACGACCCTAAACATACAGTCAGAGCTACAATGGAATGATTTAGATCAAAGCACATTCAAGTGTTAGAATGGCCCAGTCAAAGTCCAGACCTAAATCCAATTGAGAATCTGTGGCAAGACTTGAAAATTGTTGTTCACAGACGCTCTCCATCCAATATGACAGAGCTTGAGCTATTTTGCAATGAAGAATGGGCAAAAAGTCACTCTCTAGATGTGCAAAGCTGGTAGAGACATCCCCAAAAAGACTTGCAGCTGTAATTGCAGCGAAAGATGGTTCTACAAAGTATTGACTCAGGGGGGCTGAATGCACAACACACTTTTCACATATTTATTTGTATAAAATTTTGAAAACTATTTAGCACTTTCCTTCTATTTCACAATTATGTGCAAAATGTGGAAAATTTCAAGGGGTAAGAATATAAGGCACTGTATGTTCATCACATTTGGGTAGGTGGGTGACTAAAGAAGAGGATGATGGAGAATGTACACTAGTCTTCTACATGACTTCATTATGATGGTCATGTTGACACTTTAAACACAGGAAAACCCTGGTTCCACACAGGCTGGGGTATTCCTATTCCTGAAAAGTCCTTAAATGGTTTGAATTTTTTATTGTTCATCTGGATGTTTTTTATTTTATTTTTACTTAATAGGTGCTTTGGAGAAGTTTTCTATTAATAAAGCCCGGAAGTGCAGGCAACCTCAACTTAAGCCCCATACACACGCGCGGATTATCCGAGGACCAGGTCCGTCGGATCATGTCCGTCGTACTTTGTCCGATGTTGGTTTTGCGTACACACGGTCGGACAAAGTTGTCCGAAAATCCGATCATTCTGAACGTGGTGACGTTTGTTGCCTACGACGGGACTACGTAGAGGCTAGTAGCCAATAGCTTTGGTCTTGTAATGTGATCTGAGCATGCGTAGCACTTTGTCCGTCGGAATTCGCTACACACGATCGGATTTGGTGTGATCGGACTTTGTTGTCAAAAAATCTATCCAGCAGGAGATAGGACTTTGTCCGTCAGACAATCCGATGGAAACTGTCCGATGGTGCCTACACACGGTCGGAATTTCCGACAACATTGTCTGATAGGACAGAATCCATCGGAAAATCCGACCGTGTGTATGGGGCTTAATACTTACCTTCTTCCACGATCTTACCACTGGTATGGACCCAACTGGCTTCTCTTCACTCTGTGCATTTATTTATTTCTTTGGGTACAGCTCTCCCACATGGGAACCAACAGGCCATGGCACACATGCCATTCTGTTTGTATGGGGATCTGTGACATTGGTGGCAGCGGTGGGATTGTGCTTCCTAACTGTGAACAAGTCCAAACCACCACCGGGATCCATTGTTCGGATAGCAGGAGAGGACAGGTACAGATACACGCCGCCATGGAAGAGGAATTCGAAAGGAGGTTGCGAGAGATGCAGGTCCGGCTGGGGTGGTATGATTCTGGCTGCCTACAACTCTGGAAAAATCACTAGCTTGCGAGCAGCGCCACCAGGGAAAAATTCCCCCCTCCCTCCACCCTGCCCCCGGTCTACATGCTAGAAACACATATACATTCCATAATAGGTTTCTCCCAAGGCAGACAAATAATAGAATAATGGGATACAGCCACACCTCAAACAATCTAGTAAAAAGTATACAACAATTTATGAGACCAAGCTCATACAATACTTCAGCAGTTGGAAAAGTGGAATTTATCTTCATATTTTCTTGAGAGATATTGTTCAGAAATATTACTGTCCAAAGTGAAAGAGCCCCTTCATTCTTTCTTTCAACTCACACCAGACATATAGAACCCAGGATAACAGGGGTAAAAGGAAATGCTGGGTGTGGTTGTACGGAGCATTGTAATCTCCACCTCCTTTCTCCAGACCCCAACCCCTTTATTTTGGTTTCCAGGAAGTGGGCAGCTCTAGTTCACTGTTGTGGCCTAATACTTTTCCAGAAGGTGCTCAAGCAACTTCCCCTCTGTGCACCAAATACAGAGAGTTGCTTGCTCCGGCACCTCCACCACTCAGGAGAAGCCTTGTCTTTTTCAGTGCATACAAGGTGTTCTCCGATTTCATCTTTGAGAATGCTAAGTTCCAAAAGATTAATAGCCTTACCATACACAAGACTGCACCCTGCACAACCCTCCCTCCCGCTTAAGCTGGCGCTATCTTTATCCATCCTGGTGAAAAACATTTTACATGCCTTCATACTTCCTCCACTGATGTCACCAACAAATCCTGCACATGCCAAGCCTCACTTTAGATCAGACAGGGTGTGGCCCAATTGCAGGAGGGAGCACCTGACGCTACTGAGACTATGTGCTCTGCAAATCCTGGCACATTGAGGATGCTAGGTATGCAGCAGTAACTGGGCATGGTCAGCTCTGTGTAATCAGCCAAAAAAAACCTTCAGAAATCTGAAATCATATTGTTTCAGATGACCTGGAAGCAATATGATAATATGTATGTAGCACCCTGGTGTTTAGGCAGGGTTGCTAACAAATTTAGTCTGCAAGGTAGTTATTGTTCTGGTCAATTGTTAGTAGATCCACTGATTCCTCTCTAATTCTGGAATTGCTGCACCTTTTCTCTTCTGTCACTAGGTGGCACTGTGACTGGTGACATTAGATTGACAAGGGCTCTGCAAGGTCAGATTATAAGTGGATGGGTGTCTCAGTCAATTGACAGGGGTTTCTTTAGTCCCTTGGCCTGCTGGGAGAGCCTATTTATTGGAGTGGAGCCAGGTGATCGGGTTTATGTGCCACCTGGAAGGCTGTCTGGGTGGAAGTGTGTTATGTCGCCCCGGGCTGCTAGGCCGGAAGACTGAGGCCTATCCAGGGGACACCTGGCTGCTAGGCTGCCTGAGGCCTTTCTAGGAGCAGGTGAAGCAGCACAGGGTTAGGACTGCAGGATTGGAGTCCAACCGAGTTGCGAAGGTTCAGGCGGATGGGGAACCAGTTGTGGTTGGAGGTAAAAGGGAAGCAGTCGCCGCTAACGGACCATCCACCTTGTTACCAGAGACTACTGTGAGTAAGCTTGAGCAAGTACCAGAGCAGTCTTCTCACCAGTCGGGGACAGTGAAGAAGTGGGAAAGCTTCAGCAAGTGCCAAGCTAGGGACCCAGCAGGTTAGCGGGGGTGACACTTGAGGAGTATACAGTGGGATAGCTCTAAAAGAGCTCAGGAGATTTAGTGACGATTGGATCTGGAAGTCAAATGAGAAACTGGGAGCTCAGTGAGTGAAGATCTACAGTGGGATACTGTGAGATAAGAGAATAACCATTCTGTGTTACCAAGAGTTATGTGCAAATACCTTTAGTGACTGTTACAAGTTCAGTTGCCATAGGAGACAGCGGTCCTACAGATGTAAGTGCTGCCACATGTATCCGACGGTTGAATGGAGAAGATGGCGCAGTTTGGAGATTGGAAAATGTGTGTTCCCGGTATCGGTCCTGGTCTGAGCGGAACTAAATGTGTTCTGACTGACACCAGAGTGCAGTATACACTGCAGCCTTGCCCTGTATACGGCTGGAGGCTATGAAGCTTTGGTACTGATCTGCAGGAAGTGTTCCGGTTTGGCCACGCATCTGCAGCCTTGGATTGTCTGTGGACGCTGCAAGGAATCCTTGCTCGATGTAGTCTCACCAGCTCATCCTCTGCGGACACTACAAGCATATTGGGACAGGAATGTCAACATCCCAGCTGGGGACTGCATCGAGAGTCCCCCTGCTATCACCCGACTTGTGCGAGAAGCTGCTCCTCTTATCTCTATGGCTGCTCCATGGCCCTGCGCTCCAGTTATCCCTCAAGGTCGTGGTCAGGCCCACCAGCATTCCTTGATGGTGGAACCTCCAAGGGGAAAAACACTGTAGTCGGGTAAAGCCCCATACACACGGTCGGATTTTCCGATGGATTCTGTCCTATCAGACAATGTTGTCGGAAATTCCGACCGTGTGTAGGCACCATCGGACAGTTTCCATCGGATTGTCCGACGGACAAAATCCTATCTCCTGCTGGATAGATTTTTTGACAACAAAGTCCGATCACACCAAATCCGATCGTGTGTAGCGAATTCCGACGGACAAAGTGCTACGCATGCTCAGATCACATTACAAGACCAAAGCTATTGGCTACTAGCCTCTACGTAGTCCCGTCATAGGCAACAAACGTCACCACGTTCAGAATGATCGGATTTTCCGTCAACTTTGTCCGACCGTGTGTACGCAAAACCAACATCGGACAAAGTATGACAGACATGATCCGACGGACCTGGTCCTCGGATAATCCGCGTGTGTGTATGGGGCTTAAGCCTGAAATGGTTGAATATAGTGTGCCAGTGGGAGCTGTGATACCTGTGGCCAGTAAGGGGGATAAGGTTGTTTTGCCAGTTGATGTTAGCTCAAAGCGCAACCTGCTCCCGGCTAAAAAAGTGCTCCACTATCTCTGATTCGGATATCCTATCTGATTGGATCTTTGAACTGTTCTCAGATACTTTATCATGGACTGGGAAGTGGAGTGACAGTGAAGTGGAACAATTGTGTGATTTGAAGGAGGATGAAATTTTTCCTGTGCCAGCTGCCAGTGTTAAGATTAAGCTATCTGCCAGTGCAGCTTCACATCTGTGTCTCACTGAATCCTTTGAGGAGGATCGCTGGGCAGGATGGGTTCCTAAAGTCATTATAGCTAAGCCAACTCAATCGGCCAAGTCTGGTTGCAAGCCTGATGTTGCTGGACGCCCGGTTCAACGCGCACCTGATTCACAAGTTTTACTTGGATATGGAGACCCCAAAACACTGCCCAGGCTGGCCAGGCTACAGTGTATAGTCATTAAGAAAGTGGCTGAGGAGTATGGCTACTTGTATCTGAAAGGAATTATACACCTTGACGACCACCTTGGTTATGCAGGCAGACCACCGGGACCCTCGGATCCATGAGACACCACATGAGGCACAGGAAACAGGCTTGAGTGTGTTCATAAGATCTCTGACTTTAATGAATACAACAGTAGCTTATATACCAGTAAAACAAAGAAGGGAGGGGCTGCGTTTTAATATATACGTGCCTAGGGGTTATACAAACTTACACTCAGTACTTTCTTATCAAGAGTTAGACTGCTGACTAGATAACAAGAAATAGCTGATGACTTGCTGACACAGGATGTTGCTCCGGGAATCGGTTTAACCACAGTAACTCATAGGGTGTGGTTCTATGCAAACTGTTAGTTAAGCTGTTTATGGCAAAACTCATACATACAAAAAGTTCTACTTTATGTAAAATGGGGGGAATCTAAAATGGAGTAACAATTGTTTATACATTTCTCTTACAATCCCCTCTTAAGTTATGAACGTGACTTATTTTCTCTCCACGGTAACATAATTAGCTTTCTTATCATAGTTCATGGTAAGGGAGACTTTATTAGCAGCAGCAGGGTCAAGGGATCGGGTAGCTCTAGCAATGATACACAGTGACATTACAAGTTTGAAACATGCATATAAAAATAATAGAAAAAGCTAAATCATTATAATAGTCATAGCAATGTCTTTCAGCCATGAAAATATTCCTCCAAAATTAAATCTGCCTAATCCTTTGAAAGGATACCAATTCTTTGCTATGTCTCCTGCTTCTGTTTGTAATGTATCTACTTTTTTTCTGTGTTGTGAGATTATGTCATAATAATCAGGTATTTCAATACTGGTATTATGTATCCAATTATTTCGTTTCTTATTTATTTCTTCATCATATCAATCCCCCATCCTGTCCATGAGGGAATCCAAGCCCATGCCATGTCCTTTTCAAGAAACATTTCTCGCTTCATTCTACTGTATGCTTAAGAGGGTATCTTGGATGCATACTGGCTTCAAGTACGTGATCTCCCTTATTGTTACCCATTACTCCCATAATCGGGGCCAAATAACATCATCCCTGGACATGGAGGGGGACCCAAGGATAGCATACCTTCCCACAACACACATAGACAATTTGTCCTAGTGCAAATGGTTTCTTAGCAATAAGCCCATGATTGTCCTTGTTCTGTGCTGCAAGTATAAATTGGTGTACTATATCACTTACATTATCAGAGAGGGAAGAAAAATTAGTCAAGGTGTTGTTTGAATCAGGATCAGATATGTGGAACAGTGAACAGGAGGAGTTTCTCTTAGGTTTACATGTGGAAATGTTAAATATTGACACACTGCATGTAGAGGGGTTAGTCTGTGTCCCATTCCCTAAATTAAAACACCAGTCAGGGGAATGACTTCTACCCATTGTATCAGGGTACTCACCAAGGCAGAGATGCTGAGAGCAGCTTCCCTTGCAGCTAAGCGCACTCTACCACTGGAAGTGGTACAGAGGGTATAGGGCACCTAGAATCACGAGTCACCAGCAGGCTTAGGAAGGACTTGAGTGGTGACTCTAGGTAGAGCTGATATTCCGTGCTAAGGCTTGAGTCTGGAGTGTGATGCCCGGCTGGGGCTCTAACCCAGCAGATCTGGTAAGTAGATACTGTAGAGAAATCCTTGGAGGAAGCCGGGGGTTAAACACAGATGATCAAGTAGAAGAAAGTCCTTGGAGGAGCCCGAGGGTCAAACACAGATAATTACCAAACGTAGTGCACCAAAACCACCCTTTCAGTTTTTGAAACTTGAAACTGCAGGATCTAATAGATGTCTATGGCAAAGTGCCACTA
Source organism: Lithobates sylvaticus (assembly GCA_028564925.1). Taxonomy (NCBI): domain Eukaryota; kingdom Metazoa; phylum Chordata; class Amphibia; order Anura; family Ranidae; genus Lithobates; species Lithobates sylvaticus. Next base: position 547,117,966 of record CM053028.1, on the reverse strand, counting down.
ATCTGCACCGAAACTGTAGGTACACTGCGCTGCAACCATGAAAACCATACAGCATTAGTGTTAATGCACCCTACTGGGGGGAGAGAAGACCATAAAGCATATTTTATTGGTATAGGAAGACTTTTGTTTTATTTAAACATTCCCCTTTAAGCCCCTCCCACTGTAAACACAATTTGGCAACACCCACCATTCACTGTGTCTTTGGGGGGGGGGGGGCACACCCTAATGAAATAGGCCACGCACACCCATGATGCACACAACATATAATTAATCTAAATACACATCCCAGTAAAATGTGTCAACACCTTTACCAGGAAAAAGATCTCCGGCACATAGCGTGTGTGCTGCAAAGTCTTTTCATAGTACACATTTAACATGTTCATGCACATTTCATTACCCCAAATAAATTTGTGTAGTTAAAACATTGTTGATATAAACACTGACGCAGTGCATTTGGAAAAAGAAGGATTCGGTAAATGACATATTTGTCCTGACAGATCCAGGACAAAGGGGGGAGCGGAGCACGGAAGGGGGGGGACAGGAACATGGAGTGGAGCACGGAGGGGGACAGGAGGAGCCTGGAGGAGGACACAGAGGGGGACTGGAGGAGGATACAGGGATAGTCAGGGGATGATCGGTGCAGCGGTGGGGGGAGTATCAAGCACTGATCCCCCTGTATAGATTTCAATATAGCAGCTGAAAGCCACTGGGGGGGAGAAGCAGCTGTCAGCTGCTATATTGAAATCTATACAGGGGGATTGGTGCTTGTAATTCCTCCCACCGTCGTACCGATCCATGCTGACTGCCCAAGTATCGGGTCAAGCATCGGAGCATTTGCGCGAGTACAAGTACTCACGCAAAGAGTTCAGAGGTCAGTAGTAAGTGAGGCAGAGTTCAGGGGTCAGTAGTAAGTGAGGCAGAGTTCAGGGCTTAGTAGTAAATGAGGCAGAGTTCAGAGGTCAGTAGTAAGTGGGGCAGAGTTCAGAGGTCAGTAGTAAGTGAGGCAGAGTTCAGGGGTCAGTAGTAAGTGGGGCGGAGTTCAGGGGTCAGTAGTAAGTGGGGCGGAGTTCAGAGGTCAGTAGTAAGTGGGGCGGAGTTCAGGGGTCAGTAGTAAGTGGGGCGGAGTTCAGAGGTCAGTAGTAAGTGGGGCAGAGTTCAGGGGTCAGTAGTAAGTGGGGCGGAGTTCAGAGGTCAGTAGTAAGTGGGGCAGAGTTCAGGGGTCAGTAGTAAGTGAGGCAGAGTTCAGGGGTCAGTAGTAAGTGAACCGAAGTTCAGGGGTCAGTAGTAAGTGAGACGGAGTTCAGAGGTCAGTAGTAAGTGAGATAGAGTTCAGAGGTCAGTAGTAATTATCAGAGAGTTCAAAGGTCAGTAATAATAAATGATCAGCTTGGCTTTCAGACTAATGCGGTGCAGCTTTCCCACACCATGGCTGCAGTGCAGTGTAACCGCAGTCTCCGTGTGGGTTAGTTGCACTTTGCCATAGACTTCTATTATGTCCCATGGTTTGCGCTTTCTGAAGGTGCACCAAAACCACCCTTAAGTTTTTGAAACTTGAAACTGCAGGATCTAATAGATGTCTATGGCAAAGTGCCACTAATCTGCACCGAGACTGTAGGTACGCTGCGCTGCAACCATGAAAACCATACGGCATTAGTGTGAATGCACCCTACTGGGGGGAGAGAAGACCATAAAGCATATTTTATTGGTATAGGAAGACTTTTGTTTTATTTAACCATTCCCCTTTAAGCCCCTCCCACTGTAAACACAATTTGGCAACACCCACCATTCACTGTGTCTTTGGGGGGGCACACCCTAATGAAATAGGCCACGCACACCCATGATGCACACAACATATAATTAATCTAAATATACATCCCAGTAAAATGTGTCAACACCTTTACCAGGAAAAAGATTTCCGGCACATAGCGTGTGTGTGCTGCAAAGTCCTTTCATAATACACATTTCACATGTTCATGCACATCTCATTACCCCAAATAAATTTGCGTAGTTAAAACATTGTTGATGTGAACAAGACCATTGGCCATAGCTCCCAACTGTCCCTGATTTGGAACAAAGTCCCTCTTTCCTCCTCATTTGTCCCTCATTTTGGTCTGATCTATATAGTTGCATAAAAAATGCAGTTTTTATCTTTTAAAAAGTGTTTCCCAGTGCTAAACCTTTCATCCAATTTCTAACTCCAAAATCCAATATAAAGGAATAGTAGTAGTAAAAACCAATCATTTAATTTCGTAAGGGGGGGTGTGGAAGGGGGAGTGTCCTATGCCACGCATACGTTTTCAGAAACTTTTATCACTTAAAATATTAATTAACTCAAAATCTTCACAGGGCCCTCCGACCAAAACCACCTGATGACAAACCCCCCAGGCATGTGGTCCTTTGTATGAAGGACTTCCTCACCAAGGAGGAGATTCTGAGGGCAGCCCGGAATAAACAATGGATCATTCTGGATGATCATTCCATCCAGATCTATCCAGACATTTCTCCAGCCACCCTGGATAGAAGAAGGGGCTTGAAAGAGATCACCACAGCTCTCCAATCAGCCCATATTCGTTACAGATGGGGTTTCCCCTTTAAATTGCTGATTCCCCACAACGGCACCACATACTCCACCTCATCCCTTCAGGAAGGCCAGGATATTCTGGTGAAGCTGGGCCTCCTCGATGCTGCAGCGATTCGCCAACCACCATCTACACCCAGACCAGCACCAATCTGGCAGACTCCACCACCTAGGAGAGATAGAAGAAGGATCCGCTATGACATTAGAGACAGAAATGATGAACATCCTCGCTGATCGACTTACTGCCTGTGCAACTGAACAATTTCACGGCCGATTGCACTCAATGCCTTAACCTGCCTGCTCAGAAGTCTGTCCCTCGGAGACACTGCATGTCCTCCCCACCCAGCAGACACTCTACTCACACACTTTGGGGCTCTATTTTTTTCCCCTTTTTTGTTTTCTTCCTTTCTTTTTTTCTTCCTCCTTTTGCTAGCCCTACAGATTCCACTCCTTGCAACACCATGGAACGGTGTTTGCAAGTTGGCTGGGTATGAGACCGAGTTGTCTTGCTAAATAGTTTCTCCTTTTTATCAGGTAAATTTTTTTTCCTCTACCTGATCCACTCTTACAGTTAGTTTTCAGGACTTTCTCAAGGTCACCAGACTTTTTTCTTTTTATGGTTATGTTTTTATTTGTGCTTTTCTGTTTAGGTCAGTCAGTTTACAGTCTGAATGATAATCTCTCCCAGAGTTTTTTTTATGATATCTATATGATATATGGTTACGGCATAGCTTATAAATTATGTATGCTTAGACTTATTACCGTCTGCAGGACGGTTGGATTGGAATTGATTGGATTACACCCCCTTGCTACCCCTCTAACGTTATACTTGATTGCTTCCCTGCTGATAGTACAACATTGCATTTCCTATGGCGATTACCTGTATCTCGCACAATGTTAAGGGGTTTAACACCCCATTAAGAGATGCAAGGCCTTTGCGTTTTATAAACAATTGGGAGCCAAAATTCTCCTGATCCAGGAAACTCATTTTTCCCAAACCTCACACCCTAAATTCCTCCATAGAAATTTCCCCCAAGCTTTTTACTCTCTTTATTCCGACAAGAGCAGGGGCGCCGCCATACTCCTGCATGTTTCCTTCCCTATGGAAGTAAAACAAATATACAAAGAAAGCAGTCAATATCAAAGGGGTTATACACAATGGAGAAGTAACAATTGCCAGTATTTATGCCCCAAATGACCCCCCTGCATCTTTCTTTAAATCATTCTTTGATAGACTAGCTAATTTTCAATCACCCCACATGATCATAGGAGGAGACTTTAATATGGTGGCTAACTCCACACTTGACAGATCTTCCTTGGCAGCTACAGCTAAAGCCTTCCCCAGGTCTCTCACCTGCGGCTTACTTGAACACCAACTGGTGGATACTTGGAGAGCGCATAACATAGGGATCAGGGAATTTACCTTTTACTCCCATCCCCATAATAGCTATGCTAGATTAGATTATATATACACCTCCCCTATAATTTTAGCTAATTCCACAAAGGCAACAATCCACCCCTGTGTATGGTCAGATCACCACGCAACCTCCTTCACAACTGAATTTATCAAACTAGCCCCCACTCCCCACACATGGAGGCTTAACGAAGCAATCCTCTCTGATTTAGCTGTTTAATCAGAGATAGCAAAGACCATAGATGAGTATTTTACTCTAAATGCCCTTCCGGAAACCCTGCCCTCTATAGTCTGGACTGCCCACAAAGCAGTTTTGAGGGGCACACTTATTGGCACAGCCTCGTCTCGTAATAGGCTTAACAGAAAAATATTAGACCTCACGCAAGAACAAGATCGTCTGTATGAAAATACAGACTCATTGAATCTAGAGTCCCTTAGACTATCTATAAACCAAAAACGGCTAGAATTAGACTCACTTTTATCCACTAAGGTAGAAAAAGCCAAAGCCCAAATTTTACTTCACAGTAACACCTCCTCGACCCCATTTGCAAGAAAGTTGAATCAGTCTACTCGTCCCCCTCATATTTATAAATTAGCCACTGATGCAGGTCTAACCACCTTGCATCCAAAAGAGGTCCTTAAAATATTTGAACATTTCTACTCAACCTTGCTGGTGCCAGGGCAATTGATACCATCGTCGAATGATGAAACCTGGTTCCAGGATATCCCCATACCCACGCTCTCTCCCACACAACTAGAGACACTTAATGCCCTCATCACATTATCAGAGGTCCTGAATGTAATTAAAACCTTGAAGATGGGTTCAGCTCCAGGCCCAGACGTTTTTTCTTCTATATATTATAAGAAATTTTCCGCCTCCTTATCCCCTAAACTGGTTCAGCTCTTCAACTGGGTGTTGCAGGGTGGTAGTTTCCCTGAAGAGATGTTATTGGGGAATATGTCCCTGATACCAAAACCTAACAAAAACCATACACTTTCCCAAAATTATAGGCCAATTTCCGTCATTAACAATGATTTAAAAATATTTAGCAGAATCTTAGCAGACAGATTGTCAGGAATAATCTCTTCCCTTATATCCCCCTATCAATCCGTCTTTATTCCCCATAGATTCATCACAGATAACATACGTCTAGCTGCAGACATTATCTAATGTCTGCATTAGATGCTAATTTATCCTCCCGGAAACTCTTCATGCTTAGCCTAGATATACAAAAGGCTTTCGACAGCGTTTCCTGGAGTTATATATCCACTCATGCATGGGTTTCCAAGGTGAATTTTTGCAAGCCTTTCAGGCCCTTTATCAAAATCCTAAAATACGTATTAAGATCCCAGGCTGTAGTTCTGAATTTTTTAACCTAGGAAGGGGCACCAAGCAGGGGTGTCCACTCTCCCCTTTAATTTTCGCCCTTGCATTGGAACCTCGCATTGGATCCCCTGGCCACTGCAATCCTAAATAACCCAGACATATCCGGCTACACCAAAGGTCCTTCAACCTACAAATTTTGCATGTACGCTAACGACGTACTAACCCCCTAATCTCTTTGCCTAACCTACTACAGACCTTGTCAAACGTTGCAAGAATCTCTGGACTTTCGATAAATGTCTCAAAGTCAGTAGCCCTTCCAGTGGGGTTTCCACCCGTGGAACTTCACCAACTTAGACAAACTTATCCTTTCACATGGGCCCATCTCCCATATCTAGGCATTAATCTTACAGGAGATTTTGCAAACTCTTTAAAGCCAACTATCCTCCGACGATAGCTAAATTGAACAAAAACCTCGGACTCTCCACATTGCTTTCCTAGGTAGGATTACTTCCCTCAAAATGGCAATTCTCCCCAGGTTACTTTACCTGTTCCGTTCCCTTCCAATTAGACTCTCTAAAACCTATCTGCTTAACATTCAGGCCCACTTTAATAGATTTATCTGGCATGACAAACCCCCTGAGATTTGCTAAAGATGTTTTATACCGCTCCACAAAGAGAGGGGGCTTGGGAGTCCCTCAAATATGGCTCTACTACTTAGCCAGTAGATATACGCAACAGGCCCAATGGAACATTAGGAACTCCAAGGTCCCCTGGGTCAGATTCGAAAGTGACTCTATCACTCCTCTATATCTCCCTGGGCTGATGTGGTCCTCTAACCCTTCTAACCCTGAATTTGCTTTTAAAAACCAAGTTGTCGCAATAGGACTGAAACTATGGAACCAGTATGAGGCAAAATACAACCTTATATCGCAAACACCTCTAGGAGCCTCATATCTCGGAGACCCCAGATTCCCCCCGGCATATGATCACCTGGACTGAACGGAACTTGACCACGCTGGAAGATTTTTTAGTTGGGTTGAAATTTACTACGTTTTCAGATTTACAGACTCGTTATCATATACCAGATAGGGAATACTATCTATTCCTATAAATCCGTCATTTCTTTCAACAGCACTATATCAGCCCCCCTTCAGAGTCTAAAACACTCATTGAGGACTTATGCCTCACTTCCCCCCGTCAAAAAGGCCTTATCTCGGGAGTTTATAAGAAATTAGAATCAATAGATGAGAAACCCACATTGAAATACATATCCCAGTGGGAGCAAGAACTCGGTCTAGGGGAGGAGGACCTGGACTGGGAGAAAGGCTGGCAAAACATGCACAAATGTCCAAAATCGTTAACAATCAGGGAGACTGCTATTAAACTGATGACACAGTGGTATTACACCCCCGTGCGCCTGAGTAAAATTTATCCTCAAGCCTCCCCTAGGTGCTTTAGGGGCTGCACCCACTTAGGCACCTATCTGCACTTATTTTGGGACTGTGAAAAATTACAACCCACCTGGAAAGAGGTATTAAAAATGATTGACAAATTAGCAGGGGGATCCTTACTGACTCAACAGCACTGTCTCCTATTTCAAGTTCTCCCTGACACTCCCAAACACTCCCAAATCATTACAAGTAGAAATCTCATTCAATACATCATTTCTATTTAAATTTAGCAAAGGCCTAGCCATGTTTTGTGAACAAACTTCAGAAATTCCTGTACCCATTGTTTGCAAAGTTTGCAACCACACTTCTTTCTATACAACAGATTATATAAATAACTAAGTATGCTAATATCAAAAGACATTCTGCCATTAACTCAAAAAGTTAACAAACCCTATGTTAAGAAAATAATAAAGTTTTTAAACTAAAACTATAGCAGGTAAATAAGTCACCCAATCTTTACCTTATTCTTGAATCATCTTACCCTTATTTAAACTTATTTGAACTTTATACTACTGTTCATACGTTCTACAATACCTGAGTTCTTAAGATGATAAGAAACAAAAACTTTACTAAATACCTAAAATTGCATACATGTCCTTCATTACCTGTCCTATAAAATTTTAAATCATTGTCTGATTCCATGGTTTGAAATCCAACCCCAATGGAATATAACATAAGTTCACAACAACTTAGCTTTTGTTAAAAATATTTTTTTTTCTAGAATTACCTCAATTAATTTATCAAAAAGAAACATTAACTAAAAAAAAAAAAAACGACATCCTGTATCCTCCTTAGCAGGTGAAAAAACAAATATACCGTAATCAATCTGTATAGATTTGCCAAATCCCTCAATACTTTGTAGTATCAGGTTACTCTTTCCTTTTGGATTGTTCTGTAAACAAATAAAACAATATTCAGAAGTTTTGATGACAAAGCATTCTAAAAAAAGTAGATCAGAATTTCTTTCATTAGCTTAAACAAAAAATCAATCAGTCAGGTACCTAAATATGCAAAAAGAAATATTTTCATTTAAAAATAACTCTATCCATTATTGTTGGAATCAATTATTTTTTAAAATACATGTTATCTCCTTTATCAGTCTGTACTGATTCTAACTAAGACAACATATGATTACCGTATTTATCGGCGTATAACACGCAAGTTTAGGAGGGAAGTTTAAGGAAAAAACATTTAAATGCCCATCAATGCAGGCATATCAGTGTCCATCTGCAGCCTTGTCTATCATTGTAGCCTTGCCCAGTGTCCATCTGCAGCCTTGCCCGGTGCCTTTTCAGCCTTGCCCAGTGCTTTTGCAGCCTTGCCCAGTGCCTTTGCAGCCTTGCCCAGGGCCTTTGCAGCATTGCCCAGTGCCTTTGCAGCCTTGCCAGTCTCTTTGCAGCATTGCCAGTCTCTTTGCAGAATTGCCCTGATTTAAAATTGACGCCGATTTCCGCTGACTGTGAGCGGAGAGGAGCGAGCGGAGCCGAGATACAGAAAGCCGAGTGTACTTCGGCTAGAGTCGGCTCTGCTCACAGTTCCGCCCATCTCCACTGATTGCGAGAGAAGAGGAGCGAGCGCCGCTGACATACAGAAAGCCGAGTGTACTTCGGCTAGACAAGGCTCTGCTCACAGTTCCGCCCATCTCCACTGATTGCGAGAGAAGAGGAGCGAGCGCCGCTGACATACAGAAAGCCGAGTGTACTTCGGCTAGACTCGGCTCTGTTCACAGTCAGGGGCGCTCCTCTCGCAATCAGTGGAGGTGGGCGTGACTGCAAGATGAGCCGAGTAAAGCAGAGTGTATTTCAGCTTTGTGTATCTCGGCTCCGCTCGCTCCTTTCCTCACAATCAGCTGGGGGATCGACGAGGATCGGCATATAACACGCACCCATGATTTCCCCCTGATTTTAAGGGGAAAAAAGTGCGTGTTATATGCCGATAAATATGGTAACTGAAATCTTGTAAAATAATCTTACCAGATTATTGTATTTTTTTCTTTACACTGACAAATTAAAATTTTGTAAAAAAACACTAATTTAGGTTGTGCTTTCCTAAATATTCTATTTCTGAAAGAAATTTGATCATCTTGTAATAGATTCTTGCTCAGAACCAAACGTGCCTGTCATACAATATGATTGAATGAACCACACATAAAATATTGTATGATATTATTTTATTTTTTTGTGGTTGAACTGGATGGACTTGTGTCTTTTTTCAACCTAACTTAACTATGTAACTATATGTAACATGGTCTGTCACTCTGACTGCTAACACATGGCAGTCTAAAGTTCAGCTTTTAATGCAGACACATACAGAAAGTTTATATTGTCATTCCATTGTACCAATATTTGGATCCATCTATAGAAGCACAAGAAATTCTTTCCCAATAAATGTCCACTAAAAGTCGAAAAAGTGACTTTTTCATGATTAATTAATTACACAACTGTGGCTCTATCCCTCACACTGAATCTATTTAGTCACCATGTTTTTATATTCCACTACAACTGATCTTTTTTAACATCCAATTGCCACTAGACAAAGCTGTGTGTATTGACACCTCCTGTTTTCCTTGTAATAACACCTTTAGTGTAACATAGAGCTGCATGATTCTTTTGCTTAGAATAAAAAGATCACGATTCTCTCACGATTCTCGCAACGTAAAATCTTTCACATTATACAAAAAAAAAAAAAATGGGCTAACTTTACTGTTTTCTTTTTTCTTTTTTCATTAAAGTAATTTTTTCCCAAAAAAATTGCATTTGAAAGACTGCAGCGCAAATACACTGACATAAAATATTGCAACAACCACAATTTTATTCTCTAGGGTGTCTACTAAAAAAAAAAAATATATATATATATATATATATATATATATATATATAAAATGTTTGGGGGTTCTAAGTAATTTTCTAGCAAAAAAAAATGATTTTAAACTTGAAACCAACAAATGTCAGAAAAAGGTTTAGTGTTTAAGTGGTTAAACGTTTTTCACTTACACACAGTCTATCCCATTGACAAATTTTTACAATGTTTATACTCAAGTTCAACTGATAAAGAAAGTTTTGATTCTTGGCAGACTGCCCAGTTTTTCTCTTCCTTTCTTTTGACAGCTGTGACTTCAGAAGAGCAGAGAGAATTCTTTGCATAGAAATAATTGTGAAACACTTTAGTCAAGATCGCGATAACGATTCTTGACAATTAATTGTGCAGCTCTAGTGTAACATAAGATGTTTTCAAAACAAATGGTGCAAAACCCACAATGTCTCAGATCTGTAGCATTGGACAATGCACTCCTAACACATTTTTTATAAATACCAATGAAATTGTCTCATCATCCACATACACTTGAATGTAAAATGGCTGAGAGAGATCTCTATATTAATCAAAAATACCAAATTACTAAGGGCTTTCTTTAGATCTTCAAATGATATATACCGTATTTTTCCGTGTATAAGACGCCCCCCACTTTTCCAGCCCAAAATAAAGAAAACAACATTTTAAACAGGTAAAACAGAACACAGTTTTATTTAGTAGTAATTAACCTTTACATACCAGTATACCAGGTATTATGCATCATATCACTTTATTCAACCTCTGTTGCATCATGTTCTCCTCTTCATCATCACTAGTTCCAGACAGAACTTCTTCAACTTCTGTTGCATCACTGCTGTCTTCTGAGTTGCTGTCTATAAATGTGAGATCATCCTCAGTTCCGTCCATTGCATTGCTGATTCCACATTTCTTGAAGGACTTCACAATCACCTCTTGTTTGACGCCATGCCATGAGTTTAGGACCCAGTTGCAGACCTCAGTAATGGTTGGTTTTTTCACTCTTCCTGCCGGTGTCAAGTTGTCACCTGCTTTTTGCATCCATCTACTCCATTCTTCTCTCATCAGGACTTTAAATGGCTTGTTGATTGACACATCTAGTGGCTGTAGCTGACCTGTAAGTCCACCAGGAATAACTGCTAGGTGTGTGCGCAAGTCTGATGCAACCCTTTTAGTCTTTTCTGTTAAATGTGCTCGGAATTGATCAAAGACAAGCAGAGCTGGCTTCTTTAAGAGCCCTCCAGGTCTTCTGGACCAAACCTTTGCAAACCAAATGGCCATAATGTCTTCATTCATCCATCCCTTCTCTTGAACTTGGACAATAATGCCAGGTGGTATGGTCTCTTTAGGATAGGTTTTTCTCTTAAAAATAAGCATAGGAGGCAGCTTAGTACCATCTGCACAGCATGAGAGCACAGCAGTATAGTGTGTCTTTTCATGGCCACTTGTTTTTATTGCCACTGTTTTGATTCCTTTCACATCAACAGTTCTGTTGGAAGGCACATCAAAATTGAGAGGGACCTCATCCATGTTTGCAATCTGACTTGTTTCAAAATCATATTTTTTGCGAAGTTTTATGACATAGGAGTGAAACAGTTGGATTTTTTCCTCATAAACTGGTGGCATTTTCTGAGCTAGCTTTGTTCTAGTTCTCATGGCCAACCCTTCTCTCCTCATGAAATTGAAGCACCATTTTGCCTTTCCTGTAAAATCAGCAATGTTCATTTCTTCTGCAAACATTCTTGCCTGACACTGAATAAGTTTGGTTGACACACAAAAGCCACTCTGGCGCTGCTCTAAAATCCAATTCTTAAGCCTCTGCTCCAAATTTGGCCATTTTGCTTGTTTTCCCCTTAAGGCCTTCTTCTTTTTTGGCATCTTAAGGAGTTGTTCTTCCTGTTTTCTCCACTGTCTGATCATACTCTCAGTGGGGGGGGGGGGGGGGGGGGGGGTCCAAACTGTCTCTCTGCAGCTCTATTCCCATGCTCTTTTGCATAGCTAACCACACTAAGTTTGAATTTGGCAGAATATGACAATCTCTTACTTTTGTTTTGTGACATCTTGGCTCTAATCGCTCCGCTCCGCTCCCTGATGCATCTGCGCAGTCTCCACAGCGAACGGATCGCATCTGCGCAGTCTCCACCTCCAGATGCAGCAGGCGTCATACAGCTTGTGATTGGAGGATGCCGCTGTGACATCCTACGCACCCGCGCGGCTCTCTCCCAGGCTGACTGACCGTGTATAAGACGCTGCTCGAATTTCAGTGTAACAATTAAAGAAAAAAGCCGCGTCTTATACACGGAAAAATACGGTAAGTTATCTTTTGTTATTAAAAAAATATTTGCCCTACAGTAAGCCTATATAATTCATTAAAATTTACTCAGACAGATACTTTGTCTGCAAAAATCTCAATGAACTCGAGAGAAAAGTTATTAAGGCCCAAAAAAAACTTATTTTTAAAAACAATTACTTTAGTAAGTAATACCTTTTAAAATATTTATTTTTTCTCATCCATGAACTCTCTTCCAAGTATCTGAAAGATATAACACAAAAATGTGTTGTGCTTTGATCCACAAAAGTGAAAACTGTCATGGCATGACTGACTCTATGTAACTTGAGTCATAAATTCGACTCTAACATTGAGTGTTCGCCGAACAGCGAACATTATGGGGCGTTCGCGGAAAATTTGAGGGCAGCGGAATGCACCATAATCCACTGCGAGATCGCAGTGCATTGCTGTATGATGATTGGCCAAAGCATGCACCTGACCTGCTTTGGCCAATCACAGCGCGCTCTGCTAAGAGTGCCATAATTGGCCAAAGGCAGGGTGTCTTTGGCCAATCATGGCTCAGGGGGACTAAGTCCACACCCCACACTATATAAGGCTGCTTACACGGAGGCCCTGTGTAGTGTTGTTGGTGTGGACGGAGAGATAGCTTGATTTAGATTAGGCAGGCAGGTTATTCAGTTAGTGGCAGTGTATTTATTCATATATATATATATATATATATATATATATATATATATATATATATACAATCTGCATTTAGCATAGACTATATATTCAGTGTTTACTCTATATTCAGTCAGTGCAGGCAGTGTATTAATAGATATACAGTCATATATATATATATATATATATATATATATATATATATATATATATACACTCTGCATCCATTGTAGCCTAAATCTACAGTGCATTTTGTGGTGTACTGTTTCTAATACGCTTCAGGCTATGTATTAATAATATATATATATATATATATATACAGTCTTGTGTGTGTGTATATATATATATATATATATATATATATACAGTGTGTACAGTTTCTACTACACTTCTGGTGGTACAGTGTTGTGGCACCACCACCACCCAAGGCCCAATTTTTCTGCCCCTGTTTAACAGGGGCATGTAATTACAATTCTTGATATAATATTTCACAGCAGGGCCCGTTCCTGCGTCCAACAAGAGTAACTGTGAGAGCTTACAGTGTTCTGGTACCACCAACACCTAACGCCCAATTTTCTGCAGCGTATATAGGGCAGGTCGTATAGTATATATTCTACTGTTCAGAGTATATAGTTCCTGGGGGATCCCCACGCCATTTTTTAAAAATTTTGGGTGCGGGGTTCTCCTTAATATCCATACCAGACCTGAAGGGACTGGTATGGATTTTGGGGGTGACATCCACGCCATTTTTGGTATTTTTATCTATATTGGGAGCCGCCAATACATTACAGCCGCGAGCAGTTTTAAATAAAAAATTTTCCTTTAGAAATGTCATTTTGCTGTGGCACTTTTATAAACATGGGAAAGATGCGCTATTTTACAGGCATACTAAGGATACCCCCCCCCCCCCCAGGCACGATATTTAAAGGAATATTTAATTTTTATTGTTTCACATTAGGCATTATTAAAATCACTGCTCCCGTCATTTTAAAACTTTTTGTTGCATTGATACATGTCCCCTGGGACAGGACCCGGGTCCCCAAACACTTTTTATGGCAATAACTTGCATATAACTCTTTAAAATTAGCACTTTTTATTTTTCACGTTTGTGTCCCATAGACTTTAATGGTGTTCGCGCGTTCGAACAAATTTTTTGCCTGTTCGCTTGTTTTGCTGCGAGTGTTCGGCTCATCCCTAATCAGAACAAGGTGCGTGTCACAAGCTTTTACACCTCCCATGTTCTTGTACAATAAACATCTGCCTTGACACATTCTGTGCTGATTGGATGAAGGTGTTGGAATTACCTGTGTGGCTGGGGTATGTTCCTGACAATCGTTGCGATTTACGAAACGTCTCCAGTATTACAGAACAACACCAGTGACATGTGACTAACTACTATTAGTTATACCATGACCTGGATTCATGAGAACCTTCAAAAGTATAGAAACCACACAAATCATCATGGTGTAGATTGGAATGATAATTTATTAGTCATTGACATTAGTCATTAGTTATTTATTAGTCATTATTAGTCATTGACAAGGTGATATCCCCACGGGAGAAAAGAACTAATGATCTCATCATCTGGAAGACCTTGTGACTTGTCTCGTCCTGTTGTGACTTCACACTGGATGAGGAGGCAATGAAGGCAGGCATGAGCAATATAATCCAAACACATTACCAGTCAATATGTCATATAGAAGAGTTATTACATGAAAAATGGACACATGGTATTTCAGATTTGGGTAGACACGACTGGGTTGAATGATCCTCCTGCTTCTTATATCAGAGTTTCCTCCTACAGCTGTGAGACTTCCCTACTGTAGCTTGTTGACTTGGAAAAATAGGAAGGAGCACCCGATGTCCAAACAAATGCGAGCTTTAGGTAGGTTTAAAAGGTGTTTATTGAAAGTAGCGACATGTACATGGGGCCAACGTGTTTTCGGGGAAAAGGACTCCCCTTCTTCAGGGCTGTGGTTGGTATACTATGAGGAAGGCTGTATAAGCCGAAACACATTGCAATGACTTTCAATGAATGGCTGTTCTCTGTGTTACGGGAGGCGGCAATTCATTAGCCGCAGATGGCTGCCTTAGATGACACAACAGGCCAGAAGGGTAAAGGTGGTTTAATGTGCTACTGCAGTGCTATATTAACACAGCACGCACACAACACTAACTACTCCTGCAGGTGGCTGGATTGGTAGAGAATAGATTGAGAACAGCACTGAGAAGAATAAACTACCCTGCCTATTTTTTCTCCATCCCTACACTAATCCCCAGAATCCACAAGCAGATAATTCAGATAAAGCAGATAATGCACAAGCAGACACGTTACAGTGTCACCGTTCCTAACGTCGGAACACACTACATGAGGCCACCGGCGCGGCGGCCTTATATAGTGTGGGGCGTGTACTAAACCCCCTGCCTGTGGCCAATTATTGCTCTCCTCGCCGCTGGCTCTATGATTGGCCAAGCATGCGGGGGGTCACAGTGCATGCTTGGCCAATCATCAGCCAGCAATGCACTGCGACTGGCGCAGTGAATTGTGTACCGTTCGCATCACACGAATTTGATGCCAAAGGCCCACATAGTTCTGGGCTCGATGAGCGGACGAACGGACGATGTTCGATTCGAACATGGGTTTGAATCGAACACCGGGCCCATCCCTAATTAAGAGTACACCGAGTATCCGGCTTTATACATTATGGTCTGTTACTGCATGCTTTTAGATGAGAATGGTTCCCAAACTGTATATATTAATTGCAAGATTTCTGATAGCAGGCTGACAGAGTCTAGGCTATACAGTAGCTGCAAAGGCAGCAATCTTTCCCATCTAATAGCATGCAGTAACAGCCATGAAGAAGGGGTAGTCCTTTCCCCTGAAACACGTTAGCTTGATGTACATGATGCTAATTTCAATAAATGCCTTTTAAAGTAATATATAGGGCATTTTTTATTTAAAAAAAACAAACAAACATGTTATATTTATATGCTCTATGCAGTGGTTTTGCACAGAGCAGCCCCGATCTTCTTCTTCTTGGGTCGCTTGCTGGTATTCCTGGCCCCTCCCTCCTGTTAAGTGCCCCCATAGCAAGTAGCTTGCTACAGGGGTACCCAAGCAGACTTGCTCCCGAGCCCCTGCTCTGTGTATCTATTCACACATGGAGCGCGGCTCGGCCCTGCCCCTGCTCTCTCCTCATTGGCTCACTGGCTGTGATTGACAGTAGCGGGAGTCAATGGCTCCCACTGCTCTCTCAGCCTATGAGGAGGGAGAGACCCAGGAGAGCTGAGGCCCCCATGAACAGCGCTGGAGGAAGATTGGGCTCTGGTAAGTATTGGGGGGGCTACAGCACACAGAAGGTTTTTTAGACTGCATGAAGGTAAAAAAAACAACACTTTAAACCTACCTAAAACTCACATATCTCTCTATCTCCCATATGATCAATGTTTATAAACAATGTTACTTTGTATCTCTCTATCTTCCATCTGATCAATATTTATAAACAATGTTACTTTGTTTCTTTCTATCTCCCATCTGATCAATATTTATAAACAATGTTACTTTGTTTCTTTCTATCTCCTATATGATCAATGTTTATAAACAATATTACTTTGTATCTCTGTATGGCGAACTTGCCCTATCTCCTGTCTGAAAAATATTTGTAAATATGTTGCTTTCTACCTCTCTATCTTACATCTGAACAATGTTTACATCTTATCACAGTCATCCACTTACTGGTAGGTTCCTGGCAACCAAAAGAACTGCCCAAACCACAGCACTTCATTGTCCCAAGACAATCCCAGTCTACGTCACAACTCCTGGAGATGGGGAGATTACATGCTACAGCGTTTTTAACCACGGGACAGGTGCCCGGTTTCACCACCTCTGCAGGAAAAAACACATTGATCTATTATTATTACTATTCTTACAGGTAGTTATATTTACCTAGCGCTTTACAGATACATTGTACATTCACATCAGTCCCTGCCCTCCAGGATATAACAAGGCAATAACTGTCTATACTGAGAATGAGTCTTTACAACCACTTTAAGCCTTCCTAAAACTTGGATTTCTTTGGACATCGGGTGCTCTTTCCTTCTTTCCCAAATCTACATGAGGAAATGACCGTAAGGCCGAATCGGAAAAGGTAGCAGCCCAAGCCCCAAGAGAGTTCACCGCCACTATCCACCATTGGGCATAACCTACTGGAAAGGGATTTCTTCCTACTCACCCACACAATTTCCCATCCATTACCAGTGACTGATCCAGTCAGTCCAGCGCGGTCTCCAGCACAAACCAGTTACCACTGTAGCTTGTGTCTCTGCTTCTTCTTTTAAGCCCCTCCACCAGTTTGTCTTTGCTCATTCCAAGACCATAGCGAGGGTGTTATCCACACACAGTTTGACTCCTACAAACTTGTCTTTATTATACATTATGGAGAACCATTAAGGCAGGGTGACACCTTTATTTGGCTTTCTATTGGCCTTGGGAGTTAGGTGAAAATGGACCATGTAAAGGGAGCCTAAAGCGGAACTTCACTCTCTTCCTCCTCTTCCCACCCCCCCCTACTCCTTTACATTTGACACTTTTTTTGGGCAGGAACGGGTACCTGATTTTGACAGGTATCCATTCCTCCACTTTTGGTCAGATCACAATGTCCGCCGGCGACCCATGATCACTCCTCAGAGAGCCAGAACGGGGATCTGTCAATGTAAACAGACAGATCCCGCTCTGTCAGGGAAGTAGAGAGAGATCTGCTGTTCCTTGTGATCAGGAACAGCGATCTCTCTCCTCCAGTCAGTCCCCTCCCCACACAGTTAGAGACACCTTCCTAGGGAACACTTAACCCCTTTATCACCCCCTAGTGTTAACCCCTTCCCTGCCAGTGACAGTTATACAGTAATCAGTGGCTATTTTTAGCTCTGATCGCTGTATAAATGTCATTGGTCCCAAAAAAGTGTCAAAAGTGTCCGATCTGTCTGCTGCAATGTTGCAGTCCCACTAAAAATCGCTGATCACCGCCATTACTAGTAAAAAAAAAAAATTACTAATAAAAATGCCATAAATGTATCCCCAATTTTGTAGACACTATAACTTTTGTGCAAACCAATCAATATGCACTTAATGCGATTTCTTTTTTTTTTTTTTACCAAAAATATGTAGAATACATTTTGGCCTAAACTGATAAGGAAATTTTTTTTTGGGGGGGATATTTATTATGGCAAAAAATGTAAAATATTGTTTGCTGCAAGGGGCCCATGTGGCCCCCTCTACATATGGCCGGTGGCAGCATAGGCGGTTAGGCACCGAGCGCACGGGTGGCTGGAGGTGGGGCGTGACTAGCAGAGCTCCATGCTCGACTACCGCACTGGCTGCTCTCTAGTTGTGCATTCCCCACACAACCTGTGTCCTCTGCCGCTCCTCCGGGTCCCCCTCTCCTGCTCCATGCAGTGCTGCTCAGTCCGGTGTCTGTCCTCCCCAGCCAGAGTCCCGCCCCCTAAGTCCGGCTCACACTGCACTGCATGCTTCTCCCGGGAAAACAAACTTTAAGCACACAGATGCAGTGCAGCCCTATGAGAGCCGGCTCCCCAAAGGACACCGCAGGCTTGTCTGCCAGCACCCCCCCTCCTCCCCGTCATACACAGATGTTGACAGGTCTTTCTGGGAGACATGTTCCCTAAGGACAGGGACCCCATCTCCCCTGGGGACAGGGACCAGTTCTCCCTAAAGGACAGGGACCCCATCTCTCCTGGGGACAGGGACCAGTTCTCCCTAAAGGACAGGGACCCCATCTCCCCTGGGGACAGGGACCAGTTCTCCCTAAAGGACAGGGCCCACTTCTCTCCAGAGGACAGGCAGCCAATTTCCCTTAGGGACAGGGACTCCTACTTACGTGGGGACAGGGACCCCATCTCCCCTAAGGACAAGGACCCAATCTCTCCTGGGGACAGGGCCCACTTCTCCCCAGAGGACAGGGACCCAATTTCCCTTTCCCTTCTTCCTCTTTGTCTCAAAGGTGTAACATCATAGGTCTGTTTAGACCTCTGATATCTCACCAAAGTCCCCCAACAGGACTCCTAAAAAATTGTAAAAAAAAAAAAAAAAAAACTGCTGATACCAGTGGTGGAACTACAGGGCTCACAAAAGTCGTACCTGTGACGAGCCCTGGAGTTTCACCACCGGACTCGGAGGGAAGGGCCTCGGCTGGGGTTCAGGGGGGCCCTTCATGGTTTCTTGCACCGGGCCCTGAAGGTTCTAGTTACACCACTGTTCAGAGGACTAACAGAAATTATCCCTACCCTTTCATGACTTTCTTCCAACAACTTGGTTTACTTCCTGCCCTTGAAGAGGAAGGGAGGTATCTGGGTAATGGTTGTCAGTGTGGTAAGTGTGGATTGGCTACATATACCACACACTTACCCCTTCTCTGTCATTCTGAATAAAGAGGACTTACAAATGATGTACACCTTTTCCTTTTCCTGTCATAGTCTTGTTTAATCTTCTCCTGCAACCAACTTGTTAAAAAACTTGTATTATATGATTAAAAGGGTGTCTTTGGAGGCAGGAGGGGTGACTTTTGGACTCTGGTATATGGACGTCATGTCAGTCCTGTGCCTCCTACCTTTGGTGCCTGTGCATATATACTGGCAGCCGGAGAGGCAGCACTTCTGTTCCCCTTTACAATCCTGGTCAGTGTTGGATTGATGACGCTCCTTGGGTATCTCCTGCAGAGAGCAGGGGGCGATGGGTATTGGAAATCTGAGACATGATAACAGCAATGTGTAGGTCATCTTATCTGCATTCCTTAATCCCCTTTCACACTAGCGATCTGATCGAGTCCGCCTGTCCATTTCCGGGAGGACTAGAAAAGACCCTCCATTCTCCTCTATGGAGTGGCGGGTATGTGTGGACACGTGTCTGTTTACACCCACCTACATCTAATCTGCTAAAAATGAATGGATGGGGTTCTGTCACCCTTCATCTGGGTGGATCAGATGGCAGTTGGGGTTCGTTTACATCCGAGCAGGCTGTGTCTGTGTCTACTCTGCATAAGCGGAGCGGACACGGACCAGCTATCAGCCTGCTCAGCGGAGGATCAGCAGACAGATTCCCCGCTGAGCAAGTGGACTCCTGTTGGAGTACGGCCCATGTGAAAGGGGTCTTAACCTCAAAAGGGTGGCCTGATGTCCCAAAAATGTATGCTGCCATCCCATCTGATAAAGGTTTATAAACAATGTTACTTTGTATCTCTCTATCTCCCATCCGATCAATGTTTATAAACAATGTTACTTTGTATCTCTATCTCACATCCGATCAATGTTTATAAACAATGTTACTTTGTATCGCTTTATAACCCATCTGATCAATGTTTATAAACAATGTTACTTTGTATCTTTCTATCTCCTGTCTGATCAATGTTTATAATTTTTCTTTACATTGTATCTCTCTATCTCCCATCTGATCAATGTTTATAAACAATGTTACTTTGTATCTCTCTATCTCCTGTCTGATCAATGTTTATAAACAATTTTACTTTGTATCTCTCTATCTCCAATCTGATCAATGTTTATAAAAAAATGCTACTTTGTATCTATCTCCCGTCTGATCAATGTTTATAAACAATGTTACTTTTTGTATCTCTCTCTCTCTCTCTCCTGTCTGATCAATGTTTATAAACAATGTTACTTTGTATCTCTTTATAACCCATCTGATTAATGTTTATAAACAATTTTACATTGTATCTCTCTATCTCCCATCTGATCAATGTTTATAAACAATGTTACTTTGTATCTCTCTATCTCCCGTCTGATCAATGTTTATAAACAATGTTACTTTGTATCTTTCTATCTCCAATCTGATCAATGTTTATGAAAAAAAATACTTTGTATCTCTCTATCTCCCGTCTGATCAATGTTTATAAACAATGTTACTTTGTATCTCTCTATCTCCTGTCTGAAAAATATTCATAAATATGTTGCTTTCTACCTCTCTATCTTACATCTGAACAATGTTTATGAATACTGTGTCAGATGTCAGAGGAACTCCCTGCTGTCATTTTGACAGCCATTAGTGGCAAATGAGATAGGGGAACATCAGCGAGGAAGAAGGACAGGATGTACTACACACACCCTGTTTACTCCCAGTGTGTACAACTGGATGGACACTTTTACAAAGCTGCTAAAAGCTGGACGAAAGCTCTACAAATGCTTTGTAAAAACTTGCTGTACACATTGTTCTTATACAAGCTACACTGGGAGAAGGAAAGGGAGGATCGGATTATTGGCTCCTAGGGGCAATACTGACAGTTCCACTCTCACATTTGGGTAAGATCTGGTCTGTACTGGACCACTTAATATCTTATCACAGATATCCACTTCTTTGTCCCAAGACAATCTGAGTCTACGTTACACAACCCTTGGGGATGGGCAAACATCCTGCAGGCATTTTAACCATGGGACAGGTGCCCTGTTTCACCACCACTGCAGGAAAAAACACATTTATCATTATTAGTATTATTATTTTTACAGGTAGTTAACTACCTTAGACCCGTGCTATAGCCAAATGACGGCTTCAGCGCGGATCTATTGTGCCGGGACTACGTCTATTGACGTCGTCCCGGACATGAGCTGCCTGCGCGCCCCCTGAAGCGCGCGCGGGGCGCGCTCTGTGATCAGCGAGTCTGTGAGACTCGCTGGATCACAGATCCGAGTAAGGGGTCGATCCCGACCCCTTACCACGTGATCAGCTGTCAGCCAATGACAGCTGATCATGTGATCATAACAGCCGGTAATCGGCTTTTTTTCCTCCTCGCGCTGACAGCACGAGGAGAAAAAAACAACAAAAACGGTTACCGGCGGCAGTGAGAGGGACATCAGTCCCTCTCACTGCAATGTGCCAATCCATTGTGCCCACCTTTGCCCCATTAAAGTGCCGCCTACCAGTGCCCACAGTGCCATCTCTCAGTGCCCACAGTGCCATCTCTCAGTGCCCAAAGTGACATCTCTCAGTGCCATTTCTCAGTGCCCACAGTGCCAGTGCTGCACATCAGTTTTACCTGCCAGTGCTCATCTGTGTCACCTACCAGTGCTCATCTGTGTCACCTACCAGTGCCCATCAGTGCCACCCATCAGTGCCCATCAGTGTCATCCATCAGTGCCCATCGGTGCCACCCATCCGTGCCACCCATCCGTGCCCATCAGTGCCATATTTGCTGTCCCCATCAGTACCGACTTATCTGTCCCCACCAGTGCAGTATATCAGTGCCCACCAGTGCAGCCTATCAGTGCCCACCAGTGCCGCCTATCAGCGCATATCAATGAAGCAGAAGAATTACCTGTTTGCAAAATTTTATAACAAACTATTAAACATGATTTTTTATTTTTTTTTTAATTTTCCATCTTTTTTTGTTTGTTTAGCAAAAAATAAAAAAAACCCCAGCTGTGATTAAATACCACCAAAAGAAAGCTCTATTTGTGGGAAAAAAATGATAAACATTTCATTTGGGTACAGTGTTGTATGACCGCGCAATTGTCATTCAAAATGCGTCAGCGCCAAAAGCTGAAAATTGGTCTGGTCACGAGGGGGGTTTAAGTGCAAAGTAATCAGGTGGTTAAAATCCATGTAAAAAAATCTTTTACCAAAAATATGTAGAATTCATTAGTAAAAACTGATGAAGACATTTTTTTATTTTTTGGGGGGATATTTATTATAGCAAAAAGTAAAAAAAATATTTTTTTTTTTTCAAAATTTATGCTTTTTTTTGTTTATTGCACAAAAAATAAAAATCGCAGCGGTGATCAAATACCAACAAAAGAAAGTTCTATTTGTGGGGAAAAAGGGACATCAATCTTGTTTTGGGTACAGCGTCGCACGACCGCACAATTGGCAGTTAAAGCGACGCAGTGCTGTATAGCGAAAAATGGCCTGGTCATTAGGGGGTAAATCCTTCCGTGGATGAAGTTACATAGTTACATAGTAGGTGAGGTTGAAAAAAGACATCAAGTCCAACCTATGTGTGTGATTATATGTCAGTATTACATTGTATATCCCTGTATGTTGCGGTCGTTCAGGTGCTTATCTAATAGTTTCTTGAAACTATCCATGCCCCCCCCCCCCCCCCCCCGCTGAGACCACCACCTGTGGAAGAGAATTCCACATCCTTGCCGCTCTAAATCCCTTTTCAATCCGCCTATAGCATCGGTGGTAAAACGCGTTTTACCGTCGGATTTGGGGCACATTTCGGCCGCTATCGGTGCACTTTTACCCCCGCTAGCGGCCGAGAAAGGTTTAAAACCGCCCGCAATACGCTGCAATAGCGGCGTTTTGCCGGCGGTATTACAGCGCTGCCCCATTGATTTCAATGGGGGCAGTAAACACACTGCTCCTTCACCGCTCCAAAGAAGCTGCTGGCAGGACTTTTCCTGACGTCCTGCCAGCGTACCGCTCCAGTGTGAAATCCCTCCGGCTTTCACACGGGAGACAATGGTGCAGCTGTTTTAGGGCGGATTGCAGGCGCTATTTCTAACGCTATAGCGCCTGCAAAATGCCCTTGGTGTGAAAGGGGTCTTACAGTAAAGAATCCTCTACATAGTTTAAGGTTAAACCTCTTTTCTTCTAACTTTAATGAGTTGCCACGTGTCTTGTTAAACTCCCTTCCACAAAAAAGGTTTATCCCTTTTGTGGCGTCACCAGTACGTTTTTTTTATATCTTGAAATCATATCCCCTCTCAAGCGTCTCTTCTCCAGAGAGAATAAGTTCAGTGCTCACAACCTTTCCTCATAACTAATATCCTCCAGACCCTTTATTAGCTTTGTTGCCCTTCTTTGTACTCGCTCCATTTCCAGTACATCCTTCCTGAGGACCTGTGCCCAGTAATGGCGGCTGGTGCTCCAAAATTTTGGGAGGGCGCAAACAAACTGAAAAATTCTGAAAAAAACCCCATCAATTGCAGCCACTGTGCCCATCAATTGCCGCCACTGTGCCCATCAATTGTGCCCATAAAACGCAGCCACTTTGCCATCAAATGCACCCACTGTGCCCCATAAAATGCACCCACTGTGCCCCATAAAATGCAGCCACTGTGCCCTATAAAACACAGTCACTGTGCCATCAAACGCAGCCACTGTGCCATCAAACGCAGCCACTGTGCCATTGCCGCCACTGTACCATCAAACGCAGCCACTGTGTCCATTAATTGCCACCACTGTGCCATCAAACGCAGCCACAGTGCCATCAAATGCAGCCACAGTGCCATCAAATGCAGCCACTGTGCCATCAAATGCAGCCACTGTGCCCCATAAAATGCAGTCACTGTGCCCCATAAAATGCAGCCACTGAGCCATCAATTGCCACCACTATGCCATCAAACGCAGCCACTGTGCCATCAGACGCAGCCACTGTGCCCATAAAACGCAGCCACTGTGCCATCAAATGGACCCACTGTGCCTCATAAAATGCAACCACTGTTCCCTATAAAACGCAGCCACTGTGCCATCAAACGCAGCCACTGTGCCATCAATTGCCGCCACTGTACCATCAAACGCAGCCACTGTGCCCATCAAACGCAGCCACTGTGCCATCAAATGCAGCCACTGTGCAATCAAATGCAGCCACTGTGCCATCAAATGCAGCCACTGTGCCCCATAAAATGCAGCCACTGTGTCCCATAAAACGCAGCCACTGAGCCATCAATTGCCACCACTGTGCCATCAAACACAGCCACTGTGCCCCATGAAATGCAGCCACTGTGCCCCATAAAACGCAGCCACTGAGCCATCAAATGCAGCCACTGTGCCCATCAAACACAGCCACTGGACAGCATACTCTAGGTGCGGCCGGACCAGAGTTTTTTAGAGTAGGAAAATTATTGTTTTATCTCTGGATTTAATCCCCTTTTTAATGCATGCCAATATTCTGTTTGCTTTGTTAGCAGCAGCTTGGCATTGCATGCCATTGCTGAGCCTATCATCTACTAGGACCCCCAGGTCCTTTTCCATCCTAGATTCCCCCAGAGGTTCTCCCCCCAGTTTATAGATTGCATTCATATTTTTGCCACCAAAATGCATTATTTTAAATTTTTCTACATTGAACCTCATTTGACATGTAGTCAATCACCCACGTTAATTTGTTCATATATTTTTGCACGGTTTCAACATCCTGCAGAGAAGTTATTGCCCTGCTTAGCTTAGTATCATCCGCAAATACAGAGATTGAACTGTTTACCCCCATCCTCCAGGTCATTTATGAACATGTAGCGCAGGGTTTTTTCCACCCAAGCTATTATGTTAATGTGTTGTTTGTTAAAGTGGAGTTGCATCCAAAAAAAAAAAATGGCATGAATGTTCCTAAAAAATATAAAATAAAAAAAGACATTTGGAAATATTATTTTTTTTTACTCACCTCTAAATGGCTGTTGCTAGGGGGTCCCTCGAAGTCTGCCTCCTTCAGTGTCTGGGCTGGTGACATCGCTTCCCCCTCGGCGCAGGAAGGGCTCAGCTCTGCCCCCTCCCTCTTGTGACAGGTCCCAGATGACTGCAGGCCAATCACGGTGTGCAGCGCCGCTCACGCATGCGCTGTGGGTGCCCGGCTGTGAAGCCACAGCCGGGTGCCCACAGTAGTGATGCTGGCGCCACCGAACTGAGAGGGAGAAGAGCGGGTTTCGATCCCCCACATCGCTGGACCCTGGAACAGGTAAGTGTTCGATAATTAAAAGTCAGCAGCTGCAGTATTTGTAGCTGCTGGCTTTTAATTTTTTTTTAGAATAGGAACTCCTCTTTAAGTAACGGAATGGCTCCATCTAGTGTCCTTTATGTGCTAATGCTGTTATGACTTTTTTTTACAATTCAGAGACAGTGCTGAAAAGCATTAGGGGAAATGTAGTTCCATGTTCAAGTGACTCATATGTTTAAATCAGTCAAGGAACTACCTACTCATAATGCCCAGGTCACCTACCTACAAGGCCAAGCCAGAGAAGAGCACGCTGGGTAGGCAAATAAAAGGGACAGGAGTGGAATGATTTTGCTCTCCCCGGACGCCATTCAACACACAGCAGGAGGCCTGTGTGTGTGCCCAGGGCTGGGAAAGCCTGTGGCCTACAGCGGAGAACAGATCGCCTGCTCCAGAGGGATCCTTGTGAACTGCTCTGCTGATTGAGCAAGAGGATCGGTCTGCATTACAGAACAATTGAGGTTTCCTGCATTACAGTCACCGGCTATCCAAAGGAGCGGAGTGGTGTGACGACGCAAACTTGGATCGGGACTGAGATATCAAGGAAGGAATCTAACAAGCATCTGGGCCTGTTGTGGTGAGCGGGCACTTGCCCAGATCAATATATTACACTGTGACTGTGTCAATTAGTTCCAGCCTGCTGGTACTAATCTGTCGACCCACAGGAGTGATCTCATTTGTCCATAGACTGTGTATAGTGTAACTTCAGGGTTTGCCTTCCGTGTGCTGCAGAGTTGATGCTGAGTTGCATCCATCTTTAATGAAGAAGTTCTACAGGTGTTTTACATGTGCAAGTACAGTTACCAGCGTGTCATTTTTACTATATATTGCTACCTGTTTCCTGGATTATAAATACTGCAGTCTAATAAGCTAGCTGAAGAAAGAAGACAAAAGACTTTGTCATTTTCTATAAAGCATCTCAACTTCAGTTTGCAGAGTGGACAGTGTATTGCAACCTAGGGGGAGCCCTTGAGTACATGATATAGACAAATGTATTGTATTTCACTACTGCATTGCACTTGATATTTCACTGCAAATCTGGTGTGTGCTCTGAGGTTGGAGTGGGAATGTGCTCAATATTAGGGCTTTGTCATATTGGACATGGCTCCCACTCTTTGCCTGTCTGCATATACTACTCATGTGTGATCATTGAGTTCTTTGTTCATACACATTGATTCAGTTGTCACTGTGTCTATTGTGTTAAACAATTCTTTTAGTAAACTGCTTATGTAGTTTACAATTTGTGTGAGACTCTATTACTACAGCTGGTGAAGCGACGAGTACCAAGGTGACGGTAAATATACAGTACAGAGTGTTATTACTGTGTTTTTCTTTACCACTGGGTCTCACACTAACATTATCACACGGGTATGCCAGAGGGGTTGAGTCTGTTTTTGGGGGTCGATAGGCAGAGTACAGGCCCAAAACAATTACCAGCAGCTCCTTCGGGGTGAGTGCTACACGTGGGGGCTGTCTACTATCTGATCAATGTTTATAAACAATGTTACTTTGTATCTCTCTATCTCCCATCTGATCAAAGTTTATAAACAATGTTACTTTGTATCTGTCTATCTCCTGTCTGAAAAATATTCGTAAATATGTTGCTTTCTACCTCTCTATCTTACATCTGAACAATGTTTATAAACACTGTGTCAGATGTCCTTTTTTTGACATCAGCGGCTTCTAAAGCTTCTGTATTTACACAGGAACTCCCAGCTGTCATTTTGACAGCCATTAGTGGCAATTGAGATGGGGGAACAGCAGAGAGGAAGAAGGAGAAGATGTACTACACACACTCTGTTTACTCCCAGTATGTACAACTGGATGGACGCTTTTACAAAGCTGCTAAAAGCTGGACGAAAGCTCTGAAAATGCTTTGCAAAAACTTGCTGTACACATTGTTCTTATACAAGCTACACTGGGAGAAGGAAAGGGAGGATCGGATTCTCCTAGGGGCAATACTGACAGTTCCACCCTCACATTTGCATTTGGGTAAAATCTGGTCTGTACTGGGCCACTTAATATCTTATTGTTATCCACTTACCGATGGGTTCATGGCAACCAACAGAACAGTCTTTTTTACAGCACTTCTTTGTCCCGGGACAATCTGAGTCTAGGTTACAACTCTCGGGGATGGGGAGCTTACATGCTTCAATGTTTTTAACCACGGGACAGGTGCCCGGTTTCACCACCTCTGCAGGAAAAAACACATTTCTCATTATTATTTTTACAGGTAGTTATATTTACCTAGCGCTTTACAGATACATTGTACATTCACATCAGTCCCTGCCCTCCAGGATATAACAAGGCAATAACTGTCTATACTGAGAATGAGTCTTTACAACCACTTTAAGCCTTCCTAAAACTTGCATTTCTTTGGACATCGGGTGCTCTTTCCTTCTTTTCCAAATCTACATGAGGAAATGACCGTAAGGCCGAATCGGAAAAGATAGCAGCCCAAGCCCCAAGAGTGTTCACCGCCACCATCCACCATTGGGCATAACCTACTGAAAAAGGGATTTCTTCCTACTCACCCACACAATTTCCCATCCATTACCAGTGACTGGTCCAGTCAGTCCAGTGCGGTCTCCAGCACAAACCAGTTACCACTGTAGCTTGTGTCTCTGCCTCTCCTTCTAAGCCCCTCCACCAGTTTGTCTTTGCCCATCCCAAGACCATAGCAAGGGTGTTATCCACTCACAGTTTGACTCCTACAAATGTGTCTTTATTCTACATTGTGGAGAAACCATTAAGGCAGGGTGACACCTTTATTTGGCTTTCTATTGGCCATGGGAGTTAGGTGAAAATGGGACATGTAAAGGGAGCCTAATGCGGAACTTTACCCAAAAGGGTAAGTTTCTCTCTTCCTCCTCATCCCACCCCCTCCTCCTTTACATTTGGCACATTTTTTTTGGGGGGGGGGGGGGGGGGGGATGCGGGTACCTGATTTGGACAGGTATCCATTCCTCCACTTCTGGTCAGATCTCAATGTCCGCCGGCAGCCCGGGATCGCTCCTCAGAGAGCCAGAACGGGGATCTGTCAATGTAAACAGACAGATCCCTATTCTGTCAGGCCCCTTTCACACGAGGCGGACTCCGCTTCCACGGATTTCGCCTCTGTCCGCCGGCTCAGCGGGAGATCTGTCCGTTGATCTCCGCTGAACCGGCGGATGACAAGTCCCTCTCTGCTCACTGAGCGGGGAGGGGCTTGCGAGCGCCGCTGGTCTCTATGGAGAGATCGGATGAAAACGGACAGCGTGTCCGTTTTCATCCGATCTCACCCGATCCGATCCGCCAGCGACGGATCTGGACGTAGAGCCATCCGTCTGCTTTTGGCGGATCGGACCGGGTCGGATGTCAGCGGACAGGTCTCCGCTGACATCCGACGCTCCATAGAGTAACATGGAGCGCCCGTTCAGATCCGCCGTCAAAACTGACAGGCGGATCTGAACGGTCCGTCCATGTGAAAGGGGCCTCATGGAAGTAGAGAGAGATCTGCTGTTCCTAGTGATCAGGAACAGCGATCTCTCTCCTCCTCCAGTCAATCCCCTCCCCCCAAAGTTAGAAACACCTCCCTAAGGAACACTTAACCCCTTCCCTGACAGTGACATTTATACAGTAATCAGTGGCTATTTTTAGCTCTGATCTCTGTATAGATGTCACTGGTCCCAAAATAGTGTCTGATCTGCCTGCCGCAATGTCGCAGTCCTGACAAAAAACGCTGATCACCGCCATTACTAGTTTAAAAAAAAATGTATAATAAAAATGCCATAAATAGCAGGAGGGGTGACTGCCTCCAAATCTGATCAATGTTTATATACAATGTTATTTTTTGTATCTCTCTCTCTCTCCTGTCCGATCAATGTTTATAAACAATGTTACATTGTATCTCTCTGTCTCCTGTCTAATTAATGTTTATGAAAAAAAAATTATTTTGTATCTCTCTATCTCCTGTTTGATCAATGTTTATAAATTTGTTTTACATTGTATCTCTCTATCTCACGTCTGATCAATGTTTATAAACTAGATAGAGAGATACAAAGTAACATTGATCAGATGGGAAATAGATACAAAAAGTAACAATGTTTATAAACATTGTATATAGATAAAAGGGGGTAAAGGGGGTACCACATCCGTATATAACTAGAATTGAAAAATTAGGACTTTGGAGCAGACTTTATAGGTACCAGAAAATGAATACAAAGTATTATTAGAAAAATAATTAATTTATTAAACATAAATATAAAAAAGACAATATCACATTAAAAGCAAATGGTATTTGGTTCTCAATAAGAGAGACCACACATGGATTTGTGTATGTAGTCCCTGTTATTGCTTGGACAAGGCTGGTCGACGTTTTCACTTTCGCTTCCTCAGGACCTAATTGCCTGACAACAAGCAGAGGGATTCTGTGTAAGAAAGGGGAAATAATCATATTTCACATATGGACAATGGGCACATATACATAAAGCTCAGGGGTGAAGTCTCCGCATAGCAGAAATGCAGACATGGTGCAAGAGATAAACACTAACATAGAACAGCAAAGTCTCATACGTGTGGCATGCCCCACATCGTACCAAAAGTGGCTGGTTTATACCGGAGGTCATGCAAATATCCAGAGTCTCCTATGGATAGGATCATTCCCGTTCAACTGTACACTGTTCGAATAGCTATTTGGTCTAATCATGAAATCATTTAATAGATATCTCTTTAATGTCTGTAATTGTTTTAATGTATGTAAATGAAAGGTTTTGGCAGTGGACACTTGTTGTCTATTATTCTCATGGGTGATTGATGCTATGGTGTATTACCTGCGGAATGCTGTGGGCCTCCCATGATTAGTGGCTGGATGAGGGGCTTTTTTTCTTAATCTGTCTTTCTGTATACGGGGGACTCCCTGCATGGACTCCTGGCTACAGTGGGACATAGCTCCCCTGTAGGGCCTAGGTGGTGGTGTTGTGGTGGTAAGAGTTGGGGGGATAATAACATATTTTTCCCCTCATTTTGAATTGACAGATTCATATCCATCTTAATTCGACTACTGTGCTGACATTTTTGGCAGGCTTTTCGTTTTTGGCTATAATACTGAAGATGTACTCGATGTAGCGATATTTGCGTCCTTCTAAATTAACCTCAATTATAGCTATCCCTCAAGGAAGGAGTAAAAGGGGGGGGGGGGGGAGGCAACAACTGTGATGGTCCTACTATTTAATAGAGTGTTAGTGTAATGTATACACTTACTGGTTCACAGGCTGAAGATGCCCGTCAGGGATAGAGGTGTCCTGGGGTATGCTGATGCTGCTCTGCAGGCTCCGGTGACGTTACCTCGGCCATAGGGGTGTTGAGTCGGGTCACAGGCTTCTCTGCGGTGTACACTAGATAGAAAGCTCCACGCTAACCACTCTGGAATGCGGAAGTGACGTCACCAAGGCAGGGCGGGCATCCAAGCAAAGAGTGAGGAATGTACAGGCTACGCGCTCGGGGCTCACAGCTCCTTCTACTGCCCTGTTAGAAACAGGCCAGTAGAAGGAGCTGTGAGCCCCGAGCGCATAGCCTGTACATGCTTCACTCTTTGCTTGGATGCCCGCCCTGCCTTGGTGACGTCACTTCCGCTTCCGCGTTCCAGAGTGGTTAGCGTGGAGCTTCCTATCTAGTGGACACCGCAGGGAAGCATGTGACCCGACTCAACACCCCTACGGCTGAGGTAACGTCACCGGAGCCTGCAAAGCAGCATCAGCATACCCCAGGACACCTCTATCCCTGACGGGCATTTTCAGCCTGTGAACCAGTAAGTGTATACATTACACTAAAGCCCCATACACACGGTCGGAAAATCCGACCACCAAATCCATTGGATTTGGTCCGACGGATTTAGTCCGACACTGGTGTTGCATACACACGGTCGGACAAAGTTGTCGGAAAATCCGATCATTCTGAACGTGGTGACGTTTGTTGCCTACGACGGGACTACGTAGAGGCTAGTAGCCAATAGCTTTGGTCTTGTAATGTGATCTGAGCATGCGTGGCACTTTGTCCGTCGGAATTCGCTACACACGATCGGAATTGGTATGATTGGACTTTGTTGTCGGAATATTTATAGAGCAGGAGATAGAACTTTGTCCGTCGGACAATCCGATGGAAACTGTCCGATGGTGCCTACACACGGTCGGATTTTCCGACAACATTGTCCGATAGGACAGAATCCATCGGAAAATCCGACCGTGTGTATGGGGCTTTACACTCTATTAAATAGTAGGACCATCACAGTTGGTGCCTCCCTCCCTACTTTTACTCCCTCCTTGATGACAGAGGTAATGGACACCCTCTGAGGATGGCTGCCTCCTTTTTTCAAATAATACTGACTTACTAAGATGTGCTATTGAAGCCATCATTGCACCATTTACAAAGGCATCACATCATTTGGAGCGCCGGAATCCCCTCCTTTTTATGAATAGCTATCCCTCATTATAAGCTATTGTTTCCTAAGTGCCAATTTGTGCGCATGTGCACACCTCCGATTACAGACCGTAATTTGCGGATGCACTGCGCATGCGTGAGAGCCGTACTGCACATCTGCGAATGTCAGTGGGGGATTCCATTGGCTTTTAAGGGCTGTTTTTTGGGAGGAAAATGTTTATTCCCCCTCGCTCTCTACCGCAAAGGGAGCGCTGATACAGCTGATGGCAATAATTGCTGTCTAGCTGTTTGGCGCCATTTTCAGGCACTATTTATAGCTCACTGATAGATGCCTGCCACAGCGGTGGCATATCTTATGGATTCATCATAACAGGTCTGTTGATACATTTGTTTTCTTTTTACTTTGGGATTTTTATTATTAATTCTTCTGTGGCTGCTTTAGTAAATTGGTTGTTTGAAGCCACAGGCTTTCCTCCTAATAATTATATTTTGCCAGCTCAATATAGGACCTTGGAATTTAATGGCCATTAGTCCTCTGGTAAGCCTGTTTTTTTAGGCATATTTTATTAAAGTTGCCAATATATTTGTTTATTTCTCTTCCTATTTAGGAAAGTTATCAGTGTCTCATCGGTTATATGTTTTCTCTAGATTGTGACTCCTCATTGTGTCCCCTGGAGACAACTCCTTTAGATATACAGTGGAACCTCGGATTGCGAGTAACACGGTTAACGAGCGTTTCGCAATACGAGCACTGTATTTCAGCGATCAGCGCCGTTCGGAAAGGCCCGAGGACAGCTCTGCTGACCTTGGCAAATCTCGGGAACAAAGTCTTTCCGAGGTTTTCCAAGGTCAGCCGAGGTGTCCTCGGGCCTTTTTGGCTGTTTCTGAGGCTCTCCGGCGCCCCCCGGCTCTGGCCGCATGTGGTATTGCATGCCATTGAAGTCAATGCGGAAAAAATTATTTTAGTTTCCATTGACTTCAATGGGGAAACTCGTTTTGATATGCCAGTACTTTGGATTACGAGCATTCTCCTGGAACTAATTATGCTTGTAATCCAAGGTTCCACTGTATGGTGATATCCTGTTACCCCTGAGAGGTAATTCTTCACTATTATCTGATGGTGGGATATACTATCTTTATCAATAACTGGTCACATTTGATGACGTTTGTTCTTCTCTATTTTTATTCTGAAATAACTACTATGCTATCTTGAGTCCTCTTGACTTCTAGATGCACACCTGCTAGGCTCTAGCATGATAAATGTAACGCACCCATAGCTGAGTATTTGCTAAAAATAAAAATAATGCTGTCTTGCCCGTTGAACATATTATCTCAGCTTGCTGTTTATTGACAGCAATTATTCTTTATATGATATAGATCTTTGACTTACTATCTGGATACTTACATGACCTCCGGTATAATCCAGCCACTTTTGGGACGACGTGGGGCATGCCACACGTATGAGACTTTGCTGTTCTATGTGAGTGGTTATCTCTTGCACCATGTCTGTATTTCTGCTATGCGGAAACTTCACCCCTGAGATTTATGTATATGTGCCCATTGTCCATATGTGAAATATGATTATTTCCCCCTTTCTTACACAGAATCCCTCTGCTTGTTGTCAGGCAATTAGGTCCTGAGGAAGTGGAAGCGAAAGCGAAACGTTGACCACCCTTGTCCAAGCAATAACAGGGACTACATACACAAATCTTATTGAGAGCCAAATACCATTTGCTTTTAACCGCTTGCCGACTGGCTCCTGTAGATATATGTCGGCAGAATGGCACGGCTGGGCAAAGTAATGTACCTGTACGTCACTTTGAATTTCCCGCCGTGTGCGCGCCTGCTGTGAGCTCCGTGACCACGCCCGCGGACTCGATGTCCGGCGGGTGACCGCGATCGTGTCACGGAGAGGAAGAACGGGGAGATGCCAATGTAAACACAGCATCTCCCTGTTCTGCCTAGTGATAGGACACTGATCGTCTGCTCCCTGTCATCGGGAGCAGCGATTAGTGTCGTGTCACTGCTAGCTTATGCCCCCCACAGTTAGAATTACTCCCCAGGACACACCTAACCCCTCCCCCACCCCCTAGTGGTTAACCCCTTCACTGCCAGTGACATTTTTACAGTAATCAATGCAATTTTATAGCATTGATCGCTGTATTCATGCCAATGGTCCCAAAAATGTGTCAAAATTGTCCGATGGGTCTGCCATAATGTTGCAGTCACAATAAAAATCTCTGATCGCCGCCATTACTAGTAAAAAAAAAAAATATATAAAAAAAATGCCATAAATCCATCCCCTATTTTGTAGATGCTATAACTTTTGCGCAAACCAATCAATAAACGCTTATTGCGATTTCTTTTTACCAAAAATATGTCGAAGAATATGTATCGGCCTAAACTGAGGAAAGTTTTTTTTTATATATTTTTTGGATATATTCATTATAGCAAGAAGTAAAAAATAATGCGTTTTTTCAATATTGTCGCTTTTTTTGTTTTTAGCACAAAAAAAAAAGCAGAGGTGATCAAATACCATCAAAAGAAAGCTCTATTTGTGGGGAAATAAGGACGACATTTTGTTAGGGAGCCAGGTCGCACGACCGCTCAATTGTCAGTTAAATCGAAAATAGTCCGGGTCTTAAGTGGTTAATGTGATATTGTCTTTTTTATATTTATGTTTAATAAATTCATTATTTTTCTTATAATACTTTGTATTCTTTTTCTGGTACCTATAAAGTCCGCTCCAAAGTCCTAATTTTTCAATTAGGGTCTTAAGTGGTTAATGTGATATTGTCTTTTTTATATTTATGTTTAATAAATTCATTATTTTTCTTATAATACTTTGTATTCCTTTTCTGGTACCTATAAAGTCCGCTCCAAAGTCCTAATTTTTCAATTTTAGTTATATATGGGTGTGGTACCCCCTTTCACCCCCTTTTTTCTATATACAATGTTTATAAACATTGTTACTTTTTGTATCTCTCTATTTCCCATCTTTTCAATATTTATAAACAATGCTACTGAGAAATCAAATGAGACACGGAAACAGATTTGAGTGTTTTCATAAGATCTCTGACTGAATACTACCGTGGCAAAAGAAAGAAGGGAGGGGCTGCGTTTTAATGCATATGTTTCTAAAAGCTATACAAACTCCAGTACTTTCTTATCATGATTAAAACTGCTGAATTTAGTTTAACAAGAACTAGTTGATGATTTTGCTTATACAACAGAGTGCTTGACTAGATAACAAGAAATTAGACATGGGAACTGCCAAAAAATTCGTTTCGTTTCGTTTCGTCCCGTTTCGTATATAAAAAAATTCGTAATTCGTAATTCGTGTACGAAATTCCGTTCGAATTCGTACGAAATACGAAATTCGGACGAATCGTAATTTTTTTTACGAATCGTTAGTAAAGTTACGAATCGTTACGAATCGTTACGAATCGTTACGAATCGTTAACGCGGCTAATGAATTGTTGGTTCTCATAACACAGAGAACAATTCGAATCCAACTACAAATATCGAATTTCAATTTCAAGTTACGAATCGTTACGAATCGTTATGAATAGTTACGAATCGTTACGAATCGTTATGAATAGTTACGAATCGTTAGTAAATCCAACTACCAATATCGAATTTCAACTAATTTGAACGAAATTATTATAGCAGATATAACGAATGAATTCGAATGACAAAGTGTCATTTTTGCAGAAAAAAAAAAAGCGTAGGGGTCCCCCCAAATTCAATAACCAGGCCCTTCAGGTCTGGTATGGATATTAAGGGGGACCCCAGCCAAAAAAAAATAAAAAAAATGGCGTGGGGTCCCCCTCAAATATCCATACCAGACCCTTCAGGTCTGGGATGGATTTTAAGGGGAACCCCGGCCAAAAAAAAAAAAAAAAAAATGGCGTGGGGTCCCCCTCAAAATCCATACCAGACCCTTTATCCGAGCACGCAACCTGGCAGGCCGCAGGAAAGGAGGGGGGGACGAGAGCGGCCCCCCCTCCCGCCTGAACCGTACCAGGCCACATGCCCTCAACATTGGGAGGGTGCTTTGGGGTCCCCCCCAAAGCACCTTGTCCCCATGTTGATGAGGACAAGGGCCTCATCCCCACAACCCTGGCCGGTGGTTGTGGGGGTCTGCGGGCGGGGGGCTTATCGGAATCTGGAAGCCCCCTTTAACAAGGGGACCCCCAGATCCCGCCCCCCCCCCTGTGTGAAATGGTAAGGGGGTACAAAAGTACCCCTACCATTTCACCAAAAAAGTGTCAAAAATGGTAAAAATGACAGGAGACGGTCTTTGACAATTCCTTTATTAAAATCTTCTTTCTTCTGGTCTTCCTTCTTCCTTTCTTCATCCTTCTCCTTCCGTCATCTTCTCCTTCCGGCATCTTCTTCCATCGTCTTCTTCCTTCGATTCGCTTCTTCTTCCTCCGGTCTTCTCGTCCTTCTCGTCCGGCGTCGTCCTTCTCGTCCGGCATCGTCGTCTCTTCTCGCAGGCCGCTCCTCGCAATGGGAGGCTCCCGCTCTGTGAGGCTCCGCTCCGTCTGACAGGTCTTTTATAACGAAGGCACCTGGTGACCCCGCCCCCTCTGACGCACGGGGACGTCATGTGGAATTCCCTATGGCTTTCCCCATGACGTCAGAGAGGGGGCGGGGTCACCGGGTGCCTTCGTTATACAAGACCTGTCACCCGGAGCGAAGCCTCACAGAGCGGGAGCCTCCCATTGCGAGGAGCGGCCTGCGAGAAGAGACGACGATGCCGGACGAGAAGGACGACGCCGGACGAGAAGGACGAGAAGACCGGAGGAAGAAGAAGCGAATCGAAGGAAGAAGAAGATGGAAGAAGATGCCGGAAGGAGAAGATGAAGAAAGGAAGACCAGAAGAAAGAAGATTTTAATAAAGGAATTGTCAAAGACCGTCTCCTGTCATTTTTACAATTTTTGACGCTTTTTTGGTGAAATGGTAGGGGTACTTTTGTACCCCCTTACCATTTCACACAGGGGGGGGGCCGGGATCTGGGGGTCCCCTTGTTAAAGGGGGCTTCCAGATTCCGATAAGCCCCCCCGCCCGCAGACCCCCACAACCACCGGCCAGGGTTGTGGGGATGAGGCCCTTGTCCTCATCAACATGGGGACAAGGTGCTTTGGGGGGGACCCCAAAGCACCCTCCCAATGTTGAGGGCATGTGGCCTGGTACGGTTCAGGCGGGAGGGGGGGCCGCTCTCGTCCCCCCCTCCTTTCCTGCGGCCTGCCAGGTTGCGTGCTCGGATAAGGGTCTGGTATGGATTTTATGGGGGACCCCACGCCATTTTTTTTGGCTAGGGTTCCCCTTAAAATCCATCCCAGACCTCAAGGGTCTGGTATGGATTTTGAGGGGGACCCTACGCCATTTTTTTTTTTTTTTTTTTTTTTTTTTTTTTTTTTTTTGGCTGGGGGTCCCCCTTAATATCCATCCCAGACCTGAAGGGCCTGGTTATTGAATTTGGGGGGACCCCTACACATTTTTTTATCAATGACTTCAATGAATGACAGTTCTCTGTATTACGGATCCAACAATTCATTTGCCGACAATAGCTGCGACTCGATTTTAAATAGTTTTTTTTTTCCTGCAAAAATGACACTGTGCAGGAACAGTTCTCTATATTAGATATACTGAATCTCGAATCATTCGAAGCATTCGTTATATCCGCTATTATCATTTCTTTCATATTAGTTGAAATGAGATATTTGTTAGTTACAATACAACATTCAAATTGTTCTCTGTATTACGGGAATCGGCAATTAGCCGCGAGTGATTTTAAATGTCTTTTTTTCCTGCAAAAATGACACATTGTACAGAGAGAGTTCTAAGCACGGGAAACATGACCCCCTTCATAGACATACTATAGAGTATATAGTATATAGAAGGGGTCATGTTTCCCGTGTTTAGAACTCTCTCTGTACAATGTGTCATTTTTGCAGGAAAAAAAGACATTTAAAATCACTCGCGGCTAATTGCCGATTCCCGCAATACAGAGAACAATTCGAATGTTGTATTGTAACTAACAAATATGTAATTTCAACTAATATGAAAGAAATTATAATAGCGGATATAACGAATGCTTCGAATGATTCGAGATTCAGTATATCTAATATAGAGAACTGTCTCTGTACAATGTGTCATTTTTGCAGGAAAAAAAAAACTATTTAAAATCACGAGTCGCAGCTATTTGCCGGCAAATGAATTGTTGGATCCGTAATACAGAG
Organism: Lithobates sylvaticus; assembly: GCA_028564925.1. Taxonomy (NCBI): domain Eukaryota; kingdom Metazoa; phylum Chordata; class Amphibia; order Anura; family Ranidae; genus Lithobates; species Lithobates sylvaticus. Next base: position 547,080,020 of record CM053028.1, on the reverse strand, counting down.
AACTGTCATTCATTGAAGTCATTGATAAAAAAATGTGTAGGGGTCCCCCCAAATTCAATAACCAGGCCCTTCAGGTCTGGGATGGATATTAAGGGGGACCCCAGCCAAAAAAAAAAAAAAAAAAAAAAAAATGGCGTAGGGTCCCCCTCAAAATCCATACCAGACCCTTGAGGTCTGGGATGGATTTTAAGGGGAACCCTAGCCCAAAAAAATGGCGTGGGGTCCCCCATAAAATCCATACCAGACCCTTATCCGAGCACGCAACCTGGCAGGCCGCAGGAAAGGAGGGGGGGACGAGAGCGGCCCCCCCTCCCGCCTGAACCGTACCAGGCCACATGCCCTCAACATTGGGAGGGTGCTTTGGGGTCCCCCCCAAAGCACCTTGTCCCCATGTTGATGAGGACAAGGGCCTCATCCCCACAACCCTGGCCGGTGGTTGTGGGGGTCTGCGGGCGGGGGGCTTATCGGAATCTGGAAGCCCCCTTTAACAAGGGGACCCCCAGATCCCGGCCTCCCCCCTGTGTGAAATGGTAAGGGGGTACAAAAGTACCCCTACCATTTCACCAAAAAAGTGGCAAAAATGGTAAAAATGACAGGAGACGGTCTTTGACAATTCCTTTATTAAAATCTTCTTTCTTCTTTCTTCTGGTCTTCCTTTCTTCATCTTCTCCTTCCGGCATCTTCTTCCATCTTCTTCTTCCTTCGATTCGCTTCTTCTTCCTCCGGTCTTCTCGTCCTTCTCGTCCGGCGTCGTCCTTCTCGTCCGGCATCGTCGTCTCTTCTCGCAGGCCGCTCCTCGCAATGGGAGGCTCCCGCTCTGTGAGGCTTCGCTCCGGGTGACAGGTCTTGTATAACGAAGGCACCCGGTGACCCCGCCCCCCCTCTGACGTCATGGGGAAAGCCATAGGGAATTCCACATGACGTCCCCGTGCGTCAGAGGGGGCGGGGTCACCGGGTGCCTTCGTTATAAAAGACCTGTCACCCGGAGCGGAGCCTCACAGAGCGGGAGCCTCCCATTGCGAGGAGCGGCCTGCGAGAAGAGACGACGATGCCGGACGAGAAGGACGACGCCGGACGAGAAGGACGAGAAGACCGGAGGAAGAAGAAGCGAATCGAAGGAAGAAGAAGATGGAAGAAGATGCCGGAAGGAGAAGATGAAGAAAGGAAGACCAGAAGATGAAGAAAGAAGATTTTAATAAAGGAATTGTCAAAGACCGTCTCCTGTCATTTTTACCATTTTTGCCACTTTTTTGGTGAAATGGTAGGGGTACTTTTGTACCCCCTTACCATTTCACACAGGGGGGGGGCCGGGATCTGGGGGTCCCCTTGTTAAAGGGGGCTTCCAGATTCCGATAAGCCCCCCGCCCGCAGACCCCCACAACCACCGGCCAGGGTTGTGGGGATGAGGCCCTTGTCCTCATCAACATGGGGACAAGGTGCTTTGGGGGGGACCCCAAAGCACCCTCCCAATGTTGAGGGTATGTGGCCTGGTACGGTTCAGGCGGGAGGGGGGGCCGCTCTCGTCCCCCCCTCCTTTCCTGCGGCCTGCCAGGTTGCGTGCTCGGATAAGGGTCTGGTATGGATTTTGAGGGGGACCCCACGCCATTTTTTTTTTTTTTTTTGGCCGGGGTTCCCCTTAAAATCCATCCCAGACCTGAAGGGTCTGGTATGGATATTTGGGGGGGACCCCACGCCATTTTTTTTATTTTTTTTTGGCTGGGGTCCCCCTTAATATCCATACCAGACCTGAAGGGCCTGATTATTGAATTTGGGGGGACCCCTACGCTTTTTTTTTTTTCTGCAAAAATGACACTTTGTCATTCGAATTCATTCGTTATATCTGCTATAATAATTTCGTTCAAATTAGTTGAAATTCGATATTGGTAGTTGGATTTACTAACGATTCGTAACTATTCATAACGATTCGTAACGATTCGTAACTATTCATAACGATTCGTAACGATTCGTAACTTGAAATTGAAATTCGATATTTGTAGTTGGATTCGAATTGTTCTCTGTGTTATGAGAACCAACAATTCATTAGCCGCGTTAACGATTCGTAACGATTCGTAACTTTACTAACGATTCGTAAAAAAAAATTCGTATTCCGTACGGAATTCGTAAAAAAAAAAAATTCGTACTACAGATTCGTAAATTCGTACGAATTTCGAAAAATTCGTACGAATTACGAATTCGTACGAAACGAATCGCACATGTCTACAAGAAATAGCTAATGACTTTTGCTGACACAAATTCAGCTTAACCACAATATCTCATAGGGTGTGTTTCTATGCAAACTGTTAGATAAGCTAATTATGTCAAAACACATATTGAAAAGTTCATTTCTATTATAATAAAATGGAGTAATTTATACATTCTATTACAATCCCCTCTTTTATCATGAATGTGATAATCACAATCCCTGAAGCCCCCAACATTCACCTGGACTACATTCCCATAAATGTATCATTATCCTAAGCATGTAAAACTAGAGAACAATAAACACATAATCTCAGCTGCATAGCAATTGTCCATGAAATACAAAGGGGGAAGGGGCGTGACAGTCCTTAAAAGCAAGTGGGAGGGGCATGACAGACCAAATAAAAAATAGTCCCAAAGAAGAGCACAAAAAATGTCTCTTGTATGGCTTCTGAATGTCCATTAAATTCATGAAAGGGAAGGAAAAGGAAATGTCCACATTATAATTCTCATTCTCCTAAACTTTTCCCAAAACTTTTGGTACGATTTTGTGTTCATCCATATTTTACAGAGATCCTCTACCCCAAAACCCTGCCTCTTTGTAAGGATAGAACTCGATATCCACAGACAGACTGGAACTGATGCATTGGACTAGACTTGGGTCTTCGGGCTGGCGTATCTGGATCTCTCTCATGTGGTGCTCACTGGAATTTCATAGGCCTTGGGCGTGCGTCATTTGGCTAACCCTCAAGGTGTCATTCCAGGAACATTTTCCAGTAGGAGTCCGCCTTTACTCATCTCAGCACCTCCCATGGCATTTGAACAACAAAGATGAACAACAAAGATTTCCATGTAAAAGCTGTAGACATCTCTTCAACCGGATAGGGTATAGGGTTTAGCAGGATTTCAACAAAACTTAAACACCTTTAGTCTCTTCTATCCCCGGGACCCAAGTGGACCCAAGGAACTCAGAACAGAACATTTTACCCAAACACATATTCTGACTCAGAAGTCAGCCTCCCAACTTTGCAAATATATCTGATCATCAGCAACAAACAAAACATTGATGGATAAACAATATTACCTCATTACATCATTAACACTTCACGATTGAAACCCTGGTCAACTTGATCCTGGCTTCCAGATTTGGTCCCCAGATAGGCCCCTCCTACTACATCATGTCCTTCAAGCCAACACTCTCAAAACCCTAAAGGGAGATCCTTGGTCCCAAACCACTTGTGTTCCTAGATAAATGGAGGTATAATCAACTACAACACTTCCTCGGCTTCCTTCAGCAGCCACTAAGAGGGCTACAGGACTTGAACGGTATTAAGGAAGTACTATACCCAGCAGACCCGACTGAACACTGTATTTCACTTTTTTACAAAACGCTCATCAAGCTCCAGGACGATAAGCATCCTACCTTTCTTGCTAAGTGGGAGGCTTTCACACGACCAAAAGGATAAAGTCCTGCAGTTGACTCACATCTCTTCAAATAGTGTCAAAACTGACTGAGGACAATTACAAATTGCTAACTAGATGGCACTATACCCCATCAAAGCTCCACCAGATGTTCCCCGCCAATTCCCCGCTGTGTTGGAGGAATTGTGGGAACAAAGCAACCCACGCTCACATATGGTGGGCGTGACCACTCATTCGCCCATATTGGGCCAAGGTTATCCAAATTATACAGCAGATCTCCAATGTCAACCTCCCCTCCGACCCTTGGATCATCCTCTTTCACACTACCAAGGAACCAATTGGCAAGTATAAACTTTCTATAGTCCCTCATCTACTCAACACTACCAAGGCATTAATACCTATACAGTGGGGCCAGCCTAAAACTCCATCAATGAAAAGGTGGTTTCAAAAAATTTCTGAAGTTGCCCTTATGGAAGATATCACTCACCGCGACAAGAACACCTCTGAACGTCACACCCTGACTTGGTCCCAATGGACGGACTTTAAAACCACCACAACCTATAAGGAGATAATTGTTCACTGAGGGTTGTGGTCGAATTTACATAAATGGCCGGGTCTCATACACCCTAAGCCGATCCCTTGAGACCAATGATTGAATGACTGCTTACCTCTTTCTCCTGAAATAACATACATTAAGATTTCTTGTACACGGTGTAACATGCATGCCAACCACCCCCCTCTCCGCCCTCTTCTCTCTTCCTTTCGACCTCGCATTTCTCTACTCTTTCCTCCTGTTTTTCCTTTCCTATCTGTCTAAACTACCTATGCCAAGACTATGCACTTTTTTCGCCTTAAATGTTTACTTACTACCATTATTGAAGGAAAGACCAATGGCTTTTGTCTTTGATTGTTGGACTAGAAGCAAATGGAGATAAAATTGGTCCGATAGTTTTTTTTGTGGGGCTTGAAATTATGGTATTATGTTTTAAAAACCTTCTGAAATTACCCACAACTTTAGCACAAAGTTGCATAGTCTGTTTTGACGGTTTATACTGCTTGTATGTCGTATATTTCTTCAATAAACATTTATTAAACAAAAAAAAACTCTGGGAATTCAAAACGTAAATATATCCAGAATAGTCACTCTGACTGTTATTCTTTTAAAATATTTTATTGATAATATACAGTACATATTATTAATACAAATTTTGAAATTAAATAAGATAGACATATATATGTGTGAAAGGCTTCTCGATCATCATATATAGATGAACATATATTATTTGCTATTTTCTTTATATTTCTTAATATAATAGGTATTATTCATATATCATTTTATTCAATATCTTTCAAACAATTAACAGATTTGGTATAGAGTTGAATAAAGAAAGTAATTAATTGTTTAAAAAATAACCTAGTTTGAGATAAATAACAACAAAGTAATCCGTTAGTCTATAAGTTAGTAAATAATGATTTGGATAACCAGAGCCAAGATCCAGCTATATGGCTTGGCTTGTCCTGGAGGAAAAAAAATAATAGATTTGACTATCTCAATTGTATATATTATAGGTTTATAGATAAAAAAATGTAGCGCTAAAATGTAACACACTGTGTGGGAGTGAGTAATATATACCGAAGGCCTAAGACCTGTGTCCAAAAACACACGATAAGAGGCAGGTATCAGCAATAATGTGAAATCAATCATGTGTGCCGCTAATGGCAAAGCAATGTGACATATAAAAAACAATGTGACATAAGTACTAGGTGCAAATGAAAACAGCATAGACCAAAATGTTGTAATATAAAGTCCACATTGAGTGAAACGCTGAAAAAAGCGAATCCTTCAAGGTAACTCAGGAACAGGAGGAGACTGGATAGGGATGACTAAACCCGGCTTGACTGATGACATGAAGAGGTAGGGTACTCTTACCGCAATGGTTGGATACAGCTACCATACGGTATTTGTATCAAATAGGCTTATGCGCTAGACCTCTTGCGCCAACGGGTACCGGATCAGGAAAGCAGGAATCGGAGGTAGACACCACAGCAGGTAGAAACCGAACCACAGCCACCGCACCCGATCAGCCTCTTATGGACAGGTTGTAAGATCCCGAGACAGTCCACTCAATAAGATCCCAAAAACCATGGAAAAAGATGCGTAGATGTACAATAGGTGTAAGAGGAAGAACGGGAAATGGAGGGGGGTTGGAATAAGGGAGAGGTCTCCAAAAGGAATTGATATTTTGGTTAATCATATATTGTTTTATATTAAAAGAAGTAATAGTAAATGTCAGACATCTTCAGGCTAGTAAAAGTGTACAATCAAAACCTGGTGGTAGGTGGTGATTTATCCATGGATGCCAGAATGATTGGAATTTGGAAAATGTATCTAATAATTTTGCTTCTGTTTTAGCATGAATCATTGCTTGTGTCACTCTGTTTGACCGATACTATGCATAGTGTGGTTGATTTCAAAGATTTTGCTATGGATTGTTTTGCTAAAGTGGTAACATATAATAAACGTTTGAATTGACATTGTGTCAAGGTTTGGGGTTTATTATTTAGAAGAGCAATCGTTGGATCAGGGGGGTATGATGCATTTGAACATGGATGAGAGTATGTTAAATATTTCAGACCAAAAGGTACGTACTATGGGACAGGTCCACCAAATATGTAAGTGAGTTCCAGGATCACTACAGCCTCTGAAGCAGTGTGCTGGGTATTGAGGGTGAAATTTTGAAATTCTTCAAGGTACCATCTGGTAACTACCTTATAATTGATTTCAAGGGCTGTGATATTAGGTGTTGCTGATTTAGTAGTAGCTTGCCAGATTTAGGGCCAGTTTAGTGTGTTTGATTGGAGGTTTAAGTCAGTTTCCCACTTGGTAGTATAAAATGGGGAGGGGGGGGGGGGGGGTTGTGTGTGACAGTAGTTGAGCATACATATCAGAGATGAGTCCTCGTCTATGGGGGTTTGATTTACATGTTTGTTCAAAGATTATGTATTCAGGGACTGTTGAATGTGAAGGAGCATTTTGAGTCAGAAATTGTTTTATTTGTAGATATCTGAATGTTTTATTATGAGGTATATCATGTGTTTCACAAAGTGAAGAAAAAGGTGTAATATTATTGGTTTTATAGAAATGATGTGCTCTTGTTAGTCCTGCTTTTGTCCAGACAGCAAAGGAGGATGGAGAAATCCAGGCTGGGTAGAAAGAGGGATTTTTAAGGAAGGAGAGGATTATGTTGTTGTGATTCTAGGCCAAAACGTGTTTTGAGTCTATCCCAAATTGAGAGACTATGTTTTGGGATAGGATTCTTGATTGAACGGCATTGGGAAGGTAAGAGCCATAGTAGGTTCGCAATGGAAAGTGGATCACATTTGACCAATTCAATCGAAACCCAGAGGGGAATTGCTTTGGCGGCGTGGTACTTGGGTAGTTGGGCTAGTTGAGCTGCATAGTAATATTTTGAAAAGTTAGGAACACTCAGTCCTTCTAGGGTTCGGGTGTGTATAAAGTGTGTTGTGGTAGACGGGGGTTTAAGTTTTCCCCATATGAATTGAGCTGTTTTGCATTAAAGGATGCACATGAAGTATGCTGGAACTTGTATAGGGAGTATTCTAAACAAGTATAAGATCTTGGGTAGTATTGACATTTTGATTACTGTGATTCTACCTATCCAAGCTAATGGTAGAGAAGACCAGTTTTTCAATAGAGAGGTAATTTGAGTTAGTAGTGGAGGGTAATTAGCTTTAAATAGGTTTGCAGGGTTAGCCGTTAATGTAATTCTTAAGAAAGTAATTTGTGTTGTTGACCAGATAAAAGGGAGGGAGTCTTGTAATTGTGATTGTAAATCATGTGAAAGTGAGATATTGAGGGCTTTGGATTTTTGGGGATTTATTTTAATTCCAGATATTATACCAAATTTAGTAAATGTTTCAATAAGGTTTCGGGCTGATATAAGAGGTGAGGTGGGAAATATAAATATATCGTCAGCAAACATGCATAATTTGTGTTTATGACCACCTAGTTCAAGGCTTTTAATGTTCGTATTTGAGCATATGAGTTGGGCTAGGGGTTCAATTGCAAGAGCAAAGAGCAGAGAGGAAAGGGGACAACCCTGCCTGGTTCCTCTTTCAATGGGTAAGGGATCGGAGTGGAATCCCATATATGAGACATATGCTTTTGGGTTATGATAAAAAGAGGAGATCCATTTTAGAAAGTGCGTTCCAAATCCCCATCGGTTTAAGATTGAATTGAGATAAGCCAAAGATAAGGAATCAAATGCCTTCTGAATATCGATGGAGAGGAAGCAGGCAGGGATGTCCGGGGTACGGGCAATGTGGGCTAGAAGGGTAGTGCGACAAATATTATCTCCTGTTTATCTGTAAAGCCCCATACACACGCTCGGACTATCCGAGGACCAGGTCCGTCGGATCATGTCCGTCATACTTTGTCCGATGTTGGTTTTGCGTACACACGGTCGGACAAAGTTGTCGGAAAATCCGATCATTCTGAACGTGGTGACGTTTGTTGCCTACGACGGGACTACGTAGAGGCTAGTAGCCAATAGCTTTGGTCTTGTAATGTGATCTGAGCATGCGTAGCACTTTGTCCGTCGGACAACCGTACACACGATCGGATTTGGTGTGATCGGACCGTGTTGTTGGAAAATCTATCCAGCAGGAGATAGGACTTTGTCCGTCGGACAATCCGACGTACACTGTCCGATGGTGCATACACACGGTCTGATTTTTCAACAACATTGTCCGATCGGACAGAATCCATGCAAAAATCCGACCGTGTATGGGGCTTAAGGAATAAAACCAGTCTGGTCTTTATGGATTAGGGTTCCTATGATAGGATTAAGTCGGTTGGAGAGGATCTTAGCAAGTATTTTAATGTCCAAATTGAGTATAGATATCGGTCTATAATTTGACCAGGATGTGTCATCAGAGTTTGGTTTTGGAATCATAGAAATGGATGCTAGGAGGGATTCCATATGAAAGGAGCGATCTTTGAGGATATAATTAAATGCTTCAGTCATAAGGGGTGATAATAAATTTGTAAAGTGTTTGTAATATTTAGCTGAAAAGCCATCTGGGCCTGGGCATTTGTGCGGTTTTAGATCTTTAATTGCTGTTTGGACTTCTGAGTTTAATATAAGTTTATCAAGAATTTCTTGTTGTGTGGTTGATAGAGAGGGGAGCTGAATAGACGTCAGTAAAGTATCATGGTGTGTTTGGTCTTGATATGTATGTGAATCTTGATAGAGGTCAGTGTTTTTTTTTGCGGAATTCAGTTAGGATTTTTAATGGATTACTGGAGTTAGTATTTTTATTTATTTTAAGTCGAATTGGTCTTGGGATATAATCTGCCCTGCGCAATGATAAAGCTAGAAATGTATTTGGTTTGTTTGCTTTCATATGGTAAGCATGTTTAGATTTAAGTAAAATCTTCTCTGCTGAGTCTCTTAAAAAAAAATCGAGTTCTAGCTTTGCTTTATCATAGGCCAGTTTATTTTCTGGAGAGGGCATATTTTTAAAGTTTTCAGAGGATTTGGAGAAGTTTTCATCTAATTGTGTATGGAGTTTATGTTTTAGTTTGCGATGGTAGGATGCTTGGCTGATGCAGACCCCTCTGATAGATGGTTTGAGAGCTTCCCATATTGTCAGAGGATCTACGTCTGTTGAGGTATTATTTGTTATATAATCTTGGATTGATTTTCCTATATCTTATCTGTATGTTGAATTGGATAGTAGACTGTCGTTAATATACCAGGTTTTGTTGTTAGATCTTGGAATTAAAGAGGAGAATGTTGTCATGACTGCATTATGATCTGACCAAGTGCATGGGATGATTAAAGAGTTTAGTATGAGTGGCGAGGTACTGATGCTTTTAAATAAGTGATCTATGCGTGAAAATTGTTTATGTGGATGCGAATAGTGAGTGTATTGCCTTTTTATTAGGGTTTTGTTCACGCCATGAGTCTAGAAGAGTGTTGATTGAGTAGTTGTTGGTAGGTGGGTCGATGTATAGATACAGGTGTTGGGGATTTATCCAGAATTGGGTATATTACTTGGTTTGAGTCCCCACATATTATGAGAGTACCTTGTTTGTGGGATTCTGCAACTGAGAATAGGTGTGAAAGAAAACATAGTGGGTTTTTATTGGGGGCCTAGTATGAAATTATAGTTATTTCACAATCCAGTAAGAGACCTGTATATAGCGTCCTTCGAGGTCTATAATTTCTTATGAAAGGTAAAAGGTGTATTGTGATGGAATGCAATCAGAACGCCTCTTTGTTTTGTTGTGGCCGAGGCTTTGTAGATCTGGGGGTATTGACGGCTAAGATATTTGGGAGAAGATTGTGAAGAAAAAAAGCTATTAAAAGAACTAGGGAAGGAGGATTGTAAGTATAGTTAGGAGTAAATTAGATTTATAAAATAGTTTCTGGAATTAGGGAGGAGAGGGAGAAGCTGTTTTGTAAGAAAGGAGAAGGTAGCTCCTATATGGAGCTAGTATCCAAGGATTGATGATATGTTACCAACCGATGGATACTACAAGTCCAAAGAGTGTCCGGATAACAATGCCGGTCACTCGAAGGAACTACTGGGAGGAGCAGTGAGCTGTCTTCTGGGACAACGACAGCCAATGTAACTTCTAAATAGTTTTTAAACATTGGAACAAAACGAGTCACTTAATAATGTAATATTTGTTAAAACTTATAAATTACAAAGTTAAACAATAAGAATAACACCCAAGTGAGATCAAGTGGGGTGTGATTCAATTAATTTAGTGAAACGGACATCCTGTTGATGAATTGGTATTATAAAGAAAATGAGGGATGATTGTAGTATTTGGTTGGAGGTACCAAGTTAGTAAAGGTAAAGGGGGGGATAGACCAATTCATCATAGGAGGTCATGATCTAGGTTTTGGAACAAATTAGTCGGTGTGATTTAATTTGGAACTTTGTTTACCTATTTATAGAAAGCATAGGGTTCAGTAACCTATTTAATAGGTTTAAGAGAGGATATTAGATTATCCAATATTTATTTGATAAATTTGTCATAAATATGAATAATATTGTTGTGTTGACCTTGGGGAATAGGATCTTATATTCTTATATAAGACAGGGTAAAGGTCCTGTCTTAGTGATCGGTATTCCACTGGTCTAGATTGTAATGTAGTGAGAAAAACATTTAATCATCTGAAGATTAATATAACCAAAGAAAAGGGAACATCAATGTATTTGCTCTTCTGCAGCCAGTGGTGGAGAGGCAAAATGGCTCCTTCTTTGAGTACTGGGGTGGGCTTGATGATCAAGTGTGTCTTGATGATTTTTTGGGGGAGTTTGATGTTGCTCGTCGTTTAGATCCTTCAGAGGTATTTTCCGGAATTGATAGGTGTAGATCTTGAATTGTGGTTAATAAGTCATCTTCTGATTTGCAGGTGTAAGAGGTGCCTTTATAGGAGAAACGGATTGCGAAGGGGAAACTCCAGCAATAAGAGATGTGATGATGTTGGAGGATTAGTAAATATGGTTTCATCGCTTTCCTTTTGATGATAGTTTGTTGCGAGAGGTCATTAAAGATTTGATAACGATGGCCCTGGAAAATTAGTGAATCTTTTTTCCTGGCTGCTTCCATCAATTGTTCCTTGGGTGCGGAAATAATGTAGTTTAATAACAATGTCTCTTGGGGGTCCATCTTCTTTTCAGGGGGCCAATGTTCTGTGAATCCTATCCATCTCTAGGCGTTCTATAGGAATGTATGGAGCAAGTTTCTGGAAGAGCGCTGTAATGGTTGATTGAAGGTCTTCTATATTTTCAGGAATACCCCTGACACGAAGATTTGATCTCCTGGCTCTATTTTCAAAATCTAGGCGTATATATAGTGAGGAATTTTCTTCTCTGAGTGCTTCCAGTTCATCATTATGATTTGTGGTAATGCCATGTAATTCATCCATCCTTTGTTCCAAAACAGATGTGCGGCGGCCCACCTCATGGATTTCTCTTGTCAGTTTCTGTAGTACCCTTTCCAATTGACTAATAAGGTCAGTTCCAGAAGAGATATTTTGTAAAGAAATGGGTGTTATCCCAAAATCATTTTTTTTTCCCACTAACATTTTTTTTCCCACTATACATGTTTGTATTTTGTTCCCCAGTGGAAGAGTAATGTATCAGATACCTTGGGTGTATGTTAATCTGCTGTGGCTCAGTGAATTTTGGACGTCGGGTCCTGGTAGATGCGGAGCGCTAAGCAGCCATGTACTACCTAGTCAGCCTCGTGCATGCGCCTCATTACTCTGACTGTTATTCAAACAAACTTCCCCATCATATTTTAGTACCTCATGGACTCAATATATGCAGCAATTTATTTAGATCCTGGTTACTTAATTTCAGTAACTCTTCAAACATTTTCTTTTTAGTTTCACCCTTTTTTTTGCAATATCTCTCATATATTTTTCCTTAGTGCATAGAATTACACAACCTTAAGTTACTTCCTTTTTCTTTACCAACCACAATTCCTCTGACGTAGTGCCTGGAATACATAACTTCCTTATTCTTTCCATAGCATATATATATACTTCTCAATTATCCTAGGCTGGGTTTACACCTATGCAAATTGGATGTGGTTTCACTGCATCCAATTCGCAGGACACCTCAAAATACATTCATTTGAATGAGGCTGGCTCACACACCTGCGGTGCATTTGCACTCCGCATTGCCCAAAAAATGTGTGCGTTTTCTAGGAAGTGCAGTCCGGCTTAGGTGCAAATTCAGGCCCATTGACTTCTAAGGGAACGCTTCTGAATCGCACGTAATTCAGTTGTGAACCGTATAAAATCCTGACCTGATACTGATCAAAAACTGACATGAAATGCTGAACAACTACTTTGTCAATTAGCTGTCAAAACAGAGCTCAAATTTGCACCGCATATGTGTGACCCCAGCCCTAAACTTGTATTTAACCCAAAAAAATTAAATCAATCATTTTAAAATCCCCAATCATTGTTAATACAGCCTAAACACAATTAAAACCATTTGCACAAATAACCATTCCCTTTTCTTGTAAAAAGCAATGTCCTTATACAATGCAAAAGTTCCCCCTTTTTTTTTTTCAAGATCAACAAAATTATAATGCCATTTACTGAACACCACGGAACCCAGGGCAATTATATCAATCTGAACGATAGCACATTTGTTGATACTGAAAAAACAAACAAACACTTTTTAACTTCAATAATGTAAGGTTAGGCTATTACGTAATTAAAACAGTCCTTAAAGTCAGACTCTAAGGCTCTGTTTCTACTACAGCGAGTTGCTGTGCGACTTGACACATGTGAAGTCGCATGACAAGTCAAAACCCATGTATTTCAATGGTCGCCGTTTTAATTGGTGTTACTCAAGTCGCAGCGACTCCAAAAAAGGTTCTTGCACTACTTTGTTCCTACTTCGGTGCGACTTGTTCTCACATGGTTTTCACTGGTTGCATGACATTGCATCAAAAATTGCATTGCAAAGTCACATTGTAAATCACGCAACTCTGGGGTTTCAATAGTGGAAACAGAGCCTAACTGAAATAATCAAAATACCCCATGTATAAATTGAAATGCTACTCTAAAAAATGTGTATCTGATCACATTCCCCAAAAAAAAAAAACATTTGGTACCAGCACATACATGTAATTTATCAGTGACATGTCACATTCCTCTTTTAATGTTTCCAATTAACTATGTATTGGGCATGGGCTTAATATGTGACCAACATTTTTCATGAATAGACTGACAATAGTTGCAACATTTTAACAATAAACATGTATTTTTAATCTATATAGATAACTTTTCTGAATGAAATCCTTCTTTAACATTCACTCTCCACCTCATCTCTCAGACTCGCTGAATATGGAATGCAAACATAGCACAATGCTTGTGGTGGTGAAGGCATGGTTGGCGGTTTGATCCCCCTTTTTACTTGAAGCAAAATAGCAGATTCATGCAAGCGGGTAAGTACCTCTGTGTTCTGTGCTAAACAATACTTTGTATAGGAGGAATCACTCAAATAGTAACTTGTCCTTGTCCAAATCCGCGATTCAATTCTCTTAAAACACCACACACAGATGAGTATCCTACTCTGTCCCTCTCACCTGCCCACATTAGCAATGCTCACCTACATGGCAGGATCATAAGACATATATCGACTAATCAACAATCCATTTGCATTCAGAAGAAAAAAAAAAATTATACTCTAAATTGAAATTCCAAGAAAACAACAAACAAAAAACACATAAAATGTAAGCATTTCTCTCTGAGCAGATGGAAGAGCATTACCTATACTAAGAACATCTTTCCCTTAACTAATAATCAGTAATTCACCTTTTAATCATTTAACACTACCAACAAATAGTATGCTGATAGTATTAAAACTAAGAGAGGGGGAACTTACCTTACACATATAGGCTCACACAGATCTATCTACTGCTAGCCTAAAACTGGCTGTAAAAATGTTACTTCCTCATTGGGTTTGGGGTTGCTTCCATTGGATGGGGTATTTTGGCCCTTGATGTTGTTGGGTTTTGGGAGGGTTGTGTAACTTGTGTGGTGTTTTATTCAGGTATGTCATATGGACATTGGTTTCTCCAATGACCCAATTCCCTACAGTTAAAACAACCTCTTTGTGAGGGCCGTGTCCTGGGGAAACCATTGCCTCGACCTTTTCCTCTCCCTCTGCCCCTACTTCTATTCTGCTGTGTACAATTCCCAGGGTGGGACTGCTGCTGTTGTGGCAGTCCTCCCTGGAAGTGTGCACCTGGACCCTTCAGTATATCAAAACATCCTGCTGCATCCTTTTCTGTGAATTCCGGTATGGTCTTTGTAGGCCAATCAGAAATAATTTGCTTAACCATTAAACCATGTTGTGGTTTTAGGTTACTAATGAAAGTCTGAATCGTCAAACTATGCATATCCTGTAGTATTGATAATCTAGCTTCCTGTGTCCACACAGCCATAAATCTTTTCCAAAATTCTAAAACACTTTCTCCTGACTTTTATTTACAAGCTATGGCAGTAGGAAGGGAAGTTCTTATTTTAAAGGCATTTTTTAATTCCGCTTCTAATTGATCCTTTGGAACCAGTAAGGTGCATATTGTAGCCAATTTTCACCACCCTTTCTCGTGTATTCCATGTCTCACTGTGGCTATCCCTGACCAGGAAAAGCTTTCTTATCCCTGGGATGTAAACCTTTTACCATATCCATGTGAAACTCATTGAATGAATGATTTATATAGCGCTGCAATTGCGAACTGAATCGCCTCAAGGCGCTCGATCAGCCTGTGTTGTCTAGCTTCTTAGAGGTAGGTCTTGAGTTTTTTCCTGAACGCCTAATGGTTTTCTTCCATGCGGATGTAAGTCGGTAGAGCGTTCCATAGCCGTGGTCCATGGACTGTGAATCTTCGTTCTCCCTTTGATTTGTAGAAGGATTTGGGAATGAGGAGGAGGTTTTGGTTAGATGATCGAAGACTGCGGTTGGGTGTGTAGTGTGCTATCTTCTCGCGTAGGTATTGAGGAGCGTTTCTTTGTATGCATTTGTGGGTGAGGCAGAGGGTCTTCAATGTAATCCGATTCTTTACGGTTAGCCAATGTAGGCTCCTCCGGGCGGTGGAGATGGATTCCCAGGGCTTTTTTCCCATTATCAGTCTTGCCGCCGTGTTTTGAATGAGTTATTTGCTCCATCTCTGGGGAAAGGGTATGTACTAACCGAAGCTTCTGTCCAGCCCGCCAAATTAGAAACCCAAGGATTTATAAATTCATAATCATTACCACAAACCCTGGCTACATAATCTTTACAATTTTCCCTGGGTTTAGGGTATGAGGGAGGTTCTTTACTATGTATTAAAACAGTGACAGTGAGAGTATGCCTGTCTTAGCTTACAGGCCTCCTTCTCCCACACAAACAAATTATCTTATACTTCTAATATTTCTTATACTTTATGAGAAAGAAAGAAAAGCGAAAGTAGGTATAATCCTCATTAACTATTTCAGCTCCTTCCCCAAAAAGAACTGTACAGTACTGTATTATTCAATTAAGACCTTCTCAGAGGTACTTTTAGGCAGACTTTCTGTCAGAGAACTCACGTTACCCATGCCCGTCTTCGTTCAGCAGGAGTGAATCCTCACTCTGCGGGTGCCAGTACCCATGCGCAGTTTCCCCAACGGAACCGAACGAGCTCTGGAACGTGCGGGCGTACCCGCGTACCAACGCGAACGTGTGCGCATCCTCGCATTCCAATACGAACGGGTGCACGCACTCGCACGTCAGTGCGAACGTGTATGCGCAATCGCGCACGGACGTTCACCTCCACCAATCCCAGCACAGGGCGCCCTATATAAACAGGGCCTTCACATGGTGTCAGTGCTGGATCGTCTTCAGTCTGTGTCCTGAATTCCTGCCTGTATCACCTGTTACCTTGTTCCTGATCTACCCGGCTTCCTTGGACTACCCTCCTGGATCACCCCTACTTATTGGCTGCCACTACTAAACTGACCTCGGCTCGGATTCCTTGACTACGGCTCTGCTCTTTGATTTTGTACCTCATCACCTGCCTGTTGCCAACCTCTGCCTACTCTTGACCACGAACTTGCCTTCCGCTTTTGTACCTCGTTTGCCAGCCAGTTGCCGACCCCTGCCTGTCTTGACGTCGCAGTGCCTATACCCACCTGTTCGGCCATCACTGGATATAGTCTTGGTTACCAACCTCTACACCTGCCTTCCAGAAGAACCGGTACCTCCAAGCACCAGTCTCCCAGCCGCAGGCACTTGCACCCTTTCGTGCCCCAGCACTCCCTGTTCCCACCACCAGGGGTGTTGGGACCGGAACCGTGCACGAGGCCACCCCCAGCATCCAGACTCCGCTGTAAGGTACGTGACACTTTCCCAGCTGGAATCCCCTATACTTTCAATGGCGGATATTCCCAAAGGCGTGGTTTGTATGCCTCTTCTACACAAATTTAGTTTGAGATGAAATTAAAATCAGAGCTAAGGCAAGAGGAATAGTCTTGTCTAAAAGACAAATGGGTCCTTCTTACAAAAAGTGATTATTTCATCCCACCGCTGCCACCATCTGAAGCAAGTAATACCGCCACCCAGGTGTACTTCAGATAATGCAGGATAACTTTCAGTGACCCCCGATACAGTGAGAAATTAAATGAGACACAGAAACAGATTGGAGTGTGTTCATAAGATCTCTGATCTTTACTGAATACTACCGTGGCTTATATGCAAAAGAAAGAAGGGAGGGGCTGTGTTTTAATGCATATGTTTCTAAAAGTTATACAAACTCCAGTACTTTCTTATCATGATTAAAACTGCTGAATTTAGTTTAACAAGAACTAGTTGATGATTTTGCTTATACAACAGGCTGCTTGACTAGATAACAAGAAATAGCTAATGACTTTGGTTGACACAAATTCGGCTTAACCACAATATCTCATAGGGTGTGTTTCTATGCAAACTGTTAGATAAGCTAATAATGTCAAAACACATATTGAAAAGTTAATTTCTATTATAATACAATGGAGTCATTTATACTTCCTATTACACTCTCTATCTCCAATCTTATCAACGTTTATAAAAACGTTTTACTTTGTATCTCTCTCTCTCCCATCTGATCAATGTTTATAAACAATGTTACTTTGTATCTGTCTCCCGTCTGATTAATGTTTATAAACAATGTTACTTTGTATCTCTCTATATCCTGTCTGAAAAATATTTGTAAATAAATTGCTTTCTACCTCTCTATCTTACATCTGAACAATGTTTATACTAAAGCAGCTACTAAAGCTGCTGTATTTACACAGGAACTCCCGGCTGTCATTTTGACAGCCATTAGTGGCAAATGAGATAGGAGAACAGCAGCGAGGAAGAAGGACAGGATGTACTACACACAAACACTGTTTACTCTCAGTGCATAAAACTGGATGGACGCTTTTACAAAGCTGCTAAAAGCTGGACGAAAGCTCTGCAAATGCTTTGTAAAAACTTGCTGTACACATTGTTCTTATACAAGCTGCACTGGGAGAAGGAAAGGGAGGATCGGATTATTGTCTCTATGGGCAATACTGACAGTTCCACCCTCACATTTGGGTAAGATCTGGTCTGTACTGGGCCACTTAATATCTTATCACAGATATCCATTACCGATGGGTTCCTGGCAATCAATAGTACAGCCTGTTTTACAGCACTTCTTTGTCCCGGGACAATCCGAGTCTACGTTACAACCACTGGGGATGGGCAAACAAACTGCAGGGATATTAACCACAGGACAGGTGCCCGGTTTCTCCACCGCTGCAGGAAAAACACATTTCTCATTATTATTATTTTTACAGGTAGTTATATTTACCTAGCGCTTTACAGATACATTGTACATTCACATCAGTCCCTGCCCTCCAGGATATAATAAGGCAATAACTGTCTATACTGAAAACGAGTCTTTACAACCACTTTAAGCCTACCTAAAACTCGCATTTCTTTGGACATCGGGTGCTCTTTCCTTCTTTTTCAAGTCTACAAGCGGAAATGACTGTAAGGCCGAATCGGGAAAGATAGCAACCCAAGCGTCAAAAGAGTTCACCGCCACCATCCACCGTTGGGCATAACCTACTGGAAATGGATTTCTTCCTACTCACCCACACAATTTCCCATCCATTACCAGTGACTGATCCAGTCAGTCCAGCGCGGTCTCCAGCACAAACCAGTTACCACTGTAGCTTGTGTCACTGCTTCTACTTCTAAGCCCCTCCATCAGTTTGTCTTTGCTCATCCCAAGACCATAGCAAGGGTGTTATCCACTTACAGTTTGACTCCTACAAATGTGTCTTTATTCTACATGGTGGAGAACCATTAAGGTAGGATGACACCTTTATTTGGCTTTCTATTGGCCATGGGAGTTAGGTGAAAATGGGACATGTAAAGCGAGCCTAAAGCGGAACTTCACCCAAAAGGGGAAGATCCTCTCTTCCTCCTCTTCCCACCCCCTCTTCCTTTACATTTGAC
Organism: Lithobates sylvaticus; assembly: GCA_028564925.1. Taxonomy (NCBI): domain Eukaryota; kingdom Metazoa; phylum Chordata; class Amphibia; order Anura; family Ranidae; genus Lithobates; species Lithobates sylvaticus. The sequence goes on along the minus strand of CM053028.1, from coordinate 547,061,345 downwards.
ACTTTTTTTGAGGGGAGGGCGGTTACCTGATTTTGACAGGTATCCATTCCTCCACTTCTGGTCAGATTGCAATGTCTGCCAGCGACCATGATTGCTCCTCAGAGAGCCAGAACGAGGATCTTTCAATGTGAACAGACAGATCCCCATTCTGTCAGGGAAGTAGAGAGAGATCTGCTGTTCCTAGTGATCAGGAACAGCGATCTTTCTCCTCCTCCAGTCAGTCCCCTCCCCCCACAGTTAGAAACACCTCCCTAGGGAACACTTAACCCCTTGATCACCCCCTAGTGTGAACCCCTTCCCTGCCAGTGACATTTATACAGTAATCAGTGGCTATTTTTAGCTCTGATCGCTTTATAAATGTCACTGGTCCCAAAAAAGTGTCCGATCTGTCTGTCGCAATGTCGCAGTCCCGCTAAAAATCGCTGATCACCGCCATTACTAGTAAAAAAAAATGTATATAATAAAAATGCCATAAATATATCCCCTATATTGTAGACGCTATAACTGTAGCGCTGACATTCTTGCTTATTAATGTGTGTTTGCATGTTATAATCAAAAGTCTATGGACATATCTCTGGCTTAGTATTTGGCGCCATCTAGGGGACAAATACTGATGGTAAACTTAAATGATTATTGCTTTTAAAAGCACAAAGACTGGATACAGGAAGTGACTGTTATTTACATTGGAAGGTTGACCTTTCTACCCAGGATGCTTGGTGACCTACCCAGGTACACCCTCTCTAACAGTGCATGCTGGGTAGGACATAAAAGGAGCCTGAGCGGCCATTTTAGGTCTCTTGGGATAGCATGGCCTGCCTGTGAGGAGCTGTGAGGAGGCCTCCCGGAGGAAGCGGCCTATAGCCATTGCAGAACGCAACCCTGCTCGTTTGTGTGAGTGACCTGACGGTGCCAGAGACACAGTGACCGGATTGGAGAGATCCAGAGACACTCATTTGAGCATTGGAGGACCGGGTTCAACCAGCGTAGCGGAGCAGAGTGACGGAGCCAGCTGACAGAGAAGCAAGCTGCAATCACCGGACCAAAGCTACCATACAGAGCTCTGATCCAGTTGGTGAGCGGGTTGCGGCCCACAGTTTATTAACTTTGCACCTAGGCAAACTTCTATACAGGCCTCGCTGGGATTCATAGTCCTAAGGAGGAGGAGTATAATGACTGACACTAGGCAGGCATGAGGCCTATCTGCTTTGCATCTCAAGCCTTTTAATATAGTTACTGAAGTTATACCAGGAGCATCTTTAACTCAATTTGATTTACTTTAACCCCTTGGATTACAAATCATAAAGAATTATTCTAGCTAGCAAAGATCAGAAGACTAAAGACTAACTACTTCAAGTAAGATCTCACTCATAGCTATAAAAAGTAGGGGGTGCTCCCGTGTATTTATATTTTTTGAAATTGTTATACTAATATTCATTGTGCTGTAATTCTATGTTGGGATGACAGCACAATTACTGTAATCACCTGTTTGAAAATATATTTACAGTAAAATATATTTTGGTTAAGTACCCAGTTGTGTGAAGTGTTGTTTTCTCCCAGCAGGTGGAGCCAGTGGATCCTGAGGTTACAATACAGGTATATTGTATTATATTATATTGTACTGTATTGTATTGCACCACAGCTGTGTCAAGGGGACTGAGTCAGGTTAGTGGGGTTTATCAGCAGAGTGCAGGCCCAAAATCAAACCAGCAGCTCCTTCGGGGGTCAGTGCTACATAACGTTTGCACAAACCAATCAATGTACATGTACTTATTGCATTTTTTTTTACCAAAAATATATAGAAGAATACATTTTGTTTTAAACTGATGAAGAAATGTTTTTTTTTGGGGGATATTTATTATAGCAAAAAGTAAAAAATATTGTTTTTTTTTCAAAATTGTCGCTCTTTTTTTGTTTATTGCAAAAAAAAAAAAAACGCAAAGATGATCAAGTACCACCAAAGGAAAGCTCTATTTGTGGGGAAAAAAAGGAGATCCATTTTGTTTTGGGTACAGTGTTGTACGACCGCCCAATTGTCAGGTAAAGCGACACAGTGCCGTATAGCAAAAAATGGCCTAGTCATTAAAGGGGTAAATCCTTTCCGGGGCTGAAGTGGTTAAGGTTACAAGGATGTTATGAGCGCTCCTTTCAGAGATCTAACAGAAATGATCCCTACGCTTCCATGACTTCCTTCCAACAACTAGGTTTACTTTCTGCCTTGAAGAGGAAGGGAGGTATCTGGGTAAATGTTGTCAGTGTGGTAAGTGTGGATTGGCTACATATACCACACACTTACCCCTTCTCTGTCATTCTGAATAAAGAGGACTTACAAATTATGTACACCTTTTCCTGTCATAGTCTTGTTTAATCTTCTCCTGCAACCAACTTGTTAAAAAATGTTGTATTGTATGATTAAAAGGGTGTCTTTGGAGGCAGGAGGGGTGACTTTTGGACTCTGGTATATGGACGTCATGTCAGTCCTGTGCCTCCTACCTTTGGTGCCTGTGCATATATACTGGCAGCCAGAGAGGCAGCACTTTTGTTTGCCTTTACAATCCTGGTCAGTGTTGGATTGATGACGCTCCTTGGGTATCTCCTGCAGAGAGCAGGGGGCCATGGGTATTGGAAATCTGGGACATGATAACAGCAATGTGTAGGGTCATCTTATCTGTTTTCTTAATCCCCTTTCACACTGGTGGTCTGTTCGAGTCCACCTGCCCATGACCCTCCATTCTCCTCTAAGGAGTGGCGGGTGTAAGTGGACATAGGAGGAGTCTGAGGGGTATATATCCCTCCTCCTCCTCTGATCATGCCTCGACTCGTCTTCATGGTTACAGCTGACGCACGTCATTTCAAGATAATGAACAACTGCCAAATTCTGGAGTAGTGTCATCTCAACCAGTACCGACTGTGATAGTGAATACAGTGCCTCAAAATTCCCAATGGCCCTTGGTCCCCCAGACAAATCCAATAAGGGGCAGAGGAGGACAAAGAGGGAAAAGAGGGAGAAAAGCCAATAATTATGATAACAATTATGTGCAGGGCTCAAGTCCTGCGGGAACGCATGGGAACGGAGTTCCTGTACTTTTTCCACAACAGGAACTCAGTTCCCTTTAACAGCCGTGTCCTGCAAGACTTTGAAGTATGCGAGCTGTGTGGCAGGTGCTACACCAGCAGCTGCCGACCCAGCTCGCAATAGTAAGTCCCGCACACCTGACCATTCAGGCATTGCCAGTAGGGGGCCCCATGACAGCTTCCGCATTGATCTACCTGTCAATCACAGCTAGCTGACAGGTAGATCAGGTCCCTGCTGCTAAGAGATTGTATTTAGTCAGACCTCTCATGATGCGCTCCTCCCCGCCGGCCCCTTCTGATTTTCTGTCTCCTCGTCCCCGTCCCCCCCAGTCTCCTGCATACTTGCTCTGTGTGTCCCGCTGAATCCCCCCTCCTCTATCTTCAGTGCCATATGATGCGAGAACCCAGAGGAGGAGCACAGCTATTCTGCTCACAGGACATGCAGGGAGAGAGGAGATCTGAGGGAGGAACATCAGTTTGGGGTGGTAAGCTGAGCACAATACCTGGCAAAGTTTAATGCCAGGAGGGAAGTTTATGTGGAAATATGTGAAGGGTTGGAATAGCAGCGAGTGTGTGTTGGAGCCCTGCAGAGTTTGCAGCCCCCCAAGCTAACATACATCTCCTAAGCAGGAACACATCACTATCTCCCTAAGCATTCTGTCCAGATAATGTGCAGTTCATTTATGACCTTTCCGTTTAACCCTGTGTTATCCAAACTCTGTTCAATGAAAAGTGTAAACTCACCACATAAACACTCCTCTATATACAAAAGAAAATTCCCCAATAAAGATCAGAACATGATGTTCACATTTGCATGGAAGCACGATTGAATGAATGCTGATTATTCAGAGAATTACCGTATTTATGTTTATTGAGGATTGTATTTCCTTATGTACTAACAGTTAAGCTACGAAATAAACAATACGAAAATTGGAAGAAAAATACCACTTTTGAAGCGTTCGTGCATATGAGCGTATCATTTTTTTTTTTTGGTGGGTGAGTTGATCTTGGGTGGGAGTTCCCACACTTTTTTCCCCAGGACTTGACCCCTGATTATGTGACTAATAAACATTCAAATAAAACTAATAATGATGCACCTAATATGACCAATTTACAATATCAGGGCTCACAAAATAATACTAGTTATCAAGGACGGCGGGAACGTATGGTAATTTTAGTAAAAAAATAGAGGTCATTATAGCCCTTACCCTATAAAAGATCAATATCGGAACAATCAAGGGCCGAATGATCTTTTTCAGCAAGATACGGACTACTACCAAGCCAGTCCTCGACCTAACCAATATCCACATTATGAGGATAGGGACCATTGGAGCCCATATCCAATTCCCACATATAATAGATATGAGGGATTAAATCATTATAATGTGGATTCACCGAAACAAAGTAAGCCTTTTTTAAGGCGAGAAGGGAGGGAGGACGAAGGGGCCAGAGGGGAAAACGAGGACACAACAATCCCTCAGTGGACAGGTTAGTCCCCACAGAATGGGGATGGTGGAAGCCTCCACAATGGGAGCAACCACACAACCCATTAACAAAACAAAAAAACAAGACACAGAGGTAAGAGAGGGGGTTTTAGTAACCAAAAAAAGAAGACGCGAAACAGACTAGAAGGAATATATAATTTGTCAAAAATACAATTAAACGATAAGGAAGTTAATGTATCAAACGCAGGACTTAAATGCGCTGCTAACACATCTGGGAATAAATTTAAAGTTTACATTTATGTGCATAAGTACATAAGAAAAATTAACATGAAACTGTATTTTTTGGGCCTTAACCTTGACACTCATAGGAAGAAACATGATTATACAACCTTGGGTGTGGACAGCGGTCTCAAAAATAAGTCCTTATTTAATCCACCCCAACCCGCAAATAAACATGTAAATGTGTTTAAGAGGATGGTTTTGAAGGATGTAGAAAAACTGGTCCCAAAAAAACAAGTAAATCCTAAATATATTGAAGAAGGCCTCAGATCATTGGAGGCAAGGAAATAAGTGATTTTAAGACCTGATGACAAAGGAGGTGGAGTCGTCATTTTGGATAGTACATATTACCATTCTCAACTGTCTGATATGTTATCTGATGAAAATAACTACACACAATTGATTAGGGACCCCGCTAATGATTATCGTAGAGATTTGACAAATTTGGTTGATTATGGACTTAATATGCGGATATTAAATAAAAAAGAAAATACCGGTAGGTATTTAATCCTAAGTTTTAGTCGAGTACCAACTGTGTACACACTTCCTAAGGTGCATAAGGACCTGTGTAATCCACCGGCTAGGCCGATAGTGAACAGTATCAATTTCGTATCTGCCCATTTGGGACAGTATTTGGATCATTTTCTCCAACTAAGTGTGGCCAACACAAAGGCATACTTAAAGGACACTAGACAATTTTTACAACTTTTAAACAGTTTGAACATTCCAAGGATGGAAGATGTATTTTTAGTGACTGCTGACGTGGCATCACTATATACAGTGATTAATCATGATGATGGCTTATTAGCCCTAAATTGGGCCTTAAAGCGGTAGTAAAGCCGCTGAACTTTTTTTTTTTTTAACACCTGTAAAGGAAAAGGCATAATGAGCTAGTATGTACCGCATACTAGCTCATTATGAAATACTTACCTTAGAACGAAGCGTCGGTAACTCACCTGGTCCACGCCGAGGTCGCTGACATGTTGCCTCGGCGTGTCTTCCGGGTATTGCGACTCCAGCGATGTGAGTGGCTGGAGCCGCGATGTCGTCACTCCCGCGCATGCGCACGGGAGACTTCTTCCCGGCAGGGTTCGGACTCTGCCGGCCCTTCAGCCGAGAATCCCCCGTGCGCATTGCAGTCAGCGGCGCATTGCACGGGGAATATCTCCTAAACCGTACAGGTTTAGGAGATATTTTTTTTACCTACAGGTAAGCCTTATTATAGGCTTACCTGTAGGTAAAAGTTTGATTTTTGACTTTACTTCCACTTTAAGCAATAGAGATGATTTACCATTCACTCAACATAAATTTTTAGGTCTTGTTTTAGATTATTGTCTGAGTCACATTTATTTTTGGTATGGGGGCAAATACTACACGCAGAAAAAAGGAGTAGCAATGGGTGCGAAATTTGCACCTTCATTAGCTAATTTGTTCATGAGTGCATGGGAAGACAGATCTATATACAGAAATCAAAGAAAAGAGTTGCTTTTCTATAAAAGATATATAGATGATCTGTTCTTCATATGGGGGGGGTACAGAATCCTCCCTTGAGTCTTTTATTGCTGATCTTAATGACAACACGAATAACATTAAGCTCGACTGCAAATGGAGTCGTGAATCGATACACTATTTAGCCATAACAGTCATGTTATCTAACTATCAGCTGTCTACCAAATGTTATTTTAAACCAAGTGACAGGAATAGTTATTTATCAATTCATAGTGGGCATCACCCCACATGGTTAAAAAAACATCCCGAAAGGACAGTTCATGAGATTCCGTCGTAATTGCACACAGAATAATGACTATTTAGAACAGGTGCATATTTTGAAAGAACGCTTTGTGGAAAAGGGATATAATAGTGCCACTTTAATGAAAACGGTGAATGAAGTATATGTTATTCCCCAAGTTGAATGTTTAACCGATAAACCGAAACAAATCAATAATAAACATGAATGGGGTTTTATCACCGGATATCATGCCCAATACAAAGTAGTAGAATGCATTTTTTTAAAATACTGGCCACTATTAACCTCGGACAAAATGTTATCTAAATACATTGCAGAGGATCCAGTTTTTATTTATAAAAAAGGACGGTCCTTCGGGGATAAAATTGTGAAAAAAATTGTAGACCCTCCTCCCAGGCCCACTATGTTTTGGGACAATATGGGCTTTTTTGCTTGCCGCAGATGTATCTCTTGCAGACAAGTTAATACTAAATTAAGGGGTATTACTGAATTTCAATCCACATCAAACTGCAGAACATTTAAAATTAAAGATTTTATATCATGCATGACGACACATGTGGTCTATGCATTACAATGTCCCTGCAATATGATGTATATCGGACGCACTAAAGGCACCTTAAGTAAACGAGTGTCCGAACGCATCAATAATATAAAAATAGGATACAAAGACCACAGTGTATCCATGCATTTCAGAACTAAACACAATATCCTTCTGGACTTAAGTTCTGGGGTATAGAGAAATTGCATCCTGACTGACAGGGTTGCAATAAGGTCAGGGAACTGTCCAAGTGTGAGACCAAATGGATATTTCTGACTGACACATTAAGTCCAAAGGGTATGAATGTGGAACTAGATTTAAATTGTTTTATTATCGATTTTTAACCTTTTTATTTGATATTTATTTTTTCGATAAATGATAGAATAACCAGCTAATTTTATTCTTCTTATAAATAATTTCACAGGGACAAAAAATGTTTATAATTAATGATTTACAGAAGGTTATAATTATAATATAATTTTTGGGCGGTCATGGTATGCACATAAGTAATTTAATACTTTATAAATCGCATGGTCATGTGACTTTGTAACAATAAGGTGCATCACACAGCTGTTACATGATGTGTACTTACTGCTTGAGGATAATGATACATTTAATTTCTTCTGTATAGTGATACATTGTACACAATATATTGCCATCAGATAACTAATGTGTTTTACAATGCAAGTAAAGTAGTGTCGCACGACTATCACCTCTATTGATGGGAATTTATGGCTAATTTTTTAAGTACATTAACAGAAAAAATAAGTAATGAAAGCAATACAAAAAATATACATTCTTTTTCTACATGCGATGTAAAGTGTTATATATAATATGTTTAATATGCATTAATGGATACCCCTTATTTTAATATTTTTATATTTGAATTAGGGCTGGGTTGCATATTCTCATATATATTTAAAATGAAGGAGTAATATATGTTTTACTATTATTATGATCTTTGTTGATGTGCATTAAAATATACATACATAGCCCGATCTTGATCGATCGCGTTCAATTTGACATTTACGTTCACCTTAATAATGCCGACTAAGATCTGTTCTGGTTTTAGATTTTAGGCTGCGCTTTTTAAATTTTGTTTTAAATTGGTTTACAGACAGCGTATGGTTCACATATTTACAGCTTTACTAGATTGATAGGATGCTGGTAAAGCTGTGTAAATTATTATAATATACAAACGATCTGCCGTGCATTGCAGCATTAGCTGTAGACTACAGACAGTAACTGACGAGCGGAGTGCACCATCACTAGTACACGTGACCGCTGGGGGCGTGTCTCCAGCGGTACAGTGTACTGAATATGGAGATGAGCGGAGTGCGCTGGAGCACTAGTACACGTGACCGCCGGGGGCGTTCCTCCGGCGGCATAGTGTACTTAACATGGAGAATTGTGATGCGTAGCCACGCCCTCTGACAAAAGTAATGAGGGCGTGGCTACGCACCCTAAGTTGATTGAGACCCAGCTTGCCTTCCGGGAACACCGCAGGAGCGGTGTCAGGTCAGATGAGTCTGCGCGATTGACACTAATATTTTTACTTGCTTTTACATTAAGGATAATATTGTGAGTGTTTTATTGTGAGAAACATATTATAAATAAAACTGAGTTGTACAGGATCACACTATGTTGGCTTTTTTTATCTGGTTATGAGTCCAATTTAGTTGAGAGAAACCTAGCAATCTGATATTGTGTATTTGTGGATTTGATAAGTGTGTGAACCAGCTGAGTCTGGTAAGTAGGATACCTTCAGGAATCTGCACACATGGAATTTACTTCACGCAAGAGTCACCATTTAAGCCTGCTTGTATATGCTTGTATATGGTTCCATTTTTGGCACCTCTGCACTTTATTGAACTTTTCATATGGAAATGTTTACATTCACTGAAAGTTTCATATTTAATTAGTCTGGATTCGCAGACAGTGTACTTTGATGTGTAAAAACACCGAAGGATATTATTAATTTTTTAAAGCGCTCCTAGTGTTTTAGATAAAGTGAATTTTCCATTTTTTTCTGTGACACACTAGTCAATATGATGTTTTTGTCGTTTATATTTAAATTCTCTAGGAAGAGGACCAGATTGCCCTGTTCTCCATTCCACAGGATGAAGATATCATCAATATATCTTTTGAAAATAATCAATTCGCTTGATGTCTTAAAAAACTGCTTCTTCTTCCCACTGTGCCATAAACAGGCCTGCCACGCTGGGAGCAAACGTTGCTCCCATGGCAACTCCTGTTTTTTGGTAATAATCATTTCGGTTATACCAGAAGTAACTATTTTTGAGACAAAAATCTAAACTTTTGACCAAATATTTCCTTTGGACGCAAGGCAATATAGTATATTTTCTTAACCCACATTTTACAGCTTCACATGCTTGGTGGTGAAAAATTACAGTATACAATGAAGAAACATTGGCCATGATCCAAGGTCCTTCCGTTTTCGGGATCTCTTCTATAATCTGTAACATGTGTTTGGTATCCCTCAAGTATGCACATGTTTTTTGTACTGCTGGTTGTAGAAAATTGTCAATATATCGACCCATTCTGGCTGTAAGGGAATCAATCCCATTGACTATTGGCCTTGGGGTGGGTTAATTTTATCTTTGTGCATCTTCGGTACAGAATATAGAATTGGTGTGCGACATGATTCTGGTGTTAAAAATGTTGCTTCCTTTTTACTGAGTATGTCCCTTTTGTGGGCCAAATGTACTATTTGTTCCATTGCCTTCCTACATTTAAACATGGGGTTGCTTAATAGTCGATTATATGTACTTTCATCCTGTAATAATAGATTCATACTCTCATGGTATTGTGCTTTAGCAAGGACCACGATGCTGCCACCGTTGTCTGCTGGTCGGATGACCAGATATTTCCTTTTGGTCAATTTGCGAATGCCACTTTTTATATATTTGGGTTCTTCCTTTTTTTTCACCTTGAGGTCCTTCAAGTCTTGTAGGACCAATCTCTTAAATACATTGATATGTTTATTGTCCTTCAATGGAGGGTTAAAAATAGATTTGTTTCTCAACATACTGGGGGTCATTTACTATAGCGCCGAAAAATGATCCTGTAGTCCCAGAAAAGAGCGCCCAATTAAGACTTCAACTCTCAAAAAATGGGCGCTAATGCAAATGGAAAGCAGTGCTATTGCCAGCAAAAATGCCTGTCAGATCACATATGCGGGAATAGTGGAAGTCATTGGGGCTCCAACCTGCAAAATCCAAAGTTCTCACTGAAAGCTTATATGCAAGTTCTTTGCCATAAAAAGTGTATGGGGACCTGGGTCCTGCCCCAGGGGACATGTATCAATTGGAAAAAATGTTTTTAAAAATGGCAATTTTTTCAGGAGTAGTGATTTTAATAATGCTTAAAGTGAAACAATAAAAATAAATAATTCTTTTAAATATTGTGCCTGGGTGGTGTAGTATGCCTGTAAAATAGTGCACCTCTCCCGTGTTTATTACTGTACTACAGCAAAATGACATTTCAAAAGGAAAACATTTCATTTAAAATTGCTTGCGGCTGTAATGAATTGCCGGTTCCTGGCAATATAGAGTTAAAATCAAAGAAAAAAAACTATGTAGGTTCCCCCCACCAGTCCATACCAGGTCCTTCAAGTCTGGTATGGATATTAACAAATTTAAGACCGGGCCTCTTTTTTGGATGTGGTGTTTACAAGTTAAAAACATTTTTTTGCTAGAAAATTACTTAGAACCCCCAAACATTATACTTTTTTTTCTAACATCCTAGAGAATAAAATGGCGGTCGTTGCAATACTTTCTGTCACACCGTATTTGCGCAGCGGTCTTACAAGCACACTTTTTTTTAATTAAAAAATAAGACAACAGTAAAGTTAGCCCAGTTTTTTTTATATTGTGAAAGATAATGTTACGCTGAGTAAATTGATACCCAACATGTCACGCTTCAAAATTACGCCCGCTCGTGGAATGGCAACAAACTTTTACCCTTAAAAATCTCCATAGACGACATTTAAACAACATTAAAAAAATTGCATGTTTTGCGTTACAGAGGAGGTCTAGAACTAGAATTATTGCTCTTGCTCTACCGATCGCGGCGATACCTCACATGTGTGGTTTGAACACTGTTTTCATATGCGGGCGCTACTCATGTAAACATCCCTTGTAATAGAAAAAAAGCATGACAGGACCTCTTAAATATGAGATCTGGAGTCAAAAAGACCTCAGATCTCATATTTACACTAAAATGCAATAAAATAAAAATAAAATTTAGTGATTTAAAAAAAAGGAAAAATGAAATGGCCCTTTAAGAGCTATGGGCGGAAGTGACGTTTTGACGTCGCTTCCACCCTACAGTGTCATGGAGACGGGTGGGGGCCATCTTCCCCTCACTCGTCTCTATGTCAGCCCAAGGGACAGATGCGATTGCCTCCGCCACTGCCGACAGCTCCAGTTAGCGGTGGAGGGCACCATATCGCAGCGGGAGGTGGGCCTTTCCTGCCGCCGATAAAAGTGATCTTGCGGTGAATCTGCCACAGAGACCACTTTTATCTTGTACCGGACCGCCGGCCGAACACGGGGATACCGGGGTTATGGCAGCTAGCTGCTGCCATAACAATGATATCCGTCCCCAAAGTAGGGACGTACATTGGCGTGCCGTGGTCCGGAAGTGGTTTAGGGGAAATCCACGCCACATTTTTTTTTTTAAAATGGTGTAGGGGTCCCCCAAAATCCATACCAGACCTGAAGTCTGGTATGGATATTAAGGGGAACCCTGTGGCAAAATTTTTAAAAAAAATGGCGTAAGGGTCCCCCCCAATATCCATACCAGACCTTTATCCAAGCACGCAACCTGGCAGGCCACAGGAAAAGAGGGAGGGGGCGAGAGAGCACCCTCTTGAAATGTACCAGGCCACATGCCCTCAACATGGGGAGGGTGCTTTGGGGTCCTCCAAAGACACCTTGTCCCCATGTTGATGGGGACAAGGGCCTCACCCTCACAACCCTTGCCCGGTGGTTGTGGGGGTCTGCGCGCAGGGGGCTTATCGAAATCCCCCCCATGTGAATGGGTATCAGGTACCCCTAAACATTCACCAAAAAAAAGCAGTAAAAAAGACAATAGCTGTTTTTTGACAATTCCTTTATTAAAAATGTCTTCTTCTTCCCCCCGCTTCTTCCTCCATCTTCCTCCACATCTTCCTCCAGTTTCTGCACTGATGTCAATAAAAATCGTGCCCTGAAGTCGCCAAAAAGTAGTTGCACAAACTACTTTTGGAAATTGCGGCGCTGCACCAATTAGAATGGTGCAATTGCCACCGATATGACATGTCAATTGCACCAATGTGAACCAGGGCTGACACATACAACACTGCCTATCCACCAGCTGAATTCATTACCTGCAATTCTCCAGAGCTGTTATATATAAAGATTCCACCTTTATCATTTACTTGCAGGTGTGCTAAAGAGCTTATTTTTTTTGGTGCACAAATACATATAGAAATGATAAGATATAAAAGATCTTGCACTTCCCCAAAACCACCACCGCAAAAACGAATTAAAAAGAAGAAAAGAGGAAAAAAAAAAAACAACAAACAAGTCAATAATGTACTTTTATTTTGCCAGCAGAAACAAAATTATGTACATTCATTTACTAGCTTCAAAAAAATTTCTACAGGATATAAGGTGCTTCATTTAGCAAAACAGTTAGCAATTGGGTTTTAAGGGCCCTGCTCATAGGAGCTTACAATCTTTGTCTAAACCTTAGAGTGGACACAGCCTTACTTTCAGTGTATAACGGGCAACACATCACATTTTTATCTGCAAGATTAGAGAAACATTTCTGTGTACATGATTAAGCAATGATATCAAAGAGTAGAAGGTCAACACATGCTCCCAAAAAATGTTTGTATGGTCAGACAGGAACAATACAAACACAACATTGACAGCGTGGCCACATAAACCAACATTTGAGTGAAAAAATGCACAGGAATTTCAGCAAACAAACAGCCCTAGTTGGGCGTTTGTCAATAGGCACAATATCATTCCTTCTCCCAACAAATCACAGCAAAAAAACTGGCCTTCTCAGGCCACACGAACCCTCCCTACTGCAGCCCTTTATATAAGATAGGTTGTATTGTTAGCACACTGACACACGCCCAATAGAAGTACACGCCCACCAGTATCTATCAATCTGTCTCTTCATGTATGTCTAAAGTGATTCCACCTGATGGGCAGGAACACATAATATTATTTGCAACTGTGTTAGCCATTGGCTATGTGCATCAAATCTCTAACTACAGGCCAAAGATCGAAGTCCATTTGCATGCACATAAACAAAGCAACAGTTTTCTAAGCATATGTACCTGTGCAGTGTAAACCCTTTAATTTTACATGTCCAAGTGCCTGGGCATGATTAGTGCTAACAAACATTAACATCAGTCCCTGGCTGCAATGAGCGTCTAATCTAAAGTCCAAAATGAACTTTCTTACATTAGAATAGAGAAACTAACTAAAGGAAGTGGACTTTGTAGGCACAAAAGTACATACAGTGGTGTGAAAAAGTGTTTGCCCCCTTCCTCATTTCCTGTTCCTTTGCATGTTTGTCACACTTAAGTGTTTCGGAACATCAAACCAATTTAAACAATAGTCAAGGACAACACAAGTAAACACAAAATGCAATTTGTAAATGAAGTTGTTTATTATTAAAGGTGAAAAAAAATCCAAACCATCATGGCCCTGTGTGAAAAAGTGATTGCCCCCCTTGTTAAAACATACTATAACTGTGGTTGTCCACACCTGAGTTCAATTTCTCTAGCCACACCCAGGCCTGATTATTGCCACACCTGTTCACAATCAAGGCCAAATACTAATTCACGGTAAGACATTTATAATTAATTTAGTTTTTAAAAATATCTTTCTTATGCCTTAATTTAGGCGTTGTATTCATGCTAACATTCTATAACTATTTGTATACATATATATGATCCATTGGTTACGTAAACCGGCTTAAAAACTATATATATTACATATATTGACTAAACCTCACTACACAGCTGTATATATTTATATAAATGCCTAGGCGGTCCCTACCTTTCAGCTTTGTTCCTCGCTGTGTATCTGGCTTGCTGCTTGCCTCTTCCCCTGTTCGCTGCTCCCCCCTCCCCGCTGTGCCCATGGCCTTCTTTCACGGGCATTGGTCTAGACACTCCATATTACAATAAAATTATATTTTTCCTTGTTTTAATATTGTATGTAAAAATGTGCTAGTTATTATATGTTGTTAATCTGTGAAATTTATTGTGATATATATTATCATAGAATCAATCGCTCCTGAGGAAGCGCTAATTTCAAAAAGCGCGGAACATGTCGAGCAAAATCCTCTGATAGAAAAAATGGACCCCCACATCAGCATCACCCCAGATCTACAGGACTATCTTTATACATATTATCTGTGCTAGTAACTAATAACTCGGTTCTGTATTATTCTGTATTAATACGTTGTACTACAAATGCTAATAGATCTTATTGTATGGGTGTTATTTAGCTGACGAGGAGGTTTGACATTCTTTACCACTTTGCTAAATATATTTTGAGCATATGTAATCGCTACTATACTGCGATTCGATATATATATATATTTTTAATAAAAATACCCTTTTTGATATTTTCTAGTATATGTACTTTTGTGCCTACAAAGTCCACTTCCTTTAGTTAGTTTCTCTATACAAATACCTGCGGGACGTTGGCACATTTTTACTAGGTATGGTCATACTATCACCATATGACTCTACCTTTTAAATACACAGAAAGTAAAATTTCTTACATTAGAGACTATTTCGACAGGAGACAAATAAAATGCCAGCATGTCTTTGGATTGTGGTAAGAAACCTACACAGAGAGAACATATAAACTTCAACACAAGCATTAGCATGTTGGGGAATTGAACCAGCAACCCCAGTGCTGCCAGACAGAATTGCTACCCACTTAGGCAGCAGGGAGCCTTACACATGTTCTTTACATCTCTGTGGTGTGAACCAGTCCTAAGTCCATAGCCATGCTCAGTGTCACAAGCAATATACAATATATTAGCCTAAGTATTGGGATGCCTGCCTTTAAACGCACATGAACTGTAATGGCATCCCAGTCTTAGTCCATAGGGTTCAAAATTCATTTGACCCACCCTTTGCAGCTATAACAGCTTCAACTCTTCTGGGAAGGCTGTCCACAAGGTTTAGGAGTGTGTCTATGGGAATGTTTGACCATTCTATCAAGTGCATTTGTAAGGTCAGGCACTGATGTTGGACGAGAAGGCCTGGCTTACAGTCTCTGTTCCAATTCATCCCCAAGGTGTTGAGGTTAGGACTCTGTCCAGGCCAGTCAAGTTTCTCCACCGCAAACTCACTCATCCATGGCTTTATGGACCTTGCTTTGTGCACTGGTCCAAATCATTTGGTGGAGGGGGGATTATGATGTGGGGTTGTTTTTCAGGGGTTGGGCCTCTTAGTTCCAGTGAAGGGAACTCTTAAGGCATCAGCATACCAAGACTTTTTGGACAACTTCATGCTCCCAAATTTGTGGGAACAGTTTGGGGATAGTCCCTTCCTGTTCCAACATGACTGCACAAAGCAAGGTACATAAAGACATGGATGAGCGAGTTTTGGGTGGAGGAACTTGACTAGCTGCACAGATTCCTGACCTCAACCCGATAGAACACCTTTGGGATAAATTAGAGGAGACTGCCAGCCAGGCGTTCTCATCCAAAATCAGTGCCTGGCCTCACAAATGCACTTCTGGAAGAATGGTCAAACATTCTCATAGACACACTAAACCTTATGGACAGCCTTCCTAGCCTGTTCTAGCTGCAAAGGGTGGGCCAAGTCAATTTTTAACCCTACGGACTAAGACTGGGCTGCCATTAAAGTCCATGTGTGTGTAAAGGTGTCCCAATACTTTTGACTATATAGTGTATCTGGCAAGATTGGTGGTGGAACCCTCCTAAACATAAATACTACATTAATGCCGCGTACACACGATCGGAATTCCAGACAGAAAAAGACTGATGAGAGCTTTTCATCGGAAAATGCGACCGTGTGTAGGATCCATCGGAATTTTGCTGGCCGAATTACCGACAGCAAAGAATTGAGAGCATGTTCTAAATTTTTCCGAAGGAAAAGGTTTCTATCGGAAATTCCAATCGTCTGTAGCCATTCTGACGTGCAAAATTCATATGCATGCTCGGAAACAATTCGAGTGTTATACGTCACCGCGTTCTTGACGGTCGGAATTTGGTGTGACCGTGTGTAGGCAAGACAGTTTGAGCGGAATTCCGTCGGGAAAACTGTCAGAGCTTTTTCCGACGAGAATTCTAATCGTGTGTACGAGGCATTAAATGTGGTTTTAGGACCTGGGAGATTAGACAACTTCTCTACATAAAGCAGCAAGTTTGTGATTTGAACCCAGACGCTCAGGGATGCTAAGCAGAAGTCCTAACCTCTAAGCCACGGAGCTGCCACATGTGAGAACCTCCTACACATAAATACACATAAATACTGCATTTCTTTGGACATACAGGTGGTGGAATTACATTACTCAAGAGTTATTCTTCTTAATTTATTCTGTGATATTTGCTGGTTCTTTGTGGGTGAGTGTAGAATAGTGATATTGCCCTCAACTTTTTGATTTCTGATGTTGGTACAGATATCACATTTTTTGGGCTCAAAATTATGATTATTTGGAAATAATAAAAAGCACAAAATATTGTGACTCATTTTAAATTTGCATCAACAATGGTATTGTTTGTGGTTTGTAAAGACACCTGTGTGAGTTTGGGTAAAGATTGTTGTGAGATGGAGAGTAACAAGTGAAAGTGACAGAGAAAAATATATTTTACCAAAACATCAAAACATTCTACTGTTGTGAATTTATGAAGAAATATATTTACTATTCAATGACAGAAATGTATAATTTCAAAAAGACACGTGAACTGTGAGGTCACCATAATTGACCTATAGAAGACCTCTAAGACACAGTAAACTTATGTATTCTAAATTACTACAACCATTCTATTCAAGGGGTTTTTACAAGCCTGTATTGAAGCCAGAAAGAAAACAGGAACAATGGTAGCCTTTTTCACCAAACAAAAGGTGTGTACTTATTTTTGTTGATTAGTTTGAGAAGGCCAAATTTATTAGTGTGTCATCACTTGGAGGTGGTCCGTGACTGGGAAGAATCCTTTGTGCTGAAGTAAAGACTGTTTGGACAATTTACAACCATCAAGAAAAAAGTCAATAAGCCAACACCTTGCCCGACAAAGCCTATTATGTGAAGTCCTAGGAAATTGTGTACACAGCTAAGCTATCAAAACATGTATTGGACTGCCCGTAGTCCATCTCAAAACATGATGTTACAAGTCAATTCAAAATATATATATATATATATTCAGAAGACAGTGAATATAAATCATTCAAACTCTATGTGATATGTATAGGTCACAAAAGAAAATATAATTTTAGTATCCGATGAGTTAACGAAATCGGTTATAAAATAAAATACATATGAAAATATAAGATTATTAATCAAATTGTTTTAGGAACAAATTAGTATTAAGACAAATAGATGATTATGATATGAATGTATTAGAATTGAACCATGTTTAGATAAACAAATATTGACTAGATACCCAAATTATATAAGTATCCAGATAGATACAAATTGTATGTGATGTTGATTGATATATATATATATATATATATATATAAACCTGTGTCCTTTTCAAATGGACTACATTTTTACAGATATACAATGATATGCATATATATCACCATATTATGCAAGTGATTAATCAATAATTTTTCTAAGTGTATTTGATAGTATGTGGTTAGTAGAATTCCCAAATACTCAAGATATAGATATTTTCACTAAGGTACAAATATACAATATAAAATAACATATATTAATGTTACAGAGCAGCCCCAAAACACATGTGGGACACCTGGTGGTTGAAGGTGCAATTACATTAAAAACATTTAGGCCAATAGGAAAGAGACACATACCTTTTGGGCTGAACATATTACAAGTTTTATAATCTTATTGTGTGAGAGGGTATTTAAGAAGCTAGAGAGATAGGGAAGAAAAGGGGACAGCTCAGGGGAACCTGAGAGCTCAGGGACCCACCCTGGGGGAAGGGACAATGGGAGAAACATCTTCCCAGATAGACTGACAGCCATGCCTGGAAATATACTTTAACCTCCAAGGAGATTCCTGAACCGGGTAGCCATCTTAAGTCCAGACTAATAGCCATTTTGGAATGGGTAAATATAACATGTTGATTTTGTCTGATATGTTCTCTTAATTATTGATATATTGAATATTCTAATATTGGTAATCATTCTCCAGAATCAATAACCGCCTTTTCATAGATTTTTCTCTAATATTCAAATTTTTTCATTATATATTACTTTTTGCATAATTACCAAATTTTATTGACAAACAAATGTCTAAATTATTTTCACATTGTTCAACGTTACTTACCTGCAGCATAGTAACGGCTGGGTGTGGGAAAAATACAGACATTCTGTTAAATTGTCAAGTATAAGGTTATTGATTCTACTGAAGAAGTTATTATGGTGATATTGTGTCCAAGGTACTACGCCAATTTTGAGGGTATTTCCATTAATTGTCAAATGTTCAAATAATGCAATCTGTATTTTAATTTCATGTAAATATTTGTTTTCTGTCAACCAATAAATGTGACTATTAAGTATGATCACTCGTCTCCGTGAACAAGTTTTGCATATATAGACTGTGTCATATAGATTGATCTTGTATCTTAAAAATATCTTCGTTAAAAATGACTTAATAAAAATGTGCGGGAAACTTTCCTTAAAAAAGCACAACACTACATTTTAGCATTCTTAACCACTTCCCACCGGCCACTGCACATGTACGGCCGGGTGGGCACTCTCTCCTTCGGAGTGGATGTTCAGGAACGTCCCTCAGAAGGAGCGGGATTGCGCGCGTTCCCGCTCAGCCGCGCGATCACGATGCGCTTGTGTCACCCGGAGACGGCACATCTTAGATCGGCAGGAGGGCTCTGTGATTGGCCCTCCTGATCACATAATGGCCGTGTCCAATCACGGCCGTCATGTGATGTAAACAAACAGCCGGTTGCCAGGTGATCGGCTCTCCTCTCCTCACGCGGAAGTTGTCGCTGAGGAGAGGAGAGCGGATAGCTGCAGCCGGCTGGTGATCAGTGAGTATGAGCGTTTTTTTACAGCTTTTTATTCACTGATCACCAGTCTAGTGTCACAATGGTAAAACATACATAGTAAACACACACGTCCCCAAAACACATGTCCCCAAAACACATGTCCCCACATAGTAATGATCCCCAAAACTCTTGTCCCCCACATATATAACAGTAAAATCACATGTCCCAATTATCATTTGCACACATATGTCCGTGATCACCTGCGCACATCTGTACAGGATCATTACACTTAACAGGATTTTTTTTACCAAAAACATGTAGCAGAATAAATTTTGGTTTAAATTTATGACAAAATTAGATTTTATCGGATTTCTTTTAAAATAGAATAAAGAAAATATGTTTTTTTTTTCCAAATTTCCACTCTTTTTTCGCTTTTATCGCAAAATAAGGAAAACGGAGTCGTGAATAAATACCACCAAAAGAAAGCTCTATTTGTGCGAACAAAATGATAAAAATGTCATTTGGGTACAGCGTGGCATGACCGCGCAATTCTTATTGAAACTGCGAGAGCGCTGAAAGCTGAAAATTGGTCTGGGAAGGAAGGGGGCGAATTATTATTTTTTTAAATGTCAGCAGCTACAAACACTGTAGCTGCTGACTTTTAATAAGGACACTTACCTGTCCAGCGATCCCGCGATGTCGGCCGCCCCCGAGGCCGATCCTTCCATCGTACATGTGAGTTTATGGGATAGAGGGTGGAAGTTTTTTTGGACTGCGCCATTTTGTGAAAGGCGAAAGACATTCACTGTTGGTGCCTAAGCGTGGGAGGAGCCTTGAAAAAGCCTGCGAGTTGCGCAACCAGTGGAACCAGTGGGAGGAGTTTCGGGATTCGTTTAGTTTCATATTGGAATTCGAAAAAAATTTGCCCGCATTTGAAAAAAATTCAGCCGCATTCGAAAAGAATATCAAATTAGAAAAAAAATTCTACCGCATTTGAATTTTTTTTTACCGAATTTGAAAAAGTAGACTATTTCATTCTATTTCTATATAACCATTTTCCAAAATTCGAATTTCGTATAGAATGAATTTGAATTGTTCAAATAGAAAAGATTAGAATAGAAAATAATAGAAAAGAATAGCATACAAAAACAATAGACCAGCATAGAAAAAAATATAATATAATAGAGTATATATATATATATATATATATATATATATAAACCCATCTTCCAAAATTCGAATTTCGTATAAAATGAATTTGAATTCGAATAGAAAGATTAGAATAGAATAGAAAAGAATAGACTAGAAAAACAATAGAACAGAATAGAAAAAAAAATATATATATATATATATATATATATATATATATATATATATATATATATATATATATATAAAATATTTTATTCTATTCTGTTCTATTGTTTTTCTATGCTATTCTTTTCTATTATTTTTAATTCTATTCCAATCTTTTCTATTCAAATTTGATTTCAGTCTATATGAAATTTGAATTTCGGAAGATGTTATATATATATATATATATATTATATATCTTTTCTTTGCTATTCTATCCTATTCTATTCTAAACTTTTCTATTCGAATTTGAATTAATTCTCTACGAAATTTGAATTTTGTAAGATGGCTTCTGAAATTCGAATTTCGTATGAAATGAATTCAAATTTGAATAGAAAATATTAGAATAGAAAAGAATAGAAAAGAATAGATTAGAAAAACAATAGAATAAAATATAATATATATATATATATATATATATATATATATATATATATATATATATATATATATTGTATTTTATTCTATTCTGTTCTATTGTTTTTCTAGGCTATTCTTTTCTATTATTTTCTATTCTAATCTAATCTTTTCTGTTCAAATTCTATTTCATTCTATATGAAATTCTAATTTCGGAAAAGGGTTATATATATATATATATATATATATATATATATATATATATATAACCATCTTCTGAAATTCAAAATTCATATCAAATGAATTCAAATTAGAATGGAAAAGATTAGAATAGAATAGAAAAACAAATAGAACAGAATAGAATAAAATATCATATATGTTCTATTGTTTTTCTAGTATATTTTCTATTTCTATTCTAAACTTGTCTATTCAAATTCAAATTCAATCTATACGAAATTCTAATGTCGGAACATGGTTTTATATATATATATATATATATATATTTTTTTTTTCTGATCTGTTCTATTTGTTTTTTTACAATGATATTCTTTTCTATTCTAATCGTTTCCATTAAAATTAGTTTTCATTCTATATTTGAATTTCGGAAAATGGTTTTATATATGGTATTTCTATTTCTATTCTAATCTTCTCTTTTCGAATTCCAATTCATGCTATATGAAATTCGAAAAATGTTATATATATATATATATATATATATATATATATATATATATATTATATATATATATATATATATGAATTTATTTATTTATTTATTTTATTCTGATCTGTTCTATTGGTTTTCAATGATATACTTTTCTATTCTAATCTTTTCTATTCAAATTCGATTTCATTCTATATGAAATTCGAATTTTGGAAAATGGTTATATATATATAACCATCCTCTGAAATTAAAAATTCATATAGAATGAATTTTAATTTGAATAGAAAAGATTAGAATAGAAAAACAATAGAACAGAATAGAATAAAATATTATATCTGTTCTACTGTTTTGTTTTTCTAGTTTATTTTCTATTTCTATTCTAATCTTTTCTATTCAAATTCGAATCAATATGAAATTCGAATGTCGGAACATGGTTTTTTATATATATATATATATATATATATATATATATATATATATATATATATATATATAATATTTTATTCTATTCTGTTCTATTGTTTTTCTATTTTATTCTAACCTTTTCTATTCGAATTTGAATTTATTCTATATGAAATTCGAATTTCGGAAAATGGTTTTATATATATATATATATATATATATATTTTTTTTTTTTTCTGATCTGTTCTATTTGTTTTTTTACAATGATATTCTTTTCTATTCTAATCGTTTCCATTAAAATTAGTTTTCATTCTATATTCGAATTTCGGAAAATGGTTTTATATATGGTATTTCTATTTCTATTCTAATCTTCTCTTTTCGAATTCCAATTCATGCTATATGAAATTCGAAAAATGTTTTATATATATATATATATATATATATATATATATATGAATTTATTTATTTATTTATTTTATTCTGATCTGTTCTATTGGTTTTCAATGATATACTTTTCTATTCTAATCTTTTCTATTCAAATTCGATTTCATTCTATATGAAATTCGAATTTTGGAAAATGGTTATATATATATAACCATCCTCTGAAATTAAAAATTCATATAGAATGAATTTTAATTTGAATAGAAAAGATTAGAATAGAAAAACAATAGAACAGAATAGAATAAAATATTATATCTGTTCTACTGTTTTGTTTTTCTAGTTTATTTTCTATTTCTATTCTAATCTTTTCTATTCAAATTCGAATCAATATGAAATTCGAATGTCGGAACATGGTTTATATATATATATATATATATATATATATATATATATATATATATATATATATATATATATATATATATATATATAATATTATATACCATCTTCTGAAATTAGAATTTATTATAGAATGATTTCATATTAGAATACAATATAAAATAATAGAAAAAATTAGACTAGAAAAACAAGAGAACTGCATAGAATGTAAATTATTTTAGTTTCCATTGTTTTGATATTTGTTATTTTCCAATCTATTCTCAAATTCAAATTTATACTATTTGCAATTTGAATTTCAGAAGACGGTCATATTTTAGCCTTGGATGGTTTTTCCGACGGAAGCTTGCTCAAGCTTGTGTTGCCTACACATGGTCACACCAAATTCTGACTGTCAAGAACGCAGTGACGTACAACACTACGACGAGCCGCGAACATGAAGTTCAATGCTTCCGAGCATGCGTCAAATTGTTTCGGAGCATGCATTGGAATTTTGGCATCGGAATTGCCACAAATGATCGGAATTCGTGATAGAAACTTTTTCCGTCTGAAAAACTGCGAACATGCTCTCAATCTTTTGCTGGGCGAAATTCCACCAACAAAAGTCCAATGGAGCCTACACGCGGTTGCATTTTCTGACCAAAAGCTCACATCAGTCTTTTGCTGGCGTAATTTCCGATCGTGTGTACGCGGCATCAGACTTTTAAAGATATTTCAGTGTAAAAATCACTTTTTCACACAGTTTAAAAGCAGATTAAAAATTTAAATAATATACTGCATATTTCAGTACTATTTAGGCAATTATATAATGCTCTAAACAATATTTCCATGTGCAACTCTCCAGGTTTTAGCAGAGTAAGGGTTTGGGCGCTATTTGGTTTCAGGGAACTATAGTAAATTTGATTTTGGGAGTATTTTGGGAGTATTTTTTTACCAGCGCTATAGTGAATACCGTTTTAGCGCTAATTTGCAGTAATTAGTGCTTATTAGTAAATGACCCCCAATATGTTTACAGTTCGAATTTGAATGGAATTCGATGTAAAATTCAAGTCAAATTTCAAGTCGATATGTGGAAATTCAGTAAAACAGAAAACTTTTTATTTATTTTTCGTTTATTTAGCAAAAAATAAAAAACCCAGCAGTGATTAACCACTTCAGCCCCAGAAGGTTTTACACCCTTCATGACCGAGCCATTTTTTGTGATACGACACTGCGTTACTTTAGCTGACAATTGCGCGGTCGTGTGACTCTGTACTCAAATAAAATTGATGTCCTTTTTTTCCCACAGATAGAGCTTTCTTTTGGTGGTATTTGATCACCTCTCCATTTTTTTTTTTTTTTTTTGCGCTATAAGCAAAAAAAGGCAGACAATTTTGAAAAAAATAAAAAAAATTTATTTTCTGCTATAACACATACCCAATAAAAAAAATTAAAAAAAATGTAATTTCTTCATTAATTTAGGCCAACTAGTATTCTGCTACATATTTTTGGTAAAAAAAAAAAAACAATAAGCGTATATGTATTGGTTTGTGCAAAAGTTATAGCGTTTACAAAATAGGGGGTAGATTTATGGCATTTTTTATTATTATTTTTTTACTAGTAATGGCGGAGTTCATCGATTTTAGGTGGGACTGCGACATTGTGGCAGACAGATTGGACACTTAACTAACATTTTTGACACTTTTTTGGGAACCAGGGACATTATTACAGTAATCAGTACTAAAAATATGCACTGACATTGTACTAATGACACTGGCAGGGAAGGGGTTAACATCAGGGGCGATCAAGGGGCTAAATGTGTTTCCTGGGTGTGTTTACTAACTGTATGGGTGATGAACTGCCTGAAACAACACACAGATCCGTCTTCCTGCATAGCAGAAAAAGAGAATCTCTGTGTAATCCCCTGACAGAAGGGAGATCTGCCTTGTTTACTTTGACAGATCCCCGTTCTGTCCCCGTGGGGAGCGATCGTGGGTGGCCGGCGGACATCGAGTTTGCTGGATCCGCTGATTGGCTCCCCCGCTGGGCAATCGGCGTGCGCGCGCACCCACAGAAAGCCGCGCATGAGCCCGACATACACCTACGTTGATTTGCGCAGCCGAGCCTACCTGCCGGAGTGTAACTGCAGTGGCTGGTCGGCAAGCCATTAAATACCAACGATAGAAGGCTCTATCTGAATCATTGTCATTCAAATTGGGACAGCGCTGAAGGCTGAAAATTGGCCTGGGCAGGTGTCAGGGAAGAATTCTAAGAAGATCTGGCAAAAATGGCAATATCCAGCATGGCTGCGTTAATTCATGCATGCGCATTAGCGAACAACACACAGTGGCAAATCTTTGTGCGCAACGGCGCATAGGTGTATGCAAGGTGCGCTAATTGCCAGCATCCACTGGCCTATATAAGGACAGCAGTGGCTCTCACTAGTTGCTGGATTATCGTCAGCCTTGTATCCTGTGCCCTGACTAGCTGTGCTTGACTACCTGTTACCAACCCGGCTTACCCCTGACCTGCTCTGGCTTCTCTCCTGGCTCTGACCCCGGCTTGCTTGACTACCTGTTACCAACCTAGCTTACCCCTGACCTGCTCTGGCTTCTCTCCTGGCTCTGACCCCGGCTTGCTCCACGGACCTGCTCCTGCCTTGTTCCTGATTGACTTCCTGTGCTTGACTACCTGTTACCAACCTAGCTTACCCCTGACCTGCTCTGGCTTCTATCCTGGCTCTGACCCCAGCTTGCTCCACGGACCTGCTCCTGCCTTGTTCCTGATTGACTTCCTGTGCTTGACTACCTGTTACCAACCTAGCTTACCCCTGACCTGCTCTGGCTTCTCTCCTGGCTCTGACCCCAGCTTGCTCCACGGACCTGCTCCTGCCTTGCCTCTGATTGACTTCCTGTGCTTGACTACCTGTTACCAACCTAGCTTACCCCTGACCTGCTCTGGCTTCTCTCCTGGCTCTGACCCCAGCTTGCTCCACGGACCTGCTCCTGCCTTGCTTCTGATTGACTTCCTGTGTTTGACCCCGGCTTGAACTCTACCACTCTTCTGCCTCTGGTTCTGACTAACTTCCTGTGTTTCACCCCCAGGCTGGCTTCTGACCTTGCTTCTGCTTACCCATCTGTCAAGATCTGCCAGCACATCCAGAGAATCGCCTGCTGTAACTACTCCTCTACTCCTGGGTGTCCTCACATTAGGTTTTCCACCTTTTCTTCAAGCCAAACCCAAACATTTTAGTGGTCTAGGGCATCTTTGGGTTCCCCTAAGGAGAGTAGTAATGCGGTGTGCATAGCATGCCACAGCGAACAGTGGGTATGGCCAAATTGCTCTTCCTGACATAATCGCCCTGCCGAACCTGCGCCCAGACAGCCATCTGAAAAAGAACAGGTCGAGGATATATAAAAGAAGCTCCACACCCTTATAAAAATACCATCCCCCGTTCACCTTCAAAATTACTTTAAAGTGATTGTAAAGTCTGTTGTTTAAAAAAAAAAAAAGAAAAAAAACATTAAACTTACCTGCTTTGTTGCAGTGGATTTTTACAGAGCAGCCCAGATCCTCCGCTTCTCGGGGTGCCTTTTCGCTGCTCCTGGCCCCTCCCTCCTGTTGAGTGCCCCCACAGCCAGCAGCTTGCTATGGGGGCACCTGAGCCGAGCTGCAGCTCTCTGTCCATTCAGACACAGAGCTGTGGTTCATCTCCGCCCCCTCTCTCTCCTGATAGGCTAACTGACTTTGGCTCCCGCTGCTGTGTCCCAATCAGGAGGGAGAGTTCAGTATGGCTGAGGGACTTGTGATCATCGCTGGATAGAGATGGGGCTCTTGGGGGGGGGGGTATTGGGGGGGTATTGGGGGGGGGATTTGATACACACAGAAGGCTTTTTATCTTAATGCATAGAATGCATTATGATAAAAAAAAACCTTCTGACTTTACTCCTTTATTTCATTTTGCCAGTAGAAAAAAGTTTTACCAAAATTTTTTAAAATAAGCAAAGCACAAGCAATTGGATTTGCAAATGTTCATGGAATACTAAACATTATACATAAATTAGGAAAATATCGGGGTCCACTTACGTAGAGGATCATCACATTTCATCGTACATCGAACATTGCAGCACTTCTGATTGTCCGGACAGAATGAGTCCCCTTGACACTCTCTTATTAATGATTGGCACGGCGCTAAGGTTTCATAAGCTTTACATTTTCCTGGTTTATCTACAAAAGAAACATTTTGGATGTTCAATAGTTCCCCCCTTCCCAGTTATATATTAATACATTATATTATTGTTAATAGAATGTATTACAGTTATAACATTTGAAATATGAACACTTCATGGAATTGTATAGATGGTTCATTTATACCCTTGAGGTAGAACACAAACAAAAAAGTAGAATTTTTAGTAAAATCCTTCCGCTTGTGTCCATTGAAGGGACACAGCGTAGAGCTTTCGCTATTGACTTTTAGGTTAGGGTGCCACCTACAGGACTAGAATGCTAGGGGCAAAACAGAAGAGACAAAGCCTGGAGGTGGCCCCTACTGGTGGCCAAATCCCCCACCTGCTACAGACAACTCATTTAGGCTATTATCACACATGTCCAGTACAAATTTTCCTTCTATTTCCAAAGCAGCTGTTCAATGGTTTAGCTGCAATTTCCAGACTCGGTTCAGATGCAAATTTTAGGGGGGATTGGGGGATGCCCCACGGCTTTTTCTTAACCGATTCAGCCCCGGAAGATGTGTCCTAGTTTGTGTTCTAAATGAAGGGGGGAGGGGACTGTGCAGGGAAGATAACAGATCGCTGTTCATACTCTGTATGAACAGACGATCATTCTCTTCCCCCCTCAGAGAACCGGAAACTGTGTTTACACACACAGTTCTGAGTTCTCCGTCTCTCAGTGGCGATCGCGGGAGCCCGGTGGTGATCGAGACTGCCAGGCACTCACATCAGCTTGGGGGGCGAGCGGGGGGTGCCCCCTAGTGGCCACAGCCATGCCATTCTGCCGCAGTACAACTGCGGCGGATGGTCGGCATGTGGTTATTATTTCATTGCTGGTGATTCTTTTTTTTTACATTCAGCTGTCAGCTGGTAAACTGGCATTAGGTGGGCAGCGGCAGGCATCAGGCATTCACGGGCATCCGGCATTAGGCAGCGGCGGGCATTAGACTCCTGTGTCTTCTCCTCCTCGCTTCCGCAGTGCGTCTCCTCCCCTCCTCCTAGGCATCCAATAGGATCGCCTGTCCTTTCATCCAATCGGGTGACGGGTCTCAGACCCACTTCCTGATTGGTCGGGAGAAGGATCAGTGTTAAAATAGCAAATATTCAATCAATATTGCAACACACCTGGGTGGGCTCTGGACGCAATGCTCTGCATCCGGAGCCCGTCCTATTTTGAAGCCTATTAGAGCCTCTGGCTCTAAACAGGTGCTTCAAACCCCCATTGGAATCTGTGCAACTGGCGTCCTACAAGGGGTCGGACACATATATAGGGGGCCGGCGGCATGGATAGGGGGGGCGGCGCCTGTGCGCCCTTAATGGACAGGCTGCCCCTGCTACCATAGAAACTTGACAATAGGTCACTTTGTCGACAGCTGGGAAAGATGCAAGACAGGAGAACCTCTGAAACTGGGGGGTGACTACCAATGTAAGGAGCATTCTTCCCACTGATCACCAATTTAAGGAACATTTTTCCCATTGATCACCAATGTAAGGGACATTCTTCCCACTGACCACCAATGTAAGGAGCATTCTTCCCACTGACCACCAATGTAAGGGACATTTTTCCCATTGATCACCAATGTAAGGAGAATTCTTCCCACTGACCACCAATGTAAGGAGCATTCTTCCCACTGACCACCAATGTAAGTGATATTTTTCCCATTAATCACCAATGTAAAGAGCATTCTTCCCACTGACCACCAATGTAAGGAGCATTCTTGCCACTGACCACCAATGTAAGGGACATTTTTCCCATTAATCACCAATGTAAGGAGCATTCTTCCACTGACCACCAATGTAAGGGACATTTTTTCCCATTGATCACCAATGTAAGGGACATTCTTCCCACTGACCACCAATGTAAGGAGCATTCTTTCCACTGACCACCAATGTAAGGGACATTTTTCCCATTAATCACCAATGTAAGGAGCATTCTTCCCACTGACCACCAATGTAAAGAGCATTCTTCCCACTGACCACCAATGTAAGGGACATTTTTTCCCATTGATCACCAATGTAAGGGACATTCTTCCCACTGACCACCAATGTAAGGGACATTTTTTCCCATTGATCACCAATGTAAGGGACATTCTTCCCACTAATCACCAATGTAAGGGACATTCTTCCCATTGATCACCAATGTAAGGAACATTCTTCCCACTGACCACCAATGTAAGGGACATTCTTCCCACTGATCAATAATGTATGGAGCATTTTTTCCACTGACCACCAATATGGGCAGCTGAATAATAAGAATATTAATACATCTGAAATTGTTGGTACCTGGATCTGAGTATGTGCAACCGTATCCACATATGTAGCAGCATTTCTGATCCACAGGACAATCCTGGTCACTTGTACATGTATTTTCTATCTCTATACACTCTACATTTAAATTTGGGCAGCTTCCAGGGTTATCTGTGAAGAAGACAGAAAGGAACAGTCAGTATTGGCAGCGCATGTTATAATGCTAAAATGATAGGAATTGTGTGAGGACAGAAATATGGCATTGGTGCAATATTATATAATATGCAATTGGTGACTACATTATCAGGGTGTCGGCACCAATGCTGTCCCACTGCTCCTGCACTTCCATCCTTTAGGTCCGTAATATGCAACTTTTACACAGACACAGCTATGGAAGGAGACTGTTATTGTGAAACTATACAGCCAGTGTTGAGCTTGCCCTCCACCCATTAGGGATGCACACAAGATGTGGAATGCTAGGATTGTGGGAGGTGTAGTCTCAAACAGACTGATCTGGCTTGATAGGTTGGAAAGAGGAAACTACAGATCCCATAAATCACTGGGTCTCAGAGGAGCCGGGGGTTCTGTTGCTTTTCCCAGGCTAGAGTAGAAGAAGGTGGAGGTTGTTCAGATAGACTTAATGCACATCAGGCTATTAGCAGATCGCTCAGCACTGCACCTGAGAGGGAGAGAGGCACAGTGACAGACATTCTGGGACATTACGGAGCACCACCGATGCTGATAGAGCCTGATTAATGCGGAAGGATCATCCAGTATGTAGAGGGAGACAACTAGTGATGGGCTGAACACCCTCGGTTTGGTTCGCACCAGAACTCCCGAACAGGGAAAAAGTTCGGACCCGAGCCACAAACCCTACTAACCACTTTCAAGGCCCCTTTTTGCGATTCGGCATTGTGTCGCTTTAACTGACAATTGCGCAGTCGTGCGACGTGGCTTCCATACAAAATTGACGTCCTTTTTTTCCCAAAAATAGAGCTTTCTTTTGGTGATATTTAATTGCCCCTGCGGTTTTTATTTTTTGCGCTATAAACAAAAAAGAACGACAATTTTGAAAAAAAAAAAACGCATTATTTTTTTATTTTTTGCTATAATAAATATCCCCCAAAAATATATAAAAAAACATTTTTTTCCTCAGTTTAGGCCGATATGTATTCTTCTACATATTTTTGGTAAAAAAAATCGCAATAAGCGATTATTGATTGGTTTGCGCAGAAGTTATAGCGTTTACAAGATAGGGGATAGTTTTCTAGCATTTTTATTAATAATTTTTTTTATTAGTAATGGCGGCGATCAGTGATTTTTATTGTGACTGCGACATTATGGCGGACACATCGGACATTTTTGACACATTTTTGGGACCATTGTCATTATACAACAATCAATGCTATTTAAATGCATTGATTCCTGTATAAATGACACTGGCAGTGAAGGGGTTAACCACAAGGGGGCAGTGTAGGGGTTAAGTATGCCTAGGGGTGTGTTTCTTACTGTGGGGGGGCGTGGCTGTCAGCTAGTGAATGCTGATCTCTGCTCCAATCACAGGGAGCAGAGATCGGTGTCACTAGTTGCTAGGCAGAACGGGGAGATGCTGTGTACTTCCGCATCTCCCCGTTCAGCCTTCCCGTGAGACGATCGCGGGTGCCCCCGCGGCGATCGAGTCCGCGGAACCCGCGACCGGACTCACGGGGGTCCCGACCGGCGCGGGAGCGCGCTGCTCCCGTCCCGCTCCCGATGGCATGGCAGGCATTAAGGAGGGACTTATATATACGCCCTTCTGCCTGTACGTGCCATTCTGCCTAGTCTATGGGACTCAAACAGGAAAAAAAGGGTATGGGGGCCTGGATACTTCCCTGGGGAACATGTAGCAATGCAAAAAAAAAAAGATCATTTTAAAGAAGCAATGATTTTAATGACGCTTAAAGTGAAACAATAAAAATGAAAAGTTCCTTCAAATATAGTGCCTGGAGGGTCCTCTTAACCACTTCACTTACAGTTAGAATCACTCCCAGGGAACATACATTAACTCCTGCACCGCCCCCTAGTGTTAACCCCTTCCCTGCTAGTCACATTTACACAGTAATCAGTGCAATTTTATAGCAACGATCGCTGTGTAAATGTGAATGGTCCCAAAAATGTGTCAAAAGTGTCTGAAGTGTCTGCCGCAATATCACAGTCACGAAAAAAAATCACAGATCGCCGCCATTACTAGTAAAAAAAAAAGAAATGCAATAAATCTATCCCCTATTTTGTAGACGCTATAACTTTTGCGCAAACCAATCAATATACGCTTATTGCGATTTTTTTTTTTTACCAAAAATATGTAGAAGAATACATATCGGCCTAAACTGAGAAAAAATTTGTTTTGTTTTTTAAAAAAAATGGATATTTATTATAGCAAATAATATTGTGTTTTTTTCAAAATTGTCGCTATTCTTTTGTTTATAGCGCAAAGAATAAAAATCGCAGAGGTGATCAAATACCACCAAAAGAAAGCTCTATTTGTGGGACAAAAAGGACGTCAATTTTGTTTGGGTGCAACGTCGCACGACCGTGCAATTGTCAGTTAAAGCGACGTAGTGCCGAATCGCAAAAAGTGCTCTGGTAAGGAAGGGGGAAGTGGTGCATCTGTACCATGGATAGAACCTATTGCAGCAAAACTGATATATATATAAAGAAAAAAATTACATTTAAATAGATTTTAGCGACTGCGAGCCTTTAGAGAAAAAAAAAAAGGTGCCCCCATCCAATGCATACCAGGCCCTTTGGGTCTGGTATGGATTTTAAGGGGAACCCAATGCCAACATAAAAAAAAAAAAAAAACGTCGTGCCCCCCCCAAACCCATACCAGACCCTTATCCGTGCAGGACAGGGAAGGGGGGGGGGGAGAGCGAGTGCCCCCCCTCTTGAACCATACAAAAACCATACCAGGCCACATGCCCTCAACATGGGGGGTGCTTTTGGCCAGGGGGGAACCGAAAAAAAGAATAAAAATAAAAGATTTGCCCACAACGAAGGCTAACGGCCGACTGTCTGCCCCTCCGTCTGACAGTTCTTAAATAGGTAATAAAGGACTTGTCAAAAACTGTCTGTGCATTTTTATTTTTTTGTGACACCAAAGGGCTCGGTATGGATTGGCGGGGGACCCCCATGCTGTTTAAAAAAATGAAATCTATTGCTGGCAAATTCTACAAGTCAGCGGGGAAGCCTGCTGACTCATATGTTAATGACGCAGCGGCTGGCTTCCCAGCCCCGCTCCCTAACAACCTATTGACTGCGTGCTCGGCGGGCAAACATCCCGCTAAGCGCACCAATAATTTGGGTGTTCGGTGAAAACTCAAAACTGACGATGTTCGGACCGAAACTATGCTTAACCCAAACCGCTCGCCCATCCCAACAGTGCTTAAAGGAACCAGAGTAAGTGCCATTATCAATGCTTTTATCAGCCCCAGAAGATTTTACCTCCTTCCTGACCAGAGCACTTTTTGTGATTCAGCACTGCGTCGCTTTAACTGACAATTGCGTGGCCGTGTAACGTTACACCAAAACAAAATTTACATATTTTTTCCCCCACAAATAGAGCTTTCTTTTGGTGGTATTTGATCACCTCTGTGGTTTTTATTTTTTGCGATATAAACAAAAAAATAGTGACAGTTTTTCCTCAGTTTAGGCCAAAATATATTCTTCTACATATTTTTGGTAAAAAAAAACCGCAATAAGCGTATATTGATTGGTTTGCGCAAAAGTTATAGCGTCTACAAAATAGGGGATAGATTTATGGCATTTTTATTATAATTTTTTTTTATTAGTAATTGCGGCGATCTAGGATTTTTATCGTGACTGCGTCATTATGTCAGACACATCGGACACTATTTTGGAACTATTGTAATTTATACAGCGATCAGTGCTATAAAAATGCACTGATTACTGTGTAAATGACACTGGCAGGGAAGGGGTTAAACACTAGGGGCGATCAAGGGGTTAAGTGTGTCCTAGGGAGTGATTCTAACTGTGGGGGGGGATGGGCTACCACTGACATGACAGCGATCACTGTGCCCGATGACAGGGAGCAGTAGATCCCTGTCATGTCACTAGGCAGAACAGGGAAATGCCTTGTTTACATAGGCATCTCCCCATTCTGCCGCTCTGTGACACGATCGCGGGACACTGGCGGATATCGAGTCCGCAGGACCCACAGGCACAGTCATGCTGTACGTGGCACGCGCACCCACTAGCCCCGCAAATTAAAAGGTAAGGGCAGGTACGCCCATTTGCCCACCCCTTCCAGCAAGTGTCAGCAAGTGGTTAAAGGGACCAGAGTCTGTGCCATTATCAGTGCTTAAAAGAACCATAGCCAGTGCCATTATCAGTGCTTAAAGTGGTAGTAAAGATAGTGAGCAAAGTAAAAAAAAGTGCCCCCTGCAGGTTTAAGCCATGATGTACTAGTGTGCACTGCATACTAGTACATAATGACAGACTTATTGATACCTGGAACCCTCTAGTGCTGCGCTGTCATGGCTCCCCGGCGCTTCCATATTCCCCCAGTGCTTAAAGGGACCAGAGTCAAAGCCATTGTCAGTGCTTAAAGGGACCAGAGTCAACACCATTGTCAGTGCTTAAAGGGACCAGAGTAAGGGCCATTATCAGTGCTTAAAGGGACCAGAGTCAATTCCATTGTCAGTGCTTAAAGGGACCAGAGTAAGGGCCATTATCAGGGCTTATAGGGACCAGAGTCAATGCCATTATTAGTGCTTAAAGGGACCAGAGTCAGGGCCATCATCAGTGCCTAAAGGGACTAGAGTCAATGCCATTATCAGTGCTTAAAGAGACCAGAGTCAATGCCATTATCAGTGCTTAAAGGGAACAGAGTCAGGGCCATCATCAGTGCTTAAAGTGAACAGAGTAAGGGCCATCATCAGTGCCTAAAGGGACCAGAGTCAATGCCATTATCAGTGCTTAAAGGGAAAAGAGTCAGTGCCATCATCAGTGCTTAAAGGGACCAGAGTCAGGGCCATTATCAGTGCTTAAAGGGACCCTCTCTTAGCAGAGGGCGCTGGGATTGCCCAAAGCATGCAGGTCAGGTGCACTGCGATCTTTCATTATGCATCATGCATTATAGGGCGGACATCGAGCTAATCCCTAGTGCTGAGGACTGTGAGTAATTGGGAGCATTGTGAGGACTGTGAGTAACTAGAAGCAGTGTGAGGACTGAGTAACTGGGAGCATTGTGAGGACTGTGAGTAACTGGGAGCATTGTGAGTGCTGAGGACTGTGAGTAACTGGGAGCATTGTGAGGACTTGGAGTAACTGAGAGCATTGTGAGGGCTGAGTAACTGGGAGCATTGTGAGGACTAGGTGTAACTGGGAGCATTGTGAGTGCTGAGGACTGGGAGTAACTGGGAGCATTGTGAGGACTGTGAGTAACTAGAAGCAGTGTGGGGGCTGAGTAACTGGGAGCATTGTGAGGACTGGGTGTAACTGGGAGCATTGTGAGTGCTGAGGACTGGGAGTAACTGGGAGCATTGTGAGGACTTGGAGTAACTGGGAGCATTGTGAGGGCTGAGTAACTGGGAGCATTGTGAGGACTGGGTGTAACTGGGAGCATTGTGAGTGCTGAGGACTGGGAGTAACTGGGAGCATTGTGAGTGTTGAGGAATGGGACTAACTGGGAGCATTGCGAGGACTGGGTGACTGGGGGTAATGTGAGTACTGAGGACCGGGAGTACTGTGAGTACTAAGAACTGCGTAACTGGGGGCATTGGGAGTGCCGAGGACTGGGAGAACCTGGGAGCATTGTGAGTGCTGAGGACTGGGAGGAATTAGGAGCATTGTGAGGACTGAGTAACTGGGTGCATTGTGAGTGCTGAGGGCTGGGAGTAATTGGGAGCATTGTGAGAACTGGGTAACTGGGAGCATTGTGAGGACTGGGTAATTGGGAGCATTGTGAGGACTGGGTAATTGGGAGCATTGTGAGGACTGAGTAACTGGAAGCATTGTGAGGACTGAGTAACTGGGAGCATTGTGAGGACTGGGTAACTGGGAGCATTGTGAATACTGAGGGCTGGGAGTAACTGGGAGCATTGTGAGGACTGGGTAACTGGGAGTATTGTGAGTACTGAGGGCTGGGAGTAACTGGGAGCATTGTGAGTGCTGAGGTCTGAAAGTAACTAGGAGCATTGTGAGGACTGGGGGTATTGTGAGCACTAAGGACTGGGAGTACTGAGGGCTGGGAGTATTGGGAGTATTGTGAGTACTGAGGACTGGGAGTATTGTGAGTATTGTGGGTACTGAGGACTAGGAGTATTGTGAGTACTGAGGACTGGGAGTATTGAGAGCACTGAGGACTGGGAGCATTGTGAGTACTGAGGACTGAGTAACTGGGAGCATTGTGAGGACTGAGTAACTGGGAACATTGTCAGGACTGGGTAATTGGGAGCATTGTGAGGACTGGGTAATCGGGAGCATTGTGAGTACTGAAGGCTGGGAGTATTGTGAGTACTGATGACTGGGAGTATTGTGAGGACTGAGTAACTGGGAGCATTGTGAGTACTGAGGACTGAGTAACTGGGAGCATTGTGAGGACTGGGTAATTGGGAGCATTGTGAGGACTGGGTAATTGGGAGCATTGTGAGGACGGAGTAACTGGGAGCATTGTGAGGACTGAGGACTAGGTAACTGGGAGTATTGTGATTGCTGAGGATTGGGAGTAACTGGGAGCATTGTGAGGACTGGGGGTATGGTGAGCCCTGGGAGTATTGTGAGTATTGTGAGTACTGAGGACTGGGAGTATTGTGAGTACTGAGGTCTGGGAGCATTGTGAGTACTGAGGACTGAGTAACTGGGAGCATTGTGAGGACTAAGTAACTGGGAGCATTGTGAGGACTGAGGGCTGGTAGTAAATGGGAGCATTGTGAGGATTGGTAAACTGGGAGAATTGTGAGTACTGAGTAACTGGAAGCATTGTGAGGACTGGGGGTATTGTGAGGACTGGGTAATTGGGAGCAATGTGAGGACTGGGTAATTAGGAGCATTGTGAGGACTGGGTAATTGGGAGCACTGTGAGGACTAAGGGCTGGGAGTAACTGGGAGCATTGTAAGTGCTGAGGACTGGGAGTAACTGAGAGCATTGTGAGGACTGGTAAACTGGGAGAATTATGAGTACCGAGGACTGAGTAACTGGGAGCATTGTGAGGACTGGGTAATTGGGAGTATTGTCAGGACTGGGGGTATTGTGAGCACTGAGGACTTCATAACTGGGAGCATTAGGAGTTCTGATCACTGGGAGTAACTGGGAGTATTGTGAGCAGTGAGGGCGGAGAGTAGGGTGACAAAAAAGGAATGCTAAGGACTGTGTCATCAGGGGGCAGGGGAAAAGGATTCCGGGGACTGTGTGATCAGGAAGGTTATGGAGTGGCCCAGCCTGTCTACAGACCTTTATCCTACAGAAAATTTATGGAGGAAGCTGAAACTTCGCGTTACCAAGAGAGCAAAGAAACCTTAAGGATTTAGAGAAGATCTGTAAAAAAGAGTGGACCAAAATCCCTCCTGAGATGTGAACAAACCTACAAGAAACGTCTGAGCTCTGTGTTTGCCAACAAGGGTTTCTTCACCAACTACTAAGTCATGTTTTTCTTGGGGATCAAACACTTATTTTACTCACTGAACTGCAACTCAAATTTATAATATTTGTATCATGTGTTTTTTCTGGATTTTTGGTTGATACTCTGTCTCTATCATTTGAAATACATCTATGATAAAAATGATAGACCCTTCATTTCTTTGTAAGTGGGCAAACTTACAAAATCTGTAGGGGATCCAATAATTATTTTCCCCATTGTATGTGTGTGTATGTGAGCTAGGGACCATAGACTGTAACAACCTCGAGGACAGGGAGTGATGTGAATGTACACTATGACTATGTAGAGTTCTGTGTAAATTGTCAGCTCTGTATTAATACCTATAGTGACTAAAAAAAGAGGGAAGGAGAAGAGAGGTAAGTGAAATTAAATTGGAGCTTTACCAACAGGAGGAGGAGGAGGTAGTATGGCTGCATCAGTCACATCTTGAAGTAGGACCATCCCCAGGAGAATGGTGAAAGCGATCGCTGTGGCCTTCATGTTGCTCTTTGGAGGAATATGATTGCTCCTGAGTCTACAGCTGGATTTTATATCCTGATTTCTGGAGGGGATTGGGCATCGAGGATCTGACATAGGTTATTTATTTCTTAGGCATTGTTCAAGTTTAACAATAGGGTTCTTAGGTCTGAGGTCATCCGAACAATGGTCCAATAGATTCATGTTTTTTATTCTTTACCAAATACCTCCCTTCCAAGAAGCCAAGAACAAAATGTAAAAATTAAAAATAAATATATTATGATATTGGGGATGTTTAGCTCTCGTGGTAGATGTGTTTTGTACAGTCCATGGCAGACAGGGACTATAGTTAAGGGCCTGGTAACCCACTTTTATTAAAAAGGAAACAAAAAAAGTCTTTATGACACAGGGTTTCCAATGCAGGAGGTTTCAGCTTCACACAAAATGAAAAAATGCAGAGCCACCTGGCTCGGAAGCTCACTCAGCTTTCATTGTAGTACCTTGATGACCATGTCCACTTTTAGCTCCTAGGTAGAGGTTCGTCGTACTTTAAACATGCAGTTCCCCATAGACTCTGAAAGCCTCCCCGATGGCGTCCAGATAGCAGAAGAGCGCCGAACAGTGTTCCGGGTTCTTACCATTCACACAAGCCATAATGGCGAAAGCCTGTAGCCAGTTAGAGAAAGCCTGCAGGATGAGTCTGTACCATCTCTTCTCTTCATCCTCCTTCTTGTGCTCCTCTGGCTTGACCCTATCCAGATTGAATTTCTCCAACGGTAGCAGCGAGAATATCTCCACATACTCACCTTTCCAAATTTTTCATGGACTTCCGGCTTAAGGTGCACTCCCAGGGGCCCCTCAAAGCACACATAGACTTCACATTTTTCCGAGTCGGCCAGCCTAACAGCGTCTTGTTTGCTAGCGGCCTCCCCACCATCTCCGACTTGTCCCCTGATGCCGACTTACTTACCGCAGCCTGTCCCGTTGCCGCAGTTTCCACCAAGGTGGGCGCCGCCGCAGTAGGGGGTGGGGAGGCAACTCCAGACCTGGGATCTGCCAGTAGTGCCGCCCCCCTGCCAGAGGGACCCAGGCCACCACAGGGGTGGCTTGCCTGCTCGTCCCAGGTTCAAACATCTGAACCAGTTCCTTTAAACCCGTCAGGAACCCCTGTAACCCAGTATCCGCCAGGGCATGGTCGTGGACCGAATTGACTGGGAGAGAACCTATGGGCAACTCTGCCCGCGTATACGACAACTTCCTAATGGACCTAGGCCCACCCCTAGAAACCACCCCCTCAGATATAATGGAACAAAAAGAAGCAAAATTGGACTTACCAGGCTGCCTAGGAAGGGTCCCACCAGCAGAAGTTTCTGCCTCCATCGCTGCAGGTCGTCCGCGAGGCTCCTCCTCTTCCAACATGGACAGCTCGCCCTCCGATCGTTTGACCGCCACTCCTTCCTCCCTCACCGACAGCCCTCCAGGGGATCTGACCCTGGATGCCGAGGATCCGCGTGTCAGGCCCCGCCTCCTCACGCCAGATCGACCCACCGATTTCCTGGTCCTCCTCCCCTCTCAGCGGCTGCAGCGGCTGCTGCTAACTGATTCTTTGACCAGCTCTTATGTGGCGTACACACGAGCGGACTTTCCCGCGGGAATGTCCGCCGGACTGGAGTCCGCCGAACAATCCGCCCGTGTGTGGGCGCCGGCGGACTTTTTCCCGCCAAAAGTCCGGCGGACTAAGTTTTAAGTTCAGACTTAAAATTGTCCGCTGGACCCGCGAGTCCGGCGGACAATCCCGCGGTCTGTGTGCTAGTCCGCGGGACTTTTGGAAATGAACGGACTTGCCGACACAAGATCGGAAAGTCTGTTCATTTAGAACGTGACTTCAGGTAGACGGGACTAGTGAAGGCAGTGAATGCCGCTGCGCTGGCCCCGTCACCTGGCATGGATTTAAAGGGAATCCCTATGCCGAAAAAACGGCGTGGGGGTCCCCCCAAATCCATATCAGACCCTTATCCGAGCATGCAGCCCTACCGGCCAGGAAAGGTGTGGGGATGAGCGAGCGCCCCCTCTCCTGAGCCGTACCAGGCCGCGTGCCCTCAACATGGGGGGTGCCCTGGGGAAAGGGGGGCCTTGCGGCCCCAATCCCACCGCACCCCACCCCAAAGCACCTTCTTCCCATGTTGATGAGGATAAGGGCCTCTTCCCGACAACCCTGGCCGTTGGTTGTCGGGGTCTGCGGGCGGGGGGCTTATTGGAATCCGGGAGCCCCCTTTAATAAGGGGGCCCCAGATCCCGACCCCCCACCCTATGTGAATGAGTATGGGGTACGATGTACCCCTACCCATTCACCTAAGGTGTAAAAGTGTAAATAAAAAAAACACAATTTTTTTTTTAATATTTTATTGCACTGCTCCGGGGGTCTTCTTCCATCTTGGGGGGTCTTCTCGCCAGACTCCTCCGCTCTCTTCTGCTGTTTTACCTAGCTCTTTCACGAGCGGAGGAGCCCGGCTTTCTTCTTCGTCGTTGCGGCCGTCGTCTGGGGGTCTCGTTCCGCCTTCGGGGGTCTTCCGGGGTCTCTTCTGTTCTTGCCGCTGCCGCCGCCTTCTGCGCCGCCTTCTTCTTCTTCCCTTTCTTCTTCTTCTTCTCCTTCCGATGTTGAGTCGTCGATCTCTCTGGCCGGAATGACAGAGAGGCGCTGTGTTGTGACTTATATAGGGACAAGGAGGCGGGGTCACATGCTCATGTCACATGGTGACCCAGCCCCCCTATAATGTCACAGTCCCGGAGGATGCTGGGAGAGAGCGACGAGTCAACATCGGAAGGAGAAGAAGAAGAAGAGGAAGAAGAAGAAGACGGCACAGAAGGCGGCGGCAGCGGCAAGAACAGAAGAGACCCCGGAAGACCCCCGAAGGCGGAACGAGACCCCCAGACGACGGCGACGACGAAGAAGAAAGCCGGGCTCCTCCGCTCGTGAAAGAGCTAGGTAAAAGAGCAGAAGAGAGCTGAGGAGTCCGGCGAGAAGACCCCCCAAGACGGAAGAAAACCCCCGGAGCAGTGCAATAAAATATTTTAAAAAAATTGTGTGTTTTTTTTATTTACACTTTTACACCTTAGGTGAATGGGTAGGGGTACATCGTACTCCATACTCATTCACATAGGGTGGGGGGCCAGCATCTGGGGGCCCCCTTATTAAAGGGGGGTCCCGGATTCCGATAAGCCCCCCGCCCGCAGACCCCGACAACCAACGGCCAGGGTTCTCGGGAAGAGGCCCTTGTCTTCATCAACATGGGGACAGGGTTCTTTGGGGTGGGGGGGCCGCACGGCCAAAGACACTTGCATGGCTGGGAGAAAATACCAGGCACCTCATATTTGTAACAGATAGCGCCATGTGTACACTTGTTTATGGTCCAGTTCGGTATACGTGTTGTGTACACATCAGAAAAGTTGAGATGCTCTCATTCAGGTGATTGCTGTACATTACATGGCTAAACTCTTGCCATGTGTTTGGATACATGTATACAATCTCTACGGATCCAGAACGGGACTGAACTTATTCTCGGACCATTGGTTGGTTGCACACTCTTTCACAGGCTAAGACACCTGAGTTACATGTGTTTGGGGAAGGGGAAAATGTTAAAAGTTTATTGGTAACTAAGTTATGTGCCCCTGAGACTGCTCAGGAGAACTTTCATACACCAGTAGACCAGCATCTCTGTTGTCCTGGGAGACAACACCTCTTGCTGTAAGCTTGCGTCCCTTATCATATATAACAGTTGGGGTTAAGGGTTCATATGCATCACCAGTTCTGTTGGGGATGTGGGGTGGGGGGAAGGTTTTATGCCGTTGCAGATATTGGGGTAATGTACCTTTTTTGTTCGATTCTGGAGTTGCTTTGCTACTATGGGGGATTATTGCCTCCTAAATATACAAATATCTTTTCATATGGTATTATTTCACTTGGTAACATTAACTTTATGGTTTGTCCGGTTGGTGGGCGGAGTGGAGGGACCGTACAGGGATGGGCGTCTGCCCCTGGGTTCCCAACTGACGGTGCTGGGGACATGCATATTATGGTCATTTATATTTTATTCTATGCTAGATGGCTAATATCTCATCATTATTTCATGGAATGTTAGAGGGTTGAACTCAGCCACCAAAAGATCCCTTGTTTTTAAGTTCTTGCAGAAGTCCACCCCTCATATTTGCATTATCCAAGAGACACACCTAACCGGTTCTAAAGTCCTCGGTCTTAGGAGGGCATGGGTGGGAACACACTACCACTCCACTTATTCAAACTATGCCAGGGTGTAAGTATTTTGATCCGCAGGTCCCTTCCATTTCAGGTCCTTGATGTACGAACCTGGGGATAGGTATGTGATTATACATATGACGATATATGCTAAACAATTGGTGTTGGTGGGCCTATATCTCCCTCCCCCGGCTAACATACAAATTCTCTATGATATCATGTAAATAGTTATGGGATACCATAACCAAGAGGTCTTTCTATTTGGGGATTTTTATTTAGTGCCTGTGCAGGAACTGGACAGGCTGCACCCGGGGGCCCGTACCTCTTCAGATCTGCAAAATTGGGCAAACACATTTGGCCTGACTGATTCATGGTGGCATTATCATCCCCATGAACAGGAATACACCTGTCATTCGGCCTCCCATAGAGCCCTTTCTTGAATAGATTTGGTGTATGTGTCCTCCAGTGCATTTTGTTGGACGAAGGAGGTCGTCAAGAATTTACCCAGGGGAATTTAAGATCATGCTCCTCTTAATCTTACAGTCTCCCTGATTAGATCCCCGGGCCT
Organism: Lithobates sylvaticus; assembly: GCA_028564925.1. Taxonomy (NCBI): domain Eukaryota; kingdom Metazoa; phylum Chordata; class Amphibia; order Anura; family Ranidae; genus Lithobates; species Lithobates sylvaticus. Next base: position 547,019,121 of record CM053028.1, on the reverse strand, counting down.
GAGGTTGTGCCGTCTGTCCAGGTTCTGGGCGCTGGATGAAAGAATACAGGAGTTGATGACGGAAGCTATATGTAATTTCTGGGTACGTAATGGGGAATCTGCCAATGCCACAATTTTATGGGATACTTTCAAAGCCTGGATAAGGGGGGAATACATTTCTCGTATCTCAAATCTCCAGAGAGAGCCTTCTCACTCCCTGGAAATATTGGAGGGAGAGGCTGGGAGGTGTGAGACAGCATATATTGAGGCTCCAAATGTTACCAACCACCTAACCTGGCAGAGGGCCCTGAGGGAACTTTCCTTGTACAACGTTGAACAAACCAAAAAGTCCATGCTACACTCCACATGGAGGATATTTAAGTATGGTAATAAAAATGTGAGACTTCTAGCTTGGTTGGCAAGGGGGCAATTAGCATCCATACACATTGCGAGCGTTCGAGATGCCAAGGGAGAATTGCTGTCCTCTCCTGAGGATATCGGTTACAGATTTTGTGAATTATTTCAGGAGGTTTATACCTCTAGGACTCACTTTACCCCCTCTGAATTGCAGGACTACCTGGGAAACATTCCCTTTCCTATGTTATCAGAAGCCCATAGGATATCACCCTGGAGGAGGTCCAAGCCCCAACTGGGGGTCTCCATAGTGGTAAAACCCCAGGAGTGGATGGTCTGCCCACAGAGTTCTATTCACAACATGTGGAGCTCTTTGCCCCTAGACTCACATCCCTATTCTCTGGGCTTGCGGGGGATGACATTCTCCCTAAGTCTATGGAAGAAGCAATCATTGTCCTTATTCCCAAACCCGGTAAGGATCCCCAGGAATGTGCATCATACAGGCCCATCTCATTGCTCAATGTGGATGCCAAAATTCTGGCCAAAATCTTAGCCACACGTCTACCGTCAGTTATCCCCACATTGATCCATGTAGACCAGACAGGCTTCATGACGGGAAAGGGCACAGATATAAATATTAGGCGCCTTTTCCTCAACCTATCCATAGCAAACGATAATACCGGATCCAGGGTAATTGCTTCTCTTGACGCTGAAAAGGCGTTTGACTCTGTGGAGTGGGAATACCTTTGGGGGGTGCTGAAGCATTTTGGTTTTGGTCCTGGCTTTCTGCGCTGGGTGCAGCTTATTTATTGGGCACCGAGGGCCAGGGTGCACACAAACGATAGGATCTCTGATCCCTTCCACTCCACAGAGGCACTCGTCAGGGGTGTCAATTGTCCCTAATGCCCCGTACACACGGTCGGATTTTCCGACGGAAAATGTCCTATCGGACCATGTTGTCGGAAATTCCGACCGTGTGTGGGCTCCATCGGAAAAAGTTTGAGATCCTGCTCTCAAATTTTCCGACAACAAAGTCCTATCAGACTTTTTCCGATCGTGTGTAGCGAATTCCGACAAAGTGCCACGCATGCTCAGTTCACATTACAAGACCAAAGCTATTGGCTACTAGCATCTACGTAGTCCCGTCGTATGCAACGAAAACAACTTTGTCCGACCGTGTGTATGCAACACCAGTGTCGGACAAAATCCGTCGGAAAAAATCTGACGGATTTTGTGGTCGGAATTTCCGACCATGTGTACGGGGCATTAGTCTATTTGCCCTAGCACTATAACCCTTGCCGATATTGGTAAGGGAATCTCTTGAGGTTCAAGGGTTGCAAATAGGCAGATTGGAGGAGAAAACATTGTTATATGCAGATGATGCCCTACTCTACCTGAATGATGCTGGGCCCTCACTGACGGCTGCCCTAGAGCTTTTCAACAAATTTGGAACCCTGTCGGGGATCCGCATAAGCTGGTCAAAATCTGTCCTGTTTTCCCTGCACAATGGGGCCCCTAATGTGGTTAACTCTACACCTCTGTCATGGGTCTCTAACTTCAAATACCTGGGGGTCATGGTGGCCAGGGATGCCGCTCAGTATTATAATCTTAATATACTTCCCCTGCTCCGTCATGCGGCCAGGGCTCAGTTCCCGATACCCCCTCTCCTTCAATTAGACCTGGTGGAGGACCTCTTGTTGTGTAGTAATTTAGAGAAGCCTCTCTCTGCTCTATACAGCACCTTGCTACCCAAGGACCCTCCCAGAATGGATAGGCTGTGGGATGAGTGGAAGTTGGATATTCCTGCATTGGATAGGGAGGACTGGGTGGACTGTTTGGAACAGGGTCTCAAGCTGGTATCTCGGCGGGGGATAAACTGATACAATTAAAGTTCCTGCATAGAGTGTACTTCACCCCGGTGAGGTTGTCAAGGATGTACCCTCATAGGGACCCCCACTGCCCCCGGTGTCGGATGCAGTTGTGTACACTAGCTACACATGTTCTGGGAATGCCCCGCACTATCGACTTTCTGCCCTGAGATATTTGAACAATTAAATGTCCGACTGGACTTGCCTGTCACCAAGTCACCGGAGCTGGCCCTCTTAGGAATACATGAGGATGAGTAGAGACCACACCACAGCAAGCTTTTAATCTCCTACCTTCTTTTTAATGCCAAGAAAGAGATCCTGTGCAAATGGTCGTCACCTACCCCCTCCCACAATGTCTTTGTGGGAAAATAAAATCAATGCTGCCCTACCACTTTATAAATTAATGTATATCAGTCGGGGCTGCCCCTGGAAGTTTGATAAGGTGTGGTTGCCCTGGACTACTTTATGCAGCTACCTGTATCATCTTGTATGTCCACTGCCCTGTTGATCGCTGAGTGTGATTTTTAGTGATGGGTTTACTTCTTCCCCCCTCCTTCTCCTTCCCTTTCTCCTCTCCCCTGTTTCCCCCTTCCTTCCCTCCCCCCCTCCCAAACTGGACCAACTATTGTATCTGGTAATTTCTCACTGCACCAAACTCTTTTTGTCTTCTTGAATAAGATGCCAATGGATACTGCCAAAGTAAGATAGGTTGTGTATAACTGAATGAACTGCACGCTGTCTGTTACATATATTAACTGAATGATTATTGTACTGCAACTATTGTTTCAATAAAGCACTCCTGATTGTTAAAAAAATAAAAATATATATATACAGACAGTCTTGTATATACTGTATATATATATATATATATATATATATATATATATATATCCACTGCATACAGTTTAGCTATATCTGACTGCAGGCCGTTCCTGGTGTACGTTTTCTAATATACTTCTGGCAGGCAGGTTATTCAGTTAGCTGCAGTGTATTTAATATATATGTATATATACAGGAGGGCATGGCCAAGATGGCAACCTGAGAGGACGCAGGATTCGAAGCTCTGCTGGATACCCTACATATATCCTGATTCCTGACAGATTTTTGCTGCTGTGAAATATTAGATCAATAATTGTAATTAGATGCCCCTGTTAAACAGGGACAAAAAAATTGGGCTTTAGGCAGTGGCGGTGGTACCCTAAACCAAAAAAAATGTTGGAAGCTAGCATCATCAAGATTGAGGAGGAATAGGATAGTCACTCAGCATAGGCAGTCTTCAAGGGATCCCACATCCATAGAAACATCAATCAGTTACATCAGATTGATAGCTGCTGCTGATCCAAGACTGATTGATTTTTATGAATGTGAGCCTATCAACAGAATCTGTAGACAGGTGCACTCTATGATCTGTTACAAACCCTCCAGCAGCACTGAATGTGCATTCAGAAAGAACGCTGGATGCAGGACAGGCCAGTAGATCAATTGCATATTGAGCTAGTTCTGGCCAGTGGTCCATCCTCAAAACCCAGTAACCCAGTGGATGCTCTGTTGGAAAGGTCTTTAAGTCTGCTCTTGCCTCTAGATATTCCTGCACCATGTAAATGATTTATTTATTTCTGCCAAGGGATTCATTACAAACATAATATACATTACTTCAATCATTCAGATTTACTGTCATTTAATTTCATTAAATCATATTTCTGTCCAATTTCAAGTACCAATTTATTATTATCCCTTTTCTTTTACTTTATATACGTTCCCCCTCTAACCCGGTCCCCTTTGCCTCTTGTTAGTCTGTGGTCCTTAATCCCTAAGGTACCTTAGAGGCCTCCCCTGCCCCTGGGAAGAGAAAAAAAAACAACAAAAAAAAAAAAAAATGTAATCCCATAATCCCACCTTCTCTCTCTCCCTCCCCCACTCCTCATCCTCCTCGATCTCTCTTTACTACCCCTTTCTATTCTCCTGTTTCCTCCCCTATTAAATCCTTACCTTCTTCTGTTTGTAGATATTCCTCCCATGGGGCCCATGTCTGTTTAACCTGTTCTCTTCCTTTTAGCGACCTTGGTACCAAACTTTCCATTATCCCAATTCTTCGAACTGTATTAAGCCACATAAAAATACTAGGGGCCTGTGGTTCCTTCCAACATCTAGGAATGCAGCTTTTCGCTGCATTCACCAGGTGGCACACTATTGAGTTTTTGTAGTTTTTAATAGGGATTTGTGAAAGATGTAGTAAGAAGAACTCCGGGTCCTGTGGAATATAAAATTCCGTGAGTAGTTGGGTAATTCTGTGTACCTCCTGCCAAAATTGCTTAACCACTTCAGCCCCGGACCAATTGGCAGCCAAAGGACCAGGCCCCTTTTTGCGATTCGGCACTGCGTCGCTTTAACTGACAATTGCGCGGTCGTGCGACGTGGCTCCAAGCAAAATTGGCGTCCTTTTTTCACACAAATAGAGCTTTCTTTTGGTGGTATTTGATCGCCCCTGCGTTTTTTATTTTTTGCGCTATAAACAAAAATAGAGCGACAATTTTGAAAAAAATGCAATATTTTTTGCTTTATGCTATAATAAATATCCCCCAAAAATATATAAAAAAACATTTTTTTTCCTCAGTTTAGGCCGATACGTATTCTTCTACATATTTTTGGTAAAAAAAATTGCAATTAGCGATTATTGATTGGTTTGCGCAAAAGTTATAGCGTTTACAAAATAGGGGATAGTTTTATAGCATTTTTATTAATATTTTATTTTTTACTAGTAATGGCGGCGATCAGTGATTTTTATTGTGACTGCGACATTATGGCGGACACATCGGACATTTTTGACACATTTTTGGGACCATTGTCATTTATACAGAAATCAATGCTATTTAAATGCATTGATTTCTGTATAAATGACAGTTGTAGTGAAAGAGTTAACCACTAGGGGGAGGGGAGGGGTTATGGGCTCTGACGTGTGTGTTTTTTTTTTACATTAGGGGGCGGGGCTGACGTCTGAAGTCATTGATCGGCTTTCCCGATGACCGGGAACAGCCAATCAATGACAGGCAGAGTAGGAAGCGCGGGGAGAGGTTTGTTTACACAAACCTCTCCCCGTTCTTCAGCTCCGTAGCCCGATCGCGGGACACCAGCGGCGATCGGATCCGCTGGTTCCGTGGCCGGGGTCACGAAGCTCCTGACCAGGTCGCGAGCGCGCAACCCACTGGCAGGCAAATTAAAGGGGACGTACAGGTACGTGGTTTTGCCTGCCCTTGCCATTCTGTAGACGTATATCTACATGAGGCGGTCGGGAAGCGGTTAATTACTGGGCATGTCCAGAATATATGGAGTAATGTACCCCTTCCCTGACAGCCCCTCCAACAACTCCCTGAGGCATCTGGGAATATTTTATTCAACCTTGAGGGGGTATAGTACCATCTTGTTAATAGCTTAAAATTTAATTCCTGCATTTTTGTGCACCTTGATGATCTCAATGTCAGGTGTATTATTTTCTGCCTTTGTTCTAATGTAAATTCTTTATCTAAGTATTCCTGCACCATGTAATGCAGACTGTTCGAAGTTTTTGAATCGGTTAATATTTTAAGTGATAAAAGTTTCTGAAAAATATATGAAACCCTTGAATGTTATAATGTAATTAGTATTAGACTCTGAAGGTTACATGATAGAGGACAGAGAGAAGTAGTTTTGCTGTGCAGGTACTTCTATTCTGAGCTACTATGTCAGGACAATGGGTGGAGTTATGTAACATAACTTTAGTCTGAAGCCATAAAAGAATGGGTGTTATTCTAGGACATAACATTATGGAACAGTATAAGAATCGTAGGGGGGTTGAATGGTAGTTGGGAAGAGAGGTGGCAAGAGAGGGAAGGAACCCTACACTTTGGAGAATGTAACATCTGATATCTCTACGTCCTTTTAAAGCCATCACCATATGTTACCAGATGTCATTATGTAAGTCTTTACTTATCTTTCTGAACAATAAACAACCTTTCTGGAAGTATTGTACGAATGAAGGATTCTTCAATTTCTACTAATAAACAAATTCTTAAAGTAAGTTGGAAATGCGGCCTTGGATAAAGACAGATACACTTCTCCTTTACACACCCTCTAGGAGAGAGGACACTGACATATTACACACAAAAACTTTAACAAGTTGGAATGCTACACATCCAAAGATGCCCCTGAGATATAAGAATATTAGATATTAATATTATTCCTCATTTGGCTGAGCCAGCCACAGTGGTCAATTTTCTCCCACTCATTAACAAAGTGGGAGACTAACACAGTTTCGTACTTGATCAAGTCTCGGGGAAAAAAAAGATCAAAGAACCTAGAAGGAGGCGTTTTTGTCAGATGTGGACAACAGTTCAGTAAAAGTCGAGGATGAGTTTTTATCTCTGTTTTTCTCACCTCACCAAAAAAAAAAAACAACCAGCCTACGAAGTTTATTGACAAGGCCAATTGGACGGTATGCTTCAAGTTATTTTTGGAAATCCAGGAATTTGTTTGTGTAAACGTAACGTTATGTATGTGAGTTTTTTAGTTCCTAAGAAGGTGAGAAAGTCTCACATAAGAAAATATTGGGTTGTTGCCCAAGAAGAAAAAAAAGTGTTGAAACAGGAACTAAGACTTCACGTTATTTGAAAAAGCCACCACTGTAGGTACAACAGACAGATATACTCTTTGGGTGAGCCAATATGAAAGTCGGATTTTGATGTTTGAAGATGGAAGGTCCAAGGACAAAGGCAAAGAAATGTCAACAGGCAAACACTACAGCACAAAATTCAAGGAACAATGACTCTACAAGAAAATTATTCTTCAAAGAAAAAGAAAGAAAGAAAAAGCAACAAACGAAAGAAAAGGCAATGAACAACAGACAAAGTTAAAAGACATTATTCATCTCTTGTTTTTTTTTTTAATGGTACACAGGACTATCATACTTAACAAGGGGTGAGTGTGTTTGTTTATATAAAAGGTTAACATGGGATGGTTAACATCTCAAGGCTCAGAAGTATGTCCCTGTATTACATGCAGTAATTAAGGTAATTAATTGATGCCAGCGTGTAAAGAAGTTCTTTAATAAGGAAACTAAGTTTAATGCTGCAGGTAAATGTTTATGAATATTTAAGCTCTGAACAACAGAAAATGTGTGTTATTACACGTGGTCATTCTAAAACACATAAATGGGGGCAGAACAAAGTTTTCAGAGAAAAAAATGTGGAAAGAACTGTATAAAATGAAGATAATGAAAAACAACATGGTGTTTAGTGTTTTACAAAAATCCTACAGATTTGGTTGCAGGAAATAATAAGTTAAGGATTGAGCAATTTTTACAAAAAATTCCAACTTGGATTTGGTTATTAAATTAAAAGTAGTAGATTGTTATAATTTACTTAAGACTACCCAGGGAAAAATTAAAATATTAAAGTTTTGTATAATCTAAAAAAAAAAAAAAAATAACAATTGTTAAAAGTTTTTGTAAATGAGTATTTCTGGTAAACGTAAGGACTTTGGTTGGGGGGAGGAGTTTTTCTCGGGGAAATGGCCAATCGTAGTTTTTGGGCAGGATCCATTCTGTGAGTTTCATGAGATTGTCCTCTAAACTATTATTTTGGCATTACTATAATCAGGAAAGTCATATAACATAGTATACATGATTTTTGGCAGACGTAAAGACAAAATATGTTTAAAAAGCAGTAAAAAGATTAAACATTATAAAAACGAGAAACAAGATTGTTACTGAATTGTACAGTGAATGGTATACAAAGCATGGTAGCTAAGACTGACAGTAACAGATCATTCTCTGAAGAGTATGTGACATGTAAAGGAATGTATTACCAACAGAGAAATGCAGATCCAGTTACCCAGACTGGTCAGTCATGCCATGACAGTTTTCACTTCTGTGGATCAGAGTCTTCCAGATACCTGGAAGAGGGTTCATGGATGAGAAAAATTTATATTTAAAAAGGTATTTTTACTTACTAAAGTAATTGTTTTTAAAAATAAGATTTTTTGGGCCTTAATAACTTTTCTCGAGAGTTCATTAAAATATTTGCAGACAAAGTATCTATCTGAGTAACTTTTAATTAATTATATAGGCTTACTGTAGGGCAAATATTTTATTATCAAACGATAACTTATATACAATTATTTGAAGATATAAAAAAAGCCCTTATTAATTTAGTATTTTTGATTAATACAGAGATCTCTCTCAGCCATTTTACATTCAAGTGTATGTGGGTGATGATACAATTTCATTGGTATTTATAAGTAAAGGTGTTAGGAGTGCATTGTCCAATGCTAAAAATCAGAGACATTGTGGGTTTTGCACCATTTGTTTTGAAAACATCTTATGTTATACTAAAGGTGTTATTACAAGGAAAACAGGAGGTGTCAATACACACAGCTTCTCTAGTCTAGTCTAGTGGCAATTGGATGTTAATAAGTTCAGTTGTAGGGGACAGGAGGTGGGCCCCTGAAAGTATTGAAGCAAAAACTACATCAAAATCAACTAGTTGATGTATGGAGAACTTTTCATCCAAAAGTTAGGGACTACAAGTTCTTCTCCCCTGTGCACGGGACGTACACACGAATTGATTACTTCCTCGTTGACCACAACACTTTGACAAAGGTGACACAAGCTGAAATAGGAATTATTACTTTATCTGACCACGCCCCAGTGACGATGATTATAGAAGAGTTAAAGGTACAGAAACCAATCGGAAATTGGCAACTGAATGAAGCACTCATTACAGAAAACCAGGATATAGAGAAAATATATGACGAAATAAAAACTTTCTTTGAAATCAACGAAACTGGGGACGTCTCATATTCAGTGTTGTGGGATACACACAAGGCCTATATTAGAGGCATTCTTATTTCAATGGGGGCGTGGAAGAAAAGGACTAGGGAGCGGAAAATTAAGTATTTGATAGAGGAGATACAACGCCTTGAACAGTTACATAAAAAAATAGGGGGACAATGCCAAGAAACATATCACCTACTTATAACTAAAAGGGAAGAACTAAAAGAATTATTGACCCATGAAACGAGTAAGACATATAATAAAATATTGAAGAAAAAATATCGATGGGCCAATAAAATTGGGAAGCATCTGGCAAAGTCCCTGAGGAAGGAAAAGACAAAGAACTATATAGAAAAAATCCGAAACAAACAAGGCGAAATGGTCCATAAAACCAAGGACATAGCTGAGGTATTCCGTAAGTACTACAACCAACTTTATGATGTTGAGAAAGGGACGAGAGAAACAGGAAAAATAAATAAGATTAGGCAGTTCCTGGAAAAATATGGACTTTCTAAAATAACATCAATAGATAGAGAGGAACTAGAGAACCCCATTACAGAGTCGGAGATAAGGAAGGCAATCGCAGAGTCTCCATTGGGCAAAAGCCCAGGACCAGACGGTTACTCGTTAAAATATTTTAAAAAATTTGATGCGATTCTAGTGCCCAGACTCTGCAAATATTTAAATGGTCTCGGAGTAGAATTCGGATTGAGCTCAGAGGCACAGAGAGCCCAAGTAACAGTTATCCTAAAAGAAGGTAAAGATGATACAAAGTGCACCAGCTATAGACCCATCTCCTTATTAAATTTTGATATAAAGATATATGTGAAAGTCCTAGCGAATAAGTTAAAGGATAAAATGAGAGACTTAATACATATGGATCAGGTGGGGTTCGTCCCAGGACATGAAGGACGAGACAATGGAATTAGAACTCTCCTCCTACTACAAGAAATAAAGACGGGGGGCCCCCAGGTCTATTCCTGTCAATTGACGCTGAGAAAGCGTTTGACAGGGTAGACTGGGGGCTCATGACAAAGACCTTGAAGTACATGGGACTGGGCCCCAGGATGCTGCATAAAATAAACGTTTTATATAAGGAACCGACAGCGACTATTAAAATAAACGGAAGTTTCTCATCTCCTTTTTCTATGAAAAATGGTACACGACAGGGTTGTCCCCTGTCTCCATTGCTTTTTGTGCTTTCTTTAGAACCCTTACTGGCAACAATTAGACTAAATAAAGACATTAAAGGAAGTAGGTCCGGCGGCATTGAGCATAAGGCCGCGGCCTTTGCCGATGACCTTTTGTTCTATGTCGCAGAGCCCGATAGAACATCGCCATGCTTATTAGATACATTGAAACAGTACGGTGAAATATCAAATTTTAAAATAAACTTGAATAAATCCGAAATCTTAAATATAAATGTGCCATCAAAGGAAGCACTTGAATTACAGAGAGAGTTTCCCTTCCCATGGAAAAAAATTGGGTTAAAATATTTAGGGATAAAACTCGCCAATTCGGTCGATAAGCTTTACGGGGAAAATTATATTCCTTTACTTGACGAAATTAAAAAAGAGACTAAGAAAATATCTCAAAGCTCTTTGTCATGGTTTGGACGCATTAACTCCGTTAAAATGATTATTTTACCGAAGATTACCTACAAATTTCAAATGCTTCCAATCCCCCTCCCAGACTATTATTTTCAAACTCTGAAAGCGATTCTGAGCAAATGCATATGGCAAAATAAAAAGCCAAGGATCTCGCATAATATCTTGAGAAATAATAAAGAGAAAGGAATCTTGGGGCTTCCAGACTTGAGATTGTACTATTATGCGGTCGTAGCGTCAAGAGCCATTGAGTGGTCTCACGAGGTAACGGAGAAGCAATGGGTAAATATAGAGAGTAGCACTAGTGGGGTAAATTTAAGAACAGCAATATGGAATCCCCCGCATTTAAGGGGTTTAGGCACAAATACACAAAAAATCACAATGCACGTATTTAAAATTTGGGACTCACTGCACAAGCGATATGGATGGAAATACAACTCACCCTTAATGATGTTGAAAGATAGTGATTATTTCCCACCAGGGAAAACACATATAGGGGGAGGGGATTGGGTAGGACAAAATACACAACTGAAGGACATTACTAAAAGAGGTAACATTAAAACACTGAAAGATATACAACAAAATGTGACACAAGTAAAAATAAACGATTGGCGGTACCTGCAGCTGACACATTTCATCAGAAAACTGCCTCAACCAATTAGAACAAAAAACGAATATACGCTATTAGAAAAAATAAGCGAGGAAACGGGGAAAAAAAAAGTTGTATCGAGACTATATAAAGCTTTTCTGATGGAAGGACACCTGGAGGAGCCGCCCTTCTTCACAAAATGGGGAAACAAATTAGGCTCACAAGATTATAAGTATAGGACTAACAAGATGTTGAAATTAACTCACAGCTCGGCAATTGACACTCCGACCGCAGAAATGAACTACAAATGCCTCTCTAGATGGTATATGACACCGGATAAATTAAATAAATTTCAACCAGATAGCTCGCAAGATTGTTGGAGAGGGTGCCAGGAACGGGGCACAATGGCACACCTTTGGTGGGATTGCCCAAAAATAAAGAAATTTTGGAGAGAGATTTTGGAAACAATAAAATAAATAAACGGGGCGACGGTGCAGGAAGATCCATGGACATGCTTATTTCATGGAACAGGGGAATCAATAAAACAATATGTGAAAACCCTGACCCCTCAGATGCTGAACGCCGCAAAGGGATTAATCCCGAAGAAATGGAAAAACGAAGAAGCACCGACTAAAAGAGAATGGATCTTGAGGATAGAAGAAATATATCAGCTCGAAAAATTAAGATCGATGGGACAGGAAGGGGATGATGGAAATATAGGTAAATGGGAGTGCTGGCAGGGATACAAACGGACATGGAAGTATGCCGAAATTATTATGTATGTATTAGTATGTAAGTACGGAAAGGCCTATCTTCGCCTTTTCTGGAGTTAGTAGATGTGAGGTATTTCGGGGGGAAGGGAGGGGAGGGTTTGGGAGGGAGATAAGGCCTGGCATTAGTAATGAAAGTATTTAATAACTATTTGGAAATAAATATAACAATATACGCTGAATAAAAAGACCAAATTTAAAATTTAAAGTTTATAAATTAATGTAAGAAAAATTCCACAATGATGTGAAGAATCACGAGAGATATAAATGAATGTTAAATTGAATAACAATCTCTTAAATGTTCGCTGAAGTGGAAAAAAAACAAAAAACAAAAATAAAAAAAAATAAGTTCAGTTGTAGTGGGATATAAAAACATGGTGACTAAATAGATGCAGTGTGAGGGATAGAGCCACAGTTGTGTAAATTAATCATGAAAAAGTCACTTTTTCAATTTTTAGTGGACATTTATCGGGAAAGAGTTTCCTGTGCTTATATAGCTAGCGCTAAATATGGGCATTAGGAAAGCCTAACCTAAATTAGTGTTCTTTTACTAAATTAAAATTTGTCACTGTAAAGAAAAAAATACAATAATCTAGTAAGATTATTCTTTTACACGATTTAATTTAGTCACAAGATAAAGAGGGTCTTAGTTTTGTCTTAGTTAGAATCAGTACAGACTGTTAATGGAGATAACATTTATTATAAAAATAATTGATTCCAACAATAATGGATAGAGTTATTTTTAAATGAAAATGTTTATTTTTGCATATCCAGGTACATGACTGACTGGCTGACTGATTGATTTTTTGTTTAAGCTAATGAAAGAAATTCTGAACTGCTCCCTTTAGAACACTTTGTCATCAAACTTCTGAATATTGTTTTATTTTTTTATAGAATTATCCAAAAGGAAAGAGTAACCTGATACTACAAAGTATTGAGGGATGTGGCAAATCTATACAGATTGACTATATTCGTTTTTTTTTTTCACCTGCTAAAGGAGGATACAAGGATGTTGTTTTTTTTAGTTAATGTTTCTTTTTGATTAATTAATTGAGGTAATTCTAGAAAAAAAATATTTTTAACAAAAGCTAAGTTGTTGTGAACTTATGTTATTGGGGTTGGATTTCAAATCATGGAATCAGATAATGATTTAACATTTTATAGGACAGGTAATGAAGGACATGTATGCAATTTTAGGTATTTAGTAAAGTTTTTGTTTCTTATCATCTTAAGTACTCAGGTATTGTAGAACGTATGAATAGTATTATAAAGTTTAAATAGGGTAAGATGATTCAAGAAAAAACTAAAGATTGGGTGACTTATTTACCTGCTATAGTTTTAGTTTAAAAATTGTATTATTTTCTTAACATAGGGTTTGTTAACTTTTTGAGTTAATGACAGGATGTCTTTTGAGATTTGCATACTTAGTTATTTATATAATCTGTTGAATAGAAAGAAGGGTGGTTGCAAACTTTGCAAACAACAGGTATAGGTATTTCAGAAGTTTGTTCACAAAACATGGCTAGGCCTTTGCTAAATTTATATAGAAATGATGTATTGAATGAGATTTTTACTTCTAATGAGTATGTTTAGTAATTTATTCCAGTAGCTAAAGTTATGGTCAAGACTTATAGATCCAGGGATGCCAACAGAGATTTCAACTGGGATATTAATTGGGAAGATTATTTTGTTATTTTTGAGGTACATTGGAATTATAGTTTTTTGTTTCAAAAGAATTGGTAAAATAATAAATAATTGGTAAAAATAAGAATGAAATGGGTAAACACAGAAAGGATTATCAGTCTAGAATGGTTTACATTGATTAATGAAAATTACTTAGGAAAACATATTTAGTGGGAATGCTTTTATTCCGTAAATTTTTTGGCTCTGCGTAACTTCTGCATACTTTCAGCTATTAAAGCCATTCAATTTTTAAAATGTTCAGATCTTTTAGCTGATGATGGTACTTCTTAAACTTTTTTTCTACTATTTATACTTTTTAAAATATTAAGCTTTTTAACCCTTTTTTAACATTGAAGTCAATGAGAGCATGCTTAAAATCCTTAAAATCTTCCTCCACTACCAAAAGTTTCAGCTCCTTCATACTTTCACCTACAAACTTTAAAATGTTCACAAAATATTCAGCTATCTGGCTATATCTTTTCAGTTTGATATCTTTTACAGTTTTTGTGAAAAAGCTGTTTAAGTTTAGTGATCATTTCATAAAATTTCATAAAATTTAGGGCATCCAGGCTTTTGTTGTCTGTTTTGTTTCCATGGTTACCAAAGCTTCTTATACACAGTGATGGGCCGTGGGGGAGAGCACAGACACACCATGTACTGATTTATAATAGAGGAATATGATGGGCAGTTTTGATGGGGCAATATGATGGGGCAGTTTTGATGCTTTTCAGCATTCCCATGCACTTTCTCCAGGAAATGCATTTTCAATTTTTTTTATAAGAATTTGATACTTGTTTTCATTTTCTTTTATAGATATGTCTTTCATTTCTAAATTTAAAGAAAATGATTCTATTCTTTTTTTATTTTTTATTTTTTTAATTCTTCCATGACAATGCAACAAGCACAACTAAATTTCTATTTGATACTACTTCTTGTTTTTTCTAAAAAAAAATTTTTGATTATGTTATCAAGGACTATTATTTTTGGGTGAACTTCAATGATTTATTCATATGGACTTGCATCAAAAGTGACATATTGATTGGGGGAGTTGGGATGTTTTGGATGTGATTCTCATATAGGATTTTTTTTATGAATTGTCTGAATAATAATTATAATATAATATAATGCTGATAGTGATAAGATAAAAGTAAAGACAAAAAGGTATAGTTAGAGTATATGAAGAAAAGGATTTAATGTGTCTAAACAGAGTTATTGTTGAATTAAATAATATGGTAAGGTTAAAAAAAAAAGCAAATAGAAAGAGTTGCTTGCTGGTCATGGATAGATAGATGAATAAATAGAAAAATAAATAAAAATAGAATATATAAAAATATGACAATCAAATAATGGGAAAGTTTTATGATTTTTATGTATCTACAGACGAGTAGATTATTAATTATGTTTATAATTGTTCAGTGTCAAGGATTATGTATAAAAACTTATATTGTAGAAATTATATAGTTATTGAAATTTCCAGGAATGGAAGAAATTTTAAGTATTAATTAATTTATATTACAAAGCAATATAATTTGATATTTCAAAGATATGTATTTCTTATTTATATTAAAATAGTTATATGATATGGTTAAAGTTATAAGAGTTTCACAAGAAGTTAAATATATTTATGAAGTTGAAGGAAGAACATTTTTAATATTACATGATTTAGATGGAGAATTAATTACAATTAATAAATAATATAATAATTTATATTTTCTCAATGGAATGAAATAGTTAAATATTTTTCATATCTCAGAGTTTTGGAAAATGCTTATGTACAATATCTGACACACTGTTATATTCTTAATATCTAAAATTTAATTTGTCTTTATTATACTTTATTCAGAGTAGGGATGAGCCGAACACCCCCCGTTCGGCTCGCACCAGAACCCGCGAACGGACCTAAAGTCCGTGCGAGCTTTAGAACCCTATTAGTTTTAATGGATGCGAACGCTCAAAATTAAAAGTGCTAATTTTAAAGGCTAATATGCATGTTAATGTCATAAAAAGTGTTTGGGGACCTGGGTCCTGCCCCAGGGGACATGTATCAATGCAATTTTTTTTTTTTAAAAACGGCCGTTTTTTCAGGAGCAGTGATTTTAATAATGCTTAAATTGAAACAATAAAAGTGTAATATTCCTTTAAATTTCGTACCTGGGGGGTGTCTATAGTATGCATGTAAAGGGACGCATGTTTCCCGTGTTCCCTGCAAAAAGTGTCATTTTTGCAAGTAAAAAAGCTATTTAAAATCACTCGCGGCTAATGTGAATTGACGGCTCCCGTAATACAGAGAACAGTCATTCATTGAAACTGAAAGTCATTCATAAAAAAAAGTCATTGATAAAAAATAAAAAAAAATAAAAAAAAAAGGGTGGGGGTCCCCCCAAATTCAATAACCAGGCCCTTCAGGTCTGGGATGGATATTAAGGGGAACCCCAGCCAAAAAAAAAGAAATGGCGTAGGGTCCCCCTCAAAATACATACCAGACCCTTGAGGTCTGGGATGGATTTTAAGGGGAACCCTAGCCCAAAAAAATGGCGTGGGGTCCCCCTCAAAATCCATACCAGACCCTTATCCGAGCACGCAACCTGGCAGGCCGCAGGAAAAGAGGGGGGGGGACGAGAGCGGCCCCCCCTCCCGCCTGAACCATACCAGGCCACATGCCCTCAACATTAGGAGGATGCTTTGGGGTCCCCCCCAAAGCACCTTGTCCCCATTTTGATGAGGACAAGGGCCTCTTCCCCACAACCCTGGCCATTGGTTGTGGGGGTCTGCGGGCGGGGGGCTTATCGGAATCTGGAAGCCCCTTTAACAAGGGGACCCCCAGATCCCGGCCCCCCCCCTGTGTGAAATGGTACCATTTCACCAAAAAAGTGTCAAAAATGGTAAAAATGACAGGTGCCCTCCGTTATAAAAGACCTGTCAGACGGAGCGGAGCCTCACACAGCGGGAGCCTCCCATTGCGAGGAGCGGCCCAAAAAGAGACACCGACGCCGATGCCGGACGAGAAGGACGAGAAGACCGGAGCAACAAGAAGCGGATCGGAGGAAGAAGATGATGGAAGAAGAAGATGCCGGAAGGAGAAGATGAAGAAACCGAAGGATGAAGAAAGGAAGACCAGAAGAAAGAAGATTTCAATAACGGAATTGTCAAAAACCGTCTCCTCCGACGCCGACGGAAGAAGATGCCGGACGAGAAGGACGAGAAGACCAGCGCAAGAAGAAGCGGATCGGAGGAAGAAGAAAATGGAAGAAGAAGATGGAAGAAGATGACGGAAGGAGAAGATGAAGAAACCGAAGAATGAAGAAAGAAGAAAGAAGATTTTAATAAAGTAATTGTCAAAGACCGTCTCCTGTCATTTTTACAATTTTTGACACTTTTTTGGTGAAATGGTAGGGGTACTTTTGTACCCCCTTACCATTTCACACAGGGGGGGGGCCGGGATCTGGGGGTCCCCTTGTTAAAGGGGGCTTCCAGATTCCGATAAGCCCCCCACCCGCAGACCCCCACAACCAATGGCCAGGGTTGTGGGGAAGAGGCCCTTGTCCTCATCAACATGGGGACAAGGTGCTTTGGGGGGACCCCAAAGCATCCTCCCAATGTTGAGGGCATGTGGCCTGGTACGGTTCAGGCGGGAGGGGGGGACGAGAGCAGCCTGCCAGGTTGCGTGCTCGGATAAGGGTCTGGTATGGATTTTGAGGGGGACCCTACGCCATTTTTTTTTTGGCTGGGGTTCCCCTTAATATCCATCCCAGACCTGAAGGGCCTGGTTATTGAATTTGGGGGCACCCCCACGCTTTTTTTTTTGTTTTTTATCAATGAATGACAGTTCTCTGTGTTACAGGAGCCATCAATTCATTAGCCGCGAGTGCTTTTAAATAGCTTTTTTCCTGCAAAAATGACACTTTTTGCAGGGAAAGTTCTAAGCACAGGAAACCTGCCCCCCTTCACAGGCCACCTATAGACACCCCCCAGATGTGATACTGCAATGCTGTTCTAACAGCACGCACACACAAATCCCCAGAAATAGAGCATATCTTGTCAGCAGTCAGCAACACACTGACACGCTGACACTGTGACTGAATCATAATATGTGAGGCCGCAGCGGCCTCTTATACCGTGGGGCGTGTACTAAAGCCCCTGAGCTATAATTGGCTACAGGCATCCTGCCTGTAGCCAATTATGGCTCTCCTCGCTGCCGGCGCTGTGATTGGCCAAGCATGCGGGGTCACAGTGCATGCTTGGCCAATCATCAGCCAGCATTGCACTGCGACTAGCGCAATGCATTGCGGGCCGCTCGCATCACACGAATTTGATGCGAGCGGCCCAAATAGTTCTGGGCTCGCCGAGCGGGCGAGCACCTGATGTTTGATTTGAACATGGGTTCGAATCGAACACCGGGCCCATCCCTAATTCAGAGTATGAATTCCCTGTAATTATAATTGTATGAATGGCAGACAAATTAATAACCTCAAGATGGTGACTTTTGAACTGGGTTCACAAATATCTAGAAACTGTCAGGATTTTGAAGGATATTGTAAATCTTATATATGTTTTTAAAGACATTTTCCTATGTAACTGATATTTTGTTTGAAAGAAAGTCTGGCTGCTTCTCACTAATTTCCTGTCAGATGAATAGGCTGTCAATGTTTTAAAGGGGTGTTTCAGCTTAAATTTTTTTTTTAAATCAGCAGCTAAAAAAAAGTAGTTGCTGACTTTTAATAAGTACACTTACCCTCCCAGGGCGCCCGCGATGTCGGCCGCCGAGGCGGACATGTCCCTCGGCGCTCCGGTTCCAGCGCCGCCATCCTCACTAAGGGAAACAGGCAGTGCAGCCTTTACGGCTTCGCTGCCCGTTTCCCACTGCGCATGTGCGAGTTGCGCGGCGCTTTGTGAATGGGGCACTGATTGCGATTTTCTTTAACCAAAAATATGTAGAAGAAAACTGAGGAAAAAAACATTTTTTTATATATTTTTGGGGAATATTTATTATAGCAAAAAGTAAAAAGTAATGTGTTTTTTTTCAAAATTGTTGCTCTTTTTTTGTTTATAGCGCAAAAAATAAAAACCGCAGGGGGTAATCAAATACCACCAAAAGAAAGCTCTATTTGTGGAAAAAAAAGGACATCAATTTTGTTTGGGAGCCATGTCGCAAGACCGCACAATTGTCAGTTAAAGCGACACAGTGCCAAATCGCAAAAAGTGGTCTGGTCTTCAGCCAGCAAAATGGTCTGGTCTGAAAGTGGTAAAAAAGCCAAGAAGACAAAAGACCACATGGTCTGATACATGGTCAAATGAATAAGAACTCTTTCAATCTTTGAAAAAACAAACAATACTTGAAACTTTTGATCATATATGAAGCAACACATTCTTTTTGTACCATTGCATTGTTTTTGTAAGTATTTTCCTATTTTTGTGTGTAAAATAAAACACACAGTGATTTAAGCTGACTCAGAAATAATTAAGGAATTTGTCTCACAATCAGTCCTTTGAAGCTTATGCAATATTAAGCGTATTTTTACATTGACGTGCCAGCCAGTATTCATTCGGCGGAAGTTTTTTTTTCCACTTCCTTTTTTTGATCAGAGGGGAAAAAGTGATGAACAGAAATTAACTTTGCAAATATTGAACGAACCTAGAAGGAAAATTGATGATATTGATGATTGTGAAAGACCGGAGAATTTCAGACATACAGAAGTCTTCACAGACGGTTTAATTTGAGTCCAGTGGAGAACGGAAAAAGTTTTATATTGGGAATGAATTATAAAAATCTAACCTGGAGAAATTGTGTATTCCAAAAAGAAGAAAAGATGTCAGCTCAACAAAAGAAAAGTGTTAAAGAGAGAAGATTTATCATCATCACAGGATTCATCTTTTCCCTAGTGACAATTTTATCTGTGGTAAAATATATCACAAATAGGGATGAGCCCGGTGTTCGATTCGAACCCATGTTCGAATCGAACATCGTCCGTTCGTCCGTTCGAAGGAAACCAGAACTTTGTGGGCCGTTCGCATCAAATTCGTGTGATACGAACGGCCCACAATGCACTGCGCCAGTCGCAGTGCATTGCTGGCTGATGATTGGCCAAGCATGCACTGTGACCCTGCATGCTTGGCCAATCACAGTGCCGGCAGTGAGGAGAGCCATAATTGGCCACAGACAGTATGCCTGTGGCCAATTATAGCTCAGGGGGTTTAGTACACGCCCCACACTATATAAGGCCGCCAGTGCGGCGGCCTTGTGTAGTGTGTTCCGGCGTGCAGGGAGAGAGATAGATAGGCAGGGACAGTGTGTTATTTACTCAGGCATCTGCAAGAGTTAGTGTGTGTTCTGTGCCTCCAGCACAGCACAGTATACACCTGTATCTACCCATATTTGCTGGTGTTCTCTGAAATAGCCATCTGCAGGAGTTAGTGTGTGTTGTGTGCCTCCAGCACAGCACAGTATACACCTGTATATACCCATATTTGCTGGTGTTCTCTAATATAGCCATCTGCAGGAGTTAGTGTGTGTTTGTGCCTCCAGCACAGCACAGTATACATCTGTATCTACCCAAATTTGCTGGGGTTCTCTAATACAGCCATCTGCAGGAGTTAGTGTGTGTTCTGTGCCTCCAGCACAGCACAGTATACACCGGTATCTACCCTTATTTGCTGGTGTTCTCTAATACAGCCATCTGCAGGAGTTAGTGTGTGTTCTGTGCCTCCAGCACAGCACAGTATACACCTGTATCTACCCTTATTTGCTGGTGTTCTCTAATACAGCCATCTGCAGGAGTTAGTGTGTGTTGTGTGCCTCCAGCACAGCACAGTATACACCTGTATCTACCCTTTATTGCTGGTGTTCTCTAATACAGGCATCTGCAGTCTTTACAGTGGGTGTTGTATGCCTCCAGCACAATATACACTACCCAATTGCTGGTTTTCCCATCTCCCTGCAGGCCATTACAATGCCTGGAAGGCCAACAAGGAGAGGCAGACAGTCACGAGCCAATTAAAGAGGGCAAGCAGGCTCTGTGTCTAGAGGCAACGGTGCTGGTCGTGGACGTGGTGCATCGTCATCAGCACGTGGCCATGGGACACGCTTGTCCTTATTTTCGGCAGCTGGACATGTTGAGCCGCATCATGCCGAAGACTTGGTAGAGTGGATGACCAATTACAATTCTTGATCTAATAATTCACAGCAGGGCCCATTCCTGCACCCACCAAGAGTAACTGTGAGGGCTAAAGCCCCATACACACGGTCGGATTTTCCGATGGATTCTGTCTTATCGGACAATGTTGTCGTAAATTCCGACCGTGTGTAGGCACCATCGGACAGTTTCCATCGGATTGTCCGACGGACAAAGTCCTATCTCCTGCTGGATAGATTTTTCGACAACAAAGTCCGATCACACCAAATCCGATCGTGTGTAGCGTAGTCCGACGGACAAAGTGCTATGCATGCTCAGAAGAAATTCTGTGACGGAAGCGCTCGGTCAGGTAAAACTACCGTTCCTAATCGACACAGCACATTCGTCACGCTGCAATGTTAAAATGTCTTTAATGCAGCGCATTCTCTTTTTCTTTACAATGCAAGAAGAATGACGTGTTTTAGCTGCTCCTATTCACCCTCACTTCTCACAAACTTATTTCTTTATTCGTTTTCAGGATTTCTAGACTAGATGTTTATTTTTCCTCAGATCGTAAAAGAATCTTTGTTATATTTTTTGGAGGATTTGTCATTTTTTTTTTTTGGAATACATATTTTCAGGATAATTTATTTAGATTTTTGAGGGGGGTTGTGTGTCTCAACTTAGCAAAACAACATTATTAACATTTGTATTTGTTGCTTAAATTTACTAGGAGTTTGTTTGTTGTTGGTGCCCCTTGTTAATTGGACTTTATGATTTGTGAAATCTACCTGCCTACTCACAAATAAACTGTCATTGTAGAAAAGTAAAACACATAGGCAATGATTTTTTCAAATCAAAAATACCTTTATTTAGGTCTCAGCAACAAACCAAAGAGGAACGCAGCGATGGAGAAACTTGGGGAATTTGCAAAGCCTTGGACACCCACGGCAAACATCATTTTTCAAGCTTCTAAAATTGGGGGCCTGAGGAGTACGTATCTTAAGGGGAGTGCTATCTGGTCCTGAAGTCCAAAACATCCGGAACTGCAGCAGATGCCATCTAGGTCCCCAGGCTCTGGTTCTACGAGAGGCTCCATCTTCTCTCAGACCAGACTGAATCCAGGTCGTCACTCTCTTGTCTTCCTTCCACGCTTCCTTGCACGCTGTGGCTGTGGTGCTGGTGGGGTGGCAGAAGGAGGAGGCGGAGCAAGGTCACTATCGCAAACGTGTGTGAGTGGGGTCATCCCCCCAGCCATCCCCTTATTTAGGACTTTGAGGATGACATCCTCACACATGTTGCGTTGTCCCACCTCCATAGCCATCATTTTAGTGGCAACCACGGAGCCAAAGGTCTCCTCGTCGGTGGGTGTGGCATGTAGGGAGGCTGAAGCCTCTCTGATCAGCCGGAGCGCTGACTCTCCCGCCTCACCCCCCTTCTCGCCCTTTTGTAGGGAAGGCGGAGGGGAGGGACTTGGGAGACAATCAGGCTCCTATGCCTACCCCCCTCTTGGCTGCCACTACCCACCTCTTGGCTGCCACTAACCCCTTCCTCCTCCTGACTGCCACATTCCACAGCCACCTCCTGGCTGAGGTCTTCCTGTGTATGAAAAAGGGACATAGTTTGAGTTATTTGTTCATCAAACACACACAATTTTCATCTAGTGACTGTTGCAAAATGTTTACAAATAGAAAACCATACAATTCTCAGCCCTGCCGTTTAGATTCTGGCCCCAAATGTCTCCAACACTACTGTCTGTTGATATGTCAAACACGTTAGGAACTAAGCAATTGTGGATCCTGAATTAACTGAACATAATTATTTTTCACATAATTTGTTTCAAAACTACTATACCTGGCTCAAGCTGGGCTCCTCCACATCTTCCAGACTGGATGGCCCAGGTTGCTCCTCTGAAGCCTCATCAGGGGTGGCCTGCACGCAAGGAAGCGTGGAAGGAGGAGTCGAGAGTGACTCCGTGACATCAGCCTGGTCTTTGAGAAAATGGAGCCTGTCATAGTACCAGAGCTTGGGGACATAGACCTGATCTGCTGCAGCTCCAGATGCTTGGGACTTCAGGACCTTCTTGTGCTCCCTGAAATACGCACTCCTCAGGCTGCCAATTTTGAGTCTTACCTTACGAACGGTTGCCGTGGGCATCCTTGGCTTTACAAATTCCACAAGTTTCAGCATGGCTGCGTACCTCTTTGGTTTGTTGCCGTAATCGGGGTGTTTAGCCTGCCATAATAGGGTAATTTCCCTATATTTATCAATGAAGAGGGGGAGAAAACTCACGTCGTTGAATCCCTCCATAATCTCTGCAAGACACAACACCACACAAAACACTATAAATAATGTCAGGCTAAACTCTCCTAATCTTCTCCATAAATAAGCCTCAAGGTCTAATCAGTCTAGGCTAGTTATGTACCAAGTTCAAATTGTACCTTCGTTCTAGCGATCGTCTCGTGCGTGAGCTTTCTCTCCCCTCATCTCACAGATCGTGGCTACGACACAGGCGTGTGACGTTTTATATACAGTGCGCATGCGTCAAACTCCGCCCGCCCCTGACGATCTTTCTCGTCTATTCCCCACCCCTTCTCTTTACGGCGCAGTGGGGAGAGCACATGGCGGGGACACAGCAGGTGCGCCCCAAATATTACACCAACGAGGATTAGGGCGAGGAAAGGCCGGAGGCAGAAACGTCCCGATCCCGGAGCCTGAAATTCAAGGCCTCCAATATGTCATTTGGAGAAATGTTGGAGATGGTGGACATATTAAAGAGGAGCGACTATGATGGGAAGTATGGGCCTTACCTCAACCCCAATGTCCGAAAGGCCAAGATCATGTCTAAAGTTGTGAGGAGGCTGTACAATCATTTTGGGGTACAACGATCCAAGGAGCAACTGAGGAAACGCTGGTCAGACCTGAAACTGAGGGAGCCCGATCAGTACAGAAAGATCAAGCGAGTTCTTCAAAAAAGTAAGTAGTTGTGTTTTGTGTTTGATTTTTTGCTTGCATACTGCTCCATGTGTTTGTATTTTTTCAATGTTGTACATTAGAAAATGGCCACTTTCATGTTCGTCTGTGCATTCGATCGTACTCAACCTCGATCTTTCTGCCACTGTCATGTTCGTGTGTGTCCATTCGATTGTACTCAACCTCGATCTTTCTGCCAGTGTCATGTTCGTGTGTGTCCATTCGATCGTACTCAACATCGATCGTTCGGCCACTTATAATACGAGGTTTGGTGAAGTTTTTAGTGAAAGGAAGTTTGTTCTCAATAGAGATGTCATCAAGAATGTCAAGCTAATTTATCAATGTAAAGGAGAGGTCACTCAGTAGCTGTTTACCCATCTGGACTCTAGAGCACTAGTGCTGGGACACCCAAACCCCCTTTTTATTATGCTTTTCCACACATGTGCTCCAGTGGATACTAGAGGGGTGTCTCCATCAGACAAACTTCTACCAAAAAGCTAGTAAGTTTAGCACCTTTACAAAGTGACTACATTCATGTTGTTGTCAGTTGTAACTGGCCAACCAAAAATATTGTCCCTCACTTTCAAGCAATGTTTGACAATTCCTATTTCTGCCCTCAATAGATTGTGGTGCTAAATCTTCCGTTTGTACATTTTCATAGGGGAGCGAAAACTCGGGACGTCTGAGGAAACCAGAAAACCTACACCTCCCAAAGAAGGGGAAAGACCAGAAGCAGAGGAGGAGGAGGAGGAGGAGGAAGGAGAGATCATAGAAATTGGAGAACTTGTCACCACAACAGGTGAATGTGGGAGAACACAGCTACTGGTAAGCTAATCAATGTATGCCTGCCTCATTTCCAAGAGACATTTGTTTTTTTTTGGTTGTTTTTTAGGTGACGTGGATGTTGTGGAAGAAGAATCGCACTTTACCACAGAAAGTGCCCACGTACTCATCGGGGAGATAATGGTCTGCAATCGAGATCTAGATGAGATAAAGCAAAAATTGAAGAACATCATTGATGTTTTAGGAAAAATCTGAAAACACACCAAGTAATTAACACACATTTGTGGCTGTTTGTGACCACATTTGCAACTTAAGAACTGTGTGAAATTTGGAACATGCACACATTGTGTCCACATGTGCTAGCTCCCATCATGGTGGATGAATGACAACGTTTTTTTGGGGGTGCAACCACTTTACTAACTACTAAAGTGGTTGTGGTGAAGGGGTTGCACCCCCAAAAAACGTCCATTGATCCCCATGATGGAAAATGGCACTTTTGAACATTCTAGGCATGTGTTTTACCATCTAATGTCCATTTTCAGACCCAAATTGTGTGCATGTTCTAAATTTCCAGTTTCCAGGGGTGACCCCCCATGTGATGAAGGCAAGATCAAACACACTTTGAACAAATAGTCATGTCTGATCTTGTCTTCACTTTAGAAAGTTGAACTTTGCAAGTTCCTATGTTCTGTTTTGCTCCATGCCTGGTTTTAACAAATGCGGAATGTTTGTAAACAATGTTGTAAAGAACCAAGATCTTGTCAGTTTTGCCAAGAAGTTTGTAAACGCACTTGTGAATGTGTTGCAAGTAAACTTTTAAAATTTTCTAAATGTGTGGCTTCCTTATTGAAAAACACAAAAGCATTATGTATGTCAAATGTTAAGGATTTGGGGGGCAATGGGTGTTATTTACTAAAGGCAATTCCAGTTTGCACTGCAAGTGTATATTCCAGGGCACTTTTGCACTGCACTTGTAGAGCATAGTGGATTTGACTTATGTAAATGACACCCACAGTGCTTTGTACGAAAACACGTAGCACACCATTTTTGGGAATACACACATGTCTGACCTGGTGATGAAAAGGAGTATTTTGGGTGTCAGTTATGCACTACAAACCTTCTCTAGACAAAAGATTAGGTATCACACACACAACATGAGAAGATTCTTTTTGGGAAGAAGAGACTGTTACCTCCTTTTGCCCAGAAAGTGCATTCCCACTGTTGAAGCTAAAGGGCAAAAATGTATATCTCAAATAAGCTAGTATATGGAAATGACAAGAAATCATAGGTTTGGTTAAAAAATATATTTATTAAAAAATGCCTCTCACACATCGTCAGGCAGAGCAATGGCCCCCCTACCCACAAAGTACTCCATATATTGCTCGCGGACCTCACGGGCATTTAGAGGGGGCAAGCCTGGACGTGCCTCTTGAAGGGCTGTGAGGTTGGCATTGGAAGGCCCGTCCACATCTGGGCCAACGGGCACCACATAGTTGCTGTTGTGTCTTTTCAAAAAGTTGTGCAATATGCAACAGGCAAGAACTATGTGGTTCAGTTTGTACTCCGCCAAGTTAATAGCCGTCAAAAACAGGCGGAAGCGGCTGGCCAGAATCCCGAAGGTGTTCTCCACCACTCTGTGGGCTCTCGACAGCCTGTAATTGAAGACCCTCTGGTCTGGGGTGAGGGTCCTCATCGGGAAGGGCCTCATCAGATGGGGAGTCAGCGCAAACGCTTCGTCTGCGACAAAGACGAAGGGGAGTCCTTCAGCATTCTCCTCTGGAGGTGGCAAGCACAGACTGCCACTTTGGAGACGCCAGTAGAACTCCGTGTGCGCAATGCCACCACCATCCGAGATCCGGCCGTTCATCCCCACGTCCACATACAAAAAATCGTATGTCGCCGACACCACCGCCAACATCACTACACTATTAAACCCCTTATAATTATAATAGTAGGACCCCGAGTTGGGGGGTGGGACGATGCGGACGTGTTTCCCATCAATTGCACCTCTGCAGTTAGGAAAGTCCCAACGGCTGGCAAAGTGGGAGGCCGCAGTCTGCCATTCCTGTGGCGTGGAAGGGAACTGTGGAGTGAAACAAGAAAAAATAATTAGTCACTTTGCACCTAAACATTGCAAGCAGATTAGACACTAAACATCTTGGAACAAGATCAGACTTTTACATTTTAAGATGGAAAGTATTTGCACCGAAAAGTAGAGGGTCCCCCTAGCAGATTACTCACCCCCCATCAATCCCCCCACTTCTGATGGGCCATTGACAATAACTAGGGGTTTGGGGGGGGGGTTTGGACAGGTAACCCTCTGCACTTCATTGATTGCCAAATGGCTCAATAATGTGTGCTAGTTTGGCCAGACCCTCCTTACTTAACACTATTGGCAGCCCACAGGAAAGATAAAAGAACATTCCAAATCCCCCCCCCCCCCACAAAAAAAAATGGGGAAAAAATGGGGCTCTGCATGAAGTAAAACACACAGCAAACATTTGTGCATGTTTTAGGGGGTGTTTGGGGGAAAACAATACTATGCAGCAGACAAAATACATTGCTTAAGTGACTAGGCCATAGGTGTCTATTGGGGCAGAAGAGCATGCTGGGGAGGTAAGTGAAGGGAAAAATGCAGGAAGGACAAAAGGGGCACAGCATATTAGAGCATATTTCAAGCATGGTAATTAGGGAAGGAGGTCAAAAATACAAGACATTAGCAAACAGAGCATACATAGAATGGAATAGTAAAGTAGAAATGTTACCTTAATATAGTCCTCCTGCAGGACCTGGATGATGGCAGAACAGGTCTCTGGAATAATGATTCCCAGGGCCTGGGGAGAGATACCTGAGGAGAACTCAACGTAGCAACAAGCCTCTGCTCCGGAGTGATGGCTTGTCTCATGCAGGTGTCCTGCCGGCTGATAAAAGGGGTCAGCAAAGCCAAAAGACGGTGAAAAACGGGGTCCGTCATCCGGAGAAAGTTCCTGAAATCATCAGGATTATTCTCCCGGATCTCACGAAGCAAAGGCATGTGCGAGAACTGATCACGCTGAAGCAACCAATTCTTGGTCCACATACTCCTCGTCACTCTGTTCATGGACGGGTCTTGGCTCAAAGCTAAAAGCCCGACACCAATTCCGCGTACAGCACGAACTCGGTGACGAGTACGTACGGGAAACATCGCTCACTAACGGTCGGCTGGTCAGAACGGACAAACAGAAAGCACCGATAAACAGCAAGGCCTGAAAGAACGAAATGAATACCAGAAACGAGCAGACAATAAGCAGTGAAAATCAAAGCGTCCTATATCAAGATATAGGCCGCAATGACCTACAAATGCAAACTGACTACACGCACTAATAAACAGATATGCACGACAAGCACAAACTGAAGAGCAGTAACGATCTGAGTGACAAAACTGAGAAGCGCGAATCGTAAGTCCCCAAACTTCAACTAACTCGTGATAAACACGGGATCAGCAGAAGGAGCCCAACGGGTGTGGGACGTGGTGCTGAACTTCCCTTTTCTAGTCTCGTGGAAGACGACTTACGTCACGACGTTCTTGAAGACCGAAAATTCCGACAACGTTGTCCGACCGTGTGTACGCAACACCAACATCGGACAAAGTACGACGGACATGATCCGACGGAACTGGTCATCGGATAATCCGAGCGTGTGTATGGGGCATTACAGTGTTGTGGCAACACCGTCCACCACCACCAAAGGCCCAATTTTTCTGCCCCTGTTCAACAGGGGCATGCAATTGCAATTCTTGATCTAATAACTCACAGCAGGGCCCATTCCTGCGCCCACCAAGAGTAACTGTGAGGGCTTACAGTGTTGTGGCAACACCACCACCACCACCACCAAAGGCCCAATTTTTCTGCCCCTGTTCAACAGGGGCATGCAATTACAATTCTTGATCTAATAATTCACAGCAGGGCCCATTCATGCGCCCACCAAGAGTAACTGTGAGGGCTTACAGTGTTGTGGCAACACCACCACCGCCACCAAAGGCCCGATTTTTCTGCCCCTCTTCAACAGGGGCATGCAATTACAATTCTTGATCTAATAGTTCACAGCAGGGCCCATTCCTGTGCCCACCAAGAGTAACTGTGAGGGCTTACAGTGTTGTAGCACCAGCACCACCACCAAAGGCCCAATTTTTCCTACCACTGTTCAACAGTGGCATTTAATTACAATTCCTGATATAATAGTTCACAGCAGGGCATTCCAGCGCCCACCAAGAGTAACTGTGAGGGCTTACAGTGTTGTGGCAACACCAACATCTAAGGGGCAAATTTATGCAGAGTATATACGGCAGGCCCCTACTTCCAAACATCCAACTTACAAATGACTCCTACTTGCAAACGGAAGGAGACAACAGGAAGTGAGAGGAAATCTAATCTTAAGAAGGGAAATTCTATCCTGTAAGAGTTAATATGGGAAAAAGGTGTCTCCTCTCTACTGATGCTTTATCACCAATCCTTGTTTCAATAAAAAACCCACTTTTCGAAAAACATTTGTCATTGGGACGTAAAGTGAGGTGAAATGTTCTGAACAGGTGCACAGACAGCAAAACAAATGTTACAGGGGTGATAACCCATCCCTATGTTCTCCAAAAAGCTTAAAAATAGATTTTTTGGCTGCAGCTACACTTAAAAATGTACCTGTTCCAAATTGCAAACAGATTCTACTTAAGAACAAACCTACAGTCCCTGTCTTGTTTGCACCGCCTGTATACTGCTGTTCAGAGTATATAGGGTTTTAGGTATAGGGTTTTATTTTGGGTGCAGGGTTCCACTTAATATCCATACAAGACCCAAAGGGGCTGGTAATGGGCTGGGGTGGGGGTTTGATGGGGTAGCCATGCCATTTTTCTCAAAGATTTTCATCCATATTGCCAGGACAAGACATGACATTAAAGCCGCAAGCAGTTTTAAATGGCTTATTTTTTTCCTTTACAAATGTCATTTTGTGCAAGGACAGTTCTAAACACGGGAAACACATGCCACTTCACAGGCATATTTTAGACACACCCCAGGTACGATATTTAAAGGAATATTTCACATTTTTTTTCACTTTATGCATCATTAAAATGACTGCTCCAGAAAAAACGTCCGTTTTTAAAACTTCTTTTTGCATTAATACATGTCCCCTGGGGCAGAACCCGGGTCCCCAAACCCTTTTTAGGACAATAACATGCATATTAGCTGTTATAATTAGCACTTTAGATTTCGAACGTTTGCGTCCATTGTATATAATAGGGTTCTAACGTTCATGCAAACTTTCGGGCCGTTCGCAGGTTCTGGTGCGAACTGAACTGGGGGGTGTTCGGCTCATCCCTAATCACAAACTGTTACAGTTATGCAGAGGTTAACAGGATTGAAGAATTACACAACAAAGACCTTACATTATTCAGACACAAAAGAGATGTAGACACTGATATCAATATTAATGAACAAAATGATAAAAACACTGATATCAATACAGATGAACAAAATGATAAAAACGCTTATATCAATACAAAGGACAAAAATGATAAAGATATTGATATTAATGCAAATGGCAGAAATCATGATTTTAGATATGTTGATATTAATACAGCAGAAGATTTGTATGGATATATATGCGTAGGATAAGGATATGATTGCTGTTTGCAATTGTATTTCATTCACAGCAATAATATTGAAATCAAAGTTAAATTAGAATCCAAAACACATTTTGTTAAAATGCAGGGATCTTATAGACTAAACAACAGAACCAGAACTTTTGAATGTAATATATTGTGGAGAAGTTTCTGGTCTATATATTTAAAAGGTAATGATTCAACAATTTGGTCTGGAGATGTGGATAATAGCATGGCAAGATCTGGGAAAACACTTTATCCCTTAGATCAATTTTATTACCTTTTTCAACGTTTCGTAAAAATATTAGATCCAGAACATTTAAATATAATTGGCGATGAAAAAGGGGACGTTGTAAGAACATGGGATTTTAAAGTAACAAGAAAGTTAGCTCAAATAAGGGTTAAAGTTAATATATCTGTAGTGGACATGATTGTTCCAAAAATTAATATTTTTCCACAATCTTTGAAAATTATGGAAGACAAACATAGTTTGCATTTTTTTAAATATGTAATACAAAAATATATTTACCTCAAAATTCTTTGTTAACTTGGAAAATACATTTGTTTATCAACAAATAAGGGTATCTTTGAATGATACTGGTATATATGAATGTTGCATATCAATAGAAAATTATCCGGTGAAATGTGTTAAGGCAAGTGTTGTTGTGATGTCTCCAAGAAAAACTCCATGTATTAATAAGAAAAGTGTCCCGGCGAATCCATTTCAGAATAATCATTTCCAATCCAGAACTCTTCTGTGAAAGGGAAAGTTTGTCATTATATTGTGGAACTTTAATGTTTCAGAATGGAAAATTTCTACAAGGTTTCCACAATGTGAAGTACATTTGGTTAATATGGAATTGGGTATTGAGAGATGGTTTGGAATTAATAGTATGTCAAATTGTGAGTATGGTCTTTGATAGTAACAGTGAGTTAGTTAAAGAGTACCATCATCCATTAAAGTTGGAGGAACACGGGGTCGTTTGGGTCTACAAAACGCAGGTGCTGAGTCTGCGTCCAATGAGCCGATAACCCACAGGAAATTTGGAAAAGAAGTTGGACTATCTCTGTACTGATAATAGATAAACGAAGACTAAGGTGAGGATAATATTAGAAAGAACAACATTTTTAATAGAAAAGACAATTACATACATAAAAGAATGTACGATGTACAATTCAATTCAATAAAAACAGATTAACTCCTCCTATACAAATATCAAACACGACAGATGAGTGCAGGACCTAGCCCGCAAGCTTGACGTTTGTTTGAACGTGAGGGGGAGATGTCTCGACCGGTTTCGCAGCCTAAGCCGCTTCTTCAGGAGAAAGATCTAGAATAGACATTGTTTTTCAATATATAATCTATAAACAGCAGTTATATTCATAGAGTAACAACATAATACATCGTGATACAGAAGGGTGGACCAGCTCACCAATGCACGTGGAGACAATTTCCCATCGAGTCCAAAAATGCCTTTCCCGGCGGATATGGGGGTATTGAAATATGGACTAGGCTATGACAATGAGGGAAAATACATTACTAGTATTAAATTGATTGGTAAATCACCACCACCCAGTGTGGTAAGTTATGGTATGGATGTGAACAGGAATACCCCAAGGGGTTGGAGAGGGGAGGGGGGGAGGGGGGAAGAGAGGAGAGGGGGTGGGTGGGCGACAAGGGAAAAAGGGGGGGGTTTGAAAAAGGAGGGGGGGGAAGGGGAGGGAGGGGGGAAGGTATGTGTGGGGGGGGGGAGGAGAGGTATGTGTGGGGAGGAGAGAGAGGGGGGAACCTATTTAGTTCAATACCATAGATACTAAAAAATTGTGGTTTGTGAAAACTTACATGGGGTTTGTCAAGCCAGACCAGGATGCAGGAACATGGGGAATCAGCTATCTAATATGGTATTCGGTTTGCTAGGGTAATATGACTGTAGTTATCTAGGACCGACATCGGCCTGAAAAGACATGATGTTGTATGCCCAGTGTTGTGGGGGAAGTCTGGGAGAAAAGGTAATGATAGAATTAATAGTTGGTCTTAAAAGATTGAAAGGGGATAACAAACAGCAATGAAGGTTGAGACACATACCATATAGCTGAGGATTCCGATCTTAGTTCCGCATCTGCGTCGTTCCATACGCCTACTGACGGTGTAAAAACACTGTCATTTAAGCACCCCAATCGATGACGTCAGTATCAGCCACAGGTGTGGCCCACAACCGCGCCATCGATCAGCCCATCTACGTGGTGGAAGAGAGGGGGCCGGGTAGACCCGCGGCGTGCACCACGAGCGGCCATCAAGGATGGATCATGTGGCTCACAGGGATGACGTGGTAAACATGGCCCGAACCCGTGCATGGGCAAAGGAGGCTTGAAGTGCGCATGCGTCGAGGACCGTGTGCGTAGATAGTAGCTAGGCAACCATCGGGCATCTCTGTGAGCACTGTCCAGCAGGCGAACATCCGAGATCGGTGCCGCTGCAAAAAATTGGACAAGTAACACACGCGCACACACAGGGGACGTGTGTATGCGTGTGCCGCACGATTGGCCCAGCAGGGGAACCCCACCGTGGATCGGGTGGACCCCAAAGCCACCACGCTCCAAATGTAGCCTAAGTAAAAACTCAGGCATTAAAGGTAAGAGGGATATGGTAGTCCCTCCAAGATGGGCACATATCCGCCGGGAAAGCCCTAATGAAAGGGGGAATGGACTCCCATGGTCAGCCTCCAAAGTATTGCATGGGTGAGGTGATCCAACCTGTACAGCAAAAGGTTTTTCATACAGAAATAAAGAAATACACATACAGGCTATACAAATTACAATTATAATATAAAGTTAAAGGGACTTTTGTAAAAAATCCATATGTATCTTTTGCACATCATAATAGGCAAATCAAGGTCATTCAGTCACAGAGGCACGAAGGATGGCCAAGGGATGGTAGGGTGCAGATGGCATGGTAACCCTATAAGGGATATTAACCCAATGGACAGTGCTCACAGAGATGCCCGATGCTTGCCTAGCTACCATCTACGCACACGGTCCTCGACGCATGCGCACTTCAAGCCTCCTTTGCGCATGCGCAGGTTCGCGCCGTGTTTACCACGTCATCCCTGTGAGCTACATGATCCATCCTTGATGGCCGCTCGTGGTGCACGCCGCGGGTCTACCCGGCCCCCTCTCTTTCACCACGTAGATGGGCTGATCGATGGCGCCGGTGTGGGCCACACCTGTGGCTGATACTGACGTCATCGATTGGGGTGCTTAAATGACGGTGTTTTTACACCGTCAGTAGGCGTATGGAACGACGCAGATGCTGAACTAAGATCGGAATCCTCAGCTATATGGTATGTGTCTCAACCTTCATTGCTGTTTGTTATCCCCTTTCAATCTTTTAAGACCAACTATTAATTCTATCATTACATTTTCTCCCAGACTTCCCCCACAACACTGGGCATACAACATCATGTCTTTTCAGGCCGATGCGGTCCTAGATAACTACAGTCATGTTACCCCAGCAAACCGAATACCATATTAGATAGCTGATTCCCCATGTTCCTGCATCCTGGTCTGGCTTGACAAACCCCATGTAAGTTTTCACAAACCACAATTTTTTAGTATCTATGGTATTGAACTAAATAGGTTCCCCCCTCTCTCTCCTCCCCACACATACCTCTCCTTTCCCCCCCCCCCCCCACACATACCTTCCCCCCTCCCTCCCCTCCCCCCCCCCTCCTTTTTCAAACCCCCCCCCCCCTTTTTCCCTTGTCCCCCACCCACCCCCTCTCCTCTCTTCCCCCCTCCCCCCCCTCCTCTCCAACCCCTTGGGGTATTCCTGTTCACATACATACCATAACTCACCACACTGGGTGGTGGTGATTTACCAATCAATTTAATACTAGCAATGTATTTTCCCTCATTGTCATAGCCTAGTCCATATTTCAATACCCCCATATCCGCCGGGAAAGGCATTTTTGGACTCGATGGGAAATTGTCTCCACGTGCATTGGTGAGCTGGTCCACCCTTCTGTATCACGATGTATTATGTTGTTACTCTATGAATATAACTGTTGTTTATAGATTATATATTGAAAAACAATGTCTATTCTAGATCTTTCTCCTGAAGAAGCGGCTTAGGCTGCGAAACCGGTCGAGACATCTCCCCCTCGCGTTCAAACAAACGTCAAGCTTGCGGGCTAGGTCCTGCACTCATCTGTCGTGTTTGATATTTGTATAGGAGGAGTTAATCTGTTTTTATTGAATTGAATTGTACATCGTACATTCTTTTATGTATGTAATTGTCTTTTCTATTAAAAATTTTGTTCTTTCTAATATTATCCTCACCTTAGTCTTCGTTTATCTATTATCAGTACCGAGATAGTCCAACTTCTTTTCCAAATTTCCTGTGGGTTATCGGCTCATTGGACGCAGACTCAGCACCTGCGTTTTGTAGACCCAAACGACCCCGTGTTCCTCCTTGGAATTAATAGTAGAAATCATAACAGAAATAAGCGTGGTATTGTTGAAAGTATTTTAGGAGGGATTGGCACAATTGGGAGTATAACAAATAGTATGGATATTAATACTTTAAAGTCTGATCTTGAAACCGCTGGTTTAGTGGGCAGTAATGGAATTAAAATACAGAGACATTTAAATGAAATGTTACGAAATATGGTTATTAAAACAGCTAATATAATGGGTTCATCTATTTTACATCTTTAAAATATTACTCTTGATTTAATGACAAGTGAACAACATTCTCATATAGCCAGAGCATGTTTAGAGATCCAGACTGAATATTCCACTCATTTTAAAATAAATACACAAGCATTTATTTCAGAGCGGAATAACTCCTCTTGGCATTTTATAGAATTTACCCAGAGAATATGTATATGCTATAAATCATACAGATTTATGGGTAAATAAATGGATAGGATGCAAACAGGATGTATGTTATAGTTCTTCTATGATTTCAATAGCAGGGAAAGAACACATTTTGGTTCCAATCATTGTTTTGGGATTACCTTTCAGCAATACACAATTATTATACTATATAAATTACAGTATACAGATTTTATGTAACAATGAAAATTCTGAATTAGAACAATTAGATCTGTCATCATTTTTACAATTCCAGTCTAAAGTTATCTGTTTACCTAATCAAGATAAAAGTATATTTCATTCTTGTTATCATAATCATACATTATGTTCAGCAAGAATAGAAAAAGTTGAAACAATTTCTGAATTAATTAATCTTGTAGCTAAAAAGAAGGTTTGTTTTCAGATCATGTCAGATACAGAAAGGGTTAAAACTTTTTTCTCTTCTTGTACAAATACAGAAAACCTAAATCAAGGCTTGT
Organism: Lithobates sylvaticus; assembly: GCA_028564925.1. Classification (NCBI taxonomy): domain Eukaryota; kingdom Metazoa; phylum Chordata; class Amphibia; order Anura; family Ranidae; genus Lithobates; species Lithobates sylvaticus. The sequence goes on along the minus strand of CM053028.1, from coordinate 546,983,615 downwards.
ATTGTATAGAAGGAGACATTGTAACAATAAGTGTTAATGAGTTGAGAACAAATTTAACAAATATGTTTATGAAAAATATAAGTGCTCTTCCTACACAATACAATATATCCCAAATAGATGAATTTCCATGGGAAAAAAGGGGCGAATGTAATTCAAAAGTATAAAGGTTTATTGATAGCTTTGGCTAAGGAACTGCAGAATGCAGACATTTTGTTTAAACATGAACAAGGTAATTTGCAAGAGATATCACATCAATGGTCAGAACTTTCAGGAAGTAATTGGTGGAAAAAATTCAGTAATAGTGTATCAATTTTGGGGAAAAACTTCAATGACTTCAGCAGCAGGAAATATTTTATCACATCCTGTAGTTATTCTTTTTATTATTATTATGTTATTCATTATGTTTGGAATGAAAAAATGATATTATCGAATTAGAAGTGAAATTAGGAAAGGAGATGATTTATTGCAAAATAAGCTTAACCACTTCCCGTCCGCCCACTGTCATATGACGGCGAGACGAAGAAGCTCTTGTTCTGGGCCACCGTCATATGACATGATTTCCTTCACGGGCCACTAGGGGGCACAATTGCCCGGTAACTGAGCAGGATCGTGGATCTGTGTGTGTAAACACACAGATCCACGTGCTGTCAGAGGAGAGGAGACCGATGGTGTTTCCCTTGTAAATAGGGACACCGATTGGTCACCTCCCCCAGTCAGTCCCCTCCCCCCATAGTTAGAATGACTCCCATAGGGAACATATTAACCCCTCGATGACCCCCTAGTGTTAACCCCTTCCCGGCCAGTCACATTTATACTGTAATCAATGCATTTTTATAGCACGGATCGCTGTATAAATGTGAATGGTCCCAAAAATGTGTCAAAATTGTCCGATATGTCCACCGCAATATTGCAGTCACGATAAAAATCGCAGATCGCCGCCATTACTAGTAAAAAATAAATAATAAAAATGCTATAAATCTATCCCCTATTTTGTAGACGCCATAACTTTTGCGCAAACCAATCAATATACGCTTATTGCGTTTTTTTTTTATCAAAAATCTGTAGAAGAATATGTATCGGCCTAAATTGAGGAAAAAATGTGTTAAAGAAAAAGAAAAACATTGGATATGTATTATAGCAAAAAGTAAAAAATATTGTGTTTTTTCAAACTTGTCCCTCTTCTTTTGTTTAAAGCGCAGGAAATAAAAAACGCAGAGGTGATCAAATACCTCCAAATGAAAGCTCTATTTGTGGGGAAAAAATGTTATTTGGGTACAGCCTTGCATGACCGCGCAATTGTCATTCAAAATGCGACAGTGCTGAAAGCTGAAAAATGGCTTGGGCAGGAAGGGTGTGTTCGTGCCTGGTAGGCAAGTGGTTAAAAGAAGAATGGGTTTTGGAGTTGCAAAACTCAGTTACAAATAAAATAAATGAAAATATGATTATTATTCATATTACAGAGGGGAATGTTATATTCTTAATATCTAAAATTTTATTATACTTTATTCAGAGTATGAATTCCCTGTAATTATAATTGTATGAATGGCAGACTTCGAGTTAATAACCTCCAGATGGTGACTTCTGAACTGGGTTCACAAATATCTAGAAACTGTCAGGATTTTGACAGATATTGTAAATCTTATATATGTCTTTAAAGACATTTTCCTATGTAACTGATATTTAGTTTGAAAGAAAGTATGGCTGCTTCTCACTCATTTCCTGTCAGATGAATAGGCTGTCTATGTTTTAAGATAGACCAGATGTGGAAAGCTCATGTATCCACTCCTTAGCCCCCACCCTTGTGGGAAGTAAAGGGGAGGTGATTGTAAGAGAAAGAGGAGTGTGTATCTATCGGCGCGAAATTTAGGAAATTTAAGTTTATATAAGCAAAAGGTTGCTTGAAGACGCTCTCTTCTTCCATCTTGCCTGCTCTCTGAACAACATCCATTCTACAGAATACAGACTTTCTTCAGCACACAAAAGGTTAATTGGCCATCTTTAAAAACCCAAGAAAAATTTTCATATTTTTGTGTGTAAGATAAAACACAAAGTTTGATTTAAGCTGACTCAGAAATAATTAAGAAATTTGTCTCACAATCAGTCATTTGAAGCTTATGCAATATTAAGTGTATTTTTACACACACTAAATTGTATTAATGTTTATTGTATTGTTTGTATTGAAAAAAGAAGATCAGAGACATTTATTGTTTAACCACTTGCTTACTGGGCACTTAAACCCCCTTCCTGCCTAGACCAATTTTCCGTTTTCGGTGCTCTCACACTTTGAATGACAATTACTCAGTCATACAACACTGCACCCAAATGAATTTGTTGTCCGTTTTTTCACACAAATAGAGCTTTCTTTTGGTGGTATTTGAAAAAGACCGAAAATTTTTTATTTTTTTTGTTTTTGTGAAAAAAGCAAATTATTAATTTTTCTTCATAAATTTTGGCCACAATTTATACTGCTACATATCTTTGGTAAAAATAACCCAAATTAGTGGCTATTATTTGGTCTTTTTGAAAGTTAGAGTCTACAAACTGTTGTGCAAATTATACAAAATTGATCACATCTGATGTACTGGTGGCCTATATAATTTCTTGTGACCCGAACAAGCCAGGAAAGAACAAATACCCCCCAAAAGACCCCTTTTTTGAAAGTAGACATTCCAAGGTATTTAGTAAGAGGCAATGTTATTTGGGTACAGCCTTGCATGACCGCGCAATTGTCATTCAAAATGCGACAGTGCTGAAAGCTGAAAAATGGCTTGGGCAGGAAGGGTGTGTTCGTGCCAGGTAGGCAAGTGGTTAAAAGAAGAATGGGTTTTGGAGTTGCAAAACTCAGTTACAAATAAAATAAATGAAAATATGATTATTATTCATATTTCAGAGGGGAATGTTATATTCTTAATATCTAAAATTTTATTTGGCTTTATTATCACATCTGATGTACTGGTGGCCTATATAATTTCTTGTGACCCGAACAAGCCAGGAAAGAACAAATACCCCCAAAAGACCCCTTTTTTGAAAGTAGACATTCCAAGGTATTTAGTAAGAGGCATGGTGAGGTTTTTGATGTTGTCATTTTTTCCCACAATTCTTTGCAAAATAAATTTTTATTTTTTTCCACCCACAAAATTGTCATTGTAATAGTTTCTCTCACATGGCATGTGTATACCACAAATGACACCTCAAAATACACTCTGCTACTCCTCCTGAGTATTACAATACCACATGTGTGGGACTTTTCCACAGCCTGGCCACATACAGAGGCCCAACATGCCGGGAGAGCCATCACGTGTTCTAGGAGCATAAATTACACATCTAACTTGTTGACTACCTAGTACATTTTTAAAGGCCCTAGAGCACCAGGACAATGACACGTGACACTGACATGGCACTGATGACAGATGGCACTGATACATGGCACTGATGACATGTGACACTGATGTGGCACTGATGACAGATGGCACTAATACGGGGCACTGATGACACGTGACACTGATGACAGATGGCACTAATATGTGGCACTGATGAGAGATGGCACTAATACGTGGCACTGATGAGAGATGGCACTAATACGTGGCACTGATGACACGTGACACTGATGACAGATGGCACTGATACATGATATGGATGACACGTGACACTGATAACAGATGGCACGTGACACTGACAGGTGGCAGTGATGACAGATGGCACTAATATGTGGCACTGATGACAGATGGCACTAATATGTGGCACTATTGACACGTGACACTGATATGGCACTGATGACAGATGGCACTATGTGGCACTGATGACACGTGGCACTGATGACAGATGGCACTTATACATGGCACTGGGGACAGGTGGCACTGGGGACAAATGGCACTGGGGACAAGTGGCACTGACAGGTGGCACTGGGGACAGATGGCACTGGGGACAGGTGGCAGTGGGGACAGATGGCAGCGGGGACAGATGGCACTTTTTTTTTTTTTTTATTACTCACGGCGCTGCAGCCGTTCATCTCTCCCTCCTCACACGATGTCTCTGTGTGAGGAGGGAGAGCGGCGCTGAGAGATGATCTCATATGTTTACATATGAGATCATCTCTCATTGGACACGCCGATCGCGCTGTAAACGGCCGCTGTGATTGGCCATTTACAGCGATCTGTGACTGGCTGTGTCTGAGGGACACGGCCAGCACAGAACTTCCCCGATGCACACTCTCAGGAGCGCGCATTGCGGAAGTAAACAGGAGGACGTCCAGGGACGTCCTCCCGGCAGGGAGCGCCCGCGCTGTAGCCGTCTTTCGGCTATAGCCCGAGCGCGAAGAGGTTAAGATAAATGCACTTATTATATTGTTGATTATAGTGCATTGAGGGGGAATTGTTCGAAAATTTTGGGTTAATTAAAGTTAAGTGATAAAAGTTTCTAAAAAATATCTGAAACACATGAATGTTATATGTAATTATTGTTAGTTTCTGAAGGTCACAGAACACACAGGGACAGAGGACAGAGAGAAGTCATTTTTCCGTGTAGATACTTCTATTCTGAGTTACTATGTCTGGACAATGGCTGGAGTTATGCTACTTATCTTTAGACTGAAGCCATATAAGAATGGGTGTTATTCTAGGAAATTATGACATAACAATATGAAACAGTATAAGAATGGATAAGGGTTGTATGGTAGTTAGGAAGGGAGGTGGGAAGATAGAGAAGTAACCCTACACTTTGGAGAATGTAACATCTGATATCCCTTCCTCCTTCTGAAGCCATCACCATACCATATGTTCCCAGATGCCATTATTGTAAGTCTTTACTTATCTTTCTGAACAATAAACAACCTTTCTGGAAGTATTGTATGAATGAAGGATTCTTCAATTTCTACTAAGAAACAAATTCCTAAAAGTAAGTTGGAAATGCAGCCTTGGATAAAGACAGATACTTTTCTCCTCTACACACCTTCTAGGAGAGAGGACACTGACATATTTATATAAAGACTATTCATCCAGATACGCCCCAGAAAATATTTAAATATTAGATATTAACCTTCATTCTTCACCGTCCTTATTGCACCCTTATATTTCTTGTTGCATTCTTTATAAAGTCTGAATGCTGATGATGATCCCTCAACCTTGTATTTTTTGAAGGCCTTCTCCTTTGCTTTTATATGCATTTTTACATTGGAGTTAAGCCATCCAGGACTTTTGTTCGCTCTTTTAAATTTATTACCCAATGGGATGCATTGGCTAATGCCCTTATTTAATATGCTCTTAAAGCAAACCCATCTCTCCTCCGCGTTCTTTGTTCCTAAGATTTTTATCCCAATTTATGCCTTCTAGTAAGGTTCTTAGTTTAGGGAAGTTGGCTCTTTTGAAATTCAGTGTCTTTGTATTCCCCTTATGTTTCCTATTTGTGTGATTTATACGGAAGATAATTGACCTGTTATCGCTGTTCCCTAAATTGCCCTGTATTTCCACATCCATGATCAGGTCTGTATTGTTGGTAATCAGTAGATCCAGTAACGCTTTATTTCTAGTTGGTGCATCTACCATCTGACCCATAAAATTGTCCTGCAAGACATTTAGGAACTGGCGAGCCTTAGATGAATGTGCGGTTCCCTCCACCCAGTCTATGTCTGGATAATTAAAATCCCCCATTATAACACTTCCCATCCTTGCTGCTAATCCAAATTGTGATAAAAGATCTGTCTTTCTTTCCTCCCTCAGGTTAGGGGGCCTATAGCATACTCCCAGTATTATTTTCCCCTTAGCTTCATCCCTTTGGAGCTTTACCCATAAGGATTCCACGTCCTCCCTAGCTCCCTTAGTGATGTCATCTCTCACATTTACTTGTAGCTTATTCTTGATATATAGGCATACCCCTCCCCCTTTTTTGCCCTCTCTACCCTTGCGATAAAGGGTATACCCTTGAATGTTTGCCAGCCAATCATGAGAGCTGTTGAACCAGGTCTCTGAAATTCCCACAAAATCCAAATCCTCCTCATACAATAGTATCTCTAGTTCACCCCTCTTGTCCGCCAGGCTCCTGGCATTGTTGAACATGCCACGTAGTTTAGACAGGTCGCATATTATCCTCTTAATGGGTGTTCCGAGATTGCAACTAGGACTTGCTACTATACTTACCTTGGGTTTATGTGCTTTGGTCAACCTACCACTAATGCCCCCAATACTACCCTCCCCCCATCGCCTAGTTTAAAAACTCTCTAACTTTTCAGCCATCTTCATTCCCAGCTGATCTTCACCCTCCTCATTTAGGTGCAGTCCGTCCCTTCTATATTACCGGTTATCAAATGAGAAGTCGGCCCAGTCCTCCAGGAACCCAAACCCCTCCTTACTACACCAGCTCTTCAGCCACTTGTTTACTACCCTAATCTCCCTCTGCCTTTCTGGTGTGGCTCAATGAATCGGTAGTATTCCTGAGAATACTACCTTGGAGGTCCTTTTCCTCAATTTAGTCACTAAGTCCCTGAAATTGTTCTTTAGGACACTCCATCTGCCTCATTGGTGCCATGGTGCACCATGACAGATGGGTCTTCCCCAGCCCCTCCCAGTAATCTGTCCACCAGATCTGTGATGTGCCGAACCCGAGTGCCCGGTAGACAACATACTGTTCGGCACTTCAGGTCTTTGTTACAGATTGGCCTCTCTGTCCTTCTAAGAATTGAGTCCCCTACCACTACAATGTGTCTTTCCTTTCCCTTCGCTTCCCCCCACTCTCATTGGAGGAGCTCTTCCCCCAGCAGCTGTGAAATACCCCTATCCAGACTGTGCTGATCCTTCGGATGTTCCCCTGTTGTGGCTTTTGTTTGCTCCGCCTCCTCAGCTCCCGAGCTGGATGCACTACACGGCCGCCATCTTGATATTCAGCATTTGGCGATTTATCTCAGCCTTTCGGTAAGTATGAGGTTTCTGCTTCAGATCTCTCTTGCCAATTATTCCTCCTGCCCCCATTTATCAACAACATACATCTATTGATCTTATCACTTACATTAATGATACAACATTCATGCATCCGCCCCTGAAGAAGCGAGTAGGGTCTCGCCAAATGCATAGGGCTTTATTGATTTTTGTTTTATGCCGGTACATGCTGGGTATTATTGATGTCTGCACTATGTTTACATACTTTTCTGTTCATATGTATGTACATTTTATTTTCTTATTGTGTTTGTGTATTCACTGACCTAGGAACTCTCAAGTTTTATTGTTGCTCATTGATGTATAACATTTGTAATAAATCTTTGTATATTTACTTTCATCTGGGTTGTGTACATTGGCTATTATGCCGGGTAACTCACAATCATTGTTGTTGCCGCTCCGTTACATAACATTTTGAAATGAATAAATAGATTTTGTCTCAGTGTTCGCTATGAACATTGGCTAAACCTCTCTCACCTCATCTAAAGTCCCAGGGCTACTTCTCTCGTTTTTTTGTTCACTCCACTAAAGCGGTGCGCTGGCAGGGCATCAGAAAAACTCCTGCCAGCAGCTTCTTTGGAGCGGTGAAGGAGCGGTGAACTCACCGCTCCTCCACCGCTCCTCCCCATTGAAATCAATGGGGCAGCGCTGCTATACCACCAGCAAAACGCTACTGCGGCGGCGTTTTGCGGGCGGATTTAACCCCTTTTTGTCCACTAACGGGGGGTTAAAATCGTCCCGCTAGCAGCCGAATAGTGCTGCTAAAATGACGGTAAGGCAGCGCTAAAAATAGTGCCGCTTTACTGCTGATGCCCTAGGCGGCAGTATGAAAGGGCTCTTAGAAGCACTCGGGGGATCACAAGGTGACAGTTGATGATCTTAAGGCCTTGTGAGTACTGACTAAAGCCCTGTGCCTTAAAGGATGTATACAGATATTTTGTTCTATACAGAAGCACATCCTTAGCATTTTTCATAGCAAGTAGTAACTCTGTGAAAGTTCCCTACCAAGAAAGTAAGGAGAGATAAGTCCTCAGTTACTTCAGTTCCTTGCCTCTCCCACACCTATCCGTTATACTCTGCAGTTGAAAAAATGCAAAAGATACCCTCAGACTGTTTATTGAGCTGGTGAGAGAGAAGAAAATCCTGTGTGCCGGGCTGTGTGTGCACTCAATGGGGAAATGGGACCATTCAAACCCAGCGGCTCCTGCGGGGGTGCGCTACATATATGAATGTCTAAAGCCAGAAAATGATTTCATATTAGTTTACACTATATATAAAAGCTAAAGAGACTGACCTGTGACCTACAAGATGCTACCTCTCAGCCAGACTAGCCCCAGTTCCCCTCTTGCTTCCCACCTAGTGTCATGGCCAAGGGATGGGAAATGTAGGAGCCAACCATTGGCTGTCTCTGTCTGAGCCACCAGACAGAACATTTGCTTAACACATATCAACATTCAGAAAATAATTCAACAAAAAAAAACAACAACCAGCTCTACTCAACTCAACCCAGGTAAGGAATTTTACATCCACAGCGCACAAGCACCACATTTTTCACTTACCCCGATCACAACGGATGAAACCAAAAATGTCATCAAGAGCCTCCGAGACAGCACCTCGCCAAACGACATCATCCCCACAAAACTCTTGAAAGAATGCTCCGACATTCTGGCCCCCGCTATCACACACCTAGTAAATCAGTCGTTCAAAGAAGGATTGGTTCCGAATTCCCTCAAGCAAGGCATCATCAAACCATTACTAAAGAAACCCAACCTCGACCCCAAGGATCCGAACAATCGCAGACCGGTAACAAGCCTGAACACCATTTCCAAGATCATGGAGAAAGCAGTAGTACAACAGCTTCAACTTCATCTGGACACACACAAGCTCCTAGACCCACTACAATCGGGCTTCCGCCCAGGCCATGGCACAGAAACGGCACTTCTGAAAATATGGGATGACGCCCTAGAAGCAGCGGATGAGGGAGAATCGTGTCTTCTGGTATTGCTGGATCTCAGTGCGGCGTTCGACACAGTGGACCACAACATGCTTCTCAGCCGCCTCAAGGAAGTGGCAGGAGTTACAGATGGAGATCTGCCATGGTTCGCTTCCTTCTTAGGAAACCGGTCACAAACAGTGAAACTAGGAGCCTTCACTTCGGAAACTCGGGCAATCACTTATGGAGTCCCTCAAGGATCACCATTGTCACCAGTACTGTTCAACATTTACATCCGACCACTCTTCAAAATTATTAGCAAATTGGATCTGTGCTTCCACTCATACGCGGACGACACTCAACTGTACTTCCGGATCACCGGACAAAAAGACCAATACCAGGAACTAGGAAAATGTCTCACATTGATAGATGACTGGATGACCACTAGCTCCCTCAAACTAAATGGATCAAAAACAGAATTACTGCTCCTCGACGCAAACTCAAGGAAAAAGACGAAGACCCCTTGGACACCACCAACCATCTTGGGACAGACCATCCTTCCAAGCAACAAAGCCAAAAGCCTCGGAGTAATCTTTGATTCAGAGATGACAATGGAGGCACAAATAGGATCCGTAATCAGCGGATCCCACCATCTCCTTCGCATGCTACGCAGACTCATCCCCTTCATCCCGGAAAAGGAAAAAGCGGTAGTAGTAGGAACGATCATCAATTCACGGCTCGACTACGCAAACTCACTCTACATAGGATTACCGGATTACCAGATTGCGCGCCTTCAAATTGTCCAAAACACAGCAGCAAGAATAGTCACCGGAAAGAAACCCTGGGAATCCATCTCCCCATCCCTAAGGATGCTCCATTGGCTCAAGGTAAAAGACAGGATCACATTCAAGACCCTCTGCCTCACCCACAAATGTACACAAGGAAATGCGCCTCAATACCTTTGTGAGAAAATAGAAAAATACATACCGAATCGCAGACTTCGATCAACAAACCAAAATCGCCTTCTCATCCCCAAAGCCCGCTACAAATCGAAGGGAGAACAAAGATTCGCAGTACAGGGACCCCGGCTATGGAATGCTCTACCAAACAACATCCGCATGGAAGAAAACCATCAGGCCTTCAGGAAAAAACTCAAGACCCACCTCTTCTAATACATGGCATCCCAACATGAGCAGTCAAGCGCCTCGAGGCGATTCAGTTCGCAGTTGCAGCGCTATACAAATCATTCATTCATTCATTCATTCAGGCATTAGAAGGGAAGTAACAGCGAAATTAAGCTTGTCCAAGGTCCAGTCCAGGTCACAGGTAAGTATTTTGGGAGCTATACGGAAGGGATCTTGATCCACTCATTTTTCATACCTGCTGATATTATGGTGCTTTGCATGACCATATATGGCCAATGATGTCACCCAGCATCCCCTGCTGTCTGTTTACATTCCAGCAGCCAGGGATCTGTCATTTAGTGACGGGAGTTATCGTCAAGTGGTGGGTCATCGTGGACGGTGGGTTATTGTGATTTAAGAGGATTTACATTGTTGGACACTTCATTAACATCTGAAAGTAGGACCATCCCCAGGAAAATAGTGAAAGTGGCCATTGTGGTCTTCATATTGACTTCTGGAGGAATATGTTTTCTCCTATGTTCCTGTAGAGGATAGGGCATGGGGACCTGACACAAGTTATATGTTTCTTAGGCATTGTTCTAGGTTTAACAATAGGCTTTTTAAGTTTGAGGACATCTGAACAATTGCCAATATATGAATGTTTTTTGCTCTTTACATAATACCTTTCTTTCCCCAAGCCAAGAAACAAAATGTGCCATAATATATTTATACTTGTGTAATTTCTTCCTTTCTCTCTTTTTTTTTTTCTCTTTAGATTCTTAGATGGATGTCGGCCTAATCTCCTTGTGGTTTCTTGTATCAGGGTCTTTGGCAGCAGGAATTGTTGTAATTGTCTTCTCAGCTCTTGAATATTAACATACATTAAGGTCTAAAGTTAGAAAACTGCTTCAGGTAAGTTGATTTTTAAAAGCTAAAAATACTCACTTGTGACCTTTAAGGATTCACTTCTTGGCCAGACTGGCCCAAATATTCCTTTTGCTTCCCACCTAATGACATGGCCAAAGGATGGGAAATATGAGAACCATTCATTGATTGCCTCTGCCTGAGCCACCAACCAGTATGTCTGTCTATAACAAATTGAGTACATTAGAGGGAACATAGAAGGGAACTGGAGCCCATTCAGGGACCATTGCAAGTCACAGATAAGTATATTTGGCAGCCTTTTTTGTAGCCCATCCCCCTAACAGTTAGAAACACTCCCCAGGACAAACTTAACCCCTTTCCCCGCCCCCTAGTGGTTAACCCCTTCACTGCCAGTGTAATTTTTACAGTAATTAATGCAATTTTATAGCACGGATCGCTGTAAAAATTACAATGGTCCCAAAAATGTGTCAAAATTGTCCGATGTGTCCGCCATAATGTCGCAGTCATAATAAAAATCGCATAATAAAAATCGCAGATCGCCGCCATTACTAGTAAAAAAAAATATTATTAATAAAAATGCCATAAAACGAACCCCTATTTTGTAGATGCTATAACTTATTGCTTATTGCGATTTTTTTTTTTTTACCAAAAATATGTAGAAGAATATGTATCGGCCTAAACTGAGGAAAAAAAATGTTTATAGATTTTTTGGGGATATTTATTATAGCAAAAAGTAAAAAAAAAATGCATTTTTTTCAAAATTGACGCTCTATTTTTGTATTTTTTTTTATTAAACAAAAAGAGTTTTTATTTTGTTTGTTCATTATGTCAGATACATAACATGCAGAATATTATAAGATACAATAGAAAAGGCAATTATTGATACATGTTGTTTAGTCAAGCTTTGTACTATACATTTCGACAATGTGACAAAACTTACAGGTAATATGCAGTGATGTATGTGAAAAAAAAATTTAACAGATAAATAAGTAACAGTTCAGTTTGCAGTATCAAAGACTCCGCATAAAGAGGTTCTGCATGCCCCCAGGGCCCTGGGGACACATCGTTCTCTAGCACTCTATCTGACCCACTAGAGTGCAGAGAGATGTCATTCCAATTGTAGATTTAGCTCAGTGCCAGTGTGCCAGACAGGTAAAATATCTGTGACAACAGCTTCCCTGTGCTGCTCTGCTTGAGGAGGTCATCTCTGTTTTATACATTACTACTGTACCCTCCTGCCCCCCTGTACTGTACCCTCCAGGCTGCCCAGTACTGTACCTTCCTCACCATGTACTGTGGCCTTCAGCCCCCTGTAATGTGCCCTTCTGCCCCTCTGTACTGTTTCCTCCTGACTGCTGTACTGTACCCCCCCCAGTACTGTGCCATCTTTACCAATGTACTGTACCCTTCTGACTACCCACTATATTGTACATTCCGGCCCCCCTCCCCCCCATACTGTGCCCTCCTACACCGCCTGTACTGTGCGCTCCTGACTGCTGTTCTGTACCCCCCAGTACTGTGCCATCCTTACCAATGTACTGTACCCTTCTGACTACCCACTATATTGTACCTTCCGGCCCCCCATACTGTGCCCTCCTACACCGCCTGTACTGTGTGCTCCTGACTGCTGTACTGTACCCTTCTGACTTCCCTGTACTGTACCCTCCAGACCCCCTCCCGTACTGTGCCCTCCTTCCCCCCGCTGACCCCTATAATCTGCCCTTCTAACGCTTTGTCCCCTACGCTACTGACTTTTATATTGTTTAGATATTTTTGTTGATTACTCTTTGATATATGACATGTATTCTTATTGTTTAAAATCAATGTTATTGAAGGTATTAATAAATATATGTGTTTGTAAACCCTCACATATACCCAATGGAGTGACAGGCCTCGGGTGATACACAGAGATGAAACAAATCCTCCTATATAAGTTGTATCTGTTGATCTGTAGTATTCTCTCTGCTACAGCAGTTCAAAATGCAGAATTTATACAGCTTGTCTGAGAGTTCAGAAAAAAATAGAATTTAGAGCTGAAATTACACTCTGCAGAGCTCAGTGAGGAGAGCTCTTAGTGCTGATTGGAGGAAAGAGACACACCCCCTGGCACACAGCTCACAGGAACAGATATGAGGCTGTCAATCTGCTGGAGCTCCCTCCCTGTCACTATTTTTTTCTTGGTGTCAGGAAAAAATTTCAGAAGTGACTCATGCAGATAGGAGAGGAAGGAAGCAGCAGACAGAAATTACACTTAATGCTCTGGATAGAGACAAGTACACAATATAGAGGGATATGCTTTGTTCATATTTTATATCTGAGGTTTACAACCACTTTAATTCTATCAACTGTTTATACATTAATTCTTGAGAGTAGGTTTGTAAATTGGGGCATGCTGGTAGGGGCCCCAGTGGATTACTTTGCCCAGGGGCCAATGATGCTAATAAGATGACCCTGGCTATGGACCCTACTCTGGTGTTGCTGACGTCAGGTTCCTAGACCAGTGGATCATGGGGGTGCAAACGCTGTAGGGTTAGGGGGGCTAACAATTCTACCTTGGCGATTTGACAGCAATATATACTGACAGCCATGTAACCCAAAGGGTCAACACTAGTTCCAGACTTTATGGCATTGTGGATTGGACTACGCAATCAGAACTAGGGAAGAGCTCGATGTTCGGGTCGAACATAAGTTTGACTTGAACATCGGGTGTTCACCCGTTCACCGAACAGCGAACATTATGGGTGTTTGCAGAAAATTTGAGTGCTGCGGAATGCCCCATAATGCACTGCAAGATCGCAGTGAATTGCTGTATGATGATTGGCCAAAGCATGCACCTGACCTGCATATTTGGCCAATCACAGCGCGCTCTGCTAAGAGAGACATAATTGGCCGAACGCAGGCTGCCTTTGGCCAATCATGGCTCTGGGGGACTAAGTCCATGCTCCACACTATATAAGGCTACCTACATGGTGGCCGTGTGTAGTGTTGTTGGTGTGGACTTTTTTTTTTGATTCAAGATGTAATCATTATATGAAGATTTGCATTTCTGACATATCACCTGACTCTGACATTCTTCTATATATGGTAGGAATGATGTTGTGGTCTCACCTCTGAGGAAGGAGGAAAGCATTTATATCCGAAACGCGTCAGTGTGAGAAAATGACATAAAACACATTCATAGCTTGTACTGTACCAAGTTTTGCTGTAACAGTTTCCAGGTGTTTTATATTGTGTTATATATGTGAAATCTTCTACTGCTTTATGTATCGCATCTTTTGTAATAAACGCTTTTTCAATTTACAATAATTTTCACTTTATCTGGGGTTACAAATTTCACGCCTTTAAAGTCCAACCCATAGGGGACCCCATCTCCAATTTCTTGGTGTGGACGGAGAGATAGCTTGATTTAGATTAAGCAGGCAGGTTATTCAGTTAGTGGCAGTGTATTTGATATATATACAGGGCTCAAAATTTCAAGTCCTGAGCTCCTAGGCAGGCCTCAAGGGTTACTTGCCACCAGTTGCCCCGCCCAAACCCTACCCTGCCTCGCCCCTAAACTTGCCCTCATAAATTATCTCATGAAATTAGACTTTAATGTTTTATGCAATTAAGTTATAAAAATATTAACAACTTTATCCATGCCCATCAATGCAGCTTGCCTGTGCCCACCATTCAGCCTGTGCCCAATGCAGCCTGTGCCCACCATTCAGCCTGTGCCCAATGCAGCCTGTGCCCACCATGCAGCCCTTGTCCCATGTGCAGACTGTGCCCACCATGCAGCCTGTTCCCACCATGCAGCCTGTGCCCACCATGCAGCCTGTGTCCCATGTGCAGCCTGTGTGCCATGTGCAGCCTACCTGTGGTGGGGAAGAGAGGAGAGCCGCCACTGGATGATCAAAGCAGGGAACATCACAGCTTTCGTTTCAATAGCTGTGTGTTCCCCCACCGCGTGCCGTCACATGAGCCCCTACGGCGGGGGAACACACAGTTATTGAAACGAAAGCTGTAATGTTCCCTGCTCTGATCATCCAGTGGCGTCTCTTCCCCTCTGTGATCAGCGGTGCTCGCCGCCCCCCCTCCCCCGGCTTCCAGGCAGCCCTTCTCACCGGCCCTCAAAATCCACTTGCAAAATGCAAGCGTGCGAGTGGAATTTTTGAGGGCTGTATGTATATATATATATATATATATATATATATATATATATATATATATATACAGTCAGTCTAATATACACTCTACATTTAGCACAGACTATATATTCAGTGTTTACTCAATATTTAGTCAGTGCAGGCAGTGTATTCAAATTATATATGTATACACAGTCTCGTGTGTGTGTGTGTATATATATATATATATATATATATATATATATCAGCCCTCAAAATTTACACTCGCCTGCTTGCATTTTGCGAGTAAATTTTGAGGGCTGGCGAGGAATGGCTGTTTGGGAGCGAGGGAGGGGCGAGCACTGCCGGCCGGCGAGTCCCTTTCCCAGTGCACATGAAAGGGAAGAGAGAGGACAGAGCCGGCCGGATGATATGAGCACAGGGAACATAACTAGCGGTGCCGGCTTTGATTTAAATCGCCGTGTGTTCCCTGCACTTGCTTTCACACACAGCCCCGCCCCCTGGTCTCGGGGAATTTGATAAACAGATCACCCGTCCAACCCGGGACGAGTGATGTGTATCAAAGTTCCCTGGCCAGGGGGCGGGGCTGTACGGGACGCCGAGCGGCGGGAACACACATCGATTTAAATCAAAGCTGTTCCAGCATGTCCCTCGGCGCTCATATCATCCGGCCAGCAATGCTCTTCTTCTCTGCTCCCCTTCATTCAGGACACAGGTAGGCAGCATTGGTGGACAAGGGTTAGGCTGCACTGCATTGGTTGACAAGTGTTAGGCTGCGCTGCATTGGTGGGAAAGTGTGAGGCTGCGCTGCATTGGTGGACAAGTGTGAGGCTGCGCTGTATTGGTGGACAAGTGTGAGGCTGCGCTGCATTGGTGGACAAGTGTGAGGCTGCGCTGCATTGGTGGACAAGTGTGAGGCTGCGCTGCATTGGTGGACAAGTGTGAGGCTGCGCTGCATTGGTGGACAAGTGCGAGGCTGCGCTGCATTGGTGGACAAGTGCGAATCTGCGCTGCATTGGTGGACACGGGCTGCGCTGCATTGGTGGACACGGGCTGCGCTGCATTGGTGGACACGGGCTGCGCTGCATTGATGAGCGTGGATAAAGTTGCTTAATTTGCATAAAACATTTAAGAGCAATTTCATGATATAATTTATAAGGACCGTGTTTAGAGGTGGAATTAGGGGCGGGGCAGGGCAGTGGTTGGGTGGGGCAACTGGTGGCGAGTAACCCTTGAGGCCTGGCTAGTAGCTCAGGACTTGAAATTTTTAGCCCTGATATATATATATATATATATATATATATATATATATATATATATATATACTCTGCCTCCAGTGTAGCCTATATCTACAGTGCATTCTGTGGTGTACTGTTTCTAATGCAGTGCAGGCGGTGTACACAGTATCTAATACAGTGTGTACAGTTTCTACTACACTTCTGGTGGTACAGTGTTGTGGCACCCCCACCACTACCCAAGGCCCAATTTTTCTGCCCCTGTTTAACAGGGGCATGTAATTACAATTGTTGATATAATATTTCACAGCAGGGCCCGTTGCTGCACCGAAAAAGAGTAACTGTGAGGGGTTACATTGTTCTGGAACCACCAACACCTAAGGCCCAATTTTCTGCAGAGTATATAGCGCAGGCTGTATAGTATATATACTGCTGAGTATAGAGTTCCTGGGGGCCTGGGGGATCCCCACGCCATTTTTAAATAAATTTGGGTGAGGGGTTCTCCTTAATATCAATACCAGACCTGAAGGGCCTGGTATGGATTTTGGGGGTGATATCCACGCCATTTCTTTTTGGTATGTTTGATATTTTTATCTATATTGCCGGGATCCGACAATACATTACAGCCGCGAGCAGTTTTAAATGAAATTTTTCTGTGGCACTGTTATAAAACATGGGAAAGATGCGCTA
Source organism: Lithobates sylvaticus (assembly GCA_028564925.1). NCBI lineage: Eukaryota > Metazoa > Chordata > Amphibia > Anura > Ranidae > Lithobates > Lithobates sylvaticus. The sequence continues at coordinate 546,966,698 of CM053028.1, read as the reverse complement.
CTTTACAGGAATACTAAGGAACCCCCCCCCCCCCCAGGCACGATATTTACTCTATATTCTATATACTCAATATTTAATCACTTTAAGCATTATTAAAATCACTGCTCCCAAAAAAACGATTGTTTTTAAAACTTTTTTTTACATTTATACATGTCCCCTGGGGCAGGACCCGGGCCCCCAAACACTTTTTATGGCAATAACTTGCATATAAGCCTTTAAAATCAGCACCTTTGATTTTTCACGTTCGTGTCCCATAAACTTTAACGGTGTTCGCGCATTTGATCAAATTTTTTGCCTGTGTTCGGCTCATCCCTAAACAGAACAAGGTGAGTGTCGGAAACTTTCACACCTCCCATGTTCTTGTAGAATAAACATCTACCTGAACATTCTGTGCTGATTGGATGAAGGTGTCAGAATGTGTGGCTGGGGTATGTTCCTGACACTCGTTGCGGCTGAGGAAGCCTCCAGCTACGAAACGTCTCCAGCATTACAGAACAACACCAGTGACATGTGACTAACTACTATTAGTAATACCATGACCTGGATTCATGAGAACCTTCAAAAGTATAGAAACCACACAAATCATAATGTTGTAGATTGGAATGATCATTTATTAGTCATTGACATTAGTCATTAATTATTTATTAGTCATTATTGGTCATTGACAGGGTGATGTCCCCACGGGAGAAAAGAACTAATGCTGTTCTCATCATCTGGAAGACCTTGTGACTTGTCTCTTCCTGTTGTGACTTCACTCTGGATGAGGAGACAATGAAGGCAGGCATGAGCAATATAATCCAAACACATTACCAGTCAATATGTCATATAGAAGAGTTATTACATGAAAAATGGACACATGGTATTTCAGATTTGGGTAGACACGACTGGGTTGAATGATCCTCCTGCTTCTTATATCAGAGTTTCCTCCTACAGCTGTGAGACTTCCCCACTGTAGCTTGTTGACTTGGAAAAATAGGAAGGAGCGCCCGATGTCCAAACAAATGCGAGCTTTAGATAGGTTTAAAAGGTGTTTATTGAAAGTAGCGACATGTACATAGGGCCAACGTGTTTCGGGGAAAAGGACTCCCCTTCTTCAGGGCTGTGGTCGGTATACTATGAGGAAGGCTGTATAAGCCGAAACACATTGCATTTCTGATGCTGTGTCATTTTACATGTAGCCACAAAAAGGATTTCTTTACTAATGCCTCGTACACACGTTCGGACTTTGTCCGCCGGACAAACCGCCGGACTTTCCAGCGGGGCTTCGCCGGACTTTCCGAGCGTGTGATTTGCCCACACACGCCCGGACTTCTCTGGCGGACAATCCGCGGGAAAAAGTCAGCGGGACTTTTGAAAATGAACGGACTTGCCCACACACGGAGCAGTCCGTTCATTTAGAACGTAACTGCGGGGCTAGCGAAGGCAGTGAATGCCGCCGCACTAGCCCCGTCACCTGGTATGGATTTAAAGGGAATCCCCACGCCGAAAAAATCCATCTCAGACCCTTATCCGAACAAGCAGCCCGGCCGGCCAGGAAAGGGTTGGGGACGAGCGAACGCCCCCCCCCCCTCCTGAGCCGTACCAACATGGGGGGTGCCCCCCCAAAGCACCTTGTCCCCATGTTGATGAGGACAGGGACCTCTTCCCGACAACCCTGGCCGTTGGTTGTCGGGGTCTGCGGGCGGGGGGCTTATCGGAATCCGGGAGCCCTCTTTAATAAGGGGGCCCCCAGATCCCGGCCCCCCACCCTATGTGAATGAGTATGGGGTACGATGTACCCCTACCCATTCACCTAAGGTGTAAAGTGTAAATAAAAAAAAACACTCAATTTTTTCAAAATATTTTATTGCACTGCTCCGGGGGTCTTCTCGCCGGACTCCTCCGCTATTTACCTAGCTCTTTTACCGAGCAGAGGAGCCCGGCTACCTTCTTCATCGTCGCCGCCGTCGTCTGGGGATCTCGATCCGCCTTCGGGGGTCTTCTTCTTCTTCTTCTTCTTTCCGATGTTGACTCGTCGCTCTCTCTGGCAGGAATGGCAGAGCCACGCTGTGCTGGGACTTATATAGGGACAAGGAGGCGGGGTCACATGCTCAAGTCACATGGTGACCCCGCCCCCCTATGATGTCACAGTCCCAGCATCCTCCGGGACTGTGACATCATAGGGGGCGGGGTCACCATGCCATTCCTGCCAGAGAGAGCGACGAGTCAACATCGGAAGAAGAAGAAGAGGAAGAGGAAGAAGAAGAAGGCGGCGGCGCAGAAAGCGACGACAGCGGCAAGAACAGAAGAGACCCCGGAAGACCCCAGAAGGCGGATCGAGACCCCCAGACGATGGTGGCGACGACGAAGAAGGAGGTAGCCGGGCTCCTCTGCTCAGTAAAAGAGCTAGGTGAATAGCGGAGGAGTCCGGCGAGAAGACCCCCCAAGATGGAAGAAGACCCCCGGAGCAGTGCAATAAAATATTTTGAAAAAGTTGTGTGTTTTTATTTATGTACACTTTACACCTTAGTTGAATAGGAAGGGGTACATCGTACCCCATACTCATTCACATAGGGTGGGGGGCCGGGATCTGGGGGCCCCCTTATTAAAGGGGGCTCCCAGATTCCGATAAGCCCCCCGCCCGCAGACCCTGACAACCAACGGCCAGGGTTGTCGGGAAGAGGCCCTTATCCTCATCAACATGGGGACAAGGTGCTTTGGGGGGGGGGGGCGCACGGCCCCCCTTTTCCCAGGGCACCCCCCATGTTGAGGGCACGCGGCCTGGTACGGCTCAGGAGGGGGGGGGGCGCTCGATCGTCCCCACCCCTTTCCTGGCCGGCCGGCCTGCGTGCTCGGATAAGGGTCTGAGATGGATTTGGGGGGGACCCCCAGGCCGTTTTTTCGGCGTGGGGATTCCCTTTAAATCCATGGCAGGTGACGGGGCTAGCGCGGCGGCATTCACTTCCTTCGCTAGCTCCGTCTACCTGAAGTCACGTGCTAAATGAACGGACTTTCCGATGATCGGCAAATCCGTTCATTTCCAAAAGTCCGGCGGACTTGCATACTAACGGCGGGATTGTCCGCCAGACTGCCAAGTCCACACACGGGCGGATTGTCCGGTGGACTTCAGTCCGGCGGACAATCCCGCGGGAAAGTCCGCTGGTGTGTACGCGGCATAAGAGTACACTGAGTATCCGGCTTTATACATTATGGTCTGTTGCTTCATGCTTTTAGATGGGAATGGTTCCCAAACTGGATATATTAATTGCAAGATTTCAGATAGCAAGCTGACAGAGTCTCGGCTATACAGTAGCTGCAGAGGCAGCAATCTTTCCCATCTAATAGCATGCAGTAACAGCCCTGGAGAAGGGGTAGTCCTTTTAGTAAATGCCTTTTAAAGTAATAAATTGTTATTTTTTTTAACTAAAAAATGCCCTAACATGTTATATTTATATGCTCTATGCAGTGGTTTTGCACAGAGCAGCCCCGATCTTCTTCTTAGGTCGCTCGCTGGTATTCCTGGCCCCCCCCTCCTGTTAAGTGCCCCCATAGCAAGTAGCTTGCTACAGGGGTACCCAAGCAGACTTGCTCCCGAGCCCCTGCTCTGTGTATCTATTCACACATGGAGCGCGGCTCGGCCCTGCCCCTGCTCTCTCCTCATTGGCTCACTGTCTGTGATTGACAGTAGGGAGTCAATGGCTCCCACTGCTCTCTCAGCCTATGAGGAGGGAGAGACCCGGGAGAGCTGAGGCCCCCTTGAACAGCGCTGGAGGAAGATCGGGCTCTGGTAAGTATTGGGGGGGCTACAGCACACAGAAGGTTTTTTAGACTGCATGAAGGTAAAAAAAAAACCTTGAGTCTTTACAACCACTTTAAACCTACCTAAAACTCGCATATCTCTCTATCTCCCATCTGATCAATGTTTATAAACAATGTTACTTTGTATCTCTCTATCTTCCATCTGATCAATATTTATAAACAATGTTACTTTGTTTCTTTCTATCTCCCATCTGATCAATATTTATAAACAATGTTACTTTGTTTCTTTCTATCTCCTGTATTATCAATGTTTATAAACAATATTACTTTGTATCTCTCTATGGGCCAGCTCACACCATAGAAACCCAGTCCGGATGCTTTCCAGATGCTTTTCTGCATGCCTGTTTTTGGTGCGTTTTTGATTCAGTGGTTCGAACTTGCCCTATCTCCTGTCTGAAAAATATTCGTAAATATGTTGCTTTCTACCTCTCTATCTTACATCTGAACAATGTTTACATCTTATCACAGTCATCCACTTACTGGTAGGTTCCTGGCAACCAAAAGAACAGCCCATATCACAGCACTTCATTGTCCCGAGACAATCCCAGTCTACGTCACAACTCCTGAAGATGGGGAACTTACATGCTACAAGGTTATTAACCATGGGACAGGTGCCCGGTTTCACCACCTCTGCAGGAAAAAACACATTTATCATTATTACTATTCTTATAGGTAGTTATATTTACCTAGCGCTTTACAGATACACTTTACATTTACATCAGTCCCTGCCCTCCAGGATATAACAAGGCAATAACTGTCTATACTGAGAATGAGTCTTTACAACCACTTTAAGCCTTCCTAAAACTCGCAGTTCTTTGGACATCGGGTGCTCTTTCCTTCTTTTCCAAATCTACACGAGGAAATGACCGTAAGGCCAAATCGGAAAAGGTAGCAGCCCAAGCCCCAAGAGAGTTCACCGCCACCATCCACCATTGGGCATAACCTACTGGAAAGGGATTTCTTCCTACTCGCCCACACAATTTCCCATCTATTACCAGTGACTGATCCAGTCAGTCCAGCGCGGTCTCCAGGACAAACCAGTTACCACTGTAACTTGTGTCTCTGCTTCTCCTTCTAAGCCCCCCCACAAGTTTGTCTTTTCTCATCCCAAGACCATAGCGAGGGTGTTATCCACTCACAGTTTGACTCCTACAAACTTGTCTTTATTCTACATTATGGAGAACCATTAAGGCAGGGTGACAGCTTTATTTGTCTTTCTATTGGCCATGGGAGTTAGGTGAAAATGGGCCATGTAAAGGGAGCCTAAAGCGGAACTTCACTCTCTTCCTCCTCTTCCCACCCCCCCCCCCCTCCTCCTTTACATTTGGCACTTTTTTTGGGCAGGAACGGGTACCTGATTTTGACAGGTATCCATTCCTCCACTTAGGGTCAGATCTCAATGTCCGCCGGCGACCCGTGATCGCTCCTCAGAGAGCCAGAACGGGGATCTGTCAATGGAAACAGACAGATCCCGCTCTGTCAGGGAAGTAGAGAAAGAGCTGCTGTTCCTAGTGATCAGGAACAGCGATCTCTCTCCTCTTCCAGTCAGTCCCCTCCCCCACAGTTAGAAACACCTTCCTAGGGAACACTTAACCCCTTGATCACCCCCTAGTGTTTACTGTATAAATGTCCCTGCCAGTGACATTTATACAGTAATCAGTTGCTATTTTTAGCTCTGATTTCTGTATAAATGTCATGGGTTCCAAACAAGTGTCAAAAGTGTGAGATCTGTCTGCTGCAATGTCGCAGTCATGCTAAAAATCGCTGATCACGGCCATTACTAGTAAATAAAAAAAAGAAATTGCAAATAAAAAGGCCATAAATATAATGTACCTTCACTCTGAAGTATTCTAACCTTACTTTGAGAACATCATGAGTATGATCTGTGATGATGACACTTAACACATGTATGCATGATCCTTTTATTGTTCTTACGAGTTATTCACTATTCTTATTACTTTGTTCACAGTGTAACGACTACTGTGGTTTGATCCTGTTTATGTTTATGCTGTAACATTACTTTATTGATACAATAAACATATTGAAATATAAAAAAAAAAAAAAAAAAAAAAAAGGCCATAAATATATCCCCTATTTTGTAGACACTATAACTTTTGTGCAAACCAATCAATATGCACTTATTGCAATTTTTTTATTTTTATTTTTTTAATCAAAAATATGTAGAATACATTTTGGCCTAAACTGATAAGGAAATTCTATTTTTTTGGGATATTTATTATGGCAAAAAGTAAAAAATATTGTTTTTTTTTCAAAATTGTCCCTCTTTTTTTTTTTTTACTGCGCAAAAAATAAAAACCACAAAGGTGATTAAATACCACCAAAAGAAAGTTCTATTTGTGGGGAAAAAAGGACATCAATTTTGTTTTGGGTACAGCGTCGCACGACCGCGCAATTGTCAGTTAAATCGACGCAGTGCTGTATCACAAAAAATGGCCTGGTCATTAGGGGGTAAATCTCTCCGGGGCTGAAGTGGTTAAGGTTGCATGGGTGTTATGAGTGCTCCTTCCTCCCAACAACTAGGTTTACTTCCTGCCCTTGAAGAGGAAGGGAGGTATCTGGGTAATGGTTGTCAGTGTGGATTGGCTACATATACCACACACTTACCCCTCCTCTGTCATTCTGAATAAAGAGGACTTACAAATTATGTACACCTTTTCCTGTCATAGTCTTGTTTAATCTTCTCCTGCAACCAACTTGTTAAAAAAGTTGTATTATATGATTAAAAGGGTGTCTTTGGAGGCAGGAGGGGTGACTTTTGGACTCTGGTATATGGACGTCATGTCAGCAGGGCTGGTGCAAGGATATTTGACACCCTAGGCGAAGCCTCATTTTGCCGCCCCCCTTGGCTCCACCCCCTTTTCCCTGGCCATGTATACCCTACCTTTTTAATGAAGCGCTCATCAAATGCATTCCACCAGCGCCCATCAAATGCAGCCTACCAGCGCCCATCCATGCAGCTTCACCAGCGCCCATCATTGCAGCCTCACCAGTGCCCATCATTGGACAGTCTCACCAGCGCCCATCAATGCAGCCTCACCAGCGTCCATCAATGCAGCCTCACCAGTGCCCATCATTGGACAGTCTCACCAGCGCCCATCATTGGACAGTCTCACCAGCGTCCATCCATGCAGCTTCACCAGCGCCCATCATTGCAACCTCACCAGTGCCCATCATTGGACAGTCTCACCAGTGCCCATCATTGGACAGTTTTACCAGCGCCCATCAATGCAGCCTACCAGCGCCCATCAATGCAGTCTCACCAGCGCCCATCAATGCAGTCTCACCAGCGCCCATAAAGACAGCCTCACCAGGGCCAATCCATGCAGCCTCACCAGCGCCCATCAATGCAGCCTCACCAGCGCCCATCAATGCAGCCTCACCAGCGCCTATCAATGCAGCCTCACCAACGCCCATCAATGCAGCCTCACCAACGCCCATTAAAGCCACTTCACCAGTGCCAATAAATGCAGCCTCACCAGCGCAAATCAATGCAGCCTCACCAGCGCCAATCAATGCAGCCTCACCAGCGCCAATCAATGCAGCCTCACCAGCGCCCATCAATGACAGCCTCACCAGCGCCCATCAATGCCGCTTCACCAGTGCCAATAAATGCAGCCTCACCAGCGCCCATCAATGCAGCCTCACCAGCGCCTATCAATGCAGCCTCACCAACGCCCATTAAAGCCACTTCACCAGTGCCAATAAATGCAGCATCACCAGCGCAAATCAATGCAGCCTCACCAGTGCTAATCAATGCAGCCTCACCAGCGCCCATCAATGACAGCCTCACCAGCGCCCATCAATGCCGCTTCACCAGTGCCAATAAATGCAGCCTCACCAGCGCAAATCAATGCAGCCTCACCAGCGCCAATCAATGCAGCCTCACCAGCGCCCATCAATGACAGCCTCACCAGCACCCATCAATGCCGCTTCACCAGCGCAAATCAATGCAGCCTTACCAGCGACCATCAATGCCGCTTCACCAGCGCAAATCAATGTAGCCTCACCAGCGCCCAACAATGCAGCCTCACCAGCGCCAATCAAAGCAGCCTCACCAGCGCTAATCAATGAAGCCTGGGGGGGGGGGGGACATTTGGTCAATAAGTCAATATACATATACAAACACATTTTAAAATTCATTGTCATCACATTCATTAACTCAGAGAGAAAGCAACAGTCTCTTGGTCTTGGGCTCAGCAAACTTCAGATGATGTGAATGGTGACCCTGTGTTTGATGCCTATTCCTCACCTGCACCAGCACTGGCTGTACTGTGTCTGTGTACCTGCTGCTTCTCTTCTGTGTCGGTGCCTCTTCCAGCCATTCTCCACTTGTCCCCAAGCCCGGAAAGCCGCCGCCAGGCAGCACGCCACGGTATATCCCATGATGCATCTGATTCCTCCATGTACTCCGCTCCAGTGACACGGCCAGGAGAGCATGGGGGGAGGGGCTGTGCTGCTGGACATGGACAGTGTAGAGCGGAGGGAGAGCGGCCGCAGTGCTGGACTGTGTACACGTCACAAACAGTGTCCGGAGAGGAGAGGGAGGGCTGCTGCCTGACACACATCAGAGAGCGCCCTGGCTGGGCGGGGGGGGGGATCGCTGGACACATTTTGTGACACCATCTGTGACTGGCTGACATTATGATAGCAGAGAGGGGCGGATTACGATCACTGTCTGGAAACACATCAGAGCGGAGAGCCGGAGCCGCAGAGGGGTGGGCGGGCTGTCGCTGCTTGACATGTCAGGGCGGTAGTTGCAAGCTCTGTGGAGGAAAGTGCGGGGATAGCATAACCAGTGGGCGCCCTAGGCTGCAGTGCGCCCTAGGCGGTTGCCTAGTCCGCCTAGTGGTAGCACCGGCCCTGCATGTCAGTCCTGTGTCTCCTATCTTTGGTGCCTGTGCATATATACTGGCAGCCGGAGAGGCAGCACTTCTGTTCCCCTTTACAATCCTAGTGAGTGTTGGATTGATGACGCTCCTTGGGTATCTCCTGCAGAGAGCAGGGGACGATGGGTATTGGAAATCTGGGACACGATAACAGCAATGTGTAGGTCATCTTATATGTTTTCTTAAGCCCCTTTCACACTAGCGGTCTGATCGAGTCCGCCTGTCTATTTTGTGGGAGGACCCGAAGTGACCCTCCATTCTCCTCTATGGAGTGGCGGGTGTAAGTGGACATGTGTCTGTTTACACCCACCTAAATCTAATCTGCTAAAAATCAGATGGAAGTCGGGGTTCATTTACATCCGACTGCCCATAGAGGAGAGCAGGCTGTGTCTGTATCTACTCTGCATAAGCGGAGCGGACACGGACCAGCTATCAGCCTGCTCAGCGGAGGATCAGCAGACATATTCCCTGCTGAGCAAGTGGACTCCTGTTGGAGTACGGCCCATGTGAAAGGGGCCTTAACCTCAAAAGGGTGACCTGATGTCCCAAAAATGTATGCTGCCATCCCATCTGATCAAGGTTTATAAACAATGTTACTTTGTACCTCTCTATCTCCCGTTTGATCAATGTTTATAAAAAATGTTACTTTTTGTATCACTCTCTCTCCTGTCTGATCAATGTTAATAAGCAATGTTACTTTGTATCTCTCTATCTCCAATCTGATCAATGTTTATAAAAAAATGTTACTGTGTATCTATCTCCTGTCTGATCAATGTTTATAAACAATGTTACTTTGTATCTCTCTTTCTCTTGTCTGATCAATGTTTATAAACAATGTTACTTTGTATCTCTCTTTCTCTTGTCTGATCAATGTTTATAAACAATGTTACTTTGTATCTCTCTTTCTCTTGTCTGATCAATGTTTATAAACAATGTTACTTTGTATCTCTATCTCCTGTCTGATCAATGTTTATAAACAATGTTACTTTGTATCTCTCTTTCTCCTGTCTGATCAATGTTTATAAACAAATGTTACTTTGTATCTCTCTTTCTCTTGTCTGATCAATGTTTATAAACAATGTTACTTTGTATCTCTCTTTCTCCTGTCTGATCAATGTTTATAAACAATGTTACTTTGTATCTCTCTTTCTATTGTCTGATCAATGTTTATAAACAATGTTACTTTATATCTCTTTATCTCCCGTCTGATCAATGTTTATAAACAATATTATTTTGTATCTATCTCCTGTCTGATCAATGTTTATAAACAATGCTACTTTGTATCTCTCTATCTCCAATCTGATCAATGTTTATGAAAAGATTTTTACTTTGTATATCTCTATCTCCCGTCTGATCAATGTTTATAAACAATATTACTTTGTATCTCTCTATCTCCTGTCTGAAAAATATTCATAAATATGTTGCTTTCTACCTCTCTATCTTACATCTGAACAATGTTTATGAACACTGTGTCAGATGTCCTTTTTTTTACAGCAGCAGCTACTAAAGCTGCTGTATTTACACAGGAACTCCCTGCTGTCATTTTGACAGCCATTAGTGGCAACTGAGATGGGGGAACAGCAGCGAGGAAGAAGGACAGGATGTACTACACACACCCTGTTTACTCCCAGTGTGTACAACTGGATGGACACTTTTACAAAGCTGCTAAAAGCTGAACAAAAGCTCTGCAAATGCTTTGTAAAAACTTGCTGTACACATTGCTCTTATACAAGCTACACTGGGAGAAGGAAAGGGGGGATCGGATTATTGGCTCCTAGGGGCAATACTGACAGTTCCACTAATCACATTTAGGTAAGATCTGGTCTGTACTGGGCCACTTAATATCTTATCACAGATATCCACTTACCGATGGGTTGCTGGCAATCAAAAGAACAGCTTGTTTTACAGCACTTCATTGTCCCGGAACAATCCGAGTCTACGTTACAACCCTTGGTATTGGCCAAACATACTGCAAGAGTTTTAACCATGGGACAGGTGCCCGGTTTCACCACCACTGCTGCAAAAAAACACATTTATCATTATTAGTATTATTATTTTTACAGGTAGTTAAAATAACTGTAAAAAATGTTTTTAACAAAAATATGTTGAATAAATTTTGGCCTAAACAGATGAAATTTATTTTTATTTTTTGGAGGGATATTTATTATAGCAAAAAGTAACAAAATCGTCCCTCTTTTTTTGTTTATTGCACAAAAAATTAAAAACGCAGAGGTGATCAAATACCACCAAAGAAAGCTCTATTTGTGGGGAAAAAAGGACATCAATTTTGTTTTGGGTACAGCGTCACACGACTGCCCAATTGGCAGTGAAAGCAACGCAGTGCTGTATCGCAAAAAGTGGCCTGGTCATTAAGGGGGTAAATCCTTCCGGGGCTGAAGTTACATAGTTACATAGTAGGTGAGGTTGAAAAAAGACAGAGTATCTACAGCAGGGGTCTCAAACTGGCGGCCCTCCAGCTGTTGCAAAACTACAAGTCCCATGAGGCATTGCAAGATTGACAGTTACAAGCATGTCTCCCACAGGCAGAGGCATGATGGGACTTGTAGTTTTGCAACAGCTGGAGGGCCACCAGTTTGAGAGCCCTAATCTACAGAGTATCTACTCTGCATAAGCGGAGCGGCATAAATCCAACCTGTGTGTGTGATTATATGTCAGTATTACATTGTTAATCCCTGTATGTTGCGGTCGCTCAGGTGCTTAACCACTTTAATACCGGGCACTTAAACACCTTCCTGCCCAGACCAGTTTTCAGCTTTCAGCGCTGTCACACTTTGAATGACAATTGCGCGGTCATATAACACTGTACCCAAATGAAATTGGCACTGATGGGCGACACTGATGGGCGACACAGATGGGCACTGATAGGTGGCACAAATTGGCACTGATAGCTGGCACAGATTGGCATGGATAGGCGGTACGGATGGGCATGGATAGGCGGCACAGATGGGTATGGATAGGTGGCAAAGATGGGCATGGATATGCGGCACAGATGGGCATGGATGGGCACTGATAGATGGTACGGATAGGCACTGATAGGTGGCAAGGATAGGAACTGATAGGCAGCATTGTTTTGTATTGATGGATGCCAATCAGTGCCAAACAATAATACATGCCAATCAGTGATGCCCATTGTGGGCACTGATTGGCATCCATTGTGGGCACTGATTGGCATCCATTGTGGGCACTGTGTCATCCCTGGTGGTCTACGGTGGCATACATTGTGCTGGGCATCCCTGGTGGTCTGGTGGCGTCCTTGGTGGTCCAGTGTGGGCATCCTCGGGGGGGCTGCGCTGATAATCGATCAGCACAGACCCCCCCTGTCAGAGGAGCAGCCGATCGGCTCTCCTCTACTCACGTCTGACAGACGCGAGTGAGGAAAAGCCGATTACCGGCTCTTCCTATTTACACTGTGTCGTCGGAGACTCTTTACCAAGATCGTAGTTGCGGTGTGTCAAACCTCTTTTCTTCTAATTTTAATGAGTGGTCACGTGTCTTGTTAAACTCTCTCCCGCAAAAAAGTTTTATCCCTATTGTGGGGTCACCAGTACGGTATTTGTATCTTGAAATCATTTCCCTTCTCAAGAGTCTCTTCTCCAGAGAGAATAAGTTCAGTGCTCGCAACCTTTCCTCATAACCAGGGTCGGATTAACATAGGGGCTATTGGAGCTGCAGCACCAGGCCCCTTTCTCAAGATAGGCCCATTTGCCCCAAAAAAAAAAAAATGTAAAAAAAAAATGATCGACTTCGAGGGTTGTAGCTCAGCGATCAGGAGTCACAGAGACCCCATATTTAGGGGATAGGTAGCTAAAGACCTACTTCAGCACTGGTTAAAATATGCTTTCATCTATGGTTCCGGAGATACGGGGCTGCTTGCGCAGCCAATCAGAAGCTACATACAGAGAGGTCAGTATAAATACAAGCTGGCACACTCTGCAGCAGACTGAGAGGATGAGCTCACAGGGCTTATAATAATTATTTGTATATTACTTATGATAATTAACCCCTTGCCACCCAGGCCAATTCTGACACTTCTCTCCTACATGTAAAAATCATCTTTTTTTTTTTTATAGAAAATTACTCAAAACCCTCAAGCATTATATATATTATTTTAGCCCTATGGAATAAAATGGTGGTCTTTGCAACTTTTTATGTTACACGATATTTGTGCAGCAATTTTTCAAAGGTTTTTTTTGGAAAGAAACTGTTCCATTCATAAAAAAAAAACTAAAGTTAGCACGATTTTTTTTTGTGTACTAAGCAATGCTTTAAATTTTTTTACAGGTTACATGTTTAGAGTTACAGAGGAGGTCTAAGGCTAGAGTTATTGTTCTCGCTCTAACGATCCTGGCATATGTAACCTGTGTGTATCTGGCTCTGATACTAACCAGCCACTGACTAGTATCTCTCCCCAGCCTGTCCCCACACACCCTCTCACCTGCTGACCTGTGAATGGGGGAATCACTCCTGCAGTGTTATTGTGTTCTGCCAGTGAATACAATGATCAGGTGTTGCTAACTATAGCTGGCAGCACTGATTGTTTTGGGGAAAACCTGACAGGCTGGTTGTACTCAAGTCGGTTAATAGGTTGACTTGTGTAAAACCGGGTAACCCATACATAGATCGACCTATGGCTGGTCTCTGCTTAATTGGTGTAATTTCAATCCATGTATGGCCCGCTTAACCACTACACAGTCCCTAAACATCCTTCCCCAAACCTTTACATTTTTCCTTCCCAGATTCCTTCATCCTCCTCTCCTATACATAGTGCCCCCTGTCATACTCTCCACACTTCTCTCCTATACATAGTGCCCACTGTCATACCCTTCACACTCCTCTCCTGTACATACTGCTCACTGTCATACCCTCCACACTTCTCTCCTATACATAGTGCCCGCTGTCATATCCTACACACTCCTCTCCTGTACATAGTGCCTGCTGTCATACACTTCTCTCCTCTACATAGTGCCCACTGTCGTACCCTCCACACTCCTCTCTGTACATACTGCTCACTGTCATACCCTCCACACTCCTCTGTTGTGCATACTGCCCACTGTCATACCCTCTGCACTCCTCTCATGTACATAGTGCCCACTGTTAGACCCTCCACATTCCTCTCCCTCACCTGCACATACTTCCCACTTTTATACCATCCATTCTCCTCCTTTATGCCTCTTACCCACAAAAACAGTTCTTTGAAAATTATACTGAGTATCCTCAATGTTACCAGCTCTATAATGGGCACACTTTTGTTAGTTCAACTAAAGGAGAATATAGTTAGAACGGCAAAGTTCTGCAATGCTGTTGTGCCACATCCAATATTAAATAATTAAATGAAAGAACCCCCTAATGGTGGACTTTTCAGGCCTGAAAAGTCCACCATTCGGGGGTTCTTTCCTTTCGTTCAACTAAAGGAAATCTCAGTCCTCATATTTGTTCTGCCCATTATTAGTACTTATTTAATTTTGTAATTACTATTGTGATGTATAGATGAACAGAGGGGATGTCAGCTACTCTAAATATAGCACTTGCAAAAAAGTGTCCCTGAAAATATTTTTGAAATGTTGGCAACTATGCGGGTCAGTAGGGGGTCCCATGAGAGGCTCCCGGGTTCCAATGATATTAAAGCGGTAGTAAACTTTTCTAACATTACTATTTTTTAGAGGCCCTTAGGTAGGTTATGCCATAATGTCCAAGTTTGCACAGCATATTAGCACATGAGGGTACACTTAAATTGTCAGACTGAGCCCTCCAGTGCTGTGCTGTGATTAATCCGGCGGGGCCCGGGCGCTTCCATCTTCACCCGATCTTCCTTCTGGGTTCTGTGCCTTCGGTCACTTGCCTTGGCTGGGCTGCGTTGATGTCATTCCCACGCATGCTCATGTGCATCCTCTTTCTCTCATCCCCCTTTACTCTCATCCTCCCTTCCTTACCCCTCACACCTCTTTCATCCCCCTTCTCTCTCTCTCTCTCATCCTCCCTTTCTCTTTAATTTAATTTGTTATAACAAAAAATTGTTTGCATTTTTATTTATTTATTGTTTATAAAAGGCCCCACCAAAATCCTCAGCACCAGGCCCATGATGTTCTTAATATGGCCTTGCTCATAACTAATATCCTCCAGACCCTTTATTAGCTTTGTTGCCCTTCTATGTACTCACTCCATTTCCAGTACATCCTTCCTGAGGACTGGTGCCCAGCAGTGGTGGCTGGTGCTCAAAATTTTTGGGAGGGCGCAAACAAACTGAAAAATTCTGAAAAAAGAACCCTATCAATTGCAGCTTCACTGTACCATCAATCGCAGCCACGGTGCCCATCATTTACAGCCACTCTGCCATCAAACGCAGCCACTGTGCCATCAAACACAACCACTGTGTCATCAAACGCAGCCACTGTGCCATCAAACGCAGCCACTGTGCCCATCAATTGCCGCCACTGTGCCATCAATTGCTGCCACTGTGCCCATCAATTGCCACCACTGTACCATCAAATGTAGCCACTGTGCCCATCAACCCCAGCCACTATGCCATCAAATGCACCCACTGTGCCCCATAAAATGCAGCCACTGTGCCCTATAAAACGCAGACACTGTGTCATCAAATGCAGCCCCTGTGCCCATCAAACGCAGCCACTGTGCCCATCAATTGCCACCACTGTGCATTCAAACGCAGACACTGTGCCATCAAATGCAGCAACTGTGCCCCATAAAATGCAGCCACTGTGCCCATCAATTGCTGCCACTGTGCCTTATCAAATGTAGCCACTGTGCCATATCAAATGCTGCCAAATGCATCCCTGCCCAGCCCGCCACTGCCACCCAGCACTCACCAGTTCAAAGGCACAGCGCCGCTCGTCTCGTCTAATTCCACTTGTCGACTCCAGTCCACCCCCACTGTGGCCGGGACCCCAAAGTGACGAGTGACGATCCCAGAGTGGACTCCACCCCCACATGATGATGTCAGTGAATGAGGATTCAGACACACTCACTGCCCACTGTCCTCTCCTCCACCCCGCTGCGCCAATCCTAGCCAGTTAATCTGGCATATTAGCAAATGAGAGACTAGTGGGGGTGTTTGCGGGCGCAGAGCTTGCACCCCGACCACACCCTAAACACGGGCAAATTAGCTTCCCAGCCTGCAATCAGCTGATTGCAGGCTGGGAAGCTTCCCATAGGCCGCCGCATGTCCGGCGCCTGGTCACTCTTAAGCCCCATACACACGGTCGGAAAATCCGACCACCAAATCCATGGATTTGGTCCGACGGATTTAGTCCGACACTGGTGTTGCATACACACGGTTGGACAAAGTTGTCGGAAAATCTGATCATTTTGAACACGGTGACGTTTGTTGCCTACGACGGGACTACGTAGAGGCTAGTAGCCAATAGCTTTGGTCTTGTAATGTGATCTGAGCATGCGTGGTACTTTGTCCGTCGGAATTCGCTACACACGATCGGAATTGGTGTGATCGGACTTTGTTGTCGGAAAATTTTTAGAGCAGGAGATAGAACTTTGTCCGTCGGACAATCCGATGGAAAATGTCCGATGGTGCCTACACACGGTCGGAATTTTCGACAACATTGTCCGATAGGACAGAATCCATCGGAAAATCCGACCGTGTGTATGGGGCTTAAAAGTGACAATTTTTTTTTTAAACAGATTGGGGAGGCAGTGCTCAAGCGCCCCCTAAGGAAGGGCCGCCACTGGTGCCCAGAACTGGACAGCATACTCCAGGTGCCGCCGGACCAGAGTCTTTTAGAGCAGGAGAATTATCATTTTATCTCTGGAATTAATCCACTTTTTAATGCATGCCAATATTCTGTTTGCTTTGTTAGCAGCAGCTATTGCATGCCATTGCTGAGCCTATCATCAACTAGGACCCCCAGGTCCTTTTCCATCCTAGATTCCCCCAGAGGTTCTCCCCCAGTGTATAGATTGCATTCATATTTTTGACACCCAACTGCATTTTTTTACATTTTTCTACATTAAATTCTATATGAATTAAAATATTTACCATGTAGTTGCCCACCCCATTAATTTGTTCAGATCTTTTTGCAAGGTTTCCACATCCTGCAGAGAAGTTATTGCCCTGCTTAGCTTAGTATCGTCCGCAAATACAGAGATTGAACTGTTTACCCCATCCTCCAGGTCATTTATGAACATGTAGCACAGGGGATTTTCCACACAAGCTATTATGTCAATGTGTTGTTCCTTAACCACTTGCCGACCGCCGGCCGTCAAATGACGGTCAGGCGGCGCTTCTCTTGTTCCGGCAGGGCGTCATATGACGTCCTCGCCTTTGAACAGGGAATGAGCGCGATCGAGCGTGCGCATCCCCATTCCTTCGGTGGCGGCGTGTCACGGAGACTCCGCTCGCCACCGAAGAGGGTGAACAGCCATTCGTCATGGCTGTTTACCACGTGATCGGCCGTGATGAATTCACGGCCGATCACAAATGGTTCCACCCCCAATGTGCACGGCGCATGCGCGCGTGCACGTCGGTGATGGCGTGTTCCCCGGGAACACGGCTCGTCACTGACGCCGGTAAACAGCCATTGGCTGGCTGTTTAGTCACGTGATCGGCTGTGATCCTTTCACAGCCGATCACTAAATGTAAACACAGCGCGGTAACGAGCTGTTACCAGCGCTTCTTTCCTCACACACCGTTTCTAGTGTGAGGAGAGAAGAGCCTGGAGCAGTGAGTTACCGATCTGTGTTTTTTTTTTTCACCCCATAAAGTGCACCTGTCACATAGGAGACTGCCACCAGTCACCCGTCACCCATCAGTGACCGCCAGCTGTCACCCGTCACCCATCAGTGACCGCCAGCTGTCACCGGTCACCCATCAGTGACCGCCTCCAGTCACCCGTCACCCATCAGTGACCGCCACCAGTCACCCGTCACCCATCAGTGACCGCCCCCAGTCACCCATCAGTGACCGCCACCAGTCACCCGTCACCTCTCAGTGACCGCCACCAGTCACCGTCACCCATCAGTGACCGCCAGCCGTCACCCATCAGTGACCACCAGCCGTCACCCATCACCCATCAGTGACCATCAGTGACCGCCAGCCATCACCTGTAACCCATCAGTGACTGCCAGCCGTCACCCATCAGTCACCCATCAGCCATCACCTGTCACCCATCAGTGACCGCCAGCCATCAGCCACCGCCAGTCTTCAGCCATCACCCATCAGCGACTGCCAGCCATCACCCATCAGTGACCGACAGCCATCAGTGACCGCCAGCCATCAGTGACCATTACCTGTCACTGTCCGTGGCCTGTCACCCATCAGTGACCATCGCCTGTCACACCGTCATCACCTATCAGTGAAAGTCACCTGCTACCCATCACACAGCCCATCAGTGACCGTCACCTGCCACCTGTCACACAGCCATCAGCGCCATGTCCAAAAGGCTTTACAATAGTAAGGAGGCGTTCCAGATCCTCTCCATGACCGATGAGAGCAACGGGGAGTTCTCATCGGAATCAAATTCTGATTACGAATCAATTCTCGATTCCGAATCTGCATTTGAACCGAATAGTGAATCGGCAAATGATTCGGAAGAAGAATGGGTCCCTCCTAAAAGGGCACGGCACTCTGGAAACCAGGATTGTATCCCCAGGCCCAGTGCAAGCGCTGCCCCCAGCAATAGGCCCCTAAGAACAAAAATCCAGGCCCAGTACCAGCGCTGCCGCCAGCGTTAGGCCCCAGGAACAAATGCCCAGTACCATCGCTGCTGCCGGCGATGGGCCCCACCAACAAATGCCCAGTACCATCGCTGCTGCCGGCGATGGGCCCCACCAACAAATGCCCAGACCCAGAACCAGTGCTGCCACATCACGCCTGAGTACCCAGCAATAGGCCCCAAGAACAAAAATCCAGGCCCAGTACCAGCGCTGCCGCCAGCGTTAGGCCCCAGGAACAAATGCCCAGTACCATCGCTGCTGCCGGCAATGGGCCCCACCAACAAATGCCCAGTACCATCGCTGCTGCCGGCGATGGGCCCCACCAACAAATGCCCAGACCCAGAACCAGTGCTGCCACATCACGCCTGAGTACCAGCCCAGGAAATTCTAATCCAACTACTGGAGTGTCACATCCCCCAAGAGCCAGGGCCTCTACATATATGCCAGATGGTCTTGCCAACCCAACATGGCTGCCTTCCGACTCGGCTTCACCAATTATTCCCCCTTTCACAGCACAGCCAGGTGTGCAGGCCAACACCCAAAATTTTTCAGAGATTGATTTCTTTCATTTATTTTTGCCCGACACTTTTCTGCAATTTATTGTGGACCAGACAAATTTATACGCCCAGCAGCATATTGCCAATAACCCCCGATCATCATATGCCCGTCCGTTTCAGTGGAGAGATCTGAATTTGAATGAGTTCAAAGTGTTTATGGGCCTCACCCTAAACATGGGGGTTACAAAAAAAAATGAAGGACATACCTATTGGTCCACCCAACCCATGCACGCCATGCCCATTTATTCTGCCATAATGTCCAGGTCCCGATACAACATCATAATGCGCTTTCTTCACTTCAGCGACAACACCCAGTGCCCTCCCCACAATCATCCAAATTACGACAAGTTATATAAACTTCGCCCACTGATAAATTTCCTTTCCAAACAATTTGCAGAACTTTATGTCCCCGAGCAGAATATATGTGTCGATGAGTCCCTGGTACCCTTTTCTGTCTGGCTAGTAATAAAGCAATATATTCCTAGCAAAAGGGCCATATACGGAGTCAAATTATACAAACTGTGTGAGAGAGCCACGGGATATTTGTATGTGTTCCGCATATATGAAGGAAGAGATTCCCAGCTCCAGCCCCCTGAATGCCCGGCCTACATGGGCACAACTGGAAAGATTGTATGGGACCTGGCATACTCACTTCTGAACAAAGGATATCATCTATACCTTGACAACTTTTATACCAGCCTGCCCCTTTTCAGACACTTGTACCTGGCAAAAACCCTGGCCTGCGGAACCTCCAGAAAAAATAGGAAGGGCTTCCCACAATCACTGGCGAATAAAAAGCTGCGAAGGGGGGAAAGAGCATCATTGAGATGCAATGAAGTGCTGGCCTTGAGGTGGAAGGATAAAAGGGACGTGCACATGATGTCCACCATCCATGAGGACACTACAATTGAGGTTCAAAGAAGACAAGGTCCCATTGAAAAGCCAAAATGTGTCCAAGATTATAATCTCTACATGGGGGTGGGGGGGGGGTGGATTTCAATGATCAAATGATCAAGCCCTATTTGTCAATAAGGAGGTCCAGATTCTGGTACAAAAAAGTAGCAATTTATCTTTTCCATTTGGCCATTTATAATTCCTATGTAGTCTACACCAAATCCATAGAAATCCACGCCCCCTTTCTAAAATTCATAGAATAAATTGTCACGTCCCTCACCTATCACCAAGGACCCCCTCCAGAAGACCTTCGCTCTGAGGCTGTTTGCCGACTTTATGAGCGCCACTTCCCCTTCAAAATTCCACCATCTGAAGCAGGCCGAAGAAGGCAAAAAAAAATGTTGCGTGTGCACCAAAAGAGGGTTTCGGACAGATACCAGCTTCCATTGTCCCCAGTGTCCCTCCCAACCTGGCCTTTGCATCGGTGAATGCTTCCAACTTTATCATACATCCCTAAAATATTAACCATTTCCCCATTTTCAGTGCTGACCATTTTCCATGCTTCCCCAAATAACCATGCCACTGCCTTCCACGTGAACTGACCCTGGCCTGTTTTTTTGACTATGCCTCTGCCTACTGTTTGGACTGCTTCCACGTGAACTGACCCTGGCCTGTTTTTTTTACTATGCCTCTGTCTACCATTTGGACTGCTTCCACAAAAACTGACCCTGGCCTGTTTTATTAACTACGCTACTGCCTACCGATTGGACTGCTTGCACGTGAACTGACCCTGGCCTGTTTTATGGACTATGCTTTTGCCTACCGCTTGGACTGATCTATTGCCTTGCTACTGTAGTACACAGGGGTCTCACATATGTGAGGGGCTCCAGAATTGTTTTTCCGGATGGAGAAAACAATTTGTTTTTGTTTTCTTCGGTTTTCGGATTAGGGTCTGGAGCCCGGAGGCTTCATAGAGATTTGGGTGGGTCGAAGCCTCTACCCCTGTGCACCTGTGCACAGGTCTTACCTGATTGCAGCCCTCAGCTTGCTGCTGACTTACTGCCACCATGCCTCTGCCTGCCGCATGAACGGACCACACCGCTACCTGGACTATGCAAATAATTATCTGTAGCAAGAGGCAGTATGTTTATGAAGGGCTGGAGAGTGGTACAATGAGTGTATGCAGGTAACAGTGTACCAGGACCAATATTATGGCTGTGCTGGCTGTCTCTGCCTGGACAATTTCTATGGACTGCTGTGCTGACAATATCCTTGTGCTGACTATGGAAAATATTCCTGCCTGTTGCCTGGATAATTACCATTGCTGTCGCTAAGCACATCCCTACCTACTGCCTGGACCAGTGCTCTCCTCTGTGGATACTACTAAAAGCACAGGTAATGCTTTTTTTTTTTTTTACCCTTTCCGCGATAAAATTTATTTTGAATTGTAATTCTTGGTATGTACATGCTATGTGTTAGAAATATGAAGGGCCTTCAAAAATGATAGGTTGCCAGGAAATTATATATGTCATTTATGCTCCTAGAACACCTGATGGTGCTACTTGGATGTTGGGCATTTGTATGTGGCCAGGCTGTGTAAAAGTCTCACACATGTGGTGTTGCCATACTCGGGAGGAGTAGCAGAATGTATTTTGGGGTGTCATCTTTGCTATGCACATGCTATATGTTGGAAATATCTGATAAATTGACAACTTTGTGTAAAAAAAAATGCGTTTTAATTTTTTTTCCACATTTTACAAAAACTTCTGGAAAAAAATGAACCGCTCAAAAGACTCATTATGCCTCATAGATTATACGTTGGGGTGTTTGCTTTCCAAAATGGGGTCATTTTGGGGGCAATTCCATTGTCCTGGTGCTCCATGGCCTTCAAAAGTGTAATAGGTGGTTGAGAAATGAGATGTGTCATTTATGCTGGTAGAACGCCTAAAGATGCTACTTCAATGCTGGGCCTCTGTATGTGGCCAGGCTGTGTAAAAGTCCCACACATGTGGTATCACCATACTCAGGAGGAGTAGTAGAATGTATTTTGGGGTGTAATCTGTTGTATGCATATGCTCTGTGAGAGAAATAACCTGTTAATATGAGAATTTTATAAAAAAAAAATAATAAATAAAAAAAATCTTCATTTTGAAAAGAATTGTGGGAAAAAATTACAACTTAAAAAAGTTCACCATGCTACTTACTTAATACCTTGGGATGTCTACTTTCTAAAAAGGGGTCATTTGTGGGGTATTTGTACTTTCCTGACTTGTTAGTGTCTCAAGATATGAGATACACCCGATATACTGAAGGCTTGATCAGATGTGATCAATTTTCAGTGATTGGCACCATAGTTTGTAGACTCTATAACTTTCACAAAGACCAAATAATTTACACTAATTTGGGTTATTTTTACCAAAGATATGTAGCAGTATAAATTTTGGCCAAAATTTATGAAGAAAAATTACTAATTTGCAAAATTTTATGACAGAAATAAAGAAAAATGCATTTTTTAAACAAAATTTATGGTATTTTTTATTTATAGCACAAAAAATAAAAAACACACTAGTGATTAAATACCACCAAAAGAAAGCTCTATTTGTGTGAAAAAAAGGACGCAAATTTCATATGGGTACAGTGTTGCATGACTGAGTAATTGTCATTCAAAGTGAGAGAGCACTGAAAGCTGAAAATTGGTCTGGTCAGGAAGGGGGTGTAAGTGCACTGTACTGAGGTGGTTAAAGTGGTTGTAAACCCTTACAAACCACTTTGACCTACAGGTAAGCCTAGATTAAGGCTTACCTGTAGGTCCAAGAAATATAGAGAGATATTTGCAAAAAGACAGGCTCCGCTGCCTATGGCACATGCGCCATAGACAGCGGCGTGCAGGAGCACTGAGCAGGCTGCTGCTAATGGCGATATGCCGCTAGTGGCGGCTCCCATGCGCATGCGCGGGAGTGACGTCATTGCGGCTCCGGCCAGTAACCAGAGCCGCGATACCCACAAATAAGATGGAGGCTCCGTGCACCAGGGGACAGCGGTGGCATCGCAGGCTCCTGTGTCAGGTAAGTGACACATAATGGGATACTATGCAATGCATAGTAGCCCATTATGCTTTACCTTTGCAGGGAAACAAAGAGGAAGTAAACCCATCAGGGTTTACTTCCTCTTTAAGTAAGGGAATGGCTCCCTCTAGTGTCCTTTTTGTGCTAATGCTGTTATGAATTTTTCTTACAATTCTGAGAGACAGAGCTGAAAATCATTAGGGGAAATGTAGTTCCATGTTCAAGTGACTCATATGTTTAATTCAGTCAAGGAACTACCAACCCATAATGCCCAGGTCACCTACCCACAAGGCCAAGCCACAGAAGAGCATGCTGGGTAGGCAAATAAAAGGGACTGGCGTGGCAGCATGCTTTCGCTCTCTCCGGACGCCATTCAACACACAGCAGGAGGCCTGTGTGTGTTCCCAGGGCTGGGGAAGCCTGTGGCCTACAGCGGAGAATGGATTGCCTGCCCCAGAGTGATCCTTGTGAACTGCCATGCTGATCGAGCAGGAGGATTGGTCTGCATTACAGAGCATTTGAGGTTTCCTGCATTACAGTCGTCGGCTATCCAAAGGAGCGGTGCGGTGTGAAGACGCAAACTTGGATCGGGACTGAGATATCAAGGAAGGAATCTAACAAGCATCTGGGCCTGTTGTGGTGAGCGGGCACTTACCCAGATCAATATAGTACACTGTTACTGTGTGAATTAGTTCCAGCCTGCTGGTGGGATCTGTAGTCCCACAGGAGTGATCTCATTTGTCCATAGACTGTGTATAGTGTAACTTCAGGGTTTGCCTTCCCTGTGGATATTTGGGGGGAACCCCACGTCATTTTTTTTAAAATTTGGTGCGGGGTTCCCGTTAATATCCTTACCAGACCTATAGGGCCTGGTAATTGAATTTGGGGGGACCCCCACGCATTTTTTTTTCAATGACTTTGAATGACTGTTCTCTGTATTACCGGGAGCCGACAATTCATTATAGCCACGAGTGCCTTTAAATGGCTTTTTTTCTTTCGGAAAAGGCAGGCATACTATTCACACTCCCTAGGTACGAAATTTAAAGGAATATTACACTTTTATTGTTTCACTTTAAGCATTATTAAAATCACTGCTCCCGAAAAAACAGCCGTTTTAAAAAGTTTTTTTTGCATTGATACATGTCCCCTGGGGCAGGACCCAGGTCCCCAGACACTTTTTATGACAATAACTTGCATATAAGCCTTTAAAATTAGCACTTTATATTTTTTTTGACTTTTACAAGGTGTTCGCGGCTTTTCGAATTTGCTGCGAACACCCCAAATTGTTCGCTATTCGGCGAACGGGCGAACAGGCAATGTTCGAGACGAACATGAGTTTGACTTGAACTCGAAGCTCATCCCTACTGTGCATATATACTGGCAGCCGGAGAGGCAGCACTTCTGTTCCCCTTTACAATCCTGGTCAGTGTTGGATTGATGACACTCCTTGGGTATCTCCTGCAGAGAGCAGAGGACGATGGGTATTGGAAATCGGGGACATGAAATGTTTTCTTAAGCCCCTTTCACACTAGCGGTCTGATCGATTCCACCTGTCCATTTTGTGGGAGGACCAGAAATGACCCTCCATTCTCCTCTATGGAGTAAAAGGGTTTAAGTAGACATGTGTCTGTTTACACCCACCTACATCTAATCTGCTAAAAATAAATGGATGGGGTTCTGTTACCCTTCATCTGGGTGGATCTGATGGCAGTTGGGGTTTGTTTACATCCGACTGCCCATAGAGGAGAGCAGGCTGTGTCTGTGTCTACTCTGCATAAGCGGAGCGGACACGGACCAGCTATCCGCCTGCTCAGCGGAGGATCAGCAGACAGATCCCCTGCTGAGCAAGTGGACTCCTGATGGAGTACGGCCCATGTGAAAGGGTCCTTAACCTCAAAAGGGTGGCCTGATGTCCCAAAAATGTATGCTGCCATCCCATCTGATCAAGGTTTATAAACAATGTTACTTTGTATCTCTCAATCTCCCGTCTGATCAATGTTTATAAACAATGTTACTTTTTGATCATGGGAGAAACACATGAATGTGAGTGATATTTGTTGTAGTCACCCCAAATGGGTCACAATATGGGAAAATCTCCTCCAGTGGGGTTTTTCTGCATCAAAATTATAGTTTTATAGTTGAATTTATTTTAAAAAGATTTTATTGAAATTATAACAGGACATAAACACACATAAATGTTTAAAATATGAGCTCTGGTCAGAGATATGTGTAAACATTAAATTTTACAATATTGTAACCATACAACAGTATATGTTAATATCTAAAATGAAAATCCCCAACGCGTTTCGACATGCGTGGTCAAAGTCTTCCTCAGGGGATTAATTTGCTGTCAAAGAATGTACAAATATTATTTATATATATCAACAGTATGAATTTCCATAACACAAAAAATAGCATGTTTCCCAATGAAGGACGCACATGAAAGATCTCCTGACCGGGGGTTCCTTTAAAAGTCAGCAATCCCGTGCACTCATGTGATACATACTCCAAGGGGGGAGACTTACTCACATGTGACTAACAAGAAGCCAAGCCAAATCCAGCCAAAGATGGGCGGAGAGGAAGGAAAATCCCGACACCTGCAGCGAAGGTCCCAGTAATTATGTGGTAAATTACCATTAGCTTGCATTGTGAACTAACAAAAGAGTCATAATGTTTTATGTAAAAATATAATAATGGAGGAATCTATAGTATATTTAATTATCACAAGATATCAAAAAGTGCCATGTACTGGGTGAGTAAATATTACTTAATAGTAACACCAAAACTAGAGTCAGTGTGATGGGATAAAATGAAATGAAGTGTGAAAAGTGAATATGTATTTGTACATTCTTTGACAGCAAATTAATCCCCTGAGGAAGACTTTGACCACGCATGTCGAAACGCATTGGGGATTTTCATTTTAGATATTAACATATACTGTTGTATGGTTACAATATTGTAAAATTGAATATTTACACATTTTTCTGACCGGACCTCATATTTTGACCACTTGAGGTCTGGACCATAGCCGAATGACGGCTACACCACGTCCTCCCCTGTGCACGTGCCCTGCAGGGCGGGCGGGGAGCACGCTGTGATCACCGAGTCACTGAGACTCGGGTGATCACCGATCTGAGTAAGGGGCCGGTCCTGGCCCCTTACCATGTGATCAGCTTGCCAATGACAGCTGATCACATGATGTAAACAAAAGCTCGGTAATCGTTTTTTTTTCTCCTCGCGCTGACTGAGGAGAAAAAAAAGCCGATCACCGGCTTATCTTAAAGGGACATCGGTCCCAAAGAGGAAGGAACACAGGCACCTCATCTGTGACAATCAGTACCCCCTGCCAGTTCCACCTGTTATTGCCACCTGCCAGTGCCCACTATCAATGCCCACAAGTGCCACCTATCAATGCCCACAAGTACCGCCTATCAATGCTCACCAGTGATGCCAATCAGTGCCACCTATCAGTGTAAGCAATCAGTGCCCATCACTGCCACCATCAGTGCCCATCACTGCCACCCATCAGTGCGCATCACTGCCGCCTCATCAGCGTACATCAATGAAGGAGAAAAATTACCTGTTTGCAAACATTTTATGACAAAATATATATAAAAAAAAATTCGGTCTTTCAATTTTTTTAACAAAAAATAAAAACTGCAGAGGTGATCAAATACCACCAAAATAAAGCTCTATTTGTGGGGACATTTCGGTACAGTGTTGTATGACTGCGCAATTGTCATTCAAAGTGCATCAGCGCTGAAAGCTGAAAATTGGTCTGGACAAGAGGGGGGTTAAGTGCCCAGTAAGCAAGTGGTTAAACACTTATGTGTGTTTATGTCCTGTCTTTACAATAAAGTCAATGACTATAATTTTGCTGCGGAAAAACCCCACTGGGGGAGATTTTCTCATATTGCAATGTTACTTTTTGTATCTCTCTCTCTCCTGTCCGATCAATGTTTATAAACAATGTTACTTTGTATCTCTCTATCTCCTGTCTGAAAAATATTCGTAAATATGTTGCTTTCTACCTCTCTATATAACTGAATAAAGTTTATAAACACTGTGTCAGATGTCCTTTTTTTGACAGCAGCCGCTTTTAAAGCTGCTGTATTTACACAGGAACTCCCTGCTGTCATTTTGACAGCAATTAGTGGCAAATGAGATGGGGGAACAGCAGCGAGGAAGAAGGACAGGATGTACTACACACACCCTGTTTACTCCCAGTGTGTACAACTGGATGGACACTTTTACAAAGCTGCTAAAAGCTGGACGAAAGCTCTGCAAATGCTTTGTAAATGCTTTCTCTCCACATTGTTCTTATACAAGCTACACTGGGAGAAGGAAAGGGAGGATCTGATTATTGGCTCCTAGGGGCAATACTGACAGTTCCACCCTCACATTTGGGTAAGATCTGGTCTGTACTGGGCCACTTAATATCTTATCACAGATATCCACTTACCGATGGGTTCCGAGCAACCATAAGAACAGCCGATGTCACAGCACTTCATTGTCCCGATACAATCCGAGTCTACGTTACATCTCCTGGGGAAGGGGAGCTTACATGCTACAAGGGTATTAACCATGGGACAGGTGCCCGGTTTCACCACCTCTGCAGGAAAAAACACATTTATCATTATTATTATTTTTACAGGTAGTTATATTTACCTAGCGCTTTACAGATACATTGTACATTCACATCAGTCCCTGCCCTCCAGGATATAACAAGGCAATAACTTTCTATACTGAGAATGAGTCTTTACAACCACTTTAAGCCTTTCTAAAACTTGCTTTTCTTTGGACATCGGGTGCTCTTTCCTTCTTTTCCAGATCTACATGAGGAAATTACCGTAAGGCCGAATCGGAAAAGATAGCAGGCCAAGCCCCAAGAGAGTTCACCGCCACCGTCCACCAAAAAAAAATGTTAAAAAAAATGTAAAATTTTTTTTTTTATTTAAACATGTTAAAAAATTTCCTTATGTGCACTGGGTCCCGGCGCTGGGCGTAGTGCAATATGTGAAGTGCCACGTCTATGCAATGAGGAGATTGCAGATGAGGTGCTTCATTTGCCCCAAAAATACTCGCGGCCAAGCGTGCCACAGCTTTCGGCTCGATGGACTGGTCGGGCAAGTGCATAGATTCATTGAGCAGCGCTACTGATGTCACTCAAGGAAGTGACGTTGGCACTCTTCTGCTCAGTCCAGCGTCAGATCAGCAGGTAAACAGAAGCTCCTGCTGTGGATGCTCAGCGGCACAGACTTTCTTTCTACTTCCTTTCTCTGTGGTTAGATGACAGTGATTGAAAGATTGGCTTATCAACCAACTTCATTTTTCTTTTTCATTTATGAGTCTGGACGGCAGAACCCCCCCCCCCCCCCCGCGCATATCAACTAACTGCAGGCATTTATTTATAAGTCTGGATGGCAGCACCCCCCCCCCCTTTCTCAACTAACAGCAGGTATAGGTATCTATTTATAAGTCTGGACGGCAGAACCCCCCCCGCTTATCAACTAGCTGCAGGTATTTATTCATGAGTCTGGACAGCAGCACCCCCACCCCTGCTTATCAACCTCATTTAGTTTTTTTCTTAGTCTGGATGGCAGCACCCCCCTCCCCTGCTTATCAACTTCATGTATTTTTTTTCTTAGTTTGGACAGCAGCACCCCACCCCTCCCCTTATCGACTTCATAAAAAATCTTCGGTGGTTGCACGGCAGCACAACCCCCCACACCCTGTTTATCAACTTCGTTATTTTTTTTGGTAGTTGGACGGCAGCAGATCTTGTATGATCTTAGAGAATTCATACCTGTGACCCGTGATTGTAGTATGATGTCATACCTGTGACCCATGATTGTAGAATGATGTCATACCTGTGACCCATGATTGTAGTATGATGTCATACCTGTGGCCCATGATTGTATTATGATCTCATACTACTACACAGAATGTGCAGCCTCGTATATGATGTGCAAAGCCCTGTGCATAATGTGCAGAGCCTGGTGTATAATGTGCAGCCTGGTATATGATGTGCAGAGCCTGGTGTATAATGTGCAGCCTGGTTTATGATGTGCAGAGCTCTGTGTATAATGTGCAGCCTGGTATATGATGTGCAGAGCCCTGTGTATAATGTGCAGCCTGGGATATGATGTGCAGAGCTTTGTGTATAATGTGCAGCCTGGTATATGATGTGCAGAGCCCGGTGAATAATGTGCAGCCTGGTATATGATGTTCAGAGCCCTGTGTATAATGTGCAGCCTGGTATATGAGGTGCAGAGCTCTGTGTATAATGTGCAGCCTGGTATATGATGTGCAGAGCTCTGTGTATAATGTGCAGCCTGGTATATGATGTGCAGAGCCCGGTGTATAATGTGCATTCTGGTATATGATGTGCAGAGCCCGGTGTATAATGTGCAGCCTGGTGTATGATATGCAGAGCCCTGTGTATAATGTGCAGCCTGGTATATGATGTGCAGAGCCCGGTGTATAATGTGCATTCTGGTATATGATGTGCAGAGCCCAGTGTATAATGTGCAGCCTGGTATATGATGTGCAGAGCCCAGTGTTTAATGTGCAGCCTGGTACAGTGGCTTGCGAAAGTATTTGGCCCCCTTGAACTTTTCAACCTTTTGCCACATTTCAGGCTTCAAACATAAAGATATAAAATTTTAATTTTTTGTGAAGAATCACCAACAAGTGGGACACAATTGAAGTGGAACGAAATCTATTGGATTTTTGAAACTTTTTTAACTAATAAAAAAATGAAAAGTGGGGCGTGCAAAATTATTCAGCCCCCTTGCGTTAATACTTTGTAGAGCCACCTTTTGCTGCGATTACAGCTGCAAGTCGCTTGGGGTATGTCGCTATCAGTTTTGCACATCGAGAGACTGAAATTCTTTTTTTTTTTTTTTTTTTTTGTCCACTTCAGAAAGAATATTCGTGGGTGAGTGTCAGCTATGCCCGCATCTCCATCCCTCTAATTGTCTTCGCATCATTAGTGGATTGTTTCCTTCTCCCCCTTTTTTTTTTTTCCCCCCTGGGGTTGGGGGGGATAGGAGTCCTGAGTCGGGCATCCATGAAGTTTACAAAGCCCAGAAATACATATATACATCCAGGTTCCCTCCCAGCCTCCACTCCCCCTCCACTTCCTTTGTCCTAAATCCCGTTCCATCCTTCTTCCAGATTACCCCCCTGGGGGTTTTTGTTTTTATTGCCCCCCCCCCCCCCCCCCCCCCCCCCCCCATACCCCCCCCTCCCCATCCCCGTCCGCTGTTTTATTATTGTAAGGTGGCCCTTTCTCCCCGGTGCCTTCTCCTGCCCTTAGGGTCTGCCCCTCCGCAGCTAGATCTCCTTTCGGCTTCACCCCCAGGGGTCCTCGGTTGTCACGGCTGCACTCGCAAAGCCTCCCTGTAGCTCCAAGACCTCTTGAATTTTCTCCAACTCTCCCATCTAGCCCTCGTGGCCTCTCTGTCCTCCTCCCCAGTGTGGTACACACATTCCATCATGTACGTGGACTCCACTGCGTCGACCCATTCCCACACGGGTGGGCTTTCCTTATCCTTCCACCTCCTTGGAATCACCTTTTTAGCCGCGTTAAGCAGATGGGGAATCAATGAACCTTTGTATTGTTTAATTTCCTTGGATGTGGCATGCATAAGTGCCACCCAGGGGTCATTTTTTACCTCGATCGTTGTTATTTCTTTTATGTATTTTAGGATAGTCTCCCAAAATTTTTGGATTTTAGGACACCCCCACCATATATGGCCCATCGTGCCCCTTTGACCGCACCCCCTCCAGCAATTCGCAGATGTATCCGCCTGGAAATTGCTGACCCTGTCTGGGGTTCTATACCACCTAGCCATGCACTTAAAGTTTGTTTCTGCAGTTCTCGCGTCCACCGCTGACCCATGTGCTAATTTTAAAATTTTCTTACTTGTGCCTATTTCTAATTGTGTTCCTAGTTCGCTTTCCCATTTGGTAAGGTATGGCGGCATCTCCGGTCTATCTCTTTCTAATAACAGTTTATAAATTCTGGATATTCTTTTTTTTGAGCATTCTGCCGTAAAGATTTTCTCTAATTTTGTTAGATCCTTAGCCTCCCTTAATGGGCTAGGAAGGGAACCCACGAAGTGGGTCAGCTGGCGATGCCGCCCCCCCTCTATGGAGAAAGCCTCATTATTCTGTAGCTCGTGCAGTGTCATAACCTTCCCCTTACTAATAACTTCCCCTAATCTCGTGGAATCCTTTCTAATCCAATCACCTCCTATTTCCTTTAACCCTGGCGGGAAAAAAGGATTTTCTTTGAGTGCTATAAGTGGCGAATTATAATTTTTATTGAATATTTTATATATTTTGTCCCATATTTTCAAAGTCGTGATAGTGATTATGTGTGTTTTTTCTCCCAGTGTCCGGCTTTTCGGAGGATTCCACACAATCTTCCCCAGCCTAGCTTCACTCAGTGCTTCCTCCATACTAACCCATCTTTTAGTGTTACCTATTTTACCCCATTCTGCGATTCTTAATAGTGCTATAGCCTGGTAGTAGCTTTCTATGTCTGGGACCGCCAGCCCGCCCTGATTTTTGTCTTGTTTTAGAACATGGAGGGAGATTCTGTGTTTTTTGTAATTCCATATGAAATTCATTATAATAGCTCTTAATTTACCGAGGTACTGTTTTGGGAGAGGGAGGGGGAGCATCTGGAATTTATATGTGATGACTGGTAAGATCATCATTTTTACCGAATTAATCCTGCCTATCCAGGTTAGGATTTTTCCCTTCAGCTCTTGGCATTTTTTTTTTATGTCTTCTAGGAGTGGGATGTAATTTATTTTGTATAATTTCCTCGGGTTGTTGGCCAGTTCTATTCCTAAGTATTTTATCCTTTTTTTCCAGGTGAAACTAACTGTTTTCTGTAGGTTCTGTTTCTCTATTTTATTAAGGTTAATATTAAGGATACATGTTTTTGAGGCGTTGATTCTAAAGTTTGTTAGTTCCCCATATTCCTTCAAGGTTTTAAGCAATATGGGGACTGACTTCTGGGGTGAGCTTATGTAAAAGAGGACGTCGTCCGCGAAGGCCGCAAGTTTGTGCTCTTCGCTGCCGACTTTGCAGCCTTCCACCTCTGGGTTTCTGCGGATTGTAGCTAACAGCGGTTCCAGAGATAGAATAAAAAGGAGAGGGGAGAGTGGGCAGCCCTGCCTGGTACCATTAAACAGTTCGAACTCCGCGGAGGTCATTCCATTGGCCTTAATATTGGTTTTCGGATGATTATATAAGGTTTTTATTTTTTGAATAATTCTGGGTCCAAAACCCATCTTCTGTAAGGTGTTGAACATGAACCCCCAGTCTACTCTGTCGAGCGCTTTTTTGGCGTCTATCGAGAGAAGTAGACTGGGGGTTCTCGAGTCTCCCATCCTCTGTATAGCTAGCAATGTCCGAATCCCATTGTCTCTCCCCTCTCTGCCCGGGACAAACCCAACCTGGTCCGGATGGATCAGTGTGCTCAAGTGCCCCTTTATTCGATCCGCCAAAATCTTAGCGTATAATTTTGTGTCAAAATTTAATAAAGAGATGGGTCTGTAATTCGAGCACACCGATCCATCCTTCCCATCCTTCCTCAAAAGAGTAATCGTGGCTTTTAGGGCCTCTTCACTCATGTCGTAGTCTATCCCTAGTCCATTCATATATCGCAGCAATCTCGGTATAAGAATCTCTTTGTACGTTTTATAATATGAGGCCGTAAAGCCGTCCGGGCCCGGGCTCTTCCCTGTTGGAGAGTTGTTGATGGCTGCTAGAATCTCCTCCTCTGTTATTGGCCTCTCAAGCTCATCTCTCTCCTCCCCCCCTAGAGCCATTAGCCCTGCCCTCTCTAGGAACTCTGATGTTTTCTGGCTATTTCCTATGCTGTCGTTTCCCTTGGTTTTCACCTCGTAAAGTTCTTTATAATAGTCTCTAAATGTAGAGGCAATTTCACTAGAGGTAAACTTCATCTCCCCGTTTCTTGTTTGGATTTTTTCAATAAAATTTCTAGTTTTCTTTTTTTGTAATTTCCTTGCTAAATATTTCCCTGGCTTGTTGCCCCATATATATTGTTCCCTGGCCAATTTATTGAACTTCTGTCTGACTTCCCGTTCAGCTAAATCTTTCAATTCCTCTCTCTTATCTGTGAGCTCTATGTATATGCTCTGACTAAGATCCCCCCCAGATTTATGCTTTTGCTCCAGGGTTTTAATCTCGGCAATCAGAGCCTGCGTCTTTCCCACCCTCTCCTTTTTTTCCCACGAGGCTTTAGCTATCAGGAGCCCCCTAATAAACGCTTTATGAGCGTCCCACAGTTGTGCCTCTGAGACCTCTCCGTTGTCGTTAATTTTAAAGAACCATTCTAGCTCCTTTTTGATATAATCCCTAATTTCTTTGTCATGTAACAATTCAGGATTAAGTTTCCAACCGCTAGAGGGTTGTTTGTGTTCGGGAAACCTTAGCCTCATGGATACCGGCGCGTGGTCCGAGAGGGAAGCTATTCCAATTTCTGTTTCTTTAACCCTTTCCAGTATGCCATGGTCTATTAAAATATAGTCCAGGCGAGAATACGTCTGGTGGACAGGGGAGAAGAACGAGTAATCCCTCAGCTGCGGATGCTGGATCCTCCACACATCCAACAGTTGGTCCTCCGATAGTTTTTTTTTGATCCGCTTTAGTTGTATGTTGCCCCTCCCCGTGCCACCAGACGTACTGTCCTTCACGGGGTCCATCACAAAATTGAGGTCCCCCATCAGGATCAAATATCCTTTCCTGAAGGCCCTTAGCTTACGCAGAATTGCTTCAAGGAATAAGATAGGTTTGGCGTTGGGGGCATAAACATTGGCCAGTGTAAGTTCTACCCCTAGGAGGGAGCCCCTAAGAAACAGGTACCTCCCCTCGGGGTCCGTCACTCTCTCCTCCACCGTGAAGTCAATGTCCCTCGCAATCCCAATAGCCACTCCTCTTGCCCTGCTCGAGATGGTATCTCCATAAAACCAATTTGGGAGAGCTGGAGAAAAAAGTCTAATATTTGAGGAATGTGCCAGGTGAGTCTCTTGCAGGAACACTATTCCTGCGCCATATCTCTCTGCTTCCTCCAAGATTTTAGATCACTTGCCGGGAGAGTTTAAACCTTTCACATTATATGATAAAAATTTGATTTCTATGTCCTTCATTTATTTTTTGGGATTTTATTTTTTTTTTTTTTTTTTTTTTTCCCCTCTGAAGTGTTGGTAGTAATAACAGCCCCACAGCGGACGTGGTTTCCCTCCCTCTCCCTGCCTCCCCCCTCCCTCCCCCTCCCCTCCCTCTCCCCCCCCCTCCCCCCCTCTCTATCCCCTACTAGGGTCCCCGGGTCCTTGGGGGCCATCCTTTGTGGCTTCCCTTAGACTCCGGATTCCTGGTGAGGTGGAGCTTTTTGGCCCTCCCCTTCGCCTCCGCGACCCCCTCTCGGGGCGCAGAGGGGGGGGGCAGGGCCGGGTCGAACAGGGTTCTTATTCCACTGCGTGTGCGCAATCCCCCCTCCCCCCCCCCCCCCCCCCCCCCCCCCGGGTCCCCCAGGCCTTCCATTTCCATCCAGCCCTGTAAGTTCGGGACCACGATCCCGAGTTTTGTACAGAATCCCTGCACTTCTTCCGGGTACCTCAGCCTGGCCGTGCACCCCTCTTTTGACCCTATTAAACATGAGGGGAAACCCCAGTTGTATCTTATGTTTTCCCTTTTCAAAATTTCCAACAGGGGTTTCTGGTGTCTCCGTCTTTCAAGGGTTCGGGCCGATAGGTCTGCATATACTTGAATTTCCATGTACTTATGCAGTATTGGGGACTTGTTTTTTATTTTAGCCCACAGATCCTCTTTTTCTTTGAAATGGCCAAATCTGACAATTATGTCCCGGGGCCGGGGCCGCTCTATACCCCCCCTTTCGGGTCTTCCTACTCTGTGTATCCTTTCTATGTGGGGAAAGTGATCTGAGTCTTTGCCACTTATGGGACCCAGTATTTCCCAAAGTTTTCTTTCTAAGTCCTCCCCTCTTTGTTCCGGGACGGCACGCAGCCTCAGATTTTGCCTCCTATCCCTGTTTTCTTGGTCCTCTATCTTATAGAGGGTGTCTCTCTGGGTAAGATAGGCGCCTTTTAATTGTGTTTTCAGCTTCGTAATTTCCAAATCTATTGAGTCCACTCTCCCTTCCATCACCTCCACCCTGGACAACAGATGGCCCATGTCCTCTCGTAGAGAGTTGATTTCAAGTTTGATTACATTCTCCAGGCGTAATAACATCGCCTCCATTTCAAGTTTGTTGGGGATGTGGGTTCCTGATTGTTGGTCCTCCCCCCTACTAGGCTCTATCTCAGTCTCCATTGTGAGGTCCGCTCTTGAGTCGTTGATTTCTCCTTCCGCCCCGCCCCTACTCTCCGGGGGGACTCCGGTCCGGGTTTCTTTTCCCGACATTTTTGGGCTTGCACCCTGTCTTAGATAGTGTTTAATTGTACTTGTCTCCCCTTTGCTGCCTTTAGTGGTTGTTTTCTTAGGCTGTTTGGCTTGATCTTTACTCATGTTGGCCTTCCTCGTGGGTCTAATTCTTTTCCCCAGTCTTGTTACAAACCTAGGCCTCCTGGGCCCTTCTTCGCCTCCTCTATTTTAATGAGGTCCTTACTTTAAGGCTATCTTTTATCCTTGATAGTTTAACAGTTTTTTTTTTTTTGGGGTCGCGGACTATACCGGGGTCGTCTGGGGAGCCTAGGCTAGGCCCCTCACTGTGTTTCCCCGTCCCCAAGTTAATATCTTGTGGTATTTAGGACCGAGTTACCCCTTTGAGTTCTATTCAGTCTGGGGTCGGGCGGCCTTATCCGTCTCTCAAAGTCCTGTCCGGGCTTCTCGGGAGTATTAGGGTGTTGCTGGGAGTCACTCCTCTTGGTGGTATGGGCCACCTACGCACACGTGATTTTATAATTTGACCTTGGTTTCCGGAAAAGAAGAAAGAAAAAAAAAAAAACCCTGGGATACCGCCAACACAGTCTGCGATTTCGGTCTTATTCAGGCATCTATCGTCAGGCTTAGCAGAATGACCAATAAGTCTTCGTAGATACCAGTCAAAGTCACCCTTTCATTCATAAGGCAGCATTTGATAAATGATAATAAATCTTCATGGGCACCAATCAAAGTTTCGCTTTTATTCCATAGAGCAGTTCTCGGTGTGTGGCATTCAATCTTCCCAGACCCCGATCCGAGTCACTCCCTTAATTGAATATGCGGGTTTTAATGTGGGAGGGAAAAAAAAAAAAACCTTATATACACCCATCTAAGTCACACTTGCAATCTGTAACATTTTTAATGTGTGTAATGACTGTAAGGCAGGTTCAGTAATTTTCGTTTCCCTCAACTTTCCACCGTTAAGGGCTATATTGTCCACAATCATGGGTTTTGAAAACAAAAAAAAATACGCCCGCGTGCACATGTGATGCTTAAAAGGATCACTTTGGCACTCCACTTTTTATCCCAGCTGTATTTAAAGGGAAGGGAACCCGCCCACCCCCTTACAGGAGTTGTCCACTCTAAAGCTACTCGGTATGATTTAAGTATACCTATGAGTTTTCACACTGCTGTATACACAAAGGGGGGCCAGGGGGGGCGCCGGTAACTGTTCCCCTCTTGATATGTGAGCGAATTTTGCTGCAGCCCACCCGTCCCCTCTTACAGGAGGGGGGGGGGGGGTAGTACCCCAGCAAGGGTAGGTGGAAGGGGGGGAAGACAGGAGTACCCAGGCAAAGCAGGGAAACAAGGGGCCAGATCTACCACTCAATGAAAAAAGGAAAAAGACAAAAAAGCAGGAAATAAAGCTTGTGCCAGTTGTCCTGGCTACCCCTCATGGTATCTCAGTCTCAGTCATATTATAAGGCAATCCTGGCACAATGGCCCGTCTTGTAAAAGCATTCTGTGCTCCGGATCCCTAAATGGGTAGATCTTACCTCCAGCTTGTGCAGGCTTCCAGGGGGGGTATACTGGTTACTCACGGCCGATGCTGATGACCTCCTTGATTTGTGTCAGCCTGGGGGTCCGTCCCCGCCGAGTCTGCGGGGGTTCGTTGGTGGGGGGGGAGATGGGGGAAGAGGAGAGGAGCCGCCGCCGCGGTACCGCGTGTCCCGGTCTATGCCGCTGTTCTGCTGCTTTGCCGGTTAGCCAGGATTAGCCTTGATGGAGCGCACGCATCCTGCGCTGT
This sequence comes from Lithobates sylvaticus, assembly GCA_028564925.1. Classification (NCBI taxonomy): domain Eukaryota; kingdom Metazoa; phylum Chordata; class Amphibia; order Anura; family Ranidae; genus Lithobates; species Lithobates sylvaticus. Next base: position 546,929,539 of record CM053028.1, on the reverse strand, counting down.
TCTCCCTGGGGGTACTCGGTGATAGTCCGCGGGCATCCGCTGCATCTCGTCGGCGGTACGATCCCGCGTCCTCCCAGCTACACGCCCGCTCTCTCCAGCCCTCCGTCTCAAGCCCCTCCCTCCGTGCGGACACTACGTCAGCACGTCCCGCATCCTGCTCGTCCCCGAGAGAGACTGAAATTCTTGCCCATTCTTCCTTGCAAAACAGCTCGAGCTCAGTGAGGTTGGATGGAGAGCGTTTGTGAACAGCAGTTTTTAGCTCTTTCCACAGATTCTCGATTGGATTCAGGTCTGGACTTTGACTTGGCCATTCTAACACCTGGATACGTTTATTTGTGAACCATTCCTTTGTAGATTTTGCTGTATGTTTGGGATCATTGTCTTGTTGGAAGATAAATCTCCTTCCCAGTCTCAGGTCTTTTGCAGACTCCAACAGGTTTTCATCCAGAATGGTCCTGTATTTGGCTGCATCCATCTTCCCCTCAATTTTAACCATCTTCCCTGTCCCTGCTGAAGAAAAGCAGGCCCAAACCATGATGCTGCCACCACCATGTTTGACAGTGGGGATGGTGTGTTGAGGGTGATGAGCTGTGTTGCTTTTACGCCAAACATATCGTTTTGCATTGTGGCCAAAAAGTTTGATTTTGGTTTCATCGGACCAGAGCACTTTCTTCCACATGTTTGGTGTGTCTCCCAGGTGGCTTGTGGCAAACTTTAGACAAGACTTTTTATGGATATCTTTGAGAAATGGCTTTCTTCTTGCCACTCTTCCATAAAGGCCAGATTTGTGCAGTGTACGACTGATTGTTGTCCTATGGACAGACTCTCCCACCTCAGCTGTAGTTCTCTGCAGTTCATCCAGAGTGATCATGGGCCTCTTGGCTGCATCTCTGATCAGTCTTCTCCTTGTCTGAGCTGAAAGTTTAGAGGGACAGCCAGGTCTTGGTAGATTTGCAGTGGTCTGATACTCCTTCCATTTCAAAATGATCGCTTGCACAGTGCTCCTTGGGATGTTTAAAGCTTGGAAATCTTTTTGTATCCAAATCCGGCTTTAAACTTCTCCACAACAGTATTACGGACCTGCCTTGTGTGTTCCTTCGTCTTCATGATGCTCTCTGCGCTTTCAACAGAACCCTGAGACTATCACAGAGCAGGTGCATTTATGCAGAGACTTGATTACACACAGGTGGATTCTATTTATCACCATCAGTCATTTAGGACAACATTGGATCATTCAGAGATCCTTGCTGAACTTCTGGAGTGAGTTTGCTGCACTGAAAGTAAAGGGGCCGAATAATTTTGCACGCACCACTTTTCAGTTTTTTATTTGCTAAAAAAGTTTAAAATATCCAATAGATTTCGTTCCACTTCACAATTGTGTCCCACTTGTTGGTGATTCTTCACAAAAAATAAAATTTTTATATCTTTATGTTTTAAGCCTGAAATGTGGCAAAAGGTTGAAAAGTTCAAGGAGGCCGAATACTTTCGCAAGCCACTGTATATGATGTACAGGGCCCTGTGTATAATGTGCAGCCTGGTATATGATGTTGATTATATAAGGGGTGTGGCTTATGATAAGTGGGATGGGCCAACCATGGACGGGTGGGGTCTTGTACCTCCCATCCTAAAACTTTACCAGCCGCCACTGCTACTCACACAATTTCCCATCCATTACCAGTGACTGGTCCAGTCAGTCCAGAGCGGTCTCCAGGACAAACCAGTTACCACTGTAGCTTGTGTCTCTGCTTCTCCTTCTAAGCCCCTCCACCAGTTTGTCTTTGCTCATCCCAAGACCATAGCAAGGGTGTTATCCACTCACAGTTTGACTCCTACAAACGTGTCTTTATTATACATTATGGAGAACCATTAAGGCAGGGGGACACCTTTATTTGGCTTCCTATTGGCCATGGGAGTTAGGTGAAAATGGGACGTGTATAGGGAGCCTAAAGCGGAACTTCACCCAAAAGGGTAAGTTCCTCTCTTCCTCCCCCCCTTTACATTTGGCACTTTTTTTGGGGGGGGGGGGGGAGTGGGTACTTGATTTTGTAGACGCTATAACTTTTGCGCAAACCAATCAATATACACTTATTACGATTTTTTTTAACCAAAAATATGTAGAATACATTTTGGCCTTAACTGAAGAAATTTTTTTTTTGGGGGGGATATTTATTACTGCACAAAAAATAAAAACCGCAAAGGTGATCAAATACCACCAAAAGAAAGCTCTATTTGTGGGGAAAAAAGGACATGAATTTTGTTTTGGGTACAGCATCGCACGACCGCGCAATTGTCAGGTGAAGCGGCGCAGTGCCGTATCGCAAAAAATGGCCTGGTCATTAAGGTGGTAAATCCTTCCGGGGCTGAAGTGGTTAAGGTTGCAAGGGTGTTATGAGTGCTCCTTTCAGAGGACTTATGCTGCGTACACACGGTCGGAATTTCCGATGGACACAGTCTGATGGGAGCTTTTCATCGGATTTTCCGACCGTGTGTATGCCCATCAGTCTTTTTCTGTCAGAATTTCTGATGGACTTTGGATTGAGAACCTGTTCTTAATTTTTCTGACGGAAAACCTTTCTATCGGATTTTCCGATCGTGTGTATGCAATTCTGACATGCAAAATTCCGACGCATGTTTCGGAAACAGTTTGACGCATGCTCAGAAGCATTAAACTTCCCTTTTATAGTGCAGTCGAACGTGTTGTATGCCGCGGTGTTATTGACCGTAGGAATTTGGTGTGACCCAGGGCTCAAGTCCTGCGGGAACGCATGGGAACGGAGTTCCTGTACTTTTTCCACAACAGGAACTCAGTTCCCATTAGCAGCTGTGTCCTGCAAGACTTTGAACTATGCTAGCTGTGTGGCAGGTGCTACACCAGCAGCCGCCAACACAGCTCGCAATAGTAAGTGACGCACACCAGGGGTGGACTGACCATTCAGGCATTGCCAGTAGGGGGCCCCATAACAGCTTCCGCTTCGATCTACCTGTCAATCACAGCTAGCTGACGGGTAGATCAGGTCCCTGCTGCTAAGAGATTGTGTTTAGGCAGACCTCTCGTGATGTGCTCCTCCCCGCCGGCCCCTCCTGATTTTCTGTCTCCTCATCCTCCCCTCCCAGTTCCCTGCATACTTGCTCTGTGTGTCCTGCTGAATCCCCCCCTCCTCTATCTTCAGTGCCATATGATGAGAGAACCCAGAGGAGGAGCACAGCTATTCTGCTCACAGGACATGCAGGGAGAGAGGTGAGCTGAGGGAGGAACATCAGTTTGGGATGGTAAGCTGAGCACACTACCTGGAAATATGTGAAGGGTTGGAATAACAGCGAGTGTGTGTTGGAGCCCTGCAGAGTTTTCAGCCCCCCCAAGCTAACATACATTCCTAAGCAGGAACACATCACTATCTCCCCAAACATTCTTTCCAGATAATGTGCAGTTCATTTATGACCTTTCCGTTTAACCCTGTGTTATCCAAACTCTGTTCAATGAAAAGTGTAAACTCACCACATAAACACTCTATATACAAAATAAAATTCCCCAATAAAGATCAGAACATGATGTTCACATTTGCATGAAAGCACAATTGAATGAATGCTGATTATTCAGAGAATTACTGTATTTATGTTTATTGAGGATTGTTTTTTTTTATGTACTAACAGTTAAGCTTCATACACACAATACGAAAATTGGATGAAAAATACCACATTTGAAGCGTTCGTGCATATGAACGTATCATTTTTTTTTTTGGTGGGGGAGTGGATCTTGGGTGGGAGTTCCCACATTTTTTTCCCCAGCACTTGACCCCTGGTGTGACCATGTGTAGGCAAGACAGTTTGAGCGTAATTCCATCGGAATTCCGACGGGAAAACCATCAGAGCTTTTTCCGCCGAAAATTCCGACCGTGTGTACGCGGCATAAAATAAATGATCTCTACCCTTCCATGACTTCCTTCCAACAACTTGGTTTACTTCCTGCCCTTGAAGAGGAAGGGAGGTATCTGGGTAATGGTTGTCAGTGTGGTAAGTGTGGATTGGCTACATATACCACACCCTTACCCCTTCTCTGTCATTTTGAATAAAGAGGACTTACAATTTATGTACACCTTTTCCTGTCACAGTCTTGTTTAATCTTCTCCTGCAACCAACTTGTTAAAAAAGTTGTATTATATGATTAAAAGGGTGTGTTTGGAGGCAGGAGGGGTGACTTTTGGACTCTGGTATATGGACGTCATGTCAGTCCTGTGCCTCGTACCTTTGGTGCCTGTGCATATATACTGGCAGCCAGAGAGGCAGCACTTCTGTTCGCCTTTACAAACCTGGTCAGTGCTGGATTGATGACGCTCCTTGGGTATCTCCTGAAAAGAGCAGGGCACGATGGGTATTGGAAATCTGGGACATGATAACAGCAAAATATAGGGTCACCCTATCTGTTTTCTTGAGCCCCTTTCACACTAGCGTTCTGATCGAGTCCGCCTGTCCATTTCCGGGATGACCCAAAATGACCCTCCATTCTCCTCTAAGGAGTGGTGGGTGTAAGTGCACAGGTGAGAAGGCTGGCCGGAAGCCAGCCTGTATTTGTAGGAGGAGTCTGAGGGGTATATATCCCTCCTCCTCTGTCTTATCGTGCGTCAGCGTGGTTACAGCCGACGCACATCACCTCCGGTTTCTTCACAGTACAGCGGTTGGCTGCAGGAGTCTCGTGAGGGTTCGGCATCATCTGGGAGGGGGGGTGGCCACTCAGTTCTCCCGCTACTCACGCCGGGCATCATCGGGGGGGTAGCCCGCATTGATTATCGGTTTTAGTCCTGGAATGGATGGGCCGGGGGTGCCAATAATGGGGGGGGGGGGCTGCTTGCAGCACAGCAGAGAATGCCATTTCAATTTAATTTAATTGTTCAAAGATTCTTACCATACCCCCATCAATTGGATCCATACCCACAAGCGCCACCCCTATTTAAGAACCCCTGCTCAAGTCTACTTTTAGTTTGCTTTCTACACAGTGTCACCAGATTCTCAGTAAATCCTAGTGAGGACATGTTTTGGCTTAATCTTTCCTGGCATGGTCCTGAGAGCTGGGAGAGGAAGCCAGCTGAGCCTTGCTTGATAGTCCAGACTACCTTGGGGTCACAAATCACGGGGGTGTGGGGGGTGCAGACCAGCAGGTGGGGGGCTGATTGGTGGGGTTGTTCCACTTCCATGGTCATTTCATGATTCATGCCTCACAGCGTTTTCTGTCATAGCGGTTCTGTCATAGCGGTTCTGTCATTAGCGTGTTTCTGTCATAGCGTGTTCTGTCATTAGTCTTTCTTCTGATTAATTCTGTTGTGCATGTTAATCTGATCTTTCTGTTCCAGCATGACTGTGCCCCTGTGCACAAAGCCAGCTCCACTAAGACATGGTTTGACCAGTCTGGTGTAGAGGAAATTGAATGTCCTGCACAGATCCCTGACCTAAACCCTACTGAACACCTTTGGACTTCAACCCTGCTGAACACTTTTTGGACCTCAGCCGTACTGAACACCTTTGAGCTTGATCCCTACTCAACACGTTTGGACCTCAACCCTACTGAACACATTTGGACCTCAACCTTACTTAAACCCTTTTGACCTCTACCCTACTAAACTCCTTAGGACCGCAACCCTACTATAGTCCTTTGTACCTCAACTCTACCGAAGTCTGACTCCTTTGTACCTCAACCCTACTGAACACATTTAGACTTCAACCTTTCTGAACACCTTTGGACCTTAACTGTACTGAACACCTTTGGACCTTAACCTTACTGAATACCTTTGGACCTCAACCCTACTGAAGTCCTTTGTACCTCAACCCTACTGAACACCTTTGGAATTTAACCCTGTGGTACATGTTTGGACTTCGACCCTAACGAATGCCTTTGGATCTCAACCCAAACATGTCCAAACCACCACTGAGATCCAAGGTTCGGATAGCAGGAGAGGACAGGTACAGATACCAGTCGCCATGGAAGAGGAATTCGAAAGGAGGTTGCAAGAGATACGGATACAGCACAGGGGACCAGTGTCAATGCAGGTCCTGTTGGGATGGTATGATTCTGTCCGCCTACAACCCTACAAAAAAAAAAAAAAAACAATAGCTCGCGAGCAGCGCCACCAGGGAAAAATTCCCCCCTCCTTCCACCCTGTCCCGGTACATGCTAGAAACACATATACATTCCATAATAGGTTGCTCCCAATGCAGACAAATAGGATAATGGGATACAGCCACACCTCAAACAATTTAGTAAAAAGTATACAACAATTTACGAGACCAAGTTCATACAATATTACAGCAGTTGGAAAAGTGGAATTTATCTTCATATTTTCTTAAGAGATATTGTTCAGAAATATTACTTTCCAAAGTGAAAGAGCCCCTTCATTCTTTCAACACTCAACAGACATATAGAACCCAGGATAACAGGGGTACAAGAAAATGCTGGGTGTGGTTGTACGGTAAGTCTGATTAGTTCAGATCAGACTGGAGTTCTCGGTCACCCTGTGCCCCTAATAGACACAGGGTAACTTACACATAGGAGGGCCCGGGGGAGCAGGACAAGGAATTTTCAGAGCTCTCTAAGGTAAGCTGGGTTCCACAAGCCCCCCGCCCAAAGTGAATCCCTTCAAATCCCTTCGGGAAGACCTGGTTGATGCCTGAAACTACCTTATTCTACCAGAATCTCTGTAGACAAAGCCAATCCAATTAGCACATCTGAAGATTTCATGGAGCATTGTAATCTCCACCACCTTTCTCCAGACCCCAACCCCTTTTTTTTGGTTTCCAGGAAGGTGGCAGCTCTAGTTCACTGTTGTAGCCTAATACTTTTCCAGAAGGTGCTCAAGCAACTTCCCCCTCTGTGCACCAAATACAGAGCTCCTGCACCTCCACCACTCAGGAGAAGCCTTGTCTTTTTCAGTGAATAAAAGGTGTTCTCCGATTGGAGAGGGGGAGCTTATGACATCACAGTTTCTTCTTTGAGAATGCTGAGTTCCCAAAGATTAATAGACTTACCATACACAAGACTGCACCCTGCACAACCCTCCCTCCCGCTTAAGCTGACGCCATCTTTATCCATTCTGGTGCCAACATTCTACATGCCTTCATACTTCCTCCACTGATGTCACCAATAAATCCTGCACATGCCAAGCCTCACTTTAGATCAGACAGGGTGTGGCCCAATTGCAGGACGGAGCACCTGACGCTACTGTGCAAATCCTGGCACAGTGAGGATGCTAGGTACGCAGCAGTAACTGGGTATGGTCAGCTCTGCGTAATCAGCCAAAACTAAACTTCAGAAATCTGAAATCATATTGTTTCAGATGACCGGGAAACAATTTTACTGACATATAATCACACACATAGGTTGGACTTGATGGACTTCAACCTCACCTACTATGTAACTATGTAATTTGATAATATGTACAGTATGTAGCACCCTGGTGTTTATGCAGGGTTGCTAACAAATTTAGTTTGCCAGGTAGTAATTGTCCTGGTCAATTGTTAGTAGATACACTGATTCCTCTCTAATTCTGGAATTGCTGCACCTTTTCTCTTCTGTCACTAGGTGGCACTGTTGCTGGTGACATCCACCTTGTTACCGGAGATTACTGTGAGTAAGCTTGAGCAAGTACCAGAGCAGTCTTCTCACCAGCCGGGGACAGTGAAGAATTGGGAAAGCTTCAGCAAGTGCCAAGCTAGGGACCCAGCAGGTTAGCGGGGGTGACACTTGAGGAGTATACAGTGGGATAGCTGTGGAAAAGCTCAGGAGATTCAGTGACAATTGGATCTGGAAGTCTAGTGAGAGACTGTGAGCTCAGTGAGTTAAGATCTACAGTGGGATACTGTGAGATAAGAGAATAACCTTTCTGTGTTACCAAGAGTTATGTGCAAACACCTTTAGTGACTGTTACAAGCTCAGTTGCCATAGGAGACAGCGGTCCTACCTACCTATACAGATGTTGCATCCGGCTGGAGGCCTTTCCCTGTATAGCTGTCTACCTATAGAGTCTCAGAGTCTGTCAATTATCATTGCAGCTACTGAAGAGTGTCCTGGCCCTAACCTACTCTCCCACAATTTTTGTTAAGAGACAAAATCTTTTTCACATTCAAAAAATGACTGGCGCCCATCATTTCATCTTGCATTACACCTACAATGCCTGTTAACTCACTCTACCAGGAAGGATGTCAGCTCTCCCTAATTCTTGAGGTCACCATTAGGATTCTGGAGGCCTGGGACCTTGCTACATTTGGCGCCCAACGTGGGGCAAAGGCATCATTCCTGCAGCGGTCGCCCCTAGCAACCGGCTACAGCTACATCAGGATTTCATCTGGATCCGTGGGAAGGGGGCAAGTAACATATTTACTCTGTATAGCAAAACAAAAAAATAGTGCTGCACTGTTAAATGTACACTAAGAGAGGAAACTACTAGTGTACAGCTGAAACTAGGAACAATGCACTGTAGAAGCACCTACTAAATCTACATAAACAATAACAAAAAAGTGCAAAATTAGCAAATATATCAAAGTGTACTGTGCAAATCACAAAAAAAACTTGGTGTAAACATATTATCAAATATTAAAAAGTCCTCTGAAAAGTGATAGATAATCCTCTGAAGAGTGATAGATGAAAAAGTGCAATATGCAAAGATAAGGTGATGTTCTTTCTTCTGTGCAAGGAGGTAAAGTGCAAGATGATTTCTCTTTTTTGGTGAAACACATTCATTCAGTTTAAAACAACATGAGCGCCAAGCTTGCCAGGGTCACTTCCGGTGCCTCTGTATCCCTACGCATGTCATCAGGGTCACGTGACTTCATCAGGGGAGGAGTATAGGCACTGGAATTGTCCTTAAATATGTTAACAAATTGGCTAATGGGGTGGCCATTTTCTTGTAGCCCAATGAAAGGAAGTGCGACGGTGGCCATTTTCCCATAAATGGGACGTGTATCACAGCCATTTCTTTGTAGTTTGGCGTCAAACATACAGAATAGCGCCCATTTTCCCGGTGATGTGTGAGTATGTTAAAAAGCAAGAAGTACATTCAAAAAAAGGGCATTAAAAGAAAAGGAGGGAAAATAAATAACTTTACTAAATAGCATACAAGGTGTCAGTGGGTGAATCCCTTCAACATTGGACTCACAAGGGAAAGAGAGAACCTCCAACAAAAACTAGCAGACAGTATAACTTCACTAGAATGGTGTCACAAACTCTATCTATGATGATTTGTGGTACAGGGGACACTGGAACTAGCATAGCACAAGCTAAGACCATTAAGTATATATAAAAATAGGGATAAAAATCTATAACAAATTTTTTAGACACATGCTCCAGAAATGCTGTGATATTAAATTATGACAATATTAAAATATATATATAATAAATCAGATACATATGACCAGTGATTGTAATAGAATCACTATATAAAAATACATTTTTTTAACCAGACAAGATATGTGTAGCTCAAGGGGAGAGACAAAATGCATAAGAGGGACAAAATTAAAAATCACTAAGAAAACAATTAAGATCAAATTCTACATTTAATCCTCGCGGTGAAAAGGTATCCAATGTAAAAATCTATTTGGATTCCAGTTGGCTCAACGTCCTGACTTTATGGCTACCCTGCCAGTGTCTAATATAGGGTTCTATCCCCCAAAAATTTAAATGGGTGGGATCTTTATTATGGCATGTGGCAAAATGTTTAGATACACTATGCTTATCGAATCCTTTTATGATGTTCTGTACGTGTTCTTTGATGCGTATCTTTAGCGGTCTTTTAGTTTGCCCTACATATTGTAGTCCACAGCTGCATTCGAAAATATATACTGACCCTTTTCCATTTTGCTGCATATGAACTCTTTCACTTCATAGGTATTTCCTGTACTAGTGGAGGTGAAACTAATTTTCCTCTCATTTGGGCATTTTGTTTTAGTGCACACAAAACACCGCTTACAGGGAAAGAAGCCTTTCCCGGTGAAGAACGTCAGTTCCTATGATGACAGCTTCATAACGGGAGATAGCTCTTAAAGTGCGTTTTTGAAGAATATGGTTTTCTTGTGCGATTTCCAAATCTAGGAACGTGATTGTCTTCTCACCAATATCCCAAGTCAATATGATGTTTCTGTCGTTTAGATTTAAATTCTCTAGGAAGAGGACCAGATTGTCCTGTTCTCCATTCCACAGGATGAAGATATCATCAATATATCTTTTGAAAATAATCAATTTGCTTGGTGTGTCTTAAAAAACTGCTTCTTCTTCCAACTGTGCCATAAACAGGCCTGCCACGCTGGGAGCAAACTTTTCTCCCATGGCAACTCACGTTTTTTGGTAATAATAATTTTGGTTATACCAGAAGTAACTATTTTTGAGACAAAAATCCAAACTTTTGACCAAATATTTCCTTCACATGCTTGGTGGTGAAAAATTACAGTATACAATGAAGAAACATTGGCCGTAGCCATGATCCAAAGTCCTTCCGTTTTTGGGATCTCTTCTATGATCTGTAACATGTGTTTGGTATCCCTCAAGTATGCATGTGTTTTTTGTACTTCTGGCTGTAGAAAATTGTCAATATATTGACCCATTCTGGCTGTAAGGGAATCAATCCCATTGACTATTGGTCTTGGAGGGTGGGTTAATTTTATCTTTGTGCATCTTCGGTACAGAATATAGAATTGGTGTGCAACATGATTCTGGTGTTAAAAATGTTGCTTCCTTTTTACTGAGTATGTCCCTTTTGTGGCCCAAATGTACTATTTGTTCCACTGCCTTCCTACATTTAAACATGGGGTTGCTTAATAGTCGATTATATGTACTTTCATCCTGTAATAATAGATTCATACTCTTATGGTATTGTGCTTTAGCAAGGACCACGATGCTGCCACCTTTGTCCGCTGGTCGGATGACCAGATATTTCCTTTTGGTCAATTTGCGAATGCCACTTTTTATATATTTGGGTTCTTCCTTTTTATTCACCTTGAGGTCCTTCAAGTCTCATAGGACAAATCTGTTAAATACATCAATATGTTTATTGTCCTTCAATGGAGGGTTAAAAATAGATTTGTTTCTCAACATACTGGGGGTCATTTACTATAGTGCCAAAAAATGATCCTGCAGTCCCAGAAAATACCGCCCAATTAAGGCCAATTAAGACTTCAACTCTCAGAAACTGGGTGCTATTGCAAATGGAAAGCTGCGCTATTGCCGGCAAAAATGCCTGTCAGATCACATATGCAGGAATAGTGGAAGTCATTGGGGCTCGAACCTGCAAAATCCAAAGTTCTCACGGAAGGCTTATATGCAAGTTCTTTGCCATAAAAAGTGTATAGGGACCTGGGTCCTGCCCCAGGGGACATGTATCAATTGGAAAAAATGTTTTTAAAACTGACGTTTTTTTCAGGAGCAGTGATTTTAATAATGCTTAAAGTGAAACAATAAAAATTAAAAAAATGTAATATCGTGCCTGGGGATTGGACTGGAAAATTACTTAGAACCCCCAAACATTACACTTTTTTTTCTAACATCCTTGAGAATAAAATGGCGGTCGTTGCAAAACTTTCTGTCACACTGTATTTGCGAAGCGGACTTACAAGCACACTTTTTTTGAAAAAAAAATACACTTTTTTTAAATTAAAAATAAGACAACAGTAAAGTTAGCCCAATTTTTTTATATTGTGAAAGATAATGTTACGCTGAGTAAATTGATACCCAACATGTCACGCTTCAAAATTGCGCCCGCTCGTGGAATGGCGACAAGCTTTTACCCTAAAAAATCTCCATAGGCGACATTTAAAAAATTCTACCGGTTGCAGGTTTTGCGTTACAGAGGAGGTCTAGGAATATAATTGTTGCTCTCACTCTGCCGATCGCGGTGATACCTCACATGTGTGGTTTGCGGGTGCTACTCACGTATGCGTTCGCTTCTACACGCGAGCTTGGTGGAACGGGGCGATTTTAACATTTATTTATTTATTTTTTATTTATTTTACCTTTTATTTTTTATTTTTACACTGTTTAAAAAAAAAAAAAAAAAGTATCACTTTTATTCCTATTACAAGGAATGTAAACATCCCTTGTAATAGAAAAAAAGCATGACAGGACCTCTTAAATATGGGATCGGGGGTCAAAAAGACCTCAGATTTCATATTTACACTAAAATGCAATAAAAATAAAAAAATGTCCCTTTAAGAGCTATGGGCGGAAGTGACGTTTTGAAGTCGCTTCCGCCCTGCAGTGTCATGGAGACGGGTGGGGGCCATCTTCCTCACTCACTCGTCTCCATGTCAGCCTAGGGGACAGACGCAATTGCCTCCACTGCTGCCGATGCTGCCGATGGCTGCCGACGGCTCACGGTGAGAGGGGGAGGGCCCCTCTCCCACCGCCGATAAATGTGATCTTGTGGCGAATCTTCTGCAGAGACGACTTTTATCTTGTACCGGACCACCAGCCGAACACGGGGATACCAGGGTTATGGCAGCTAGCTGCTGCCATAACAACAATATCCATCCCCAAAGTAGGGATGTACATTGGCGTGCGGGGGTCCGGAAGTGGTTAAGGGGAACTCCACACCACATTTTTTTTAAACCACCTGATTACTGGGCACTTAAACCCCCCTCGTGACCAGACCAATTTTCAGCTTTCGGCGCTGACGCACTTTGAATGACAATAGCGCGATCATACAACACTGTACCCAAATTACATTTTTATCATTTTTTTCCCACAAATAGAGCTTTCATTTGGTGGTATTTAATCACAGCTGAGGGTTTTTATTTTTTGCTAAACAAACAAAAAAGATGGAAAAAAAAAAAAAAAAAAAAATCATGTTTAATAGTTTGTTATAAAATTTTGCAAACAGGTAATTTTTCTGCTTCATTGATGAATGAATGAATGAATGACTTGTATAGCGCAACCTATGCGAACTGAATCGCCTCACGGTGCTTTTTGCCACTGGTGTCCATCTGTGGTATAGTGCGGTCCTTGCCCTGTGGGGTCCTGACACGCTTACAAACACATACACATACAACATACACATATTTGGCCAATTTTATCGACAGGATCTAATTAACCTACCAGCATGTCTTTGGAGTGTGGGAGGAAACCGGAGTACCCGGAGGAAACCCACGCAGGCACAGGGAGAACATGCAAACTCCAGGCAGAAGGTGTCGTGGTCGGGATTTGAACCAGCGACCCTATTACTGCTAGGTGAAAGTGCTAACCACTACACCATATGCGCTGATGAGGCGGCACTGGTGGGCACTGATAGGCTGCACTGGTGGGCACTGATAGGCTGCACTGGTGGGGACAGATAAGTCGGTACTGATGGGCACAGCAAAGATGGCACTGATGGGCACGGATGGGTGGCACTGATGGGCACTTATGGGCACTGGTAGGGGACACTGATGAGCACTAGTAGGTGACACTGGTGAGCACTGGTAGGTGACACTGATGTGCAGCACTGTAAAGGCACATTGTGGGCACTGGCACTGTGGGCACTGACAGATGGCACTGTGGGCACTGACAGATGGCACTGTGGGCACTGACAGGTGGAGCTAGTGGGCACTGGTAGCCGGCAATTTTATTAGGGCAAAGGTGGGCACCATGGACCCTGGGCACATTGCAGTGAGAGGGACTGATGTCCCTCTCACTGCCGCCGGTGATCGGCTTTTTTTTTTTCTCCTCGCGCTGACAGGAAAAAAAGCCGATTATCGGCTCTGTTATTATCACATGATCAGCTGTCATTGGCTGACAGCTGATCACGTGGTAAGGGGTCGGGATCGACCCCTTACTCGGATCTGTGATCCAGCGAGTCTCACAGATTTGCTGATCACAGAGCGCGTCGCGTGGGCGCGCAGGCAGCTCGTGGCCGGGACGACGTCAATAGACGTCGTCCCGGCATCTTAGATCCGCGCTGTAGCCGTCATTCGGCTATAGCACGGATCTCAGGTGGTTAAATGGCATAGGGGTCCCCCCAAAATTCTTCAGGTCTGGTATGGATATTAAGGGGAACCCTGCGCCAAAATTTGAAAAAAAAATGGCGTGGGGTCCCCCCCAAAATCCATACCAGATCCTTACCTGAGCACACAACATGGCAGGCCGCAAGAAAAGAGGGAGGGGGCTAGAGAGCGCCCCCTTCCTCCTGAACCATACCAGGCCACATGCCCTCAACATGGGGAGGGTGCTTTGGGGTCCCCCCAAAACACCTTGTCCCTTTGTTGATGGGGACAAGGGCCTCATCCCCACAACCCTTGCCCGGTGGTTGTGGGGGTATGTGGGCAGGGGGCTTATTGGAATCCCCCCATGTGTATGGGTATCGGGTACCCCTACACATTCACCAAAAAAAGCAGTGAAAAAGACAATAGCCGGTTTTTGACAATTCCTTCCTCCGATCTTCCTCCAGCTTCTTCTTCCCCCGCTACTTCCTCCATCTTCCTCCGATTTTTCCTCCGGTTTCTGCACTGGTGTCAATAAAAATTGCACCCAGAAGTCGCCAAAAAGTAGTACAGAATCTACTTTTGGAAATTGCGGCGTCGCACCAATTAGAACGGTATATAAAGAGTCCACCTTTATCATTTACTTGCAGGTGTGCTGAAGAGCTTATTTTTTTTTGGTGCACAAATACATATAGAAATTATAAGACAAAAGATCTTGCACTTCCCCAAAACCACCACCCCAAAAACGAATTAAAAAGAAGAAAGAAAAGAGAAAAAAAAAACAACAAACAAGCTCAATAATGTGGGGCGCTGCTAACACTAAAGAAATTTACAAAAAAATAAATAAGTTAATAAAATGAATTCCTGGTTAAGTTGATCTCTTTGTGTGAGTGAACAAATGCCTATATTTTGGTGTAGGTGTCCCCACTTGGGGCACCCGTAAAGATGATAAATCTAAATTAATGCCAGTCTAGTGTATCAAGGTGATAAAGTAAATTGCAAATCTAAGCAATCCATAAGAACCACTAGAAAAATTAACACTACAAGTGCTCCCTAAAGGACGGACAACCCGTCCAATGTGTAAGTGTTAGTTAAAAAACAATATATATATATTTGCAAACATAAACAACTGACGTTGCCTAAAGACTAAATAATATTACTACAATAATGTGCTGAAAATAAGTGCTGAAATATTTATAACACCGTGATGATAAACTTTGCAATAATAAATATTGCCGTGAAAAAAAAACAATCCTGGTGGTCTTACACAATATAAATCAATAAAAATAAATAAATCCTTGTGGCACATATACTTCACAAAATGTAACAATATAACACAATATAAATAAATCCTTGTGTCACATATAAATGTATCAATATAACAACCACTGTGACTGTGATACTAAATAGCGAATGAAGCCTTATAGTCCCAATAGATAATCAGACTCCTCTCTAATAAGGTCTGATGTGCACAGCTGAAACAATGAGTGGACACGCTTGGAATAAAAAGTTCATTTATCAGTTGTTTTTTTGAGTGATTTAACAATTGGATTTCCTCTTATCCTAGGCAGTGTAGATCCCTTCACCACAATGATTGTCTTCCTTCACCCAAAACGTGATCAAACAGATAAAAGCTGGCCGCTTACCAGAAGTTGTTGATTGTTTTAATTAAAAAACAATCAGAAGCGCTTGTTACAGGACTCTGCCTGTTATCAGATAACACCAAAAACTTTTTAGGCAAATCTTCCTCCACACAGATGAATTGAGGTCACACAGATGGGTAGCATATGTAAAATCAGAGAAGAACACTTCATAGCGCAATCTTGCTTTTATTAAAAAATGGAATCAGAACAAACATTAGCCAAATGGCCACTTACATTTACCGGTGCCCGCCCGGCACTGGGGCTACTCGCCTGGACAATCAAATGATGTAGTTTAAAAACTCTCTCCCCATATGGGTCTCCGCTGTGGATCGGTGTGCGTTCCACCTGCTAATACCGATGACCAGACAGACCGGAACCTCAGGGATGCTTAGCGCTTGGTTAGTGATCAGGTACCGCCTCCGACGCACGTTTCGTGATGTCACGTCTTCAGGGTGGCGTACCTGATCACCATATTAACCATGTATATATATCGTTTCCCATTAGCAGTGGCGCCAATAGCAAACTAGGTTTATACGCAGCCTCAGTGCCAACTAGGCTACCAATTGCGGACCTGCCACTGATAGTATACATACATCAATTTAACAAAAATAAGGATAATTAAAAATCTTTATTAAAAAACCTTTATATAAAAAACCTCTAGTAAAGAAAGTTTTTTTTTTTTCCAATATTTATGGACTGGATTTTTTTCCTGGAATGTCTTTATAGGTAAAATTTCAAAGTATATTAATAAGTAGGTGGATGTTTTTATCTTCTTAACCTGAAAGGTAAAGCGACTTAGTTGGGGCCTTTTTTAATAATAATACTCCTTCCTGGAGGGATCTGGAGGGATCTGGCTTTCATTACTGTACCAGGTGTAAGGCATGTCGCCTTACAAGACAACCAGGGACCCAAAAAAAGATCTCCCATTTCCAATCTTGTGTAACCAAAAATACACACAAAATTAAGCCCCTAATTACATGCTATTCGGACCATGTTACGTATGTGCTTGAATGCCCATGCCCAATGCAATATGTCGGACGTACCACCAGACAACTAAAAACTAGAATAAATGAGCATTTAGCAAATATAAAGAAAAAATTCCCCAACCATAGTGTCTCGAGACACTTTGAGAAATACCATAATAGTGACCCCAGCCAGTGTCGTTTTTATGGGATCGATAAGATCTCAAGACATTGGAGGGGAACAGATATGAAAAAAAGGGATTTCCCAAAATGAAACCAAGTGGTTGTATAAATTAAATACCATGCAGCCACTTGGTATGAACATCGAAATAGATTTAAATTGTTTCCTGACAAATGATTAAACATATAAGAATATTGTTTTTTAAGATTAAACATATAAGATTAAAGTTTTTCGGCGAGTATATCAGTAACCCTCCCCCCCATTCGTTATGATTCATGACCCATTATTTAGGGCGACTATAACGTACTGTGTATCCCCATATAGATAGAATGATTTGGTTCATGACCTACTATGCAAATTACCGATAATCCCCACATAGATAGAACGAGTGGAGAGGAATTTCACCTCTGGCATAATCCAACAATGCGAAGGGTTAAGATAAATAAGGTTATCTAAAATAAGGGGCAATACAAAAATATAAAACGAAAAATCCCTTTCCCATGTTACAAATAGATTTAGGTGGACTTCAAAACGGGAGACATCTAGTGGATTCTCAAGATTATGGCAGTCATCTCTGCCACCCCGGGGTTTTGTTTGATATCCAAATGCGGGTTGCATGGATATCATCATAACCAAATTAAAAAAGGCTATCCCTCTCCAATAAACTAAATTTAAAGAGGAAATAAAAAATAAAAAACTAAAGGTGGAGTATTATTATTAAAAAAGGCCCCAACTAAGTCGCTTTACCTTTCAGGTTAAGAAGATAAAAACATCCACCTACTTATTAATATACTTTGAAATTTTACCTATAAAGACATTCCAGGAAAAAAATCCAGTCCATAAATATTGGAAAAAAAAAAAACTTTCTTTACTAGAGGTTTTTTATATAAAGGTTTTTTAATAAAGATTTTTAATTATCCTTATTTTTTTTAAATTGATGTATGTATACTATCAGCGGCAGGTCCGCAATTGGTAGCCTAGTTGGCACTGAGGCTGCGTATAAACCTAGTTTGCTATTGGCGCCACTGCTAATGGGAAACGATATATATACATGGTTAATATGGTGATCAGGTACGCCACCCTGAAGACGTGACATCACGAAACGTGCGTCGGAGGCGGTACCTGATCACTAACCAAGCGCTAAGCATCCCTGAGGTTCCGGTCTGTCTGGTCATCGGTATTAGCAGGTGGAACGCACACCGATCCACAGCGGAGACCCATATGGGGAGAGAGTTTTTAAACTACATCATTTGATTGTCCAGGCGAGTAGCCCCAGTGCCGGGCGGGCACCGGTAAATGTAAGTGGCCATTTGGCTAATGTTTGTTCTGATTCCATTTTTTAATAAAAGCAAGATTGCGCTATGAAGTGTTCTTCTCTGATTTTACATATGCTACCCATCTGTGTGACCTCAATTGATCTGTGTGGACTAAGATTTGCCTAAAAAGTTTTTGGTGTTATCTGATAACAGGCAGAGTCCTGTAACAAGCGCTTCTGATTGTTTTTTAATTAAAACAATCAACAACTTCTGGTAAGCGGCCAGCTTTTATCTGTTTGATCACGTTTTGGGTGAAGGAAGACAATCATTGTGGTGAAGGGATCTACACTGCCTAGGATAAGAGGAAATCCAATTGTTAAATCACTCAAAAAAACAACTGATAAATGAACTTTTTATTCCAAGCGTGTCCACTCATTGTTTCAGCTGTGCACATCAGACCTTATTAGAGAGGAGTCTGATTATCTTTTGGGACTATAAGGCTTCATTCGCTATTTAGTATCACAGTCACAGTGGTTGTTATATTTGATACATTTATATGTGACACAAGGATTTATTTATATTGTGTTATATTGTTACATTTTGTGAAGTATATGTGCCACAAGGATTTATTTATTTTTATTGATTTATATTGTGTAAGACCACCAGGATTGTTTTTTTCACGGCAATATTTATTATTGCAAAGTTTATCATCACGGTGTTATAAATATTTCAGCACTTATTTTCAGCACATTATCTTAGTAATATTATTTAGTCTTTAGGCAACGTCAGTTGTTTATGTTTGCAAATATATATATTGTTTTTTAACTAACACTTACACATTGGACGGGTTGTCCGTCCTTTAGGGAGCACTTGTAGTGTTAATTTTTCTAGTGGTTCTTATGGATTGCTTAGATTTGCAATTTACTTTATCACCTTGATACACTAGACTGGCATTAATTTAGATTTATCATCTTTGGGGACACCTACACCAAAATATAGGCATTTGTTCACTCACACAAAGAGATCAACTTAACCAGGAATTCATTTTATTAACTTATTTATTTTTTTGTAAATTTCTTTAGTGTTAGCAGCGCCCCAAATTTTCTATAACCACACCATCAATGAAATCTAAGGATTTTTAAGGGAGCAGCTCAATATAATAAATTTAACAAATTATATACCTTTTACATTTTTATTATTTGTATTGTCATAACTAATAATTTAGTTTGGCAATTGTACACTCACTGTCCAAGCGCGGGGTTGAAACAACCTAATACGGTTGTCCATCCCTACAAGCTCAATAATGTACTTTTATTTTGCCAGCAGAAACAAAATCATGTACATTCATTTACTAGCTGCAAAAAAAATTCTACAGGATATATGGTGCTTCATTTAGCAAAACAGTTAGCAATTGGGTTTTAAGGGCCCTGCTCATAGGAGCTTACAATCTAAAATTTGTCTAAACCTTAGAGTGGATACAGATTTACTTTCAGTGTATAACTTTCAACACATCACATTTTTATCTGCAAGATTAGAGAAACATTTCTGTGTACATGATTAACCGGTTCCCGACCGGCGCACGACGATATACGTCGGCAGAATGGCATGGACAGGCAGGAGGGCGTATATATAAGTCCCTCCTTAATGCCGTCCGTGCCATCGGGAGCGCGCCGGTCGGGACCCCTGTGAGGCCGGTCGCGGGTCCCGCGGACTCGATTGCCGTGGGGACACCCGCGATCGTCTCACGGGAAGGCAGAACGGGGAGATGCGGAAATAGACAGCATCTCCCCGTTCTGCCTAGCAACTAGTGACGCCGATCTCTGCTCCCTGTGATTGGAGCAGAGATCAGCATTCACTAGCTGACAGCCACACCCCCACACAGTAAGAAACACACCCATAGGCATACTTAACCCCTACACTGCCCCCTTGTGGTTAACCCCTTCACTGCCAGTGTCATTTATACAGGAATCAATGCATTTAAATAGCATTGATTGCTGTATAAATGACAATGGTCCAAAAATGTGTCAAAAATGGCCGATGTGTCCACCATAATGTCGCAGTCACAATAAAAATCGCTGATCGCCGCCATTACTAATAAAAAAAAATATTAATAAAAATGCTATAAAACTATCCCCTATCTTATAAACGCTATAACTTCTGCGCAAACCAATCAATAATCGCTTATTGCGATTTTTTTACCAAAAATATGTAGAAGAATACGTATCGGCCTAAACTGAGGAAAAAAAATGTTTTTTTTTTATATATTTTTGGGGGATATTTATTATAGCAAAAAAAAAAAATTATGCGTTTTTTTTCAAAATTGTCGCTCTTTTTTGTTTATAGCGCAAAAAATAAAAACCGCAGGGGCTATCAAATACCACCAAAAGAAAGCTCTATTTGTGGGAAAAAAAGGACGTCAATTTTGTTTGGGAGCCACGTCGCACGACCACGCAATTGTCAGTTAAAACGACACAGTGCCGAATCGCAAAAAGGGGCCTGGTCCTTTGGCTGCAAATTGGTCCGGTCTGAAAGTGGTTAAGCAATGAGATCAAAGAGTAGAAGGTCAGCACATGCTCCCAAACCATGTTTGCATGGTCAGACAGGAACAATACACACACAACGTTGACAGCGTGGCCACATAAACCAACTTTTGATTGAAAAAATTCACAAGAATTTCAGCAAACAAACAGCCCTAGTTGGGCGTTTGTCAATAGGCACAATATCATTCCTTCTCCCAACAAATCACAGCAAAAAAAACGGCCTTCTCAGGCCAACCGAACCTTCCCTACTGCAGCCCTTAATATAAGATAGGTTGTATTGTTAGCACAATGACACACGCCCAATAGAAGTACACACCCACCAGTATCTATCAATCTGTCTCTTCATGTATGTCTTAAGTGATTGCACCTGATGGGCAGGAACACATAATATTATTTGCAACTGTGTTAGCCATTGGCTATGTGCATCAAATATCCAACTACAGGCCAAAGATCGAAGTCCATTTGCATGCACATAAACAAAGCAACAGTTTTCTAAGCATATATACCTGTGCAGTGTAAACCCCACAATTCTAAATGTCCAAGTCCCTGTGCATGATTAGTGCTAACAAAATATTAACATCAGTCCCTGGCTGCAATGAGCTTCCAATCTAAAGTCCAAAATTAACTTTCTTACATTAGAGACTATTTCGACAGGAGACAAATAAAATGCCAGCATGTCTTTGGATTGTGGTAAGAAACCTACACAGGGAGAACATATAAACTTCAACACAAGCATTAGCATGTTGGGGAATTGAACCAGCAACCCGAGTGCTGCCAGACAGAATTGCTACCCACTTAGGCAGCAGGGAGCCTTACACATGTTCTTTACATCTCTGTGGTATGAACCAGTCCTAAGTCAATAGCCATGCTCAGTGTCACAAGCAATATACAATATATTAGCCTAAGTATTGGGATGCCTGCCTTTAAACGCACATGAACTGTAATGGCATCCCAGTCTTAGTTCGTAGGGTTCAAAATTCATTTGGCCCACCCTTTGCAGCTATAACGGCTTCAACTCTTCTGGAAGGCTGTCCACAAGGTTTAGGAATGTGTCTATGGGAATGTTTGTGCATTTGTGCATTTGTGAGGTCAGGCACTGATGTTGGATGAGAAGGCCTGGCTTACAGTCTCTGTTCTAATTCATCCCCAAGGTGTTCTGATGTGTTGAGGTTAGGACTCTGTCCAGGCCAATCAAGTTCCTACACCCCAAACTCACTCATCCATGTCTTTATGGACCTTGCTTTGTGCACTGGTCCAAATCATTTGGTGGAGGGGGGATTATGACGTTGGGTTGTTTTTTAGGGGTTGGGCTTGGCCTCTTAGTTCCAATGAAGGGAACTCTTAAGTCATCAGCATACCAATAATTTTTAGACAATTTTGTGGGAACAGTTTGGGGATAGTCCCTTCCTGTTCCAACATGACTGCACAAATCAAGGTCCATAAAGACATGGATGAGCGAGTTTGGGGTGGAGGAACTTGACTGGCTGCACAGAGTCCTGACCTCAACCCAATAGAACACCTTTGGGATAAATTAGAGAGGAGACTGCAAGCCAGGCGTTCTCATCTAACATCAGTGCCTGGCCTCACAAATGCACTTCTGGAAGAATGGTCAAACTACTACATTTAGACATGGTTTTAAGACCAGGGAGATGAGACAACTTCTCTACATGAAGCAGCATGTTTGGGATTTGAACTAAGATGCTCAGGGATGCTAAGCTGAAGTTCCAACCGCTAAGCCATGGAGCTGCCACATGTGAGAACCTCCTACCCATAAATACACATAAATACTGCATTTCTTTGGACATACAGGTGGTGGAATTACATTACTCAAGAGTTATTCTACTTGATTTATTCTGTGATATTTGCTTGTTCTTTGTAGGTGAGTGTAGAATAGTGATATTACCCTCAAATTTTTGGGAAATACATTTTGATTTCTGATGTTGGTACACATATCACATTTTTTGGGCTCAAATTATGATTATTTGGAAATAATAAAAAGCACAAAAAATTGTGACTCATTTTAAATTTGCATCAGTAATGGTATTGATTGCTGTTTGATTGCAATGGTATTGATTGCTGTAAAGACACCTGTGTGAGTTTGGGTAAAGATTGTTGTGAGATGGAGAGCAACAAGTGAAAGTGACAGAGAAAAAATATATTTTACCAAAACATTCCACATTTTAGCATTCTTAAAAACTAAATATTTGAAGTAGAAGCAACAATGTTGCAAAGGAACATTTATTTCAGAGAAAGATACATTTCATCGGCAAACGGCAAACGGCCATTTGTCTTAGGATTGAGACAATAGCTATACGCAAATTTTCACCCCAGCCTAAGGGGAATAGCGGCTATTAGTACTGTACCAATGTTATGACCTTTCGCCCCAGTTTCCCTTAAACCAAAGGGGTATTATTATAAATCTATTTAGTTTTAATTGCCCCATATACACCAACATCAGTTGAGGGTTTACTGGCTTGTAATACATGTTACCCAGCCGATATGCCTTCCACCTATTCACTATAGGCAGACACGAATACGGGAGGAGGAGCCCAAGTGACAGTGCTCAGCACAGCACAGTGAGGAGGAAAGGGCTGACAGCCCCCTATCTGAGCCTGACCATTAGCGGGATTTGAACGCGCAAACACCTACTGGGTACATGTGAGTTGTATAGCTGTAGGCAACCCCCTAAAGATCTTCGTTGTTTGATGGTTGAATAGAGCGCTGCGCAATGGTTTTTTGTTTGTGTCTTTTTCTCTTTTATATCATACCGGAGCAAGATATCAGGAGGAACCAAAAGGAAAAATGAATTGGCTAATCCATCAGGTCTAGCTTGTATTGGCTTTTGGAATTTATATATCCCCATATGCATCATTGGCATAAACTGGATATTTCCTTTCTTTGATACATTATAACACATACTTGTTTTTACTCACATTTTGAAGCACTTTATTTATTTAAAACACATTGTATCTACTTCTAACACATTGTGTATTTATTAAATTGGTTACAACCTCATTGTAACTTGAAGTTTATATATATTTTTGTGCACCTGGGATTGTCACGCAAGCACTTATATATTTTACTATACCACGACATTTGTCTTTTAACCTCACCTGCTGATCTAAATAGACTAAGGTTGATATTGCGCACTATTTATACTCTAGTATTTATTTGCACGAATACGGGTTTGTTTACCTGAATTCATGTATAGGCACATTCATTTGCCTCACACACATACCGATATCGTATGTGGGCTTAATAGTCTGCCACTTTATTATCTTGGTAACACACTGTCCACCCAACCATTATAAGTATATACAGACATATTTTGTTCACCTAAATTCATATATAGGCACATTCATGTGCCCCACGTATATACCAATATTGGGGGAGGGTTTAGAAGCCTGCAATTATTGCTACACCGTTTGCCTCTAATATGGATACATGTGGACACTCTTTTTAGCCCTAACTCATTTATAGGCTGGTCAGTGCACACTTTATATGTAGACCGTCACTTGATCTGGGACTATGATAATGGTCACACATATGTTTCTCGCTCTAACCTTAAACAAACATTGGTTATAAATGATCAATATCTTGTTTTTGTGGCTAAGTCCCCTTTAGACCTAAGTGGTGTGATGGTGTCTATCTGTTAGAGTCCATTGGATCCATCAGCTCTGATTGCCTCATACACACACCGACATCGGTTAAATACCCATTAGCTTGTGGTAGCTGTTTATCTGCCGATATCTTTTCTGTCCTTCCATTATAGGCATACATGGAATTTAAACACAGTACATTCTTTTCATTTACATTTACCCACAGGTTATGAAGATAATTTAAAAGAAAAATATCATGTAAAAATTGAATGTTTAAACCACAGTACAGATTTCTTTTCTGAATTTATATTCAATTTAGTCTTAGAGGAATGAGCCGCACAGGTTATTGAAAATCTACAATCAATGGTAAAATCAGTTATATAAAACATAAAAAACATTAAATAATCGAAAAAAAGAATCGAAACCGAAATCATTTTCGATGTATAAAAATTGAAATCAAAATGTAAATTACAAGCCAATAGCACCATAGGTTTGGGGACCCGGGTCCTGCAGGGGACATAAACAATGACGTTTTTTCGGGGAGCAGTCAACAGATTTCAAATTGTAAAGGAAAAAAAGAAGCCATTTAAAACCACTTGCGGCTTTAGGTTTGATCTTAAGTAGAATTCATTATGAAGTGTAGCTCCATCCCAAAAAAATCTATTTTTAAGCTTTTTGGAGAACATAGGAAGGGGTTATCACCCCTGTAATCACTTTCCGTCCCAATGACAAATGTTTTTGGAAAAGTCAATGAATTTCCCTTCCTAGGGGTAGATTTCCTCTCACTTCCTGTTTTCTCTTTCCATTTGCAAGTAGGAGTCGTTTGTAAGTTGGATGTTTGAAAGTAGGGGCCTGGCGTATATACTCTGCAGAAATTTGCCCTATTAGATGTTGGTGTAGCCACAAGACTGGTGGGCACAGGAAGACCTGTTGAACAGGGCAGAAAAATTGGGGGGGTGGTGGTGGTGGTGGTGGTGGACGGTTTTGCCACAAGACTGTAAGCTCTCACAGTTACTCTTGGTGGGCGCAGGAATGGGCCCTGCTGTGAGTTATTAGATCAAGATTTGTAATTGCAAGCACCTGATGAGACGGTGTTGCCACAAGACTGTAGGCCCTCGCTTTGGCGGTGGTGGTGTCAGTGGTTATTCATTAACCATTTAAACAGGGGCTGAAAAATTGTGCCTTAGGCACTGGTGCTGGTGCCATACTGCATTAAAAAAAAGTCTACACATCTCAATCACAGATACTGTCAGGTGTTAGCATTTTTTTTAAAAAATTGTAAGTACACATTCCCCTGTTAAACAGGGGCTGAAAAATTGTGCCTTAGGCACTGGTGCTGGTGCCACAACACTGCAACACGGCCCTCACAGAGACTGTACTTGGAGCACAGCAGTCAGTCACACGTGTTGCGAAGCATTTTTTTTTAAAATTGTAAGTATAAAAATTGTGCCTTAGGCACTGGTGCTGGTGCCACAACACTGCAACACGGCCCTGTACACGCCCCCACTAAGTTTCACACAGTGTTTGCGAAGCATTTTTTTTAAAAATTGTAAGTACACGCCCCTGTTAAACAGGGGCTGAAAAATTGTGCCTTAGGCACTGGTGCTGTGGCATGGATCATTGAGGAGGAGGAAGAGGATAGTCAGTGAACATAAGAGGACAGTCACTCAGCATCAGCATAGGCAGTCTTGAAGGGATGTGACATTAAAAATTATTCGGTTATATCCGCCTCACCATTTTGATGAATGTCAGTCGATCAACCGAGGCGGTGGACAGGCGCACCCTATTGGGACATAGGTCCGCAACCTTACCCTTGTACCGCGGATCAAGGAGAGTGGCCAGCCAGTAATGGTCCCTCTCCTTGATCCGAAGAACACGAGGATCCTTCCGCAGGCTTTGCAGGATCAGGGAGGCCATGCAGCGTAGGTTAGCTGAGGCATTCGGTCCGGAGTCTTCTGGGTCACTGAGGATGACATGATCGCCAGCCACCTCCTCCCAGCCACGTACAAGTCCACTGGCTTGTTGGGACTGTACATCATCCCTAAAAGACTGCTGCTGCTGATGCTGAGTGCCAGGCTCCACCTCCATGCTCACACAATCCTCCTCCTCCTCCTCCTCCTCCTCCTCCTCCTCCTCATCCTCTTCCTGTGTGATGGGTGGGACAGAAGGAACACTGTCCGGATAAAGGGGGCCTTGAGAGGCAAGGAAGTCCTCCTCTTCCTGCCTCTGTTCTGCCTCAAGTGCCCTGTCCATTATCCCACGCAGCGTATGCTCCAACAGGTGGACAAGAGGGACAGTGTCACTGATGCATGCACTGTCACTGCTCACCATCCTCGTGGCCTCCTCAAATGGTGAGAGGACAGTGCATGCATCCCTGATCATGCTCCACTGACGTGGGGGAAAAAAAAACCAAGCTCCCCTGACCCTGTCCTGGTGCCGTAGTCGCAAAGGTACTCATTGATGGCCCTCTGCTGCGTGTGCAGTCGCTGCAGCATGGCCAACGTTGAGTTCCACCTGGTGGGCATGTCAGATATTAGGCGGTTCTTGGGCAGGTTCAGCTCCTTTTGCAGCTCAGTCAGCCGAGCACTGGCATTATAAGATCGGCGGAAATGCACACAGACTTTCCTGGCCTGCCTCAGGACATCCTGTAAGCCTGGGAACCTGCCCAAGAACCGCTGCACCACCAGGTTGAGGACGTGAGCCATGCAGGGCACATGGGTGAGCTGCCCCTGTCGCAGGGCGGAGAGGAGGTTGGTGCCATTGTCAGAAACGACCATTCCTGGCTTAAGCTGACGTGGCGTCAACCACCTCTCGGCCTGCCCCTGCAGAGCTGCCAGAACCTCTGGCCCAGTGTGGCTCCTGTCCCCCAAACACACCAGCGCAAGCACGGCATGGCATCTTTTTGCCTGCGTACTTGCGTAGCCCCTTGTACGCCTACGGAGCACCGCTGGTTCCAAGGACAGAGCACTGGAGGAAGAAGAAGAGGAGGGGGTGGAGGAGAGAGGTGTGTCACAACCAGTAGCAGTAGTCGCGTTTTGGAGGCGTGGTGGCGGAACAACCTCCAACACTACTGCACCTTGTCCTGCATCCCTCCAGCTGCCAATAGAGTGACCCAATGGGCCGTGAAAGAAAGGTACCGTCCCTGTCCATGCCTGCTGGACCATGAGTCAGCGGTAATATGCACCTTACCGCTGACCGCCCTGTCCAGCGAGGCATGGACATTGCCCTCCACATGCCGGTAGAGAGACGGAATCGCCTTCCGCGAGAAAAAGTGGCGTTTGGGAACCTGCCACTGAGGAACCGCACATTGAACAAACTCACGGAAGGGGGCCGAGTCTACCAACTGAAAAGGCAGCAGTTGAAGTGCTAGCAATTTAGCAAGGCTAGCATTCAACCGCTGGGCATGTGGATGGCTGGGAGTGTACTTCTTTCTACGGTCCAGCAGCTGGGGCAGGGAAATTTGCCTGCTGCATTCGGACGTCGGTGTACTGCAAGTACTTGGTTGTGACACACCGAATTCTACACCTTCAGTCCTCTCAGAGCAGCTTTCAGAGAGGACTGAAGGTGTAGTGGGGATGGAGATCCCAGCTGAGGAGGAGCAAGGAGAGGTCCGCTTAGTTCTTTGGTGTGGGTCTTTTATGTGTGCCTGCCAACGAGCTGCATGGCAGGTCGCCATATGTCTGGTCATGCTTGTCGTGCCCAAGCGGCTGATGTTTTGGCCACGCGAGATACGCTTGAGACAAATATTGCAAATAGCAGTGGTGCGATCTGCTGCACTCGTCTCAAAAAAGGCCCACACCAAAGAACTTTTCTGATAACGTGCAGAGGCAGCGCCTGCACAGGCGGAGCTCTGCGGTGTTGTACAGTTGCTGTGCTGGCCTCTACCTGGCCTCCAGGGGGCATCCTGCCTCGTTGGACATGTGACGCCGCATCCTCCTCCTCCTCGTCCTCCTCCTCATCCTCTCTCCCTTGAGGCACCCACGTGGAGTCAGTGACCTCATCATCCCCTCCCTCTTCACCACTAGAGCAAACCTGGCAGTAAGCTGCAGCTGGTGGAACTGTACTGCCAGATTCCTCAAGCTGGGTATCGTCATCCGAGCCTTCGAATCGTTGGGCATCCTCCTGGAGCATGTACCCAACACTGTGCTCAAAGAGTTCGGGGGACTCCTCAGGAGGACATGGTGGGTCTAGGGAAGGGGTGGCTGATGATGCTCTGTCAGTACCCTGAGCCTGGGTGAGAGAGGATGAGGAGGATGAGGAGGGCTTGGTCATCCATTCTACCAAGCCTTCAGCATGATGCGGCTCCACATGTCCAGCTGCCGAAAACAAAGACGCGCGTGTCCCATGGCCACGTGCTGATGACGATGCACGACCACGTCCACGGCCACGTCCACTAGAAACAGAGCCTGCCTGCCCTGTGTTCTTGGCTCTGCACGCTCTGCCTCCCCTTGGCGGTCTTCCAGCCATTGTAGTCGGTAGTCCTGTGGGTGCTGCTGAGAAGAAAATATAGGAGCTCTGTGTGATGCCACTAACACACTAGAAGTCCTATGGGTGCTTCTGCAAAGAAAATAGAGGAGCTCTGTGTGATGCCACTAACACACTAGAAGTCCTATGGGTGCTTCTGCAAAGAAAAAAGAGGAGCTCTGTGTGATGCCACTAACACACTAGAAGTCCTGTGGGTGCTTATGCAAAGAAATAGAGGAGCTCTGTGTGATGCCACTAACACACTAGAAGTCCTGTGGGTGCTTATGCAAAGAAAATAGAGGAGCTCTGTGTGATGCCACTAACACACTAGAAGTCCTGTGGGTGCTGCTGAGAAGAATATATAGGAGCTCTGTGTGATGCCACTAACACACTAGAAGTCCTATGGGTGCTTCTGCAAAGAAAATAGAGGAGCTCTGTGTGATGCCACTAACACACTAGAAGTCCTGTGGGTGCTGCTGAGAAGAATATATAGGAGCTCTGTGTGATGCCACTAACACACTAGAAGTCCTGTGGGTGCTTATGCAAAGAAAATAGAGGAGCTCTGTGTGATGGGACTAACACACTTCAAGTCCTATAGGTGCTTCTGGGAAGAAAATATAGCTCTGTGTGTGTGATGGGACTAACACACTTCAAGTCCTATAGGTGCTTCTGGGAAGAAAATATAGCTCTGTGTGTGTAATGGGACTAACACACTTCAAGTCCTATAGGTGCTTCTGGGAACAAAATATAGCTCTGTGTGTGTAATGGGACTAACACACTTCAAGTCCTATAGGTGCTTCTGGGAACAAAATATAGCTCTGTGTGTGTGATGGGACTAACACACTTCAAGTCCTATAGGTGCTTCTGGGAAGAAAATATAGCTCTGTGTGTGTAATGGGACTAACACACTTCAAGTCCTATAGGTGCTTCTGGGAAGAAAATATAGCTCTGTGTGTGTGATGGGACTAACACACTTCAAGTCCTATAGGTGCTTCTGGGAAGAAAATATAGCTCTGTGTGTGTAATGGGACTAACACACTTCAAGTCCTATAGGTGCTTCTGGGAACAAAATATAGCTCTGTGTGTGTGATGGGACTAACACACTTCAAGTCCTATAGGTGCTTCTGGGAACAAAATATAGCTCTGTGTGTGTAATGGGACTAACACACTTCA
Source organism: Lithobates sylvaticus (assembly GCA_028564925.1). Taxonomy (NCBI): domain Eukaryota; kingdom Metazoa; phylum Chordata; class Amphibia; order Anura; family Ranidae; genus Lithobates; species Lithobates sylvaticus. Next base: position 546,899,795 of record CM053028.1, on the reverse strand, counting down.
AGTCCTATAGGTGCTTCTGGGAACAAAATATAGCTCTGTGTGTGTGATGGGACTAACACACTTCAAGTCCTATAGGTGCTTCTGGGAAGAAAATATAGCTCTGTGTGTGTAATGGGACTAACACACTTCAAGTCCTATAGGTGCTTCTGGGAACAAAATATAGCTCTGTGTGTGTAATGGGACTAACACACTTCAAGTCCTATAGGTGCTTCTGGGAAGAAAATATAGCTCTGTGTGTGTGATGGGGCTAACACACTTCAAGTCCTATAGGTGCTTCTGGGAACAAAATATAGCTCTGTGTGTGTGATGGGACTAACACACTTCAAGTCCTATAGGTGCTTCTGGGAACAAAGTATCAAGCTCTTTGGGAACAAAAATATACTTCTGTGTGTGTGATGGGACTAACACACTTCAAGTCCTATAGGTGCTCTGGGAAGAAAATATAGCTCTGTGTGTGTGTAATGGGACTAACACACTTCAAGTCCTATAGGTGCTTCTGGGAACAAAATATAGCTCTGTGTGTGTGATGGGACTAACACACTTCAAGTCCTATAGGTGCTTCTGGGAAGAAAATATAGCTCTGTGTGTGTGATGGGACTAACACACTTCAAGTCCTATAGGTGCTTCTGGGAACAAAATATAGCTCTGTGTGTGTGATGGGACTAACACACTTCAAGTCCTATAGGTGCTTCTGGGAACAAAGTATAGCTCTTTGTGTGTGATGGGACTAACACACTTCAAGTCCTATAGGTGCTTCTGGGAAGAAAATATAGCTCTGTGTGTGTAATGGGACTAACACACTTCAAGTCCTATAGGTGCTTCTGGGAACAAAATATAGCTCTGTGTGTGTAATGGGACTAACACACTTCAAGTCCTATGGGTGCTTCTGGGAACAAAATATAGCTCTGTGTGTGTGATGGGACTAACACACTTCAAGTCCTATAGGTGCTTCTGGGAAGAAAATATAGCTCTGTGTGTGTAATGGGACTAACACACTTCAAGTCCTATAGGTGCTTCTGGGAACAAAATATAGCTCTGTGTGTGTAATGGGACTAACACACTTCAAGTCCTATAGGTGCTTCTGGGAAGAAAATATAGCTCTGTGTGTGTGATGGGACTAACACACTTCAAGTCCTATAGGTGCTTCTGGGAAGAAAATATAGCTCTGTGTGTGTAATGGGACTAACACACTTCAAGTCCTATAGGTGCTTCTGGGAACAAAATATAGCTCTGTGTGTGTAATGGGACTAACACACTTCAAGTCCTATAGGTGCTTCTGGGAAGAAAATATAGCTCTGTGTGTGTGATGGGACTAACACACTTCAAGTCCTATAGGTGCTTCTGGGAAGAAAATATAGCTCTGTGTGTGTAATGGGACTAACACACTTCAAGTCCTATAGGTGCTTCTGGGAACAAAATATAGCTCTGTGTGTGTAATGGGACTAACACACTTCAAGTCCTATAGGTGCTTCTGGGAACAAAATATAGCTCTGTGTGTGTGATGGGACTAACACACTTCAAGTCCTATAGGTGCTTCTGGGAAGAAAATATAGCTCTGTGTGTGTAATGGGACTAACACACTTCAAGTCCTATAGGTGCTTCTGGGAAGAAAATATAGCTCTGTGTGTGTAATGGGACTAACACACTTCAAGTCCTATAGGTGCTTCTGGGAAGAAAATATAGCTCTGTGTGTGTAATGGGACTAACACACTTCAAGTCCTATAGGTGCCTCTGGGAACAAAATATAGGAGCTCTGCCTGCCTGCCACGAACACACTACAAGTCCTATAGGTGCTTCTGGTAACAAAATATAGGAGCTCTGCCTGCCTGCCACTAACACACTACAAGTCCTATAGGTGCTTCTGGGAAGAAAATATAGCTCTGTGTGTGTAATGGGACTAACACACTTCAAGTCCTATAGGTGCTTCTGGGAACAAAGTATAGCTCTTTGTGTGTAATGGGACTAACACACTTCAAGTCCTATAGGTGCTTCTGGGAAGAAAATATAGCTCTGTGTGTGTAATGGGACTAACACACTTCAAGTCCTATAGGTGCTTCTGGGAACAAAATATAGCTCTGTGTGTGTAATGGGACTAACACACTTCAAGTCCTATAGGTGCTTCTGGGAACAAAATATAGCTCTGTGTGTGTGATGGGACTAACACACTTCAAGTCCTATAGGTGCTTCTGGGAAGAAAATATAGCTCTGTGTGTGTAATGGGACTAACACACTTCAAGTCCTATAGGTGCTTCTGGGAAGAAAATATAGCTCTGTGTGTGTGATGGGACTAACACACTTCAAGTCCTATAGGTGCTTCTGGGAAGAAAATATAGCTCTGTGTGTGTAATGGGACTAACACACTTCAAGTCCTATAGGTGCTTCTGGGAAGAAAATATAGCTCTGTGTGTGTAATGGGACTAACACACTTCAAGTCCTATAGGTGCTTCTGGGAAGAAAATATAGCTCTGTGTGTGTAATGGGACTAACACACTTCAAGTCCTATAGGTGCCTCTGGGAACAAAATATAGGAGCTCTGCCTGCCTGCCACGAACACACTACAAGTCCTATAGGTGCTTCTGGTAACAAAATATAGGAGCTCTGCCTGCCTGCCACTAACACACTACAAGTCCTATAGGTGCTTCTGGTAACAAAATATAGGAGCTCTGCCTGCCTGCCACGAACACACTACAAGTCCTATAGGTGCTTCTACTACAAGCCCCTCTTTGTCAATCAATCTTTGTGAATCTATCTTCAAGAATCTCTTTATCTATGTGTAGTTTAAAAATAAAAATATAGGTGTACTTCTGTAATTTCATACGGTCACTGTGGCCAAGCCTGTGCATAATGGCAATGCATAATACATTATGCGAGCGGCAAATAAGGTTCTGTTTTTCATACGGTCACTGTCCCTGTATAATGGATAATACATTATAATTCTCGGCAACGGCATTTGAGACATAAGTGGGTTATATTTCTGACAGGTGTTTGTGGATAAACTAGAAATGTTATCTTACCACACCCGTCATTCCCCATAAGATTCAATCACATATGCCAGCAATATATAATATCAGGAACAATGACCAAAAAAAGAAAACCAAATATGAGGCATAGTTAGTTGTGTCCTGCGCAGACTACCAAACAGGTAGTATCATAATAATGTTTTTTCATATTAATAACTATTATTTTTTATTAATATTTTGTATTTTGTTTTTAAATAGGATTGAAACATTATCTATACATACAATACGCTTTTCACTTCACGGCAACCACATAATGATGAGTAATTATACTTATAATGTATTACATGTGTGTTTCAGGTTGTACTACTCCCTTTAATGAATGCATCAACGGCTTACAACACACTGTGTATATGTTTTTGTATTGTGATAGTGATGTAACCGTATTTTTTGTATATCCTTCGCATCTCCACAAGTGCTGTTCAGCAAACCTTTTTTTAACGATCTGGCTTTGTAACACACAAAGCATAAACAATTAATCACGCTCATGCACTTATAGATGTACACATATGTTCAGTCCACATATACATTTGACTACCGTCATTTGTGATATTCTATTTAATAACTAGTGTATATAACACTTGAGTCAGTTTATTTTAGTTAAGGTATACTAATTCACTTTTCTTCCTTCAAACGGCATCCACACTTTTATACAATTCACTATCATACTATATAGAATGTAACACGTGCATTTTTACACATTTTCCCACACGCTTTTTTCTCTATTTTTACTTTTTTGTTTAAGCTCATCTTAGTTTAATCGGAGATAGGGCTACATAGTCACAATAGGGATAAGAACTAATAGATGCACATTTATGCACCTATATGCATATATATATATATATATATATATATATATATATATATATATATATATATGCATATATTTTTCTTGTTCACATTCAATTTATGCTTTCACTTGGATCCATTATTATTCATCATTCATGTATTTTTTTTCCACTTTCACTGCACACCATACAATTCCTAAACCTTCATTGGTCAGGTTTTGATTTTTTTTTTACATGCACACTTATATGCATACAGTGATGCAAGCATGCATTTCTTCGACCATATTGCATATCATTTAATCTAATCTATTTTTATTGGTTTTTCTAATTGGTAACTCTCTGTTTAAATGGTTTGCCCAGCAGCACTTGTTGGGATCCAATCAATACGATGTTTCAGCTGTTTGCAACAGCTTTTTCCAATTATCTTATAATGTGACACGTATTTTGGATGTATATATATATGACATTCACTTGAGAGTTAGTCAGCTATGAGTAAGCGCTACGGATAGTGCGAAACGCGTCAGTTTGTGCCCCCCCTTTTGCTTTGCCGTGTTTTGGATTTGATGTGATTCCTGCTTTTTAAATAAATTCATTGAACTTTTATCTTCTTCCGGTGTGCGGCTGTCCAGAGTTCTTCCTGATACTCTAAGACACACTAAACCTTATGATGTTCTAGCTGCAAAGGGTGGGCCAAATCAATTTTTAATCCTATGGACTAAGACTGGGCTGCCATTACAGTCCATGGGGGGGGGGGGGGTAAAGGCAGGCATCCCAATACCTTTGACTAGATAGTGTACTTGGCAAGATTTACAATGGTGGTGGAACCCTCCTACACATAACTACTACATTTAGACGTGGTTTTAAGACCAGGGAGATGAGACAACTTCTCTACATGAAGCAGCATGTTTGGGATTTGAACTAAGATGCTCAGGGATGCTAAGCTGAAGTTCCAACCGCTAAGCCATGGAGCTGCCACATGTGAGAACCTCCTACCCATAAATACACATAAATACTGCATTTCTTTGGACATACAGGTGGTGGAATTACATTACTCAAGAGTTATTCTACTTGATTTATTCTGTGATATTTGCTTGTTCTTTGTAGGTGAGTGTAGAATAGTGATATTACCCTCAAATTTTTGGGAAATACATTTGATTTCTGATGTTGGTACACGTATCACATTTTTTGGGCTCAAATTATGATTATTTGGAAATAATAAAAAGCACAAAAAATTGTGACTCATTTTAAATTTGCATCAGCAATGGTATTGATTGCTGTTTGATTGCAATGGTATTGATTGCTGTAAAGACACCTGTGTGAGTTTGGGTAAAGATTGTTGTGAGATGGAGAGCAACAAGTGAAAGTGACAGAGAAAAAAATATTTTACCAAAACATTCCACATTTTAGCATTCTTAAAAACTAAATATTTGAAGTAGAAGCAACAATGTTGCAAAGGAAAATTTATTTCAGAGAAAGATACATTTCATCTCAACATTGGATTTGGGGAAGTTATAATTGTTCCCTTAGAATCAATGGCTAAAACTTGCATTGGACGATGATAGCATCGATTTTCACTTCCAAAACATGCTCTTTAACACAGCGCTCATTTTCGTATTCACTATAGCGCCTTGTAAAAAAGACACTGGAGCTAAAATGAGAGCCATTTGCAGGTCTGAGCATGCTCAGTTGTGTTGGCACCTAGTTGTACAAAAACGGGGAATTTATCTCTTCTCAGACTTTTAAAGATATTTCAGTGTAAAAATCACTTTTTCCACACAGTTTATCTTTAAATAATATACAGCATATTTCAGTACTATTTAGGCAATTATGTCATGCGCTAAACAATATTTTCATGTGCAATTCTCCAGGTTTTAACAGAGTAAGGGTTTGGGCACTATTAATAAATGCGATTTTGGGAGTATTTTTTTACCAGCGCTATAGTTGGCGGTAATTAGCGATAATTAGCGGCGCTATAGTAAATGACCCCTAATATGTTTACATGTTTGTTCAAATTTGAATGGAATTTGATGTAAAATTAGAGTCGAATTTCAATTCGATATTCGGAAATTCAGTAAAACAGAAACTAAGAAAAACGTTTTATTTTTAAAAAAATTTGTTTTTTCATTTATTTAGCAAAAAGTAAGGCCCCTTTCACACTGGGGCGGTGAGCCGCGGTGACGGTAAAGCAGCGCTATATTTAGCGCTGCTTTACCGTCGTTTTAACCGCGATATTCGGCTGCTCGCGGTGCGGTTTGAACACACCGCTCCTATCCCGCTCCAAAGATGCTGCTTTTTTTTTTTTGCTAGCGCACCGCTCCAGTGTGAAAGCCCGCCGGCTTTCACACTGGAGTTAAAGGGGCAGGATTTTTTCATGCGGTAAACAGGCGCTATTTTTAGCGCTGCACCGCATGAAAAACGCCCCGGTGTGAAAGGGGCCTAAAAAAAAAAAAAAAGCGGTGATTAACCACTTCAGCCACGGAAGGTTTTACCCCCTTCATGACCGGGCCATTTTTTGCGATACGGCACTACGTTATTTTAGCTGATAATTGCACAGTTGTGTGATGCTGTACCTAAATAAAATTGATGTCCTTATTTTCCCACAAATAGAGCTTTCTTTTGGTGGTATGTGATCACCTTTGCAGTTTTTATTTTTTGCGTTATAAACAAAAAAAAGATCGACAATTTTGAAAAAATTATTTTCTGCTTTAAAACATACCCAATAAAAAAGTTAAATAAATCAAATTTCTTCATCAATTTAGGCCAGTTAGTATTCTGCTACATATTTTTGGTAAAAAAAACAAAACAATAAGCGTTGTGACATTGGGGGGATGACTAGCTCAGTGGTAGATGCCTTTTCAGTAACTTCACAGCGAACAGGAACTTTAGTTTAAGGGCATGGTAGCCCACTTTTATTAAAATGAACAAAATAAAGGAAAGTTCATACATGCACTAGGATGCCCACACAGGGGGTTCTTCTCCCAAAAACAATAACAAATGAAAAATGCCAAGCCACCTTGCTCTCTTCAGCAGTACTGACACTTAGGCTTTACGCTTCAGCCCTCTTGGCCATATAACAGGGTTCCTGTACAACTACTGTACCTCTTTTCAGCTTCCTTTCTGCTCAGGCCTTCCACTTCAGGCTCTCATCTGTCTCCTTAGATGCACACAGCTTCAACGCACACAGCATCTAGCTAGAAAGCAGCCCCTCACTGCTCTGATCCTCAGACTTGGGTCTCTGGCTTTCACTAGTGCACACCTGCACACCTGCACTCTTTGGACTCCTGGAGACCTCCTGTCTCTCTGGGTGGAGCCCAGAACCCTAATCTGCTATAAGCCCAGGACCCACCTGCTCAATCAACCAGCCAGACTCCTGGCTGTTCCCTAGAACCCAGTCCCAGGATTGGAGATTCCGCCCCACCCATAACGCTATTGAATCTCCGGGCTCCAGGTCCCCAACTGGATTTTACAAACTTTGGAGGAAACTGATAAAACAGTTTCCTCCACATTAAATACCCCTGGAGCCCCTCAACCTGCCTATCTGAGAACCCTGGATGACAATTACTAGGACAGGGAACTGTACTGTCAGTGTATATTGATTGGTTTGTGCAAAAGTACATATTTTTAGCACTGATTACTGTAATAATGTCACTGGTTCCCAAAAAAGTGTCAAAAATGTCAGTTAAATGTCCGATCTGTCTGCCGCAATGTCGCAGTCCCACCAAAAAGCACTGATCTCCGCCATTACTAGTAAAAAAAAAAAATAATAATAAAATGCCATGAATTTACCCCCTATCTTGTAGACTAGACGATCGGACATTTGAACCAAAAAAAAAACTTACTGTGTGAACCAAGCTTTAGATCTCATTCATATGTTCTAAATGGCAATGGAATGGCAAATATACCATGAACACCTACAGCCAGGATCCCAGATGTTCCAATTTTTGTTAGCTGCTCAGCCTGTTCAGTGATGGGCTGAAAAGAGCCACTGCTGTACATCCAGTGGTCCCCATATTTAAGCTCCAGGGGACATTTTAAGCTCCAGGGGAGATTTTATCCAAGGGCAAAAATGTATCCCTACCTGCAGGTAACCACTGGATGTGCAGATACATGTTTACAGCAGCAGACAGCCTTGGCTCTTTTGAGCCCATCACTCAGGTGTACAGGCTGAGCAGATATTAGAACATCTGATCCCGGGTGCAGGTATTTCCAGTATACTTGCTGCACCATGGTCATGTAGGATGTATCAATGAGACCCAAGACTAGGGATGAGCCAAACACCCCCCTGTTCGGTTCGCACCAGAACCTGCGAACAGACCTAAACTTCGCATGAACTTTAGAACCCTATTAAAGTCTATGGAACTCGAACGTTCAAAATCAAAAGTGCTAATTTTAAAGGCTAATATGCAAGTTATTGTCCTAAAAAGTGTTTAGGGACCTGGGTCCTGTCCCAGGGGACATGTATCAATGCAAAAAAAAACTTTTAAAAACTGCAGTTTTTTCAGGAGCAGTGATTTTAATAATGCTTAAAGTGAAACAATAAAAGTGTAGTATTCCTTTAAATTTCGTACCTGGGGGGTATGTATAGTATACCTGTAAAGAGGCGCGTGTTTCCCATGCTTAGAACTGTCCCTGCACAAAGTGTCATTTCTGCAGGAAAAAAAAAGTAATTTAAAAGCACTCACGGCTATAATGAATTGTCGGCTCCCCGTAATACAGAGAAGAGTCATTGAAAGTCATTGATAAAAAAAAAGAAAAAGCGTGGGGTTCCCCCCAAATTCAATTATCAGGCCCTTCAGGTCTGGTATGGATATTAAGGGGAACCCCGGGTCAAATAAAAAAAAAATGTCGTGGAGTTCCCCCCAAAAATCCGTACCAGACCTTTTATCTGAGCACGCAACCTGGCAGGCCGCAGGAAAAGAGGGGGGATGAGAGAGCGCCCCCCCTCCTGAACCGTACCAGGCCACATGCCCTCAACATTGGGAGGATGCTTTGGGGGTCTGTGACCCCTCAAAGCACCATGTCCCCATGGGTGTCCCCGTTCTTCTCAGCTAAGACCTTATCAGGCTGTCGGGATTCCCGCAGTGTCTCCGTGGAGACAGGATGCGCTGCGCTGGACCATCGGAAGAGATCACCCATCGCTGGACCCGGAGAAGAGATCAGCCATCGCTGGATAGCAAGAGTGGATTACCACTGCTGAAATCTTTTTTTTATTTTTAATAAAGGACTTTTCCCAACGGTGTCAGTGTGTTTTTTAATTTTTTACACTTTCTTTGTGAAATGGTAGGGGTACTTTTGTACCCCCTTACCATTTCAAACAGGATCTGGGGGTCACCTTGTTAAAGGGGGTTTCCAGATTCTGATAAGCCCCCCGCCCGCAGACCTCCGCAACCACCTGCCAGGGTTGTGGGGATGAGGCCCTTGTCCCCATCAACATGGGGACATGGTGCTTTGAGGGGTCACAGACCCCCAAAGCATCCTCCCAATGTTGAGGGCATGTGGCCTGGTATGGTTCAGGAGGGGGGGCTCTCTCATCCCGTGGCCTGCATCTTTTCCTGTGGCCTGCCAGGTTGCGTGTTCGGATAAAGGGTCTGGTGTGAATTTTTGGGGGGAACTCCAAGCCATTTTTTTTATTTGGCGTGGAGTTCCCCTTAAAATCCATACCAAACTTGAAGGGTCTGGTATGGATATTTGGGGGGAACCCCACCTCATTCTTTTTTAAATTTGACGAAGGGTTCCTCTTAATATCCATACCAGACCTGAAGGGCCTGGTAATTGAATTTGGGGGAACCACGCTTTATTTTTTATTTTTTTATCAATGACTTTCATGACTGTTCTCTGTATTTCGGGGAGCCGACGATTCATTATAGCCGCAAGTGCTTTTAAATTACTTTTTTTTCCTGCAGAAATTACACTTTGTGCAGGGACAGTTCTAAGCATGGGAAACATGCGCCCCTTTACAGGCATACTATACACACCCCCCATGTACGAAATGTAAAGGAATATTACACTGTTAATCACTGCTCCCGAAAAAACTGACCTTTTTAAAACTTGTTTTTGCATTGATACATGTCCCCTGGGGCAGGACCCAGGTCCCCAAACACTTTTTATGACAATAACTTGAATATAAGCCTTTAAAATTAGCACCTTGGATTACTCCCATAGACTTTTACAGGGTGTGCCGCGGCTTTTCGAACAGGCAAACAGGCAAACAGGCAATGTTCGAGTCGAACATGGGTTCGACTCGAAGCTCATCCCTACCCAAGACTGGATTTTAGCTAACCTTACTGTGCAAGAGGAGCAGGTGCAAGGGGCAACATATTGTGGTGGGCAGCAAATTCAGTGATTTATTTAAACCTTAAAAAAATGTGTCCTAAGAAATTTTATGAAATGTTTTAAGAGATGAAAAAATAAAAAAAATATTGTGCACAGGTCCAGGCTGTGGAAAGATCCTAACTTTAAAGTCAGGATTCACCCAGATGCCTGGAGCAGCAGCTCGCTCAGCCTCTCAGTGAGCTGCAGCGACCCTGAGCCAGCCGCTCCTGCTCCCTGCACAGCCTGGCATCCCTGGGCAGACCCAGGGACTGACAGTCACCACTCTTTGCTCACTGAAGGCTGAGAACTGAGTAATCAGCGGTCTTTAATCGCTCAGTTGTTGGGCTTAGAAGCAGCTGGGGACAGATGCAACTTTGGATCGATGCCCCATCCACCTAGGTAAGTATAATTAAAAAAAAACATCTCTTTTAAAGAAATAAAAAAAACCCTCTCCCTCCTAAGAACCCTCTCTCCCCAAGCAAAGATTCCCACTGTAAAATATCTCCCTCCCTCAAATATATCCCAAAAATTAAACCCCCCTGTCTCTAAACCGACCCACCAAAGCAAAAATATCTCCCTCAGTCAATACCCTCTCCCCAGCAAATATTTCTAATTATGAAGAAAATCTCCCTTCATCCAATCAAACTCCCTCCCAGAAGCAAATCCCTGCTATTAACCACCCCCTGTAAACTTCTCTACAAGAAACTCCCCCCTTCTCCAAAAGAAAACCCACCCCCCTTTCCTTAACCCCTTCCCCCAGACTGGAATTCTTACTTCCTCCTTCCTAAAACAGAAAATTGATGCCTCCCCACTTACTAGACCTCAGATTCAGCACGGCACAGAAGTAGGGAAACTTCTGCATCCCCAGTCTCCCTTCGGCTTTGTCATATGATACCTCAAGGAGGAGTCTAGGAGTTCCCTCAACTGTGCACTATCAATTGCCGATATCTGAGATCTCGCAGTAATTTCATGCTTTTCAGGGGGACCCCTTATTAAACGGAAGGGATGGGGCACAATAGAAGGGGGTCTGGCTGCGTCACTCCGAAACTCTGATTGCTTCTACTGTGCTGATGCTGAGGCTAAACAGCAGGGACACTGTCTGGCATTTTGCCAGGATGCTCTGGGGGGGGGGGGGGGGTTTGAACACCCCCGACCCCCCCTGTTATTTACGCCCCTGCCCTGGGTGTTTACTAACTGTATGGGGAATGGGCTGCCTGAAACAACACACAGATCCGTCTTCCTGCATAGCGGAAAGACAGGACCTCTGTGTAATCCCCTGACAGAACGGAGATCTGCCTTGTTTACTTTGGCAGATCCCCGTTCTGTCTCTGCGGGGAATGATCGCAGGCAGCCCACTGATTAGCTCACCCGCTAGCCAATTGGCGTGCGTGCGTGCCCACAGAAAGCCATGTACGAGCCTGATGTACACCTATGGCGATTCGCGCAGCCGAGCCAACCTGCCGCAGTGTAACTGCCGTGGCCGGTCGGCAAGCCATTAAATACCACCAAAAGAAGGCTCTATCTGAATTGTCATTCAAAGTGGGACAGCGCTGAAGGCTGAAAATTGGCCTGGGCAGGTGTCAGGGAAGAATTCTAAGAAGATCTGGCAAACATGCCAATATCCAGCATGTCCTCGCTAATTCATGCGTGCACATTAGCGAATGGCACACAGTGGTAAATCTTTGTGCATGACGGCACATAGGTGTATGCAAGGTGCGCTAATTGCCAGCATCCATTGGCCTATATAAGGACAGCAGTTGCTCTCACTTATTGCTGGATTATCGTCAGCCCTGTATCTTGTGCCTTAACTACCTGTTACCAACCCAGCTTACCCCTGACCTGCTCTGGCTTCTCTCCTGTATCTGACCCCGGCTTTCTCCACGGACCTGCTCCTGCCTTGTTCCTGATTGACTTCCTGTGTTTGATCCCAGCTTGATCTCTACCACACTTCTGCCTCTGGTTCTGACTAACTTCCTGTGTTTCACCCCCAGCCTGGCTTCTGACCTTGCTTCTGCTTACCCACCTGTCAAGATCTGCCAACACGTCCAGAGAATCACCTGCTGTGACTACTCCTCTACTCCTGGGTGTCCTCACATTAGGGTTGCCACCTTTTCTTCAAGCCAAACCCAAACACTTTAGCAGTCTAGGGCACCTTTGGGTGCCCCAAAGAGAGTAGTAATGCGGTGTGCATAGCGTGCCACAGCGAACAGTGGGTGTGGCCAAATTGCTCTTCCTGACATAATCACCCTGCCCCCCCCAGTAATGCCAAACCTGTGCCCAGACAGCAGCCCGCAGATTCCGAACAGCAACAGATTTGTGTGTGACCATCTTGCTTACTTGGGGAGCAGCAGCCCAGTCTGAATAATGTGTCCGGGTTTCAGTCTGCCTGAAACCCGAACATATGATTCAAAACCCGGACTGTGCTGGTGAATTCCGAACAGGTGGCAACCCTACCTCACATCTGGAACCATCAGGCAGACCGTGCATCTTTGGGCATAGCACCTGCTGTCATCACCTTCAGGGGTACTTTGCACTTAGCTGCAAGGGAAGCCCTCTCGTCACCTCAGCCTACAGTCGGGTATGTGACAGCATGAAAGGGGTGAAAGAGCCTTGTATTGAAGTGGTTAATGTCCAGTGTCATGTTCCCATTTTAAAGAAAGCTATTTTTTTTTTGGAACAAAAACAGGTCGAGGATATATAAAAGAAGCTTTACACCCTTAAAAAAATACCATCCTCCATTCACCTTCAAAATTACTTTAAAGTGATTGTAAAGTCTGTTTTTTTTTTAAAATAACAAACATATTATACTTACCTGCTCTGTTGCAGTGGATTTTTACAGAGCAGCCCAGATCGGTGATTTTCGGTGCTCCTGGCCCCTCCGTCCTGTCGAGTGCCCCCACAGCCAGCAGCTTGCTATGGGGGCACCTGAGCCGAGCTGCAGCTCCCTCTGTCCATTCAGACACGGAGCTGTGGTTTGGCTATGCCCCCTCTCTCTCCTGGTTGGCCAACTGACTTTGGCTCCCGCTGCTGTGTCTCAGCCAATCAGGAGGGAGAGTTCCAGATGGCCGAGGGACTCGTGGTCATCGCTAAATAGAGATGGGGCTCAAGTAAGTATTAGGGGGGGCTGATACACACAAGGCTTTTGACTTTACAACTCCTTTAATGCATTTTGCCAGTAGAAAAAAGTTTTATCTAAATGTTAAAATAAGCAAAGCACAAGCAATTGGATTTGCAAATTTTCACGTAATATTAAACATTATACATAAATTAGGAAAATATTGGAGTCCACTTACATAAAGGATCATCACATTTCATCGTACATCAAACATTGCAGCACTTCTAACTGTCCGGACAGAATGAGTCCCCTTCGCCCTCTTTTATTATTTATTGGCACGGTGCGAAGGTTTCATAAGCTTTACATTTTCCTGGCTTATCTACATGTAGCGCGCTCTACTTTTAGGTAGGGCTTTATAGTATTTTTCTGATAGTGTAGGATATAAAGACAGGCAAATTTAGCCAGGGCTGTGTTCCTTACTAGGCCTGGTTGTTGATTCAGGGTTGGAAGTATCAGAATAGAAGGGGGTGTGGCCGCCTACACTTAGGCTCAGGGATACCTTCTTTGCGTGACAGCGGATTGTGCTGAAAAGAGAGGATGGGCTGAGAACTGAGTGGCAGGAAATCCATGTGAGAGGCTTGACCAATGGTTAATTTATATGGTCAAAGGGAGGTCTCTCATAAAAAGGGGGTCACATGCTCTAGAGGGAGGTGGAGTTGGACAGTTCAGGTCTGGAGGCTCAGGAGTTCAGAGATCCCGGAGCCGGGAGGCGGAGGAGAGTCCAGGGAGGCCGAGAGTCTGGCCCCTGGAGACAAAGCCTTCATGTAGCGCTGGGGAAATACCGGGCGTCCCCCCCCTGCGGGGATGTGCCGGGCAGCCTTGGAGGAGAAATGGGTGATCGGGGGGTTTCTGTGAGTAGAACATGGACTGTTGATTGCCAGAGAGCAAAGGGAGTGCAAACCCAGGAGAGCTAATCCGAAACTTCATACTGTGCCTCCAAGGAACACAGTATCAAGCGCTTTCCAGGACTGAGGGAAGTTTGACATCCAAGTCATGGAAATAGGCAGTGATGGCCTGTGACTTTGAGTTCAACACCCACAGGATATCTATCAGTCTGGCAGAAGGGACTATTCAGAGTAATGCTTATCTGTCCAACTTGGGAGTGCTGTATCATAGAGAGAAGTGAAACCAGGAAAGGATCGCTATGAGGAGACTTAAAGTGGAAGTAAACCCTCCTATCGTTTTCAGCCAAGGAAGCTGCCATCTATGCCTCTGTTTAATCTTCAACTGCCATTGGATGGTTTGACCGTTTGGTTGAGAGCACAGCCAATGTGCAGTTAGCATTCACGGCATGCCTTTTTTTTTTTTAGACTGTTAAATCGATGGGTTTACTTCCGCTTTAAAGAGGAAGTAAACCGATGACAGCTGAATGTAAAAAAAAAAAAGCTGCTGGTGAGTCTTTTTTTTTACATTCGGCTGTCAACGGGAAAACTGCTGACAGCTGATGAGTCATCGGTTGTTAAGGATGCAGCGGCTGGCTTCCCGGCCCACTCCTTAACAACCAGCTATTTTGTTTAAAATTTTAAAATCCATACCAGACCCGAAGGGGGTGACCCCACACCATAATTGTCACAAACAAAAATGGTGTGTGGTCCCCCTCGAAATCCATACCAGACCCTTATCCGGGCATGCAGAATGGCAGGCCACAGGAAAGAGGGGGGACTAGCGAGTGCGCCCCCCCCCCAAAGCACCTTGTCCTCATGTTGATGGGGACAAGGGCCTCTTGCCTACAATCTTGGCCAGTGGTTGTCGGGGGTGGGGGGGGGCTTATCGGAATCTGGAAGCCTCCTTTAACAAAGGGGTCACCAGATCCTGCCCCCCATGTAAATGAGTATCGGGTACATTGTACCCCTACTCATTCATCAAAAAAGTGTCAAATATAAGTAAAAATACAGACAGTTTTTGACAATGCCTTTATTAAAAAAAATAAAAAAAATAAAAACAATGTCCCCCGGTGCACATCCAGGGTCAATCAAATAAATAAACGCCGCCAACCACAAAAAAAAATCTGCACCCATCGCTGGCTCCCGCTGACTGACAGTTCTTAAATAGCTAAGAGATGGGGCCACACGGAGACGTCACTGGGTGGCTCCACCCCTTGTGACATCATCAACCGATGCATGCTGGGACTTTTGGCCTTGAAACAAAGCATTGCACAACCCCTGCCATCTCCAGCTGTATCAATTGAGCAGGCAGATGTCAAAAATATGGACCCAGTCATGCCTATACCCAGCATTTCAGTGCCAGCTTGGCAAAATTGCTGGCTTTATAGCTGCTAGTGGAGTCAGCCCCCATTTGCGACTTTGTTGCCTGTGCTATACCACAATAGCCAGCTGCAATTTAGTTGTTCAGAAGGCCAACCCTGCCCTCCACCATTAGGTAGAAGCTAATGTCTCCATGTTGCTGGGCCATGTGATCAGAGGCACCATGACCGCAGATACGTGGTCCAGTTAGCATGGACCTGTGGTTCTACTCACAAGTGCTGCTGGCTTCTGTGTTTACCTATTGGCGTTGCCTGCTCTACTGTGGATTTAAATCCCTGTCACTTCCTGGTCCACCTCCTAGTCTGCTTCTGTAAATATATATATATATATATATATATATATATATATATATATATATATAGACATGCTCAGTGCAGCTCACGTTGTCTGAGCAACTTCCTAGGTTGTCGTCTGTGATCCTGCTTTCCTGGGAGCATTCATTTGTATTCAGCCCCCCTGAGTAAATACTTTGTAGAACCACCTTTTGCTGCAATTACAGCTGCAAGTCTTTTTGGGGATGTCTCTACCAGCTTTGCACATCTATAGAGATTTTATTTTGCAAAATAGCTCAAGCTCTGTCAGGTTAAATGGAGAGCGTCTTTGAACAGTAATTTTCAAGTCTTGCCACAGACCCTCAATTGATTTAGGTCTGGACTTTGACTGGGCCATTCTAACACATGAATATGCCTTGATCTAAACCATTCCATTGTAACTCTGGCTGTATGTTTAGGATCCTTGTCCTGATGGAAGGTGAACCTCCACCCCAGTCTCAAGTCTTTTGCAGACTCTAACAGGTTTTCTTCTAAAAAAAAAATTCCATACTAATTTGGTTCCATACATCTTCCCATTAACTCTGACCAGCTTCCCTGTCTCTTCTGAAGAAAAGCATCCCCACGAAAATTTGCTGCCACCGCCATGTTTCACAGTGGGTATGGTGTGTTCAGGGTGATGTGCAGTGTTAGTTTTCCGCCACACATAGCGTTTTGCTTTTAGCCAAAAAGTTACATTTTGGTCTCATCTGACCAGAGCACCTTCTTCCACATGTTTGCTGTGTCAACCACATGGCTTCTCGCAAACTGAAAATGAGACTTCTTATGGCTTTCTTCTTTCCACTCTTCCATAAAGGTCAGATTTGTGGAGTGTACGACTTAAGCCCCATACACACGCGCGGATTATCTGAGGACCAGGTCCGTCGGATCCTGTCCGTCATACTTTGTCCGATGTTGGTGTTGCATACACACGGTCGGACAAAGTTGTCGGAAAATCCGATCATTCTGAACGTGGTGACGTTTGTTGCCTACGACAGGACTACGTAGAGGCTAGTAGCCAATAGCTTTGGTCTTGTAATGTGATCTGAGCATGCGTAGCACTTTGTCCGTCGGACAACCGTACACACGATCGGATTTGGTGTGATCGGACTTTGTTGTCAGAAAATCTATCCAGCAGGAGATAGGACTTTGTCCGTCGGACAATCCGACGTACACTGTCCGATGGTGCATACACACGGTCTGATTTTTCAACAACATTGTCCGATCGGACAGAATCCATGCAAAAATCCGACCGTGTGTATGGGGCTTAATAGTTGTCCTGTGGACAGATTATCCCACCTGAGCTGTGGATCTCTGTAGCTCCTCCAGAGTTACCATGGACATCTTGGCTGCTTCTCTGATTAATGCTCTCCTTGCCCAGCCTGCCTGTCAGTTTAGGTGGACGGCCATGTCTTGGTAGGTTTGCAGTTGTGCCATACTCTTTCCATTTTCGGATAATGGATTGAACAGTACTCCGTGAGATGTTCAAAGCTTGGAATGTTTTTTTATAACCTAACCCTGCTTTAAACTTCTGTACAACTTTATCCCTGACCTGTCTGGTGTGTTCCTTGGCCTTCGTGATGTTGTTTGTTCACTAAGGTTCTCTAACAAACCTCTGAGGGCTTCACAGAACAGCTGTATTTATACTGAGATTAAATTACACACAGGTGGACAAATTTACTAATTAGTTGACTTCTGAAGGCAATTGGTTCCACAAAATTTTAGTTAGGGGTATTAGAGTAAAGGGGGCTGAATACAAATGCAGGCCACACTTTTCAGATATTTATTTGTAAAAAAAAAAAATGTAAAAAACATTTATAATTTTCCTTCCACTTCACAATTATGTGCCACTTTGTGTTGGTCTATCACATAAAATCCCAATAAAATACATTTACGTTTTTGGTTGTAACATGACAAAATGTGGAACATTTCAAGGGGTATAAATACATTTTCAAGGCATTGTAAGGGACATTCTTTCAACTGATCATCAATGTAAGGAACATTCTTCCCACTGATCACCAATGTAAGGGACATTCTTCCCACTGATCACCAATGTAAGGGACATTCTTCCCACTGACCACCAATGTAGGAAGTATTTTTTCCACTGACCACCAATATGGGCAGCTGAATAATAAGAATATTAATATATCTGAAATTGTTGGTACCTGGCTGTGGGCTCCAGCAACTGTATCCACATATGTTGCAGCATTTCTTAACCCCAGGGCAATCCTGGTCACTTTTACAGGAATTTTGTATATTTGGTGCACACTTTGCCAGTATATTTGGGCAGCTTCCAGGTTTATCTGTGAAGAAGACAGAGAGGAACAGTCAGTAACGGCAGCGCATGTTACAATGCTAAAATGATTGGAATTGTGTGAGGACAGAAATATGGCATTGGTGCAATATTATATAATATGCAATTGGTGAGTACATTATCAGGGTGTCGGCACCAATGCTGTCCCACTGCTCCTGCACTTCCATCCTTTAGGTCTGTATGTGACTTTTACACAGACACAGCTATGGAAGGAGACTGTTATTCTGAAACTGTACAGCCAGTGTGGAGCTTGCCCTCCACCCAATAGGGATGCACACAAGATGTGGACTGCTAGAATTGTGGGAGTTGTAGTCTCAAAGACAGACATTCTGGGACATTGCGGAGAGCCACCGATGCTGATAGAGCCTGATCAATGCGAAAGGATCATCCAGTATATAGAGGGAGAAAACTAGTGATGGGCTGAACACCCCCGGTTTGGTTCGCACCAGAACTCCCGAGCAGGGAAAATGTTCGGACCCGAGCCACGAACCCTATTAAAGTCTAGTCTCCGAGACTACGTCTTTTGATGACGAAACGCGCATAGGGAGGTGGACGTACTGACGTCATTGCGCTTCTCAGTGACAGGTGTTCGCTTTTTATACTATGCGTGCGTTTTTATCTACCTAATGTAAGTGCATTACTTTTCTTGATATTAAAATACTGTGGTTCAGTCTGAGTATCTGAAGTGCGATCCAGGCTTCCCTTTACTGGTGGTCTGAATTATCCTCTTTGCTGGAAAAGGCCCTGGCTGGCTATTAGCCGCAGGCTCCCCTATAGCTTGCCTCTGGTAAGCGCAATATATATGTGGTGGTGGTGCACTGTCGTCAGTGGGTGGTCGTGTCAGCATTCCCATATATGTCGAATTGGATTGATTTATTATCTACAATCACAAATACTCTGGAAATATTCACCTATTTTGGATTTTTTTCTTATTTAGATATTTCTTATCTACAGTCACAATTACAACACTTTTTGGGACTCTTATTTATTATCAATTGTTTTTTTTAGCGCTGCTTTTTTAGTTTATTCCTATTAAAGTCGAGTCTATGGGACTCAAACAGGAAAAAAAAGGGTATGGGGGCCTGGATACTTCCCTGGGGAACATGTAGCAATGCAAATTTCTTTTAAAGAAGCATTGATTTTAATGACGCTTAAAGTAAAACAATAAAAATGAAAAATTCCTTCAATTATAGTGCCTGGGGGGTCCCCTTAATCTGCCTGTAAAGTGGCGCATCTGTACCGTGTATAGAACCTACTGCAGCAAAACTGAAATATATATAAAAAAAATGACTGCCTCTCTATGCCTCTCTATTCGTTGAGAAAATGCAAGTAGTAGGGGTGCCTACTACAGTGATGTCCAGCTTCTATAAGGATCCCACGGGTATATAGACAGTACATACAAGCTGGACCATGTAAAAATATCCATATCTGGAATTCTTCTTTATCATGAACAGCATTGCAAAACGTGCATGGCACTGGTTTAGGTGTGAGCCCCCCCCCCCCCCATGCATACCAGGCCCTTTGGGTCTGGTATGAATTTTAAAGGGAACCCAATCCAAAATTAAAAAAAAATAATGGTGCGGGGGCCCCCCCAAAACCCATACCAGACCCTTATCCGAGCAGGCAGTCTAGCAGGCCAGGAAAGGGGGGGAGCGAGTGCCCCCCTCTTGAACCATACCAGGCCACATGCCCTCAACATGGGGGGTGCTTGTACAGGGGGAAACCGAAAAAAAGAATAAAAAAAAAATAACAAAAAAGATTTGCCGGCAACGAAGGCTAACCGCCAACTGCCTGCTCCTCCGTCTGACAGTTCTTAAATAGGTAATAAAGGACTTGTCAAAAACTGTCTGTGCATTTTTCTTTCTTTGTGACACCAAAGGGCTCGGTATGGATTGGCGGGGGACCCCCACACCGTTTAAGAAAAAAAAAATCTATTGCCGACAAATTCTGCCAATTTTTTTTTCATTCAGGTGTCAGCGGGGAAGCCTGCTGACTCATATGTTGTTAATGACGCAGCGGCTGGCTTCCCAGCCCCGCTCCCTAACAACCTATTAACTGCGTGCTCGGCAGGCGAACATCCCGCTAAACGCACTGATAATTTGGGTGTTCGGTGAACACTCAAAACGAATGATGTTCGGACCGAAACTATGCTTAACCCAAACCGCTCGCCCATCCCAACAGTGCTTAAAGGAACCAGAGTAAGTGCCATTATCAATGCTTAACCGCTTCAGCCCCGGAAGATTTTACCCCCTTCCTGACCAGAGCACTTTTTGCGATTCGGCACTGCGTCGCTTTAACTGACAATTACGACGTTACCTCAAAACAAAATTGACGTCCTTTTTTCCCCACAAATAGAGCTTTCTTTTGGTGGTATTTGATCACCTCTGTGTTTTTTATTTTTTGCGCTATAAACAAAAAAAGAGCGTCAATTTTGAAAAAAAAACACAATATTTTTTAATTTTTGCTATAATAAATATCCCCAAAAAATATATAAAAAAATTAGTTTTTCCTCAGTTTAGGCCGATATGTATTCTTCTACATATTTTTGGTAAAAAAATCGCAATAAGCGTATATTGATTGGTTTGCGCAAAAGTTACAGCGCAGGATAGATTTATGTCATTTTTATTATAATTTTTTTTTTATTAGTAATGTTGGCGATCTAGGATTTTTATTGTGACTGCAACATTACGGCGGACACATCGGACACTTTTGACACCATTTTGGGACCACTGTCATTTATACAGCGATCGGTGCTATAAAAATGCACTGATTACTGTGTAAATGACACTGGCAGGGAAGGGGTTAAACATTAGGGGGCGATCAAGGTGTTAAGTGTGTCCTAGGGAGTGATTCTAACTGTGGGGGGATGGGCTACCACTGACATGACAGCGATCACTGCTCCCGATGACAGGGAGCAGTAGATCCCTGACATGTCACTAGGCAGAACAGTTTACATAGGCATCTCCCGGTTTTGCCACTCTGTGACACGATCGCGGGACACTGGTGGATATTGAGTCCGTAGGACCCGTGGGCACATTTACGCTGTACGCGGCGCGTGCGCCCACTAGCCCCGCAAATTAATGGGGATGTACAAGTACGCCCATTTGCCCACCCCTGCCATTGTGCCGACGTATATCGGCGGTCAGCAAGTGGTTAAAGGAACCAGAGCCAGTGCCATTATCAGTGCTTAAAGGAACCAGAGCCAGTGCCATTATCAGTGCTTAAAGTGGTAGTAAAAATAGTGACCAAAGTAAAAAAAATGTGCCCCCTGCAGGTTTAAGCCATGATGTACTAGTGTGCACTGCATACTAGTACATAATGACAGACTTATTGACACCTGGAACCCTCTAGCGCTGCTCTGTCATGGCTCTCCGGCGCTTCCATATCCCCCCGGTGCTTAAAGGGACCAGAATCTGGTCCCTTTAAGCTCTGATAATGGCACTGAATCTAGTCCCTTTAAGCACTGATAATGGCACTGACACTAGTCCCTTTAAGGGGACCAGAGTCAATGCCATTATCAGTGCTTAAAGGGACCAGAGTAAGGGCCATTATCAGTGCTTAAAGGGACTAGAGTCAATGCCATTATCAGTGCCTAAAGGGACCAGAGTCAGGGCCATTATCAGTGCTTAAGGGGACCAGAGTTAGGGCCATTATCAGTGCTTAAAGGGACTAGATTCAGTGCCATTATCAGAGCTTAAAGGGACTAGAGTCAGTGCCATTATCAGTGCTTAAAGGGACTAGAGTCAGTGCCATTATCAGTGCTTAAAGGGACTAGATTCAGTGCCATTATCAGAGCTTAAAGGGAGCAGAATCAGTGCCATTATCAGAGCTTAAAGGGACCAAAGTCTTAGCAGAGGGTTTGGCCAAAGTCAGTGCCATTTTCAGTGCTTAAAGGGACTAGATTCAGTGCCATTATCAGTGCTTAAAGGGACTAGAGTCAGTGCCATTATCAGTGCTTAAAGTGACTAGATTCAGTGCCATTATCAGAGCTTAAAGGGACCAGAGTCAGTGCCATTATCAGTGCTTAAAGGGACCAGAGTCTGGGCCATTATCAGTGCTTAAATGGACCAGAGTCAGGGCCATTATCAGTGCTTAAACGGACCAGAGTCAGTGCCATTATAAGGGCCTAAAGGGACCAGAGTCAGTGCCATTATCAGTGCTTAAAGGGACCAGAGTTAAAGCGATTGTCAGTGCTTAAAGGGACCAGAGTAAGGGCCATTATAAGGGCCTAAAGGGACCAGAGTCAATGCCATAATCATTGCTTAAATGGACTAGAGTCAGGGCCATTATAAGAGCTTAAAGGGACCAGAGTCAGTGCCATTATCAGTGCTTAAAGGGACCAAAGTCAGGGCCATCATCAGTGCTTAAAGGGACTAGATTCAGTGCCATTATCAGAGCTTAAAGGGACCAGAGTCAGTGCCATTATCAGTGCTTAAAGGGACTAGAGTCAATGCCATTATCAGTGCCTAAAGGGACCAGAGTCAGGGCCATTATCAGTGCTTAAGGCGACCAGAGTTAGGGCCATTATCAGAGCTTAAAGGGACCAGAGTCAGTGCCATTATCAGTGCTTAAAGGGACTAGATTCAGTGCCATTATCAGAGCTTAAAGGGACTAGAGTCAGTGCCATTATCAGTGCTAAAAGGGACTAGAGTCAGTGCCATTATCAGTGCTTAAAGGGACTAGATTCAGTGCCATTATCAGAGCTTAAAGGGAGCAGAATCAGTGCCATTATCAGAGCTTAAAGGGACCAAAGTCTTAGCAGAGGGTTTGGCCAAAGTCAGTGCCATTCTCAGTGCTTAAAGGGACTAGATTCAGTGCCATTATCAGTGCTTAAAGGGACTAGAGTCAGTGCCATTATCAGTGCTTAAAGTGACTAGATTCAGTGCCATTATCAGAGCTTAAAGGGACCAGAGTCAGTGCCATTATCAGTGCTTAAAGGGACCAGAGTCTGGGCCATTATCAGTGCTTAAATGGACCAGAGTCAGTGCCATTATCAGTGCTTAAAGGGACCAGAGTCAGTGCCATTATCAGTGCTTAAACGGACCAGAGTCAGTGCCATTATCAGGGCCTAAAGGGACCAGAGTCAGTGCCATTATCAGTGCTTAAAGGGACCAGAGTTAAAGCGATTGTCAGTGCTTAAAGGGACCAGAGTAAGGGCCATTATAAGGGCCTAAAGGGACCAGAGTCAATGCCATAATCATTGCTTAAATGGACTAGAGTCAGGGCCATTATAAGAGCTTAAAGGGACCAAAGTCAGTGCCATTATCAGTGCTTAAAGGGACCAAAGTCAGGGCCATCATCAGTGCTTAAAGGGACTAGTGTCAGTGCCATTATCAGTGCTTAAAGGGACCAGAGTCAGTGCCATTATCAGTGCTAAAAGGGACCAGAATCAGTGCCATTATCAGAGCTTAAAGGGACCAAAGTCTTAGCAGACGGTTTGGCCAAAGTCAGTGCCATTCTCAGTGCTTAAAGGGACTAGATTCAGTGCCATTATCAGTGCTTAAAGGGACTAGAGTCAGTGCCATTATCAGTGCTTAAAGTGACTAGATTCAGTGCCATTATCAGAGCTTAAAGGGACCAGAGTCAGTGCCATTATCAGTGCTTAAAAGGACCAGAGTCTGGGCCATTATCAGTGCTTAAATGGACCAGAGTCAGGGCCATTATCAGTGCTTAAACGGACCAGAGTCAGTGCCATTATCAGGGCCTAAAGGGACCAGAGTCAGTGCCATTATCAGTGCTTAAAGGGACCAGAGTTAAAGCGATTGTCAGTGCTTAAAGGGACCAGAGTAAGGGCCATTATAAGGGCCTAAAGGGACCAGAGTCAATGCCATAATCATTGCTTAAATGGACTAGAGTCAGGGCCATCATCAGTGCTTAAAGGGACTAGTGTCAGTGCCATTATCAGTGCTTAAAGGGACTAGATTCAGTGCCATTATCAGAGCTTAAAGGGACCAGAGTCAGTGCCATTATCAGTGCTTAAAGGGACTAGAGTCAGGGCCATTATCAGTGCTTAAAGGGACTAGATTCAGTGCCATTATCAGAGCTTAAAGGGACTAGAGTCAGTGCCATTATCAGTGCCTAAAGGGACCAGAGTCAGGGCCATTATCAGTGCTTAAGGGGACCAGAGTTAGGGCCATTATCAGAGCTTAAAGGGACCAGAGTCAGTGCCATTATCAGTGCTTAAAGGGACTAGATTCAGTGCCATTATCAGAGCTTAAAGGGACTAGAGTCAGTGCCATTATCAGTGCTTAAAGGGACTAGAGTCAGTGCCATTATCAGTACTTAAAGGGACTAGATTCAGTGCCATTATCAGAGCTTAAAGGGAGCAGAATCAGTGCCATTATCAGAGCTTAAAGGGACCAAAGTCTTAGCAGAGGGTTTGGCCAAAGTCAGTGCCATTCTCAGTGCTTAAAGGGACTAGATTCAGTGCCATTATCAGTGCTTAAAGGGACTAGAGTCAGTGCCATTATCAGTGCTTAAAGTGACTAGATTCAGTGCCATTATCAGAGCTTAAAGGGACCAGAGTCAGTGCCATTATCAGTGCTTAAAGGGACCAGAGTCTGGGCCATTATCAGTGCTTAAATGGACCAGAGTCAGTGCCATTATCAGTGCTTAAAGGGACCAGAGTCAGTGCCATTATCAGTGCTTAAACGGACCAGAGTCAGTGCCATTATCAGGGCCTAAAGGGACCAGAGTCAGTGCCATTATCAGTGCTTAAAGGGACCAGAGTTAAAGCGGTTGTCAGTGCTTAAAGGGACCAGAGTAAGGGCCATTATAAGGGCCTAAAGGGACCAGAGTCAATGCCATAATCATTGCTTAAATGGACTAGAGTAAGGGCCATTATAAGAGCTTAAAGGGACCAGAGTCAGTGCCATTATCAGTGCTTAAAGGGACCAAAGTCAGGGCCATCATCAGTGCTTAAAGGGACTAGTGTCAGTGCCATTATCAGTGCTTAAAGGGACCAGAGTCAGTGCCATTATCAGTGCTAAAAGGGACCAGAGTCAGTGCCATTATCAGAGCTTAAAGGGACTAGAGTCAGTGCCATTATCAGTGCCTAAAGGGACCAGAGTCAGGGCCATTATCAGTGCTTAAGGGGACCAGAGTTAGGGCCATTATCAGAGCTTAAAGGGACCAGAGTCAGTGCCATTATCAGTGCTTAAAGGGACTAGAGTCAGTGCCATTATCAGTGCTAAAAGGGACCAGAGTCAGTGCCATTATCAGTGCCTAAAGGGACCAGAGTCAGGGCCATTATCAGTGCTTAAGGGGATCAGAGTTAGGGCCATTATCAGAGCTTAAGGGGACTAGATTCAGTGCCATTATCAGAGCTTAAAGGGACTAGAGTCAGTGCCATTATCAGTGCTTAAAGGGACTAGAGTCAGTGCCATTATCAGTACTTAAAGGGACTAGATTCAGTGCCATTATCAGAGCTTAAAGGGACCAAAGTCTTAGCAGAGGGTTTGGCCAAAGTCAGTGCCATTCTCAGTGCTTAAAGGGACTAGATTCAGTGCCATTATCAGTGCTTAAAGGGACTAGAGTCAGTGCCATTATCAGTGCTTAAAGTGACTAGATTCAGTGCCATTATCAGTGCTTAAATGGACCAGAGTCAGTGCCATTATCAGTGCTTAAAGGGACCAGAGTCAGTACCATTATCAGTGCTTAAAGGGACCAGAGTCAGTGCCATTATCAGTGCTTAAAGGGACCAGAGTCTGGGCCATTATCAGTGCTTAAATGGACCAGAGTCAGTGCCATTATCAGTGCTTAAAGGGACCAGAGTCAGTGCCATTATCAGAGCTTGAAGGGACAAGAGTCAGGGCCATTATCAGTGCTTAAATGGACCAGAGTCAGGGCCATTATAAGAGCTTAAAGGGACCAGAGTCAGTGCCATTATCAGTGCTTAAAGGGACCAAAGTCAGGACCATCATCAGTGCTTAAAGGGACTAGTGTCAGTGCCATTATCAGTGCTTAAAGGGACTAGATTCAGTGCCATTATCAGAGCTTAAAGGGACCAGAGTCAGTGCCATTATCAGTGCTTAAAGGGACCAGAGTCAGTGCCATTATCAGTGCTTAAAGGGACCAGAGTCAGTGCCATTATCAGTGCTTAAAGGGACCAGAGTTAAAGCGGTTGTCAGTGCTTAAAGGGACCAGAGTAAGGGCCATTATAAGGGCCTAAAGGGACCAGAGTCAATGCCATAATCATTGCTTAAATGGACTAGAGTCAGTGCCATTATCAGAGCTTGAAGGGACAAGAGTCAGGGCCATTATAAGAGCTTAAAGGGACTAGAGTCAGTGCCATTATCAGTGCTTAAAGGGACCAAAGTCAGGACCATCATCAGTGCTTAAAGGGACTAGTGTCAGTGCCATTATCAGTGCTTAAAGGGACTAGATTCAGTGCCATTATCAGAGCTTAAAGGGACCAGAGTCAGTGCCATTATCAGAGCTTAAAGGGACCAAAGTCAGGACCATCATCAGTGCTTAAAGGGACTAGTGTCAGTGCCATTATCAGTGCTTAAAGGGACTAGATTCAGTGCCATTATCAGTGCTTAAAGGGACCAGAGTCAGTGCCATTATCAGTGCTTAAAGGGACCAGAGTCAGTGCCATTATCAGTGCTTAAAGGGACCAGAGTCAGTGCCATTATCAGTGCTTAAAGGGACCAGAGTCAGTGCCATTATCAGTGCTTAAAGGGACCAGAGTCAGTGCCATTATCAGTGCTTAAAGGGACCAGAGTCAGTGCCATTATCAGTGCTTAAAGGGACCAGAGTCAGTGCCATTATCAGGGCCTAAAGGGACCAGAGTCAGTGCCATTATCAGTGCTTAAAGGGACCAGAGTTAAAGCGATTGTCAGTGCTTAAAGGGACCAGAGTAAGGGCCATTATAAGGGCCTAAAGGGACCAGAGTCAATGCCATAATCATTGCTTAAATGGACTAGAGTAAGGGCCATTATAAGAGCTTAAAGGGACCAGAGTCAGTGCCATTATCAGTGCTTAAAGGGACCAAAGTCAGGGCCATCATCAGTGCTTAAAGGGACTAGTGTCAGTGCCATTATCAGTGCTTAAAGGGACCAGAGTCAGTGCCATTATCAGTGCTAAAAGGGACCAGAGTCAGTGCCATTATCAGAGCTTAAAGGGACTAGAGTCAGTGCCATTATCAGTGCCTAAAGGGACCAGAGTCAGGGCCATTATCAGTGCTTAAGGGGACCAGAGTTAGGGCCATTATCAGAGCTTAAAGGGACCAGAGTCAGTGCCATTATCAGTGCTTAAAGGGACTAGAGTCAGTGCCATTATCAGTGCTAAAAGGGACCAGAGTCAGTGCCATTATCAGAGCTTAAAGGGACTAGAGTCAGTTCCATTATCAGTGCCTAAAGGGACCAGAGTCAGGGCCATTATCAGTGCTTAAGGGGACCAGAGTTAGGGCCATTATCAGAGCTTAAAGGGACTAGATTCAGTGCCATTATCAGAGCTTAAAGGGACTAGAGTCAGTGCCATTATCAGTACTTAAAGGGACTAGATTCAGTGCCATTATCAGAGCTTAAAGGGAGCAGAATCAGTGCCATTATCAGAGCTTAAAGGGACCAAAGTCTTAGCAGAGGGTTTGGCCAAAGTCAGTGCCATTCTCAGTGCTTAAAGGGACTAGATTCAGTGCCATTATCAGTGATTAAAGGGACTAGAGTCAGTGCCATTATCAGTGCTTAAAGTGACTAGATTCAGTGCCATTATCAGAGCTTAAAGGGACCAGAGTCAGTGCCATTATCAGTGCTTAAAGGGACCAGAGTCTGGGCCATTATCAGTGCTTAAATGTACCAGAGTCAGTGCCATTATCAGTGCTTAAAGGGACCAGAGTCAGTGCCATTATCAGTGCTTAAAGGGACCAGAGTTAAAGCGGTTGTCAGTGCTTAAAGGGACCAGAGTAAGGGCCATTATAAGGGCCTAAAGGGACCAGAGTCAATGCCATAATCATTGCTTAAATGGACTAGAGTCAGTGCCATTATCAGTGCTTAAATGGACCAGAGTCAGGGCCATTATAAGAGCTTAAAGGGACCAGAGTCAGTGCCATTATCAGTGCTTAAAGGGACCAAAGTCAGGACCATCATCAGTGCTTAAAGGGACTAGTGTCAGTGCCATTATCAGTGCTTAAAGGGACCAGAGTCAGTGCCATTATCAGTGCTTAAAGGGACCAGAGTCAGTGCCATTATCAGTGCTTAAAGGGACCAAAGTCTTAGCAGACGGTTTGGCCAAACCATGCAGGTCAGGTGCACTGCGATCTCGCAGTGCATTATGGGGCATTCAGCAGCGCTCAAATTTCCCGTGAACGCCCCATAATGTTCGGTGTTCTGCGAACGGGCGCCCTGGGCGGGACAATTTTCTGGAGGGAGGGGGGCGCAGGTGAAGTGCCATCAGTGTGCTTCACAGTACACCCTAGCCAGCGCCGTTAATAGCTGTACTGTAGTCACCTGTTACTGTAACGATGTGCCGAGTGCGCTCCTGCACCCGGCACAAGCCTAGACAGACCGCACCAGCCCTTCCCTGTCAGCGCTTCTCTCCCCTTATGAAGGCGATTCGTAGTCCTTTCCCGGCAGCGTGACGTCACTCACAGCCGGAGGCAGGACGGGAGGAGCATAGAGAGCTGCTGCTGAAGCTACGCCTGCTGCTGGAGGAACTTACAAAGTAAGAAAGCACATAATGATTGCCAAATGCCATGTTTTCTGCACATTAATAAATTAACTGTATGGATTCGATTGGGGAGGGTTAGATACCAATGCTATTTTTAATATTTTTAATACAGCATGGGGGAATTAATGTACTGCCACTGGTCAGCCACTAATGCATCAGTGACCAGTGGCAGTACATTACCCCCCCCCCCCCATGCTGCATATTACAGAAATTAAGAATAGCATTGGTAATTAATGTCCCCTCACGCTCCTCCCCTCCCCAATGCAGAATGGGGGCTGCCACTGGTCACTGATGCATTAGTGGCTGACCAATGGCAGTTAATTAACCATGACACTGGTGCCACTAATGCAGCACACACAGGAAACATAGTTGATTCCCACTATAAGTGCTATATGCTGATCGCCGCCATTACTAGTATTAAAAAAAAAAACATCCAGAACATATCCCATTGTTTTTAGGCATTTTAGCTTTCACACAAACCAATTAATATACACTTATTTGTTACCAACGATAGCAGAATACATTTTGGCCTAAATTTATGAAGATTTTTTTTTTTTTTTGGACGTTTTGAAGGGGAAAGTAAAAAAATTATTTAAAAAAAAAATTATTTCATTCACATAATAAAAGCTAACAAAACCCAGTGGTGTGCAAATACCACCAAAAGAAAGCGTTATTTGTGTGAAAAAAAGATATACATTTTGTTTGGGTATAATGTTATATGACCGCACAACTGGCAGTTAAAGTAACGCAGTTCTACATAGCAAAAAATGGACTGGTCATTAAGGGGGGCTCTTTGCACCCTGGGGGGGGGTCGCAGTTTGCCATCTTTGCCCTGGGCACCGTATGACCTTGTCCCGGCACTGGTTCCACCCATATAAAAGTCAGCAGCTACAAATACTGCAGCTGCTGACTTTTATTAATCATACACTTACCTGTCCCAGGGTCCAGCAATGCGGGCGCACAAAGCCCCACTCCTCTCCCCCTCCTCTCTGTGGCCCCGGCATTGTAACTGTGGGCACCCGGCTGTGGCTTCACACTGCGCACTGTGACTGGCCGGGCAATCATCTGGGACCTGTGTGTCGTGTCCCAGATGATTACCGAGAGGGAGAGGTGATCTTACTTCTGGTGCTGCAGTGCCCTGGGAGGAAGTTTGAGCTGGATCCCTCTAAAAAGAGGGTATCCGCTACCCCCCAAAAAAATGACATGCCAAATGTGGTAAGTCAGGGGGTCACCTTCACTTAAAGCGGAAGTTCCTTTTTTGGGTGGAACTCCACTTTAACCACATACCCACTGGGCACTTAAACCCCCTTCCTAACCAGACCAATTTTCAGCTTTCGGTGCTTTCACACTTTGAATGACAATTACTCCGTCATGCAACACTGTACCCAAATGAATTTTGTGTCCTTTTTTTCACACAAATAGAGCTTTCTTTTGGTGGTATTTAATCACCGCTGGGTTTTTTATTTTTTGCGCTATAAATCAAAAAATACAGAAAATTCGGTAAAAAAATAAATAAAATTCTTTGTTTCTTTTAAAAATTATTGCAGAGTATTGGCGAGTATTGGCAGAGTATTGGCGGGTATTGGCAGAGTATTGGCGGGTATTGGCAGAGTATTGGCGGATATTGGCAGAGTATTGGCGGATATTAGCAGAGTATTGGCAGAGTATTGGCAGAGTATTGGCGAGTATTGGCAGAGTATTGGCAGAGTATTGGCAGAGTATTACAGTGTTGCACAGTGGTGGCAGAGCATTGCACAGTGGTGGCAGAGCATTGCACAGTGGTTGCAGAGCATTGCACAGTGGTTGCAGAGCGTTGCACAGTGGTGGCAGAGCATTGCAGTGGTGGCAGAGCATTGCAGTGGTGGCAGAGCATTGCACAGTGGTGGCAGAGCATTGCACAGTGATTGCAGAGCATTGCACAGTGATTGCAGAGCATTGCACAGTGATTGCAGAGCATTGCACAGTGATTGCAGAGCATTGCACAGTGGTGGCAGCGCATTGCACAGCGGTGGCAGTGTATTGGCCAGCGCTGTGGGCACTACACATCCAGCCCACAGCGCTGGTCCCGTCTC
The DNA here is from genome assembly GCA_028564925.1 of Lithobates sylvaticus. Lineage (NCBI taxonomy): Eukaryota > Metazoa > Chordata > Amphibia > Anura > Ranidae > Lithobates > Lithobates sylvaticus. Next base: position 546,868,937 of record CM053028.1, on the reverse strand, counting down.
TCCCCCTCTCCGCTTCTCCCTTCTCTGTACCGATCGGTACAGAGAGGGGAGGGAGGAACCGGCGTCATGACGTGACGCCGGTTTGTGTACATGTGATCGCTCCGTCATTTGACAGAGCGATCACGTGGTAAACGGCCGCTATCAGCGGCTGTTTACCGTGATCCGTGATGCGCCGGGTCCTCGGGACCCGGCGGTCACGGATGTTCCCGAGTGCGCGCCCCAGGGGGCTCGCGGGAGCAAGTTTCTGGGAGGACGTCCGTAGGACGTCCACCCAGGATAAGCCGACCGCGCTGTAGCCGTCTTTCGACTATAGCGCGGTCGGCATGTGGTTAAGGATTTAGAGAAGATCTGTAAAGAAGAGTGGACCAAAATCCCTCCTGAGATGTGAACAAACCTGCAAGAAACGTCTGAGCTCTGTGTATGCCGACAAGGGTTTCTTCACCAACTACTAAGTCATGTTTTTCTTGGGGATGAAATACTTTTTTTACTCACTGAACTGCAACTCAGTTTATAATATTTGTATCTTGTGTTTTTTTCTGGATTTTTGGTTGATATTCTGTCTCTATCATTTGAAATACATCTATGATAAAAATGATAAACCCTTACAAAATCTGTAGGGGATCAAATAATTATTTCCCCCATTGTATGTGTGTGTATGTGAGCTAGGGACCATAGACTGTAACAACCTCGAGGACAGGGAGTGATGTGAATGTACCCTATGTAGAGTTCTGTGTAAATTGTCAGCTCTGTATTAATACCAGGGGCGGTGCGTCCATAAAGGGCGCAGGAGCGCCGCCCCCCCTCTCCTGTCACTCTCTATATACCATAGATAGATTCATGCATTGCATGAATCTATCTATGGTCGCTGCTGACACCCCCTATTCAGGTGTCCGGCCCCTTTTCGGTCACCGGGCGCCTGAATTACAGCGGTGGTGGTGTTTTTTGGAAACACCTGATTAGCGCCGTAGGCGCTAATAGGCGTCCAAAAAGGTGACAAGCGGGCGCAACGCTGTGCGTTCCTTGTCACTCAGCAGCAGTGTTAACAAACCGAAGGAATTCGGTTTGCTAACATTGTACGGCCCCTTAGCCAATCAGGAGCACAGGTCTGTGTTACCTGTGCCCTGATTGGCTGAAACGACAGGCGCTGTGATTGGGCGCCTATCAGGCGTCCAATCATAGCAGAGGATGAGAGGAGGAGCGGGCAGGAGAGGGAATGGAGGACACGATGCCGCCGTCACCCGAGACAAGGTAAGTGCAGGGCGGGGGGGGGGGGGCACAGTGGCAGCTTCTTTGCAGGGACTGTTTTAGATAGGCAATGTGGCTGTGTTTTAGATGGGCAATGTGGCTGTGTTTTAGATGGGCAATGTGGCTGTGTTTTAGATGGGCAATGTGGCTGTGTTTTAGATGGGCAATGTGGCTGTGTTTTAGATGGGCAATGTGGCTGTGTTTTAGATGGGCAATGTGGCTGTGTTTTAGATGGGCGATGTGGCTGTGTTTTAAAGGGGCAATGTGGCTGTGTTTTAGATGGGCAAGGTGGCTGTGTTTTAAAGGGACAAGGTGGCTGCGTTTTGATGGGCACAGTGGCTGCGTTTTGATGGGCACAGTGGCTGCGTTTTGATGGGCACAGTGGCTGCGTTTTAATGGGCACAGTGGCTGCGTTTTAATGGGCACAGTGGCTGCATTTGATGGGCTTTTTTTTTCAGAATTTTTCAGTTTATTTGCACCCCCCCAAAAATTTTGAGCACCAGCCGCCACTAATTAATACCTATAGTAACTAAGAAAAGAGGGGAGGAGAAGAGAGGTAAGTAAAAAGAAATTGGAGCTTTACCAGCAGGAGGAGGTTGTATGGCTGTCACATCTTGGAGTAGGACCATCCCCAGGAGAATGGTGAAAGCGATCGCTGTGGCCTTCATGTTGCTGTTTGGAGGAATATGATGGCTCCTGAGTCTACAGCTGGATTTTATATCCTGATTTCTGGAGGGGATTGGGCATCGAGGATCTGACATGGGTTATTTATTTCTTAGGCATTGTTCAAGTTTAACAATAGGCTTTCTAAGTCTGAGATCACCTGAACAATGGTCCGATATATTAATGGTTTTTATTCTTTACCAAATACCTCCCTTCCTCCAAGCCAAGAACAAAATGTAAAAATGTAAAATAAATTTATTATGATATTGGGGATGTTTAGCTCTCGTTGTAGATGTGTTTTGTACAGTGAGTCCATGGCAGACAGCCTGGTAGCCCACTTTTATTAAAAAGGAAACAAAAAAAGTCTTCATGACACAGGGTTTCCAACGCAGGAGGTTTCAGCTTCACACAAAATGAAAAAATGCAGAGCCACCTGGCTCGGAAGCTCACTCAGCCTTCATTGTAGTACTTTGCTGACCATGTCCACTTTTAGCTCCTAGGTAGAGGTTCTCCAAGTATCCCAGTAGATTTCACTCCTCCGAGACTCACAGATTCCTCTTGCCCCTCTGGACTTTCTCCCAGTTGCCTCAACTCTAGTCTGTGACCTAGGAAATGTGTGTGTGCCGCTCAGCCTCGGTGGTAAAGGGGTATGTAATTAATGCTTCCGCAGCTGCTGTTATAGTGCAGACAGGGGGTGGAACCCGTCCAGAAAGCCAGGAGCGAGAACAAAGTGGTAGTGTAGGGCTGGCATGACAGGGGATGTGGCGACGTTAAGTGAACATTTGTGTATATAGGAGCAGATGGACTCCCATTCAGGGATGGGGAAGTTTGTGTTTAGATCGCATTCCCATGCTAGACAAGAGAAGCTAGAGAAGGCTGAGTGATCTTTAAATAGAGAAGAGTATAATTCATACTTAATTCATGATTCAAGAGTAGATAGAGTTTTTTTCCAGTGATGTACAGTATCCGGCCTAGTCAGGAAGTGTTTAATTTGCATATATGTCCAAGATCAGTGGCGGCCTGTCCATAGGGGGCGCACTGGCCATTTCCAAACACAAAGGCAGCTACCCAACACTCCAATCAGCCGAACAAGAAACCCATACAAATAATTCTTCCCCCCAAGTACGAGACGAGGCTCTGTACGGAGGGCAAACAGGAATCAGACTCTTTATTGAAACGAATGCAGGCTCTTTTTATACACTTGAATACTGCAGGCGCCACATGAACAATGATCCGGATCCACCCACAACATCACACAATGGTTACATAACGAGCCCCCAATACACATTATTCTGAGTGTCAATACCTCCCTAGCTGAGTTCATTAACACACTTAATAATAGGTGAAGGGAAAACTGCCTCAGACAAGATTAACACAATTTATTTATCCAGACAAAAGCAACATCATTAAAGAGGGATTGCACCTAAAAAAAAAAATATTAAAAGCCAGCAGCTACAAATACTGCAGCTACTGACTTTTAATAAATGGACACTTACCTGTCCCAGGGTCCAGCGATGACAGCATCCGAACCCAAGAAATCGATTGGTTCTCGGCTGCTGCCGCCGCCATTCTCATTGAGGGAATCAGGAAGTGAAGCGTTGCGGCTTCACTTCCCGGTTCCCTACTGCGCAAGCGCGAGTCGCGCAGCACAATGAGAATGCTCCGCGCAATGAGAATGCTCCGCGCTGTCTCTGGGACCCGTGTGTGTCCCAGCAGACAGCGCGGCGGGACAGGAAGAGGCATAGACTCCCGTGGGAGTCTATGCCCGGAAGTGGGTGCAAATACCTGTCTTAGACAGGTATCTGCACCCCCCTCCCCCCTGAAAGGTTCCACTTTAGGGTGGAACTCCGCTTTAAGCAATAGACAGTCAGTCTCTTACATTGAACTTCCTGGAATGCCATATTAAGAGTTATACTTCGTGGCCATAGACCTCACAGTGTACAGGGGATAAAATCTTCATATTTCTTGAGAGATATTGTTAATAAATATTACTCTCCCATTTGAAGTAATCCAATCATATTGAAAGAATGAATGAATTCTCAGGGTTCATTCTTTTCTTGGTCACCCTGCGCTCAAAAGTGACTCCCATCACAATGTCACTTCCTGTTTTCTCTCTCCCATTGCGCCCAAGAGAGAGAAAACCGGAAGTATGAGGAGCGGACTCCTCCATCGCCACTGCCAGTGGAGGTAGACACCGCAGGAGAGGACAACACAGCAAGGTAAGTGACGCTGTGCTCCTGCAGAGAAGGGGGGGTTTGATGTAACACAGGCTGCATTTGATGGGACACAGGCTGCATTTGATGGGACACAGGCTGCATTTGATGGGACACAGGATGCATGTAAGGAGGGACTCTGCTGGGGGTACCTGATGTAAGGACAGACTCCACTGGGGACACCTGATAGCATCTGGTGGCAGGCGACGTGGCTAGTGACGCGCTCAGGGCTCCCACTGATTCTGCATTATGGTGAGTTGAATGATTTCCTTTTATATTACAATGTAATAATAGAAATATGCGCTTCAATCATCCTGACACCATAACAACCATGGCTCAGGGATGATTGAAGTGCTAACACCAGGTGTTTGGTGTATCTTTATCTGCTGATTTGTTAAACTCTGGAATACACATTTCTATTGTGGTGTAGGATCTGGACCTGCTGTCCCTCCATCCCTCTCTCCCTTTCCCTCCATCCCTCGTTCATCTCAGAGGCTAATCACACAACCTTAGAGCCACGCCCACTATTTCACTGAAACCACACCCATTTTCACCAAGTGGGAGGGGTCAAAAAGGAAGGGCAGGGTCTGGCCCCCCCCATCCTAAAACGACACCAGCCGCCACTGTCAAAGGTGGTATATTGTAAGGAGCTAGCTTGGTGTTAGCTTCTTGAGCTTCATTAGCTTGAGCTTCTAATGGCAAGAGAGAGCTTCTGTGAAAAAGGTGAGTTGCCAAAGCATCTCTGTGGGGCCAGAGCTTGCATAGCAATTTGTCTTTTGTTTGTATGTCTGGTTTTTGATAGTGATACCTTTGATATCTGGGTTTGCATGTATTTTATTTAAGATTGGTTCGAGGGTAAGGACAATGAGTGTTTAGGATAAGGGGCATCCCTGTCTAGCTCCATTATGAAGATGAAAGGCGTTTGACAGGTGGCCATTAGGGATGGGCCGAACACCCCCCTGTTCGGTTCGCACCAGAACATGCAAAAAATTAGTTCGAACGCGCAAACATCGTTAAAGTCAATGGGACACGAACATGAAAAATCAAAAGTGCTAATTTTATAGGCTTATATGCATGGTATTGTCTTAAAAAGTGTTTGGGGACCTGGGTCCTGCCCCAGGGGACATGTATCAATGCAAAAAAAAGTTTTAAAACCAGACGTTTTTTTGGGAGCAGTGATTTTAATAATGGTTAAAGTTAAACAATAAAAGTGTAATATTCCTTTAAATTTCGTACCTGAGGGGTGTCTATAGTATGCCTGTAAAGTGGCGCATGTTTCCTGTGTTTAGAACAGTCCGAGTGCAAAATGACATTTCTAAACGAAAAAAAAGTAATTTAAAAGTACTAGCGCTAGCGGCTATACTGAATTGTCGCTCCGGCAATACACATAAAAGTTCATTGATAAAAATGGCATGGGATTTCCCCATGGGGGAACCCCAAACTAAAATTAAAAAAAAAATGTGTGGGGGTCCCCCCAAATTCCATACCAGGCCCTTCAGGTCTGGTATGGATATTAAGGGGAACCCCGCACCAAAATAAAAAGAAAAAAGGCGTAGGGGTTCCCCTTAAAGTCCATACTAGACCCTGCAGATCTGGTATGGATTTTAAGGGAAACCCTGCACCAAAATGTAAAAAAAGAATGGCGCGGTCACCCCAAAAATCCATACCAGACCATTATCCGAGCACGCAACCTGGCAAGCCGCAGGAAAAGAAGGGGGGATGAGAGAGCGCCCCCCTCCTGAACCGTACCAGTCCACATGCCCTCAACATTGGGAGGGGGCTTTGGGGTAGCCCCCAAAGCACCTTGTCCCCATGTTGATGGGGAGAAGGGTCTCATCCCCACAACCCTTGCCCGGTGGTTTTGGGGGTCTGCGGGCGGGGGGCTTATCGGAATCTGGAAGCCCCCTTTAACAAGGGGACCCCATATCCCGCCCCCCCTGTGTGAATTGGTAATGGGGTACAAATGTACCCCTACCATTTCACAAAAAAAGTGTCAAAAATATTTAAAAAAAACAATAGACGGTTTTTGACAATTCCTTTATTAATGTCTTCTTCTTTCCCTGCTTCTTCTTCCATCTTCTTTCTCCTGGTCTTCCTTCGGTGTTCTTCTTCTTCCTCCATCTTGTTCTTCCCCCGCATCTTCCTCTATCTTCCTCCGGTCTTCTCGTCCAGCATCTTCCTCCGGCTTCTTCTTCTCCACTTCGTCCTCCGCATGATCCGCCTCAAAGGGAGTCTTCCATTTTGTGACACTTCTGTTCAGGTTACAGTTCTTATATAACGGAGGGTGGGGCCACCCGGTGACCGTCCCCCTCTGACGCACAGGGACTTCCCTATGGTTTTCCCTGTGTTGTCAGAGGTGGGCGGGGTCACCCATTTACGTAAATGGGTGACCCCGCCCCCCTCTGACACCTCCCATAAATTTTTAAAGGGTGTTCTGCGGCTTTCGAATTTGCTGCGAACACCCCAAATTGTTTGCTATTCGGCAAACAGCCAATGTTTGAGTCTAACTCATGTTTGACCCAAACATAAAGCCCATCCCTAGTGGCCATTAGCACGTACTCTCACTATAGGAGCTGAGTATAGGGCTCTTTGGCTGGACTTACACCTATGCTTTTTTAGTGCTTTTTGCATTTTGCAGATTTGCACTACAGTCCATTTAACATGGTTTCCTATGGAACACTTTCTGTTGTGCAAATCTGCAAAATGCAAAAAGCACAAAAAATGCATAGGTGTGAATCCAGCCTTATGTATGATCGCATTAGATCTGGTAGGCCAATGAATTCAAGAACTGCATCCATGTATTCCCAGGCCACCCTGTCAAACGCCTTCTCTGCATCTAAAGAAAGGAAAAAGCCTTGTTTTGCATTGTACTGTATTTAAGCCAGTGGTGGAGGTTTAGGGCCTTAATTGTGTTATCTCTACCTTCTCTGCCGGGTATAGATCCTACTTGACCAAGGAAGATTAAGGAGGGAAGAAGTGATATCAAGCAGTTAGCAAGGATTTTAGCATATATTTTAACATCAACGTTAATGAGCGATATTGGATGATAGTTTGTGACAAGGGAGGTGTCTTTTCCATCTTTCGGGATGACCGCTATGTGTGCTTCTAGTAGTTCTGGGGAGGGCTTGGTTTCGGATTGGAATGAGTGAAAGGCTAATAGAAAGCGATTTTTTTAAGATTTCTTTGAAGGTTTTATAGTATTGTAATTGTAACGGTGGTTTTATAGTATTGTAATTGTAACGGTAAACCGTCTTTGTCTACTTTCATATCTTTGAGAGCCCTTTCAAATTCCTCCTCAGAGAGGGGGTCGTCAAGTTTACGCGAGGCGTCCGTGAAGATTGGTGAGGGGCCATATTTTGTAAGAAACTCTTGTAAGATGTGAGCCCTTGTTTCAGTACCGTAGGGACATTTGGGGTTGGAGGGGGTATTTTATAGCTCTTGGTAGTATTTTTCAAATTGCTTTGCTATCTTTTCATTGGAGGAATGTAGATTCCCCTGTTTGTCCTTTATGTAGTGAATTGTAGCGTTACTCTTTATGTTTTGTATTGCCCTGGCGAGGAGCCTACTACTTTGGTTTCCTTGTTCATAGTAAATTCTGTGTCGTAGGATATACTGTCTTTTGGTTTTCATGTTAAGTTCCTCGAGAAGGAGGTCTTGTTTGGACTAGCTCTTAGTGGGTTGTAGAGGCTATGTTCCTATGCGATTTATAAGGGATGAGATTTTATCCTGATTTTCCTTTTTTGATCTAGAGGCCATGTTTAGAAATTCTCCAAGAATGACACACTTGTGTGCTTCCCACTGAGTGAGATGGGAAGTCTCTGTGTTATCATTGAGTCAGAAGTATTCTTCAATGTATGTATTGATTCTATGTATGTCTACTGGGTTTTTGCAGAGAGAGGTGTTGAGTCTCCAGATTATTGTCCAGCTGGATGGTGACAATATGGAGACAATTTTTATGACAATACCATGCATATAAGCTTTTAAAATTAGCACTTTTGATTTCTCCCATAGACTTTTAAAGGGTGTTCCGCGGCTTTCTAATTTGTCGCAAACACCCCAAATTGTTCGCTAATCGGCAAACACCCGAACACCCGTACACACATACAATCGACTCGAACATCGGGCTCATCCCTATTCAGCAATATCCTATAGAGCAATAAAACAAAAATTACCGCTCCAAGGTCTCAAAGCTACACGCCACTTGGAGAACACTATATCCCCAAGATAAAGATTTCACATACATCAGAAATATTCACGTATTGACTATTTCTTAATTTCCCAATCTGACATACCTTTCTTACAAAAGGCCACAAAAGAACCCATGACATTCTCAGATCACTACCCCCCCTCTGATGCCACGGGGAAGCCATTGGGAAGTCCATGTGCGTCAGAGGGGGGCGGGGTCACCCGGGTACCTCTCCGCGTGGCCCTGCCCTCACTTATAAAAGAAATGTCATCCGCGCTGAAGCGTCATAAGGCGGGTACCTCTCATAGAGGCGGATCTTTTTTATTTTATTTTTCAGTCCGCTGGCGGAGCCATAGAAGAAGATGAATGAACATCGTGGGACATTTTTTATTTTTTTACTTTTTTTTTTTAAGGACTTTTTAAAAGGTGTGTCTTGTTTTATTTTTTTTCATTTTGACACTTTTTTTGTGAAATGCTACGGGTACAATGTACACGTTACCATTTCAAACAAGGGGGGTTGGGCAGAATCTGGGGTTCCCCTTGTTAAAGGGGGCTTCCAGATTTCGATAAGCCCGCAGACCCCCACAACCACCGGGCAAGGTTTTTGTGGATTTTGAGGGGGACCCCTACGCCATTTTTTTTAATTGGCGCAGGGTTCCCCTTAATGTCCATACCAGACCTGAAGGGCCTGGTATGGAATTTGGAGGGACCCCCACGCAATTTTAAAAAAAAAATTTGGTTCGATTCCCCTTAATATTCATACCAGACCCAAAGGGCCTGTTAATGGACTGGGGGGGGGGGGTCTCCCATGCCGTTTTTTTCAATGACTTTTATCTGTATTGCCGGGACCCGAAAATCCATTATAGCCATGAGTAGTTTTAAATTACTTTTTTTCCTTTAGAAATGTCATTTTGTGCAGGGACTGTTCTAAACATGGGAAAAATGTGCCACTTTAAAGGCATACTATATACACCCCCCCAGGTACGAAATTTAAAGGAATATTTCACTTTTATTGCTTCACTTTAAGCATTATTAAAATCACTGCTCCCGAAAAAACGTCAGTTTTTAAAACTTTTTTTTGCATTGATTCATGTCCCCTGGGGCAGGACCCAGGTCCCCAAACACTTTTTATGACAATAACTTGCATATTAACCCTTAAAATTAGCACTTTTGAGTTTTCATGTTCGTGTCCCATAGACGTTAACAGTGTTCGCGCATTCAAACAAATTTTTTTTGCGTGTTCTGCTGCGAACCGCACCGGGGGTGTTCGGCTCATCCCTTTTGCTGAGGTGCCTGAAGATGTGTCCAGAAGTGGGTCAAGAGGGATGTTAAAGTCTCCACCGAGAATTAGAATCCCTGATGAAAAAGCAGTTAACAGGTCTCCTATTTGGCGGAAAAATTAGACCTGTTTGGTGTTGGGGGCGTAGACATTGGCGATTGTGATAGGCAGTGAACTCATCTTTCCCTTAAGAAAAATATATCTACCTGCTTGATCATACATTAAATCGGTCAGTTGAAAGGATGATTGTTTAGAAATAAGAATGGAAATGCCCTTTGTTTTAGATTCTTTGTTTGCTGCATGGTATGCTAGTGGAAATTCCTTGTGTGCTATTTTTGGAATTTTCTCTGACTTGAAATGTGTTTCTTGAATGCAGTCAATATTAGCTTTAAGTTTGTGGAATTCTCAAAGAAATTGAGATAGTTTTTCAGGTATGTTTAAACCTTTGGCATTAACAGATATCATTTTCAACGGAAGAGGAATAGAATGAGAGTATTGTGAAGTTGGTAATTTGGTGTGTCTATGGTGCTTAAGCAAGTACCGTATTTATCGGCGTATAACACGCACCGGCGTATAACACGCACCCCAAGTTTAGGAGGGAATTTTAAGGAAAAAAAGTTTTAGGAGAGAAGTTTAGGGAAAAAAAAAAACTTACATTTAAGCGTCATTTGCAGCTTGCCCAGCGTCATTTGCAGCTTGCCCAGCGTCATTTGCAGCTTGCCCAGCGTCATTTGTAGCTTGCCCAGCGTCATTTGCAGCCTTTCCCAGCGTCATTTGCAGCCTTTCCCAGCGTCATTTGCAGCATTTCCCAGCGTCATTTGCAACCTGCCCAGCGTCATTTGCAACCTGCCCAGCGTCATTTGTAGCTTGCCGGCGTCATTTGCAGCTTGCTAGTGTCATTTGCAGCTTGCTAGTGTCATTTGCAGTTCGCCATCGTTTAAATTTCCTGCTGAGAGAAATACCGCACATGCGCGGCCGAAAAAGACCGAACCGCGGCCGAAAAAAACCGAGCCGACTGTTCAGCTCCGCTCGGAGTCCCGCCTCCCTGCTGTTTCGGGGGCGCGCGCAGGGAGGCGGGACTACGAGCGGAGCTGAACAGCCGGCTTCGGTCTTTTTCGGCCGCGCTTCGGCTTTTTCCGGCCTTTTTCGGCCGCGGTTCGGCCTTTTTCGGCCGCGGTCGCCATTTTTTCGGCGCCGCAACCGATTTTTGTCATTTTTTTTTTGGGTATCGGCGTATAACACGCACCCACGACTTTCCCCCGATTTTAAGGGGGAAAAAGTGCGTGTTATACGCCGATAAATACGGTATTCAGGTGTGTGTTGTTCCTAGGTTGGTATTATACGAAGTTGTCTCAAGCTCTGGTTTGCGGAGTGAGAGGAGTATTGGGTGAGATGAGAGAGGAGGAGAAGGGAGGATAAGAAAGGATAGAGGTGTAGAGGAAGGGGAGTGGCGAGAATATAGGAGGTGTGGGGATGAGGTATACTGGGTAATTCGTTTGAAATATGAAGGGGGGAGGGAATATATGAACCGGAGGTAGATATAGGCCAGCTAATCTACCTAATGTAAAAAAAAAGGCGGGGGGGGGGGAATCCGGGTGGGTTAAAGGGCATATGTAGTCCCCTCTGTGTGGGTTTGAGATCTAGTTGGATTTGATGGAGATCTAGTGTCAGCACTGTTGGAGCTACTGTATGTATGTGATTATAAATGATGCTAAACTTTCGGGAGTTGACAAGAACATGACCATTTTATAACATATGATCCATAATTCCGCATACCTGCCAGACCAACCCATACTCCAAGCACCCTTACCATTATCCCCATTAATGGAGACCACACCAAGTTGGAGTAAATATTGGCCGTAGCAAACTCTTTATTAACAAACTCAACTTAAATTAACACAACTGTATAAAACATCTGTCAAAACAAAAAACTCATCAGTCAATACTCGCGTTGGTCTTTGCAGGAAACCCCAAACTACCATATGATTTAATAAAGCACTGCGGTACCTTTTTTATCCTAAATAGGCCTCCGGCTGACATATGTTTTTTCTTCTCTTTCAGGTGGCGTGCAGGACCTGGTCTGGATATTGGGCCACTCCTATGTTTTTTGCAGGGCAAAAAGAGCAGATGTTAGACCTGATGGGAGACAATTGGGCATTTCTAGGCAGGAAGCCTGTGTCTGGTGGTTGGGTGTACCAACATGCTCTAGAGGAGGACGGTTCCAGAAGTGCATCGCTTTGCACGTCTTGATAGGCCACCGGGCGTTTTGGTGTTACACGTCGGCGGCAATGATTTGGGCTTAAGGTCCATGTTGGACATTACGCGGAAATATCAAATTTGATTTCCTGCGGCTCTGCATGGCCTTTCCGGAGATGCTGATTGTATGGTCTGACATCATTGCTCGGACGACCTGGTGATTGGCTAGATCGGTGGAGCGGATTAATAAGGCCGGGAAAAAAGTTAACAGGGACGTTATCAGATTTGTGGTTAGGAACATTGTTGAGGTATTGAGGGGCTGTTTGCAGAACATGGCTGCTCTATTCCTGAGGCCGCATGGCTGTCTCATGATGTCATACAGAACATCGCTGGTATGTTGCCATATGACCGTGAGAGCAGATCTTTGTGGCTGCGGGGAGCAGGATTCGTGTGGTAATTTTCCTCATGGTTTTGGAGCTCGTATTGTCCCGAAAATGGTGTTTTAGGGCTCCGTTGTACAGGAGAGATCTGTTTAGGCAACCATCTCTGTCCATTACTAGACCACGCCCCCCTTAAGGTTTCTAGGTAAATTTAGTGTAGCTTCACCACATACAAACTCTCATCCAAGGAATGCCTGATCACCCCCCTTAGGGGGCAACCCGACTTTTATTCCTGGCCTAGCCAGGAATTTCCTGGCAGCAGAATGGCCACATAGGGAAATCCAAGCAAGACACTTTTTCTGGAGAAGGAGGTTCAGAACACACAAAGAAATGGCTGAATTATCTAATACAGCAAAGTTCCCTTTCTGGTCATATTTGCAACTGAAACATTACGTAGATAACCCGACTCGTAGAAGGCATTTTATTAGAGACCCAACTGTGTTTAAGTCTCTCTGCACCAGATCATCTCCCCAAAGCCATGTCATCTTGGCTCTCTACGCCTCAATGTTTGGGGTGCGATATGCTACAATACACGCTGACCACGCTTTTTGGGAATCTGCTCTGGATGTGGAATTAGATGAGGCCTCTTGGGACCGATTACATCTATATATCCACAAGGGGTCTCTAAATGTGGCGACGCAGGAGAATGGATACAAAATCAAAACCAAGTGGTACAAAACACCAGATATCCTACATAAATTTATAACTGCGGTGTCTGATCGCTGTTGAAGGTGCGGAGTGGAGAAGGGCATATCTGGTGTAAGCCGTATTGGCTTAAGGTTCATGACACGACAACCCTGATTACTTCACTCCCGTTGGAGTTCACCCCGGCACAAGCGATCTACCTTGATTTTCTTGTGTGGGTGCAGTGCACAATCTTTTTACACTGCCCTGAGCCCAGTGCCAGAGAGAAGATAACTTTTATCTGTCTGTTAATTAGGTTGGCGTCGGCGGGCATTTTATGCAAGCTCAGTGCACCAGCACTGCATATGTTACTGTGAGATACACACTTTAGATACTGTTCTTTTATTGTTCTATTCAAAAAAAAAAAATTTAGGACAAACATTTTTTTTGGAATAGTATTTTCTGCATATCTGTATGTGTGAGATACACCCTTTCAATACTGTTGCTCTATTCTGCTATTCTAAAAACACCCATTTAGGGCCAAAAAAATATTTTACAGTGTTTCCTGCATATCTGTACATGGGAGATACACACTTTAGATACTGTTCTTCTATTCTGCTATTCAAAAAACACCCATTTAGGGCAAGATCCTAAATTTGAGAAATATGAGGAGAACGTCAAAGAAGGGAAGTGGCCCCGGTCGTGGTGCTGCTGGTGGAGCTCCTGTTTCAGGTAGAGGACGTGGTTGATCTGTGCCAGCTACACGCACAAGTAAAACACCTTCGTCAGGTGTGAGTAGGCGACAGAGCCTGCAGCGGTATTTGGTCGGGCCTAATGCGGCTCTACGAATGTTGAGGCCAGGACAAGTACAGGCGATAGTAGATTGGGTTGCTGACAGTGCCTCTAGTTTCTTCACATTGTCTCCCACCCAGTCTCCTGCTGAAAGATCAGAGTTGGCACCTGCAGCCGATGTCCATCAGTCTTTCACCTCACCCCCTTGCAAATCAGCCAAGCAGTCTGAGCCCCAAATCATGCAGCAGTCTCTTCTGCTTTTTGATGACTCTGTTAGCAGGGTTTCCCAGGGCCATCCACCTAGCCCTGCCCCAGAAGTGGAAGAGATTGTGTGCACCGATGCCCAACCACTTATGTTTCATGATGAGTACATGGGAGGACCATCGCAGCACGTCTCGGATGATGACGAAACACAGGTGCCAACTGCTGCTGCTTTCGCAATTGTGCAGACCGACAAGTAGGGCAGGGGTGAAGATTAGGTGGAAGATGATTTGGAGGACGATGAGGTCCTCGACCCCACATGGAATCAACGTCATGCAGGTGACCTGTGTAGTTCGGAGGAAGAGGAAGTGGTCACACAGAGCCACCAGCACAGCAGAAGAGGGAGCAGGGTGCAAAAGCGGAGCGTCCGTCCCCTAGATAGTACGCTTGCTACTGCCCAACGCAGCAAGGGACCGAGCACACCAAAGCCAGGTCCAAGGAGTTCCCTAGAATGGCAGATCTTCAGCCAATGTGCTGATGACAAGACACGAGTGGTTTGCACGCTGTGCAATCAGGGCCTGAAGCGAGGCATAAACGTTCTCAACCTGAGCACAACCTGCACAACCAGGTATCTAAGTGCAAAGCACGAGCTGCAGTAGAGTAGACACCTCAAAAACCAAGAAAGGTCTCTGGCTCCTCCTGCTTCCTCTTCTGCTGCAGTTTCGGCCTCTTCATCCACCTCTGTAGTGACAGTGGCACCTGCCAACCTGCAAACAGAGGATCTGCCAGCAACACTACCACCTGGGTCACCAACCATCTACACAATGTCCCATGGAAGCATTCAGCTCTCTATCTCCCAAACACTGGAGCGGAAGAGGAAGCACCCCCCTAGCCACCCGCGATCCCTGGCCCTGAAAGCCAGCATTTCAAAATTCCTGGCCTTTGAAATGCTCTCATTCCGTCTGGTGGAGACGCAGAGTTTTAAAAGCCTGATGGCATTGGCTATCCCACAGTACGTCGTGCCCAGCCGCCACTACTTTTCCAGGCGAGCCATCCCTTCCCTGCACAACCAAGTGGGGGACAAAATCAGGTGTGCATTGCGCAACGCCATCTGTGGCAAGGTCCACCTAACTACGGATACGTGGACCAGTAAGCACGGTCAGGGACGTTATATCTGCCTAACAGCACACTGGGTAAATGCAGTGGCGGCTGGGCCTGAGGCGGATAGCAGTTTGGCGCATGTCCTTCCACCACCGAGGATTGCAGGGCGCTTCAGTTTGCCTCCTATTGCTAACTCCTCCTACTCCGCTTCCTCATCCTCTACCCCCTCCTCATCCGGTCAGCGTAACACCTTCACCACCCCTACCCACCCGCGATCCCTGAAGGGATAGATGGGTGTCTCAATTGCTATTGCAAAGATTAGCGGATATAAAGGACAGCCTTGTCTGGTGCCTTTGGCTATATGTATTGGTTTGGAGTAGTGGCCTTGAAGCCTAATATAGGCTTTAGGATTTGAATAAAGAGCTCGGATCAGGTCCATAAAATTGTCGCCAAAGCCCCAACGTTCAAGGATTGTAAAGATGTATGGCCAGGAGACCGAATCAAAGGCCTTTTGAAGGTCCAGGGATAAAAGCATGCCTGATTGTTTTGGACCTCATGGCCAGTTTGTCTGCAGGATGGAGACTATGTCTATGGCTCTTCTGATCTGATCAGGGCCCTATCTGCCTGGGATGAACCCCTCTTGATCATTATGAACATATTGGTTAATGAAGGAAGCTAGACGATTTGCAAGGAGTTTGGTAAGGATTTTTAAGTCGCTATTGATGAGGGAGATGGGTCTATAATTACTGACTTCTTCCAGGTTTTTATCCGGTTTTGGTATTACTGCAATGTAGGCTGTGTTTAGATGAGGATCAAGTGGGGTTCCCTGTGTCTTTGCGTTAAAAAATATTGTCAAATGTGGAGTCAGGGTGGTGGTAAATGTCTTGTAATAGGGGTTAGGGAGACCATCGGGGCCTGGAGCAGAACCTGATTTGAGGGTCTTAATGACTTCCTGTACCTCTTCTTCTGTAAAGGGGGCCTCCAGCATATTATTTTTTATTTTTATGTATTTTATGTTATTTTAAGTTATTTCCCTATCCACATTTGTTTGCAGAGCACTTGTAATGCTTTTAACAACATTTGGCTGCCACTTGCAGCCCTCTAGCCTTTTCCATTACTTTTTTAGAGTAATTTTAGTCCTCAAAAGTTCGGGCCCCCATTGACTTCAATGGGGTTCGGGGTCAAGTTAGAGTCCTGAACTCAAACGTTTTTGCGAAGTTCGGCTAAACCTGTCGAACCCAAACATCCAGGTGTCCGCTTAACTCTAGTCCCTGGAGGTTAGGCTCTGGGCAGGGCCTGTGCAAGGATTTTTCTCCACACAGACGATGGTGCATTTTGCTGCCCCAGACCACCCACCATTCTCCCATCACCCCTCTCCCCTTCACAATGGAACCCAGGTTTATTCTCTCCCCACATCCCCTCACTGTCTACAGCTGCACTGGCAACTCCTTCATGTTGAGTGTGTGTTTGAGAGGACGGGGTTATGCATTCCCTGAGTTATATTCTCTGAGTTGTGAGAGACACAAGACTCTGATCTGGAAAAACTGCTGTTTATTTCAGTACTCACTGTACACTCCAACATGCATCTCAGGACAGGTATATCTAATTATGCTTCCTTACATGTGCTCTAAGATGGCTACTATACCCCTTGACCCTTATCATCACTGAGTGGAGCCAGCCTTAAAGTGACAGTACATTAGGAATAACACCCTGCTTCACCTCACTGGCTCTCGGCAGCTGGCAGGTGAGGAAAACTAAAACTTCTATGCTGTGCCAAGTAGGGCACAGCATTAGAGCTCGTCCACACTTATGTGCATTCAAAAAGCAGGTAAAAACTAATGTGCAATCACCTGCACTTACCTGGGATTATGTGTGCTTTTTAAACTCATGTTGCGTTTAGCTGCTTTTTTTTTTTTCTGTGAGTTTTCTGATTATTTCCTGTGACATCATTATATTCTTTCTTTATGTGGATGGAGCTGTGCGCAGGCAGCTTATGTTACACTATGGGGATGCTGCAGTTGTACGAGCACAGCCACAGGTTGTAATTTTGACAGGCATGTGGGTGCAGGTGTACGGCCCCAAATACAGACGGTGTGTATTCAGGGCCACTCACATCTGCACACCTGTCAAATTAGAAACTGCGGTTGTGTTTGTACATCCTAGACAGAAAGTGACCAGGGGGATCCCACAGAGAAAACAGGGGAGACACTGTCTGCAGGGTCGTGTGAAGAGTCTAGCAACCCTGATGTGGCAGGAGAAAGCGGTTCAGCAGAGCAGCTGTTGAACAGTGCCCAGGTACTGGGGTTGGAGAGATCATACATGGAAAGCCGGGTACAGTCAACATCACCTATCTCTTGGGTGATGGTAATGACACAAAATAAGGCATTTAAGTAGCTGATAATTAAGTTGCTTGAGTCATGCGTCCCCCTATAGAAAGGAGGAATCCGGAAGTTTTTAGATTTTCACGTTTCTGAGAGTTACAGTGGATTGTGGCCCTAGAGCAGTGTTGGCGAACCTTGGCACACCAGATGTTTTGGAACTACATTTCCCATGATGCTCATGCACTCTGCAGTGTAGTTGAGCATCATGGGAAATGTAGTTCCAAAACATCTGGAGTGCCAGGGTTTGCCATCACCGCCCTAGAGTATGGGTTTGAGTACCTGTACATACCTCAGCAGATCATGGATGAAATATTTTTTTTATAGTTCAAGTATCCTGAATGGGAGTAGGAACTAGTTTGGGACTTTTTTGCATGTTCCAAGGCCTTGTCGGGGGCCTCACTACCCCAGGTTCTGGGCTCAGTTCCAGAACATCAAAAAGGAGTGGCGCCTGGGGTGTTATATTTACAATGACAAGATAGTGGTTGTAAAAGTGGGAAGGAAAGACCACTCACTACATGAACATCTGGAGCCTTGACAGCTGCATGGTTCAGGTTCCAGACCCAGACCACTACAGATGAGCCACATCTTTCTCTTTGTTCTGTCTTCATAAACTAACTTTCTGGTGAAGGGGAAGGCTACTTGGTGGTTAGTCCTCCAAAAACAGCTCCAAGAGGAGAAGCACTTATGTGTTGTGGAGGGGATCCTCCATTCTTTTCTTCAGATTTGCCAGATTTGTTTTTTGCTCAGCCCCTGGTTAGAAGAAGTTGAAATGTTGATAAAGTTGGGAGGGTGAGCGTGACTGAACTTGTTATCCCAGGTAAAAAGCTGTTATTCTTACCATAAGTTACTTCCCTGATTTGGGACTCTGGATCTGCACTCAGAGCCAACACCCATTCCAACTTTGTATTACTGTTGTGCAGGATTTGTTAATATTGTAGATAGTTTGTAGAGTAGTTAGGAAACTTCTTTCTGATTTGTTCCAGGGACCTGCAAAATGACGACGTGTTAACCACTTTAGCCCCGGACCAATTGTCAGCTTAAGGACCAGAGGTCTTTTTTCAATTTCGCACTGCACTACTTTAACTGGTAATTGCGCGGTCATGCAATTTTGTAACCAAACGAAATTTGCGTCCTTTTCTTCCCACAAATAGAGCTTTCTTTTGATGGTATTTGATTGCCTCTGTGATTTTTATTTTTTGCGATATAAACGGAAAAGGAGCGAAAATTTTGAAAAAAAAAGAGATTTTCTACTTTTTGTTATAAAAAAAATCTAATAAACTCAATTTTAGTCAAACATTTGGGCCAAAATGTATTCAGCCACATGTCTTTAGTAAAAAAAATGCCAATAAGCGTATATTTATTGGTTTGCGCAAAAGTTATAGCGTCTACAAACTAGAGTACATTTTCTGGAATTTACACGGCTTTTAATTTATGACTACCTATCTCATTTCTTGAGGTGCTAAAATGGCAGGGAAGTACAAAACCCCCCCAAATGACCCCATTTTGGAAAGTAGACACCCCAAGCTATTTGCTGAGAGGCATGTTGAGCCCATTGAATATATTTTTTTTTTAGTCCCAAGGGATTGAATAAAGACAAAAAAAAAAAAAAAAAAAATTTTTTTTCATAAAGTTGTCACTAAATGATATATTGCTCACACATGCCATGGTTATATGTGGAGATGCACCCCAAAATACATTTTGCTGCTTCTCCCGAGTATGGGGATACCACATGTGTGGGACTTTTTGGGAGCCTAGCCGCGCACGGGGCCCCGAAACCCAATCAACGCCTTCAGGGTTTCTAAGGGTGCAAATTTTTGATTTCACTCCTCACTACCTATCACAGTTTTGAAGGCCATAAAATGCCAAAATAGCACAAAACCCCCCCAAATGACCCCATTTTGGAAAGTAGACACCCCAAGCTATTTGCTGAGAGGCATGTTGAGTACATGGAATATTTTATATTTTGCCACAAGTTGCGGGAATATTACAAACTTTTTTTTTTTTTGCCCAAAGTTGTCACTAAATGATATATTGCCCACACATGCCATGGGCATATGTGGAATTACACCCCAAAATACATTCTGCTGCTTCTCCTGAGTACGAGGATACCACATGTGTGGGACTTTTTGGGAGCCTATCCGCATACGGGACCCCGAAAACCAAGCACCGCCTTCAGGATTTCTAAGGGCATAAATTTTTGATTTCACTCCTCACTACCTATCACTACCTATCACAGTTTTGAAGGCCATAAAATGCCAAGATGGCACAAAACCCCCCCAAATGACCCCATTTTGGAAAGTAGACACCCCAAGCTATTTGCTGAGAGGCATGTTGAGCCCATTGAATATTTTTTTTTTTTTAGTCCCAAGTTAATTAATAAAGACAAAAAAAAAAAAAAAAAAAAATGTATTCAAAAAGTTGTCACTAAATGATATATTGCTCACACATGCCATGGTTATATGTGGAATTGCACCCCAAAATACATTTTGCCACTTCTCCTGAGTACGGGGATACCACATGTGTGGGACTTTTTGGGAGCCTAGCCGCGTACGGGGCCCCGAAACCCAAGCACCACCTTCAGCATTTCTAAGGGTGTAAAATTTTTGATTTCACTCCTCACTACCTATCACAGTTTCGAAGGCCATAAAATGCCAAAATTGCACAAAACCCCCCAAATGACCCCATTTTGGAAAGTAGACACCCCAAGCTATTTGCTGAGAGGCATGTTGAGTACATGGAATATTTTATATTTTGCCACAAGTTGCGGGAATATTACAAACTTTTTTTTTTTTGCCCAAAGTTGTCACTAAATGATATATTGCCCACACATGCCATGGGCATATGTGGAATTACACCCCAAAATACATTCTGCTGCTTCTCCTGAGTACGGGGATACCACATGTGTGGGACTTTTTGGGAGCCTATCCGCATACGGGACCCCGAAAACCAAGCACCGCCTTCAGGATTTCTAAGGGCATAAATTTTTGATTTCACTCCTCACTACCTATCACTACCTATCACAGTTTTGAAGGCCATAAAATGCCAAGATGGCACAAAACCCCCCCAAATGACCCCATTTTGGAAAGTAGACACCCCAAGCTATTTGCTGAGAGGCATGTTGAGCCCGTTGAATATTTTTTTTTTTAGTCCCAAGTGATTGAATAAAGACAAAAAAAAAAAATAAAAAAAATTTATTCAAAAAGTTGTCACTAAATGATATATTGCTCACACATGCCATGGTTATATGTGGAATTGCACCCCAAAATACATTTTGCTGCTTCTCCTGAGTATGGGGATACCACATGTGTGGGACTTTTTGGGAGCCTAGCCGCGTACGGGGCCCCGAAACCCAAGCACCGCCTTCAGGATTTCTAAGGGTGCAAATTTTTGATTTCACTCCTCACTACCTATCACAGTTTCGAAGGCCATAAAATGCCAAAATAGCACAAAACCCCCCCAAATGACCCCATTTTGGAAAGTAGACACCCCAAGCTATTTGTTGAGAGGCATGGTGAGTATTTTACAGCTCTCATGTGTTTTTGAAAATGAAGAAAGTAAAGAAAAAAAAATTTTTTTTTTTTCTTTTTTCAATTTTCAAAACATTGTGACAAAAAGCGAGATCTGCAAAATACTCACCATACCTCTCAGCAAATAGCTTGGGGTGTCTACTTTCCAAAATGGGGTCATTTGGGGGTGGTTTGTGCCATCTGGGCATTCCATGGCCTCCGAAACTGTGATTGGCAGTGAGGAGTGAAATAAAAAAATTACACCCTTAGAAAGCCTGAAAGCGGTGCTTGGATTTTGGGGTCCCGTACGCGGCTAGGCTCCCAAAAAGTCCCACACATGTGGTATCCCCGTACTCAGGAGAAGCAACAGAATGTATTTTGGGGTGTATCTCCACATATGCCCATGGCATGTTTGAGCAATATATCATTTAGTGACAAGTTTTTGTAAAAAAAAATATTATTTTTTTTTTTTTCATTATTCAATCTCTTGGGACCAAAAAAAAAAATATTTAATGGGCTCAACATTGCTCTCAGCAAATAGCTTGGGGTGTCTACTTTCCAAAATGGGGTCATTTGGGGGGGTTTGAACTGTCCTGGCATTTTATGCACAACATTTAAAAGCCTATGTCACACGTCACCCACTCTTCTAACCACTTGAAGATAAAGCCCTTTCTGACACTTTTTGTTTACATGAAAACATATTTTTTTTTTGCAAGAAAATTACGTTGAACCCCCAAACACTATATATATTGTTAAAGCAAAGGCCCTACAGATTAAAATGGTGGGTGTTGCATTTTTTTTTTCCACACAGTATTTGCGCAGCGATTTTTTTCAAACGCATTTTTTGTGGAAAAAATACACTTTTTTTTATTTTAATGCACTAAAACACACTATATTGCTCAAATTTTTGATGAAATAAAAAATATGATCTTAGGCCGAGTACATGGATACCAAACACGACATGCTTTAAAATTGCGCACAAACACGCAGTGGCGACAAACTACATACATTTTTAAAAGCCTTTAAAAGCCTTTACAGGTTACCACATTAGATTCACGGAGGAGGTCTACTGCTAAAATTACTGCCCTCGATCTGACCTTCGCGGTGATACCTCACATGCATGGTGCAATTGCTGTTTACATATGACGCCAGACCAACGCTTGTGTTCGCCTTTGCGCAAAAGAAGGGGGGGCAGGGGTGCTTTTTTTTTTTTTTTTTTTTAGTTTTTCTTTTTATTTAGCTTTTTTATTTTATTTTTAAACTGTTCCTTCCATTTTTTTTTTCTTAGTTGTCATTTTTATTGTTATCGCAGGGAATGTAAATATCCCCTATGATAGCAATAGGCAGTGACAGGTACTCTTTTTTTGAAAAAATTGGGGTCTATTAGACCCTAGATCTTTCCTGTGCCCTCAAAGCATCTGACCACACCAAGATCGGTGTGATAAAATGCTTTCCCAATTTCCCAATGGCGCGGTGGGTATGCCCACCATTAGAATACCTCCCTTCATCCACCCACTTCTAATGATGGGCATACATGCACCATTTATATATGCCGAAGCATGGGGGCATCCTCCCGCAAAAAAAGTTATGCCACGTATACATGGTCGAACTTTTTTCGACCGTATGTACGTGGCATTAGGAGCAAAATCGCTCCTCCGCCCTCTGCTGCCCCCATGCTTCGGCATATATGCTCTTTTTTTAACTGTGGTGGTGAAATCACCTCCTACAGCATTGGAGTCGCGGCTTTATGTATCGTGGGAGCAAACGCTGTTGCTGTCAAGATAAATAAATCCACGCTGCAACTGAATGGCGTACCTGCTAAGCAAATAATGGTTAACATTAAAACAAAGTAACATTACAGTATAACAGTAAGACCTTACCATACCATACCTGCAAAGCAAATACCAAAAAAAAAACATAGTAAAAAATAAAACATTTTGTTAACGCAACCGGTGCCTAAAATATATATATGCCGAAGCATGGGGGCATCCTCCCGCAAAAAAGTTATGCCACGTACACATGGTCGGACTTTTTCGACCGTATGTACGTGGCATTAGGAGCAAAATCGCTCCTCCGCCCCCTCTGCTGCCCCCATGCTTCGGCATATATGCTCTTTTTTTTAACTGTGGTGGTGAAATCACCTCCTACAGCGTTGGAGTCGCGGCTTTATGTATCGTGGGAGCAAACGCTGTTGCTGTCAAGATAAATAAATCCACGCTGCAACTGAATGGCGTACCTGCTAAGCAAATAATGGTTAACATTAAAACAAAGTAACATTAGAGTATAACAGTAAGACCTTACCATACCATACCTGCAAAGCAAATACCAAAAAAAAAACATAGTAAAAAATAAAACATTTTGTTAACGCAACCGGTGCCTAAAATATATATATGCCGAAGCATGGGGGCATCCTCCCGCAAAAAAGTTATGCCACGTACACATGGTCGGACTTTTTTCGACCGTATGTACGTGGCATTAGGAGCAAAATCGCTCCTCCGCCCTCTGCTGCCCCCATGCTTCGGCATATATGCTCTTTTTTTTAACTGTGGTGGTGAAATCACCTCCTACAGTGTTGGAGTCGCGGCTTTATGTATCGTGGGAGCAAACGCTGTTGCTGTCAAGATAAATAAATCCGCGCTGCAACTGAATGGCGCACCTGAAAACAAAAAAATGGTTAACAATAAAACATACCTGAAAAGCAAGCATGATAAAACATAATAAAACATTGCAGAATAGAATAGAGTAAAAAAGAGCAACAATAGAGAGAGAACAATAAAACGACAACTATTTTGGTTTTTTATTTTATATTTTTTTTGGGGTTTTTTTTTTTTTTGTACTTTTTTATTTTTTTTTTATTTTTTACACTTTTTTTTTAAACTATAACTATAATTTTAACTGTAACGGTCGGGTCTCAAAATGCGATGGCATTCTTGAGACCCTGTAACTATAATTTGAACTGCAACGGTCGGGTCTCAAAATGCGATGGCATTCTTGAGACCCTGTGAAAGTGTATCCTAGCCTGTGAAATGCTGTACCCTACGCTAATACCTCACTAGTTCGTGGTAGCGTTCAAAGCATTCACCAACGCAGAGACCAGGATTGTCAGGACAGCGTGGACAATAATAACGGGTGTCACGCCTAAATCCGCGCTTGCTACAGACACGACATCTTCTTTGGGGGCTCGTTGGGTAGGGGTACTCTGGAGGACATGAGGATAATGCCTCTCATGCAGCCGGCTTACTGCATTTGGTAGGGGATGGTGAGGTGTGGAATCGCCTGGATACAGGAGTTCCATGACAACCGCTCCCTGGAATTCAAGGAAGGGTAACGTCCCGCCTGAAGCTCCGTATAGCACATGAGCATTCAGCAAAGCCAATTGGAATAAATAAATAGACACTTTTTTGTACCAGCGTCTAGCCTTACGGACAACTAGGTACGGCGCCAACAACTGGTCGTTGAGGTCCACCCCCCCATATTAAGGTTGTATTCGTGGATACAGAGGGGTTTCGTCACAACACCAGCCGCCGTACGAATTTGGACTGTCGTGTCTGCATGAAGGGAGGTAAGAACGAAAACATTCCTATTATCCCTCCACTTCACAGCGAGCAAGTTATTACACTTCAAGCAGGCTCTCTCCCCCAGCCTAAGACGGGAATCTACAAGCCGCTGGGGAAAGCCCCGGCGATTAGGTCGCACGGTGCCACATGCTCCAATCTGATGATCAAACAAGTGACTAAACAGTGGCACGCTCGTGTAATAATTGTCCACGTACAAGTGGTACCCCTTTCCGAATAAGGGTGACACCAAGTTCCACACTATCTTGCCAGCGCTCCCTATGTAATCTGGACAGTTCTCCGGCTCTACGTGACTATCTTTTCCCTCATAAACCGAAAAGCTCCACGTATAGCCTGTTGCCCTGTCACAGAGCTTGTAGAGCTTGACCCCGTATCTGGCACGCTTGCTGGGAAGGAACTGTTTGAAAGACAAGCGGCCAGAAAACTTAATCAGGGACTCGTCAACGCAGACAACTTGATTGGGCGTAAACAAGGCTGCAAAACATTGGTTGAAGTGGTTTATGAGGGGCCGAATTTTGTAGAGCCGATCAAATTCAGGGTCTCCACGAGGACGACAAAGTTCATTGTCACTGAAGTGCATGAACCGCAAGATCTGTTCGTATCGTGCCCTGGACATGGAGGCAGAGAACACGGGCATATGGTGGTGCGGTGAGGTGGACCAATAAGACCTCAGCGTCGGGAATTTGTGTATGCCCATGTTGAGGGAAAGGCCCAGAAAGGTCTTAAATTCGGAAACCGTAATTGGTTTCCAATCTCTGGCAAGGGAAGGCACTTGGGGATTAGCGGCGATGTGTTGACCAGCGTATATATTACTTTGGTCCACAATAGATCTATAGAGATCTTCCGTGAAAAACAGCGAATAAAAATCGGATGGCTTAAAATCAGCTGTTTCCACCTGAATACCGGGTTGGCCAGTGAATGGGGGAAGTACGGGTTCTGCAGAAGTGGTGGGCACCCAATCAGGATTGGCGAATTCTGCAGGAAGGACACTATGTGATCGACGGGCCTGCCTTTGTCTTCTTCTTGGTGGCAGCGGGACACTACTTGTGCTTGCCACCTCGCCAGCTTGAACTGCACTTATGGGACTCGCCACGTCACCAAGTGTTACTGCAGTGCTGGTTTGACTACGTCCAGGGTGTACTAGGCCGCTGGTGCTTGCCAGTTCACCAGAAGGAATAGCGGCGCTAGTACTTCTCTGCTCCATACGAGAGACCTGCGGTTCCTGCACCTCAACAACATCAGAAGATCGGGATCGGGTACGCCTGACCTTAGCAGGGACCACACCTTCGTCGCCAGAGCTATCTGTCATGGAGCCGCTGTCGTCTACTGGATCGTATTCTGAGCCTGATTCTGACAGATGAGTGACCTCCTCTTCACTATCTGACATACTCAGAAACAAGTAGGCCTGTTCACTAGTGTACTTGCGATTTGCCATTTTGGGCTCTAAATTTAGTAGTACACTAGTGAGATTCACAGGAAAAAAAGCTCCTAGGCTGCTGGCGAATGAATCAAAACGCTACCAAAAAAACTGTTAGCGATCGCAGGGATCAGGCCTGACTCTGCGAACGCTGCAGTTATGTGTGCTTAGTGTTTTGGAAGTGACAGTGATCGATCGATACTGCACTTGGGTGGGCTGGGCTGGGCTGGGCGGAGGGGGAAAACGCAGGTGCTAGCAGGTATCTGGGCTGATCCCGCTAACAATGCGTTTTTTGGAACCCTAAACTGCTGGGACGCTAGTATAGATCTGATCAGATCAGATATTGATCTGTTCAGATACTATACCACTAAGGGAGGTGTATGCTTTGCGCGTGGGTGTTTGCGGTACTGGCACTAACCTGGGGCGACGCAGACCTTATTTGACCCTAACACCTAATTGATATCACCCGCCGGGCGATCAGGGGGTTAAACCGATAGTTGGGTAATAAATGGCGGGTGCCCTGACAGTATAAAAAAACAAGCTAACTAACCAGCGTCACCCGTAACAGTTATACGGTGATCACTGGTGAAAGGGTTAACTAGGGGCAATCAGGGGGTTAAAACCTTTATTAGGTAATATATGGGGGTACCTGACGATATATAAAAACCTGACGGGGAACCTAAATAACTAAATAACTAACTGGCTAACCAGCGTCACCAGTGACACTTATACTGTGATCACTGGTGAAAGAGTTAACTCTAGGGGCAATCAAGGGGTTAAAACCTTTATTTAGGTTGTAATATGGGGGTACCTGACCTATAAACCTATTTATAATCCTATATAAACCTGGCGGTTACCTAAAAAAAAAACTGGCTACCTAGCGACAGCAGTGACACTAATAGAGCGATCAAAATAAACGATCGCTTAGTGACACTGGCAAAAGGGGGTGAAAGGGTTACCTAGGGGGCAATCAAGGGGTTAAACCTTTATTGGGGGGGGGTAGGGGGCTACCTTGGACCTAAAGGGGCCTAAAACTAACTGCCCTGACAGTTATTGCAGTCACACTGACACTAAATGCAGTGATCAGTAAAATAAATGATCACTGCAATCAGTGACACTGTGACAGGGGGGGCAGGGGGTGATCTGGGGGGTGATCAGGGGGTGACAGGGGGGTGAAATGTGTGCCTATGTGTACCTGGTGTCAGTGTAGTGTTTGTGCACTTACTTGATGTCTTCTCCGCTCGGCGTCCCGGTCAGAAAGACCGACACGAGGAGCGTGACATCACTTCCCCTTGCCTGTGTTTACAATTACACAGGAAGGGGAAGGAAGCGGACGAATCCTATTGGCCAGAGCGATCGGGAGGGGGTGGCCAGAAACGACTGGCCGTTACCTCGTCCCGCATCGCTTCTGAAGCGATCCCGACCGTCCCCGCCGGCGGAGGGGGGTCCGATCGGACCCCCCAACCGCCGGAAGAATGTCACGTACAGGTACGTGATTCTGCCTGTACGTGCCATTCTGCCGACGTAAATATACAGGGGGCGGTCGGGAAGTGGTTAAAATCAGTTGCATCTATACAATTTGTCTAATTAGATCTTGCAGTCCCATTTGGGCATCTTAGTAACCTGGCCACTAGATGGTCATACAATTGTAAGCATTAGGTTTATAAATTCTAGAGCATTATGCTTGAGGTATTTGAAAAAAAAAATGCGTTAAACTACTGATTTCCTGGGAGGATTGTCTTTGCAGAGATGATGCTCCAACCTTATAATTTATTGCCAAAATGTATTAACTCTGTTTCCTTTCATGAGAACCACCTGAAGATTTGTACTGTGACCTTTATAATGCACTAACCGCTTGCATATAGTTAGCAAATGGATTTTTTATTTTTTTGTTGTTTTTTGGATTTGTGTAAATATGTTACGATACTCCAGATGTCTGGGCCAGTCCTGATATGACTTGGTGTCAGTTATTCACCTTATGGTGTAAAATTGCATTCAAAGTTTTATCCAAATTTACACCGTTTCCGCTTACCATATGGAATGTCACGTTTTGTTCGTTGCCTTTTTACCTTTTTTCCCCACCTTTTCATCATGGGATACCCTTGCTTTTGGTTCAAAAGCGATTTTTGTACTTCAGCCCATTAGAACATGGCCTACAGTAAACCCCCCTCCATTGCGGGGGTTACGTTCCGGACCCACCCGCGAAAAGTGAAAAAACGCGAAATAGAAAGACCCTATTTAAATACACCCTAGGCATGTTTTGTTAATATTTTAATAGCATTTAAAGGTCTTTAAACACACTTTTACGCAATAGAAACACATAAAAGATAGAGAAAGAGATCAAGAGGATTTTTAAAACACAAAAATATTGTCTTAACAGTACAGTACAGTAAAAAATAGAGTACACAACCGCAAAATGGCGAAATATTACCACAATATCAGAATAACGGGTCCTAATTAAAATAACACGATATACCGGGACCACAAAAACTGAACCGCGATACAGCGGGGGTTTACTGTATTTTTTTTTTTTTTAGCAGGGGGTAAGTGTAGCACCTTCCTAGGTATTATAGGTTCCTATGTAAATTTAGTGTAGTTCCTCTGTAATCAGTGGAGTGGGGGTTGATTGTTCTAGCCTGTTACAGAGGCTGCTGGTCTGATTGCTTCCCCTGCATTCTAAAAGATTCTAGAATTACAGTGGGAGGAAGGATGGGAGAACCCAGTCAATCCCTTTAGGGGGTGTGCACAGAAGGTGGTTTCTCCAATAAATAGCCTGGAACCTAGAGCAAGGGATCTATTTGAATCCTGAGTGAGCCTGATCTGAGGAGTCCCCTGTCTGAGGGCCTCTTCCCCTCTGGGCAGTCTGCTGGAGATGCTGTGTGGAGGTCACTGAGGTCCCAGCCATAGCTTAGGCTGGGGGCCTATTAAAGTCTGGAGTTTCTTTTTTCTGATCTGGAGAAGCACTTTGCAGGATACCATGTAGAGACTGGATAGAAGAGGGTCCAGTGGCTGGTGGTATCGTGAGTTTGCATCTCCATCACTAAGAAGCACTCAGGGGATCACAAGTTGGCAGTTGATGATCTTAAGGCCTTATCAGTACTGACTAAAGCCCTGTGTCTTAGAGGCTGTATACAGATATTTTGTTCTATAAAGAAGCACATCCTTAGCATTTTTCCTAGCAAGTAGTAACTTTGTGGAAGTTCCCTACCAAGAAAGTGAGGAGAGATAAGTCCTCAGTTACTTCAGTTCCTTGCCTCTCCCACACCTATCCAAGTTATACTCTGCAATTGAAAAAATACAAAAGATACCCTCAGACTGTTTATTGAACTGGTGAGAGAGAAGAAAATCTTGTGTGCCGGGCTGTGTGTGCACTAAATAGGGAAATGGGACCATTCAAAGCCAGCTGCGGGAGTGCGCTACATATATGAATGTCTAAAGCCAGAAAATGATTTCATATTAGTTTACACTATATATAAAAGCTAAAGAGACTGACCTGTGACCTACAAGATGCTACCTCTCAGCCAGACTAGCCCCAGTTCCCCTCTTGCTTCCCATCTAGTGTCATGGCCAAGGGATGGGAAATGTAGGAGCCATTCATTGGCTGGCTTTGTTTGAGCAACCAGGCAGCACGTTTGCCTAACACATATCAGGTCCCTTTGTTGGGCATTAGAGGGGAAGTAACAGGGGAATTAGGCTTGTCCAAGGTCCACTCCAGGTCACAGGTAAGTATTTTGGGAACTATACCGAAGGGATCTTGATCCACTAATTTTCATACCGGCTGATATTATGGTGCTTTGCATGACTATATATGGCCAATGATGTCACCCAGCATCCCCTGCTGTCTGTTTACATTCCAGCAGCCAGGGATCTGTCATTTAGTGACGGGAGTTATCGTCAAGTGGTGGGTCATCGTGGACGGTGGGTTATTGTGATTTAAGAGAGTTTACATTGTTGGAGACTTCATTCACATCTGAAAGTAGGACCATCCCCAGGAAAATAGTGAAAGTGGCCATTTTGGCCTTCATATTGACTTCTGGAGGAATATGTTTTCTCCTATGTTCCTGGAGAGGATTGGGCACGGGGACCTGACACAAGTTATTTATTTCTTAGGCATTGTTCTAAGTTTAACAATAGGCTTTTTAAGTTTGAGGACATCTGAACAATGGTCCAATATATGAATGTTTTTTGCTCTTTACATAATACCTTTCTTCCCCCAAGCCAAGAAACAAAATGTGCCATTATATATTTGTGCTTGTGTCATTTCTTCCTTTCTCTCTCTTTTTTTTTTTTTTTTTAGATGGATGTCGGCTTAATCTCCTTGTGGTTTCTTGTATCAGGGTCTTTTGCAACAGGAAATCATGTAATTGTCTTCTCAGCTCTTGAATATTAACATACATTAATGTCTAAAGTTAGAAAACTGCTTCAGGTAAGCTGATTTTTAAAAGCTAAAAATACTCACTTGTGACCTTTAAGGATTCACTTCTTGGCCAGACTGACCCAAATATTCCTTTTGCTTCCCAACTAATGACATGGCCAAAGGATGGGAAATATGAGAACCATTCATTGATTGCCTCTGTCTGAGCCACCAAGCAGTATGTCTGTCTGTCACAAATTGGGTACATTAGAGGGAACATAGAAGGGAACTGGAACCCATTCAGTGACCATTGCAGGTCACAGGTAAAGTATATTTGGCAGCTTTGTTTAGGTGTAAGAATTGCAGTGTGGGCAAATTGACCCAAAGCCTGTTTTTTACTTTAATTCAGCTTTAACAATCTTACTGGTGCAGATATGAAGTAACCAAAGAGCATCAAAACATTTTTAATTTGATCTCTTCAGGGCCCAGTTTGGTGACCAAATGCCTAGAAACTTGCTCATATGATCGTAGTTAAAGGGAAGAATCAGTGTTCAGACACGTCAGCCCTACCCTGCAATGTGGATCATGTGGCCTTGGTTTCTGGCTAGATGATGACACTGAAGAGGCTTGGACCAACATTTTCCACACCAGTTGATATTATGGTGCTTTGCATGACCATATATGGTCAATGATGTCACCCAGGACATTGACTGCCTCTACCTGAGACACCAAGCAGCAGGTCTGTCTATCACATACCTGGTCCCTTAGCTGGTGCATTTGACCAGATGTAGAGGAAAATTGGAGCCTGTTCAGGGGATGCTCCAGGTCACAGCTAGGTATTTTAGGAGCTATTTTTAGCTGTAAAGAGAACAGTGCAGGCAGATGGACCCAACACAAAAGATGGCTACAGAGTGGGCTTTCTTTGCCGGGAGGGCATACATGGACATCCTCTCGTGATTGCACTGCCCATGCGTCCCTTCAGCGCTGGCGGCACGCTCTTTGATTGCTGATCATAGATTGAGGTAAAGTCCCGACCATGACACCTTCTGCCTGGAGTTTGCATGTTCTCCCTGTGCATTCATTCATTCATTCAAAGGGCCAATCACAGCGGCCCTTTACTACGTGATCAGCTGACAGCTGATCAGGGTTTTAAACATAAGCGGGTTATTGGCACTCCTTTCCTCGCGCTGACAGAGTGAGGGAGAAGAAGAGAGCCGATAACCAGCTTGTGTTAAAGAGACATTGGCAACGATAATCAGGGCACAGATTATCAGTGTCCTGATTAGAGATGGCTTTGCGGTTCACCCGGCGGTCGGTTCGCGGCGAACTCTGCTTGTTCGCAATTCGCCAAACCGGCGGACTTATGGCGCTGTTCGTGGTGGCCATATTCAATTACATTGTGAAGATCTTTCACCCATGACACATCCATCATGGGGTACAGGACAGCCAATTGAGACATTTCAGCACATGGACATACCCCCTACCTTATAAATAGACCTGATCTGGCGGCAATTTTACATTCTGTCTTTTGTCAGTGTAGGGAAAGGACGCTGTGTGGAGCAGGGACAGTCAGTCTAATCACTAGTTATTACTATTAGGTCCACAAAAGTCCTTTTAAGGACTGGTATAGGTGTACAGTATATAAAGGTGAAATACACTGATAATATACTTTCTTTCAAATATAGAAAGCATATTATAGTGCAGTGCACAGCGATTGTGCAGCTGTCATTTCTCAGTGTAGGGAAAGGTTGGCGTTTGGAGCAGGGATAGTCTGTAATACACTAGCTAGCTACTATTAGGTCCACAAAAGTCCTTTTAAGGACTGGTATAGGTGTACAGTATATAGAGGTAATATACACATAATATACTAAATATAATAAAATACTTTCAAATATAGAAAGCATAGTATAGTGCACTTCTACTGTGCAGCATTGTGACTGCTGAGCGGTTCTGCAGCGATACTACAAAGAGTGACAAACGCAATTATAAAAAAGTATTATAACTGGTGTAATAATAAGTGGCCCCCCAAAATGACAGATTGAAGGTGGTGTTATATACCTTCTTCCACATACACTGATCAATCATCTCCTGCACCCCCTTCATAGCCTGGCCTGACCTTGCCTCTCCTCCATGGCCTTGAATTGACAAAATTTCACAGATTAAAAAAGAATGCTTGTCGTTGTCGATCCCAGATTCACTTAATACTTCTGGTATGTCAGTGTCCATGTTGTGGGACTATGTGTGCACAGCTAGTAAGTATTTTGTGGCTGAAAATATGACCTGGAGGTTTTTAAGGTTCGCAAACATTTGGGCGCGTTCGCGGATAGCGTTCGCGAAATGTCCTGTTGGAAGTTCGTCCATCACTAGTCCTGATTATCAGTGCAGTCCCAACAGTGCCCACCAGTGCTGCCAATATGTGCCCATCAGTGCCTCCTCATCAATGTCACCTTTCAGTGCTGCCTATCAGTGCCCATCAGTGCCGTCTATCAGTGCCCATCACTGCCACCTATCAGTACTGTCTATCAGTGCCACCTATCAGTGCCCTTTAGTGCTGCCTATCAGAACCCATCAGTGTTGCCCTATCAGTGCTGCTTCATCTGTGCCTCCTCATCAGTGCCCACTAGTGCCGCCTCATCAGTAAAAATCTGTGCCCATCAGTGCTGCCTATCAGTTGATTCTGCCTGTCTTTCCACTTCCTGTCACAGGCCAAGCTGTCCAGCAAAAGTGACAGTTGAAGGTGTTGGGACGAACCATTTAACAACTGCCAACGGGGAGTGCGGGGCTTACAATGGTCAGTTTCTATTCATATGGCTTGAATTATTTTTTTGATAGAAAACGAATCGGTTCTCTACCTGCTTAACAAGTGTTAACTGGGGTTAATCTTTTTTGTTTTTATTTTACTAAAAGTTTATTTAGGCCTCATGCACACTTTATTTTCCTCCCCTGGATGCCTTTGCTCAAGGGGAGTAAAACGCAGCTCAAAAAACCCACTTAAAGCCACATTTTCCATGAACGTTCATACAAGTTTGTCCTGGTAGGTGAGCACGAAAAGCCATGAACAGTAATCTGCCTGAGGGACCCATCTTGTCTGCTGGTATGCCCTTCCTGACAGCGTTTATGTGCATTTATGCACGTTTGGCTTTAATGAATTCTACCCTGGGCTTCAAAATGCATGAACACACAAGAACGCAAATGCGCCTAAACGTATCTAGCGTGTTTATACATGTTTGCCATTTTGTCTACCATAACAGCCCACTTTGGAACAGGCAAGTATTTTTTTTCCTGCTTCTAAATGCTCCTGCCTCTAAAAGCCTGTAAACACTGTGTGCATGGACACATAGGCTAACATAAAAGGGAAGTATAGAGGTAAAAAAAAAAAAACATCAAATGTTTTGTAAGGGGTGTAGCGCCCTGAGTTTAGGCAGGGCTGCTATTAAATTTAGTTGCCAGGCGATAGTTGCCTTGGCTAATTATTAGGAGGCCTGGTAGCTGGTGACATTGGATAAGGACAGATTATGAATGAATGGGGTATCTCAGCCAATGGGCAGGGATTTTCTTGGGTCCCTTGGGCTGCTGGGAGTGGCTATTTATTTGGGTGGAGTCAGGTGACCGAGGTTCTGTGCCACCTGGATGGCTGTCTGGGTGGACGTGTGTTATGTTGCCCTTGGCTGCTAGGCAGTAAGCCTTAAGCCTATCCCGGGATATCTGGCTGCTAGGCTACCCAGAATCAGGAGAGCAGCGTAGGGTTGGGATTGCGGGCTTGTAGTCCAACCAGAAGTAACGGTTCTGCCGGCTGGGGAACCAGTTGTGGTCAGAGGTAGAGGGGAAGCTGTCGCTACTAAGGGACCATCCACCTTGTTACTGGAGACCACTGTGTGTAAGCTGAGGCCAGTAGCAGAGCAGACTTCTTGCCAGCCAGGGACTGTGAAGCAGTGGGAAAACTTCAGCAAGTGCCAAGTCAGGGACCCAGCTGGACAGCAGAGGTGATGCTTGCAGAGCATCAGTGAGTGCCAAGCCAGGGTGTCAGGTCACCTGAGAACAGGTGCACTCAGTAGGAGTCAGAAGTGCACCGCTAGGTAGTGGACCTTGGGACTGACTGCTGCGGATTGTACCCAGGGAGATTCAGGACACAGGTCTACTGGATCACTAACAAAGATCCCAGTGGGAGCTAGAGCATAGATTCCCCAGGGCGCGGAGTCTAAGAGCCAGCAGGTGTTCGCCAGCGCCTCTAGTGGTGAGGATGGACTTCGCTGCAGTCTGGCTCCAGGTCGCGGCCCCCAGGGCCTCACAGGTCACTCTCACAGTAGACTACAGTAGAAGGAAGCAGCAGGCTGGAATGACAAGGATAGTAAGGGGATAAGGCAGAGGTCAGCGCAACTAGCAGACAGGAACAACAGAGTACACGCCAAAGGTTCAGGGTCACAGGCAGACAGGGATGGTCAGGGACATGCCAAAGGGTCAAGATCACAAGCAGACAGGAATAGTTGAGAACACGCCAAGGTCGGTAACAGAGACAAACATAGAGCACACAACAAGCAGGAACCAGGAAGCCGAACACACCACGGATACACAATGGTTGATCAGAACCACTGGCTTGCAGTGCACAGGTTAATATAGGGTTCCCTGATAGGGCCTGGGGTGGAGCCATGCTTAGAGGAGAGGTTATAAAACCCACCAGGTGAGAGTGGCTGGCCTCTAGTTGGAGCACATCAGGAGAGGTAATCAAACAGGGGAAGATTACTGCATAACCATGACACAGGGACCCAGCATGTCAACAGGGGTGACGCTTGAAGAGTATCTGTGAGTGCCAAGCCAGGGACCCAGCAGGGAAGCGGGGATGACACTTGAGGAAGATACTAGAGTGCTAACAGTGGAAGAGTTTAGGAGATCCAGTGGCTATTGGATCCAAAGTCTAGTGAGAGAGACTTGGAGCTCATTGAGTGAAGAACCACAGTGAATGATTGTGGGGTAAGCAGAGAACTGTTCGAGTTGCAAATAGTTGGATACAATTACAGTTAGTAACTTTATAAGACTGTTGCCATAGGAGACAGTGTCCTACCTATACAGAAGTGGTGTCCGGCTGGAGGCCTTCAACTGTATAGCTGTCTGCCTATAGAAGTCTCAGAGTCTGCTAATTAACATGCATCTACCTAAGGGTGTCCTGGCCCTAACCCGTTCTCCCACAGTTCTGTTCAAGAGACAATAAATCCCTTTTTGAATTCTGAAAGTGTCTGGAGTCCACTCTTTCATCTCGCATTACACCCAACATGCCTTGCAACCCACTCTACACAGAAGGATGTCAGCTGTCCCTAACTCTGAAGGTCACCATTGGGCTTCAGGGGCCCCAGGACTTTGCAACAGGGGTGTTTTTGAACTCTTGTGTGCATGAAGTCAAAAGCTACATGTCTATCTCAGATGCATGTCCATTGTCCAGTACATTCATAATGGTAGTGAGATCTTGAGGAGCATAAAATAAAGCATTTAGTAACTCTTGTGACAGATTTGTGAGTGTTCAGAATGAATGTTGTCAGCAGAGATCTCATCTACTTCCTCCCCATGGTCTAATCCCATCTTTGGCAGTACCAAGTGTTTATCACCCCCTAAAAAAATTGTGAAGAATAATACTTGGCTATGTATTTTACTTCAAATGACAGTTTGGGAGTAGGCAGTTACATTTTATAAAATACAATGTAAAATTAACAAGGGACATCAACATATTTGTATCTTTGATCTTAAAAACTAGGGGATAATGGTGTTGTGGTAACTTGCCCAAAAAAATAAAAATAAAGCATAAAATATTATTCTTGATATCACTAGAAAAAAAAAGCATTTGAAACTTTATTTGCAATAACTCCATCAGTATCACCAGCAAAGCAGCTTCATTATTATCCCATTAAAGAAGAAGAGAATTGTGCGCTGCATTTGGAGATTTCATAATTTGCCACGTCACAAATGTTAATTCTCCATTACGAACGCTAGTTTACAAGACCGGCCGTTTCTGCTATTGAGCATGCGTGTTTGTACTTTGGACTTTTGTCCGACAGACTTGTGTACATACGATCGGACAATCCGACAACACACATTTGAGTACATGCTAGCCAACATTTGTTGGCGGAAAGTCTGACAACAATTGTCCGATGGAGCATACACACGGTCAGACTTTCCGCCAACAAGCTCACATCCAACATTTCCCCATCTGAAAATCCGATCGTGTGTACGGGGCATAAGACTCCACGACACCTTCCAGTGGGCCTCCTACAACCCATACCCAATGGAGAGAGGCCCTGGACCCACCTGTCTCTGGATTTCATTGTGGAGTTACCCAACTCCCAGGGCAACACGGTTATCCTTATGGCGGTTGACTGGTTCTCAAAGATGTGTCATTGTATTCCACTAAAGAAGTTGCCCACTTCTAAGGAACTGGCTTCCATTTTTGCTCTTGAGATCTTTTACTTACATGGGCTACCCAAGGTGATTGTCTCAGACAGGGGTAGTCAGTTTGTGTCCCGGTTCTGGGGAGCCTTTTGTGCACAGTTGGGAGTTCAGCTTGCTTTCTCCTCTGCATATCACCCGCAGTCTAATGGGGCCGCAGAACTAGCCAATCAGTCCTTGGAGCAATTCCTACGTTGCTATATTTCTGACCATCATAACAACGGGTCAGACCTATTACTGTGGGCAGAGTTTGCTCACAACAGTGCCTTGAATTCTGCTTCCCGATTCATTTATGTCGAATTATGGTTTCCAACCTTCCATGTTGCCTGACTCATTTTTTCCGCAGAGTATTCCTGCGTTAGAGGAGCATCTCTGTGGTCTTCGTTCCACTTGGGCACAAGTCCAGAAGGCTTTGCGACATGCTAATGATAGGTACAGACTCCATGCTGACCGCAGACGCCTGCCTGTGCCTTCCTACCAGATTGGGGACAGGGTCTGGCTGTCATCTCGCAAATTCCAACTTCGTGTTCCCTCACTGAAGTTCGCACCTCGGTTTATTGGGCCTTTCCATATTCTTCACAGGATTAACCCAGTGGCTTACGCATTAGACCTTCCTTTTAATATGTGTATTTTGAATGTATTTCATGTCTCCTTATTAAAACCTTTGGTCTGCAACCGCTTTACCACCTCGGTGATACTGTACCTGGTGCATTGGAAAGGGTACAGTCCGGACGCTCTTGGGTCTCATCCTCAGACGTACATGCCCCTGTCCTCATCCGTGATTTCCATAGACGTTTTCCCCTCAAGCCTCTGGTCCTCTGAGGGGGAGGGGTCATTGAGGAGGGGTTACTGTCAGGGCTGGGCTCAGCCCTTCCTTCTCTGAGCTGGCCGCTCAGCTGTCGGATAATTGGCAGCTCCTATCTCTCCACAGGGACTCAGCTGTTGATGATATCCTGCTCGTCAGTCCTGCCTACTTAAGCCGCCCAGCCCAGAGGATCTTTGCCTTCGCCTTAGTCAACATCACAGAGATCTGCATTCCTGTTAAAAGACTTGCTTGGCTGACATCCCCTCTGGCTCCAGATCCTGCTTGCTGTTTTAGTACGCTCCGGCTTACTGACGTTTGGCTTGTCTGACTATCCGTTCTGGTTCCTGATCTTTGGCTATGTTTTGACTACGTTTGTTCTATTTACTTTTATTATTAAACAATGATTTAACTGTACTTCTGTCTCGGTCTGATTTCATGGTTTCTGACAGTAGGGTAAAACACAGTCATTAACTGAAACATAAACAACTGTGTTAGTGGCTTAAAGCGGAGCAGACCTAAAGTGGAACTTCCGCTCATCGGATTCCTCCCCTCTTCCGGTGTCACAATTGGCACCTTTCGGGGGGGAGGGGGGACACTTCCCACTTTCCCACTTCCGGAAGTACGCCGCGGTGCGATCGCACTGTGACGTCACCGCGGGGCTCCTTCCTCCTCCTCCTCCCTCGGCCGCCGGGCTAATAGGAGAGAGGAGCGGGGCCTAGCGATAGGTAGAGCTGTGGGGGAGAATACTTCAGGAATCAAAAAGTGCTCTTCCATGGGGACAATCTGGGGGTGGTGCAAATGCATCAACAAAGTATCAGCAACATAGCAACATTCCCTCCGGTGGTGCGATTGTTAAGACACTTGGTGCTACGATGTATGCGATTAAATGTTTTTGTCTATGCTGTGCACTTACACAGGGGTGAATTACACGGGGGTGAATAACGTCATTGCTGGCGCTTTGTCTTGCTTTCAGTGGCAAAAATTCTGTGAATTGGCACCGGAAGCTGAGAAGCAAGGGGTTCCTTGTCCCCCGGGGCTGTGGAAGATTGCCTTGGGAGGTTCTCCGGCTGGATCAGACGTCAGTGAGTGGGAGGATGTGGGTTGCTTACAGCAAAGTGTGGACCGAATGGGGTTCGCTGTTGAAACAGGTAGGAAGTGCTCAAGGAGAATGGGACTTCAGGTTGCTGGTGTTATACTTTGTCTCAAGGAATTTGGAAGATGGGGTGTCGGTGAGTGGAATGGGGAAAAAACTGGCGGGGCTTGCATTTCGTTTTTTTGGCTTTTGGCTTTTTTCAGTGCTTTTAGGATTGGATGAGTTGGTAAGTCCTTCCAAGAAGGAAAAAGGAGGTATGGGGCGGCGGATGCCAATTGTGGGGAGGATAGAGTGGCCATGCGAGTTTGCAAATCCAAAACTGATCAGGAGGGTAGGGGAAAGAAAGTACTGTTTTTTGCAATACCAGGTTCGCCATTATGTCCAGTGGAGGCGGTTAAAAGTTTTCTAGCGATCCGTCCGGCGGTGGCGGGATCTTTTTTGGTGCATGAAAATGGGGAATCATTGTCGAGATTTCAATTCATTTCTGTTTTCCGGAAATGTCTGGCTGCGTTGGGATTGGGGGAAGCAAAAATGTTCCTTGCATTCATTTTGGATAGGGGCTACGGAAGGGGTCAGATGGAGTTGGATGAAGGGGCAGACAAGCACATTGGAAGGTGGGAATGGCGGAGATTCAGGTCATATGTTCGTCCTCAGTTGTTGGCGGTATAAGGGAATATTAAAAAAAACAAGACAAGACAGGTGCAACAAGACAAACAGGTGGGGTTGAACAAGACAGATGACCAAGGTGGGACAAGACAAACAGCAGGGGTGGGACAAGAGAGGTGATCAGAAGAGGACAATACAGGCATTCGGTTTGGGATAAGACAGATGGTCTTTTGGGACAAAATAGGTGGTCGGGGGAGATATGACAGACATCCAGGATGGGACAAGACAGGTGGTCAGGGGGAGATAAGACAGGCGTTCAGGATGGGACAAGACAGATTGTCAGGTGAGGACAGGACAGGCATATAGGATGGGATAAGGCAGGTGGTCAAGGGGAGACAAAACAGGTATCTGGGATGGGACAAGACAGGTGGTCAGGGGGGAACAAGACAGGCATTCGGGATGGGAAAAAACAGGTGGTCAAGAAGAGGCAAGAAAGGTATTTGGGATGGGACAAGACAGATGGCCAGGGTGGGACAAGACAGGTGGCCAGGGGGAGACAATACAGGCATCTGGGATGGGACAAGACAGGCGTTTGGGGTGGGACAAGACAGGTGGTTAGGGGGACAAGAGGGGTGGACAGGGGGAGGCAAGACAGGTGTTTGGGGTCTGACAAGATAGTTGGTCAGTGTGGGACAAGACATGTAACTGGGGTGAGCCAAGAGAGGTGGACAAGACTGGCATCCGGGATGGCAAAAGACAAGTAGCTAGGGTGGAACAAGACAGGTTGTCAAGGTGGGGCAAGACAGGCAGTCAGAAGCGGACAAGACAGGTGACCAGGGTGACACAAGACAGGTGGTCAGGGGGACAAGACATGTGGCTGTGGTGAGCCAAGACAGGTGGTTAGGGGACAAGACTGGCATCCGGGATGGTACAAGACAAGTAGCTAGGGTGGGACAAGACAGATGGTCAGGGTGGGAGAAGACAGGCATCATCCGGGATGGGAAAAAACAGGTGGTCAAGGTGGGACAAGACAGGTGGTTGGGCTGGGACAAGACATGCATTCGGGATAGGACAAGACAGGTGATCAGGGGGGACAAGACAGGTAGTCAGGGTGACACAAGACAGGAAGTCAGGGGAGGACAAGACAGGTAGTCAGGGGAGAACAAGACAGGTAGTCAGGGGAGAACAAGACAGGTAGTCAGGGATAGAACAAGACAGATGGCCAGGGTGGGACCAGACCATTTTATTCACACTGACATACACTTTAATATATTTATTTATGTATTTCCCAGTTCATAACCCAGTAGAATTTGAGTGACTTGTCATTAGGAAAGCAAATGTGGATCTTCCCAGTTGTCTTCTCCAGTGGAGGATGGACAGAAGGATCTTCCAGCTGGCCTCTGGATGATATTCAGTATTTTCAGCTGAAACTTTGTAGACAGCTCATATTGTCCTCAGTCCTAACTTGGCGCCATCCACAGACAGCTTAACATTTCAGTAAGACACAGAAGTTTGAATCCAACACAATTTTACTCCCAATAATTGCAGCGGAGAGGATGTT
Organism: Lithobates sylvaticus; assembly: GCA_028564925.1. NCBI lineage: Eukaryota > Metazoa > Chordata > Amphibia > Anura > Ranidae > Lithobates > Lithobates sylvaticus. The sequence continues at coordinate 546,828,267 of CM053028.1, read as the reverse complement.
TTCCAGTCTTTTGAAGCGTAAGAAGACAGTGACTTTCCTAAGCCCTGTCTCTGCAAAGACTAACACTGATTAAGAGAACATTGAGGAAATAAGGAGAGTCTAGCTAAAACTGAACTAACTCGTACTAAACAGGAGGGGAAGAAAGTGTAAAATATCAAATCACATAAGCAGATTAAGCTTCATTTTTAACAATCTCTTCTCCATGTGGGTAATTCATGTAATACCGGCAGTCAAACAGCAGGGTTATTGAATACAATGTCTGGTATGTACCGTAATCTCATAAAACCCATGTGAAGAATCTCTGTTGCCCTTTGCCATGTTTTGTATCTTTGGTAAAGCCCTATGATATCCCCAATTTTTTACAATGAGAAGCAAGGATTTTCAGCCTCCAAGGCCCACTAAGATGGGTAATTGCAGTCATCCCCATTTGCAAATATGAATGGGGCATGATAGAGCCACGCTCTGAAATTAAAGGTTTTATAGCTTCGAGATTTGTCGTTCTGCAAACCTTCTGTGCCTATTGTGAGGAGTGCACACCATCCCTGATCTAAGTTTTGGGGTATAAACATTGGTGTGCCCATGAGGGGTTTCCAACATCCCTGGGCTAGGTTCTCAGGTCTACACATCTTCTGAAATTGGATACATTGAGAGAAATCATGAATTTCTTAGGCAACAATATATTAAAAATATTTTTTTTTATTATAACACATTTACAAAATATCTTAAAAGCATATAAAAAATGAATACAGGGGAGAGTGGCTTGAACATGGCGGAGTAGAGACACACGCTCACAGAGCTCCGAACGCCCCTCCGGCAATTTTTTGAAGCACGCGGCTATACCAGCCAAACTAGCCGGCCAATGGGCTACTAAGGCGGCAATTTCGTCCGATAGTACCCGGAATGAAGAGGAAAGACAATCGACTGCAAGGAAATCCACTACAGTCTGAGATTCAGCAGTACTTCCCTTGCACATGGGCAGCTAAAGCCAGGGGCCATACAGTGGAGATACGAGGGGTAGCGGAGCCTGGAGGGCTGATGAATAAGGCTACACTTACCTCCGTAGCTATTCCAGGGTCTGCTCCGGGAATCCGGAGCGGTATGGACGCTCAACATCGGAGACCTTCAATTTTTGCAGGAAGCTCCGCCTATTGAGCCCGTGGAGATCGATCTCAGAGTACACGTGCAGGCATTGCCAAAGAGAGAAGACCTGGAGGTGATGATGGCACGGCTGGAGGAGGTGCACCGCAGAGATCTGAAGCTGGTGCAAGCGGAGGTGGAACAGCAAACATCCAGGCTTACAACGGAGGAAACATCCCTGGCTTCCCTGGAAAATCGGGTAGCCCATCTGGAAGAGCTACAGTGTTGACATACTATTCATGCCTCTTCTTTGCAACTCCATTTGGAAGAGCTCGAAGATCGGAGCCGCCGCAATCATTTGAGGTTCAGGGGGATCCCAGAGGGGGTTGCAATCTACGGTTCTGGAAATATGCCAGCAGTTAGACAGTTCTATCCCCCCTCATGACCTAGAGTTTGAGAGACTGCATAGATCCCTGGGACGCCGCTCGGTGAACCCGGATAGACCCAGGGATACGATATGCCGCTTTTATCGCTATGCTGATAAAGAACGAATAAGTCGGAAAGCGTGGGAGGTAGGGGAAATTGATTATGAGGGACTACTTTATAGAGAAGGCGATGCTACGTCCACTCTAATGCCCCGTACACATGGTTGGAAATTCCGACCACAAAATCCATCGGATTTTTTCCGACGGATTTTGTCCGACACTGGTGTTGCATACACACGGTCAGACAAAGTTGTCGGAAAATCCGATCATCCTGAACGTGGTGACGTTCATTGCGTACGACGGGACTACGTAGAGGCTAGTAGCCAATAGCTTTGGTCTTGTAATGTGATCTGAGCATGCGTGGCACTTTGTCCGTCGGAATTCGCTACACACTATCGGAAAAAGTCCGACAGGACTTTGTTTTCGGAAAATTTGAGAGCAGGATCTCAAACTTGTCCGATGGAGCCCACACACGGTCGGAATTTCCGACAACATGGTCCGATAGGACATTTTCCGTCTGAAAATCCGACCGTGTGTACGGGGCATTAGACAGAATTAGGAGGTTGGGGGGAACTTACCGTTAGGGGTACCCCATCTCACTGATTATAAGGAAAGACTCAGCGTCATTTGTTTTGCAGCATCCCGCAGAACATCCAGAATTGTTAAGCTTCTTGGGGATAGAGACTTTTGCGATTCCAAATTGGTTGCAGCCTATACTGAGACCAAGCAGACCAATAAGACGAACAGTGACTCTATCTGCAGTAGAAGAACCAACATCCCAAGTATTAGGGAGAAGCGGGGACCGGGTGGTACATTTCAATCTGGAGAAGGACATGAGGATGAACCCCAGTTGATGACATGATTAAGTAGCTGGAAGCCGAAGCCCCCTGGCTTTTCTTTCTTTTTTGGTCTCTTCCTTCCCTTCCTTCACTAGTTTTTTTTTTTTGAGAAGAATATAAAGGTTCTCTTTTTATTTGGAAACTGATATTGGTTTACTGCAGACCTGTGGAGAATGTGGACATTATAGGCACTGTATAGATATAGACACTGTATTGGCACTATTGATACGTATGGAATATTATTTGTTATTTTTATTTATTTATTCATATTCAATTTTTAATTTTTTGGTTCATAATGTGTGGGTTTGATGTGTACAATTAGAGGTACAATTAGAGGTGGAACAAAACAACCTTGGAATATTGGGGTGTTACGTAGTGGGTGTCATGAATTAGATGGGCACTTTGTGCAAACACTAGATATACTAGATATAAACACTATAGATAGATATGGGGGAGGGATGCATGTTAAGTATAATATGTATGGAATGTGGGGGGGGGGGGGGATGCTTTAATTCCCCCTCTTTTTTCCCTTGCCTTTTTTTTCTTTTCTTTTTTTTTTCTCCACAGATCAGATGGGGGAACAGATGATTTTTTTTGTCTGAGGAAAGAGGGTTTTTGTGATGGAACATTGATGGGTAATATAGATGTATGTGTATATATAAATGTATATACTTTTGATTTGGGTAGGATTGGTCCATAGAGAACCTCCATTATACCTTATACCTCCCTCCTTTTACTCTGTTTTTTATTTTATTTTTTAAAGGCAGACACCCTAATAGGATATCAGGATAAATGCTATGTAATAGCTAGGTTTCCGGAACCCCCCCTCATTAGTCAGACTAGTGGGTGACCCCTGTAAGGGGGAAGGCCTGCCTGCTCAGTTAGATCTAGGACCACAGTCTATTTTAGACCCAAACGGGCACCGATTACACAATTGATCAAAGTGAGGATGTGGCAAATATTGGATGTGGGAGGATGTGGCAAATATTGAGGAATATTGAGGAGCACATACTGGGGAATGTATACAGGAGAAATAGAGGGGATATATATATATATTTTTTTCTTAGGTTTTAAGATATAGAGGAATTGAGGGGACACAGGAATGGGGATTTCAATCACACAAGGGGGGGGGGGGGGGTGAGTTAGGGGGGGGGGCACAACACTAGAATATAGTCTGGGTAGGCTGTGGGTCCGGAAGGTGAAGTCTGGTAAATATGTGAGAGAGACAACTGTGGATAGTTTACGGGAATGGGGGTACTGTTTCAGCTATGTCCCCCCTAACTCCAAACCCTCCCATGGGACTGTAAGGATAAGGTGACAGGAGATAAACAGTGTATAGTGAGAAAACCAGGGGAGGGTTTGGGGGATAGAGGGAGCTGGGGGGGAGAGGAATTCTTATTTATTTACAGATTTTTTTTTTCCCCTAATGAGGGGATGACTGTTCTATGCCGTAATATGTAGGTCTTACCTGGGAGGCAGGAGTAGAAGGGGGGGTGGAGGGAAAGAGAATGGTGGAAGAGGAAGGGGAAAAGGGGAGGGAGGGGAGGAGGAAGTGAAGGGAGAAAAGGGGAAAAGGAAGGAAGAGAAAGAGGAGCGTGAGGAAGAATTTTTTTTTATTTTTTCTCTTCTTTTTTCCCTTTTTTTTTTCTTCTCCAGGCTGGGTGGTTGGGCTGAAATATATTTGTTTAAAGCCAGAGGGGTAGAGTTAGTCGAGCTTCTCTGCCAGGTCAAGCCTACTCCCCATATAGGCCAGCACCAACGGGAGCGGAAGCTCAGAGGTTGGGGCTTTTTTTAGGGGTTTAGAAAGGGGGTAGGGTTTTTTTTTTTGTTTTTGTTTTCCTTCCCAGGGGAGATGGACGGGGTGCGAGTGACTACTCTAAATGCTAAAGGACTAAATGTCCCGGAGAAGCGGAGGATGCTCCTCAATGATTTGAAGCGTACCTGCACTGATGTGGAATTTGTGCAGGAAACACATTTTAGGGCGGGTGGACTCCCTTTCCTTCAGAACAGATTTTTCCCATGTGCCTATCACGCTTCTAATTTAGAAGCAAAATCTAAAGGTGTCTCTATTTTCATTTCCAGCCGAGTGTCCTGGTCCCTTATAGAAAAATATTTAGACCTAAATGGTCGTTATCTTTTTATTAAAGGATACCTTGACGGTATTAAGGTGACATTGGCAACTGTATATGTATCAAATCTACATCAAGACTCTTTTTTGAATAAAGTCCTATCAAAACTAGCAGAGTTTGTAGAAGGTAAATTGATCCTAGGGGGGGGGGATTTTAATATCCCCCTGGATCCTAGAGTAGACACTGGGATGTCATCGGCCCCAGGTAGTGTCAGGAAGCGTATTCTGAAGAAACTATATGAATTGCAGTTGGTAGATGTTTGGCGTACCCTCTATGCAGGAGAAAGAGATTACACTTTTTTTCTAACCCTCATCAAGTGTACTCCCGCATAGATTTAATTATGGTCCAACATTATTTACTTACTTCAGTACGGATGTCTCTATTGGAAACATAACATGGTCAGATCATGCCCTGGTTACGCTCTGCCTCTCCCTGTCCGGGTCGGCTTGCTCCCCGGAGTGGCGCTGGCATATTAACGAGAGTTTGCTACAAAACCCTGAAATTGGTGAGGATGTGGCAAAGGAACTTACATCATATTTTCAGACGAACGACACCCCGGGGAGCGACTCGGGCATGGTATGGGAGACACATAAGCCAGTAATACGGGGGATTTTGATCAAACATGGATCCCGATTGAAGAAAGCACGAGAAGCACAGATAACAAAATTACTGGGGGATATACAGGTTCTTGAACTACAACATAAGTGAAGACAGGAATTCTCGGTAGGGAATGAGCTGGCACATCTGAGGCGACAAATAACAGATCTTTTTTGTTTTAAAGCTAAAGCAGCAATACAGTCCGGAAGGAAGGTGACATAGGAACTGGGAGACAAATGCAGCAAACTGCTGGAGGGGAAGCTTAAGGAAAGGAGTTTGACATCATACATACCCCACATTAAAGGAAAGGAGGGTCAATTAATTGCATTGCCAAAAGATATAGCCAAGACGTTTGGAGAATACTATTCTTCCTTGTATAACTTGACACCACCAGCTCCTTCTCCTTCTCTTTTGGAGGAATATTTTTCCTCATCAAGCTTCTCTTGACTCCCTTCCTCGGTACGTAGTAGTTTAGAAACCCCTACCCTGTTTCCCCGAAAATAAGACCTAGCGTGATTGTCGGTGATGGCTGCAATATAAGCCCTACCCCCCCCAAATAAGCCCTACCCTGTTTCCCCAAAAATAAGCCCTATCCTGAAAATAAGCCCTACAAGGACTTTAACTAGGGTTTATTTGGGGGGGTAGGGCTTATATTGCAGCCATCACCGACAATCACGCTAGGTCTTATTTTCGGGGAAACAGGGTATTAATATAGAAGAGTTAAATACGGTGATAAAAATGGCCAAACCTGGGAAAGCACCAGGCCCTGATGGATTTAATCTTCAGTACTATAAAAAAATCCTTCCTGTGTTGAGCACGCATATGATAAAGATGTTTAATGCGCTGGGCCAGATGACCATATTGCCACCAGATGCACTTCTGGCGTATATTTCCGTGATTACAAAGGAGGGGAAAGATCCGTCAGAATGTGGAAGTTACCGTCCAATTTCACTACTAAATGTAGATTTAAAGCTTTTTACTAAATTACTAGCCTCCCGTAACCAACCTCAGCTTACTCAGTTAATCCATTTAGATCAAGTAGGGTTTATCCCTTCCCGCGAAGCAAGGGATAATACTATCAAGGTACTTAACCTGGTCCATCATGCTAATAAAACAAAGACCCCCTGCGTTTTTTTGAGTACTGACGCAGAAAAAGCGCTTGATAGAGTAAATTGGAATTTCATGTTCTCGGTCTTGAGACATGTGGGATTAGGAGACCGTATGCTTCAATGGATCGCCAAGGTCTACACGGCTCCACAGGCATATGTTAAAATAAAAGGAGTATTCTCAAAACCTTTTAAGATCTTTAATGGTACACTCTGGTACACTCTGTTGTTCGCGCTTTCGCTCGAGCCATTATTGAATAAAATTCGGCAAAATCCAGATATTTCAGGGCTACAGATAGGAGACCATAACTATAAAGTTTCAGCGTACGCAGATGATTTGTTGTTTTCTATGCCTAAACCACACATTTCATTGCCCAATCTTATGAAGGAGTTTGAAGACTACGGAGCTCTTTCAAACTTAAAAATAAATTATACTAAATCGGAAGCTATGGGAGTGGCACTTCCTCAATCAGAGCGGGGTATTATACAACCCAATTTTAAATTCAAATGGGTGACATCCACACTAAAGTACTTGGGTACATTTATACCATCAAATTTAGGTAATGCTCGTGTGGTAAATTTCCCACCGTTATATAATGCAGTACAATCCTTATTGGACAAATGGCATCAGGGGCTACACTCATGGTTTGGCCGATGCAATATTATTAAAATTAGTATTTTGCCAAAATTTTTGTACCTTTTCCAGGCACTACCTATTGTAATACAGTTTTTTTCGTCAAATCCGTACTCTTTTTACTAATTTCATATGGGCGAATAAACACCACAGGATCAGTAGAGGCCTTTTGACGTTACCCAAGTGCTTTGGTGGTGTAGCTGCCCCAGATGCATTCAAATATTATCAAACGTCCCATCTTGGCAGAATGATCGACTGGTGCAGACACACAGAATTCAAACTCTGGATAGACATAGAACAACAATCTAGTCCGATACATTTGTGTAGAGCACCCTGGTGCTATGTAGCCCTACCCGCCCCTCTCAAAACACGTCCCATTATAGGTCCTACATTGCAAATAGGATACGGGTTCTTCCAGAATGCTAAATTCTCTACGATGCAAACACCCCTGTTCCCAATATTAGGAAACCCTAGCTTCCCTCCAGGTATGGAATTAGGTGCGTTTAACAACCTAATAGAGAAGGGCTGTTTTCAGGCATCGCACTTTTTGGACCGAGAGAATTGGCCTACGGTGGCAACATTAACGCAACCGGGGGGCCGGTATGAAATACATTTTTGGCAGGCGTTACAGCTATGCAATTTTTTTAGGTCTTTGGGACCACCAATAAATTATCTGCGCCAATTAACTAAATTTGAGCTATATTGTAATGGAGAAGAGCCCCTTCCTCGGATAATATCTAAGATAAATGCCTTGCTTAGCACACCCTCAGATGATTTTTTGATGCCAGGCATTGGTAAATGGGAGAGAGACCTGGAGAAGACTTTTAGCCCAGCCCAACGACAGAATATTGTCTATCTCTCGCTGAACTCTTCAATATGCACACGGAATTCAGGAATCTAATTATAAATTATTGACACAATGGTATTACACTCCGGCAAGGCTAAATACATTTTCCCCAGAGGCCTCAGACCGTTGTTGGAGATGTAGAGAGGATCAGGGGACATTATTGCACACATTTTGGTCCTGTCCTAAGATTAGACAATACTGGCTGGAGGTACAGAGGATCTGCCAAAAGTTTACAGACTTCCCAATACCAGACGACCCTGCTTTTTTTCTGTTTCATTGTTCACAAATCCCCCGGCAGGTATATAAGAGATCTATGCTGTGTCATATGGTCAATGCAGCTAAAGCCTGTATTACTCTCCATTGGAGGGATTCTAATCCCCCTTTGATAGCTCAGTGGCTAAATAGGGTAAGAAAGATAAGGGCCATGGATGACCTGGTGTTGTCAGCACAAGACAGAAAAAAGCAATACATGATAACATGGGCAGAATGGGATCAATTTGTATACTCAGAAGAGGGGAGGAGACTGTTGGGGAGCATATGTGGGGAATGAGGTGCTTCGCGCCTATGTGTCTTCGTTTTGTCCGCACATCTCCCCTGGGACGGAGGAGGGTCCCCCCACTCCCCCCCTTTTTTTTTTTTTGGGTGGGTATATTGATTTATTTAGTTTTGAAGGTTTGGGCTTACTAAAAGATAAAATGAAAGGGAGGTTTAAATAGTCCATCGAGGTGAAAGTTGAAGTAGTGGCGGAGATACTCTACTTTTTCCTTTTTTCTTTGTGGAGACATACACATATGTATTGGTGAATGAAGATGTATATACCGTATATAATCGAGTATAAGCCGAGATTTTCAGCCCTTTTTTTAGGGCTGAAAGTCCCCTTCTCGGCTTATACTCGAGTCAGTGCCGTCTGCCTACATGAACAGCTTGTCATGCAGACAGACGGCAGTGTTCAAAAGCCGCGCCGCCTCCTCCCGCCCGTCCGTGATAGGCGGACACTAATTTTCCCAGCAGTACAGTGTTCCGCCTATCACGGACGTCCTGTCATTCTCATCTCATGGATGAGGATGAGAGGATGTCCGTGATAGGCGGAACACTGCACACTGACTGCTAGGAAAACCGAATGTTCCTCCTATCACGGACGAGGAGGAGGAGGAGGAGGAGGCGCGGCTTTCAAACATGTAATGGCGCCGTACACGCTGATCGCCAGGATCAGCAATGGGGGGGACACGGGACAGCGGACACCGGACAGCCAGCGATCTGACACAGGTGGCAGATCGGCGGGAGACAGATCGATCGGCACAGGTAGGCTGCACTGGGGACACGGGGGTTTGTATAGGACACAGGGGACATGCAGATAGGCATTTGCTGACCCTCTTTTCCACTTACAGTAGCTGCTCCATTTCCCCTCCTCGGCTTATACACGGGTCAATAACTTTTCCCAGTTTTTTTTGTGGTAAATCAGGGGCCTCGGCTTATATTCGGGACAGCCTATACTCGAGTATATACGGTAAGTTTGTTTATATAATCATGGAATATTAAGTTAGTATGAAATGAATAGCAGTTAAAAGAAAATGTGTATGTAATTGCTGGAAACGTGATATGACACTGGATGACTTGCCTCCTTTTGAATAAATAAAGAATTAAAAAAAAATAAAAATGAATACAGACTTTTACAAACAATGATCAACACAACCAACTCCAACCGCTGGGCCAGGGTCGGTAGATATAACAACCACTGGGAATATCCCTTAGCAGAGTGGGAGCAGAATAGTGTTTTGGAGGTGCAAGCTCAAAACGCTATTCTGCTTCCACTTTGCTAAGGGATATTCTCAGTGGTTGTTATATCTACCGACCCTGGCCCAGCGGTTAGAGTTGTTTGTGTTGATCAATGTTTGCAAAAGTCTGTATTAATTTTTTATATTTATATTTTTTAATATATTGGTGCCTAATTCATGATTTCTCTCTATGTATCCAATTTCAGAAGATGTGTAGACCTGAGAACCTAGCCCAGGGATAGTGGGAACCCCTCATAATAGGTTTAACAGGTGTATAGTCCCAGAAACTCAGTGCAAGTATGATGAGAACCCATCATAATGGGCACAGTAGATGTGTAGACCTGAGAACCTAGCCCAGGGATGGTGGAAACCCATCATGGGCACACCAATGTTTATTGTCCACCCAAGATCATAATTTTCCACCCAGGATCATGACTTTCTATCTGATATCATTACTGCCCACCCAAGATCATGACTGTCTACCCAAGATCATCATTGGCCACCCAGTATCATGACTGATCATCACTGCCCATCCGAGATCCTACAACCACGTGCTGCCCATCTGACATTTCCAGAGGCTACAAACACCAATTGATATTACATGGACAATATGGAAGCTTCCTGATAGGAGTCTAAAAATGGTCTTTTTAGTATCGTATATACTTGAGTATAAGCCGACCCGAATATAAGCTGAGGCACTTAATTTTACCACAAAAAAATGGGAAAAGGTATTGAGTATAAGCCTAGGGTGAGAAATGTGCAGCTACTGTAAGTGGAAAAGAGGGTCAACAATGCCCATTTGCAGCCTCACTGTGCCCATTTGCATGCCTCACTGTGCCCATTTGCAGTCATAGGTCCCCCAAACTAGTTAAGGGTTCCTAGATGCCCCCTAGCTGCAGCCAAAATTTGGGGTCTCTGGACCCAAAGGGTCCCGAAATGACATTGTTGCAGATGGACACAGTTGAACGACTTTGGGGCCCTGTATCTCGGGGCCACTTGGTGCTAGGAACCCCAAGATAGAGGGCCCCAAATTCGGGTCGGAAAATGGCATTCTCTGCTGCAGAAAAGTGCTTGACTCAAGTATAAGCTGAGGAGGGCACTTTCAGCACAAAAAAATGTGCTGAAAAACTTGGCTTATACTCGAGTATATACGGTATTCACATCTAATGCCGCGTACACACGATCGGAATTCTCATCGGAAAAAACTGACGGTTTTTCTGACGGAATTCTGCTCAAGCTGTGTTGCCTACACACGATCACACCAAATTCCGACGGTCAATAACACAGCGGCATAAAACATATTCGACAGCACTATAAAAGGGAAGTTTAATGCTTCCGAGCATGCGTCGAATTGTTTCCGAGCATGCGTCGGAATTTTGCGCGTCGGAATTTTGCGTGTCGGAATTGCATACACACGATCGGAAAATACAATAGAAAGGTTTTACGTCTGAAAAATTGAGAACAGGTTCTCAATTCAAAGTCCGTCGGAAATTCCGACAGAAAAAGACCATTGGGCATACACACGGTCAGAAAATCTGATGAACAGCTCCCATCGGACTGTTTCCATCGGAAATTCCGACCGTGTGTACGCCGCATAAAGCTAAAACCTCACCTTATGATAAACTGAACTTTTAATACATGTGGTTTAGCTGTTGTTTTCAACACTTCATGTTACATCATTGTCCACCTCAGATCATAATTTCTACCCGGGATAATGACTGTCTACCTGATATCATCACTGTCCACCCAGGATCATGTCTGTCTACCCACGATCATTAGTGCCCACCCATGATCACGACTGTCTACCCGAGATTACCCGAGGCCATTCATCAGACATTTCCAGAGGCTGGACACACCAAAGGGACAATCACATGGACAATTTGGAAGCTTCCTAAAACAGTCTAAAAATTGTTTTTTTAAGTATTTCAAATTAAAGCTAAAACCTTACATTACGATAAACTAAACTTTTAATACATATGGATATCTGTTGGCATCAACTTTTTGTTACATCATTGTTCACCCAAGATCATCATTGCCCACCCAAGACCATCATTGCCCACCCAAGACCATCACCATCTACCCAAGACCATCACCATCTACCCAAGACCATCACCATCTACCCAAGACCATCACCATCTACCCAAGACCATCATTGTCTATCCAGAAAGTTCATTTGAACCATTCAGCAATACTTGGTATTGTCCTAAAAGAAGAGACCGCTTTTAATTTTCTACATATTTTGCAGTACCCGGATTGAAAAATGTCATCGGGTTTGGCTGGCTGATATCTGAACCTCCATTTAAAGTACTGTTGGTATCTGTTCTCATCCTCATCCAGACTCCAAAGATATTTGGCCAATTCTTGGGGAGATGAAAAGTCATCAACATGAATAAAAGCATCGGCTGGAACAAATCGCTCGTAATTCTCACGCGAGAGACCCATGACGATGGGCACGGTTCCCACCATTATTGCATTTTTCCAGAACTTTTCAGTGATGTAATCCTCATGGAAGGAATTCTCGAAGGCAAGGTAGAACTTGTACTTGGCGAGAGTCTGAAAAGTTTCATTCCACTGTAGAGGCAAATGTTTTTTTCCAAATACGTCAATTTTAATGTATTTCTTTAACTCCTCGTAATACTTAGTTCTTCTGTATTTTGTATTCCAGTTGCTAACTACCCATGCCACCATATATGACTTTTTGGGGATTGTAAAGTATTCTTCCCCATTGGCTTTTTCCAGCCAGCCATATGGTGTAAATATATCAGAATCAAGACGGTAAGTCATTGTAAGGTTAATTTTGTTATCCATAAGGGCTAAATTTAGAGAGTTGCTTGGAGACTCCATGCTAAACCAGATCCAGTACTGGTCAGGCGGTCTCCATTCTGGAGGTAAAAGTTCTTCTGACGTATATACCTCCCTGTGACTGATAACAACAGCATCTGCCTTTGGATACAAGGTGCGATTCGTGGTGTAGAAACAGCCAGCGCCTTCAGAATTTGGACAGTTATTTAGAGGAAACTGGTATTTTAATGGCCACGTCCAAAGTAATATGGTCAACGGAGGCACGTTCCATGTCCCATGATTTGTTTTACAACTAATTTGATCAGGCTGGTCTTTTCCCAATAGAAAAACAATCATACAATAGGAAAATAATCCGAGCAGCAGGACAAAGCTGAAAGCCTGTGTACGTTTTGAAAATAGTTTTTGGAGATTCTTGAAGAAGAGGAGAGAACTCTTCAACTTGACAGTAGTAGCAGAGGGCGGAGCGAGGTTTGGATCTGTCCCTTCGTACCTGAGTGATGAGAAATAGGTGACACACATTAAAAAACGTACCTAAACCAAAAATATATTATTTTATTTGTTATGTAAATGCATATTAAAGTGTACATCAACCTACTACAGTGGTTCTCGACTCCCATCCTCGGGACCCACTAACAGGCCAGGTTGGCAAGATAACTGAAATACATCACAGGTGATATTTTTTTGTTGCTCAGTGATTGCAGTATTCTAGTCTGCATCTCCCCAAGGAAATACTTAAAATTTGGCCTGTTAGTGGGTCCTAAGGACGGCAGTTGAGAACCACTGACCTACCCCGTTAGGCGTCTAATGTTTGCAGCTCCATTAGGAAGATCTCCCTTCACTTCTTGTCTTGTTGACAAACTTTGCACCAGACAGGAAGTGAGAGGAAACCCCTGAAGTGAGGAAAAAAGCCCTGAATCCGATTTGAACAGGGTTCAGCCAAATAGCATGGTATGAAATAATTTTAAACCAGAAATAAAAGCACCCAAACGTTTGACAAATCCCCAAAAAGTCCCTTGTTGAAAATCCATCATCGGTCATGATTACTGCCTCCCATTAACGTGCCAAAAAAAAAAACATATGACTCGGCACACATATGATCCTGTTTATATAACTAGCCGAACGACAGCTTCCTGACCTGTCATCCCCTTTATAAGGTAGGGGCCTCCAAAGCTCTTAAAAAAAGGGCCAGTTTCCTATTTTTCAGACTTTAACGGGCCCGGACTGTGGCCAGTGAGAGTAGAAAATGCCCCAGTATCAATGGGAGTCCACAATGTCTGTCTTGTTGGAAATGAAAATGTGGTCAGTAGGAGGAGGAATAGTGCCCCATCATTGGTCTTAGTGGCAAGAACAGTACCCCACCACTGGGGTCAGTGGGAGGATATATGCCCCATCATTGGTGTCAGTGGGAGGAATTATGCTGTATTGTTGGTATCAATGGGAGGAATCGTGCACCATTGTTCGTGTCAGTGGAAGGAATAATGTGTCAGGGCTGGGCTCAGCCCTTCCTTCTTTGCGCTGGCCGCTCAGCTGTCGGCTAATTGCCAGCTCCCATCTCTCTCCACAGTTACTCAGCTGTTGTTGATATCCTGCTCGTTAGTCGTGCCTACTTAAGCCTTCCAGTCCAGAGGCTCTCTGCCTTCGCCTTGGTCAACATCACAAGAAACATCTCCTGCGTTCCTGTTTAACCACTTGCCTACCAGGCACGAACACCTCCTTCCTGCCCAAGCCATTTTTCAGCTTTCAGCACTGTCGCATTTTGAATGACAATTGCGCGGTCATGCAACGCTGTACCCAAATAAAATTTTTCCCCACAGATAGAGCTTTATTTTGGTGGTATTTGATCACCTCTGCGTTTTTTATTTCTTGAGCTATAAACAAAAGAAGAGCGACAAGTTTGAAAAAACATAATATTTTTTACTTTTTATTATAATAAATATCCAATTTTTTTTATTTTTTTTTAACAAATTTTTTCCTCAGTTTAGACCGATACGTATTCTTCTACATATTTTTTGGTAAAAAAAAAAAAAAATCGCAATAAGCGTATATTGATTGGTTTGCGCAAAAGTTATAGCGTCTACAAAATGAGGGATAGATTTATGACATTTTTATTATTATTTTTTTTTTACTAGTAATGGCGGCGATCTGCGATTTTTATCTTGACTGCGACATTGCGGCGGACATATCGGACACTTTTGACACATTTTTGGGACCATTTACATTTATACAGCGATCCGTGCTATAAAAATGCATTGATTACTGTATAAATGTGACTGGCAGGGAAGGGGTTAACTCTAGGGGGCGCTGCAGGGGTTAATGTGTTCCCTATATTAGTGATTCTAACTGTGGGGGGAGGGGACTGACTGGGGGAGGGGACCGATCGGTGTCCCTAAGTACAAGGGACACACCATCGGACGTCGATCTGTGTGTTTACATACACAGATCCACGTCCTGCTCAGTTACTGGGCAATCGCGGGTGCCTGGCGGACATCGCGGCCGCCGGGCACGCGCACCGGGTCCCCAGCGACGCGGCGGGCACGCGCGCCCCCTAGTGGCCAAAATTGTCACAAGAGCCGCACCGCTCTGCCGTCTTTTGACAGTGGGCGGTCGGCAAGAAGTTAAATACTGGCTTTGCTGACATCCCCTTTGACTCCGGATCCTGCTTGCTGTTCCACTACTTTGATCCCTGACTTCTGGCTTGGCTGACTATCTGTTCCGGTTACTGAACTTTGGCTATGTTTTGACTACGTTTGTTCTTCTTACTTTTATTATTAAACAAGTGTGATTTAACTGTACTTCTGTCTCGATCTGATTTCATGGTTTCTGACATAATGCCCCATTATTGGTGTCAGTGGGAGCAACTATCCTGTATTGTTGGTATCAGTGGCAGTAATAGTGCCCCATCGTTGATGTCAGTGGGAGGAATAATGCCCCATCATTGGTGTCAGTGGGAGGAATTATGCAGTATTGTTGGTCTCAGTGGGAGGAATAGTGCCCCATTGTTGGTGTCAGTGGGAGGAATAATGCCCCATTGTTGGTGTCAGTGGGAGGAATAATGCCCCATTGTTGGTGTCAGTGGGAGGAATAATGCCCCAATGTTGGTGTCAGTGGGAGGAATTATGCTGTATTGTTGGTATCAGTGGGAGGAATGGTGCCCAACTGGCGTCAGTTGGAGGAATAATGCCCCAATGTTGGTACCAGTGGGAAGAATTATGCTGTATTGTTGGTATCAGTGGGAGGAATGGTGCCCCATTGTTGGTGTCAGTTGGAGGAATAATGCCCCACTGTTGGTGTCAGTAGGAGGACTGGTGCCTCATCATCGGTGTCAGTATAAGGAATAGTGTCTCAAGAGCCGGACAAAGGCAAGCAAAGGGCCACATCTGGCCCTCAGGCCACAGTTTGGAGACCCCTGATATAAGGGAAGTGGAGGTCTAGTGGAGTCCATGCCTCGATGGGTTATGGTGGGTGGTCAATGTTATGGCAGATTAGTGTTCTATAAGTGCAGGTGACACACGTGAAG
Source organism: Lithobates sylvaticus (assembly GCA_028564925.1). Classification (NCBI taxonomy): domain Eukaryota; kingdom Metazoa; phylum Chordata; class Amphibia; order Anura; family Ranidae; genus Lithobates; species Lithobates sylvaticus. The sequence continues at coordinate 546,812,459 of CM053028.1, read as the reverse complement.
AAATAAAAAATAAAATAAAAAAGTGGCATTGTGTGTACAATGGCTGGCCTTGAGGCCCGGTAACAATTACCTCAGTCTTAGCCAAAAGGAGTAGCCCATAAGGCGTTGTGCAGAAAAATGATAAGGGATGGTCGGCACTCTGAATAACATCCAAAAATAGTATTTCTTTATTGAAAAGACATGTACAATGCTATAAAAAAAACTACGTGTTTTGGACATTGGTTCACAACACTTTGTTGCAGGCACTGTGCGCTGCATGCAGTACTTTTTTGGCGCAGCTGGGGAAAATGCACTGCCTTGCACTGAGTGGGTGGTTTTCAAACTTTATAAATGTCTGTGTGACATCTCAATAAAGTTTGGTAAAAAAAAAAAAAAAAAGGGAAGTGTATGTTGCACCAAGCTCAGCATGTCATTACTGAGCTGATCTCAGCAACACTGCGAGGCACACCAGCCACTGACTTGCAATGCAGTGCTTGATGTGAGCCAGCCCTTAGGCCCCACTTCACACTTGGTGATTTGGAATCGCAGGCAAAATCAACCTGGTTCTGCCCATGATTCTAAAAGACGCTGCAAAACTTGTGATGCGTGTTTGAGTGCCATTCATTTTACATGGTAAATCTAGAACGGTGCAATTTTGCTGCGATCGTCACACACAGAATCAAGCTGCAATCGAGGCAAAACATGCCTTTTAACAACTTCAGCCCGGGCCATTTGGCTGGCCAAAGACCAGAGCACTTTTCTTTTGGTGGTATTTGATCGCGTCTGCGGTTTTTACTTTTTGCGCTATAAACAAAAATAGAGCAACAATTTTGAAAAAAAACTCATAATTTTTTACATTTTGCTATAATAAATATCCACAAAAAACTTTTATAAATTTTTTTTTTTTCCTCAGTTTAGGCCGATACGTATTCTTCTACATATTTTTGGTAAAAAAAAAAAAAAAAAAAATCGCAATAAGCATTTATTGTTTTGCACAAAAGTTATAGCGTCTACAAAATAGGGGTTAGTTTTATGGCATTTTTATTAATAATTTTTTTTTTTTTACTAGTAATAGTGACGATCTGCGATTTTTATTGTGACTGCGACATTATGGCGGACACATTGGACAATTTTGACCCATTGTTGGGACCATTGTAATTTTTACAGCGATCAGTCCTATAAAATTGCACTGATTACTGTAAAAATGACACTGGCAGTGAAGGGGTTCACCACTAGCTGGCTAGGAAGGGGTTAAGTGTGTCCTAGGGAGTGATTCTAACTGTTAGGGGGCGTGGCTATGAGTGACACATCACTGATGACCGCTCCCGATTACAGGGAGAGCTGATCAGTGACAGTGTCACTAGGCAGAACGGGGAGATGCTTGTTTACATTAGCATCTCCCCATGAGACAATCGCAGGTATCCCCGCGGACACCGAGTCCGCAAGACCTGCGATCCTACTAACAGAGCTAACAGGGTCGTGCGTGTGCCACCGGCGGCGCACACTGACCTCACTGCGGCAAACTCAAAGGGACGTACAGGTACGCCCATTTGCCCAGCCGTGCCATTCTGCCGACCTATATGTACATCAATGGCATGTGTGGCAGTGTAAAACAAGCAGGGAACCGCTACCTTGGATCAGCAGGTCACAGATCACCAGGTCACAGATCAGCAGCAGATCGGCAGGTCACAGATCAGCAGCAGCTCACCAGGTCACAGATCACCAGCTCACAGATCAGCAGCACATCAGCAGGTCACAGATCAGCAGGTCACAGATCAGCAGGTCACAGATCAGCAGGTCACAGATCAGCAGCACATCACCAGGTCACAGATCACCAGGCCACAGATCAGCAGGTCACAGATCACCAGGTCGCAGATCAGCAGCAGATCAGCAGGTCACAGATCACCAGGTCGCAGATCAGCAGCAGATCAGGTCACAGATCACCAGGTCGCAGATCAGCAGCAGATCAGCAGGTCACAGATCACCAGCACATCACCAGGCCACAGATCACCAGGCCACAGATCAGCAGGTCACAGATCACCAGGTCACAGATCACCAGGTCGCAGATCAGCAGCAGATCAGCAGGTCACAGATCACCAGGTCACAGATCAGCAGGTCACAGATCACCAGGTCACAGATCACCAGGTCACAGATCAGCAGCAGATCACCACGTCACAGATCAACAATACATGTATACAGCGGAAACCCTTCACACTTTAGCATTTACACTTTTGTGGAGCGGGAACAAGCATTCTCGCTCACGGTTTTGGTTGAGCAATTCGCATGTCATTTTGCCTGCCGCACTAAGGGCAGCCCATTCACTTCACAAGCTGCCCTATGCCCGCTCCTTTTTGGGCGACAAGAGAAGCATGTTTTTAAAACTCACGTTTTGCCGGGATCGTGACAGAATCACATCGCGTTTGGGGCGTCATTAAAGAATAATGGCAGCCAAAAGCACGTCATGTGTTCTGCGGATGTAATGCATACAGGGGGAGGAGCTACACTTAAATGAAGTCACCCACTGCCATCCTGTGAGACGGACACTACATGGTGTTTCGCCATATATTTTAGAGCTTTGTATGATCGTTTTAAATGTGAGTGGGAACTTTTTTAGCTTAAGCGCTTGCTGACCGGGCCATAGCCAAATGACAGCTACAGCGCGGCCGGCTAATTCTGGGAGGGCGTACAATGACGTCCTCCAATGAACGAGCATCTCACGTACCCCCTGGGGCACACATCCAGCAGTGTCCGTGACCGCCGGGTTCTCGGCGCGTCACAGATCGGTGTAAAGGGCCAATCCCAGCGGCCCTTTACCACGTGATTGCTCTGTTCAATGACGAATCGATCACTGTCAACAAACCGGCGTCATGTCTGATTCTCTCCTCCCACCGATTGTGAGAGGAGGGAGAAGCTGCAGCGAGAGGCTGCTTGTGTTTTTTTATTGCAAGTGCTCAGCAGTGCTCTACAGTGCCCAGCAGTGCCCCATCCATGCCACATCTGTGCCCCAGCAGTTCTCTACAGTGCCCCATTAGTGCACATCAGTGCCTCTTCAGTGCCCTATCAGTAGATACTCATCAGCGCCCGTCAGTGCCGTAAAAATGTGTTTAAAATGGGTTTTCATTTTCTTTCCACATTTTCCAAAAACTTGTGGGGAAAAATTACATGTTCAAAAGACTCATAATGCCTCATAGAATATAAGTTGGGGTGTTTGCTTTCTAAAGTGGGGTCTTTTTTTGGGCGTTTTCACTGTCCTGCTCCAGGGCCTTCAATTTATGCTTTTAGAACGCCGGACGGTGCTCCCTGCATGTTGGGCCTCTGTATGTGGCCAGGCTGTGTAAAAGTCTCACACGTGTGGTATCACCATACTCAGGAGGAGTAGCAGAATGTATTTTGGGGTGTAGTTGCAAGTATGAATATGCTGTGTGTGAGAAATAACCTGTTAATATGACAATTTTGTGAAAAAAAAATTATAAAAAGAATCTTAATTTTGCAAAGAATTGGGGGGGAAAAAAAATGACAACGTGAAAAAACTCACCATGCCTCTTATGCCCCGTACACGCGGTCGGAAATTCCGACGGAAAATGTCCGATCGGACCATGTTGTCGGAAAATCCGCCCGTGTGTGGGCTCCATCGGACTTTTTCCGTCTGAATTTTTGATCCTGCTCTCAAATTTTCCGACAACAAAATCCGATCTGACTTTTTCCGATCGTGTGTAGAGAATTCCGACGGACAAAGTGCCACGCATGCTCAGATCAAATTATGAGACCAAAGCTATTGGCTAATAGCCTCTACGTAGTTCCGTCTTATGCAACGAACGTCACCACGTTCAGAATGATCGGATTTTCTGACAGCTTTGTCCGACCGTGTGTATGCAACACCAGTGTCGGACAAAATCCGTTGGAAAAAATCCGACGGATTTTGTGGTCGGAATTTCCCACCGTGTATACTGGGCATTAGACCCCTTTCACACTGAGGCAGTTTTCAGGCGTTTTAGCGCTAGAAATAGCCTCTGAAAAGTGCCTCTCATTCACTGCAGTGTGTGATTTCACACTCGGGTGGTGGGCTTGCGGGACGTTAGAAAAAGTCCTGGGGGCAGGTTGGGACCGCTAGTAATAGCCATAAAAGCGCTACAAAACTGGTCTTTTTTCAGGCACCCAAAAAGCGCAGCTAAAGCATGGCAAAAAGCACTGTTTTAGTGGTGCTCTAGTGTGAAAGGGGTCTTACTAAATACCTTGGAATGTCTACTTTCCAAAAAGGGGTCATTTTGGGGGGGGGGGGGGATTTGTACTTTCCTGGTTTGCTAGTGTCCCAAGAAATGAGATAGGCTGCCAGTACTTTAGGTGTGATCAATTTTCAGTGATTGGCACCATAGCTTGTAGACTAAGGCCCCTTTCACACTGGGGCGGGAGCCGCGGCGACGGTAAAGCAGCGATATATTTAGCGCTGCTTTACCGTTGTTTTAGCCACGGGAATCGGCCAATAGCGGTGCGGTTTTAACCCCTGCTAGCGGCCGAAAAAGGGTTAAAATCCCCCCGCGGCGGTATTGCCGCGGTATTACCGCGGTGTCCCATTGAAATCAATGGGTAGAAGCGGTGAATACACCGCTCCTATACTGCTCCAAAGATGCTGCTAGCAGGACTTTTTTAACCGTCCTGCTAGCGCACCGCTCCAGTGTGAAAGCCCGCCGGCTTTCACACTGGAGTGAATGGGCCGGATTTTTTCAGGCGCTGTACGGGCGCTATTAGGGGCCTAACTTTCACACTGCTCTTCTTTTTTGGTGTGTTTCAGGCCACCTGTTGATTGCAGTTGGTAAGTAAGTTGTTTACTGAATCCTGCCAAACTTACCCCTCCATGTTCAGCCTCTCGTGGAGTTTGGAAGACCCTGAATGCTGAAGTCTCATTTTGAGCCAATACTGGAATAAGCCCCGTGGAACGTTTGAGTGTCGGGTTTAGTGCAAGGTCTCGATCCAGTGAGCTATAAGGTCTACAATACACGTTTCAGGCTGCTGAGCTGACGGGCCAAACTATACGCTTATTTTGCTTCCCCATCTGGTAAGCGCATTATTATTCTGGTGGTCGGGCACTTCTCTTCACTCTACTATGCATATGTGAAGTCACCGTGGTGTTTAATCAAGAAGATACATTTGGACTTTACTGTTTGTTTTGGAAATACCGTTTTTTCACTCCTGTCAATGAATAATCATGATAGCATTGCCAGCAGCTGATGATATTTTTCCTATTTTATTATATTTGTGTTTTTAGTCATTTTTTTATTTATTTAATTAGTCAATTGGCGCAGCTCTTCAATTGTACTCTCCATTTTCTGTGTGTGTATCCCACCTTGAGCTGCAGCCTATAGATAATTTTCTCGATATTATTTGTTTTTTTAATTTTATGTTTGTCAAGCGCGTTTTTTTTTTTTTCCATAACTTTCACACAGACCAAATAATATACACCGACTTAGGTTACTTTTACCAAAGATATGTAGAAGTATACATTTTGGCCACAATTTATTAAGAAAAATGACCAATTTGCAAAGTTTTATAACAGAAATGATGAAAAATGCATTTCTTTTAACAACATTTTCATTTTTTTTTTATTTGTATTTAAAACCACTTTCAGACCGGACCAATTTGCAGCCAAAGGACCAGGTCCCTTTTTGCGATTCGGCACTGCGCCGCTTTAACTGACAACTGCGCTGTCGTGCGATGTGGCTCCCAAACAAAATTGACGTCCTTTTTTTCCCACAAATAGAGCTTTCTTTTGGTGGTATTTGATCGCCCCTGCGGTTTTTATTTTTTGCGCTATAAACAAAAAAGAGCGACAATTTTGAAAAAAACGCATTATTTTTTATTTTTTGCTATAATAAATATCCCCCAAAAATATATAAAAAAACATATTTTTTCCTCAGTTTAGGCCGATACGTATTCTTCTACATATTTTTGTAAAAAAAATCGCAATAAGCGATTATTGATTGGTTTGCGCAGAAGTTATAGCGTTTACAAGATAGGGGATAGTTTTATAGCATTTTTATTAATGTTTTTTTTTATTAGTAATGGCGGCGATCAGCGATTTTTATTGTGACTGCGACATTATGGCGGACACATCGGACATTTTTGACACATTTTTGGGACCATTGTCATTTATACAGCAATCAATGCTATTTAAATGCATTGATTCCTGTATAAATGACACTGGCAGTGAAGGGGTTAACCAGGGGGTGGCAGTGTAGGGGTTAAGTATGCCTAGGGGTGTGTTTCTTACTGGTGGGGGGGGGGGGGGGCGTGGCTGTCAGCTAGTGAATGCTGATCTCTGCTCCAATCACAGGGAGCAGAGATCGGCGTCACTAGTTGCTAGGCAGAACGGGGAGATGCTGCTTATTTCCGCATCTCCCCGTTCTGCCTTCCCGTGAGACGATCGCGGGTGTCCCGCGACCGGCCTCATGGGGGTCCCGACCGGCGCTCCCGGCGCTCTTCCGATGGCATGGACGGCATTAAGGAGGGACTTATATATACGCCCTCCTGCCTGTCCGTGCCAATCTGCCAACGTATATCGTCGTGCGCCGGTCAGGAACCGGTTAAAGCGCAACACATAAAAAACACAGCAGTGATTAAATACCACCAAAAGAAAGCTCTATTTGTGTGGACAAAAATGTCATATGGGTACAGTGTTGCATGACTGAGTAATTGTCATTCAAAGTGTGACAGCGCTGAAAGCTGGCCTGGGCAGGAAGGAGGGTTAGGTGCCCAGTGGGGAAGTGGTTAATGAAGCCTGGACTAGTTTAAAAAAGAGCACTTATATCTTCTTTCATTATGTGTTTGTGGAATGTTTGGGAGATCGATATCTGCTGCACTGGCTTTACTTAAGGGGACACGCGCTGTCGGCTCCCTGTTAGGGTTGCTACCTCATCCCTTTAAACCCAAACACATGAATTACACAGGTTCTGAGGCTAATATAATGCAGATAAGGCACCAAGTTTAATTACCACCTTAATCAGCCACAGAACCTGTGGTGGTGCATCCATAAAGGGCGCAGGAGCGCCGCCCCCCCCCCCTCATCTGCACCACTCTAATCACCATAGATAGATTCATGCATTGCATGAATCTACCTATGGTCGCTACTGACACCCCCTATGCAGGTGCCCGGCCCATTTTCGGGCGCCGGGCATCTAAATTACACCGGCGGGGGGTGTTTTTGGAAGCACCTGATTAGAGCCATAGGCTCTAATAGGCGCCCCAAAAATGTGAGAATTGGGCGCAACGCTGTGCGTTCGCTTCTCACTCAGCTGTATGTTAGCGAAGGAATTTGCTTTGCTAACATTGAACTGCCTCTCAGCCAATCAGGTTGCTGGATCTGTGTTACCTGTCTCCTGATTGGCTGAAATGACAGGCACTGTGATTGGACGCATATCAGGCGTCCAATCATAGCAGAGGACGAGCGGGCGGGAGAAGACATCCGGGTCGGGGAAGAACTGGAGGACACTGCTTGCTGTCGTCACCCGCTGCCCACCCGAGACAAGGTAAGTGCCGGGTAGAGGTGGGCACAGTGGCAGCACTTGGGGCACAGTGGCAGCACTTGGGGCACAGTGGCTGCGTTTGATGGGCACAGTGGCTGCGTTTGATGGGCACAGTGGCTGCGTTTGGTACAGTGGCTGCGTTTGATGGGTACAGTGAGGCTGCAATTGATGATTTTTTTTTTGCGCCCCCCCAAAAATTTTGAGCACCATCCGCCATTGCACAGAACCCACCCGAGACAAGGTAAGTGCCGGGCAGAGGTGGGCACAGTGGCAACATTTGGGGCACAGTGGCAGCACTTAGGACATACTGGCAGCGTTTGATGGGCACAGTGGCATCGTTTGATGGGCTCAGTGGCTGCGTTTGATGGGCGCAGTGGCTGCATTTGATGGGCGCAGTGGCTGCATTTGATGGGCGCAGTGGCTGTATTTGATGGGCTCAGTGGCTGCATTTGATGGGCTCAGTGGCTGCATTTGATGGGCACAGTGGCTGCGTTTGGTACAGTGGCTGTGTTTGATGGGTACAGTGAGGCTGCAATTGATGTTTTTTTTTTTGTTTGCGCCCCCCCCCCCCCCCAAATTTTGAGCACCATCCGCCACTGCACAGAACCTGTGTAATTAATATGTGTTCGGGTTTAAAGGGATGAGGTGGCAACTCTACTCCCTGTTAGCTCAGGAGTCCATGGAATAAGGTGAGCAAGCATCTCAGTGGTGGAGGGATGGTCACGCATGCTGTGTGTCTCTGAACCTCTGTTCTCCCACACGTGGATTCTTCTTATATCTGTCTGGGCTTTGTGGTTAATTTTTCGGAAGATTTGGACTTTTTTCTCATTTATACATCATTTTTTTGATTGGATGTCTTTTGTGCTGCACTTCTTTGTACTTTTCACTATATTCAGGGTCCTGCTGTGTTCCCGGGCAATCGTGGGTGCCCAGCGGACATCGCGGACGCCGGGCGCCCCCTAGGCGGCCGGGAATGAGAGGATGTCATATGACGCCCGCCCAGGATGGGAGATCCCATCTGCGGGCGTCATATGACTATACGGCGGTATTGACGTGGTTAAATTATATATTGCAGAGATTTAAGGCAGCCATAGATGCAGGGCCATCTTTAACTCTGGGGCAAAAGGGGCAGCTGCCCCGGGCCCAGTCATTGCTGCGGGGCCCAAAGCACTTAAGCCAATGCTGCAGACAAATTGTTGATAAGTAGATTTGGCTATCACTCTGTACATGAGGTTCAGTGTAATAATATGCTCAAACCATTGTGACTCCATTTTGATATGCTTTGTCTTATTTACCGCATGCAATCATTTATGCAAAATAGCCATGTGACCATGTTATCGCATGCGGTAAACGTTAGTGACTTGGCCCCATAGTAACAAACGTCAACGAATCCGGAAAAAAAAAGTTATAACAAAAAACGTAACGAATGCATTTGTTTTATTCGTATGACGTCACATGATGCGGTATTAGTTTAGGCTCACGAGGAAATAAATTACATTTTCAAATTAGTTCGATAATTCAGATTCAAGTAAATTTGTGATTTAACCACATAAACTCAAAAATCTAATTTCTTCATAAATTTAAGCCAAAGTGGATTCTGCTACACGTCTTTGGTAAAAAAAAATAAAAAAAAAAATAAATAATCCAAAAAGTCTATATTGATTGGTTTGTGTGAAAGGTATACCATCTACAAACTATGGGATATATCTGAAAATCGATCAATCCTGATGTACTGACGGCCTATCTCATTTCTTGAGGCCCGAAAAATGCCAGGACAGTACAAACATCCCCCCCAAATGGCCCCTTTTTGGAAAGTAGACAGTCCAAGGTATTTAGTAAGAGGCAAGTTTTTTGAAGTTGTAACTTTTTGGAAAATTAAGAAATTAAACAATGTTTGTTTTTGTTTTTTGTTTTTTATATTTTTTTTACATACTGTCACTGGTGCAGTACAACGTCAACATATGACTGGTGTGGTGGTAATCAACTGTCAACTAGCACTGATGCTGGGAGATAGTTAGTTAGATAGATAGATAGGCGGCACAGTGGTGTAGTGGGTGGCACACTCGCCTAGCAGTAAAAAGGGTTGCTGGCTCAAATCCCAACCACGACACTACCTGCTTGGAGTTTGCATGTTCTCCCTGTGCCTGCGTGGGTTTCCTCTGGGCACTCTGGTTTCCTCCCACTCCAAAGACATGATGGTAGGTTAATTGGCTGATTGGCTTCTGTCCAAAAATTGGCCCTAGTATATGAATGTGAGTTGGGGATGTTGGATTGTGGGCTCCTTGAGGGTAGGGGTCAATGTGAGTGTGTACTCTCTCAGGTTGAACTGGATGGACTGGTGTCTTTATTAAACCTTACTTACTATGTAACTATGTAACTATATTATTGTGGCCATGGAAACCAGTGCTGGGGGTTATTATTCCTGCCACTCTCCCCAATGCTAAGGGTTTTTTTTCCTGTTACTCACCCCAATGCTGGGGGTTATTATTCCTGCCACTCTCCCCCATCCTAAGGGTTCTTATTCCTGTCACTCACCCCAATGCTGGGGGGGTTATTATTGCAGATACTGACACCATAGTTGGGGGTTATTTTATTACAGCCAATGACACCATAGTTGGGGGTTATTATTGCTGCCACTCACCCCAATTCTAAGGGTTATTATGGCGGTTACTGGCACCAGTACTGGGGGTTATTATTGTGGCCACTGACACCACTGACTGGCCACTGACTCAGGTGATCACAGATCCGTGTAAGGGGTCAATCCCGACCCCTTACCATGTGATCGGCTGTCAGTCAATTACAGCTGATCATGTGATGTAAACAGAGAATCGATAATCATTTTTTTTTCTTCTCATGCTGATAGCGTGAGGAGAAAAAAAAGCTGATCACGGCTCCTGTTGAAGGGACATCGGTTCCGAGCAGGGAGAGGCGAAGCTGCCTCATATGTGCCCACCAATCAGTGCCCACAGTGCCCACCAATCAGTGCCCACAAGTACATCAGTGTCACCTATCAATGCCCACGAGTGTCACCTATCAATGCCCACAAGTGCCACCTATCAATGCCCACCAGTTGTCAGTGCCACCTAGCAGTGCTGCCTATCAGTGTCGCCTACCAGTGCCGATCAGTGCCCATCACTGCCACCCATCAGTACCCATCAGTGCCAGCTATCAGTGCAACCTATTAGTGCCCTTCAGTGCCACCTATCAATGCTCATCAGTGCCACTCATGACTGCCCACCAGTGCCGCCTATTAGTGCCCACCAGTGCCACCTATTAGTGCCCATCCGTGCCTCCTTATCAGTGCCCATTAGTGCCTCCTTATCAGTGCCCATTAGTGCCGCCTTATCAGTGCCCATTAGTGCCGCCTTATCAGTGCCCATTAGTGCAGCCTATCGGTGCCCATCAGTGCAGCCTATCAGTACCCATCAGTGTAGCCTCATCAGCGTACATCAATGAAGGAGAAAAATTACCTGTTTTCAAAATTTATTAACAAAATATAAAACGGTTTTGTATTTTTTTTTTGATTCGTAAAAAAAAATAAAAATAAAATAATAATAATAATAAAGAAAGCTCTATTTGTGGGAAAAAATGATAAAAATTTCATTTGGGTACAGTGTTGTATGACCGTGCAATTGACATTCAGCGAGTGACTGCGCTAAAAGCTGAAAATTGGTCTGGGTAGGAGGGGAGTTTAGGTGCCCAGTAAGCAAGTGGTTAATGTGGCCATGGAAACCAGCTCTGGGGGTTATTATTGCAGCCACTGAACCACTCACCCCAAAGCTGAGGGTTATTATGGCAACCACTGAGACCAATACTGGGAGATATTAATGTGGCCACTGACATAAATGCTGGGGGTTATTATTGCTGCCCCTCACCCCAATTCTGAGGGTTATTATGGTGTCCAGTGACACCAATGCTGTGGGTTATTATTGCGGCCACAGAAAACAGTGCTGGGGGTTATTATTGCGGCCACAGAAACCAGTGCTGGGGGTTATTATTGCGGCCACAGAATCCAGTGCTGGGGGTTATTATTGCGGCCACAGAAACCAGTGCTGGGGGTTATTATTGCGACCACAGAAACCAGTGCTGGGGGTTATTATTGCGACCACAGAAACCAGTGCTGGGGGTTATTATTGCGGCCACAGAAACCAGTGCTGGGTGTTATTATTGCGGCCACAGAAACCAGTGCTGGGGGTTATTATTGCGGCCACAGAAACCAGTGCTGGGGGTTATTATTGCGGCCACAGAAACCAGTGCTGGGGGTTATTATTGCAGCCACAGAAACCAGTGCTGGGGGTTATTATTGCGACCACAGAAACCAGTGCTAGAGGTTATTATTGCAGCCACTGACACCACAGTTGGGGGTTACTATTGCAGCCACTGAAAACCTCATACATAAAAGAAAACATTGATTACTTACGACATTGGAGCACCAAACTTTAAGTTATTTTTGCAGTACTCGGTTAAGGTCTTCTGCTGCAAGGTTCAGTCTTCTCTTCAATCCTCCAGTCTTCTGCTCCACCGGTGAGTCTTCCGTTTACATTCTTTCAGTCTTCTGCTCCACCGCTGAGTCTTCCATTCACAGTCTTCCAATCTTCAGCTCCACGGGTCAAGTCTTCTGTTCACAGTCTTCCAATCTTCTGGTTCAATGCTCATTCTTCGAGGTCTCTAGATTGGAATTCCAGAACCCCAAGCTTCTTCCCCGATCGATGTGTGGCTCAGACTCCTAAGGTTCTGGCACACTTCTGGGTGAGAGCCCAAACCTCCAGAGCTTCTTCTGGTCACCAAAATGTTGGGATAAGGTATAGAATTAAGAGTATTTAAAGTATTATTCTGTCTATACTCTGTGCTTATATTTAGGATTAACACCTTCATTTCTTTTTTGAATTCAGAGCAAATACATAATATAGTTGGATCTTCGTTTTCTTTCCTAAACCTTCATCTTCCCACGTGAGACACTGAATGACACAGACCCTCTGGTAGACTGTTACTCGGATAGACTCTTCCGACCATCTATATTTCCTTACTATATACTAGAGGTGTTCAAATAACAACTGCCTAAGAGAATGTTACCTCTTGTCTACTGTTGACAACACAACACCCACCCATGGCTACTAAGTAGAAGGCTGGTCTGAATCAATAGGCATAATTACATACAGTATGAAAAGGGCTAATTGTTGGCCTTGTAAGGCTGGCCTTGTTTAGAATGTAGATCCTAGAGACAGTCAATCTAGTTTGGCAGTTTGAGCGTGAAGGTTCCATAGACCCGATATGAGCTGTAGGACCATTTTTAAGAAAACAGGAGTGATCAGATCAAACCCATTTCTTTTATTTTTAATGTTATTCAAATTATCACTTGAGCTCTGGAAGGTTTTACCCCGTTCATGACCAGGACATTCAGCACTTCGCTACTTTAACCTCCTCAGGCTCACGCTATAGCTAAAAGACGGCTACAGTGTGGGCCTAAATTGCCGGGAGGGCGTCCATGTACGTCCTCCCAAGCGCAGCGAGTCCACGAGACTTGGCTGATCACAGATCGGAGTAAGGGGCCGATCCCAGGCCCTTACTACGTGATCAGCTGTCAGCCAATGACAGCTGGTCACGTGATGTAAACAGAAGATCGTAATTGGCTTTTTTTTTCCTCACCGCTGACAGCGTGCTTAGAAGCGTCCCAATACTTTTTGGTAATATAGTGTATATGGTGGAAACCTCCAATCTGCTAATATCCAACTTATCCAACTCAACTTTAATATTATCAGAACACATTTTGGAATGGATTGGAGGTTTCCACCACTATTCATATAGTATTATGTGTATCAAGAATGCACAGTATAAATGTTTGAAAGAGATTGGAGTGTATTAATACCTGGATTACTCATGAGGGTTTCCACCATCATTCACAATTATTATTTCACATATGAATTCATCTCTAAGGGGAGCAATGATATAAGGGGACTCTGATGTATTGTGGGTCTCCAAGAGGGTGCAGTGATGTAAGGGGACATAAGGAGACTCTAATGTGATGGCTGGTCGCTAGGGGGCACGGGGGGGGCACTGATATAAGGGGGCGCTAATGTAATTGGGGTCTCTAAGGTGGAGGGCACTGATATAAGAGGACTTTGATGTAATGGGGGGTCTCTAAGGCAATAGGGGCATTGTTATAAGGGGACTCCAATGTAATGGAGGGTCTCTATGGGGGGTCTTAATATAAGGGTATTTTAATGTAATGGGGGGTCTCTAAGGGGGGCACTGATATAATGGGACTCTGATGTAATGGGGGGGTCTCTAAGGCGGGGGGACATTGATATAAGGGGACGCTAATGTAATTGGGAGTCTCTAAGGTGAAGGGCACCGATATAAGAGGACTTTGATGTAATGGGGGGTCTCTAAGACAAGAGGGGCATTGTTATAAGAGGACTCCAATGTAATGGAGGGTCTCTAAGGGGGGTTCTGATATAAGGGGATTCTAATGTAATGGGGGGTCTCTAAGGGGGGCACTGATATAATGGGATTCTGATGTAATGGGGGGTCTTTAAGGGGGGAGGCATTGCTATAAGGGGACTCTAATGTAATGGCTGGTCTCAAGGGGGTGGGGGGACATTGATATAAGGGGACGCTAATGCAATTGGGGGTCTCTAAGGTGAAGGGCACTGATATAAGAGGACTTTGATGTAATGGGGGGTCTCCAAGGCAGGAGGGGCATTGTTATAAGGGGACTTCAATGTAATGGAGGGTCTCTAAGGGGGGTCTTAATATAAGGGTAATCTAATGTAATGGGGGGTCTCTAAGGGGGGCACTGATATAATGGGACTCTGATGTAATTGGGGATTTCTAGGGGGGAACTTATATAAGAGGATTCTGATGTAATAGGGGTCTCTAAGGGGGAAGGCATTGCTATAAGGGGACTCTAATGTAATGGGGGGGGGGGGCATTGATATAAGTGGACTCTAATGTAATTGGGGCTATCTAAGGTGGAGGGCACTGATATAAGAGGACTTTGATGTAATGGAGGGTCTCTAAGGCAGGAGGGGCATTGTTATAAGGGGACTCCAATGTACTGGAGGGTCTCTAAGGGGGGTCGTAATATAAGGGGATTCTAATGTAATGGGGGGTCTCTAAGGGGGGCACTGATATAATGGGACTCTGATGTAATGGGGGGTCTCTAAGGCGGGGGGGACATTGATATAAGGGGACTCTAATGTAATCGGGGGTCTCTAAGGTGGAGGGCATTGTTATAAGGGGACTCCAATGTAATGGAGGGTCTCTAAGGGGGGTCTTAATATAAGGGTATTCTAATGTAATGGGGGGGGGGAGTCTCTAAGGGGGGCACTGATATAATGGGATTTTGATGTAATGGGGGAGGTCTCTAAGGAGGGAGGCATTGCTATAAGGGGACTCTAATGTAATGGCTGGTCTCAAGGGGGTGGGGTGGGGGGGGGCACTGATATAAGGGGATACTAATGTAATTTGGGGTCTCTAAGGTGAAGGGCACTGATATAAGAGGGCTTTGATGTAATGGGGGGGGGGTCTCTAAGGCAAGAGGGGCATTGTTATAAGGGAACTCCAATGCAATGGAGGGTCTCTAAGGGGGGTCTTGATATAAGGGGATTCTAATGTAATGGGGGTCTCTAAGGGGGGCACTGATATAATGGGACTCTGATGTAATGGGGGTTTCTAAGGGGGGGCACTTCTATACGAGGATTCTGATGTAATGGGGGGGGGGTCTCTAAGAAGGGAGGCATTGCTATAAGGGCACTCTAATGCAATGGGGGTCTCTAGGGGGGGCATTAATATAAGGGGACTCTAATGTAATTGGGGGTCTCTATGGGGAAGCACTGACATAAGGGGACTGTGAGCTAATAAGGGTCCCTATTGGGGGCCACTGTATTATGAAGAGAGTGACACTAACCCCTGTATTATGACTACACTGACCACTACACTATACTGTCCACTATACTATACTATCCACTACACTATACTGTCCACTACACTGACCACTACACTATACTGTCCACTACACTGTCCACTATACTATACTTACTGTCCACTACACTATACTGTCCACTACACTGACCACTACACTATACTGTCCACTACACTGTCCACTACACTGTCCACTATACTATACTTACTGTCCACTACACTATACTGTCCACTACACTGACCACTACACTATACTGACCACTACACTGACCATTACACTATACTGTCCACTACACTGTCCACCACACTATACTGTCCACTACACTATACTGTCCACTACACTGACCACTACACTATACTGTCCACTACACTACACTGTCCACTACACTGTCCACTACACTGTCCACCCGACTATACTGTCCACTATACTGACCACTACACTATACTGTCCACTACACTGACCACTATACCATACTGTCCACTACACTGACCACTACACTATACTGTCCTCTACACTGTCCACTACACTGACCACTATACTATATTTTCCACTACACTGACCACTACACTATACTGTCCACTACACTATACTGTCCACTACACTGACCACTACACTATACTGTCCACTCCACTGTCCACTACACTGACCACTATACTATACTGTCCACTCCACTATACTGTCCACTACACTGACCACTATACTATACTGTCCGCTACACTATACTGTCCACTACACTGACCACTATACTGTCCACTACACTATACTGTCCACTACACTATACTGTCCACTACACTATACTGACCACTACACTATACCGTCCACTACACTTACCATTACACTATACTGACCACTACACTATACTGTCCACTACATTGACCACTATACTATACTGTCCACTACACTATACTGTCCAATACACTGAACACTATACTATACTGTCCACTACACTGACCACTATACTATACTGAACACTACACTATACTGTCCACTACACTGACTAATACACTACACTGTCCACTACACTGACTAATACACTACACTGTCCACTACACTGACCACTATACTATACTGTCCACTACACTGACATCTATACTGTCCACTACACTGACCACTACACTACATTGTCCACTACACTGACCACTACACTATACTGTCCGCTACACAGTCCACTATACTATACTGTCCACTACACTGACTACTACACCGACCACTACACTATACTGTCTTCTACACTGTCCACTACACTGACCACTACACTATACTGTCCACTTTACTATACTGTCCATTACACGGACCACTACACTATACTGTCCACTACACTGTCCACTTCACTATACTGTACACTACACCGTCCACTCCACTATCCACTACACTGACCACTATACTATACTGTCCACTACACTGTCACTGACCACTATACTACACTGACCACTATACTACACAGCCTACACTATACTGTCCTGCCTACAGTCTCTCTCTCTCCACCCCCCCCCCCCCCACGGGCCAGTAACAAGACTCTCACGAGGGAGTCTCACTCACCTTCTTGTCCTGACCTGCATCGGTCCGGAGGAGGAGGAGAAGACAGCAGCGGATCACATTTTCTCTCCCCGCGCTCTAGCTGCCATGTTCAGTGTCCGGCCTGCGCACCGTGATTGGGCGTATGGGGGGGTCATGTGCGGAGGCGGGACTTCAAGAGCGATCATGGACAGGCCAGCCCTACGCCTCACATGACCCCCATACGCCCAATCACAGCGCGCCGGACACTTAACATGGCGGCAGGAGCGTGGGGGGTACAGGAACTTGAAATTAGGAGGAGGCAGCCAGTAGTGACCCATACTCGCAACCCCCAAATGTCGCGCCGGGGCCACGGCACCCCCTGCACACCCCACGCTATGCCACTGCTTCCATCATCCAATCATGTACAAGCAAAAAATGCTGTTTTTATTTATTTTTTCCTTGCACGTGATTGGGTAGTTTTTGCAAAGTGAAGCTTTACCTTATTTACTAAGCTCTGGAGCAACTGCCCAGTCTATTTGCCTTTAGTAAATCAACTCCATAGTCTTCAAGGTCTCCAGATTAAAATTTTGGGATTCCAAACTTCTATATATATGTCGGCAGGTGCAGTCTATTTTCTACACTCCTAGTTCCTCTATGGTTTCCTCAGTCACATCCGATAGGATGCCGGCATCCTGTGTGACTGGTGTCCATCTTGGGTCAGACAGATTATATTTAAGACCCTGGCTCCCATGTTTTGTGAGTGGCTGGAGTAAGGACAGGCTACCTGTCTGCCAGGGACAGTGCTTAGAGTCAGGGAAAGGTTCCAGAGAAGTAGGAAAAGTGCAGGGAAAGACCATCCTTCCTGGAAGCCTCCCCGTTTGGGTATGGACTGGCCAGGCCGCATTCCACCCCTTATGGCAGACACGATCAGCATCTACGGGTCTCCAGACAACTGAAAGCTTTTTTGCAGAACTTGGACTTTGTGTGATCACTGCCTGCCGCACCACACTTCATCTACCCACATACTGTTTTTTTCTCCAAACAGACCCACATACACTATATAGTCAAAAGTGTTGGGACACCCGCCTTCACACTAATATGAACTTTAATGGCATCCCAGTCTTAGTCCGTAGGGTTCCATATTGAGTTGGCCCACCCTTTTCAGCTATAATAGCTTCAACTCTTCTAGGAAGGCCGTCCACAAGGCTTAGGAGTGTGTCTATGGGAATGTTTGACCATTCTTCCAGAAGCAAATTTATGAGGTCAGGCACTGATGTTTGGAAATTCGGAAATCTGAATTTATAATTAACTAATAATAACTTAACTATTACTAACTATTAAATTATAGGTATTGTAACAAATACAAATTTATCTTAAGTTACAAATTATCCGAAATAACGAATGCCGCATCTAAACAAATGGAACGTAATGAATTAATAATAATAAATAACAATAATAATAATAAAAACTTTTTATTATTATTATTTATTATTCATTTGTTCCGTTCCATTTTGTTAGATACGGCATTCGTTATTCCGGATAATTCGTGACTTCAGATAAATTCGTGTTCACTAACAGCCAAATTTGAAAGGAAATTACAATACCTATAATCTAATAGTTAGTTACTATTTCAGATTTTCAAATTTTTGGGTTTTCGAATTTCCAAATTTTCTAATGTATGAATGTACGAATAAACTAATTTTCTAATTTACGAATGTACGAATATACAAATTTTCTAATTTACGAATGTACAAATATACAAATTTTCTAAATTACGAATGTACGAATGAACGGATATACGAATATACGAATTTTCTAATTTACGAATGTGCGAATGAACAAATTTATTAATTGACATCATAACTAATGACCCGAAAAAAAAAAATAAAGAATGAAACGAAAATGAAAATTAACAAATTGTTTGGCAGTGCACATTAGACATGTGCACAACAAAAAAATTTGTTTGGTTTTTTTCGTTTCCGAAAAAAATTCGTTTATTTTCGTTTCGTTTTTTTCGTTTCCGTTGATTCGTAACGATTTGTAAATTCTTAAGTCGTCGGTGTTCGTATTCGTAACGATTCGTACATTCGTAAGTCGTCGGTGTTCGTATTCGCGACGATTCGTACATTCGTAAGAGTTATTTTTCGTTGATTCGTTTTTTCGTTAGTTTCATTTTCGTTTATTCGAAATTCGGACGCATTCGTATTTATTCGTATTTATTCGTACATTCGTAACATTCGTAATCGGAGCATAATTCATAATTTTATGTAATGTGTATGCTATTATTACATTTTAATAATTTACGAATCGAAAAAAAAGTTACGAATCGAAAAAAAAAGTTACGAATGTATGAATTTTTTTGTTCAATCCATTCGAAGCATGTTAAGCAACGCCATTGTAAGAGACACGGAAAATTATGAATCGAAAAAAAAAAAAAAGTTACGAATCGAAAAAAAAGTTACGAATCGAAAAAAAATAAAGTTACGAATCGAAAAAAAAAGTTACGAATGTACGAATTTTTTTGTTCAATCCATTTGAAGCACGTTAAAGTGGGGTTGCAACCAAAAAAACAAAAAGGGGCTTAAAAATCATAAAAAAAATAAAAAAAAAATAATTGGAAAAAAAAAAAATTTTTTACTCACCTCTAAATGCCTGTTGCTAGGGGGTCCCTCGAAGTCTGCCACCTTCATAGCCCGGGCTAAAAGTCACTTCCTGTAGGCAACGCACAGTCATCTGGGACATGTCATGTGTCCCAGATGAGTGAGCGTCGAATCACGGCGCACGGCGCCGCTCGCGCATGCGCAGTGGGTGCCCGGCTGTGAAGCCCAGCCGGGTTCCCACATTAAGAATGCCGGCGTCGTGAGCGGAGCGGGGAACGAGGGGGGGGGTCTCGTTCCCCCGCATCGCTGGACCCCGGGACAGGTAAGTGTCCGATTATTAAAAGTCAGCAGCTGCAGTATTTGTAGCTGCTGACTTTTAATTTTTTTTTTTTTTGCCCGGCCCTCCTCTTTAAGCAGCACCATTGTAAGGGACACGGAAAATTAACAATTCATCAAAAAAAAAAAAGTTACGAATGTACGAATTTTTTCGTTCATTTTCGTTGTTCCTGTTTTTGTTTTTCGGATTTTCTTCATTTGTACATTCGTTATTTCTAATTTGTTTTTTTCGGAAATTTCGTTGTTTTTCGGATTCGTTCGATTCGAACGATTCGTTCATTCGTACGAAAGCGAACTAACAAGAAAAACAAAAAAAAAACGAAACGAATTGCACATGTCTATATATAAGAGACTCTACTATAGACTCTCACCAGGATAGACTCTTCACACCACCTTTACCTCCATACTATAATACTAGAGATATTCTAATACCAACTGTCAGAACAACTGTTACGTCTTGTCTACTGTTTCCAACATCACACCCACCCATGGCTACTGTGCAGAACATTGGTCTGACTGAATAGACATAATTACATATGATTAGGGCTGTCAATTGTCTGTACAAAGCTGGCCTTGTTTAGACTGTAGATAGCTCCAGGCGTGACAAAAGGTAGAGCCGGTCAATCTAGTTTGGCAGCTTAAGCGTGAAGGTTCCATAGAAAGCTGAGCTCATACACATACATATTGTACACCTGGTATGAGTTGTAGAATGTGGACCATTTTTTATCAAATACGAGTGATCAGATCAAACACATTTCTTTTATTTTTTTTTTATTTCTGATTCAAATTAAACTATTGGACACCACGGAATAGCACAATCATTAAAGAAAAACAGCAATAAAGGAAAATAATAAAATAGTTCTGTTCAAAAGTTTGCATACCCTTAGTTCCTAATATCATGTATCGCACCCCTTAATGCCAATGATGGCTTTGAGTTTATTTTGATAGTTGTGAACATTTTCTAATGTTACATAGTTGATGAGGTTGAAAAAAGACACAAGCCCATCAAGTCCAACCTATGTGTGTGGTTATAGGTCAGTATTACATTGTATATCCCTGTGTATTAACCACTTCAGCCCCGGCGGATTTTACCCCCTTCCTTACCAGAGCACTTTTTGCGATTCGGCACTGCGTCGCTTTAAATGACAATTGCGCGGTCATGCGACGTTGCACCCAAACGAAATTGACGTCCTTTTTTTCCCACAAATAGAGCTTTCTTTTGGTGGTATTTGATCACCTTTTTTTTTTTGCGCTATAAACAAAAGAAGAGCGACAATTTTGAAAAAAACATAATATTTTTTGCTACAATAAATATCTCTATTTTAAAAAAAAAAAATTTTTTACTCAGTTTAGGCCGATATGTATTCTTCTACATATTTTTGGTAAAAAAAATCGCAATAAGCGTATATTGATTGGTTTGCGCAAAAGTTATAGCGTCTACAAAATAGGGGATAGATTTATTGCATTTTTTTTTTACTAGTAATGGCAGCGATCTGCGATTTTTTTCATGACTGCGACATTGCGGCAGGAACTTCGGACACTTTTGACACATTTTTGGGACCATTCACATTTACACAGCGATCGTTGCTATAAAATTGCATTGATTACTGTATAAATGTGACTGGCAGGGAAGGGGTTAACACTAGGGGGCGCTGCAGAGGTTAATGTGTTCCCTATGGTAGTGATTCTAACTGTGGGGGGAGGGGACTCACAAGGGGAGGAGACCGATCGGTGTTCCTCTGTACTGGGATCACATGATCGGTCTCCTCTCCACTGACAGGACGTGGAGCTGTGTGTAAACACACAGCTCCACGGTCCTGCTGTGTTCCCGGGCAATCGCTGTGCGTGCGCCCCTAGACGGCCGGGAATGGGAGGACGTCATGCGACGTCCACCCAGGATGGGAGATCCACCTTGTGGGCGTCACATGACAGTCCACAGTATTGAAGTGGTGGTGCTTATCTAATAGTTTTTGAAATTATCGATGCCCCCCACTGAGACCTCCGCCTGTGGAAGAGAATTCCACATTCTTACCGCTCTTACAGTAAAGAACCCTCTATGTAGTTTAAGGTTAAACTGCTTCTCTTCTAATTTTAGTGGCCTTGTGTCTTTTTAACCAATTGCCGACCGGCTCGCGCCAATATACGTTGGCAAAAGGGCACGTACAGGCAGATTCACGTACCTGTATGTTGCCTTTTAAGAAGCAGCTTGCGGGCGCGCCTACCGCGAGCTCCGGGAGCGTGTTCGCGGGTCCTGCGGACTCGATGTCCGTGGGGATACCCACGATCGTGTCACGGAGAACTGCTTGTTTACATCAGCCTTTTCCCTTGTTCTCCTTCTCTCCGTGAGAATGCGGGTATCCCCGCGGACATCGAGCCGCTCCTTAACCACTTTCCGCCCGCCATATAGCAGAATGATGGCGGCAAAGTGGTTTCAATATCCTGACTGGGACGTCCTCAGGCTCCATCTGACTTTTTCCGTCGGAATTTCCGACGGAAAAAGTTTGAGATCCTGCTCTCAAATTTTCCGACAACAAAGTCCTATCGGACTTTTTCCGATCGTGTGTAGCGAATTCCGACGGACAAAGTTCCACGCATGCTCAGATCACATTTCAAGACCAAAGCTATTGGCTACTAGCCTCTACGTAGTCCCGTCGTACGCAACGAACGTCACCACGTTCAGAATGATCGGATTTTCCGACAACTTTGTCCGACCGTGTGTATGCAACACCAGTGTCGGAAAAAATCTGACGGATTTTGTGGTCGGAATTTCCGACCATGTGTACGGGGCATAAGAGGTAATCCACTTTGTTAATGTTTTACAGCCATTGACTTTAATAGCTTAACAACCAACCCCCCCTCCCTCCTTCCCTCTCTGATTTGATCTCGGATGGACGTTCCTATTTCCCTGAGATACTATGCCTTTCACAAATACCTAATTCTAGAAGATAACACTTTCTCCATACAGTGATTCATTATCCTTGGACACCATCTTGTGGCAAAAGTTTCAATGGCATAGTGATGACTAATCAACAGAGGACCAGAACTTGGAACTCCCCAACTCTGAGAGAACATCAACCTCACATGCTGGTCAGGTCTCGGACTTCCGGTACCTCTGTAACTTAAACGCTTCTTGAAACATATATATTGGTTGTATGCTTACTCACTTATTCAGGAATATCCTCACCCATTAACCAATTTGATCTTTAAAACACAAGTATATCTGTTTTCTGATTGCTAGGCTGGACCCACGACTCGACCAAAAATGAACACATAATTAACTTTCGGTCTTTGACCATATGACTATACACATATTCCCTCAAGATTTTCCACAGGGCACTTACATGTACAATATGGAGGTGTAATATATTCGGATCCGGACCCCCATCTTGTTCCAAATTGGTCGCATCGTGGCCCCCACTAGACAAAATCAGGACAAGGCATTATTGAACCATACCAGTTAATATAAGATATGATTCTCACCATTACACATTAATGTCAGAACCCCTACTTGTATATCTAAAAGGGCAAAACTGTTATGCCGCGTACACACGGTCAGAAAAAGCTATGATGGTTTTCCCGTCGGAATTCCGACGGAATTTCGCTCAAACTGTCTTGCCTACACGGTCACACCAAATTCCGATGGTCAGTAACACAGCGGCATAAAACACGTTTGACATCACTATAAAGGGGAAGTTTAATGCTTCCGAGCATGCGTCAAATTGTTTCCGAGCATGCGTCTAATTGTTTCCGAGCATGCGTCGGAATTTTGCGTGTCGGAATTGCATACACACGATCGGAAAATCCGATAGAAAGGTTTTCCGTCGGAAAAATTGAGGACAGGTTCTCAATCCAAAGTCCGTCGGAAATTCCGACAGAAAAAGACCGATGGGCATATACACGGTCGGAAAATCCGTTGAAAAGCTCCCATCGGACTGTTTCCATCGGAAATTCCGACCGTGTGTACGCGGCATTAGTCATTCAGTTTATACTGTTTATAATGTTTTATCAGTTTACAAAGTCTGTCATGTTGGAGTCTGACTATGGCCAGGTTTTTCAGATTCATCAGATATATATAGAATATAGGTCTCAATGCTCCATTACCGTTTGCTTTTAATGCAAGCCTTATGATATAAAAAAGATTATAATTAAACGTGTAGTGACATGTGAAATATATAATCAAGTGGCGCTCCAAACAAATACACTCAAATAAAATAAAATCAAAAAAAAAGAAAAATAAAAAAATCAAAAAGAATAACACCACGTGAAATAGTGTCAAAAAATACAAAGAACGCCTAAGGCCATATCAGCCTGCAAGCGCCCGATCTCGTCCGATCTCGGAGGCTAAGCAGGGTCGGGCCTGGTTAGTACCTGGATGGGAGACCGCCTGGGAATACCAGGTGCCGTAGGCGAAAAAAAAAAAAAAAAATACAAAGAACAGTGTCCATTAATATCTGTGCTGGCAGGAAAAAATACATAAATCACTCTTCAAAGGAAAATAAGTCCACCAAAGTATATCCAATAAATGAACGACTAAATCTTCCACCACACCGATGTGCCTTGTGCTCCCTCTCCCAATGAGACCGCACTCACCAGATGGTGTTGCCTCCCACTCACGTGGTTGGCAAACAAGCGATTGAACCACACCTGGGTTACTGGTACGATCAATCCAAGATTGAATACTCCATATGTGAAAATATAAAAATAATGCTCCACATAGCGTGACTCTGTGTAAAATTATTTAATCAAAATCAGCCTCACTCACACTTCAATGTTTCAACTCACGTGAAAATCCGTGAAAAACAGCAAAATACAGTACACAATCCACTGCAAATTTCAGATGACAGATGAGCTGGCAGAGCGCACATATGGTCACCAATGGGTCTCAAACTAGATTGCAATAAAGTCTCACCCCCTCCCACAACACTGCTCCTGGTGTGGGTTCTTATCCAGGAGTCACTCAAGTGAGTTTGCAGAGCGGTGAGTAAACAGGAGGATCCACACAAAATCGAATAATCCAGACAAACAGATGGTTGTTCTCAGTATCTCAATGTCCGTGTAGCCACGCCCTTGACATGTTTCGTCATCAAGACTTCTTCCAAAGGGATTGGCTACACGGACAGTCAGTCAGCCTTAAATGGTATCCCTGGGCGATCACGTGATCGCCCATCAGCCTATTACAGATAAGCACCAGCTGTAAAGCATCCCCTCAATCGCGCCAGCACGCTCTTCATACAGAGCGTGCTGTCTCGCGCCCGTAATTCTCATAGGGGATTAGCGATAGTAACGAGTCCGGCCTTTCCAATCTCCATCTGCGCATGCGCGTTGGGGTGATGATGACGCGCGCTATGATGCGCGCGCATCCCCAATAGATTGTTTACTTCTATGTCTGCGCATGCGCATTGGGGTACTGCCGCGCGCTATAGTGCGCGCGCATTTCCAGTGGATAATTCACTTCTGACCCTGCACAGCGGCCAATAGCTGTTGATCGCGTCTGCGCAGAGGGAACATCGTCCTTCTCACATCACACCGCTCTGCAAACTCACTTGAGTGACTCCTGGATAAGAACCCACACCAGGAGCAGTGTTGTGGGAGGGGGTGAGACTTTATTGCAATCTAGTTTGAGACCCATTGGTGATCATATGTGCGCTCTGCCAGCTCATCTGTCATCTGAAATTTGCAGTGGATTGTGTACTGTATTTTGCTGTTTTTCACGGATTTTCACGTGAGTTGAAACATTGAAGTGTGAGTGAGGCTGATTTTGATTAAATAATTTTACACAGAGTCACGCTATGTGGAGCATTATTTTTATATTTTCACATATGGAGTATTCAATCTTGGATTGATCGTACCAGTAACCCAGGTGTGGTTCAATCGCTTGTTTGCCAACCACGTGAGTGGGAGGCAACACCATCTGGTGAGTGCGGTCTCATTGGGAGAGGGAGCACAAGGCACATCGGTGTGGTGGAAGATTTAGTCGTTCATTTATTGGATATACTTTGGTGGACTTATTTTCCTTTGAAGAGTGATTTATGTATTTTTTCCTGCCAGCACAGATATTAATGGACACTGTTCTTTGTATTTTTTGACACTATTTCACGTGGTGTTATTCTTTTGGATTTTTTCTTTTTCTTTTTTTGATTTTATTTTATTTGAGTGTATTTGTTTGGAGCGCCACTTGATTATATATTTCACATGTCACTACACGTTTAATTATAATCTTTTTTATACTGTTACACATTTTGAAAGTGGCAGCTTGGGTACATTTGAGTTTAGATTTTGTGTTTACTATACACACATTCACCCACACAATTTTTGGTTTAATTGGCGCAAGGTTGGTAAGATATTTTAGTAGCGGCATTATAGATTACCTATCAACAAGCCTTATGATATACCTGAATAATTTCAATTTCAATTGCTTTATTTAAAGGCTGCGGGAGGCTTTGCTTATTCCATATTATTACAACAGGTTTTTGTTACCGTATAAGCCGACCCGAATATAAGCCGAGGCACCTAATTTTACCACAAACAACTGGGAAAACGTATTGACTCGAGTATAAGCCTAGGTGAGAAATGCGCAGCTACTGTAAGTGGAAAAGAGGGTCAACAATGCCCATTTGCAGCCTCACTGCCCATTTGCATGCCTCACTGTGCCCATTTGCAGCCATAGGTCCCCCAAACTTCAAACTTGGTAGTTAAGGGTTCCTAGATGCCCCCTAGCTGCAGCCAAATTTGGGGTCTCTGGACCCAAAGGGTCCCGAAATGACATTGCTGCAGATGGACACAGTTGACCGACTTTGGGGCCCTGTATCTCGGGTTCTCTTGGTGCTAGGGACCCTATCTTTGGATATGTTGTGGTGTTAGTTCCACTTGGGTTCCTAGCACCAAGTGGCCCCGAAATACAGGGCCCCAAAGTCGGGTCGGAAAATGTCAAGCACTTTTCTGCAGCAGAGAATGACATTTTCCGAACCGACTTTGGGGCCCCGTATCTCGGGGCCACTTAGTGCTAGGAACCCCATCTTTGGATGTGTTGTAGTGCTAGTTCCACTGGGTTTGAATATTTGGGGTTCCTAGCACCAAGTGGCCCTGAGATACGGGGCCCCAAAGTCGGGTCGGAAAATGTAATTTTCTGCTGCAGAAAAGTGCTTGAAAAACTCGGCTTATACTCCAGTATATACAGTATATTTGTTACTGACATTCCTGTGGTAATAACCTCCCACTGCTCCTAACAGCGGATTCTGTTTGGCTTGTAACCAAACACAAATCCCTAATTTTTCTCCTTATGCCGTGTACAGACGAGCGGAATTCCGTTCAAGCTTGTCTTGCATACACACGGTCACACAAAAGTTCTCTGAACTTTCGACTGTCAAGAACGCGGTGACGTACAAGATTACGACGAGCCGAGAAAATTAAGTTCAATGCTTCCGAGCATGCGTCAAATTGTTTCCGAGCATGCGTGATTATTTGCACGTCTGAATTGCATACAGATGATCGCATTTTCAGATAGGAACTTTTCCTGACCGAAAAATGGAGAACCTGCTCTCAATCTTTTGCTGGCTGGAATTCCACCAGCAAAAGAGCGATGGAGCATACACACGGTCACATTTTCCGACAAAAAGCTTTCATCAGAGTTTTGCTGGTGGCATTTCCGATCGTGTGTACGGGGCATTAAGGTTGAAACCAGGAGACATATTTCCTATTTCCTCACCTCAAGTGATACTCCTCTAGAGCAGCCATTCTCAACCAGGAATTCTCCAGAGGTGGCTGATGTCGCGTACACACGATCGGACTTTCCGGCTGACTTGGTCCAGCGGACAATCCGCCGGACCTTCGGCAGAGGTCCGACGGACTTTTGAAATGAACGGACTTGCCCACACACGGAGTAAAGTCCGTACATTTTGAACGTGACTTGAGGTACGACGGGACTAGAGAAGGAAGTCAATCTCGCCGCTTTGATCGGCGAGATTGACACCTTGCGAGCCCCGTCGCCTGGTATGGACTTTGAGGGTAACCCCCTACGCCGAAAAAACGGCGCGGGGGTCCCCCCAAAGTCAATGCCAGACCCTTATCCGAGCACGCAGCCCAGCAGGTCAGGAAAGGGGGTGGGGATGTGCGAGCGTCGGGAGAGAGCGTTGTGTCAACATCGGAAGAAGAGAAGAAGGAAGAAGTAGACAGTGGCGGCGTCGGCGACGACGAACCAGAAGCCCGGGCCAATGCTAGTAAAAGAGCTCGAAGAAGAAAGCAGAGGAGCCTGGCAGAGCAACCGAAGAGCGGGAGAAGAGGCCGGAAAGCGCGGAGAGACCCCCGAAGTCGGAAGAAGACCCCCGGAGCTGCCTAATAAACTACTTTAAAAACCTGTCTAGTGTGTTTTTTTATTGACTTTTTTTTCCCTAGGTGAATGGGTAGGGGTACCATGTACCCCATACTCATTCACATAGGTGGGGGGCCGGGATCTGGGGGCCCTCTTTTTAAAGGGGCCTACGGGTTTTCGATAAGCCCCCTGCCCGCAGACCCCAAACAACCAACGCCCAGGGTTGTCGGGAAGAGGCCCTTGTCCTCATCAACATAAGGACAAGGTGCTTTGGGGTGAGGGGGCCGCAGGGCGCCCCCCATGTTGAGGGCATGCAGCCTGGTACAGCTCAGGAGTGGCGCTCGCTGGTCCCCAACCCCTTTCCTGACCGGCCGGGCTGCGTGCTCAGACAAGGGTCTGGTATGGACTTTGGGGGGACCCCCACACCGTTTTTTCGGCGTAGGTGGTTACCCTCAAAATCCATGCCAGGCGACGGGGCTCGCAAGGTGTCAATCTCGCCTATCAAAGCAGCGAGATTGGCTTCCTTCTCTAGTCCCGTCGTACTTTGAGTCACGTTTAAAATGTACGGACTTTACTCCGTGTGTGGGCAAGTCCGTTCATTTCGAAAGACTTTCGGCAGGAAAATTTAAAACATGTTTTAAATCTAGGTCCGGCGGACTTTTGGGAAGAAAAAGTCCGCTGGAGCCCACACATGATCCGAATGTCCGCCGGACTATGGTCCGCTGGAAAGTCTGATCGTGTGTACGCGGCATAAGGGTTCCCTGAGCTGGGGCTAAAAGACCTATCATGTGATGGTGCCTGCATAGTTCCAGGTCCAACACTACTTGGCATAGCCAGAGCCATGTCTGTAAAGGGAGCATTCTTCCCACTGTCCACCACCAACGGAGGGGGCAATTTCCCAAAGACCACCACTACATTTAGAAGGGGTTCCCTGGGACCTGAAAATGATTGCAAGGGTTCCTTTGGGGTAAAAAGGTTGAGAAAGGCTGCTCTAGAGAGTAACTAGACTACCTTTCTATATATTCTTATATCCTTTCATTACCTAATCTTTCTTTCTACCTGCCAAGGAACTCACTGATTCTACACACTTAACTACGGTATATTATCTACTGTGTTAATTATGTCCTACTCGTTGATTTATAAACAACATTTTGTGATCTCTCATAATGTCAGGGGTTTAAACACACCAGAGAAGCAAACCTCGATACTCAGAGAACTACACAAATTGAAGCCACCCGTGGTATTTCTCCAGGAGACACACTTCAAAACAGGTACTGTACCAAAATTACATGACAAACAATACCCACACATTTACAATGCTACAAACACCACTTCCAAATCAAAAGAAGTATCTATTCTACTCCATAAAAATGCAGACTTTGATATTTCTCAGCAGCAGGCAGACATAGAGGCAGCGGTAGAGCATTCCAGAGGGTGGGAGAGGCTCTGGAGAAGTCCTGGAGGGGAGCATGGGATGAGTTGACAAGGGAGCTCAAAGCGGAGCAACACCCGTTTTTAAAACCTGTAATAAAAAAAAAAATACTCACCTTCCTCGATCCGAAACGGCAGTTTTTTTTTTTTTTTTTTTACTTACCTTTAGTTGTTCTTCTTCTTTGCATCCATCGCTTCCTGGTTCCTGGTCCCTCGGATATGGGCGGGGATATTACGGCTATTACGTAATATCCCCTAGCCCGCACTGTCTCCTGGGAGGAGCAAAAAGAACGATTAGGTTGGTATTTTGAGACCAGGTTAGAGATGTAGCTGGGGCCAGGTTGTGGATGGCTTTGTTAGTGTCTTGAATTTAATTTATTGGTTGAGTGGCAGCCAATGGAGGGATTGACAGAGGGGTATAGCAGACACTGAATGGTTTGCAAGGTGGATGAGCCTGGCAGCAGTGTTCATAATGGACTGAAGTGAGG
The DNA here is from genome assembly GCA_028564925.1 of Lithobates sylvaticus. Taxonomy (NCBI): domain Eukaryota; kingdom Metazoa; phylum Chordata; class Amphibia; order Anura; family Ranidae; genus Lithobates; species Lithobates sylvaticus. The sequence goes on along the minus strand of CM053028.1, from coordinate 546,782,379 downwards.
ATAGCTTATTTAGAGGTTAAGCCAGTGAGAAAGGAGTTGCAGTAGACAAGGCGAGAGATGACCAGGGAGTTGATAAGAAGCTTTGTGGTGACGAAGGGGCATATCTTGGAGATGTTGCGGAGGTTGAGGCAGCAAATTTTGAATAGCGATTGGATGTGGGGTCGAAAGGTTAGTTCGGAGTTCAGGATTACACCTAGGACCTTGGCTTGGGGGGACAAGTTGATAGTTGAGCCATTGATTTTGACAGAGAAGTCAGGGGAAGTGGCACGTGGGGAGGAAATATCATGAGCTTGGTTTTGGATAGGTTGAGATTGAGGAAGTGATGTGACATCCAGGCTGATATATCTGCTAGTAAGTTGGTGACACATGAGGAGACCGATGGAGAGAGCTGGGGGGTGGAGAGATAGATTTGGGTGTCATCAGCGTAGAGATGATATTGAAAGCCATGGGAGGCAATCAACTCACCCAGGGAGGTGGTGTAGATTGAGAAAAGGAGAGGTCCAAGAACAAAACCTTGGGGGACCGTGACGGACAAAGGAAGAGGAGAGGAGGAAGTAGAGTTGTAAGTGACACTGTAGGAGCGGTGGGTTAGGTAGGATGAGAACCAGCGAAGAGTATAGTCATGGAGACCAAAGGAGTGGAGTTTTTTGAGGAGGAGGGGGTGTTCCACTGTATGAAAGGCAGCAGAGCGGTCCAGGAGAAGTAGTACATAATGAAGTCACGAGGTCACGTGACGCAACGCGTAGGGATTGGCCGGACGTAGGATACCGGAAGTGCTGTCAGACGGACACCACAACCTTATCTCTCTGGCTGCTTGTACTAGATTTTAATGTAAGCATCTATTTTTTGAATAAAATGTTGTGATTTTTTGACATACTTCACGATTGGATCCCCCTTCTTTCTTCTTTTTGCCTCTGCCCTCACCCATACTATTATTTGGGAGCGAGTTATTGCTGCAGGGACTGCAGACATTACCGCAGGCTAACAATTGGAGGGCTATCCCTGGGTCAACAACTTTGAGGAAGTGATACTCTATGTATGGAAAGGATTGATTACACAGAAAACCTGATTGGGAGGCACTTAAGGAGGAATCCGGAGTTGTAGCTGATTATCCATACTGGCTTTGATGTGCATTTTGATCGTTTGAGAGGTGAGAGGCTAGTGAGCACCATCTAGGATTAGGTCCTCACCACCCAACACCCCCCACTTTTTGAAGAGAGGCATAATTACCACTTCTAAGGATATAAGAGACTATAAGAGTTTTATGCTAAGAGGGTCACCACTATCATGTTCCTTCAGATTTAAATTCTCTGGTGGACTCAATTTTAAATACTGTTTATTCATTTATTTCACTAAACTGTGGTTCTTATTGTGCATGTGGTCATTTTTTACAATATCTTCACATATTTATGCATTTTGGATTGCATTTGTTTTATTCACTGTAGCACTTGTTGCACTTTTTTAGATATATTTTTATGTGATTGATTATTATCACGTTTTTTATATATGTGATTCACAATACTACCTTTAGTGGAGATTCACGTTTTGAGTCTCATTGTGACCATTAATTTATCATACACATTTGTTTGTACACATGATCACTTATACACTTTTATCGTTTGATGCACTTTAGCGCAAAATCATTATTTTTAATTTTTCTTGTACGGGTTTGTGTTTACTCTTAGATTTTGCAGCTTGGTTTTAGGAATTTTTTCCACATACAGCATCAGTGTTTACACTTATTTTTTTGCTCACTTACTCATCCATTCTATGTAAACATAGTTTCTAGTTCATTAAAACAGCGCGAAGGACACTTACACCAGTACATAATAGTGTCCATTGGTTTTAGCCATTAGTAGGTCGTTTGTTAGTTTAAGGGGAGCAGTTTCCGTGGAGTGTTTAGGGCAAAATCCGGACGGCAGTCGGTTGTAGACCAGTCTTTCAAGAAGTTTTGAGGAGAAGGGGAGTAAGGCAATGGGGCATAGGTTGTTAAGGTGGGATCCAGTGAGGGCTTTTTAAGGATAGGGGTGACTAGCGCATGTTTTAGAGAGTTTGCGAAGATGCCACGAGAGGGAGATTTTGCATTTGGCCAGATATGTACTATGAGTTCTAACATTTTTAATAAACTGCCCACTAGATGGCGCTTTCCCCTTTCTATACACACACACACAGGAGCAGTGGGGGAAATCACATGCGATTCAGATGCTCTGCATCCTGTTCCTGTTTTTTACAGTGTACCTCAATGTAGCATTATGGTTTGAACAGGGCGAATAGAAAACAAATGTTTTGCTATGTATCCTAGTGTAGGGATCTATTGCCCTCTTCTGTCTGAATTTGTAAATGCCTGAAAATAACTGTAAATATATATGCCCTTCCTGCCCTTGGGTCATTGGCTTTGAAACCCTGGAAAGAGGACGTGGCAAGAGATAGAAATTCTCAACCACATATCTTGTCAATGCTACTAAATCCTGAACCAGAAGAGACTATTATACACTACTAAGGAGGAACTAAAACACAGAGCTGACGCTGAGTTTTAGTGCCACACCTCAGTTCCTCCTGATGAGAAGTTCCATTCCAGGCTGGTCAGACAACAGTTGAAGGATCTCCCCATGACCGCTGATGCTGTCTTCAGGTCTCTGACACAAACACAGATGCTGCGTCAGGGGCACCTGCAACTGGACTTTGCAGCAACGTTCATCTGGAGGTATCTTCATTATTAACTATATACACCTGGGTATATGTGCACAATTCCATCAGGACACCTATCGGACCCTTTGCTGATAATATAGGTTTGTACATTAGATGTATGTATTGTTATTTATCTTTTCTTAAATGAATCTTGTATTATTTCCATACTGGTGTGCATCTATATACTTATGGTTATTGTTTTATGCTGGTTGCAGTAATTCTTCTGCTCCATTATTTTGATCAGATTGCTGGATAATTTCCCAGGAAGAGAAGACCCTCGGTGCACAGAGGTCCATTGAGCGCTGCCACCAGTGGACCTTGCTACCATTGAGCTCTGCCACCAGTGCACCATGCTACCATTGAGCTCTGCCTCCAGTGCACCTTGCTACCATTGAGCTCTGCCACCAGGGCACCTTGCTACCATTGAGCTCTGCCACCAGTGCACCTTGCCACCATTGAGCTCTGCCACCAGTGCAGCTTGATACCATTGAATCTTTACCTCAAGTGGACCTTGCTACCATTGAACTCTGCCACCAGTGCACCTTGCTACCAGTGAACTTTGTTACCAGTGAACCTTGCTACCATTGAGCTCTGCCACCAGTGCACCTTGCTACTATTGAGCTCTGCCACCAGTGCACCTTGCTACCATTGAGCTCTGCCCCCAGTGCACCTCACTACCATTGAGCTCTGATACCAGTGCACCTTGCTAGCGTTGAGCTCTGCCACCAGTGGACCTTGCTACCATTGAGCTCTGCCACCAGTGCATCATGCTACCATTGAGCTCTGCATCCAGTGCACCTTGCTACCATTGAGCTCTGCCACCAGTGCACCTTGCTACCATTGAGCTCTGCCACCAGTGCAGCTTGCTACCATTGAACTTTGCCTCAAGTGGACCTTGCTATCATTGAGCTCTGCCGCCAGTGCATCTTGCTACCAATGAACTTTGCCACCAGTGAACCTTGCTACCAATAAACTTTGCCACCAGTAAACCTTGCTACCATTGAGCTCTGCCACCAGTGCAGCTTGATACCATTGAATCTTTACCTCAAGTGGACCTTGCTACCATTGAACTCTGCCACCAGTGCACCTTGCTACCAGTGAACTTTGTTACCAGTGAACCTTGCTACCATTGAGCTCTGCCACCAGTGCACCTTGCTACTATTGAGCTCTGCCACCAGTGCACCTTGCTACCATTGAGCTCTGCCCCCAGTGCACCTCACTACCATTGAGCTCTGATACCAGTGCACCTTGCTAGCGTTGAGCTCTGCCACCAGTGGACCTTGCTACCATTGAGCTCTGCCACCAGTGCATCATGCTACCATTGAGCTCTGCATCCAGTGCACCTTGCTACCATTGAGCTCTGCCACCAGTCCACCTTGCTACTATTGAGCTCTGCCACCAGTGGACCTTGCTACCATTGAGCTCTGCCACCAGTGGACCTTGCTACCATTGAGCTCTGCCACCAGTGGACCTTGCTACCATTGAGCTCTGCCACCAGTGGACCTTGCTACCATTAAGCTCTGCCACCAGTGCACCTTGCTACCATTGAGCTCTGCCACCAGTGCAGCTTGCTACTATTAAACTTTGCCAGCAGTGAACCTTGCTACCAAGCTAGTGGTAACAGGGTGTGCTCATAGGGGAAGGAGATGGCCTTGGTGGTGGTCAGGGCTTTTCTTCTCAGAGAATAGGTGCAGGAACTCAACAATGCCCGCAACACACACATACCTGCCAAATGGCATCAAATAGTATCTGCATACAACCCCCTCCCTCCACTGCCCTCATCTCCCCCCCCCCTCCTTAAAAGCTCCACCATCTGTCATATGTCTTACCTTTGTTGCAATATTAAGCTGAAACACCTATCAGACTGTAGTGCCTCACAGCATATTATACTATAGTCACTTGCAAGGGAGATCGTGCAGTAGGAGCATCAACAACTGGTCACCAGGAAAAAATGGAAACCACAGAGGGTGCAGCCTACCACGCACCCTCTCCTGACCATGACTGCACTGAACCCTGGGTACCTGTTCTGTATCTCCCTTGTCCCTGTCCGGCACTCAGTTGGATCTGCGCAGGAGATCTGACCTGTGGGAGCTACTGGGAGATAAGTTATCACTTCTAAATGCAGAAGCTGCACAGTGTTACCAAGTGATGAGCAGAAGACCTGAGCCAGAGGTGGTGGAGTTCCCCCTAGTTCCTGCTGAAAAAAAGCCCTGTTGGTGGTAAATTGCATTTATTTCTAGGCCTGCAGTAGTAAAAGTAGAGGCCTTTGGCTGTAGACTAAAATAGACAATTTTTTTGTGGACCTGAATCCCCCAGTGCAAAATGGATGTTCAGAAAGCACACTGGGTACAGGACATCCCAGTAGCCTGATTGCACACTACCCAAGCTCTAACAGTAGTGCATCTTTATTTCCCAGTAGTTGAGGGGGGTCATCAGTCTGATGGTGTCAATATCAGCCCTTGACTCCATGTAATCAGTCACCATAGGATTCAGCTACTATCTATAGCAGCAGGCAGCAGATAGTCCTAGAAGCTGGGTAGTAAATAATGTCCTGAAAGCCTTGTTTAGCCACCACCCCCGCTGCTCCTTTTTTCCGACAGGCAGGGCTTTTTTTCAGCGGGAACGTGTGGGAGCGCAGTTCCAGCACCTCCAGCACTGTGTACTGTGTGTAATGGCAAGGGGTGCTGGGGTGGGCTAAAGGGTCTATTAATGCTAGCTGCTGGGCAGTCTATTGTTGCTGGAGCAGATCTATTTTTGAGTGGCGGTCTATTGTTGCTTGGAGGTCTATTGTTGCTGGTGGGGGATCTATTGTTGCTGGGGGTCAATTATTGCTGGAAGAGATCTACAGTTGATAAAGAGGGGTCTAATGTTTCTGGCTGCTGGAGAGACTATTGATGTTGGTGGCATCTGTTTTTGCTGCTGGGGTGGTATTTTGTTTTGGGGGTCCATTGTTTCTGATCAAATCTATTGTTTCTGGGGGGTCTATTGCTGCTGGCTGTGGGGGGGATCTATTTTAATACCTTTCTTGTTATCATTAACATGTTCCATACAAATTACTTGAATAGGTTGAACTCAATTCACAAGACACAATTTTGTTGCCATCGTCCCGTAAATTAGTATAAAGTGAACCTCTAGCGGTGGGACTTTACCGGCAACCATAATAAACATAGAATACGTAAAATACATTTTTTGGATTTATTATACAAAAAAATATCAAAACACATTTACAAATTTCCAAGATAAAACAAGACCGATGTTTCAAGATGATATATATATAATAGAGTGGGTGAAGAATTCCGACGCGTTTCCAAATGGCTGATAATATGCCTATCTTCCTCAGGGAATTATAATCACCATCTACAGGATATCAAAACAAACTGGTTACATAATAGTAGAAAATTCCATACCCCACTCAACATAGAGTAGGATTTCATACATTGAACAATAATTTTAGTACAGATGCCAAGTATACAATACACTTACATCATCATACAGAACATCATACATATGACCTTGCCTCCCATTCACTTTCCGGAAAAAATCCCCAAAATGGATGTCCAAAATGGCAAAAGGGGGAAGGCAGCATTCCCAAACTCTCTACAAGACAGCATAGAGGAAAAGACTCTGTAAACCTAATGGCGTAGAAACCTAAAACCACCAATGGAGAAAACAGGAGGGAGTCATAAAGATAGCCTGGATATAAAATTGGGGAGGAAAGTAGTACAAGGGGGGAAAAAGGGGTTGCTTCTTGAGCAGCCCCCAAAAAAAAACACCCTACTGTCCCAATATTTACAACTCACCCACATGGTTCTACTGAGAGGATCCCAATAAGGAGGAGATGTTCCAGAACAAAAAACTCCAAAGTTGTCCCAATGGTGGAGAGCAGCTCACACAGCACCATGCTGTGGAGGGGAATGACGCCATGTGCCGTCTTTGGCGTCCCAATGACGCCATACGCAGAGGGCGTCCAGCGTCATTGCGAGATCCCCCGCCCATTGGGCTGCGTCCAATCCTAGATGGATACAACGAACCCTCCTGCAGTAAGGACGCCGTAGGCGCATATGCGCGGCCGCCCCGCAAAGCCGGTTCGCGCAATGCCCAACGCGCCTGCGTGACGTCTCCACCCACCTCATCGCGCAACGCCACCTGCACATGCGCAATGGAAAAAACCCCGGCCCAGATAACGTACTGGCCACGCACACACACCTAGACACAAGTGCGCAGGCGCATGGGTAGGTATGGAGACAAAGGATGCCCAACCGCACAAAGCGTATGCGCGACCGATAGAGGGGCAACCCCGCAGATGGACCCACGCCGGCCACGCAGTGGCCTCCTAATTTTTCCTGGTGATCCCAGGACCAAACGGGGCATGAGGGGAAAAAGGGGAGGACACCTGGGGAGATGGAACCTAGATATATCCCCTAAGGAAAAATCCAACGGTTTAACCCATGGCTTGTATGGGATTGACCGGGGCCTAGGCAAAATATAGGGAGGGAGCCTATTGTTAAAGGGAGGTCTCAGGGTGACCCCAAAACGACACCCTCTAGCCTAAATAAGGCCCGGGTGTGGTAATGGGAAAAACCCTGCCTCCCCAAGTAATAACAACGAAGGACTAAGACCACTGGCAAAAATATCCACCACATGAGGGTCGGAAAAAATTCCTGAACCTCTGGGTGGATGCAACCCCCAAAAGACCCAAAACCCCCCAGAAACCCACCCGAAAGTGGGGAAAAGGGAGGGACTTGGCCCCCAACTAAACATCCCACGATGACAATCATCGCGGGATAAAGGGGAGCCTACGGACCAGTTGGGGTTGAGATGCCAGGTAAAGAGCTATGGGAAAAGAAAACCCCTAAGCACAGAGTGGCACATCCAAAGTTCCATCAGTGTATAAAACCCCAGGAGGCAAAGCCATTTACAGTGATATCATAAAAAATATATACATTCCATACAAGAATTTATACAAAGCCCCACATGAACCATTCACCTTACCCAATAGATTACTAAAAAAGAAACACTTGCTCTAAAGAGCGAAACCTACAAAAAAGAGAGATAGGAAAGACATTTCCAAAGATTAAAATTAATGATGAATTCATGAAAATCAATAATTGAAATAGACCAGTTGGCCCCAAAATTTGATTTAATTTAATCAGTTTTTCCTGAGCTATAGCCGTCCAAAAACAGTCTAAAGCTTTCAACCTCATTGAGGCCTGGAGGGGTGGTTGCCTTCAAAGTCCTGATCCAGCGCATTTCCTGCTGAAGCAGCACCTTGTTCCAATCTCCTCCCCTAATTGGAATATGTAATCTGTCTAAGACAGTAAAATTTACTTTCGGTAATCTGTAATTATGCTTTTTTCCTACATGGCGCCCCAAGGGCAAGTACAGATTGCAAATCTTCATATCGTGCATATGTTTCTCTACCCTCTTAGTTTTTGCCTAGTCTTACCTACATAGAAAGCACCACACTGACACTGCATGAGGTACACCACCCCCTGAGTCTGGCACGATGCGTAGTGTCTCAGGGAGAAGTCTACCCCATTTGGCAGCGTCAGTGTGGCCCTCTGTCCAATAACCGAACATTGGGCACAATTTCCACAAGGGAAGGTTCCAAAATTCTTACATGGATCCTTTCGTGAAATACCTCTGTATTCACTTTGTGTGACTAAGTTGCCAATCGAAAGTGCTTTTTTAAACGAAATCAGTGGGCGGGGTGAAACCAAGACACCCACAACTGGATCCTCCGTCAGGATCGTCCAGTTCTTGGTGATGATTTTACGAATTCTCTCATGTTCATTCGAAAACTGCAATATGATGCGTGTATTGTCATCAAGATTCTTTTTCTTTTTAGTTTTAAAAAGAAGATCTTTCCTGGTCAAAGCTTTGACCCTGTTGAAGGCCTTTTTAAGACACGTTTTGGTGTAGCCCCTGTTTAACAATCTTTGGGTTAGTCCATCACTTTCTTTCTGGAAATCCTCCTCTCCAGTACAGTTCCTTCTAATCCGGAGGAACTGACTGAAAGGGATCGATCTCTTAAGTAAAAGTGGGTGGAAACTGTCTGCATGGAGCAGAGTGTTCCCCGCAGTTTCTTTTCGGAACAACTTGCTAGTCAAATTCCCATTGGGGGCTTTTTGAATGCAGATATCCAAGAAGTTAACCTCATTGGGATCAGAAGTCATTGTAAAAAAGAGATTGAAAGCATTGTCATTCATAAGTTCTAGACATTCCAACAATTGTGTCTCTGAGCCGTCCCAAATAATCAGGACATCGTCTATGTACCTCTGCCACATCAAGATGTGGCAGGTGTACCTAGACGCATGCTCACTGGCCAAAAAATCTTTTTCCCACTCCCCCAGGTACAGATTCGCATATGAGGGCGCACAACACGTCCCCATAGCTACTCCCTGTACCTGGAGGTAGTGGGAATTCTTGAAAATGAAAACATTGTGTCGTAGGATGAAGTCCAACATCTGAAGAATAAATGCGTTGAACTTCCAATCTGTAGTGGTTCTCTGTTTGAGGACTCTATCAACAGCCACAATTCCTAGATCATGGGGAATGCTGTTATATAATGACTCTACATCAATAGTCACCAAAATTGCCGCCTCAGGAATGACCAAATCCTCAATAATCTGTAACAGATGGATAGTGTCCTTGGTAAAGGACGGTAGATCCATAACGTGGGGTCTTAGGTGATCGTCGATCACCTAGCTTATGCCTTCAGAGATGGATCCATTGCCTGATACTATGGGTCTACCAGGTGGATTTTTAAGGCTTTTGTGCACCTTGGGGAGGGCATATAGAGTAGGTAGTCTGGGATGTCTAGTTCTTATGAAATCCCAAATTTCTCGAGTTATTGCCCCCTCATTGAGGGACTCATCAACCAGGATATAGAAATCCTGGTTGTATTTGTCCACCAATGAGGGGGCAATTTTTCTATAGCATTTAGAATCATTCAGTATTTTAAGGACCATGTTTTCATAGTCCAAATTATTCATGATCACTATGTTGCCCCCTTTGTCCGAACTTTTAATTGTAATATCAACATTATTTTTAAGAGATAGAAGCGCCTTTCTCTGCCCTATATTCAAATTCTGCTGTCCCAGATCGTCTTTCAATCTCTCCAGATCCTTCGTGGTCTGCTTAACAAACAGTGCCAGTGCTGGATTCTGGTTGAGTTGTGGAAAAACATGTGATCTACGTTTAAACTTTTTGGGTTCATAGGTAGCCTTCTCATCCTCTTCCTCCTCACTCCCCTCACTGTCCAACAAATCCTCATCCTGCTCCTCCCAGGCACCACTTTCCAATAAAAGAAGGTTAAGGTCCCTTAAAATGGTGGGGTAATATTGCGCCAGACGAACATAAAGAGGTAGCTGCTAGCACAACAATCAGACGTGAATTGCAAAAAAAAATATATATATATAAGTGCAGCGCTAAAGTAGATAAACAAGTGTCCCTGATTTTCACATGAGGTCCCGCTGGGGTAAAACAGCCTGTGGGAACTATTGTGAGTCAGGAGTATAATAGTTAACCCTATAAGTGAGGGTGCCAGCTAGATTCCTCTGCTGGTATGTGTTCAAATAGAAGTGTTTGAAGATTGCATGGAATAATACAAATAAAATTGTAACACAATAATAAATGTGCAAATTGTGTCCTGTGAGAGAAGGAGGGGGGGGGGGGGGGATAATGGTAAATATTTATACCCCTATTCCCCGTGGACAGAGGACAAGTCAACCCCAGATTACAACAAATTCCTATTCGGTCTCCTTCAGGAGTCACAGCTTTGTATAGCACAAACTATAAAGAAATATAACCACAGCTCTCTAGGAGATGTAGAAAATATAACAAATGGAGAAGGGAACAAACTAAAGCTGACCCTTAGGCAGATGTAGTATACACTCTCTTAGATGGGGGCAAACACCGCTGTACAGTGGGCAGCGAGGCTAAACCAAACAAAGGATATATAGCTTGTCTGACCATACAATCACAACTGTGAACAAGAAAGAAATGGGAGATAGTAGTCCACGGTACTACCATGTGAATAGGCCCCTTCAGCACGTGCCTACATCCGCCATATATTCGGGAAGCAGTCCACCCAAACAACAATATGCAAGAAGTCCTGTTAATAGGGGTAGGATAACAAAGAAAAGACCAGAAAAAGCAACAACAGTTCAATCTGTAGTGTCTTCACTAGGTGTAGGCATATCACTGGAGGTATTCAGGATGTGTAGTCGGTTTAATAAGCTCTAAAGAAAAACGGTGAAGGTGGGTACTCTTACCAGAGCTGGTGGACTCACCCCTCTCAGGGTGAGTCGGCAAGGCTTGTACCGGATATACCGGGTGGATGATGGATCTGCGGCGATCTGCTGGATCTCACTGGACCGTTCCTCCAGATGTCAGTACAGTCGCTTACCTGTAGTTTTAGCCGAATTCTTTTAAAAAGTAAGCAGTGGTAATGGCTTCTCTGGGGGATCCTTATCGACAGCAGCTCAAATAGAGGAGGAAACAGAGACAGAGAAGCAACTCCTCATAGTGTGAAACCAATTTCCCAATTGGTATTTATTGGATAAAACGGTATTAAAAACATTTGCGCAAAAAGTTAAAATGTGGCTTCGGTAGTTTGATGTCTACCGAAGCCACATTTTAACTTTTTGCGCAAATGTTTTTAATACCGTTTTATCCAATAAATACCAATTGGGAAATTGGTTTCACACTATGAGGAGTTGCTTCTCTGTCTCTGTTTCCTCCTCTATTTGAGCTGCTGTCGATAAGGATCCCCCAGAGAAGCCATTACCACTGCTTACTTTTTAAAAGAATTCGGCTAAAACTACAGGTAAGCGACTGTACTGACATCTGGAGGAACGGTCCAGTGAGATCCAGCAGATCGCCGCAGATCCATCATCCACCCGGTATATCCGGTACAAGCCTTGCCGACTCACCCTGAGAGGGGTGAGTCCACCAGCTCTGGTAAGAGTACCCACCTTCACCGTTTTTCTTTAGAGCTTATTAAACCGACTACACATCCTGAATACCTCCAGTGATATGCCTACACCTAGTGAAGACACTACAGATTGAACTGTTGTTGCTTTTTCTGGTCTTTTCTTTGTTATCCTACCCCTATTAACAGGACTTCTTGCATATTGTTGTTTGGGTGGACTGCTTCCCGAATATATGGCGGATGTAGGCACGTGCTGAAGGGGCCTATTCACATGGTAGTACCGTGGACTACTATCTCCCATTTCTTTCTTGTTCACAGTTGTGATTGTATGGTCAGACAAGCTATATATCATTTGTTTGGTTTAGCCTCGCTGCCCACTGTACAGCGGTGTTTGCCCCCATCTAAGAGAGTGTATACTACATCTGCCTAAGGGTCAGCTTTAGTTTGTTCCCTTCTCCATTTGTTATATTTTCTACATCTCCTAGAGAGCTGTGGTTATATTTCTTTATAGTTTGTGCTATACAAAGCTGTGACTCCTGAAGGAGACCGAATAGGAATTTGTTGTAATCTGGGGTTGACTTGTCCTCTGTCCACGGGGAATAGGGGTATAAATATTTACCATTATCCCCCCCCCCCCCTCCTTCTCTCACAGGACACAATTTGCACATTTATTATTGTGTTACAATTTTATTTGTATTATTCCATGCAATCTTCAAACACTTCTATTTGAACACATACCAGCAGAGGAATCTAGCTGGCACCCTCACTTATAGGGTTAACTATTATACTCCTGACTCACAATAGTTCCCACAGGCTGTTTTACCCCAGCGGGACCTCATGTGAAAATCAGGGACACTTGTTTATCTACTTTAGCGCTGCACTTATATATATATAAGGTCCCTTAAAGGTTTAAAATCTGCTGCCTTCAAATTTGGTGGCAAATCCCCTTCTTTTTGTGTTTGTTTTTTATTATAGAGGCTTTTATAGAATAACTTGCGGGCAAACAAATTGATGTCCTTAATGACCTCAAAGACATCAGAGTTCCTGTTAGGGCAAAAAGATAGCCCAAACGAGAGTACTTCCTGTTCGCATTTAGAGAGCGTATAAGAAGACAGGTTTATAATGTTTAAACCTCCTTCGTTAGGCCCTTGACCGTAATGGGCTCCGTCTCTATTTGGGTCATTACTGACTGGGAAATCCCTGTTTGTGTCAGCGGAGTTAATAACGGCGGAACTTGTGGAATCCGGTTCCGGTCTAAAAAATCATCTGAGTACGTTGGTTTTTAGAAATCACTCCTTGATCCTTTTTGCTAACTTTAGTGCGATTTGAAGAATTATTTTTGAGGATTCCACCTGTTGAATTTTTGAGTGCAGCAGAACCTATCTTACCGTCCCGATCCATGTGAAGATCAGTGGCTGATTTTTTGGGAAGTTGATGGACCTCACCTTCTAAGTCATGTTGTCTGGGGAACAGACTTTTTCTTTTCCCAGATTGCCGGCCTGTATGGGAGGAGACTGAGGAGGATGAGTTGGAGGGTGTATCAGACAGATCATCATTGAATTTAAACATACTTTCAGCTTCCCCCTTTTGCCATTTTGGACATCCATTTTGGGGATTTTTTCCGGAAAGTGAATGGGAGGCAAGGTCATATGTATGATGTTCTGTATGATGATGTAAGTGTATTGTATACTTGGCATCTGTACTAAAATTATTGTTCAATGTATGAAATCCTACTCTATGTTGAGTGGGGTATGGAATTTTCTACATGACTATTATGTAACCAGTTTGTTTTGATATCCTGTAGATGGTGATTATAATTCCCTGAGGAAGATAGGCATATTATCAGCCATTTGGAAACGCATCGGAATTCTTCACCCACTCTATTATATATATATCATCTTGAAACATCGGTCTTGTTTTATCTTGGAAATTAGTATATGTGTATTGATATTTTTTTGTATAATAAATCCAAAAAATTTATTTTACGTATTCTATGTTTATTATGGTTGCCGGTAAAGTCCCACCCCTAGAGGTTCACTTTATACCATACAAATTACTTAACACCACAAAATGATACTTGGCTCTGTATTCGCTAAAGGGGGCAGTACTGGGAGGTGGATGGGGGTGAAACCAAGGAACAGTGCTTAGAAGTGGGTAGGAGGTGGAGACAAGAAGTGACTCAGAAGAGGGGGGTTCCTGCAACTATTCTCTGAGAAAAAAAGCCCTGCCGACAGGAGGATCCTAGCAACCTTGACCATAAAATGTCAGTCCCTGGAAAGAAGGTTAAAAGGTTTCTCTGCATATGTTTTATTGTCTGCTCCTTCTGTGAGGGCAGGATGAGCTCTGCGACTTACCCTTTATAACACAGATCTAGGAGGGTGGCCAACCACTAACAGTACCTCTACTTGATGCCACGAATGCTGGTGTGATTTTGAAGGCACTGGAAGCCCATCGGCCACAAATTGCTGGAGGCAGAGGAACCCAATTCCTCGAGTTTGTAAGGACAACATTGTCCTCAGCTATCTTACTCCAACCACATATAACTCCCAGGGTTTGTTAGGGATGAATCCTACCACTGGAAGCCTGCCCCAGGTCCTCCTCCTCTACAATGCTACCACTGCATTCATACTCCTCCCCTTCTTCCTCCTCCTTCTTGTGATCCTCCTGGGCCTGCCGTGGCCTCACAGGGAAGGAATCTGGATAAAGCGGGTGTGAGGAGGAACAGCGTTGTGTGGCGGCAGTAAACACTCAGAACAGTGAGTCTTCCAGGAAAGATAGTATGTCCCTGCTTTTTCCCTACTCGCATGGAACCTCTTCCAACAGCAAATACTGTCCCTGACAGACAGGTGACCTTTCCCTGCACTACCCACATGCAAAATGTGCACCAAACCTGGGAGCCAGGGTCTTAAATAGGCTCTGCCTGACCCAAGATGGCCGCTGGAGTCACATGAGGCAGCAACATCCAATCGGATAGCTTTCCCAGTGATCCAGGAAACCATAGAGCAATTATGTTCCTCTTAACTTCCTCTCCCTCTCTGCAATGGGGCTGTGGTTGAGCGCCACCTGCAGGGCAGAAAGTAGACTGCACTTGCCACCAAGAAGTCCCCCTCTTCCTCCTGTTGCTGTGCCTTTTTAAGTGTCCAGTCTATTATACCCTGAAATGTGTTCTCCAGCAGGAACACTACAGGAATAGCGTTGCTGAGGCAAGCATTGTCACGGCTCAAAATTCGGGTCGCATCCCCAAAGTTCAGATTCGATCCAGACCCGGAAAGTTTATCTGAACCATGGTTCTATCCAAACCTTGAGCTCATTCCTAACATATAGAATATTATAGAATATGCTAATAACTCTGCCCCAGTAGATGAGTCAGGAATGGAGGACAATCCTGACATCTCCACCGATTACATCCATATTAAAAAGGAGTAAGTCTATCTCCACTGCTCAAGGAAAATAAAACAAGACAATAGAATGTTTTTATTAATTACCTTTATTCAGTTTAATATCTACCAATTTGATAACACTTTACAGAGCACACCAAAAAAAAAAAAAATATCTAAAAACCGATGATATTTAAAGTGATACTAAACACACACTGTTTAATTTACATGATCTCTTCTCTTTCTGTATGTGGATGATGGCACTGTAATTATTTTAATAACAAAAAATAAAAAATAATAAGTACTTTTTTCCTGATTGATATACAGCTATTATATGACCCAGCTCTCTCTAAGCTTGCGTTCAGGGAAACAGTGGCAGGAGGAGCTTCTAGTCCTCTGCTGCTGGTCACATGTTAAAAAAAAATATTTGAAATCAAATCTTTACTATTTTCTGGCAATAACACAGTGTGAACAGATTTCTGCCAGTCAGACTGTGCCACGCCCCTCCAGCCTGTGTCTTAGCCCCCGTACACACGGTCGGACATTCTGATCACCAAATAATTTCTGACGGATTTTGTCCGAAACTGGTGTTGAACACACACGCGGTCGGACAAAGTTGTCGGAAAATCCAATCATTCCGAACGAGGTGACGTACAAAACGTACGACGGGACTACGTAGAGGCCAGTAGCCAATAGCTTTCGTCTCCAAATTTCTTCTGAGCAAGCGTGGCACTTTGTGCGATCGGAATTCTCTACACACAATCGGTAAAAAGTCAGATCTTGTTGTCGGAAAATTTTAGATCCTGTTCTCAAATTTTTTCCGTCGGACAAGTCCGCTAGAGCCCACACATGATCGGATTTTCCGACAACATAATCCAAAAATTCAGAAATTCGAAAATCAGAAAATTGGAAAATCCAAAATAATAACTAATAAAAATTACTATTACTAACTATAAAATTATAGGTATTGGAATGTCCTTTCAAATGTGGCTGTTAGTGAACGTAACAAATACAAATTTATCCTAAGTTACGAATTATCCAAAATAACAAATACCGTATCTAAATGAATGGAACGTAAAAAATGTATATTAATAAATTATAATAATAATAATAATAATAATGAAAACTTTATTATTATTAATTTGTTACATTCCATTTGTTTAGATGTGGCAGTCGTTATTTTGGATAATTCATAACTTCGAATAAATTCGTATTCGTTACGTTCACTAACAGACAAATTTAAAAGGAAATTCCAAAATCTATAATTTAATAGTTATTATTAGTTATATTTTTGGATTTTCATTCTTTTGAATTTTTGGAATTTTGTTCTTATTTTCAAATTTTCTAAATTTGGGGTTTTTAAATTTTCTAAATTTGGGGTTTTCAAATTTTCTAAATTTGGGGTTTTCATATTTTCTAAATTTGGGATTTTCAAATTTTCTAAATTTCCGAATTTTCGAATCTCAGATTTTCAAATGTTGGATTTTTCCAAATTATCAAAATAACGAATCCCTCATCTAAACAAATGTAACATAATGAATTCGAATTTTTAAGAAGTTACAAATTTATTTGAAATAACAAATTTCTATCATAACGAATGACCCGAAAAACTAAATAAAACAAAACTAAAGCAAACACATTTTTTTGGCAGTGCACATGGCCTCCTCCGATGTGATAGGGAAGAAATGCTCAAAATACACTGAAAAATACACTGAAAACTGAGCATGTGCAGAGCTGCCATCACTGCTCTGCAAAATCACCAACTGCAGTGGGGACATGGACAGAAGGGGGAGACCTAGAGCAGCAGGATCAACCAGTTTTTTTTTTTTTTTTTGCAGAATACAGGAAACAAATCCTATAGTGACTATAAACTGCAAGTAATACACCATTTATAGATTTTTTTTTTATGATGTGCGTTTAGTGACACTTTAATTGTTTCCTCACAAAGTGATGAATAAAAACAGATACTGATAATTATACCCAGCATACAGGACAAGAGCAGTGCTATTGTGCAGAATCCACACATATAGAATAAGAAATACAAATACAAAAATACTGAATAAGAACAGATACTGAGAATTAAACTCAGCTTACATGACAAGATAAGCACTACAGCAGCCATATATAATGTATATCTATTATGCAGCAATTCCATAGTCAACCATTCAACAATAACACAATTCGGGATTGATCTAGAGCAGCCATTCTCAACCAGGGTTCCATGGAACCCTATGGTTCCTCCAGAGGTTGCTAGGGGTTTCTTAAGCTTGATCCTTGAGGGTTGACTGATCTTCCATTTCTTGGTGCCTGCATAATTCCTGGGCCAACACCACTTTAAATTTGTATCTGTCTGTAATGGTGGCTCTTTGTAATTCTGACCACCACTGAAAAGGTTTGACGTCTTCTACTGACTACCAACAGAAATTAATTTTTTCTCATTGACCCCCAATTAATTTGTTTTAGCAAGGGTTCTTCAAGACCTGAAAATTATTATAGGGGTTCCTCTAGGGTAAAAAGGTTGAGAAAGGCTGATCTAGAGGTTGAGGCATTGCCAGAATGTACAATCTTGGTAAGCCACATTTCCCACCCACCCCCAATGGATGTCTTTAGCCTGAGCTGTAACCTGTTCATTCATAAAGGATTTCTGCAATTCTGCTGAGACTGAGGTTTGGGGAGGACCTTCTCTCATTCTCATCACACCAGCACAATCCTGAAGACCCCTAGCCTTCATCCAACACATAGGAAGACCATCATCCTAAGCCAACAGTGCAATATATCTGTTCATGTAACAATGTAACATATTGGAATATCTGAGCTTTGTACAAGCTCCATCAAAGTGAGACGATGTCTTCCACATGTCCGCTCATTATAAAGGTCACCAACAGATGCGAACAAGATGTCAGACAGATCTGCCTAGAAGGAAGGAACAGTTATAGGAGAGAGCTGAATAAGTCATAAAGGACTTTGGCCTTTTTATGGTTTATTTCCTTCCGAAGATAATCTCTTGATGCGGGATTAGATTAGAGTCATACTATCATCCCCTTATGTTTGTTATCATCATCTCAGGATCTTGGGAACTGGTCACTCCACTATGTCATCAACCAGAATTGGGTTCAGCAGGTCCATTAAAAATCCCTCAACCTCGGAGAAAGAAGGTCTGCTGCTGGATTGGTACCTCCAACACATCTCCATGATATGCGATACCTCTGGGCGGCTCTCACTTGGAGGTTCCAGACGTTTACCCTCCAGAATATCTTTACGGTAGTCCCCGTTTGATTTATCTGTGGAGAAACCAGAGATTGGGTTGTAAGAGGACTATATCATTCTTCATGACTACATGTGTTGTGAGTGTAGGGATGTGGTCCCCAAGGCCTGCTTAAAGCATCACTTTTTTTTGTAGTTTTGCTGTAGTGTAGGGATTTCTCCAGTAGGATGTGCTCAGGGGTCTGATGTCAGCTATGATGTCTGATCTGCCAGACTCTGTTGAGAGATCCGAGAGCTGAGTCAGAACATGGGTTGGCCTTAGAGTTGCGACCTCATCCCTTTAAACCCGAACACATATTGATTACACAGGTTCTGTGGCTGATTAAGGCGGTAATTGAACTCACTTATCTGCATTAAATTAGTCTCAGAACCTGTGTAATTCCTATGTGTTCAAGTTTAAAGGGATGAGGTGGCAACCCTAGTTGGCCTTCCATGTGTGTTAACTGATGAGCTTGTAGTTGGTGGTTGGATCAAGCGTTAACGAAAAACCCTTAGCATGCTTCTGGAGGGCCAAGCACCTTATCTTCAAGTTGATGAGGACAAGGACCTCTTCCCCACAACACTGGGCTGGTAGTTGTGGGAGTCTGTCAATGGGAGGGGGGGGGGGGGTTAATGGAATCTGTAAGCCCTTTTAAGATAAGGGGACCCCCAGATACCACCTTCCAATGTAAGTGAGTTAGGGGTACATGATACCCCGACTCATTCATGAAAAAAGTAAACAGTAAATGGACACATTGAATCTTTAACCACTTGGGCTCCGGAAGGTTTACCCCCCTGTATGACTAGGCCATTTTTGGCTATTCAGCACTGTGCTACTTAACTGGTAATTGTACGGTCATACAACACTGTACCCAAACAAAATGTATATTTTTTTTTCACACAGATGGAGCTTTCTTTTAGTGGTATTTGATCACCATTTTTTTTTTGTATTATTATTATATAAACAAAAAAAGACTGGCATTTAAAAAAAAAAAATCTCTGAGAAGGGATTAACATCTTGAATAATCAAGGGGTTAAATGTGTGCATAACAAGTGTAAACTCATGTAATGTGTGGACCGCAAGTGACGTCACACTCATTTGTCAATGGAACGCATCTCGAGGTCTGGAGGAACGGCGGTGCTGGTTGGGTAAGGGGTCTGGTAAGAGGAGTGGGTGTCTGGATTTTATTGAGATATGCTGGTCTGGTAAGCGCATGAATTGTGGGATTTGTTTTAAATGGATCATTTTTTATTAAAACTGTGTTGCACGATTACCCTATCATTTCCTTTTTTGGTGACTGGTAGACATGTGCACTGAAGAAAAATATATTCGTTTTCATTTCATTAATTTTTTTCTGTTTTTCAGGTAATTTGTTATGATCGAAAGTCGTAAATTAGTAAATTCATAAATTAGAAAATCTGAAATCCATAAATTTGTAAATTCCAAAATTCGTAAAATCGTAATTTTGTAAAACCTGAAAATTTATAAAATTTGGAAAGTTAGAAAATTCGGAAGTTAGAAAATTCGTAAATCCAAAAATCCAAATTCCAAAATCTGGAAAATCGAAAATTCTTAAATTCAAAAATCCGAAATGCAGAAATTCGAAAAAAACGAAATCTGGAAATTCGAAAAAATGTGGATATTCAAAAATTCAAAAATCCGGAAATTTGAAATCATAACTAACTAATAAATTATAGGTATTGGAATTTCCTTTCAAACTTAGCTGTTAGTGAACGTAACAAATACGAATTTATCCAAAGTTACAAATTATTTGAAATAACGAATGTCGCATCTAAACAAATGAAACAGAACAAATTAATAATGAATAATAAGAAGAATAAAAAGGTTGTATTATTATTGTTATTCATTATTATTAATTTGTTACGTTACATTTGTTTAGATACTGCGTTCGGTATTTCAGATGATCATGATCTACAACCCACACTTACCTTCACCCTGCCTTGACCTCCAGCCCCAACCTACCTTCAGCACGCCCTGACCTCCAACCCACTCTTACCTTCAAACTGCCCTGACCTCCAGCCTGCCTTGACCTTCAACCTATTCTGATCCTCAACTTCTCCTTAACTTCTAGTAGATCCTTACCTTCAACTTGCCCCAACCAACATCCCACCCTCACCTCCAACCTACCCTGACCTCGTTCCTGCCTATGAGTTTATAACCTGAACTGGTCCTTTCTGAGCTGTCACCACCAAAGCAGTCCTGTTATTATTTGTCTGCACACATAACATCTGCATCACCAGAAGCTGTAGAGAAGATCAGACACTGCAAGAATGTGCATCACTGAGAGGCGCCTGCTGCCTATTGGGATTCACTTCCATCCTTGGCAAATACCCATTGCAGTTTCACTGCCACCACCATAGCCAGCCATGTCATACATAGCAGGGATGCTTACCAGGAAAGGGTAACTTGCCGTAGGTCATGATTTCTCCCAGCAGAACCCCGAAGGACCAGACGTCAGACTTGTTACTGTATTTCTGGTGCTGGAAGACCTCCGGGGCTGTCCATTTGATGGGAATCTGAGCACCTGTTAATGAGAAACCAGTTAGCAAACAGTCTGAGAAATCTAAACAGAAAATTTCCTATTCCATTATCACAGTGCTGCAATAAACACTCATCTATACATTTAACTAAAGTTTGAAAAATCCCTCCCTAGTAATTTTGTTTCACCGTATTCATTATGTTAGAATAATTTGTTCTCATAATTTTTTTTGTATATTCAGAATTCCTTTCGTTTATTCAGATTCTGTTAGTATAATCATTATTTTCGAGTCGATTAGGATTTCAGAAGACGGCTATATTCGTTCTATTCTATGCTAGGCTATTCTATTCTAATTGATTCTAACTATTTCTATTCTATTATTTTATATTATTATCATCCTATTTCACTTTTATATCTTACTGTATTGATTGTAATATGTTTCCATTTCAAATTCAAATTAATTTTTAAAATTTTTCCAACGCATTTTTTTCAAATTCCTTATTTCGTTTTCATTTTTTTTTTTCAGATTCTTTGAAATTCATTACTATCGTGATTCATATAAAAGTATTTATGTGGCCTCTATATGTGAAAAAAGAGTAGGGGTGGGTATAATCATCTTAAAAAGTTGATTTAAAAAAATAAGTGCATAAGTATGGGCTACTCCCTGTTGTTACCATGCAACACCTGCTGCAGTGATGGACAATCCCCCCCCCCCTTCTTTTCCCCCCTTCCCCCCTCCCCCCCCTTTTTCCCCCCCTCTCCCCCCTTTTTTCCCTTCCCCTCTCTCCCCTTTCCCCTTCTTTTTTGTCCTCTTCCCTCTCTCCCTTCTTCTTGCTTCTCCACTATTATAACTTATCTAACAAAACCCTCCCTTCCTTTTACACTTTCCCCTTTATTATTTTAATGGTCTACCCTCTCGCTCTCGCCTACTCTTCCTCTCCTTTTTTTCCCCCTCCTCCTTTTTCTCTCTTTTTCTCCCCCCGCTATTCCCGTTTTTTTCCCCAATCTTTCCCCCAACCCTCTTTTCCCTTCCCCGTTATTGCGAAACTAGTCGAGACAATCGCCGGCATCTATACTCATCCCTACATTAGGGGGGTGTAAACTTGTGAATGATGTATTTTTTCAATTATGTAATCTTGTTCTAGCAACCCTATAATTGGCTTGCTTAAAACTAAATTTTCTATGTAATTTTTCTAAATAAATTGTATTTTATCTTACCTATATGTTTCTAACTCTCTGGGTATCGAGATAGTCCATCACTGCAGCAGGTGTTGAATGGTAACAACAGGGAGTAGCCCATGCTTATGCACTTATTTTTTTTACTATCGTGATTCCGAAATTTGAATTAAACTCATTCTCTGAATAACAAAAATTGTGTCTGAATTTAAATTCATAACTAAACAAATTGCACATGTCTAGTGCTTAGAGGTCTGCCAGCTTTAGGATTCCCAAACCGGTGGAATGCTTTGAAAAATTGGTTGTGTGTAAGGAAAAAAAAAAGGTAATCAAAGAGAACTCTGTATGATACTACAGATTCTTTACTGTTTTCCACATTTTATGAATGGGCTGCAATATGCAGCACAAAGTATTAAAAGGAATGGATAGCAGATAGCAGCCAGTATTAAAAATATATCTAGTGGAAAAATATTAATGGAGGATCTTCATTGCTGGGGTGAGAAGTAGTCCCCAAGAAGGAGTTAACTATTAGTGTAGATACAATAGGCCTTACATGATGGGAGGTTGAGGGCCAGGTAGTGGGAGAAGCTGCAGGGATATGGGTTATAGTTATCTGTAAGGGCAGCTGGGAATTCATTCCAGAAGGTCCACATGGAAAAAAGTTGTCCACCAACCCCGTTTACTGTTTGACAACAGATATGGATTTTCATGTGAATGTCATAGCAGCTTGACAGATTGGGGGGTCTTAGGGGGGGAAGTGGAAAAAAGTCGTCCAACCCACCCTGTTTACTGTTTGACAACAGATATGGGTTTTCATGTGAATGTCATGGCAGCTTGACAGGTTGGGAGGTCTTTGGGGGACAGTGGAAAAGTGCCCTTACATGATTGGAGGTCGAGGGCCAGGTAGTGGGAGAAGCTGCAGGGATATGGGTTATAGTTATCTGTAAGGGCAGCTGGGAATTCATTCCAGAAGGTCCACATGGAAAAAAGTTGTCCACCAACCCCGTTTACTGTTTGACAACAGATATGGATTTCCATGTGAATGTCATAGCAGCTTGACAGATTGGGGGGTCTTAGGGGGGGAAGTGGAAAAAAGTCGTCCAACCCACCCTGTTTACTGTTTGACAATAGATATGGATTTTCATGTGAATGTCATGGCAGCTTGACAGGTTGGGAGGTCTTTGGGGGGCAGTGGAAAAAGTTGTCAAACCCACCCCGTTTACTGTTTGACAACAGATATGGATTTTCATGTGAATGTCATGGCAGCTTGACAGGTTGGGAGGTCTTTGGGGGGCAGTGGAAAGGTGATATGGTTACATAGTGGGGAGCCCATCTGGTGGCATTAATATGAGTTGTGTTGGAGGCTTGGTTCCTTGGGAAGACAGACATGGTCAAATCTGAAGCAGTTCTTGAAGCCAGTGGGGTGCAGCTGGGGACAAGTGTAAATTTTAGTCAAGCTTTTTTTCCCGCTAGACCCCATTTCATAACCATCATTCATTATTTTATTTATTGGTATGCTTTTAAAAAAAATCCATGCCTGAAAATGAGAAAATTTTAGGTTGAGTGTAACTTCAGTCACCTGCAGAGACAGCGATGGAAGAGCTCTCCATGAAACGGGCCAGTCCAAAGTCTCCAATCTTACAGGACATCATGGCAGACAGAAGGATGTTCTCGGAGCGCAGATCCCGGTGCACGCATCCTATTTGCTCCATGTAGTCCATTCCCTGTGAGATCTGGGGAGAGAAGTTCGGGAAACTATGATCACATATTCCTGTTATTCGCTAAGGTCATGCAAAGACGCAGTAACCTTTAATTAAGTTACTAAGATAAGGTGATAAAGGTGAAATTTCATTGGCTGCACTTTGTATATAATAAATGCACTTTTCATCCTAGAGCAACTAAATTTGTCCTGATGATCCAGGTCCCACATAGGTCGGAATTTTTCATGGATTCACCAGCATTGAAGTAAACTGTTAAATGGGACTCTCGGATGCTCTATTAACTCACGTCTGCATGCCAAGCTCTGTTCCCCATCCACAGAGATCAGGGTGATTGGGCTGATAGGTGTCCATCATAAAAAGAATAAATTCACTCAAAAGTGATGTTTTCCGTGTTTTATGTATGTTGTGGCGTTAAACCCCCTGGCATTCTTAGAGACTCCTGGTAAGTCGAGATCTATGTGCTCTGCGCTATGTTTACAGCTTTGCACAGCTGCTGTGCCCATTAAGGGGGCTCCCATCATCCCCAGGTCTGCAAATTCTCTGTGTCCATTATGAGAGGTTCTCACCATCTTTGCACTGAGTTCCCGGGTCTGTACACCTGCTGTGCCCATTATGAGGGGTTCCCACCATCCCTATGCTGAATTCCCATGCCTGTACACCTGCTGTGCCCATTGTGAGGGGTTCCCACCCCCACCCACCGTCTTCCTTGGTTTTCTCTGGCTCTCTTGTCCCAACAGGGAACCCGAGAATGCAGCTGGTGGTTCAGCCAGCTGACCATAGAGATGATCAGAGACCAGAACGGCTCCAATCATCTCTATGGCCTAAGAAACCAGAAGCTACGAGCTGCTGTGCCCATTATGAAGTGTTCTCACCATCCCTATGCTGATTTCCTGGGTCTGTACACCTGATGGGCACATTATGAGGGACTCCCACCATTCTTGGGCTGATAGTGTGCTTACCTGCACTGCAAAATCCACCAGCTGATGAAACTCCAAATCCCTGAGCTTCTGGTGATCTGTCAAGAAAAAAAGAGATAGAGGATGAAGATATAGATATGCGTTTTACTGTCTGTTTGTGACAGATCTAAACAAAAAAAAAAAAAGGAGGATGGTAGCTGGGAGTTATACCCCAGATGTACTATACTATACTACAGCAATCATAACCAGTAGCCGTAATATTCTGACCACTGACAGGTAAAGTGAATACCATTGATTATCTCTTTACAATGGCAATGGATGGGATATATTGTCCATGAAGTCGATGGGTTGAAAGCAGAACAAATTGACATTTCAATATATTGTGTATGGGGCTTTGCAGCCTCAGTTTGGTCAGGGTGTTATGCTGACCCATGTCTATAGCCAAAAGCGCTTATGGTGGGCATCAGAACTGAACCATGGAACAATGGAAGAAGGTGGCCTTGCCTGATGAACTACGTTTTCTTTTGCATCATGTGGATGGCTGGGGGTGTGTGAGTCACTTACCTGGGGGAGAGATGTCACCAGGTATGGGAAGCAGGCAAGCCAGTAAAGGCAGTGTGCTTGGGCAATGTTCTGCTTGGAAACCTTGGGTCCTGCAAATTCATGTGGATGTTACTTTGACATGTACCACCTACCTAAACATTGTTGCTGGCCAAGTTCAGCCCCATTATTAACCCCTAGCAGATCAGCATGGCAGTGGGGATGTAGAGAGTACAGATATGGTGTAATTATGCTTCCAAAAAGACCTTAAGACTCAATTCTACGTTGAGGCCTTCAGGCTGCAAAGTCTGGAGCCTAAAGATCCAACGTTTTTCATGTCTAAGGAGAGTTGTATCAAAGTCTCCCCTGCGTTGTGATACATTTAAGGCAAAAAAGCCCTTTACAGTGAGACCTTGTGTATTGCCCTGGTGAACCTGAATGAAATGTTGTGCTATGGGGGTATCCTCCTTTAGCCGGATGCTTTTGAGGTCTTCCGCGAATCTTATCCGCAGTTGGCATTTTGTTTTCCCCACGTACAATTTACGACACGGGCACTCCAAAATATAGAGTACCCTTGTTGTACTGCAGTTGATGAAGGTTTTAATATCATATCCGGCAGCTGAACCTGAGTCACGGAAAGTAGTGGTTTTGTCCACAAATTTGCAAGTGCCTTTAATTATTGGCATCTCGATGAGTCAGGTTCTGCTGACAGGACGTTGATATTCAGAGACAACCAATTCATCTTAAATTCATGGCACGTTTGGCTACCAAGTGGGGTCTGTCCCCCACTATAGCTTTTAAAGTGTCTGATCGTGTAAGAACATGCCAATGGTCATTAAGTATGGAGTTCACTTTAGTCCATTGGACCCCAAATGGGGTAATGAATCGTATTGGTTCATTGGATTGGCTGTTTGCATTGGTCCGCATCAAAAAACCCAAAATAAATAACCAGTGATGGAAATGTGTTCTATAAATGATATCCAATATAATAAAATATTCATAAAAATAGATCTATAAAAATAATTATTGTGAAAATGAACGTGACCTCAATAAAGCTGTCAAAAACTAAACAATATTGTGTCTCATATCTTAGACAATAAATGAATAATTATTGTGAAAATTAATTATTAATACACCATATAGTGACAAAAGTGAATATATTAAAACATTAGGTGATTAGTGCGGCTTGTCTGATGTGTTCCGTCACCGATTATGGGAAGGCTTACCGACTGACGTGGACTCAGATGGGCTTACGCCGTATGAGTCAAAATTGCTGTGTGGTGTTTGCAATACACCGACGTGGGCAGTAGTTCCAGTTGGTAATGTATGGTGACCACCGACAAGTCTATGCGCTGGGTAGTTGATGTTAACTCAAAATGGGAATAGTAGGCAGGTATGGTATGTGGCTCATCCCCAAAGGTGTTACCGATAAAGAGAAATGAGACCATATAGCGTGATACCGTCAGGCAAATTGTAATTTAATAAATCAAAAAATGGGTACTCACATGTACAAAGATTTTAGTAGGCATGTATAAAAAAGATTGGCAGCAGTGGCATCAGCAATTCTTTTACCTACGATCGTTTTTGCCCTCTTGAGGGTACGATGGGAGTATCCCCGCTAACGAAAATGTTGATATAATAATACCAATTCGCGTCGGTAAGCCTCCTCGGAGGAGAAATTTCTCCGAATTCGGAATCCCACGTATAAGGGAGTGTGGGTGATGACTATTGGCCAGGAGCATGGTGTTGGCAGCCGTGGGTTTTCTAAAGGTCTGGGTAACCAGTTTTTATAATAGCTTATCTCATGCATGTTTTATGCGGTAATGTATTGGGACAGGAACCCACAACTTGCATTTTGTAATTCAGCTGTGGGATATCCCTCCTTTACTCTTTGACGAGTGCATGATTTGTATCAATAAAGTTCACATATCTTTTTCATTCACATTTTTGTCCATTGTGAGCATTCCTGGGGCCGTCTGGCCTCATTTCCCTTCCCCCTTCTCAGATTTAGAACAATTAACCTTAAAACCTAACTGTGGTTTCAGGAACTTTAAATTTACAAAAACATAGCCTGTGCTCATCTGGAGCCCGTCGCTACATATTTATTTATTTTTACACAACATTTTCTCCAGTATCTATTCAATTTGGGGCACCTCCACATCATGTGTATTAGATCTCCCTTTGGGTCCATGCATCCATTTAGCATCCACCTCCACCCATATAATAATAATTTCTGAGGTGTCTTATATGCTCTTATGTAGTAACATCAAATGTGACACTGATTGTGATGGTGACAGGGTACTTAAAGGACCTATTTCCAAGATATGCTTCCATTGTTCGTTTGATATGTCCCTCAGCTCTTCCTCCCATCCCCTCCTGCAAGGGAGCTCCTCATTTCCACTTATCACCCTGTCACATATACCATCATATATGAATCAACCCCTTGGATGTGCCAGCATTAATTATTTTTTTTTAAATATTTACCTCACTTCACTCCGGTGGCCTCTCTTTAAATTGTATCTTCAAAGCGTGTCTGACTTGCATGTATTTAAAGAAGGAATGATTTGGTATACCATATTCCTCATTAAGTTCCAGGAATGATTTAAATACACCCATCCTATATAGCTGATAAAGATGGGCAAGACCGCATCTCTCCCAGTCCCTACTCTTCTCTAAATTAGATAGTTCTTGCAAATATTTATTCCACAATGGTGAAAATTTGGTAAATCCCTCTAATATTTCTTTGACCACTTTCCATAATTTCTTTAACATTAAAAGCATAGGGAATTCAAATGAAGATGGAGAAGCAGTGCTGAGGAAAGGCTGTCAGTGGTCTTTGATGGACCCATGCCAGGGAGGGGTTTTACCTCAGGCTGGAGCTTAGGATAGCTGGCCTAGAAGGATCCCACCACAGGAAGCAGTTGGAGGGATTCAAGATGGAGAGGCAGCAGGAAAGAGCAAGCAGAGCCAGTGAGTAGATCAGACGATGCAGGGACAAGACAAGGGGAGAGACTGTCAAGCTGTAACAGGGCTCTTTTGAAGACCGTGGTGTGCCAAGTCTTCATCTAACCTTGCCCTGGATGAATGAATGATTTGTATAGCGCTGCAATGCGAACTGAATCGCCTCAAGGCGCTTGTCTGCCCCTGTTTTCCTGCTGTATTAGAAGAATTGGGTCTTGAGTTTTTTTCTGAAGGCCTGATGGTTTTCTTCCAAGCGGATGTCGTTTGGTAGAGCATTCCATAGCCGAGGTCCCTGTACTCCGGATGTGTGTGTACCAGTCAGGGGGACTGGAGGAAGCAAGCAACCAGGTGGGCTGGTGGCAGGCAAGTGGGCTGGGAGTCTTCTGCAGTGGTAGAACTGGGCACAGTGTCTACAGGAAAGCAGAAGGTGCTGTTGTTCACTTCACAATGTACAACTAAAAACGTATCCACAGTGACAGTACAATTCCCTGTCCTAGTAATTGTCGCCCAGGGTTCTCAAATAGGCAGGTTGAGGGGCTCCAGGAGTATTTAATGTGGAGGAATCTGTTTTATCAGTTTCCTCCAAAGTTTGTAAAATCAAGTTGGGGACCTGGAGCCGGAGAATCCATAGCGTTATGGATGGGACAGAATCTACAATCCTGGGACCGGGTTTTGGGAACAGCCAGGAGTCTGGCTGGTTAATTGAGCAGGTGGGTCCTGGGCTTATAGCAGAGTCAGGATTAGGGTTCTGGGCTCCACCCTCCCGAGGAGTCCAGAGAGTGCAGGTGTGCACTAGTGGAAGCCAAAGACCCAAGTCTG
The DNA here is from genome assembly GCA_028564925.1 of Lithobates sylvaticus. Taxonomy (NCBI): domain Eukaryota; kingdom Metazoa; phylum Chordata; class Amphibia; order Anura; family Ranidae; genus Lithobates; species Lithobates sylvaticus. The sequence goes on along the minus strand of CM053028.1, from coordinate 546,753,501 downwards.
AGGATCAGAACAGTGAGGGGCTGCTTTCTAGATAGACGATGTGTGCGTTGAAGCTGTGTGCGTCCAAGGAGACAGATGAGAGCCTGAAGTGGAAGGCCTGAGCAGCAAGGAAGCTGAAAAGAGGTACAGTAGTTGTACGGGAACCCTGTTATATGGCCAAGAGGGCTGAAGCGTAAAGCCTAAGTGGCACTACTGCTGAAGAGAGCCAGGTGGCTTGGCATTATTCATCTGTGTGCAGCTGAGAAAAGCAACTTGCTTTAAAGAGACAGTGCTTAATTTTTCCTGGACTGTGCAAAGTTGTTCTGGAGTGACTAAGTATGGGACGATCAAAGCTCCTAAAAGAAGCAAGGTTTGCTGAAATGAGAGACAGAGCTCTGTGGCTGGAGGGGTTGTTACCGCCCGACAGAGCCCCATACATGCCTGATAAGAGGTTACCAAGGAGAAAAAGGGCTGGGGTTGTCCCTAGCAACACTGGTGCAATGAGTGGAGAGTCCACCAGTGTTTGAATCTGCAGTGGATTGGTGCAAGCGGCACCTGGCAGGAATGGACCAAGCTAAAGTGGAAGGCAAGCCAACCAAAGAGAGAGCTGCCGGATGTCCATACCAGGGAGATGGGTGTTGTTGCCCCTGGCAATGCTGCTGCAGTTAAACCAGCAGCTGTTGCGAAAAGTGTGAAAGTGACACAGCTTGAGACAGGGTCCAGCGGAGGGAAGCCTGTGTTAATTGCCAGAAGAGAGGCTGATCAAAGGCTGGGACTGAGAGTGGTTGCCCATAGCAACACAGAGGCTGCCAGTCGGGCTGTCTGTGTACCATGGGTTATGTCTAATAAGGATCGTGGCAAGTGGCTTAAGGAGGAGCTGATACAGCATGTTGGAGAGAGCCAGCAAAGTTCTGCTGGGAGTGTGCGGTCTCCCTTGACAACGATAATGAAAGTGGTGCCAGAAAGGAGGAGCTGCAGTGAAGATTTGGCTCAGCATCCCCACAAAGAGGCCTGGACGTTCCAGCCAGCTGGGAATCACCAGGAGAGAAGCGTTTTGGAAAAAAATCATCCAGTACCATGCCTGGAATGTGGCCAGCTGGGGCATGGCATGTTTTCTTGCCCTAGGTTATGGAATACGGCTGGAGATAATATTGCTGAGCAAAAGTTTTTGTCTGCAGGCCCAAATTCCTGTGCAAATATGTTTGCAGTCACCCCTAGCAACAAGGAGTTTCCTGTTGTGCCTGCAGGGGGTGGTAAACAGTGGGAGATGCCTGCTGTAGTTTCATCCCATGGCCACCAGGGGGAGTTGGCCAGTAAAAGTGCAGCAGAGGATTGGTTCATAAGACAACGTACTCAAATGAAGATGGTGAACCCTAATACTGCGGTGGGTAAGACTGTCTTTAATGAAATGATGGCTGGAACGGCTGATTTCATGTATAAAAGGACTGGTTACGAGACTGTCCATGATGATGTGAGAGTGACCCCAGTTAGTGGGGCCACTGAATGTGTGCTTGAGAATGACTTTTCCCTACCCAGTGGGAATGCAGGGGTTAAAGTCCAAACAGTCCCGTGTTCATGACTTAAAGTGTTGTGTCTAGTGTCTGCCAGCCTCAAGTTGGCAGTGGGCTAGGACAGCCTGCAAAAGCTAAAAATTCTATAAGTGTTACTGTTAATGAAAAGTTTGCTGCTGTTTGGAAAACCCCAGGTTCATTCAGAGCAAAAGTTATCACAAATGGGCCGTTGCCTCTAGCAACTAGCGGTAAGACAGCACAGTTGTCCCCAGAAATCTCCAGGGAACTTCATGTATCGGAGTCGGAGGTTGCCATGGACAACTGCAATGTCACTCTGGTGGGACAGAGTTGAACTGTACCGTGTAATGGTAATGTGTTAGTGCAAGCTGCTAGTACTAAAAATGTGCAGGTAAATGGTGGGTTAACACAACCTGTGAAAAATGCAAAGGTGTGAGAGGTTTATGAAGCGCCAGCCGAGCAAGGTGGTGTATATGGTGTATTGCAACCTGCTGTGTTAAAACCTGTGCTACCACAGTCTGACATGATTTACAATGACTGCTGTAATAAGTCTGCAGCTAAGCCAGTCTGTTCTTATGTGTCTCCTTGGGCAGATGGATCGGTGCGGAGGAGTACCGCTGAAGGGAGCACACATACAATAGATTGGGATAGTTGGGGTAAAAATCTTAGCTCCCTGATAGATAAGACTTTTATGCACAAAGATAAGGTGGACACGGTTTCTGCTGTGCCAGCAGGAGGAACGGCAGAACAGCTTATACCTGACGGCACGGTGGCTGCTGCAGGGGTCAACCCTCTTGAGCAAGATGAACCAAATAAGGGCGAGCGCACACCAGAGACATTGTCCATGATCCACAAAACTGAGGTTGACATGGAGTGTCAAAGTGACGTTGTCACTGGAAATGTTCTGGAGCAGTTCACCGATGCTGAGCCTGAGAAGTTGGGTATGAGTCCAGCACCTGGCAGCGATCTGGTGGAGCACCAGGATGTGTTTACCTCCAGCTGGGAGGAGGTTCCGTTAACCGTTGCAACTTTTCAAGTCTCAGCAAGTGAGTCTCTCTGCATCCCCAGTGTCGTGAAAGTCCCCAGGAAGGACTTAGGTCTGGAGTCAAGGGCCTTGTTTATAACCAAAGCATTAAAAGAGATGCTTGAACTTTGGGATGTACAGCCAATCTATACTAGTGTGTCTCCTCCACAGTCTGACAGTCTGGTACTGCGGAGAACCACTAGGTGGAGCACTGAATGGAAGGCTGTACAGAACAAAGAAAGAACAGGACAGGAATGGTTTATTCCTGAATTTGTTACTTTTGTTAGAAGTTGCCACTGCATATGCTGCTGGATTACGTCCAGAAGAAATAATTTTTGAGAGAGACTTTGGAGAAATGGAAAATAAGCCTAAAATGTCTGTGGTTTCAGCCAGATGGGAAGCATTTCTGCTGCTATGGTCCAGGGTGGTGCTGGTCAGTTGTCGGTGAAGAGTGTGTATACTGCACATAGTGGAAAACCCCCATGAGATGGAAGGGCCAAGTGTGGACCCGAAAGCAGCAGAGATCCTGACTGGGGCTCAAACGAAGGTGGTTAAAGAGACAGGGCTCCCCAGTCCAATGTTTGGTTTAGGTGACAAACCTAATAAGGTCCCCGAAACAGGGGAACAGATAAGGAGTGCAGTAAAAATTGTATGTGGATCAGGCGAGAGCTTGCCTGTTCAGGTGGATAAAAATACAGATGGCATCAGAACAGGTTAAGTGGTAGGACAGCTGCCTGCAGAGTGGCTGAACCCAGGGGAGGTGACGTCCTGTGAGGTTCCCGTGGGTGATGGCGGCCCTCCGGTATGTGTGCCCTCTGCAGACTCTGCCCTAGCAAATGCTGGAAAAAAAGGCATTGGTGACACGTGCAACATTGAGAGGTCTAATGTTGGTTTGAATATGTCTGTCAATGATGGACCAAGTAATGTGTTAATGGTACATGATGATGTGGTGTCCCTGGTAAACCTGGTAAACAATTAGTGACTGCTGGGTCAGGTACCAAAAATAAGAGGAGGTCCCATTATAAACACCATAGAAATAGGACCCCTACAGTCTCATTACAGTATTGCTGAGAGAGGTTTTGGGAAACCATGAAACTTGAAACTTGAAGCGTGGAGGCAGAAGGGTTGGTAGAAAGACCAGGGGTACCCTGTTAAAATTTCAGGAGAGGAAGTCCTTATGGAAATGCACCCGGAAGAAGAGTCGGGAAGGTCTCAAAACCCATAGCAGAGTGACAGGGGGGCAAAGAGAGAGACGCCAATGGAAGTGGTGGGTTGAGTTCCCCTTTAGGAGAAGTGAGGTTGGACAGGGTTTGACTTCCGTAAGCCGTAGTTGGCACATAGGTGCCAAAAGGTGTGTTTCGCCCTCTGGTTCAAAACAAGGGGGAGGGATATGTGACAGTACAGTTCCCTGTCCTAGTAATGTTCGCCCAGGGTTCTCAAATAGGCAGGTTGAGGGGCTCCAGGGATATTTAATGTGGAGGAATCTGTTTTTATCAGTTTCCTCCAAAGTTTGTAAAATCCAGTTAGGGACCTGGAGCCCAGGGATTCCATAGTGTTATGGGTGGGACGAATCTCCAATCCTGGGACCGGGTTTTAGGAACAGCCAGGAGTCTGGCTGGTTGATTGAGCAGGTGGGTCCTGGGCTTATAGCAGAGTCAGGATTAGGGTTCTGGGCTCATCCCTCCCGAGGAGGCCAGAGAGTGCAGGAGACCCAAACTGAGGATCAGAGAAGTGAGGGGCTGCTTTCTAGATAGACGCTGTGTGCGTTGAAGCTGTGTGCGTCCAAGGAGACAGATGAGAGCCTGAAGTGGAAGGTCTAAGCAGCAAGGAAGCTGAAAAGAGATACAGTAGTTGTACGGGAACCCTGTTATATGGCCAAGAGGGCTGAAGCGTAAAGCCTAAGTGGCAGTACTGCTGAAGAGAGCCAGGTGGCTTGGCATTTTTAATTTGTTATTGTTTTTGGGAGAAAACCCCTGTGTGGGCATCCAAGTGCATGTATGAACTTTCCTTTATTTTGTTCCTCTTAATAAAAGTGGGCTACCATGCCCTTAAACTAAAGTTCCTGTTCGCTGTGAACTTACTGAAAAGGCATCTACCACTGAGCTAGACATCCCTCAATGTCACACCACACAGGGACAGGATGTTCCTAGCCTGTAACGGGCTGCTGCTGAATTGACAAAGACTGTTAATTCCTCTAGAGTGATCAGTGGGTACTGTATATAGTGAGACAAGTTTGTGCAAGAGGAAGAGGATTTTCATGTAACTAGGGACCAAGTTGTCCCCTTTTGTTGTACTTTGTTCCAGACATTTTCTAAGTTGTGCATTCCATAATTCCCTACCCCATCCAAGTTATCATCCCATAATAAAATAGCAAAAAACAAGCCAAGGACTGTTTTATGTGTCTGAACGAATTAAGGGAATGCCTAAGTGACTGGCTGTGCAGCAGTGGGGGCCTGGATACCAGCAACTCCTGCAGGGGTAGTGCTACAATTGTATCTCTTTCACCTTGGTGGTACAAACAACTAGGGGACAGCCCCCCCCCCCCCAGGGTTATATTTCACCTTGGTCTGATCCTAGTTGATTGACCCACTAAAGGCTAGGCATGTTAACTATTATCTCTGTACAGTGTGAGCCATACTGTCAGGGAAATACCAGGCCTCTCCGCCGGGTTCCAGGGTTGCGCACGCGCGGTAGAGCGGCGCAACGAAGGTTACAGGTACGTCGGGTAACGGGTGCGCATGCGCGGGTCCGCGGCACTCGGGTATCTGTCACAACCCAGCCTGTACGCCTCACCGCTGTGCGCGGCGCTGACAGAAGACGAGTGCGCATGCGCACTCGCTCGGGTATCCCACCTGACCATTTACCTGGCCTATAAAAGGCCTTCCCTGTCCGCTTTCAAGTTGCTGGTTTGTTGTCTCTTTTGAGTCCTGTCTCCAAGCCCAGTGTCCTGTATCCTGTATCCTGTATCCTGTACCCGGTACCCTGTACCTTGCATCTACCTGACTACCAGTGCCGACCCGGAATCCGTCTGACTACCGCTGCCGCTTCTCACCTGTGTTTGAACCTCTGGCTTGCTTCCTGGACTCCTCTACTGCTTGATTACCTGTGCTTGACCCTCGGCCTGCCTACTGGACATTCTCTGAGTTACTTACCTGTGTTTGACCCCTGGCTTGCCTTTTGGATACCTCTACTGCCTGATTACCTGTGCTTGACCCCCGGCTTGCCTACTGGACATTCTCTGAGTTACTTACCTGTGTTTGACCCCTGGCTTGCCTTTGGACACCTCTTCTGCTTGATTACCTGTGCTTGACCCCTGGCTTGCCTCCTGGACATTCTCTGAGTCACCTACCTGTGTTTGACCCCTGGCTTGCCTTTGGATACTTCTATTGCCTGGTTGCCTGTGTTTGACCCTCGGCCTGCTTGCTGGACTATCTCCCACTCAGTGTTCTGGACTTGTAGACCTCTCATGCTACCGAGGGTCCTCCTTCAGTATATGCTTGGTTACCTCTACAACCTCTACCTGATCACAGTTCTGCCAGGTGTCTACTCCCAGTGCAGCTTCAGCCTCTCCTGGTCAACGACGCTACTGCACACCACCTGCTACACTCCTGCTGGCAACCCGTGCATCTTTGAGCCCGGTGTCCTCTGTACCCACTCCAGAGGCATCGTGCGCTTAGTCGCAAGGGGAGCAGCTCTCAGCATATCGGCCCGGGTGAGTACCTCTGACAGTACAAACCAGCCAATGTCTGAGGCCGACAGAGCTGGTTCACCCCTTGAGGCCTTATGCCAGCAGGTGACAACCCTTACCCAGGCTGTACAACGCCTCCAAGATGGATACTTTCAGATCGAGGGGCGTCTTCAGCATCTGACTTTATCTCCAAACCAAGTGGACCAGTCACCCCCTGTAGCCAGCACCTCCACTCTTCTATCAACACCTGGAGGTGCCCTCCCTGCCTATGATGTATCCCATCCTGATCCCAGGGTCCCCACACCTGAACGTTTTTCCGGGGACCGAAGGAAATTTCGCTCTTTTAAAAATTCCTGTTTACTACACCTGGCCCTACAACCCAGGACCTTCCAGTTGGAATCCACCAAAGTGGGGTTCATTATCTCTCTCCTTTCTGATGACCCGCAATCCTGGGCACACCATTTGATGGAACAGAAGAGCCCACAGTTGAATTCTGTAGAGACTTTCTTTTCTGCTATGGCAGCACTCTATGAGGACTCTCAACGCACAGGTACGGCTGAATCTACCCTGCATACCCTATCTCAGGGGAGAAGACCTGTAGAGGACTATGTAGTGGATTTCCGCAAATGGGCAGCAGATACTGACTGGAACGAATCTGCCCTAAAATACCAATTTCGTTTAGGGCTATCCGAGTTATTAAAGGATGAACTGGCTCGAGGAGAAATCCCAAGTACCTTCACGGATCTCTGCCAACTTGTTATCAAACTTGACCGTCGGTTACGAGAACGACGGGCAGAGAGACTGCAGAACCCTCGTCCCACCTGGACGATGCCCCGGGTCCCCCTGGCACCTGCTCCGTCTGGGAACTCTCGCTCCCCTCCTCATGGGGAACCTATGCAGTTGGGCCTGGCACGGTCCCCCCTATCTGCCGAAGAAAGGCTCCGTCGTCGTCAAGCCAATCTCTGCCTCTACTGCGGGGGCACGGGGCACTACCTACAGAAATGCCCCATAAGACCCAGTAAGTGTCTTTCTGGGCCCCTCTCAAGTTCACACTCTGTTGGAGTCCCGCATTTTCATCTGTCTATTCCACTCTCCCTACAGGTAGCGGGAGAGTCTTTCCAGCTGGGAGCCATCCTTGACTCTGGAGCCTGCAGTTGCTTCATGGACCTGACCTTGGCACGACACCTGAACCTCCCTTTAACTACCAAGAAACAACCTCTTCAAATCCAGCTGGCTGATGGCTCTCCACCCTGCTCAGGACCAGTTACCCAGGAAACCGCTCCCATCCTGACCTGCACCAAATCAGGTCATCAGGAACTTTTACGTTTTGACATTATCCATTCTCCCATGTTCCCCATCATCCTGGGGTACCCCTGGCTACTGGCTCACAACCCTCGGGTTGACTGGGTCAACAGGGAAGTGGAGTTCTCCTCCCCTTACTGCTTACAGCACTGCCTTCCGGATCAACCCGCAGCACCTCTTACTCATCTTGCCATGCAACCCAGTGCCAAGGACCTGCAACACGTCCCAACACCCTACCAAGACTTCATGGACATTTTCGATGAAAAGAAGGCCGAAGTTCTTCCCCCTCATCGTTCATATGATTGTCCGATTGACCTCCTACCAGGGGCTGAGATTCCCTTCGGAAGGATTTTCCCCTTGTCCGAAACTGAGCTTGAAGCCCTACGGGTGTATATTGACGAAAATCTTGCTAAAGGGTTCATCCAACCATCTTCTTCGCCCGCAGGGGCTGGGATTTTCTTTGTTGAAAAAAAAGACGGTTCCCTCAGACCCTGTGTGGATTACAGGGAACTCAATAAAATTACTATCAAGAACAGGTACCCACTCCCACTCATTCCCGAACTTTTTCAGCGGCTCAGGACTGCCAAGGTGTTTACCAAGCTGGATCTTCGTGGGGCCTACAATTTAGTTAGAATACGCTCTGGGGATGAGTGGAAGACGGCTTTTAGGTCCAGATTCGGCCATTTCGAGTACCTGGTCATGCCGTTTGGACTTTGTAATGCCCCAGCTACCTTCCAGCACCTTGTCAATGACATTTTTCGTGAGTATCTGGATAACTTCCTCATTGTATACCTTGATGATATCTTGATTTTCTCCGATTCCCTAGAAGCCCACCGTCAACATGTCCGGAAAGTTCTCCTCATCCTCCGCAAACACGGGCTCTACGTCAAAGGAGAGAAATGCGAGTTCGAGACTGACACCATCCAGTTCCTGGGCTTTATCATAACCACCGGAGGAGTACTGATGGATCCCCAAAAAGTAAAGGCCATCCAGGATTGGCCTGCTCCCACAGACAAAAGGTCAGTCCAACGTTTTATCGGCTTTGCCAACTTTTATAGACGGTTCATTCAGGGATTTTCTGCTATTGTGTCCCCAATCACCCAACTGACCCGCCAGCAAGTCAAGTTCCAGTGGACTCCCCAAGCGCAGAGCGCTTTTGAGAAGCTCAAGGAACTCTTTTCCTCTGCACCCATCCTACAGCACCCTGACCCTGAACTCCCTTACGTCCTAGAAGTGGACGCTTCAGACTCTGCCTTGGGAGCAATCCTATCGCAGAGAAGTGGCCCAAAGGCCCTCCTCCACCCGGTCGCCTTTGCCTCCCGAAAACTAAATCCTCCTGAAAAGAATTATGATGTAGGCGACCGGGAATTACTTGCGATTAAGTTCGCTCTCGAGGAATGGAGATACCTGCTAGAAGGAGCTTCCCAACCCATCCTCATCTTCACTGACCACCGCAATTTGGAGTACCTCAGGGCTGCAAAACGCCTTAGACCCAGGCAGGCCCGCTGGGCCTTGTTCTTCTCCCGATTTAATTTCCACATCACTTACCGTCCTGGCTCCAAGAATGGCAAGGCAGATGCTTTATCCCGTATGTTTCTGGACACTGAATCCTCTAAAGAACCTGCTACTATCCTGTCTGCCCATAATTTCCTCCATGCCATTCAGCCTGACTTGACTACAGCCCTCAAACAGGCTTCCAACCAGTTCTCATCCCCCACATTACCTTTTCTTGAAAGGAAGCAGGATCTGCTCTGGGCCCATGCCCGAATCTTTGTTCCTCCTCCTGTCAGACTCCAAGTCCTGCAGACCCTTCATGACCACAAGATGTCCGGCCACTTCGGAGTACAGAAAACCGTGGACCTGGTAGGTCGATCTTACTGGTGGCCGGGCTGGAGGAAGGACTGTCAGGAATACGTCCTCTCTTGCAACACTTGTCAAAGGAACAAGGGGTCCAACACTAAGTCCTGGGGTCTGTTACGTCCATTATCTGTTCCGGAACGTCCATGGAAGGAGATTTCCATGGACTTCATCGTGGACTTACCCTCCTCAGATTCCTTTACCACGATTCTGGTTGTCATTGACCGTCTCTCAAAGATGGCTCACTTCCTTCCCATGAAAGGTACCCCTTCGGCTTCTGCTACCACTGACATCTTCATCAGAGAGATTATAAGGTTACACGGAGTTCCAGCTAACATCACCTCTGACCGAGGGGTACAGTTCACCTCCAGGTTCTGGAGGGACCTCTGCAAATCCCTTGAAATCAGGACTTCCATGTCTTCAGCATACCATCCCCAATCCAACGGTCAAACTGAACGCACTAATCAGACCCTCGAGCAATACCTGAGGTGTTTTTGTTCTTACTCCCAAGATGACTGGTCAGGCTTACTACCCTACGCGGAGTTTGCCTATAATAATTCTTTACATTCTGCCATTAATCAGACGCCCTTCTGGGCAAACTACGGTTATCACCCTTCCTTTCTTCCAGATTCCATTCCAGATGTCTCTACTCCAGCTGCACAGGACCTAGTCAAAAATATCCAAGACAACTTCCTCCGGATCCAACAGGCCATGAAGGAAGCACAGAAGGGTTATGAGGTACAGTACAACCGGGGCAGGAAGGAATGCCCGCCTTTCCAGATTGGTGAGAAAGTTTGGTTATCAACCGCTAATTTAAAACTCCCTTGTCCTTCTCGGAAATTGGGTCCCAGGTTCATCGGCCCCTTTGAGGTCAAGAGAGTGATCAATCCAGTGGCCTTTGAACTAGATCTCCCCAGTTCCTATAGGATTCATCCAGTTTTTCATGCCTCTTTGCTTAAACCCGTAATTGCCAATTCTTTCCCTGATAGGCAGACGCCACTTCCTCCTCCCATCACCATCCAAGGAGAGGAAGAATTCGAGGTGGAGAAAATTCTGGATCTCCGAAGAAGAAGAGGTCAGGTTCAATATCTGGTTAAATGGAAAGGGTATCCCCCAGAGGACTGCTCCTGGGAGCCATCCGAAAACATTCATGCCCCTCGTTTAATCCGAGAATATCACCAAAGACATCCTGAAGTGGGCATCCGGAGGCTGCCCTTAGGAGGGGGCACTGTCAGGGAAATACCAGGCCTCTCCGCCGGGTTCCAGGGTTGCGCACGCGCGGTAGAGCGGCGCAACGAAGGTTACAGGTACGTCGGGTAACGGGTGCGCATGCGCGGGTCCGCGGCACTCGGGTATCTGTCACAACCCAGCCTGTACGCCTCACCGCTGTGCGCGGCGCTGACAGAAGACGAGTGCGCATGCGCACTCGCTCGGGTATCCCACCTGACCATTTACCTGGCCTATAAAAGGCCTTCCCTGTCCGCTTTCAAGTTGCTGGTTTGTTGTCTCTTTTGAGTCCTGTCTCCAAGCCCAGTGTCCTGTATCCTGTATCCTGTATCCTGTACCCGGTACCCTGTACCTTGCATCTACCTGACTACCAGTGCCGACCCGGAATCCGTCTGACTACCGCTGCCGCTTCTCACCTGTGTTTGAACCTCTGGCTTGCTTCCTGGACTCCTCTACTGCTTGATTACCTGTGCTTGACCCTCGGCCTGCCTACTGGACATTCTCTGAGTTACTTACCTGTGTTTGACCCCTGGCTTGCCTTTTGGATACCTCTACTGCCTGATTACCTGTGCTTGACCCCCGGCTTGCCTACTGGACATTCTCTGAGTTACTTACCTGTGTTTGACCCCTGGCTTGCCTTTGGACACCTCTTCTGCTTGATTACCTGTGCTTGACCCCTGGCTTGCCTCCTGGACATTCTCTGAGTCACCTACCTGTGTTTGACCCCTGGCTTGCCTTTGGATACTTCTATTGCCTGGTTGCCTGTGTTTGACCCTCGGCCTGCTTGCTGGACTATCTCCCACTCAGTGTTCTGGACTTGTAGACCTCTCATGCTACCGAGGGTCCTCCTTCAGTATATGCTTGGTTACCTCTACAACCTCTACCTGATCACAGTTCTGCCAGGTGTCTACTCCCAGTGCAGCTTCAGCCTCTCCTGGTCAACGACGCTACTGCACACCACCTGCTACACTCCTGCTGGCAACCCGTGCATCTTTGAGCCCGGTGTCCTCTGTACCCACTCCAGAGGCATTGTGCGCTTAGTCGCAAGGGGAGCAGCTCTCAGCATATCGGCCCGGGTGAGTACCTCTGACACATACACAAGTACTCTGTATTATTCTGTCATTTGTTCTACTTAATTATGCTACATTTATGCTTTTTTTTTTTTTTTTTTTCTCTCTGGGTATTGTGTGCCCTTTTGTTTTTTAGTTGGTTGATACATCCCTGCATGTTTTGTGCTTTTCTTAAAAACCTTCAATAAACAGAAATTTAAAAAAATGCATTCTGCAGAGTGGACTGAGATAATGGAAAACTCTCCATTTTAAGCTAAATACCACAAATGGTGGAGAATGCGGGCAATAGTGGAGCTCCTCCTGGATTTTATTAAAAGTACCATTGAATGACAAAAAGCTTTAAAAAAGATATACCTGTTCATATCATTTAAATATTGCTTATATTTCTTTTTTTTTGTATCCTGGTGTCTCTAAGTGGAAACACCTCAAGGTGGGACAACCTGAAGTGCAGCATTCTTGTGGTGCAAAGATCGGAATGGAGGAATGCATTGTATTTGTGGATTGTAGGCTGGTGGCAAAAAAGCCCTGAAGAAGTCATTGTGATAGATGACAGACACAGAAGGAACAGGTCTGGTTGATTGGCGAGAAATAGCGTGTGAGATATGTGACATAATGGCAACGTGTCACCTCCACCTGTATCTGATTTAAAGACCAATTCCTGCTGATAATGGTTCCACCATACAGGAAGTGAGGGACAATTTTAAACAGGGGCACAGGCAGAAATAAAAATCGGACAGGAATTTATAGCCTTCCCCTACTTTACTAGACATGTGCCCAACAAAAAAATTTGTTTATTGTCGTTTCGTTTTTTTCGTTTCCAAAAAAAAATCTTTTTTTTTCGTTTCGTTTTTTTCGTTTCCATTGATTCGTAACGATTCGTACATTCGTAAGTCGTCGGTGTTCGGATTCGTAACGATTCGTACATTCGTAAGTCGTCGGTGTTCGTATTCGTAACGATTCGTACATTCGTAAGAGTTTTTTTTTCGTTGATTCGTTTTTTCGTATTTTCGGACGCATTCGTATTTATTCGTACATTCGTAACATTCGTAGATTCGTAATCGGAGCATAATTCATAATTTTATGTAATGTGTATGTTATTATTACATTTTAATAATTTACGAATCGAAAAAAAAAAGTTACGAATCGAAAAAAAAAAGTTACGAATCGAAAATAAAGTTACGAATCAAAAAAAAAATTACGAATGTACGAATTTTTTTGTTCAATAGAGACACGGAAAATTACAAATCGAAAAGAAAAAAATAAAAGTTACGAATCGAAAAAAAAAAAAGTTACGAATCGAAAAAAAAGTTACGAATCGAAAAAAAAGTTCCGAATGTACGAATTTTTTTGTTCAATCCATTCGAAGCACATTTAGCAGCACCATTGTAAGGGACACAGAAAATTACCAATTCAACAAAAAAAAAAAAGTTACGAATGTACGAATTTTTTCGTTCGTTTTCGTTTTTCGGATTTTCTTCATTAGTACATTCGTTGTTTCTAATTATTTTTTTCGGATTTTCGTTGTTTTTCGGATTCGTTCAATTCGAATGATTTGTTAATCGGATTCGTACGGTTCGAACGATTCATTATTCAAATTCATACGTTTCGAACGATTCGTTCATTCGTACGAAAACGAACGAACGAAAATAACAAAAAAAAGCGAAAAACGAAAAAAAACGAAACGAATTGCACATGTCTATACTTTACTAAAGAAAAGACAGTTGTCAGTCAATGGGGTGGGAAGTGGGAAAAGGGTGGGAAAGCTCTACAACAAAGCTCCATATAGCACTAAAAACCAGACGGGAGTTCCTATCCTTTCCCTCTCTATCCAAAACTGAATTTGGTTTGACATATATATTAATAGTGAACTGGCCCTGACTGCATTCATCTCTGGTAGATATCCTGGTTGGTGGGTTTTATTTGCACATATGCAGCAACATGTTTGGATGACCCCTTAGGCATGGGAGGCATGACTCCTCTAGACTGATCGTTTGAAGCTTCATTTACACCAGTGTGCTGAGATACCATGAGCTGAGCCTTGCCGTAACTTGCATTGTGAGCATTGGTGCAAAGTGATGTGATTTATTCTAATGCCGCTTACACACGGCCAGAATTTCCTATGGAAACAGTCCAATGGGAGCTTTTCTTTTTCTGTCGGCATTTCCGACGGACTTTAGATTAAGAGCCTCTTCTTAATTTTTCAGAAGGAAAACCTTTCTATCGGATTTTCCGATCGTGTGTATGCAATTCCAACACGCAAAATTCCGACGCATGCTCAGAAACAATTTGACGCATGCTCGGAAGCATTAAACTTCCCTTTTATAGTGCCGTTGAACGTGTTGTATGCCGTGGTGTTATTAACCATCGGAATTTGGTGTGACCGTGTGTAGGCAAGACATTTTGAGCGAAATTCCGTCGGAATTCCGACGGGAAAACCATCAGAGCTTGTTCCGATGAGAATTCTGATCGTGTGTACGCGGCATAAGAGTCCATTAACATCAGCCCAGTGGGCTATGGCACAATAAATACATGTACACTGGTTTGATTGTTAATGTGCATTGCTGCTCAGAGTGGTGTAAAGGGGCTCTCACATGGCATCCTAACATACCTTACAGAGGCGTACTAAGTGGGGGGCGGGCCGCCCCGAGTGCCACACACTGGGGGGGTGTCAGGCCAGCGCCCCCCCCTCCGAGACTGAAGAGGAGACAGCGCCGGGTTATGCAGCAGCACCGCTCGGTGACAGACCACACTGAGTGCCTGAGGCAGTGGCATTGCGGGGGGAGGGGGGGTGTGAGCCGCACGCCGAGTGGCACCTGTCTGTAGTGACCCGGGGGACCCGTATCCCCTTCTCTCTGTGGCCGCGGTTCTTATCAGTCTCGGCAGCGGCTGTCATAGCCGAGCAGAGTGAAGCCGCCTCCCCCTCCTCCTACATGCACAGCACTGTGTAGACTTAAAGGAGGAAGGGGAGGCGGCTTCACTCTGCTCGACTGTGACAGCCGCGGCGCTGCCGAGAACCGTGACCACTGAGAGAACATGATCATTGCGCCGGGTCCCGGGTCACTGCCGACAGGTGTCTCGCACCTCCCCCCCAAAATACTGCGGTCAAGCCACCCATCACACACTGAGAGCTCGCCCCGAGGTAGTGTCTTTGTGGGGTGGGGGGGGGAGGGGGTGTGCGCGGGCGAGGCCAGTCGGCACAATGATCCCCTTCTCTGGTCGCGGCTCTAATCAGTTTCTACAGCAGCTGTCAGCCGAGCAGAGTGAAGCCGCCTCCCCCCCCTCCGTTATCTCTACACAGGGCTGTGCATGCAGAAGGAGGGGGAGGCGGCTTCACTCTGCTCGGCTGACAGACGCTGTAGAAACTGATTAGGGCCGCGACCAGAGAAGGGGATCATTGTGCCGGGGTCTGTACTGTATTGAGGGGTCTGCACAATAGTGGGGGTCTGTACTGTAGGGGGAAGGTCTGCACTATAGTGGGGGTCTGTACTGTAGGGGGGGGTCTTACTGTAGGGGGGTCTGCAATTTAGTGGGGGGTCTGCACTGTAGAGGGGTCTGCACTTTAGGGGGGTCTGTACTGTAGGGAGAGGGTCTGCCCTGTAGGGGGCTGTGTAACATGCAGGGGGTCCAGAATTGTTAGGGGGTGTCTGTGTAACATACAGGCGTCCAGAGCTGTGGGGGGCTGTGTAATGTAAAGGGGTGCAGGGCTGTGTAACGTAAAGGGGTCCAGAGGTGCAGGGTACTGTGTAATGTAAAGGGGTGCAGGGTGCCATATAATGTAATGGGGTGCAGGGTGCCGTATAATGTAAAGGGGTCCAGAGGTGCAGGGTTCTGTATAATGTAAAGGGGTCCAGAGGTGCAGGGTGCTGTGTAATGTGAAGGGGTGCAGGGTGCCATATAATGTAAAGGGGTCCAGAGGTGCAGGGTGCTGTGTAATGTAAAGGGGTCCAGAGGTGCAGGGTGCTGTGTAATGTAAAGGGGTCCAGAGGTGCAGGGTGCCGCATAATGTAAAGGGGTCCAGAGGTGCAAGGTGCCGTATAATGTAAAGGGGTCCAGAGGTGCAGGGTGCTGTGTAATGTAAAGGGGTCAAGAGGTACAAGGGCTGTGTAATGTAAAGGGGTCAAGAGGTGCAGGGTGCTGTGTAATGCAAAGGGGTCAAGAGGTACAAGGGCTGTGTAATGTAAAGGGGTCAAGAGGTGCAGGGTGCTGTGTAATGCAAAGGGGTCAAGAGGTACAAGGGCTGTGTAATGCAAAGGGGTCCAGAGTTGCAGTTGTGAAGAGGGGGTACATAGTAATGACAAAAAGATATTGAAGGATGCAGGGGGCACATGTGATGTTTTTACATTTCAAGGTGGGGGGGTGCCAGATATAGGATCCGCCCCGGGTGCCAGATGCTCTTGGTACGCCCCTGATACCTTCTAAGCAGCATTGTGTTACAGTGTACTAACATGCTTTGCAATGCATTTCCAAAAATGCTGCATGCACAATTTTTAATCCGTTGTCACATTGCAGTGGATCGGACTGGTGGGAATAGGCCTACATGCCTCTGCAAATATCCTTTGAGCATCAAGTTGTGTGGACACCCCAGGGGGCCCCAGGAGCTCACCTCTCAGGTATCTCTTCAACGTTCCATTTTTCATGTATTCAGTGACAATGAAGACCGGTTGTGACTTCAGACAGACTGCGTACAACTTCAACAACCTCTCATGGTTGAGTCTCCACATGGTCTTTGCCTCCTCCTGGAGCGACTTCTGCAGCGACTCCGCTGGCACTGGGGGTGAAGAGGCAGCAGGAATGTAATTTCAGTCATAAAATGTGACACCCTCTGTCTTCCTACAATACATTCCTAATGTCTACCTGAACTCTGTGCGCCTCATACAGTCTAAAGATTTCAAATCTGCTCCCTGCCTTCTTTCTCAGGATTAAGAAAAAATACATCTATTACAGTTTGGGAATAAGTTTAATATTTATCTATCTACATACCAGCGAACTTTCCAAAGTTGGTGAGCCTAATGCGGCGTACACACGGTCGGAATTTCCGATGGAAACAGTCCGATGGGAGCTTTTCATTTTGTATGCCCATCGGTCTTTTTCTGTCGGAATTTCCGACGGACTTTGAATTGAGAACCTGTTCTCAATTTTTCCGACGGAAAACCTTTCTATCGGATTTTCCGACGGAAAACCTTACTATCAGATTTTCCGACGGAAAACCTTTCTATCGGATTTTCCGATCGTGTGTATGCAATTCCGACACGGAAAATTCCGACGCATGCTCGGAAACAATTCGACGCAGGCTCGGAAGCATTAAACTTCCCTTTTATAGTGCTGTCGAACGTGTTTTATGCCGCTGTGTTATTGACCGTCGGAATTTGGTGTGACCGTGTGTAGGCAACACAGCTTGAGCGGAATTCCGTTGGAAAAACCGGCAGAGTTTTTTCCGACGAGAATTCCGATCGTGTGTACGCGGCATAAGATTTGGGTGGGCTGAGGGACAGAGCAAGGGGCAATGGTTTAATACCCAAATATGTGGCAAATAATGCTGTGGTTTGACAGTTACTAGATTAGATATTATAGCAGGCATCAAAAAATATAGCCTCCTTTCGTAATGATTTTTTTTGGGTGACAGGTTCTCTTTAGTGAAACATCCGGGGTCTAAAACAGTCCCTACAAACTTTTTGAACAAAGGGCCAGTTTACCGTACTTCAGACTTTGAGGGGGCCAGACTGTGGCCAGTGGGAGTAGATAATGCCCTTGCATCAATGGGAGTAAAAAATGCCCCATTATTGGTGTCAGTAGGAGGAATATTGCCCCAAGGTTGGTATTAGGAGAAGGAATAGTGTGCAATCATTGGTGTCTTTGGGAGGAATAGTGCCCAATTGTTGGTATCAGGGGAAAGAATAGTGCCCCATCATTTGTGTTAGTGGAAAGAATAGTGGCCGATCATTGGTGTTAGTGGTAAGAATAGTTCCCCATTGTTGGGTTCAGTGGTAGGAATAGGTCCCTCATTGTTGGAGTTAGGCTACTTTCACACTGGAGCGGTGAGGACGCTGGCGGTAAAGCGGCGCTATACCGGCGTTTTAGCAGCGCATTTCGGCCGCTAGCGGGGTGGTTTTACCCCCCGCGAGCGGCCGAAAAAGGGTCAATACCGCCCGCAAACCGCCGCTGTAGCAGCGTTTTGCGTGCGGGTTCGGAGCGCTGCCCCATTGTTTCCAATGGGAACGGGCGCTATAGGAGCGGTAAATATACCGCTCCTATAGCGAGCCAAAGATGCGGCTTGCAGGACATTTTCCAGCGTCCTGCAAGCGCACCGCTTCAGTGTGAAAGCCCTCGGGCTTTCACACTGAAGACACAGCAATGACTGTTTCGGGTCGGTATGCAGGCGCTATTTTTAGCGCAATAGCGCCTGCAAACCGCCCCAGTGTGAAAGGGGCCTTAGTGACAGGAATTATGCCTTGTATCAGTGGGAAGAATAATGGGCTGATAAGAGCAAGTAAAGGACCACATGTGGCCCCTGAGCCTCAGTTTGGAGACCACTGGCCTAAAAGACCCTGGATGTCTCCCCTGTGCTCTAATTAATCAAATGCATTACATTCTTTCCCACACATGCTGGCCAGGAAAAGTGAAGTTTTAAATTTCGGCAACAAGAAAGATAAGAGAGTGAACGCATATCCGCTCAGCCCCCACGCCTCTACTTGGCGGCATCCGCCGCGCCTGGGCCCGCACATGGTATACGAAGAATATTTGACTTATTATACGAGATGCAGGTTACAGGGTCATGAGAAAATTTGGCAGTGGATTTGGGAGTCACCTTGAAGCTCCTTGATGGCGACTTCGGTGGTTCCGTTCCAGAGTCCCAGCCACACCATACCGAACTGGCCCTTGCCCAGTTTCTGGACCTTCTCGATGGAAGTGGGGTCAATCTCCAGCTGGTCGACCATGGTGTAGGAGATGCTGTCCACGGGTGGGAGGTCCAGCTGTAATAATATCAAATTAAGGTTGATGAGACACCACAAAGCTGCAGACAAAAATTTACTTTCTGGCTTTGTTCCTTCTGATGGGGAATTAGAAAATTTGACTTTACAAAGATGCACAGAGGTACAATATGGAGATAAAGAAAAACCATGGATTAAATTCTCGTTGAAAAGATTTGATGGGAACATATGGTGGGCGGATGTTAAATGACTACACTTTTCATTGACCAGCAGCTAGACATGTGCACAACAAAAAAATTCGTTTATTTTCGTTTCGTTTTTTTCGTTTCCGAAAAAAATTAGTTTTTTTTCGTTTCTTTTTTTTTCGTTTCCGTTGATTCGTAACGATTCGTACATTCGTAAGTCGTCGTTGTTCGTATTCGTAACGATTCTTACATTCGTAAGTTGTCGGTGTTCGTATTCGTAACGATTCGTACATACGTAAGAGTTATTTCTTCGTTGATTCGTTTTTTCGTTAGTTTAATTTTCGGACGCATTCGTATTTATTCGTACATTCGTAACATTCGTAGATTCGTAATCGGAGCATAATTCATAATTTGATGTAATGTGTATGCTATTATTACATTTTAATAATTTACGAATCGAAAAAAAAAGTTAGAGACACGGAAAATTACAAATCGAAAAAAAAAAAAAAAAAGTTACGAATCGAAAAAAAAAAGTTACGAATCGAAAAAAAAAAAAAAAGTTACGAATCGGAAAAAAAAAAAAAAAGTTACGAATCGAAAAAAAAAGTTACGAATGTACAAATTTTTTGGTTCAATAGAGACACGAAAAATTACAAATCGAAAAAAAAATAAAATAAATAAGTTACGAATCGAAAAAAAAAAAAAAAGTTACGAATCGAAAAAAAAAAAAAAGTTTACGAATCGAAAAAAAAAAAGTTACGAATCGAAAAAAAAAAAGTTACGAATCGGAAAAAAAAGTTACGAATCGAAAAAAAAGTTACGAATGTACACATTTTTTTGTTTCAATCCATTCGAGGCACGTTTAGCAGCACCATTGTAAGGGACACGGAAAAAAAAAAAAAAAAATTACCAATTCAACAAAAAAAAAAAAAGTTACGAATGTACGAATTTTTTTGGTTCAATAGAGACACGGAAAATTACAAATCGAAAAAAAAAAAAAAAAAAGTTACGAATTGAAAAAAAAGTTACGAATCGAAAAAAAAAAAAGTTACGAATCGAAAAAAAAGTTACTAATGTACGAATTTTTTGGTTCAATAGAGACACGGAAAATGACAAAAAAAAAAAAAAAAAAAAGGTACGAATCCAAAAAAAAAGTTAGAGACACGGAAAATTACAAATCGAAAAAAAAAAAAAAAAAGTTACGAATCGAAAAAAAAAGTTACGAATATACGAATTTTTTTGTTCAATAGAGACACGGAAAATTACAAATCTAAAAAAAAAAAAAAAATTACGAATCGAAAAAAAAAAGTTACGAATATACGAATTTTTTGGTTCAATAGAGACACGAAAAATTACAAATCGAAAAAAAAAAAAGTTACGAATTGAAAAAAAAGTTACGAATCGAAAAAAAAGTTACGAATGTATGATTTTTTGGGTTCAATAGAGACACGAAAAATTACAAATCGAAAAAAAAAAAAAAAAAAAAAGTTACGAATTGAAAAAAAAGTTACGAATCGAAAAAAAAAAAGTTACGAATCGAAAAAAAAAAAAAAAAAAAGTTACGAATCGAAAAAAAAGTTACGAATGTACGAATTTTTTGGTTCAATAGAGACACGGAAAATTACAAATCGAAAAAAAAAAAAAAATAACAAGTTACGAATTGAAAAAAAAGTTACGAATCGAAAAAAAAAAAAGTTACGAATCGAAAAAAAAAGTTACGAATGTACGAATTTTTGGGTTTAATCCATTCGAAGCACGTTTAGCAGCACCATTGTAAGGGGACACGGAAAATTACCAATTCAACAAAAAAAAAAGTTACGAATGTACGAATTTTTTTGTTCGTTTTAGTTTTTCGGATTTTCTTCATTAGTAGTTTCTAATTTGTTTTTTTTTCGGATTTTCGTTGTTTTTCGGATTCGTTCGATTCGAATGATTCGTCAATCGGATTTGTACGATTCGAACGATTCGTTACGATTCGAACGTTTCGGATTCGTACGATTCGAATGATTCGTTCATTCGTACGAAAATGAACGAACGAAAATAACGAAAAAAACGAAAAACGAAAAAAACGAAACGAATTGCACATGTCTATTGAAAAGATTTGATGGGAACATATGGTGGGCGGATGTTAAATGACTACGCTTTTCATTGACCAGCAGCCTACTTCTTCAGGATATAGCTGGAGGTATGCACAAATATATATCAAATATAATTATCAATCCAAGTCAAAAAAAAAATAGTTGTCACCATATATGCATGAAACCATTCCATAATCCTGGAGGGAGACTCCCGGCAAAACTAAGTGCAGCCACAATTCGAATAGATTCATTGGCAGAGGCGTAACTAGAACCATCAGGGCAAGAAACCAGAAACCACGAAGTGCCCTCCTGACCACCGAATCCCTTTCCATCAGTCCCAAAGCCCTTTCCATCGGTCCCGGGGGGCCCTTTCCATCAGTCCTTGGACCCTTCCCACTGATCCCAGGGCCCTTTACTCCTGTTGCA
Organism: Lithobates sylvaticus; assembly: GCA_028564925.1. Lineage (NCBI taxonomy): Eukaryota > Metazoa > Chordata > Amphibia > Anura > Ranidae > Lithobates > Lithobates sylvaticus. The sequence continues at coordinate 546,732,207 of CM053028.1, read as the reverse complement.
AGGCCCTTTATAAACCCCGGTTCACTTATCATGCGACTTGCGACATAAAGTCGCATGACAAGTCAAAACAATGGGGCACATTTCCTTATCATGACGCCAAACATGAAGCATTGTTTACTCCCATTGGTGCAGGGCACAGTCCGGCCCCCGTGAAGTCTGAAGGCCCAAAGTTTGGAGACCCCTGCTGAGCCTGCTCTACTGTAGAGTCCAATTAGAGAAGTGAAAAAGCAATTGGAGTTAAAATGGGACAAAGTTCAACGCATGAAACCGCCGCTGGATAACTTCCAAGTCCATAGATGAACCCGAGAGACATACAGTATGGGGCAGAATAGTAGTCGGCTGAGTGATTAATAGCCGTGTTGAAAGTGGACCTGTCATCAGACCAATAATGTGTGATAAATGCAGCATGCTGAGTAATGTGTCATTGTGACACTTCCAGGCTTTTATTACCTCTCAGAGATCACAGCACTTCCCCTGACTACCCCTTCTTCTGCTTCTCCCTCTAGAACAGTGGTCTCCAAAATGTGTCCCTTTGCCTGCCTACATCCAGCTCTTTGGGCACTACTCCCAGTGACACCAAGAAGAGGGCACTATTCCTCCTACTGAGACCAATAATGGGGCACTATTCCTCCTACTAATACCAATAATGGGGCACTATTCCTCCCACTAATACCTATGAAGGGGCACTATTCCTCCTACTAATACCTATGATGGGGCACTATTCATCCTACTGAGACCAATGATGGGGCACTATTCCTCCCACTAATACCTATGATGGGGCACTATTCCTCCCACTAATACCTATGATGGGGCACTATTCCTCCTACTAATACCAATAATGGGGCACTATTCCTCCCACTAATACCTATGAAGGGGCACTATTCCTCCCACTGACACCAATCATGGAGCACTATTCCTTCCACTGATACCAATGATGAGGCACTATTCCACCCAATGATAGGGCACTATTCCATCCAATGATACCAATGATGGGGCACTATTCCTCCCACTGACACCAATGATGGATCACTATTCTTCCCACTAAAACTAATGATGGGGAACTATTCCTCCCACTGATTCCAATGATGAGGCACTATTTCTCCCACTGACACCAATGATGGATCACGATTCTTCCCATTGAAACCAATGATGGGGAACTATTCCTCCCACTGACACCAATAATGGGGCACTATTTCTCCCACTGACACCAATGATGGATCACGATTCTTCCCATTGAAACCAATGATGGGGAACTATTCTTCCCACTAAAACCAATGATGAGGCACTATTCCTCCCACTGACACCAATAATGGGGCACTATTTCTCCCACTGACACCAATGATGGATCACGATTCTTCTCATTGAAACCAATGATGGGGAACTATTCTTCCCACTAAAACCAATGATGAGGCACTATTCCTCCCACTGACACCAATAATGGGGCACTATTCCTCCCACTGACACCAATGATGGAGCACTATTCTTCCACTGATACCAATGATGGGACACTATTCCTCCCACTGACACCAATGATGGAGCACTATTCCTTCCACTGATACCAATGATGGGGCACTATTCCTCCCACTAATACCTATGATGGGGCACTATTCCTCCTACTAATACCAATAATGGGGCACTATTCCTCCCACTAATACCTATGAAGGGGCACTATTCCTCCCACTGACACCAATGATGGCTCTATTCCTCCCACTGACACCAATGATGGCTCTATTCCTCCCACTGATACCAATGATGAGGCACTATTCCACCCAATGATAGGGCACTATTCCATCCAATGATACCAATGATGGGGCACTATTCTTCCCACTAAAACTAATGATGGGGAACTATTCCTCCCACTGATTCCAATGATGGGGCACTATTCCTCCCAATGATACCAATGATGGATCACGATTCTTCCCATTGAAACCAATGATGGGGCACTATTCCTCCCACTGACACCAATAATGGGGCACTATTCCTCCCACTGACACCAATGATGGAGCACTATTCCTTCCACTGATACCAATGATGGGGCACTATTTCTCCCACCCATACCAATGATGGGGCACTATTCCTCCCAATGATACCAATTATGGGTCACTATTCCTCCCACTGACACCAATAATGGGGCACTATTCCTCCCACTGACACCAATGATGGGGCACTATTCCTCCCACTGACACCAATGATGGGGCACTATTCTTTTCACTGACACCAATAATGTTACAGTATACAGTCTGGTCACTGGGAGAAGAGACTGGGGCGAATACGTCTTCCTGCCTATTACAAAGTTACAATGTACAGCCTGATCACTGGGGGAGGGAAGACTGAGGAAATGCTTAATTTTCTGCAAGCAGCAGACTGATGACATCATCTCAGCCTAGGCAAAGTCACTGGACAGGAGCTCAACAATGGCTTTCTGCCAGGGGACTGCACCCTGTGTTGGGGTAATTCCTTTCCTACAGGACCCCCCCCCCCCCCCATTCTGCTGCCTTCCACCACCTCCCCCCCCTTTCCTAGGCTCTCCCATCCCACCAGGGAGCCTCAAACTGAAGCCAGTGGTTCCACAAACCTACCATAGAGATGAGCGAGGGCTAAAACATCCCTGATGGTCAATATGGTCTAAGAGACCACTTCCGGTTTTGGTCTCATTTAAATAGGCCGTTACCGGCCTGTGAAAGCATTGGATCAAACTGAACTTGGTTTGGATTAGATGCTTGGAGATCTGGGGTTTAATCGAGCCCAGATGACTCTTTAAAAAGGACCTGTCACTGCCCGTGCTATCACAAGGGATGTTTATCTTCACTTGTGATAGCAATATAGTTTATAAAAAAAAATACAAAATTAAAAAGGCTGTGTAAAAATAAAAACATTTAAATAAAATAACTATCAAAAAAAATTAAAGAGACAGTGTAAAAAAATAAATAAAAACAAAATAATAAAAAATAAAGGGATGGTGTAAAAAAATAAAAAATAAAAAAAAAAGAATTAAATAATTAATAATAAAAAAATTTAAATAAAATAACTATCAAAAAAAAATTACAGTGACAGTGTAAAAAAAAATAAAAATAAAAAAATAATAAAAAATAAAGGGATGGTGTAAAAAAAATAAATAAAAATAAATAATAATTAAATAATAAAAAATAAAAAAAAAAAACCTTTAAAAATGCCTCCATCACCCGTGCTCAAGTGCAAAGGCTAGCACATATGTAGGTTGCACACGCATATGTAAATGGAGTTTGCACCACACATGTGGGGTATCACCGCAAACATTATCGCAAGAGCAATAATTATAACACCAGACCTCCTGTGTACATCTAAACTGGTAACCTGTAAAGGCTTATAAAGTGTCAAAGTAATTTTTTAAGTACTGTAGTTTGTCGCCATTCCACGAGTGTGTGCAATTTTAAATCGTGACACATTAGGTATTTATTTACTCGGCGTAGCATTATTTTTTCTATTTTACCAAACAATTGGGTACTATTATTGTGTTTTTGCGCATTTAAAATTGTACTTTTTCCCAATAACTTGTGTTTGAAGTTGCGCAAATACCGCGTGACATAAAAAATTGCAACACCCACCATTTTATTCTCTAGTTCCTCTGTTTAAAAATATATATTTATATAATGTTTGACGATTCTAAGTAAATTTCTAGCAAAAAAATTAGCTTTTTACATATATGTGAGGAGTGTCAGAATTGGCCCGGTGTTGAAGTGGATATCGGGACATCTGAGAAATGTATTCCTGGAGACTTGTAAAGTTACTAACAGGTCCACTTTACATACAATTCTATATCTAGAGTCAGTCCACCCATAAGTGATGTGTTACCTGGAACGTTTAAACCATCTAACAGTATCTTATGTTTCTCCTTCTCATCACTAGACATGTGCAATTCGTTTCGTTTTTTTTCGTTAAAATTCGTTATATTCGTTCATTCGTTATCGTACTAATGAACGAACGATTCGCTAAAAATTTTAACGAATAACGAATCGAACGAATACGAAAAACAACGAAAATCCGAAATAACCAAATTAGAAACAACGAAACTACAAAAGAAGAAAATCCGAAAAACGAAAACAGGAACAACAAAAATCTAAATGAACGAAAAAATTCGTACATTCGTAACTTTTTTTTTGTTGTTGAATTGGTAATTTTCCGTGTCCCTTACAATGGCGCTGCTTAACGTGCTTCGAATGGATTGAACGAAAAAATTCGTACATTCGTAACTTTTTTTTTTGCGATTCGTAATTTTCCGTGTCTCTTACAATGGCGCTGCTTAACGTGCTTCGAATGGATTGAACAAAAAAAATTCGTACATTCGTAACTTTTTTTTTTTGCGATTCGTAATTTTCCGTGTCTCTTACAATGGCGCTGCTTAACGTGCTTCGAATGGATTGAACGAAAAAATTCGTACATTCGTAACTTTATTTTTTTTGCGATTCGTACTTTTCCGTGTCTCTTACAATGGCGCTGCTTAACGTGCTTCGAATGGATTAAACGAAAAAATTCGTACATTCGTAACTTTTTTTTTGCGATTCGTAATTTTCCGTGTCTCTTACAATGGCGCTGCTTAACGTGCTTCGAATGGATTGAACGAAAAAATTCGTACATTCGTAACTTTTTTTTTTGCGATTCGTAATTTTCCGTGTCTCTTACAATGGCGCTGCTTAACGTGCTTCGAATGGATTGAACAAAAAAAATTCGTACATTCGTTACTTTTTTTTTCGATTCGTAATTTTCCGTGTCTCTTAAAATGTAATAATAGCATACACATTACATAAAATTATGAATTATGCTCCGATTACGAATCTACGAAAACAATGTTACGAAAGTACGAATAAATACGAATGCGTCCGATCTGTCCAATGAGGCATGTTCCTCTGTATCTGAAAGGTGATCTGCTGATAAATCGCATGGTCCACCATCTAACCTTGACACAGGGCTTGTCCAGCTTTGCACAAAGACCATCTGGTTTCTCCTGGTAATATTGGACCAAATCCTTAATGGTGGGGAATGAAACACGCTGACCCAAGTAGAAGGAGTCATTGAACTCCTGTATTCGGTAGTTCCGGACCTCGGAGCCCTCCCGCACTGCAAAGGAAGAGGACAAAAGATGGTCACCATGACGTAGACACCCCTTCTTCTATATAAAACAAAGGAATACTTGGTCACGAGTTTCTAAAAATAAAGCTTTCAACCAGTTCAACTCTCACCTCTGTACACCCCCTATAGATCTGAGATATTTTTTTTATTTCTGCTTGAAACCTTGGATGTTACTATATTTAGAAATACTTCTGTCACTACTTAAAATAAAACACATTTTATATATATATTATATATATATATATATATATATATATATATATATATATATATATATATATATATATATATATATATATATATATATATATATATAATCTCACATTTTTGTAAATATCTTACTATATTTTTTATGTGACAGCACTGAAGAAATGACAATTTGCTACAATGTATATTGTTATACTTGTATAACAGTGTAAATTTGCTGTCCCCTCAAAATAACTCAACACACAGCCATTAATGTCTAAACCGCTGGCAACAAAAGTGAGTACACCCCTAAGTGAAAATGTCCAAAGTGTCAATATTTTGTGTGGCCACCATTATTTTCCAGCACTGCCTTAACCCTTTTGGGCATGGAGTTCACCAGAGCTTCACAGGTTGCCACTGGAGTCCTCTTCCCCTCCTCCATAACAACATCACAGAGCTGGTGGATGTTAGAGACCTTGCGTTCCTCCACCTTCTGCCCCACAGATGCTCAATAGGGTTTAGGTCTGGAGATATGCTTGGCCAGTCCATCACCTTTACCCTCAGCTTCTTTTGCAAGGCAGTGGTCGTCTTGGAGGTGTGTTTGGGGTCGTTATCATGTTGGAATACTGCCATGTGGCCCAGTCTCCGAAGAGAGGGGATCATGCTCTGCTTCTGTATGTCACAGTACATGTTGGCATTCATGGTTCCCTCAGTGAACTGTAGCTCCCCAGTGCCAGCAGCACACATGCAGCCCCAGACCATACTGCCCTGCGGCCCAGTCTCATAATTGAGGGGATCATGCTCTGCTTCAGTATGTTACAATAAAGCTGCCTGCTCTCCGTTAGGCTGGGTTGAGAGCCCGGGAGAACATTTACTGCCCTATTTGGAATGGTAAGGTTTTTACCTCCACTATTCCACCATAAGCCTATTGTGGTTATCACTTATTTTGACTTACCATTTTGGGGATCTCCTTCTTCTTCTTTTATAGGGCATTGAGGTGGGAGTGGCACATTCATACCTGTTGCGTTATTACTCCTCACCCTCCGTGCAGAGTCTTTTCCCCATTGGCCTCTACTGGTACTATCTTCCAGTGGGACTCTCTCTCCCAGGACCCTATCATTTATCATAACTTGGCAATTAGGTATAGACCATGTACACTTGTTCAGATTGTCACTTTGTTTCACCAGCACCCCACTTTTTCCCTTTTACCCTCCTTGCCCTTCCTATCTTCCCCCCCTTTTCTTTCTCTTTCATTCTCCTTTTCCCCAATCCCCTTCCCCCCTTTTCCACACCCTCCCCCCTCTCTTCCCTTTCCCCCCTCCCCCCTTGATTCCCTCCCTCCCTCCCATTTTTTCTCCTCCTCCTTTTTCCTTCCTTCTCTCTCCCCTCTTTTTCTCCCTCTTCCCCTTGCTTCCCCCCCCCTCTTCTTTCTCCCCTCTTTTCTCCAATATAAAATAATGAAAGTAACATTATTATTATTATTATATTATTATTATTATTATTATTATTATTATTATTATTAATAATAATCATCAACATTATTATTATTATTGTTATTATTATCATCATATTAATAACAACAATAATATTGGTGATGATAATAATAACAAAATCATCATTATTATAAAAAGTAATTCTATAATTTGTAATTTGTCCTATTTAAAATGACACAAAAATTATGTTTCTGTTGCAGAATATTTATAAAGATATTTACTAATACATTTTCTGGTTTAATTTTGCACTTTTTTTATGCCCAAAAAAACAAAAAAAAAAAACGAATAAAATAGTTTAAATATTAATAATAAAAAAAGCAGAAAAAGAAAAAAAAACAAGAATAAAATAGTTACATGAAGAAGAAGAAGTAGTTAGGGTGATTAGGAAAAAGCAAGCGTTAATAAAAACATAATTAGTAACAATTTAAAAAAAAAAAAAAAAGTTTTTTACTTGTAAGGTTGCTTTTACTGATAGGAGCTCATCCCTTAGACATGTGCTCAACAGAAAAATTTGTTTCTTTTCGTTTCGTTTCTTTCGTTTCCGTTGATTCGTAACGATTCGTAAATTCGTAAGTCGTCGGTGTTCGTATTCGTAACGATTCGTATTTTCGTAAGAGTTATTTTTTCATTGATTCGTTTTTCCGTTAGTTTAATTTTCGTTTATTCGAAATTCGGACGCATTCATATTTATTCGTACTTTCGTAACATTCGTAACATTCGTAGATTCGTAATCGGAGCATAATTCATAATTTTATGTAATGTGTATGCTATTATTACATTTTAAGAGACACGGAAAATTCTGAATCGAAAAAAAAAAAAAAGTTACGAATGTACGAATTTTTTCATTCAATCCATTCAAAGCACGTTAAGCAGCGCCATTGTAAGAGACACGGAAAATTACGAATCGCAAAAAAAAAAAAAAAAGTTACGAATGTACGAATTTTTTCGTTCAATCGATTCGAAGCACGTTAAGCAGCGCCATTGTAAGGGACACGGAAAATTACCAATTCAACAAAAAAAAAAAAGTTATGAATGTACAAATTTTTTCGTTCATTTTGATTTTCGTTGTTCCTGTTTTCGTTTTTCGGATTTTCTTCTTTCGTAGATTCGTTGTTTTCTAATTAGTTTTTTTCGAATTTTCGTTGTTTTCGGATTCTTTCGATTCGAACGATTCGTCATTCGTTAAAATTTTTAGCGAATCGTTCGTTCATTCCTACGATAACGAATGAACGAATATAACGAAAAAAAAAGAAAAACAAAAAAAACGAAACGAATTGCACATGTCTATCATCCCTTTGATCAGGAGATGAATGAAACAGAATACATGCAAAAGTAACAATGTTACTTTGGATCTCTCTATCTCCCGTCTAATCAATGTTTATAAACAATGTTACTTTATATCTCTCTATCTCCTGTCTGATCAATGTTTATAAACAATGTTACTTTGTATCTCTCTATCTCCTGTCTGATCAATGTTTATAAACAATGTTACTTTGTTTATAAATATTGAATCACATGGTCATTTTTTTTTTTTTTTGACAACATCACCTTCTAGAGCTTCTGTATTTACACAACAACTCTTGGATGTTATTTTGACTGTTGCAAATGTATGGCAAATGCAATGGAAAGTGGTGGGATGGAGCTGGGATACAAAGTATTATCATCATTATTTGGAATGAACATGAGAACCGGACCTACCGGACAGATAATAATAGTCTTCGTCTTTCTTCTTCCACACAAGGAAGGATCCGGTCCTGTTCTGCTCCTGCATAAGATAGCGTTTGGCATCCATCTTTGTTCCCAGATCAAAATACCAGCTGTGAACAGAAATTGTGAGTATGATGTCAGCATACAGCCTATATGGAGTCCGGTACCATACCAACAAACCTTGGGGGGGGGGGGTTAGGTGGGCAAGCTAGATGGACCAGATGAATTCTAGAAGTATAGGCAGACTAGATGGATTGGATAAATCCCTAGGGGATGGGCAGGCTAAAGGGGCTGAATGCATCCTAGTGAGATGTTCAGGCTAGATGGACCAAATAAATCATAGGGTTACAAGTAGGCTGTAGTGACCAGATAAATCATAAGGGTATGGGCAGGCTAGTTGTACAGGAGGAGTCCCAGGGGTATGAAGAGGCTAGTTGTACGGGAGTCCCGGGAGTATGAGCAGGCTCGATGGACAAGATAAATCCTGTGCATATGGGCAGGCTAGGTGGACCAGATACATCCCAAGAGTACAAGAATGCTAAATGGATTGGATAAATCTTAGGCCTACAGGCAGGCTAGATGGACCAGATAAATCCTATGGGTAAAAATTAGACTATAGTGACTAGATATATCATAGGGGTATGGGCAGGCTACATGTATGGAATGAGTCCCAGGGGTATGAGCAGACTAGATGGACAGGATAAATCCTAAGGGTTTGGGCAGGCTAGATGGACCAGATAAATCCTGAGGAGATGGCCAAGCTAGGTTGACCAGATACATTCCAGGGGTACAAGAATGCTAGATAAATCCTAGCAGGACTGGAAGGCTATAGGGAACAGATAAATCAAAGGGGTGTGGAAAGGCTAGATATACCAGATGAATCCAAAGGGTACAAACATACAAGCAAGATAGATAGTCTGGATAAATCTTAGCGGTACAGACAGGCTAGATGGACCCGATAAATCCTAGGGGTAAAGGCAGGCTAGATGGACCATATAAATCACAGGGGTACAGGCAGGCTAGCAGGACCAGATAACTCCTAGGGGTAAAGGCAAGCTATATGGACCAGATAACTCCTAGGGGTAAAGGCAGGCTAGCAGGACCAGATAAATCATAGGGGTACAGGCAAGCTGGATGGACCAGATAAATCATAGGGGTACAGGCAAGCTGGATGGACCAGATAAATCCTAGGGGTACAAACAGGCTACATGGACCAGTTAAATCCTAGAGGTACGGGCAGGCTACAAGGATCAGATAAATCCTAGGGGTATAGGCAGGCTAGATGGATCAGATAAATCCTAGGGGTAATGGCAGACTACATGGACCAGATAAATCCTAGGGGTACAGGCAGGCTAGATGGACCAGATAAATCCTAGAGGTACAGGCAGGCTACAACGATCAGATAAATTCTAGGGGTATAGGCAGGCTAGATGGATCAGATAAATCCTAGGGGTAATGGCAGACTACATGGACCAGATAAATCCTAGGGGTACAGGCAGGCTAGATGGACCAGATAAATCTTAGGGGTACAGGCAGTCTAGACAGACCAGATAAATCCTAGAGAGAGAGACAAGGTATGTGAGATAATGCGATTTTTAGGCTAGATGACCAGATAAATCCTATGGGGTAAAAGTAGGCTATAATAACTAGATAAATCATAGGGGTACGAGCAGGCTAATTGTACAAGATGAGTCCCAGGGGTATGAGCAGGCTCGATGGACTAGACAAGTTCTGTGGATATGGCCAGGCTAGGTGGACCAGATAAATCCCTGTGTACAAAAATTCTAGATGTATTGGATAAATCTTAGGAGTACAGACTGGCTAGATGGATGTATGGACAGGCTATAGGGACCAGATCAATGAAAGGGGTGTGGGCAGGCTAGATATACCAGATGAACCAAAGGGGTGTGAGCAAGATAGGTAGTCTGGATAAATCCTAGGAGTACAGGCAGACTAGAAGGACCAGATAAATTCCAGGGGTACAGACAGGCTAGATGGACCAGATATTTGCTGGGGGGGGGGGCACTAGATAGACCATTTTAGTTGTTTGGGCAGGCTAGATGAACTGAAAAAATCATAGTTGTAAAGGCAGGCTAGAGGGACTCAATCAATTCTAGGGGCATGGACAGACTAGATGGACTGAATATATCCCAGGGGTACTTAAAACCCAAAATGAAAGGCGCCAACCTCAAAATTCCAATTCAAACAGCCAACCCTTTTATTTGGATTGTACAAGCTGATATACCATACATACAGTATATCTATTATCCTTGTATCTATCCATTATTTCTATTTTATCCATTTTATCATGCAAAGTTTGTAAAGTTGTATAGGGACATGAGTGGAGGAAGGTGAGGGCTGGGGAGGTCCAGGTTCACAGGGCTGTGGGGACATTATTAGAGGAGGGTGGGGAGGTTGTGGAAATTCAGGTCCCCAGGGCTGTGAACATGAACAGAAAACGGTTATAGCTGGGGAGGGCTGGGAAGTCTGGGTCCTCCAGGTTATGGTGACATGACTAGAGGAGGGTTGAGGCTGGAAAGGTACTGGTTCCAAGGGCTGTGAGCACATGAATTAATGGTGGAGGCTGGGGAGGTCCAGGTCTCTTTAATTAGGGGGGGGGGGGCTGAAGAGATCCAGGTCCTCAGGGCTGTAAGGACATTAATTGGGGTGGGGGGGGACTTGAGAAGTCCAGGTCACCAGGGCTGTGAGGACATCAATAAGGGAGGATGAGGGCTAGGGAAGCGCAGATACCCAGGGCTGTGAGGATGAGAGTAAAGGAGGGTCAGGACTGAGGAGGTCTGGTTTCCCATGGCTGTGTTACACAAATAGAAGAGGGTAGGGGCTCAAAAGGTACAGGTCCCAGTGCTGTGGTGGAATGACTAGAGATGATGAGATCTGGGTCTTCAGTGCTGTAGGGATAGGAATAGAAGTGAGTAAGGGCTGGAAAGGTCAGGGTCTCCAGTTCTGAGGAGACATAAATAGTAGGGCTGTGGAAATTAACGATCAATTCCTTGATTAATCGTTAATTCTTTTGATCGACCAAAATTCTTTTGATCGGTACTCACCTCTCCGCCGGCTTCCGGGTCTTCAGGGAGTTCTGTCGGAGATCCGGTGACATCACGGACATCAACGTCACCGGACTCCTCCCCCCTTCCCCAAGTGCCTCCGTCTGCTAACGAAGGGAAAGGGGGAGGAGTCCGGTGACGTCGATGTCCGTGACGTCACCGGACAGCCTGGACAGTGATGGTAAATATGGATGTGGTTAACTGGGATCATTCAGTGAGCTAAGTGTAGGCAAATTTGATAACCTCCGTTTTCAACATTGTTGTCCTTAGAGGCTGATAAGCTGTGATATTTTTGCCATGTGGATCGGCTTCTACTGTTGCCATGGCGGCGGCGCTTGCTTTTGATTGACGTGTGACGTCCTAGCCATGCCCCCCCAGTTTTGTGCAGACAATTCTTTGTGTACCGGCAACATCTGTTTTGCGAAGACTGTTCAGTTCTTCAGGGTATATCGTCAAAATTCGATCATGTCTGCTTCCATAAAATGTAAACACTCTGGTATGTCTGCGTGACTGGCTAAAGTGATGCCTACTTGCCTACTATAAAGTGACTGACAGTCAATATACTAGATAAGTTTTATAATTCAAGTTAAACGAACTTTCTACGATTTTCTTAAAGTTTAACCACTTTCAGACCGGACCATTTTGCTGGCTTAAGACCAGACCACTTTTTGCGATTCGGCACTGCGTCGCTTTAACTGACAATTGCGCGGTCGTGCGACGTGGCTCCCAAAAAAAATTGACGTCCTTTTTTCCCCACAAATAGAGCTTTCTTTTGGTGGTATTTGATCACCTCTGCGGTATTTATTTTTTGCGCTATAAACAAAAAAAAGAGCGTCAATTTTGGAAAAAACACATTATTTTTTACTTTTTGCTATAATAAATATCCCCAAAAATATATAAAAAAACTTATTTTTTCCTCAATTTATGGCCGATATGTATTCTTCTACATATTTTTGTTAAAAAAAAATCGGAATAAGCGTATAGTGATTGGTTTGCACAAAAGTTATAGTGTTTACAAAATAGGGGATAGTTTTATGGCATTTTTATTAATATTTTTTTTTTTACTAGTAATGGCGGCGATCAGCGATTTTTATTGTGACTGTGACATTATGGCGGACACATCGGACAATCTTGACACATTTTTGGGACCATTGTCATTTATACAGCAAGCAGTGCTATTTAAATGCATTGATTCCTGTGTAAATGACACTGGCAGTGAAGGGGTTAACCACTAGGTGGCAGTGTAGGGGTTAAGTGTTCCTAGGGGCGTGTTACTAACTGTGGGGGGGCGTGGCTGTGATTTAGTTCACACTGATCTCTGCTCTAATCACAGGGAGCAGAGATCAGTGTCACTAGTTGCTAGGCAGAACGGGGAGATGCTGTTTACTTTCGCATCTCCCCGTTCAGCCTTCCCGTGAGACGATCGCGGGTATCCCTGCGGCGATCGAGTCCGCGGGACCTGCGACCGGACTCACGGGGTCCCGACCACACATGATGGCATGGCGGCAATCTTAAAGGGACGCCCTTTTGCCTGTCCATGCCATTTTGCCGACGTACATCGTTGTGCGCCGGTCGGTAAGTGGTTAATCGATTTAAAAAAAATCGATTAATCGAACACTAAATTTTAATCAGTAACAGCCCTAATAAATAGAGAAGAGTAGGGGCTGAGGAGGTCCGGGTCCCCAGTGCTGTGGGGACATGCCTAGAGAAGGGTAAGGGCTGGGAAGGTCCAGGTTGCAGGGCTGTAGGGACACAAATAGAGGTGAGTAAAGACTGGGAATGTCAGAGTCTCCAGGTCTGAGGAGACATGAATAGAGAACACTAAGGGCCAAGGAGGACTGGGTCTTCAGGATTGTAGGGACATGAATAGAGAGGGATTGAGGGCTGAGGAGGCTAGGGTCTCCAGTTCTGTGTAGACATGAATAGAAAAGGGTAAGGATTGAAGAGATCTGGCTGGGTCCTCGGGTATGTGGGGACATGATTAAAGGACAGTATGGGCCAAGGGGGCCTGGGTCTTCAGGACTGTAGGGACATGAATAGAGAGGGGTTGAGGGCTGGGGAGGTCAGGTCCGAAGGGCTCAGCACATTCAGATTAGGATGGTGGAAAGGTCAGCAATTGTTGTCATTTCAGGGAAGTTTTAGAAAATTCCCCTGCAGATATGATTCCTACGTCAGTTCTTAAAGACTTGCTGAGCCGGTTTGGAGTGTTTGGGTTGGGTGCAATTCAACATTCGAGCTGGGTGTAATCCAGGGACAGGGACCCCCCCCCCAGGGTGCCAGTACCATTAATGACTTCCTGCTTCCTACAACTGGCAGAATAGAGAAAACTGAAAATGTAACCCCTCATAAGTCCCCCTTTTTTCATGCATAGCCTTAAATCGGACCTGTCACATATTGAACGAGAATCGAATAAATACAAAAACCTCTGCGATCACTGCCAAGAACCATAGGATGGCGATCCAGATACAATAAGCCACCTTATTGGTCAGTGACACCACTTATTATAATAACCATTGTGCTACAAATGTTGTATTGTTTGTAATAGAATTATCTCCTATGATCATCAGCTCCATCTAGTGGTCATAATGCAGTACTTTTGTTTAACCGCTTGCTGACCCACCGCAGAACATATACTGCGGATGAGTGGCTCCTACGGGCACCGTAACATACCTGTGCGTCGCATCTTTTTTCCGGGTTCAGTGCATGTACATGCGACCCTGCCCACCGGCTCTTCTGTGATTGTACACAGCGGGACTTAGCCAGCAGGTCCCGGCCAAGAATTCCCAGCTGGGATCTGCTGAACGGCTGTGTCCAATCACAGCCCAGAGCCCTGTGTTGACAATCAACACAGAGCTCCGTATAGAGGGAATGATCTCTCTGTTTCTTATCCCTGTGAAGCAGGCAGAAGAAACAAAGTAATCTTTATTAAAATTAGCACACATTACACATTGTAAAGCCCCATACACACGGTCGGATTTTCCGATGGATTCTGTCCTATCGGACAATGTTGTCGGAAATTCCGACCGTGTGTAGGCTCCATCGGACATTTTCCATCGGATTGTCCGACGGACAAAGTTTTATATCCTGCTCTAAAAAATTTCCGAAAACAAAGTCCGATCGGACTTTTTCTGACCGTGTGTAGCGAATTCCGACGGACAAAGTGCCACGCATGCTCAGATCACATTACAAGACCAAAGCTATTGGCTACTAGCCTCTACATAGTGCCGTCGTACGCAACAAATGTCACCACGTTCAGAATGATCGGATTTTCCGACATCTTTGTCCGACCGTGTGTATGCAACACCAGTGTCGGACAAAATCCGTCGGAAAAAATCCGACGGATTTTGTGGTCGGATTTTCCGACCGTGTGTATGGGGCATTAGACACACAGTTTACCCCTTGATTACCCTGAGATGTTAACCCCTTCCCAGCCAGTGTCATTAATACTTAGATTGTTATGCCGCGTACACGCGGTCGGAATTCTCGTCGGAAAAAGCTCTGATGGTTTTCCCGTCGGAATTCCGACGGAATTTCGCTCAAACTGTCTTGCCTACACACGGTCACACCAAATTCCGACGGTCTGTAACACAACGGCATAAAACACGTTTGACGGCACTATAAAAAGGGAAGTATAATGCTTCCGAGCATGCGTCGAATTGTTTCCGAGCATGCGTCGGAATTTTGCGTGTCGGAATTGCATACACACAATCCGAAAATCCGATAGAAAGGTTTTCCGTCAGAAAAATTGAGAACAGGTTCTCAATCCAAAGTCCGTCGGAAATTCCAACAGAAAAAGACAGATGGGCATACACACGGTCAGAAAATCCCTTGAAAAGCTCCCATTGGACTGTTTCCATCGGAAATTCCGACCGTGTGTACGCAGCATTAGATTGTAAGCTCGCAGGAGCAGGGCTCCTCTATCCCTCTTGTTTTGAATTGTACTGTCGGTGTATTGTCTTTATATTGGCGCTATATAAATCCTGTATAATAATAATAATAATACAATGATAGTGTATAATATTAGCACTGATCGCTGCATTAGTGTCACTGGTGATGTCAGTGGCAGTTAGTTCCCACAAAGTATCAGTTAGTGTCAGATTCTCTGCCGCACTATCACAGTCCCATTTAGGGGTGTATGTATAGGGGGTCGCAGGGGTAGCCACTGCAACCCGGTCCCATGCATCAGGGGGCCCCCTCCTGTACACCTGGTAAGGGGGGTGGCAAGGGAGGTGGCATGTAGAGGAACCGATCTCCTCCATGCTTCTCCTCTTCACCCTCCTGTAGACATTCAGGAAGGAAATGATGGGCATCAGTTCCTCTACATGCCACTTCTGCCACCTCCCTTTCCCTGTCTTGCCCGCTAGGCTGTCGGCTAATTGCCAGCTCCTATCTCTCCACAGTTACTCAGCTGTTGTTGATATCCTGCTCGTCAGTCTTTCTGCCTTTGCCTTGGTCAACATCACAGAGACATTCTCCTCCGTTCCTGTTTAAAGACTTGCTTTGCTGACATCCCTTCTGGCTACAGATCCTGCTTTCTGTCCCACTACATTGATCCCTGACTTCTGGCTTGGCTGACTATCCGTTCTGGTTACTGAACTTTGGCTATGTTTTGACTACGTTTGTTCTTTTTACTTTTATTTATAGTGTGATTTAACTGTACTTGTGTCTCAGTCTGATTTCATGATTTCTGACACCCGGGACCATGTGCTTCCCTGGTCCCCCGAAGCGTTGCCGAGTTTCCCTCTCCCACCTCCGGCGGCTGCTGCGTGGGATCTGTCAGAGTTTAGATCGGGGAAGGGGCTCTTTCCTATTCTTATTGAATAGAGTCAGTGATCAGTACCGATCACTAACTCTGTTTTTTTTTCTTTTATTCATTCATAGCTGAGACATAGTAAACTGTTTTTCCTATGCTTCAGTTTATGAATGAATGGGGAGACCTTTACAGACCTATTCCTGTCCATTCATTCTGTGCAGCTGAGGCTGCAGAGAAAGGCACTGATAAATCTGTCATCAGTCCCTTTCTTTGCCTCAAAATGGTCTGTTTAGACCCCTGATATTTCACCAAAGCCCCTTAATGGGGTTCCTAAAAAATAAGTAAAAAATAAACAAAGTCGTAATTAAAAAAAATATATAAAATTGTAAATCAAATAATAATAAAAAAAAATTTGACAGCAGTGGTGGAACAACCAGAGTCACACAAGGTTTCACTTGCGAATGGTCTCTGACGTTCTTCCAATGTGGGGGAACCTCAAGACAGCAGGACGGTGGCCTGCAGTTGGACCGTAATGAAGAGTCCCACAATGGGAGTAAAGGACCCTTGGATCAGTGGGAAGGGCCCTGGTCTGGGGCCAGGGGGGCCCGTCATGATTTATTGCACTGGGGCCCTGAAAGTTCTGATTACGCCTTTGGTCCCATTATAAGTTGCTGATCGTAGTAGTAGTAAAAAACAAAAACAAAAAATTCCAGTATATATCCCATAGTTTGTAGACGCTATAACTTTCACACAAACCAATCAATATACACTTCGCTTATTGGGATTTTTTTCCCTAAATATAAGTAGCAGAATACATATTGGCCTAAATTTATGTAGAATCATTTTTTTTATTTTTTTTATTGGATATGTTTTATAGTGGAAAGTAAAAAGCAGTCTTTTTTGTTTATATAATAAAAAAAAAAATTGTCTGTTTAAAAAAATGTTTTAATCAGTAACAGCCCTAATAAAAAACAAAAACAAAAAAAAGCCCCAGGGGTGATCAAATACCACCAAAAGACCAGCTCTATTTGTGTGAAAAAAATTATTATATCGAATTTGGGTAGTGTTGCATGATGGCGCAATTGCTAGTTAAAGTAGCACAGTGCCGAATAGCAAAAATTGGCCTAGTCATGAAGGGTGGTAAAACCTTCCAGAGGTCAAGTGTTTAATGTGGTATTTGAGGAAAATACCACATTACAGATGGAGCTGATGGTCATAGGAGATAATTATAAGTGTGTGTATGGGCAAAACTAAATGTTTAATTTTGAGTAGAGCAGGGAAAGGATAAAACATGCGTCGGTTTAGTTTTTGCTGTCTGTGTCCTCAAGACCAAGATAAACTTATTTTGTTCAGATGGTGTCAAGCGTGAGTGGCGGTGTTTCATCACATATGGCGACCCATCACATTTGGCTACACGCTGGACTGCGCATGCGCACCGCCGCCATCTGCGTTCCAACACTGTGGCGATCTGCGCTTGCGCAGAATTTTGTGCCCACACCCCTGAGTCCAGGTTCAAGCCCCACCATCCAAGTGGACATAGAGTTATGCCGCGTACACACGATCGAAAATTGTGACCGATGTGAGCTTTTGGTTGGAAAATGCGACCGTGTGTAGGCTCCATCGGACTTTTGCTGACGGAATTTCGGCCAGCAAAAGAGCATGTTCTCAATTTTGTCGACGGAAATTCCGATCGTCTGTGGCAATTCCAACGCGCAAAATTCTGATGCATGCTCAGAAACAATTTGACGCATGCTCGGAAGCACTGAACTTCATTTTCGCGGCTTGTCGTAGTGTTGTACGTCACCGCATTCTTGACTGGCGGAATTTGGTGTGACCGTGTGTAGGCAACCCAAGCTTGAGCGGAATTCCGTCGGAAAAACCATCCAAGGCTTTTCTGACGAGAATTCCACTCGTGTGTATGCGGCATTAGATTATAACTTATGCCGAGCGAAGTGAGGCCGTGCCCGAAGCGTGGCGAGCGGTAAGTGGTATCTTACAACAGTTGGAACGCATATGGCGGCGTCGCGCATGTGCACTCCAGCGCGTAGCAAAATGTGATGGGTAGCTGAATGTGACGTCACAGCGGCAACCAGGTGAGGAGTACAAAGACAAGTGTGTCTTGCCTACAGTCAAGCATGGTGGTGGGAGTGTCATGGGCTGGTGCTGCATGAGTGCTGCCGGTGTTGTATCATTATCCGTCCCCCATCACCAAGTGTCCGAGGTGTACTGCGCATGCGCATGCGCAGTACACAGGACGCCCATATTCCGAAAATTGCCGAGGATGAACGGCGCCTGCGCCGTGAGTCCACTTTCAAGCCCCACCATCCCAGTGGACATAGAGTTAGAATATAAAAGTGCCGAGCGCAGCGAGGCCGTGCCCGATGCGTGGCGAGCGAAGCGAGCCCGCGAGGGGCCCTCTCAATTTGACTAACCCTATGTCCGCTTGGATGGTGGGGGCTTCTCCTCGACTCACGGCGCAGGCGCCGCTCATCTTCCGACAATTTCCGAAAATCTTCTGGATCCAGACTGCGCATGCGCTGCGCATGCGCAGTAGACTTCGGACACCTAGTGACAGCCGGACACTTGGTGATAGAACACCGGCACTGGGGAGCTACAGTTCATTAAGGGAACCATGAATGCCAACATGTACTGTGTCTGTGACATACTGAAGCAGAGCATGACCCCCTCCCTTCGGAGACTGGGCCGCAGGCATGGGCGTCCGCAGGAGGGGGCAAGGGGGGTCAAGTGCCCCCCCTGGATTCAGAAAGGTGTCCGTACACTAGGGAGGAAAGTGCAGGAAAGTAAAGTCAAACATGATAAGAGAAGGTTGACTTCACCAGAGCTCAGCCTTGTTTATTGTCGGGCTGACACCTGGATCTCCTTCCCCACAGACTGCCTGATAACGGTTATCTTCTGTTATCAGCAAACTGCTTGTGGAATGGGGATATGTCAGCATAGACTCTGTATCTCCTTGCACTGTTATCCTGGTTAGATATCAGGCTGAACCTTTTGTTATCATGTGAAGATATTTAACACTTCCCTGCATGCTTTTGCTTGGCTACTCTAATGCCAGCGTACACACGATCGGAATTTCGGCCAGCAAAAGACCGATGAGAGCTTTTCGTCAGAAAAAATGCGACCGTGTGTATGCTCCATCAGACTTTTGCTGGCCGAATTTCCGCCAGCAAAAGATTGAGAACATGTTCTCTCTTTCTCGAAAAAGTTTCTAGCGGAAATTCCGATCGTCTGTACAAATTCCGACGCGCAACATTCCTACGCATGCTTGAAAACAATTCGCCACAAGCTCGGAAGCATTGAACTTAATTTTCTCGGCTCGTCGTAGTGTTGTACGTCACCGCGTTCTTGACGGTCGAAAGTCAGTCTTTTTTGTTTGTTTAGCAAAAAAGAAAAACCCCAGTGGTGGTTAAATACCACCAAAAGAAAGCTCCATTTGTGTGAAATAAGTTATAAAATTGTTATTTGGGTACAGTGTTACATGACCGCGCAATTGTTATTCAAAGTGCGACAGCGCTGAAAGCTGATAATTGGCCTGGGCAGGATGGGGGTGAAAGTGCCCTGTAGGCAAGTGGTTAAGAACAGCAACATAGCATAAAGATGTTAGTGTGCCCATAAAGCTGCTGTTGTGCCCATAAAGAATTTAAGATCTCCACTAGCTTAAGCCAATGCTGCACCATGCAGGTGTATTTTATCTTGTAATTGATCGATCGACTAATTGTACGTTTATTTCTACCTTCACTTGCTGTGGTTGCAGCATATTTTGCATGGTTTTGTATGTGGCTCAGATCACCACGGCAAAACCAGGTACACCCCCCCCCCCCAATTAAAATATGCCAAATGTGGCAGTGGAAGGGGGAGGATTATCACGCTTTATGTGATAATGACTAAGTTCCTCCCCTTCATGAAATGGTCAAAAAGGGGCGGAGCATGGGTGCCCTTAAAATGACCCCCCCCCCCAAAAAAAAGTTCTGCGGACGCCCATGGCCGCGGGGCAGTATTCCAACATGATAATGACCCCAGACATACCTCCAAGGCGACCACTGGCTTGCTAAAGAAGCTGAGGGTAAAGGTGATGGACTGGCCAAGCATGTCTCCAGACCTAAACCCTATTGAGCATCTGTGGGGCATCCTCAAACGGAAGGTGGAGGAGCGCAAGGTCTCTAACATCCACCAGCTCCATGATGTCGTCATGGAGGAGTGGAAGAGGACTCCAGTGGCAACCTGTGAAGCTCTGGTGAACTCCATGTCCAAGAGGGTTAAGGCAGAGCTGGAAAATAATGGTGGCCACACAAAATATTGACACCCAATTTGGACATTTTCACTTAGGGGTGTACTCACCCAGAATTCCCTGGGGCCAAACGTTTTCTCAGCTTATGCCCATCCCCCATGTTTCCACCAATCTTTGGAGACCATCAACCGGTCATGCCCCCATCAGTCAAGGCTCTCTTTCCCTATAGGGCTCAAGATACCTTCAGTGCCAGTGTCCTTAGGGCGTTCAAGTAGCTCATTGAACACAACCTGGAGAGCTTGTTTAATTTGGGCAGGCTCTATCTTTTCGGTGATCCCTCTCACTCTGCTATTCTGCCTCCTTCCTCTATTATCAAGATCCTCCAGGTGTCTATTGATGAGTATTAAGTGTTTAGCGTGGGAAGAGACTGTGTTTGCTCCAGGCCATGCCCCGCCAAACAAAATATTGACATTTTGGGCCCAATTTGGACATTTTCACTTAGGGGTGTACTCACATTTGTTGCCAGCAGTTTAGACATTAATGGCTGTGTGTTGAGTTATTTTGAGGGGACAGTTATACAACCTGTACACTCACTACTTTAAATTGTAGCAAAGTTTAATTTCTTCAGTGTTGTCACATGAAAAGATAGAATAAAATATTAACAAAAATGTGAGCGGTGTACTTACTTTTGTGCGGTACTGTATGTGGTCAGTGGTGGCTAAAGTGTTGGTGCCTGGGGACATCTGCATCCCCAGGGCTAAGAGGACATGAATAAAGGAGGGTAGGAGTGTATTTACGGCCGTTGGTGGTAAAGTGGTTGTCAGTGGGGGCTGAAAGGGTACAATGATGATCAGTGGGAACTAGATAGGTACATTTGTGGTCAGTGATGGCTAAAGCGAACAATGATGGTCAGTAGAAGCACGATGGGCATATTTGTTCTCAAGGTGGCTAAAGAAAACATTGGTGGTCAGTAGAAGGCAGATGGGTACATTTGTGGTCAGTGGTGGCTAAAGTTAATATTAGTGGTCAGTGGTGGCTAAAGTTAATATTAGTGGTCAGTAGAAGCCACATGGGCACATTTATGGTCATTGGTGGCTAAAGTGAACATTGGTGGTCAGTAGAAGCTAGATGGGTCACTTTTCATAATGTGTCTATTGAGGAACAGCAATTTGACTCTAGGATAGGTTTAAAGGGGTGTTCTGTAGTCCTAACCTAGGGTGAAAACACTCACTCTACTGCATCTGTGGAGGAGAAGCGTTGTCGCTTTAAGATAAGACTACAGCCTACACTAGCCTTGCTGTATCTATAACATTGTCACCCTAGGATAGGTTTAGAGAATGCCCCCTGTGTTACCGAGAATGAGGGGAAGTGTCCTGTAGTCCCACCCACGTGAGACACTCACCCACAGTATTGTATCTGGGCAGTAGCAGGATTGTCATTCTATGACTGGGCTATAGAACACCTCCCCTCCATGTTATGGAGATAAGCAAAAGGGTGAGGGGTTCTGAAGTCCTATCCTAGGGTGGCAATGCTCCCTCACTGTGCTGCATCTGTGAAGTAGCAGCATTGTCATCCTAGGAGAGGACTACATGACAGCTCCCTCTTTTTTATGGCGATGAGAAGGAAAGGGGGTGTCCTGTAGTCCAATCCAAGAGTGACAACATTCACTCTACTGTATCTATGGAGGAGCAGCGTTATCGCTCTAGGATAGGGCTATAGAACACCCCCATACTTCTCAAGCTTCATACCATAGGAAGAGATGTCTTATAGTCCTATCCTGATAGGGAGGGGTGCTCACTAGCCTTGCTGTATCTAAAGTATAAAGGAAAAGGAACAGCGCTGTCCCCTTAGAATAGGTTTACAGAACATTATCTGTGTTATGGAGATGAAGGGAGGGAAGCTCACCCACAGTACTGTATCTGGGAGAAGAGGGATTGTCGTTTTTGTACAGGACTATAGAACACCTGCCCACTATATTATGGAGATAAACAAAATGGGAAAGGTGCAGTAGTCCTATCCTAGGGTGGCAACATTCTCTTACTGTGCTGTATCTGAAGTAGAATCATTTCCATCTTAGAACAGGACAACATTTGAGATGATGGTGGGGGGGGGGGGGTTGTAGTCCTTGCCTAGAGAAACAACACTTACTCAATATACTGTATCTGTGGAGGAACAGTGTTGTCACAGGGCCGCTGATAGGGAGGGGGGGAACCAGTCCTCCTGTAGGGGGCTCCGACACACAGAGGGGCCCAGAAAGATGCCCTGTGCGGCTCTCTGCAGCAGCTGAAAGCCGGTTTCTCTCCCTCTCACCGGCACCAGCTTTCAGCTGCTGCATGGAGAGACATAGACACAGGGCATTGTTCCTGTAATTGCTTCCCCTGCACCGACCCCCCTCCCTCTTCTATTATAAAAGGGCTCATTTCTTTTTTTGATATATGGGGGGGGGGGGGGGGGGGGGTTCTAACAGCAGCCCTGGTCACCCATAGCACAGGGGAGGTGTTTTGTAGTTCACAGACGTAGCTAAAAATAATACAGCACAGGTAGACCCCCCAGGAAGTTATCAGCTGATTTCTGGCAGGATCAACAGGTACTTTTCACACTTATCATACAGATATAACAAAACACAATCAATGGGATATTTATCAGACCAAAAAGGGAGCAAATAAATCATGATTGGGGCTCATTCACACCACACTGCATATGGCTGAGTGCATAATGGGCGGGTGCTGGGCTGCACTGTAAACGTATCCTTCAGGTGGGGCTCATTCTCACCTAGTGCGCTGAATGATGCACGGCCCCGCCGATTACTGTCTCCGTCTATGTGCCCGGCTCACGCCAAACGCATTGTGTTGGAGAAAAATGTAGACGTACTGCAATTCTTTGCAGAGCACAAAAACACGTTATGTCGCATCACAGCGCGTTGCCACGGCTGGGAGTACATGGGACGATTGTAGGAAAAGTGAAGAAAAGCAAGCACTGCAAGGCATTTTAAGCAATGCCCATTTACCCCACACACTGGCCGCATACACGTTAGGTGTACGGTAACATGCGCTGTGCGGTGTGAATGATCCCCAACATAGACTCTGGATAATACAAATTGGAGCTTAAAATAACCGAATCCCTGATAAAAATGACTATATTTACATCAGTGTGGTCAGTGGGAAGAATGCTCCTTACATTGGTGGTCAGTGGGAAGAATGTCCCTTACATTGGTGGTCAGTGGGAAGAATGTTCCTTACATTGGTGGTCAGTGGGAAGAATGTTCCTTACATTGGTGGTCAGTGGGAAGAATGTCCCTTACATTGGTGATCAGTGAGAAGAATGTCCCTTACATTGTTGATCAGTGGGAAGAATGATCCTTACATTGGTGATCAGTGGAAGAATGTTCCTTACATTGGTGGTCAGTGGGAAGAATGATCCTTACATTGGTGATCAGTGGGAAGAATGTCCCTTACATTGGTGGTCAGTGGGAAGAATGCTCCTTACATTGGTGATCAGTGGGAAGAATGTCCCTTACATTGGTGGTCAGTGGGAAGGATGTCCCTTACATTGGTGGTCAGTGGGAAGAATGCTCCTTACATTGGTGGTCAGTGGGAAGAATGTTCCTTACATTGGTGGTTAGTGGGGAAAAATGTCCCTTACATTGGTGGTCAGTGGGAAGAATGTTCCTTACATTGGTGGTCAGTGGGAAGAATGTTCCTTACATTGGTGGTCAGTGGGAAGAATGTTCCTTACATTGGTGGTTAGTGGGAAGAATGTTCCTTACATTGGTGATCAGTGGGAAGAATGTCCCTTACATTGGTGGTCAGTGGGAAGAAGGTCCCTTACATTGGTGATCAGCAGTGATGTAAGTAACTGAGTTAAAATAAACTGAGTTACCTAACGCAGTTACTTTAGAGGGTAACGAGTAATCTAACTGATTACTTTTCCCCTCATGGTAACGCAGTTCCCATTACTTGGGCTTAGTTACCCCAATTACATCCACCGCCACTAGATGGCAGTAGTGTAATTCCGGTGTCCTGCCGAAAAAGTTCCCCCGCCGGATAAGGACCCCCTGTACTGCGCAGGCGCGGGGCTTGCGCAGTACGAAGGACTGTGGAGCTTCCGAAAATTGCCAAACCTAAACAGCTCTGAGTGAACTCTACACCGCGCAGGCGCAGTTAACATGTAATTGTACGAGGCGATGGCGCGCGCTCCCAATGCTCGTGCTACTCTGCAAGGGGCGTCTATCGTGTAAGTAAGGGGCGGGTCTGGTATTACTGTAACCAAGGGGCGCATTTATTATTATTGTTATATATCGAGCTCTGCCCATTAATTTACCATTCGCCCTCTTCTGTAGCCATCCGCCCCTTACACGATGTAATAATAATAGACCCATCCCTTGCTTACACGCTATAACAGATCTGCCCCTTGGTTAGAGTAATAATAGAGCAGCCCCTTAGTTACACGATATATAACAATAATAATAAATGCGCCCCTTGGTTACAGTAATACTAGACCCGCCCCTTAGTTACACGTATAGAATATTAAAAAAAAAAAAGTCAGTTACTTTGCTGCCTAACTAATTACTTTTCCAATGTAGTAACTGAGTTACTAACGCAATTACTTTTTGGGAGAAGTAATTTGTTACTTAACTAAATTACTTTTTTAAAGTAAGATGACCAACACTGGTGGTCAGTGGGAAGAATGTTCCTTACATTGGTGATCAGTGGGAAGAATGTTCCTTACATTGGTGATCAGTGAGAAGAATGTCCCTTACATTGGTGGTCAGTGGGAAGAATGTCCCTTACATTGGTGGTCAGTGGGAAGAATGTCCCTTACATTGGTGGTCAGTGGGAAGAATGTTCCTTACATTGGTGGTCAGTGGGAAGAATGTCCCTTACATTGGTGATCAGTGGGAAGAATGTCCCTTACATTGGTGATCAGTGGGAAGAATGTTCTTTACATTGGTGATCAGTGAGAAGAATGGTCCTTACATTGGTGATCAGTGGGAAGAATGTTCCTTACATTGGTGATCAGTGGGAAGAATGTCCCTTACATTGGTGATCAGTGAGAAGAATGGTCCTTACATTGGTGATCAGTGGGAAGAATGTTCCTTACATTGGTGATCAGTGGGAAGAATGTCCCTTACATTGGTGATCAGTGAGAAGAATGTCCCTTACATTGGTGGTCAGTGGGAAGAATGTCCCTTACATTGGTGATCAGTGGGAAGAATGTCCCTTACATTGGTGATCAGTGGGAAGAATGCCCCTTACATTGGTGATCAGTGGGAAGAATGCCCCTTACATTGGTGATCAGTGGGAAGAATGTTCCTTACATTGGTGGTCAGTGGGAAGAATGTCCCTTACATTGGTGATCAGTGAGAAGAATGTCCCTTACATTGGTGGTCAGTGGGAAGAATGTCCCTTACATTGGTGATCAGTGGGAAGAATGTCCCTTACATTGGTGATCAGTGGGAAGAATGCCCCTTACATTGGTGATCAGTGGGAAGAATGTCCTTACATTGGTGATCAGTGGGAAGAATGGTCCTTACATTGGTGGTCAGTGGGAAGAATGTTCCTTACATTGGTGATCAGTGGGAAGAATGTTCCTTACATTGGTGGTCAGTGGGAAGAATGCTCCTTATACTTGTTGTCATTGGGAAAAATTCCCTCCTTACAGATAGCTAAAAAGATAAATGGTGTCAGTGGGAACTTATCTGAGAGGCAGAAATTGTTTATTGCTCAAGGAACCCCTAGCAACCTCTGGAAGAAGCTTAGGCAGTGGCGGATGGTGCTCCAAATTTTTGGGGGGGTTGCAAACAAACTGAAAAATACTTAAACTCAATTGCAGCCTCACTGTGCCCATAAAACGCAGCCAGTGTGCCCGTCTAATGCAACTACTTGTGCCCATCATATGAAACCAATTGTGCCCGTCAAACGCAACTACTTGTGCCCGTCATATGCAACCACTTGTGCCCATCATATGCAGGCACTGTGCCCATCATATGCCACTGTGCCCATCATATGCAACCACTTGTGCCCATCATATGCAGAGACTGAGCCCATCAATTGCCGCCACTGTGCCCATCAATTGCTGCCACTGTGCCCCATCAAACGCAGTCACTGTGCCATATCAAATGCTGCCAGTGTGTGCCCCCCCCCCCGCCGGCCCGCCGTCTGAACTTCTATCTATTGCTGCTAGGGGGGTGGCAGGAGAGACCCTTATGGACGCACACGCCACAGACCTTATTGTTCCATGGAACCCTGGTTGAGAAACCCTGCATTAGAATGATTGGGTCTTAGGGCAAAGCAGTGGATGTGGCTTTCACCAAACCTTCTCTGGTGGAGAATACATTGGCGTCATTTAAAATGCACGCACCTCCAAGATTCCCCCACAGAGAAGGTTTAGTGAAAGTCACATTCACTGTTTTATAAATAGACCCTATCAAGTGCCCACAGCTATGCACATGAACAGTGATGCAAGACCCGTTTGCGGTAAAACAATTTGCGCCATGACTTACTCCTCGGCCTCGAGGCTCCCGGCGTTCGCCAGGAAGGTCCGCGGGATGTAGCCAGTTTTGACCTCCCCATTGTCGTTGAGCGTCCTGGCCAGGATCCATGTCCCCTGCTCTTCCAGGACCTCCAGCGCCTCGCCCTTGCGGACATCCAGGTCTTCGGCAGAACGCGGCTTGTAGCTACAGGTGGAGACCTTGGTGATGCGGGAGAAACGCACTAATCGTTCGGCTTGCCCCTTCCCTGGAGCGTGCGTGTGGACTTTTTTGTCGAACCGTTCTTTTGGAAGTTCCATTGTGGGACCGTTGAGGTTGGGTTGTTCTCCATTGGGGCTGTCGACAAAGGCTGGGTTGTCCTCACCACTGAGAATGCTTTCCAACTTCACCGAGATCTGTGGGCTCAGATTGTGGATCCGGTACATCTTATGGGCATCTACCGCTGTATCCGACTTGTCTGACGCCTTGGGGCTACTCATCATGGTACTGCCACTTCCTATGCGTGGGATATCCACAGATTGGCGGCAGTACCCACAGCAGCAGCACCCACAACACCGCTTACATAAATTCTGCCCCATCCTGAGCGAAGTGCGAAGATTGCGGAGAGTGTGGAGCACTCAGATCCCAGCACAGGACTGAAACTATGAGGAAGTCAGCACTGCAGAATGTGAAGAGAGGGCGGGCGGGTCTACCCGAAGGCTGTGACAACAACGACAAAGACTTGCTTCCTCATTCATACACCTGAGCTGCATCACACCCTGTACACCAATGACAAATCTCATTCCATGTGTGCACAGGACAACTTCTCTTGTCCTTTATTCTGGGTGTAATTCTCAGTATCTGTTCTTATTCTATATGTATGGACTCTGCACAGTACCACTTCTCTTGTCTTTTATTCTGGGTGTAATTCTCAGTATCTGTTCTTATTCTATATGTATGGACTCTGCACAGTACCACTTCTCTTGTCTTTTATTCTGGGTGTAATTCTCAGTATCTGTTCTTATTCTATATGTATGGACTCTGCACAGTACCACTTCTCTTGTCCTTTATTCTGGGTGTAATTCTCAGTATCTGTTCTTATTCTATATGTATGGGCTCTGCACAGTACCACTTCTCTTGTCCTGTATGCTGAGTGTAATTTTCCGTATTTGTTCTTATTCTGTATGTATGGAGATTTTTATTTGTAAAAACAAACAAGATACCGCATATACTCGAGTATAAGCTGACCCGAATATAAGCCGAGGCACCCAATTTTACCACAAAATACTTTGAAAACGTATTGACTCGAGTATAAGCCTAGGGTGAGAAATGCGCAGCTACTGTAAGTGGAAAAAAAGGGTCAAAAATGCCCATTTGCAACCTCACTGTGCCCATTTGCATGCCTCACTGTGCCCATTTGCAGCCATAGGTCCCCCAAACTTCAAACTGGTAGTTAAGGGTTCCTAGATGACCCCTAGCTGCAGCCAAATGTCTCTTCCAGAGACTTCAGCTTGGAGACTTCCCTCTTACTGTTTTTCCTGAGATCCTTTTTCATTACAGCACGTTTCTGTTCCTCTTTAACCATACAGCAAACTCTGTTCACCACTCTATCCTGGAGGACTGGTAAGAATTCCTCTTGCATAGTAACAGGCCCAGGATGCAGCCAAAATTTGGGGTCTCTGGACCCAAAGGGTCCCGAAATGACATTGCTGCAGATGGACACAGTTGACCTACTTTGGGGCCCCGTATCTCGGGGCCACTTGGTGCTAGGAACCCCAAATTTGGTGTGCAAACCCAGTCGGTTCAGAAAATGTCAAGCAAATTTCTGCAGCAGAGAATGACATTTACCCGTATCTCGGGGCCACTTGGTGCTAGGAACCCCATTTTGGATATGTTATAGTGCTAGTTCCACTGGGTTTGGACACCAAATTTGGGGTTCCTAGCACCAAGTGGCCCAGAGATACGGGCCCCCAAATTCGGGTCGGAAAATGTCATTCTCTGCTGCAGAAAAGTGCTTGACTCCAGTATAAGCCGAGGGGGGCATTTTCAGCACAAAAAAATGTGCTGAAAAACTCGGCTTATACTCGAGTATATAAGGTACATAATAACAGACTAACTGTCTTAAAGTAACATAAATACAACAATTACTGACACGTTGTGTAGGTCAAAAACTTAGCAGTTAAAAAAGGGCATTAATAGGAAAATAAATGTCATGTCACAATAAGACTTTCCATCGCTTGTAAAAAGTAGATATCAACGTCCAGGTACCTGAGGTATTCAAAAACGCCATAATTTGTCCTCTTGATTTTAACCTCCTGAGATCCGCGCTATATCCGAATGACGGCTACAGTGCGGATCTAAGATGCCGGGACTATGTCTATTGACGTCGTCCCGGCCACGAGCTGCCTGCGTGCCCCCTGAAGGGCTTAGCTGACAGCGCAAAGAGAGAAAAAAAAGCCGATCACCGGCAGCAGTGAGAGGGACATCAGTCCCTCTCACTGCAATGTGCCCAGGGTCCATGGTGCCCACCTTTGCCAAATAAAAGTGCCGCCTACCAGTGCCCATCAGTGCCACCCATCAGTGCCCATCAGTGCCATCTATCAGTGCCATCTATCAGTGCCCATCAGTGCCATCTATCAGTGCCCATCAGTGCCATCCATCAGTGCCCATCAGTGCCACCCATCTGTGCCACCCATCCAAGCCCATCAGTGCCATCTTTGCTGTGCCCATCAGTACCGACTTATCTGTCCCGACCAGTGCAGCCTATCAGTGCCCACCAGTGCAGCCTATCAGTGCCCACCAGTGCAGCCTACCAGTGCCCACCAGTGCCGCCTCATCAGCACATATCAATGAAGCAGAAAAATTACCTGTTTGCAAAATTTTATAACAAACTATTAAACATGATTTTTTTTTTTTCAAAATTTTCCATCTTTTATTGTTTGGTTAGCAAAAAATAAAAAACCCAGCTGTGATTAAATACCACCAAATTAAAGCTCTATTTGTGGGAAAAAAATGGTAAAAATTTCATTTGGGTACAGTGTTGTATGGCCGCGCAATTGTCATTCAAAAGCCCCATACACACGCGCGGATTATCCGAGGACCAGGTCCGTCGGATCATGTCCGTCGTACTTTGTACGATGTTGGTGTTGCGTACACACGGTCGGACAAAGTTGTCGGAAAATCCGATCATTCTGAACGTGGTGACGTTTGTTGCCTACGACGGGACTACGTAGAGGCTAGTAGCCAATAGCTTTGGTCTTGTAATGTGATCTGAGCATGCGTAGCACTTTGTCCGTCGGAATTCGCTACACACGATCGGATTTGGTGTGTGTTGGTGTCGGACAATCCGATGGAAAATGTCCGATGGTGCCTACACACGGTCGGAATTTCCGACAACATTGTCTGATAGGACAGAATCCATCGGAAAATCCGACCGTGTGTATGGGGCTAAAGTGCGTCAGCGCCAAAAGCTGAAAATTGGTCTGGTCACGAGGGGGGTTTAAGTGCCCAGTAATCAGGTGGTTAATGCTGTTCACATTGCTGGAGACAATGTTTAGAGAAAAACCTGCCATCACAGCAAAGAGGAGAAAAAAAATAATACCCCCATGATTATAAGTCAGAATCTGAGTCACTCTGCCGACTACCAGTTTCCATATCAGATTCTGCGGATACAGGATCAGGTGGCGGACACCTTTTAGTGGGCGGGTCATCCTCTGAGCCAGTCACATACTCCTTTTCCTCAGCCTGCTTAACACTGTCCACCCGCCTGGGGGTAGTTTCCTGGACCTCTGGGACCACATCCTCCCTAGTCAATACAGCCCCATTCATTAAGGCTTCCTCCTCTAGTTGTTCTGCTGCAGCCAACAATTCATTGCCTGCAGATTCCCCATCCTTATTATGGAAGGCCTTCGGGCAATCCCTTTGGAAATGGCCAAGCCTACCACATAGATTGCACTTAACCGTCTCGCAGGTAGAACTGATGTGGCCAACCTCCCCACAAAGATTACACTTCAGGATCGTGCAAACACTTGCCACAAGGCCAGATTTACCACATTTAAAACATAACCTGACACACCGGCCAGTTCAATGCCCAGGGAGTTCAGTTTGCTGTCATAAAATTTCCTTCCTGGGGTTGGCAGCTTTAAGTCTATAGACAGAGTCAATCAGCTTCTGGATTCTAGCCTTGGCTTTTCTCAGGGTCTCCATTCTTTTTACCAGGAAAGGAATCTTATCAGCCAGGTGCAGCACAGGTTCAGGCTTTAAAGAGGAAGTAAAGCCTCTTAAAAAAAAAAAAGACACCCTGCAAGGCAAAGGCATAATGAGCTAGTATGCATAGCATACTAGCTCATTATGAAAGACTTACCTGAAAACGAAGCCCCCGAAGCGGTCCTTATCCACGATCTTCTGCGCCGCCATCCAGGGCCGGAGTGACTTCCGGGTCTCGCCGATCCAGCGCTATCATTCGCTGGAGCGGCGATGACGTCACTCCCGCGCATGCGCACGAGATCGGCATATCGCCGTGATCTCGGAAGCCTCAGTGCGCCCTCAGTGCTCAGTGCGCCCAATGTAGGTGCAGGCGCACAGCTTCTGCTTCGTGGCTGCAGGACGCTTGAAATCTTGATCCACCTTTCCATTACTAGTACTGGGCTGAGGGTCTCTGCTGGGTGTTGATGGTTTCACTGGGGCAGATTGTGAAGAAATTACCACCCTCCTCTTTATTCTGCTGCAGCTAAGAGCGTGATGAATGTTCCTGGCCGCTGCCCACCATTACACACTGTTGCAAGTTCTCTTTAATGGTTTTCTGTTCTAGTGATGTTCTGGTGTATTTGCAAGGAGTACTAGGAGAAACCGTAGTCTCTGCTCCACTCTGAGCTCTATGAGATGCACTCTGCTGAGCTTGCTGTGGTTGCAATGGCTGACTGCCTTGGATCATGCTTCCAGAACTTGGACTGTACTGGGTGGCATTAGTATGTTGCTGAACTGAAAGAGCCCCACTCTGCGGGGTTTGCCTTGACTGTAATGACTGGCTGGATTGAGTTGCACTTCCAGAGTTTGGACTGTGCTGAGCAATAATATTATGTCGCTGCACTGTGAGGGCCTGCAATGGCTGGCTGGATTGAGAACTCTTTTGCTGAAAACATCACCAGACTTCCTCTTATCAGTATTATCGGTACTTTTAATACAAACATTTGCACGTCTACTTACAGTCTCTGCAAGTGTCTTCCCATTCCCAGAACTCTATCCTCCTGCTTCACCACTAGGGATGAGCTCCGGCGTCAGTGGCGGCCTGCCCATAGGGGGCGCCCGGGCGCCGCCCCCCCCCCCCCCCCCCCCCAGGCAGTCAAAAACAAACACAAAAAAAAAAAAAAAACTATTTTTTTATTTAAACATGATTTTTTTTTTCCAAAAAGGGTCCTTATGTGCACTGTGACCCAGCGCCGGGCGCAGTGCAATATTGGAAACGCCACGTCAATGCAATCAGCAGATTGCAGACGAGGCGCTTCATTTGGCCCAAAAAAGCTGGCTCTGTGGCGCTTCCGGTGCGATGGATTGGCCGGGGGAGTGCCAGTCAGAAGCAATTCACATGGCCCCCCCGCTTATCACCACAACATCGCGGCGGGACCCCCCGCTTATTACCACAACATCACGGTGGCACCCCCCCGCTTATCACCACAACATCACGACGGCACCCCCCCCCCACTCATCAACTTTATTGAATGTCAGCTGCATATGTTAAATGAACTTCTCTGTTCACATCTCTGTTAACTTAATTGTTAATATCATTTTTGACATTGTAAATGTCGGCCGCAGAGCACCCCCCCCCCGTTCAACAACTTCATCATGTAAATGTCGGTGGCAGCACTAACCCCCCCCCCCGCTCAACAACTTCATGTACATGACGGCGGCAGTCTGGCGGAGTCTGGGTTTTAATATTGTGGACTTTGTTTAGTTATCGTGGAATTGTAGATGACATTATGTGCAGGATGTGCTATATGTAGGACACGTTATGTGGAGGACATGCAATGTATATGTCATGCTAGGTGTATGTTGTGCTATGTGTATGTCAAGTTATGTGTATGTCATGTGTAGGGCACGTTATGTGGAGGACACACAATGTATATGTCATGCTAGGTGTATGTCATGCTAGGTGTATGTCATGTTATGTGTATGTCATGTTATGTGTATGTCATGTCATGTTATGTGTATGTCACGTCATGTTATGTGGAGGACATGTTATGTTTATGTCATGTTATGTGGAGGACATGTTATGTTTATGTCATGTGGAGGACATGTTATGTTTATGTCATGTCATGTGGAGGACATGTTATGTTTATGTCATGTTATGTGGAGGTCATGTTATGTGGAGGACATGTTATGTTTATGTCATGTTATGTGGAGGACATGTTATGTTTATGTCATGTGGAGGACATGTCATGTTATGTGGAGGACATGTTATGTTTATGTCATGTTATGTGGAGGACATGTTATGTTTATGTCATGTTATGTGGAGGACATGTTATGTTTATGTCATGTGGAGGACATGTTATGTTTATGTCATGTTATGTGGAGGACATGTTATGTTTATGTCATGTTATGTGGAGGATATGTTATGTGTATGTCATGTTATGTCATGTTATGTGTATGTCATGTTATGTGTATGTCATGTTATGTGGTGGACATGTTATGTCTATGTCATGTTATGTGTATGTCATTTTATGTGGAGGACATGTTATGTGTATGTCATGTTATGTTTATGTCATGTTATGTGGAGGACATGTTATGTTTATATCATGTTATGTGTAGAAGAACATGCTATGTGTAGGACATGCTATGTACAACATGTAATTCATGGCATGTCCTACATAAGATGTTCTACACACAGGCTGGCTGCATTTGGTGGGACGCAGGCTGCATGTAAGGAGATTCTCCACTGAGGGCACCTGATGTAAGGCTGGATTCACACCTATGCATTTTTAATGCTTTTTGCATTTTGCAGATTTGCACTACAGTCCATTTAACATGGTTTCCTATGGAACATGTTCTGTAGTGCAAATCTGCAAAATGCAAAAAGCACTAAAAATGCATAGGTGTGAATCCAGCCTAAGGAAGGACTTCGCTGGGGACGCCTGATGGCATCTGATGGCAGGCGACATGGCAGGTGACACGCTCAGGGCTCCCACTGATTCTGCATTATGGTGAGTTGAATCATTTTATTTTATATTACATTTACAATGTAATAATAGAAATAATGTGATTCAATCATCCTGACACCATAACAACCATGGTGCCTGGATGATTGAAGTGCTAACACCAGGTATTTGGAGTATCTTTATCTGCTGATTGTTAACCACTTCCCACCCGGCCAATGTAGATATACGGCCGGGTGGGAGCCGTCTACTTCTGATAGGACGTTCAGGAACGTCCTTCAGAAGTAGAGGGATCGCGCGCGCGCGTGCCCGCGCAGCGGCGCGATCCCGATGCGGCCGTGTCACCCGGACACGGCGCATCTCGAATCGGCAGGAGGGCACGGTGATCGGCCCTCCTGATCACATGACGGCCGTGACGAATCACGGCTGTCATGTGATGTAAACAAACAGCCGGTTGCTAGGCAATCGGCCCTCCTCTCCTCACACGGAAGTCGTCGGTGAGGAGAGGAGAGCGGATCGCTGCAGCCGGCTGGTGATCAGTGAGTATGAGATGTTTTTTTTACTCACTGATCACCAGTCTAGGGTCCCCCATAGTAAAACACACATGTCCCCATAGTAAAACACACATGTCCCCACAGTAAGACACACATGTCCCCACAGTAAAACACACATGTCCCCAAAACACACATGTCCCCAAAACACACATGTCTCTAAATAATAAAAACACCTGTCCCTCACATATGTCCCAGTAAAATCACATGTGCCAATGATTATCTGCACACATATGTCCGTGATCACCTGCACACCCCTTTTACATGATCATTTGCGTACATATGTCCGTGATCACGCGAACCAATTATTATACACTTAACGGAATTTTTTTTACAAAAAACATGTAGCAGAATACATTTTGGCTTAAATTTATGACAAAATTTGATTTTATTGGATTTCTTTTAAAAAAGAAAGGAGAAAATATTGTTTTTTTTCAAAATTTCCGCTATGTTTTCGCTTATATCGCAAAAAATAAAAAACGGAGTCGAGAATACTGAAAGCTGAAAATTGGTCTGGGCAGGAAGGGTGTTTAAGTGCACAGTAGGCAAGTGGTTAAGCTTTCTAGAATACACCTGCTGTCCCTTCATTCCTCTCTCCCTCCATCCCTCGTTCATCCCAGACGCTAACTACACCACCTTAGAGCCACGCCCACTATTTCACTGAAACCACGCCCATTTTGCCAAGTGGGAGGGGTCAAAAAGGAAGGGCAGGGTCTGGCGCCCCCCCTTCCCAAAACTTCACCAACCGCCACTGTCCAGCGTGTTTGCATGCTCCATGTGCAGAGCCCGCCAGGAAGTCGGCATAGCGCTGCGCTAATCACAGGCAGTGAGACATCTCTGCAGCCGCGCATCGGGGCAACGTCTCACTGCCTGTGATTAGCGCATCGCTACGCCGACTTCCTGGCGGGCTCTGCACATGGAGCATGCAAACACGCCGGAGCTCATCCTTATTCACCACCAACCACAGCTTCACCTGACAGTCCTTGTGTAGGCCGGAAAGCCTGGGACTCTCCTGTGAGAGATCCCAGCCCAGGGTAGCCCGACCCTGGGTTTGTACCAGACATCAGAGGAGCTCAGTACCACACAGACTTCAGCTGCTCCACAAGCAGCCACACCCTCTACACAGTACCACTTCTCTTGTCCTGTATGCTGGGTGTAATTTTCAGTATCTGTTTTTATTCTATGTGTATGGGCTCTGCACAGTACCACTTCTCTTGTTCTGTATGCCAAGTGTGATTCTCAGTATCTGCTCTTATTCTGTGTTAATGGACTCTGCACAGTACCACTTCTCTTGTTCTGTATGCCGGGTGTATTTTTCAGTATTTGTTCTTATTCTGTATGTATGGGCTCTGCACAGTACCACTTCTCTTGTCCTGTATGCCGGGTGTATTTTTTCAGTATTTGTTCTAATTCTGTATGTATGGGCTCTGCACAGTATCACTTCCCTTGTCCTGTATGCTAGGTGTAATTCTCAGTATCTTTTTTTATGCTGTATTAATGGACTCTGCACAGTACAACTTCTATTGTTCTGTGTGTCGGGTGTGATTCTCAGTATCAGACAGGAGATAGAGAGATACAAAGTAACATTGTTTATAAACATTGATCAGACAGAAGATAAAGAGATACAAAGTAATATTGTTTATAAACATTGATCAGATGGGAGATAGAGAGATACAAAGTAACATTGTTTATAAACATTGATCAAACGGGAGATAGAGAGATGCAAAGTAACATTGTTTATAAACATTGATCAGACGGGAGATAGAGAGATACAAAGTAACATTGTTTATAAACATTGATCAGACGGGAGATAGAGAGATACAAAGTAACATTGTTTATAAACATTGATCAGACAGAAGATAAAGAGATACAATGTAACATTGTTTATAAAAATTGATCAGACGAGAGATAGAGAGATACAAAGTAACATTGTTTATAAACATTGATCAGACGGGAGATAGAGAGATATAAAATAACATTGTTTATAAACATTGATCAGACAGAAGATAAAGAGATACAAAGTAACATTGTTTATAAACATTGATCAGACGGGAGATAGAGATACAAAATAACATTGTTTATAAACATTGATCAGACGGGAGATAAAGAGATATAAAATAACATTGTTTATAAACATCGATCAGACAGGAGATAAAGAGATACAAAGTAACATTGTTTATAAACATTGATCAGACGTGAGATATTGATACAAAGTAACATTGTTAACATTGATCAGATGGGAGATAGAGCGATACAAAGGAACATTGTTTATTAACATTGATCAGACAGGAGATATTGAGATGCAAAATAACATTGTTTATAAACATTATTAGGACAGAGCTAAAGAAATAAAAAGTAACATTTTAATGTTGTATCTTCTGTGTTTCATCCAGCCCAACCAGTCATTTCTAGCAACCTGACAAACTAATAAAAAACAAAATATTTTTTAAATATTTATTATCTATATTTTTGTTCTTGTATAATCCCTTATTAACACCTACAGTAGTTTCCCTTATCATCTGTTACTAATTCCTTCGTCCTCCTTAACTTTGATTAACTTGTTTTTTTATTTTTACTTTTTCTATTATTTTAAATATTGAAAAAAAGTGGAAAAAAAAAAACAACTTGATATTTTTGTATGTAATCCTTAGCATAATGTTCCTGGTCATCACCACACCAGTCTCAGTGTCACCAGTCCAGTGTAAACAGTAAACTGTGCTTTTGATGGCAGTCATACCAGTCCCAGTGACCTGAAGGGTCTGGTATGGATATTTAGGGGGGACCCCACACCATTTTTTTTTTGGCTGGGGTCCCCCTTAATATCCATACCAGACCTGAAGGGCCTGGTTATTGAATTTGGGGGGACCCCTACGCTTTTTTTTTTTTTATATCAATGAATGACTGTTCTCTGTGTTACGGAGCCGACAATTCATTTGCCGGCAATAGCCGCGAGTGATTTTAAATAGCTTTTTTTTCTGCAAAAATGACTTTGTCATTCGAATCATTCGAATTCATTTGAATCATTCGTTATATCCGCTATAATAATTTCTTTCATATTAGTTGAAATTCGATATTTGGTAGTCAGATTCGAATAAATTCGGCGACGAAATTCGTAAACGGAATTTCGTATTTCGTACGGAATTCGTAATCGAAAAAATTCGTACTACGGATTTCGAAAAATTCGTACGAATTACGAATTCGTACGAAACTAATCGCACATGTCTATTCTGTAGCGTACTACTCCCTTGGGAGCTGCTGGGTGTGTTCATACCTTTCTGTTAGCTGGTTCCGTTCTTCCACCCCTGCATGAATTTCACAATCAGCAGACAGTCCATGATAACTTTAGAAAACTTTTATTGCTTGCTTGAAGTATGTTACATTTGGGTTAGAGAATATGAGTTGCCTCTTAGGCCCCTTTCACACGGAAGGCCCGTTCAGATCCGCCTGTCAGTTTTGACGGCGGATCTGAACGGGCGCTCCATGTTACTCTATGGAGCGTCGGATGTCAGCGGAGACATGTCCGCTGACATCCGATCCGGTCCGATCCGCCAAAAGCAGACGTATGGACCACACGTCCAGATCCGTCGGATCGGGTGAGATCGGGTGAAAACGGACACACTGTCCGTTTTCATCCGATCTCTCCATAGAGATCAGCGGCGCTCGCAAGCCCCTCCCGCTCAGTGAGCGGAGAGAGGCTTGTCATCCGCCGGCTCAGCGGAGATCAACGGACAGATCTCCCGCTGAGCCGGCGGACAGAGGCGGGCTCCGTGCAAGCGGAGTCCGCCTCGTCTGAAAGGGGCCTAACACTCTGGTTCCTGATTCTGTCCCCATGACCTTTCCTGTAGTGAACTGACCAATGCCCCTCTGAAAGTCATTGTGGTTTGTGGATGTTAGAAGCCCCAGGCCTCACCTGCCTATCTTAACTCCTGTAATTAGACATGTGCAATTCGTTTAGTTTTTATTAGTTTTCCGTTAAAATTCGTTATATTCGTTATCGTACGAATGAACGAATGATTAGCTAAAAATTTTAACGAATTATCGAATCGAACGAATATGAAAAACAACAAAAATCCGAAATAACCAAATTAGAAACAACGAAACTACGAAAGAAGAAAATCCGAAAAACGAAAACAGGAACAACGAAAATCAAAATGAACGAAAAAATTCGTACATTCGTAACTTTTTTTTTTTGTTGAATTGGTAATTTTCCGTGTCCCTTACAATGGCGCTGCTTAACCACTTGCTTACTGTGCACTTAAACACCCTTCCTGCCCAGACCAATTTTCAGCTTTCAGTGCTCTCGCAATTTCAGTGACAATTGCGCGGTCATGCAATGCTGTAACCAAATGAATTTTTTATCATTTTGTTCGAACAAATAGAGCTTTAGTTTGGTGGTATTTATTCGCAACTCCGTTTTTTTATTTTTTGCGATATAAGCGAAAACATAGCGGAAATTTTGAAAAAAAACTATATTTTCTCCTTTCTTTTTTAAAAGAAATCCAATAAAATCTAATTTTGTCATAAATTTAAGCCAAAATGTATTCTGCTACATGTTTTTTGTAAAAAAAATTCCGTTAAGTGTATAATAATTGGTTCGCGTGATCACGGACATATGTACGCAAATGATCATGTAAAAGGGGTGTGCAGGTGATCACAGACATATGTGTGCAGATAATCATTGGCACATGTTATTTTACTGGGACATATGTGAGGGACATGTGTTTTTATTATTTTTGTGTTTTGGGGACATGTGTGTTTTGGGGACATGTGTGTTTTGGGGACATGTGTGTTTTTTGGGGACATGTGTGTTACTGTGGGGACATGTGTGTTTTACTGTGGGGACACTACACTGGTGATCAGTGAGTAAAAAAACTGTAAAAAAAAAACAGCTAATACTCACTGATCACCAGCCGGCTGCAGCGATCCGCTCCGCTCTCCTCTCCTCACCGACGACTTCCGTGTGAGGAGAGGAGGGCCGATTGCCTAGCAACCGGCTGTTTGTTTACATCACATGACGGCTGTGATTCGACACGGCCATCATGTGATCAGGAGGGCCAATCACCGAGCCCTCCTGCCGATCCGAGATGCGCCGTGTCCGGGTGACACGGCCGCATCGGGATCGCGCCGCTGCGCGGGCGCGCGCGATCCCTCTACTTCTGAAGGACGTTCCGGAACGTCCGATCAGAAGTAGGCGGCTCCCACCCGGCCGTACATGTACATTGGCCGGGTGGGAAGTGGTTAACGTGCTTCGAATGGATTGAACGAAAAAATTCGTACATTCGTAACTTTTTTTTTTTTCGATTCGTGTCTCTTACAATGGCGCTGCTTAACGTGCTTTGAATGGATTGAACAAAAAAATTCGTACATTCGTAACTTTTTTTTTTTTTAACGTGCTTTGAATGGATTGAACAAAAAAATTCGTACATTCGTAACTTTTTTTTTCGATTCGTAATTTTCCGTGTCTCTTAAGATGTAATAATAGCATACACATTACATAAAATTATGAATTATGCTCCGATTACGAATCCACGAAAACAATGTTACGAAAGTACGAATAAATCAATCTTACGAAAGTACGAATGTAACTAAATCTACGAAAATACGAATGCGTACGAATTTCGAATAAGCGAAAAGTAAACTTACGAAAATACGAATCGTTACGAATACGAACACCGACGACTTACAAAATTACGAATCGTTACGAATCAACGGAAACTAACAGAAACGAAACAAAACTAAACAAACTTTTCTATTGTGCACATGTCTACCTGTAATCCTCCCGGCGTCCGTTCAGGAAAGTGTCCTTGACGGATAAGCACCCCTGGGTTGCACTCCCTTTGCTCTCTCCCATCGACAGTCCATGATTGCCACAGAAAGTCGATCCCAGTTTCCTCCGTCCTCTTTTTTAGCTACTTCCTCCTCCGCATGGTCGGGTACATCCCAGGCTGGGATGCCCCGGTCCGCTCCTGCAGATTACATTGTGGCTGTTATTTGGATTATCCAGCACTGAGGTCTCTGAACCCTCAGGCCTTCAAGCCCCCTCCTGCTATCCAGCACTGGGGTCTCTGAACCCCCAGGCCTTCAAGCCTGCTCCTTGTTCACTACATCTTTCCTGCTTCTCTGCTCCAGACTCCTCCCATCTCCTCCAGGAAGCATGTGACTCCCAGCTTATATGCGAGTTCTGCCCCTGCCAACACAAATTAATGATTGGTCCAAAGCTCTCAATACAAGCTGCCTGCACCCCAGTCCCAAGTCCGCCTCCCTTCCAGAACATTTCCAATGGAAGGTAAAGGGGGATCTTTCTGGGTCAGAGTGTAGGTGGCCCCACCCCCCTCTATTCTGCCACTTCCCTCTCCCAAAACAAACAACCAGGCCTAAAAAATGTAAGGCCCTGGTTAAATTTTCCTAACACTTACCTATCTAAACCTATTTAGCACCCACCTAAATGTAGTGGGTGCTACACTTCAATGAAAGTACCAGTGTTACCAGAGCAGTGTAAGCCAGCCTCAGTGCTAATGGCTACCTCATGGCTACCTCACTAGTCCTGGCATCACCAAACCAATGTAATTACTCCCAGTCCCAGTGTTCCCAGACCAGTGCAGCCAATAACAGAGTTCCTGATCACCACCAAGACAGTTCCAGCGTCATCAAACGAGTTTAAGCAGCAACGGTGTTTCTGATGACCATCACACCAGTCCCAGTATTGGCATACCTGTGTTCCCAATCACTAGCCGCACCAGTCCCTGTGTCAACAGAAGCCATGTACTTGATCACTGTCTCACCAGTCCAATGTCACCAGAAAAGTGTACCCAGAAACAGTGATCCTAATGGCTGCCATACCAGTCCCAGTGTCACCAGACTAGTGTGAGCCAGCAACAGTGTTCTTAGCCACCAGCCACACCAGTTCCCGTGTTACAAGACCAGTGTAAGTCAACAACAGTGTTCCTGATGGCCAGCAAACCATTCCCAGTGTCATCAGATCAGAGTAAGCCAGCAAGAGTGTTCCTTATCAATGGCCCCAACAATCCCAGTGCCACCAAAGCCATCAACAGTGTTCCGGACTGCTAGCCATGCCAGCCTCAGTGTCACCAGACAAATGCAACCTGATGGCAGCCCAACCAGTCTCAGTGTCACAAGACCAATATAAGCCTACAACAGTGTCCTTTATTGCTGCCACACCAGTCCCAGTGTCTCCAGACCAGTGTACCCAGAAACAATGTTCCTAGTCACCAGCCACACCAGTCCGAGTGTTACCAAACCAGTGTAAGCTAACAAAAGTGTTCCTGATGGCCTGTAAACCAGTCCCAGTGTCATCAGATTAGAGTAAGCCAGCAAGAGTGTTCCTCATCAATGGCCACAAAAAATCCCAGTACCACAATAGCCATTAACAGTGTTCCAGATTGCTAGCCATGCCAGCCTGAGTGTCACCAGACCAATTCAACCTGATGGCAGCTCAACCAGTCCCAGTGTCACAAGACCAGTATAAGCCTACAAAAGTGTTCTTTATTGCTGCCACACCAGTCCCAGTGTCACCAGACCAGCGTACCCATAAACAGTGATCGTAATGGCTGCCATACCAGTCCCAGTGTCACCAGACTAGTGTGAGCCAGCAACAGTGTTTCTGATCACCACCCCACCAGTCCCAGTGTTACCAGACCAGTCTAAGCCAATAACAGTGTTCTTGATGGCTGGCAAACCAGTCCCAGTGTAATCAGATCAGAGTACGCCAGCAAGAGTGTTCCTTATCAATGGCCACACCCATTCCAGTGCCACCAGAGCAATCAACAGTGTTTTCTGGATTGCTGGAAATGCCAGCCGCAGTGTCAACTGACCAATGCAACCTGATGGCAGCCCAACCAGTCCCGGTTTCATCAGATCAGAGAAAGCCAGCAAGAGTGTTCCTTATCAATGGCCACACCAATCCCAGTGCCACCAGAGCCATCCACAGTGCTCCAAATTGCTAGCCATGCCAGCCTCAGTGTCACCAGACCAATGCAACCCGATGGTAGACCAACCAGTCCCAGTGTCACAAGACAAGTATAAGCCTACAACAGTGTTCTTTTGTGCTGCCACACCAGTCCCAGTGTCACCTGACCAGTGCAGCCAGTAACAGCATTTCTGATCACCAGCCACACTAGTACAGTGTTGTATAGTACCATTGTTAGCCGGAACCAGTATCTGGATTTCAGTAAAAGATGACACATCCAACAGGAGATATACAAAATAATATAATGATAAGAACCCCTATGAATCCGCTGTAGAAAAGAATACCCATGATAGATGATGTACACATTTTATTATTTTAATTTATGTGACATCAAAGAATTCATCAGATCAGCTAATCAGAAACCCTTCTAGTGTTAGTAAATAACATAAT
The DNA here is from genome assembly GCA_028564925.1 of Lithobates sylvaticus. Classification (NCBI taxonomy): domain Eukaryota; kingdom Metazoa; phylum Chordata; class Amphibia; order Anura; family Ranidae; genus Lithobates; species Lithobates sylvaticus. The sequence continues at coordinate 546,689,106 of CM053028.1, read as the reverse complement.
CCTGTATACAAAAGGGAAGATTTAACTGCTAAATCAAGGGAGGGGTGGCTTAGGGAAGACAGCAAAGGAATGTATACACATACATAAAAGGCACATACAGTAAGTGCATATACAGAATGCTGGAGGTGTTGAGCGTGGAATGTAGTATTCTGAAGTGGATTCATAGGATTATTATTATTCATAAGATTATTATTGTTATTATTAATAGTAGTATTCATATGAATTATTTTTTTATTATTAGAATTATTATTATTCATATAATTAATAAGATATTATTTTGTATATTCTATGTTGGACGTGTTATATGTTGCTGGGATCCAATGAATGCTATGCACTCTGGAAAAGAGACAAGCTTGCCTGGAACTTGCTGGAAGAAGGTTGCATTCTGCAAACCCACTTTCTGTTTCCATATTTATACATTTTATATGTTTTACTTATTTATGGACAACACCATTGTGATCAGGTACCAGTAGTCATTGCCAAGAATATCCAAAAAATGTACACTAATGAGGATGCCTTTCAGTTTCTGAATATGACTGATGACAGCAGACCAGAGGAAAGCAGCAATGGCCACCTTCGATTCAGAGGATGAAGGGGTCACTGCTAGATATACCATGTCACCAAGCACATAACAAACTATTCAACTGTAGCAGGCAAGCACCAGCAGTGTGGTACTTCCTGGGGAAAATGCAATTCGTAATCTGGAAATCCGATGTGTAATTTATACCCCTTGAAAGCCTAAAGGTGCTCTTTGGATTTTGGGACCCTCTATGTTTCTCAACAGCAAAAGTCTTACACATTGGGGATCCCCATAGTCATGAGGAGTAGCAGAATATGTTTTGGGGTTTAATTCTAAGTATGCCTATGCTGCGTGAGAAACAACTTATTAATTGACAGCTGTGTGCAAAAAATGCAATTTATTTTTCTTCTTCACTTTCCAGAAACCTGTGTCAAAAATTTGATTTTCAAAAGACTCACCATGCCTCTATTGTAATAAATTGGAGGGTCTACTTTGCAAAATGCGGTCATTTTGTTTGTGTTTCTCCTTTCCTGGCACTTCAGGGCCTCAATAAATGTGATCGGTATCCAGTAAATCAGATGCATTATTTATGCCCCTTAAAATCTCGAAGGTGCTCCTTGGATTTTGGGTCTCATAATTTCAGTCTTTGATCAGGTACATGACAATACCACATGTGTGAGACTTTTTCACTGTCAACATGCATGTTGACAGTGAAAAAGTCTCACACATGTGGTATTGTCACGTACCTGATCAAAGACTGAAATTATGAGGCTGGCCTCTCTTCTCTATCTCCAGCCCAGATCCTACTGAAGGTGGAACAGAGTGTAGAGGGACAGGAGGAACACAAGTACCAGCAGGTGTTGATAGGAGTGCTTGCAGCAGGAGATGCAGTCCAGGGCAGGCTGACAGAACATCAGGTCAAGAACAATAGCTGTGCATGGAGATCCAGCCGAAGGTAAAAGGGGTACTCCACATGTGCTGCACATTCCTGAGGAGTAGCTTGTCAGAGGTCTCAGCAGGCTTCAGGCAGGAACACACTGTGGTAGTGTTGGGTGAACAGTTCGACCCGAGCATGAGTTTTGGCCAAACATTGGCTGTTCGGCCCGTTCGTCCAACGCCTGAATTTGCAGGGTGTTCAGCAGGTTTTTTTCCCCCGCCAAATGCCCTGCAATGCATTGCGCCCTGCACAGTGCATTTTGCGCCCTGATTGGGCAGTATAAGCTGGTCCTGAACAACCGATAAGTCATCAGCTGTCAATGGGTTGCCCTGCTAAACCCCAAAATTAACAAAATCCATACCAGACCCTAATTCGGGCATGCAGCCTGGCAGGTCAGGAAAGGGGTAGTAGCTAGCGAGTGCCCTCCTTCCTGAACCATACCAGGCCACATGCCCTCAACATGGGGGGTGGGTGCTTTTGGGCCTGGTATGGACAGGCCTCAGCTGTCAGCAGGGAAACCCATTGATAGCTGCCGGATGTTCTGGCCAGCTTTCCGGCCCCGCTCCTTAATAACCAGCATACACTGCTCCCTGATTGGGCAATAATTTGTCCAATCAGGGCGCAGAATGCACTGTGCCGTGCTCAGTGCATTGCAGGGTGTTCGTCAGGACGAACACCTGGTGAACACCCTGCAAGTTCGGATGTTCGGCGAACATGCTCGGGCCGAATCGTTCAGTGTTCATAAAGAAAGAGGGGGGTTCCGGCGCTCCGAATGATGTGATGCCTAGGTGGATGGTGCAATGGTAGCTTTAATAGCACATTTACATCAGTCAGTGTCGTTTAAAACAAGGAGGCAGCCATCCTCAGAGGGTGTCCATTAACCGTTCGCCCATCCGTACTAGCAAGGTCTACCTAATAAAGTGGCCAGTGAGTGTATGTATACCAATATAATCCATAGTTTGTAGACTCAAAATTCACACAAACAAAATAATATACAGTGATTTGTTTTTGTTTCTTTTTTTTTGTATCAGAATATATTTTGGCCTTAGGCCCCTTTCACACGAGGCGGACTCCGCTTGCACGGAGCCCGCCTCTGTCCGCCGGCTCAGCGGGAGATCTCTCCCTTGATCTCCGCTGAGCCGGCGGATGACAAGCCTCTCTCCGCTGAGCGGGGAGGGGCTTGCGAGCGCCGCTGGTCTCTATGGAGAGATCGGATGAAAATGGACAGTGTGTTCGTTTTCATCAGATCTCACCCGATCCGATCCGCCAGCGACGGATCTGGACGTGGGGCCATACGTCTGCTTTTGGCGGATCGGACCGGGTCGGATGTCAGCGGACATGTCTCCGCTGACATCCGACGCTCCATAGACTAACATGGAGCAGCCGTTCAGAAAACTGACAGGCGGATCTGAACGGTCCGGCCATGTGAAAGGGGCCTTAGTTTATGAGAGATGATTTATTTACAAAGTTTAATAACAGAAACTTTTTTTAACATTTGTTTTTCTTTAACATAGTAAAACATAGTAAAATAGTAAAAAAAAAGAGAACCAAAGGGGTTAAAATAACTTCAAATCATTTTCTCCTCCCTTGTAGTAGTTCCCTTGAAGGAACTATATAACTTGCTTTCTACTTATCCTCATCCTCAGCTTCCCAGTCATCCCCATCCTCCAATACAACCTCAGCTGAGCCTCTTTTAGCCTAAAAATGGTTAATCACAGGGGAGCGACATGTATTCTCTCCTGTACTGACATAGGAGTGGGTACAGATGTAAGGGATTAAAGAACCCTTTCTTTGTATTATTGTGCTTTCACTAATCTTTTAATCGGGTGAGGTATGTGGATGGCATAGGTATGTCTTCAGTGAGAAAGGGGGAGAGCTGTCAGTTTCGGAGATACTACGTTGTATTCTCTCTGCTCTGCAAAGAAGTGATGGCTTATTTGCTGGAAAAACTGGTTCTACTGGAATCCCAATGGCTGAAGTGGGCTGATTGTATTTATACTGGCTAGGAAATTACATTCCTTACATTCCCTGTAGTCCACTAATACATTTATATAGCACTAACCTATACCGCAGGGTTGTAAAGAGAACAGTGAGCCAGTATCATCAGTTTCTTCACGAGAGGAACTTACACTCTAATGTCCCCCCACAGTCACACACTATTATTATTACACATTTATATAGCTCTGACATATACCGCAGTGCTGTACAGAGAACACTGAGCCAGTCACATCAGTCTCTGTACCAGAGGAGCTTCTCCACCAGGTGGTGCTGTTCTGCAGGGTGCTGTTGGCTCACTCTGCTGTGATCTCAGCTGAGAGAAGCAGCAAGCCTGGGGCCTCTCATGCAGGCTTTTCCCAGGCAAGCATGGACCATGTTGGGGAAGACGAAGGTGGAGGCTCTCCAGAGGCACTGAGGCCTACTCCAGGTGCTCAAGCTGCAATGGATCCAGGGCCTATTCCTATGCAAGAGGAATCCTTACCAGTCTTCCAGGATAGAGTGGTGAACAGACTTTGCTGCATTGCTAAAGAGGAACAGAAACGTGCTGTAATGAAAGAGGATCTCAGGAAAAACAGTAAGAGGGAAGTCTCCAAGCTGAAGTCTCTGGAAGAGGCATTTGGCTGCAGCTAGGGGGCATCTAGGAACCCTTAACTACCGAGTTTGAAGTTCGGGGGACCTATGGCTGCAAATGGGCACAGTGAGGCATGCAAATGGGCACAGTGAGGCTGCAAATGGGCATTGTTGACCCTCTTTTTCACTTACATTAGCTGCGCATTTCTCACCCTAGGCTTATACTCGAGTCAGTACGTTTTCCCAGTTTTTTGTGGTAAAATTAGGTGCCTTGGCTTATATTCGGGTCGGCTTATACTCGAGAATATGCAGTAAGTCTCTCTACGAGGAATAGCGCCACACCTACACTCTTCCCAATCAATTTATCTGTACTCCACTCAGGGGGTAGTATTTTGTAGGGACAGCAGTTCTCTCTCATATCTCTCATCTGCCTTGTACATTCCTCTGCACGGAATCACACACAACCTTTTCATCAACTTGCATATGCATATAAGCCTTTAAAATTATCACTTTTGATTTTTCATGTTCGTGTCCTATAGACTTTAACAGGGTTCGTATGTTCGCACCAATTTTTTTCCTGTTCGCATGTTCTGGTGCGAACCGAATCAGGGGGCCCATCCCTAATTGTCACCCTATAAAAGGAAATCACCACCCAAGGACGTTCATGGCAGGATCACCAGGAATTAAAGAATTAGTTTGAAAAAAAAAATTCTGATTATGCAATAACTTGCAAAACTTCACTCCAAATCCCCCCTCCAAAATCCCCACTCCCAGCACAAATATTCCCCCAATCCCCCCTCCTGACACAAATAGCCGTCCGAATTTCCCCTCCTAGCACAAATCCCTTCTACCCTCTACCATATTACCTCTTCTAGCACAAATCTCCCCTCCTAGCACATATCCTCTTCCCCCCCATTCCCCCCTCCCAACACAAATCCCCCCCAAATCACCATTTCTAGCATACCCCTTTAATTTCCCTACCTAGAACAACTCTTATCCCCTGCCACCCTCCAAATTCCCCCTCCCAACACAATTCCCCCCCAATCTCCTTGTGGTGCCCCCCCCCCACCTCTTATGATACCACAGTGCCCAGGGAAGCTGCCCCTCCTGCCCACTCCTTGCCTTGCTATGGATCTATTTTGGGATGTAATTGGACAATTCATGTTACCAAGCTCTAGTGTGGTTACCTGGTCGGGATAAGTGTTAAGGTAAGGAGAGGGGAAAGGTTCAGATACGTGTTAGGACTAGATGAGAGGGATGTGGGAAAATGTTGGTGCTTGCAGTGGAATTTATTTTTATTTCTGGTGGCAGAAGCTTGGTACTCGGTTCTCGATCCTCCATCCAGGAAATGATGCGGGCTCTATCTGACTTGCTGCAGCTTCTAATGCACATTGTGAGAAGTTCACTGTGTGCAGTGAAATCAGAGGAAGCCATTTCAGTCCAGGAGAGGAGCCGGTACAACTGTGCAAGACTGAAGGGAAGGTCAGATTTACACCTTGCCCATTGCCAGCCTCTGGCATAGACTGTGAACAGCCATGATGCATAACAAGAAGTGCAGCTGCTTACAGTGAAATAATTAAAATTCCGGGCCGCCCAGACAGGCAGACTCCTTATTCAGATAAGAGGGGTGCTTATCAGGCCATGGAAAGTGCTGTGGCGTTCCCGCAGAGGGTGAGGCTGCACTGTGTGTACTATGTGACTCTACACACCTGTGACCTCTGTTTAATGAGGATTCCTTCCCTGGACCCATTCTTAGTTATAAACAAGGCCGCTGATAGGCCAGTACAACTGGCCCTGTTGTACCCGGCCCGGCCATCAGGGGGCCCAGGCAACCTGCACAGAGAACTAACTAATGTAAAAAAAAAAACTTCCACAGCCCTGACCAAACATCGTCGACACCTACCCCGCCAACCCGCATTATGCCATTGGCAGCATGGGTGGCACTGTCTGCAGCACAATATGACATTGGCAGCATGGGTGGCACTGTTGGCAGGCAGCACATGCATTGTGGCATTAGAGTCATGGGTGGCACTGTCTGCAGCACATTACAGCATTGGCGGCATGGGTGGCACTGTCTGCAGGTAGCACATGCGTTATGGCATTAGTGTCATGGGTGGCACTGTCTGCAGCACATTACAGCATTGGCGGCATGGGTGGCACTGTCTGCAGGTAGCACATGCGTTATGGCATTAGTGTCATGGGTGGCACTGTATGCGGCACATTAGGGCATTGGCAGCATGGGTGGCACTGTCTGAAGAACAATATGGCATTGGCAGCATGGGTGGCACTGTCTGCAGGTAGCACATGTGTTATGGCCCATAATGCAAGTGCAGCCTGCAAAGACAGTGCCACCCATGCCGCCAATGCCGTAATGTGCTGCGGAGACAGTTTCAAGGCGGCGTCTGGGGATGGGCCAGGGGTGGGGCTGAAGGAGGGATCAGGGGCGGAACCAGGGGTGGAGCTGAAGGGGGCCCTGTCAGGTAGGCTGTACGGGGCCCCATGATTTATATCAGCGGCCTTGGCTATAAATGTCCATAATATGCCAATGGAGGGCTTTCAGCCACTTCAGTGGAATTTGGATGCCAAGAAAAATACCTGTGTGATCCCTCAGAAGGGAACTGCCACTTGCTAGCTTGTCTGGGCCACCATATGGCCCAGGACTCAAAGCCTCCTCTGACTTCTTAAACAGCTACAGATCTAAATTCTTCTTATGCCCCATACACACGGTCAGAAATTCAGACGGAAAATGTCCGACTAGACCATGTTGTCGGAAAATCCGGCCGTGTGTGGGCTCCATCGGACTTTTTCCATCGGATCCTGCTCTCAAATTTTCCAACAACACAATCCGATCTGACTTTTTCTGATCGTGTGTAGAGAATTCCGACGGACAAAGTGCCACGCATGCTCAAATTACGAGACCAAAGCTATTGGCTACTAGCCTCTACGTAGTCCCGTTGTACGCAACGAACGTCACTACATTCAGAATGATCGGATTTTCAGACAACTTTGTCCGACCGTGTGTATGCAACACCAGTGTCGGACAAAATCCGTCGGAAAAAATCCGACGGATTTTGTGGTCGGAATTTCAGACCGTGTGTACAGGGGCTTACAGTATTTGCCGAGAACTGTGTCTAGGCTGAGATGATGTCATTGCTCTGCTGCAGGCAGGAGGAAGCATTTCCTTGGTCTCCCCTCCCCTAGTGGTCAGACTGCAACATTGTAAGTTTGTAGCCACAAGGTGTGAAGCAGCAGTCGGAGCTGACCCTTGTCAGACATTTGTGAACACGGCCAAGAACTGCACAGGTTTACATGATTGTGAGCCAGCATGTAAAAAGGTTCATCCTCCTTTCTGTAGGTGGCGCTGTGTTGCTGAGGGAACAGAGTTCCTCTGAAGCCCCTGTAGGTGTCACCAGGGTAGCAGTGTTCTGACTGGACTCTACAACACTAGATGACCTCTGCGGCCATCTTTTGTGAGGGCATTGCTAATAAATAGCACTGCTTAACTGCAGTTGGCGTGCATTTGCAGAGTGGATAGGCAAGGTAGAGGATCCACATTGGCTAGGGACAGAGCATCTAGTCCTAGGGAAAGGACTTTTGCTGTTGGTTGTAACGCAGTGATCGCTAAATAAAGCTTTAGACCCAATTTTGGAGACCCATGGTGTGCTAGTAGTGACATCTCTCACTCTGATCATGGTTCCAGCCAGTGGTCGCTTCGACACCCACTTTTACAGAAACATGTGCATTGGGACTAGTGCATTATAGTCCTAGGGAAAGGTTCCTGAGGAGGAAGGACAAAATAGGGACACCTTTGCTGGATAAGGATCGGCCATCAGTCTGCTTAGGGCCACTCATACCGCCCAACAGCTGCCCCTCTTCAACCAGATGCTGTTCCAGTAACGGAAGCATCATCAGGGTGACACTATAAGTATAGGGGCTATTCTGCCATGCCAATAACATTGCTGAGAGTTTCTGTACCTGTGCCACTCCACTTGGTCTCAGTGGACCTTTTCTCCACCTTGGGTGCCAACCAATTGCCCTGCCCACAAGCATCTTGTGCCTGGATAAAGATGGTGAACTTGAATGATGGCTGAACAAAGATGACCCATCCTTCTGGAGAGAAAAGCTTGATGCAGGCATTGTCAGGGTGAGTACTGTGATGTCTGGAAGCAGAGACGTAGCTTGAAGCTTGTGAGCCCCGATGCAAAAGTTGACATGCCCCCCCCCCCCCCCTCACTATCACCCACCACTTCCACCGTTCTTGTAGATACACCCACCGCACGCCAAGATACTCAAAGTGGCTTAAGAGTTTTGAGTTCCCAGAGTTCATCCTTACATCAGAGGACAGGGCTCACAGCTGAAGAATCAGAGGACAGGGGTCACTGCAGGAGAATTAGAGGACAGGGACTCCCAGCAGGTCACTTGGCAGAGCTCCTTTCCCATCCCAGCACTGTATACAGCTCCTCTCTCCCACACTACACAGGGCTGGAATTACATTCCTTTACACACAGTCTGTCAGCCTTCACAGGGTGTATCTGGCATTTATGTTGCCGTTCTGACCTGTGAAATTCTCTGGTCGGAACGGCAGTGTAGTTGCAGTAGGCAGATACACCCTGTGAAGATCGTGGCTGACTGGCTGTCTTGTAAAGGAATGTGATTTCAGCCCTGCGGAGGAGGAGCAGTATAGAGTGCCATAATGGGCAAGGAGCTCAGCAGCCGGGCATAGCACCCAGGGCGGAGGGGGGTTGTCAGGGGGCTTTGGGGGAGGGGCGCAACTTAGATGGGAGGAAAAGCCATGTGACACAAAATCTGGAGCCTGCAGTCCCTCAGGGCCCCTTTAGGAGGTGTTAAGGGATTTGTTTTAGCAATTTCTGAAGGTTTCTTTGTCAGTGTTGGCAGATGTGGGGGGAAGGTTACCTCCAAGGGGTATGTGTCTTTTCCCCAGTTGTCAGGGAAGTGGGGTAAGCAAACCTCTCTGGGTGGGGGGGTACAAAGAATCCCATCTGGTGACTAGGAGGCACTGAGCGGTGTCTTACCTCACCAGTAACATCTGTCCCATCATGGCTACAGGACGGCACTCTTCTCCTCTTAACTCGCTGAGCCCGGTTACCATTCCATGTTGCCAGCACACCACACAGACACTTCCCCATCCTGGGCTGTTCTCACCCCGTGCTCCTCTCCATTCAGGAAAAGGCTCACAACTTCTCCCCAGCCAATGAGAACAGAGAGGTGTGGACTGTGGAAGGCAAAGTGGAAGCCCAGTATTAGAGCGTGACTGTGGGGCCCTAGGGCAGATCGGAGCTGGATTTTGTGGAGGATATGATAATGATATCGAGGCTGCAGGGGCCCCCTGGAGCTAGGGGCAGGGTTGCGATTGTGACCCCTGCAACTCCTTATGCTACGCCCATGTCTGGAAGGGTTACAATGGCGCCACTGCTGTGTCTCAGTCAATCAGGGAGGGAGAATCTTGGATGTCTGAGACACTCGTGGACATTGCTGGACAGAGAGAGACCTCAGGTAGGTGTTAGGGGGATGAAAGGGGCTGAGGCACACAGAAGGCTTTTTATCGTAATGCATTAAGATAAAAAACCTTCTGCCTTTACAACCCTTTAAGGCTGGATTAGGGCTAGCATGTCCTAGCGGTAAATGGATTCATCTAGCTGTCCACATTTTCATTAGGACATGCTAGCCTACACCCTGGCATTTCAGTGTATTCCATCCTAATTCTATTACAGACCATAAGTTTAAGCCCTGAAAAATGCGGTCCCTTTCTCACGAAACACGTTGGCTGTTTCTGTTGCTCTTAACTAATAAATGTTTTCCAAGGAAAGAAAACCATTTGTACTAGGATTTCCTAACCACACATCCAGACGTTTAATGTCTGTTGACCTTTTTTGACTTTCATGATCAGAGAGGTAGCAGCCTAGGACCAGAATCAGGTTTATAACATCTTACTATCATAATGGACTTACCTCCTGCAAGGAGAACGCACTTCATGCTATGTTTTCTAGAACAAACTTCCATACTCATTGGTCCAGTGCTATCAAAAAGCTACCAGAGATTTAAGACTGAAAGATTTCTCTACCACCCAGTATGAATTATTCAAGTCCTAAACAAAGGAATTCCAGTGTTAACACAACTGTTATGCCGCGTACACACGAGCGGAATTCTCGTTGGAAAAAGCTCTGATGGTTTTCCCGTCGGAAATCCGACGGAATTCCGCTCAAACTGTCTTGCCTACACACGGTCACACCAAATTCTGACCGTCAAGAACGCAGGGACGCACAACACTACAACGAGCCGCGTTCAATGCTTCTGAGCATGCGTCGAATTGTTTTCGAGCATGCGTAGGAATTTTGCTCATCAGAATTGCTACAGACGATCAGAATTTCCGAAACCTGCTCTCAATTTTTTGCTGTCGGAAATTCAGCCAGCAAGATTCCGATGGAGCCTACACACGGTCGCATTTTCGGATGAAAAGCTCTCATCGGTCTTTTTCTGGCCAGAATTCCGATCGTGTGTACACGGCATTAGATGGAACCTAAATTAGAATATTGTGCTACCAAAAATGAATTATGGCCCCACAGTGCAATTCATTCTGTTGACTGATTTGACTAACATGAACAGAGAGGTAGCAGCCTGGGACCAGAACCAGGTTCATACGTGACTCATTTTCACTGAGGACTTACCTCATTCAAGAAGAAAGCACTTTATTCTATGTTCATTAGAACTAATTCCCATTCCTATAGAACTAATTCCCATTCTCATTGGTCCAGTGCTATCATACACCTACTAAAGATTTAGGACTAGGAGATATTTCCACCACTCAATATGCATTGTTCAAGCCCTGAAGAAGGCTCCCTTTTCCCCCGAAATGTGTTGGCTGTATCTGATGCTCTTAACCGATTAATGCCTTCTGCAATACAGCCCTAAAGAAGGGGATCCCTTCCCCTAAAACATGTTGGCTATATCTGATGCTCTTTTACAAGCAAGATGTATTTGAGATTATTGCAAAACAGAAATGAACTGCTCTAAATATTCTGAATTTATAAATTAATTATTTTGCTATCGGAAATTCACCAGAACACAGGAAGACAGAACAAGTTGAAAATTCAGTAAAGTCAGGGGGAAAGAGCCAACGTCCCAGCATTCTACTCGCTTTATTCAAAGCTCAACTCCAGGAACTAGTCAACTCGCCCAAGTTTGTTGGCTCTCACCACCGCTGTTGCTCTTGCACAATACATTTTATGATATCTGCCGCTGTCACAATAAAAAGATCTTACAAACGCCTGTGATGTATTATGTAGACACAATGGCTTCCTGAAAGTTCAGAGCACCAGGATGATCCTCTATTATTTCTGGAAACGATGTGCCCCTTGGTTCTCAGGGATTCAAGTGTAGTTTCTGGACAGTGACAGATGTGTTGAATGGCTGTGTTGAAGGCAGTGACAGTGAAGCAGTGTATTATTTCATCACTACCCACAGCAGGTACCTTTTGGAAACTTTGAGTCCCATGGTTCCTAGGGATCCAAGAGTAGATTTTTGACAGTGACTGAGGGTAACAGGTGGGTCTGTGGGAGGTGACAGGATGTTCTATGGGTGGTAATGGATGGTTCTGTGCACGATGATGGGTAGTTATGTGGGTGTTGAGGGGTTGTCACAGTGAAGTGGTGTATTATTTCATCGCCTCCCACAGCTGATAGCTGCCTTACTGGACTTCTAGAAGTTACGTGTCCCATTGGTTCCTAGGGATCCAAGTGTAGTTTCTGGACAGTGACTGAGGGTAATAGGGGGTTCTGTGTTGAGGGGCTCTGTTGAAGGCAGTGACAGTGAAGCGGTTTATTATTTCATCAGCGCCCGAAGCCGCTATCTGCCTTACTGGTCTTCTGGAAACTACGTCTCCCATGGTTCCCAGGGATCTACGTAAGTGTCATTTCTGGACAGGATGGTGGCATGGTGGAGGTTATAGGATGTTCTATGTGTGGTGATGGGTGGTTCTGTGCACGATGATGGGCAGTTATGTGGGTGTTGAGGGTTGGTAAGTGTGAAGCTGTGTTTTATTTCAGCACTGCCCACAGCCAGTAGCTGCCTTACTGGCCTTGGCAGAGGACAGGAGGACAGTAAGTGGTAAAGCAAGGTTAGTGTTGCATAGCTGGAAGTAAACCATTGATTGAAACCCCTATGAATTGTGGATAGGAATGTGTGAGGTAAATAAAAACCAAGGCACCATTATTGCGTTAATTACAAATATAACAATACTTTTATTGGGAAAGTTGCAGTTCCGCTCTACGTGAGAAGGCCTTACCATAGGTTGGTCCATTTGGAAAAAATAAGCTGTGCTATCAGCGGAAAAACAAAACATTGAGGCTGGGTTCACACTATTGTTGCCCCGCATCCAATTGGCATGTCAGGATATTGTGACCGGCTCCATAGAGACCTCCGGAGTGGCTCCAGTGCAAATTGCACAGGAGTCCTGTGCGTCTTCTGGTCCATTTCAGGTCCGGATTCAGACAAAAATTCTGACAGAATTTGGACCTGAAACGATGAACGGGGAAGAACTGGACCCCTGTTGTGAGCCGCTCCATGCTGCAGTGTGAACCCAGCTAAAGGGTCCTAAGGGTCCTTTAAGAAAACTAAATTTTCTTCCACGCGTTGAGTTTATCACAGTTCATTATAATTTTGGTGGGTTGAAATATGGTGAATATTCATTTTGTAAAAAACAAGATCACATAACAAAAAAAAAAAAAAATGACAATAGAAATAAAAAAATAAGTAGGTGGCTTTCAGGGCACCTATCGGCTGCGCCCCTCCTCCTCTGTGCTCTCGGCCCCCCTTTTCCTTCCAGGAACGCTGAAAGATGCTTCTATGGCGGCTCGCACGGTCACCGAGGAGTCTAAGCGGGTCTTGGCCTCCTGAACAGAGCAATTCCGTAACAAACTCACAATGGCAATGGGAAGAACCTGATGGGAAGATCGAAGGTTTGCCATTATCACCTAACTGGAAAATGTGCTAACAATGTGCAGAATTTCTTTAGATTATGACCACTGAATCATCACACCCAAAATATATCTCTATAAATATTATACAATACAGCCAGGAATGGCATTACTCTTATGATTAATGTATGATTCACCAGCTACCGGTTGCAGATTGTTTAGGTGTGTGATTTGGCAAAGACTCTGGAAACTGTTATGGGAAATCCATATACAAATGCTAGAAGATGTCAACCCTACACTGTGCACTTGGGAGAGGTTGAACCAGAGTTCAGTTATAGCAGTGAAGGTGATGAAAACTGGGGCTGAACTTCTATTGGCCTTGAGTTATTTTTTGATGATTAGATGCAGTATTTTTGGGGGTTTAGGATCATCTGCTGCTACCAGTAATCACATAAAAAAATTTTATCCAGATGATACAATTTAAAGTTTTGCTTTTACCTGAAATGATACCCTCATCCCAAGACCCACTGTAGCACCCACCTCTTTTGAGATCCAGCACCAAGTTTCCTCTCCGACGTGCTCCCACTGACACTACTTGATCTAGGAGTACTGGGACAGCAACCAATCAGTGGACAGCCCTCCTGTTTTGCTGCCCCCCTTAAATTGCGAAGCAACGCATGGCTCAACCTTCAACCAACACATTGCAATCCTTAAGCTTCCCTCAGTTTAATCACTTCCCGACCAGGTTTTTTCTGGCACTTTTTTGTTTACGAATTTAAAGCAGTATTATTTGCTAGAGAATAGGGATGAGCCCACGGTTCAGGTCGAACTTACGTTCGATCCGCTCTATATGGAAGGATGTCAGCAGTTCTTGGCTCATTAGACTAGAGGAGGCCAGGGACCTTGCTACATATATATATGTATATATATATATATATATATATATATATATATATATATATATATATATATATATATATATATATATATATATACCAAGCATGCAACCTGGCAGGTGGCATGAAAGGGGGCGTGAGATTGAGCCCCCCTCCTGAACCGTACCAGGCCACATGCCCTCAACATGGGGAGGGTGCATTGGGGTCACCCCAAAGCACCTTGTCGTCATGTTGATGGGGATAAGGGCCTCATCCCCACAACCCTTACCCGGTGGTTTTGGGGGTCTGCGGGCAGGGGGCTTATCGGAATCTGGAAGCCCCCTTTACCAAGGGGGCCCCCAGATCCCGCCCCCCCCCCATGTGAATGGGTAAGGATAATTGAACCCCTACCCATTCACCAAAAAAAGTGTCAAAAAAGTAAAAACGAGACAGGAGACAGTTTTAGACAATTCCTTTATTTAAAAAAAAAGTGTCCCGCGATGTCCATCCTTCTTCTATCACGGCCTGATGGTCCAGTGAAAAAAATAAAAAATAAAAAGGAAAAACTCCGTCTCTATGGGAGGCGACCCGCTGACTGCAGTCTTTTTGCGGTGACAGCTGTTATATAGCCATGGAGGCTGAGTTTTTCCATATTTTTTTCTCTGGACTGTCGGCGCCGTGATGGCAGATGGATTTACATTGCGGGAGGGGGTGGGACCTGGGGTCCCCCTTATGAAAGGGGGCTTCCAGATTCCAATAAGCCCCCCCACCCGCAGACCCCCACAACCACCGGGCAAGGGTTGTGGGGACGAAGCATTTGCCCCATCAATATGGGGACTAGATGCTTTGGGGGGGAACCGCAAAGCACCCTCCCCATGTTGAGGGCATGTGGACTGATACGGTTTAGGGGGGGGGCGATATCTCCCCCCCCCCCTTTTTCTGTGGCATGCCAGGTTGCATGCTCAGATAAGGGTGGATTTTGGGGGAACCCCCATGCCATTTTTTTTTTATTTTGGTTCCGGGTTCCCCTAAAATCCATACCAGACCTGAAGGGCCTGGTATGCATTTTGGGAGGGACCCCCACGCCATTTTTCTTTTTTTTAACATTTTGGCGTTGGCGTTTTTTTCAATGATTTTTTTATGTATATTGCCGGGATCCGGCAATACATTACAGCCGCAAGCAATTTTAAATAATTTTTTTTCCTTTAGAAATGTAATTTTACTGTGGTACTGCTATAAACATGGGAAAGATGCTCTACTTTACAGGCAGACTAGGGGGACCCCCAGGTACGATATTTAAAGGAATATTTCATTTTTATTGTTTCAATTTACACATTATTAAAATCGCTGCTCCTGAAAAAAAGTCTGTTTTAAAAACTTTTTTTGCATTGATACATGTCCCCAGGGGCAGGACCCGGGTCCCCATACACTTTTAATGGCAATAACTTGCATATGAGCCTTTAAAAGGAACACTTTAGATTTTTCATGTTCGAGTCCTATAGACTTTAACGGTGTTTGCATGTTCGCACAAATTCTTTATCTGTTCGCATGTTCTGGTGTGATAACCTAATATGTCACGCTTTAAAATTTCACACGCTCGTGGAATGGCGACAAACTACGGTACTTAAAAAATCTCCATAGGCAAGGCTTTAAACACCTTTTACAGGTTATTTTTTTTAGAGTTACAGAGGAAGTCTAGTACTAGAATTATTGCTCTCACTCTAACGTTTGCAGTGATACCTCACATGTGTGGTTTGAATACCATTTACATATGCGTGCGTGACTTACGTGTGCATTTGCTTCTGTGCGCAAGCACAGAGGGACAGGGGCACTTTAATTATTTTTAAAAATTATTATTGTTTATTTTACTTCTTATTTTTGCATTGTTCCTTTTAATTGAATTTTTTTTTATCACTTTTATTCCTATTACAAGGAAATCAAACATCCCTTGTAATACAAATAAGGATGACAGGTCCTCTTTTGCTTTAAAAAAAAAAAAAAAAACATATCTTCCAGCTTTGACCGGAAGTGACGTCATGATGTCGCTCCAGTCCTCCAAGGCCAAAGAGTTGATCAAACAGTATTAACTCTTTGATCGCCTATGGGAGCAGCGGACACAGTAAGCCCGAGAAACAACGGCTCATAAGCCACTGAGTTTAATGAGAAAGCCGGCTGCCTACTGAAAGAAATGATACCAGGGTTATGGCTGCTAGCTTCAGCCATAATCCGGTACACCACTTGCAGACTGCAATGTGTATATATATATGTTTTGCAGCCAGCGAGTGGTTAAATCAGTACGACCCCTACTGAGTCAGAGCTAGAGCTTTTCAATCAGTGAGGAGCATGAGCTTGGGTGATTGGAGAGCTCTGATTCAGCAGGGGGAGGTGCCAGACTTCTGTAGAGAGTCCACTGCTTCCACATAGAGAACAAGGGTCCTAATCTGCAGCATCCTGGCAGAGGATAGGCTTTTCTACTGTGGAAGCTTTCTAAAGATATCCAACTGTGATACTTTGCACACATTTTGTTTTCTTACACCTGCATTATAGTTTGCTCATTTAGTTCAATTGGGCTTGAAAAAGACCCTCTCTCCAGACCATATATATCGAAAATCTTCCCATAAGATTATATTTGCATTTAAAATATTTTAGCAGTATTATTTACCTATAAACACCTCCCTTGTATAGATATCTAAAATACATGAGACTGCTGCTGGGCACTATCTTGGATGTGATGTTAGCAGGTGGAGGTTTACCCAGACAAGCTTATGGCACAGAGGCACACTTGGAGGCATGGGAGAAGACATAAAGAGGCATAGGGGGCATGGAGACACTGGAGGACCCAGGGGCCGAGGTACTCATAGACTCAAGCAGGTGGGTATGCATGGAGGATGCAGGATAGCTATGGAGAACACTGAGCCACAGGAGGCATGGAGGAGATAGGTAAGTTCTGCAGCAACGGAGATCTCCAATCATAAAAGCTCATGCTCCTCACTGATTGAAGAGCTCTAGCTCTGACTCTGTAGGGGGTGTACTGATTTAATACAAGGATGACACCTATCTGTTTTGGAACTTTGTATGGGTGACACCTACAGTATATTCCACAGAAAGCCCCCATAGGTGACCTTTCCTTCATCTGGAGTAAGGATGGGCCCGGTCCCGCAATGCATTGCGGCCGGCGCGGCCGACGCAGTGCATTGCTGGCTGATGATTGGCCAAGCATGCACTGTGACCCCGCATGCTTGGCCAATCACAGCCCCGGAAAATCGAAGAGCCATACTTGGCTACAGGCAGGACGCCTGTAGCCAATTACAGCTCAGGGGCTGTAGTACACGCCCCCCCCCTATAAAACGCCGCCACGCCGTCTGCGCCGGTCACATGCTGTTCCGGCGCAGATTGAGCAGGCAGATTCTGTGACACTCTGCTGCATTGAGATAGTTAGATAGATTCACTTACAGAGATTGAGTTAGATAGATTCAGTTACAAAGATTGATTGACAAAGAGGGGCTTGTAGTGTGCTCGTGGCAGGCAGGCAGAGCTCCTATATTTTGTTACCAGAAGCACCTATAGGACTTGTAGTGTGTTCGTGGCAGGCAGGCAGAGCTCCTATATTTTGTTACCAGAAGCACCTATAGGACTTGTAGTGTGTTAGTGGCAGGCAGGCAGAGCTCCTATATTTTGTTACCAGAAGCACCTATAGGACTTGTAGTGTGTTCGTGGCAGGCAGGCAGAGCTCCTATATTTTGTTACCAGAAGCACCTATAGGACTTGTAGTGTGTTAGTGGCAGGCAGGCAGAGCTCCTATATTTTGTTACCAGAAGCACCTATAGGACTTGTAGTGTGTTCGTGGCAGGCAGGCAGAGCTCCTATATTTTGTTACCAGAAGCACCTATAGGACTTGTAGTGTGTTAGTGGCAGGCAGGCAGAGCTCCTATATTTTGTTACCAGAAGCACCTATAGGACTTGTAGTGTGTTAGTGGCAGGCAGGCAGAGCTCCTATATTTTGTTACCAGAAGCACCTATAGGACTTGTAGTGTGTTAGTGGCAGGCAGGCAGAGCTCCTATATTTTGTTACCAGAAGCACCTATAGGACTTGTAGTGTGTTCGTGGCAGGCAGGCAGAGCTCCTATATTTTGTTCCCAGAAGCACCTATAGGACTTGAAGTGTGTTAGTCCCATTACACACACAGAGCTATATTTTCTTCCCAGAAGCACCTATAGGACTTGAAGTGTGTTAGTCCCATTACACACACAGAGCTATATTTTCTTCCCAGAAGCACCTATAGGACTTGAAGTGTGTTAGTCCCATTACACACACAGAGCTATATTTTGTTCCCAGAAGCACCTATAGGACTTGAAGTGTGTTAGTCCCATTACACACACAGAGCTATATTTTCTTCCCAGAAGCACCTATAGGACTTGAAGTGTGTTAGTCCCATTACACACACAGAGCTATATTTTGTTCCCAGAAGCACCTATAGGACTTGAAGTGTGTTAGTCCCATTACACACACAGAGCTATATTTTGTTCCCAGAAGCACCTATAGGACTTGAAGTGTGTTAGTCCCATTACACACACAGAGCTATATTTTGTTCCCAGAAGCACCTATAGGACTTGAAGTGTGTTAGTCCCATTACACACAAAGAGCTATATTTTGTTCCCAGAAGCACCTATAGGACTTGAAGTGTGTTAGTCCCATTACACACAAAGAGCTATACTTTGTTCCCAGAAGCACCTATAGGACTTGAAGTGTGTTAGTCCCATTACACACACAGAGCTATATTTTGTTCCCAGAAGCACCTATAGGACTTGAAGTGTGTTAGTCCCATTACACACAAAGAGCTATACTTTGTTCCCAGAAGCACCTATAGGACTTGAAGTGTGTTAGTCCCATTACACACAAAGAGCTATATTTTGTTCCCAGAAGCACCTATAGGACTTGAAGTGTGTTAGTCCCATTACACACACAGAGCTATATTTTGTTCCCAGAAGCACCTATAGGACTTGAAGTGTGTTAGTCCCATTACACACACAGAGCTATATTTTGTTCCCAGAAGCACCTATAGGACTTGAAGTGTGTTAGTCCCATTACACACACAGAGCTATATTTTGTTCCCAGAAGCACCTATAGGACTTGAAGTGTGTTAGTCCCATTACACACAAAGAGCTATACTTTGTTCCCAGAAGCACCTATAGGACTTGAAGTGTGTTAGTCCCATTACACACACAGAGCTATATTTTGTTCCCAGAAGCACCTATAGGACTTGAAGTGTGTTAGTCCCATTACACACAAAGAGCTATATTTTGTTCCCAGAAGCACCTATAGGACTTGAAGTGTGTTAGTCCCATTACACACACAGAGCTATATTTTGTTCCCAGAAGCACCTATAGGACTTGAAGTGTGTTAGTCCCATTACACACACAGAGCTATATTTTGTTCCCAGAAGCACCTATAGGACTTGAAGTGTGTTAGTCCCATCACACAGAGCTCCTCTATTTTCTTTGCATAAGCACCCACAGGACTTCTAGTGTGTTAGTGGCACCACACAGAGCTCCTCTATTTTCTTTGCAGAAGCACCCACAGGACTTCTAGTGTGTTAGTGGCATCACACAGAGCTCCTCTATTTTCTTTGCAGAGGCACCCATAGGACTTCTAGTGTGTTAGTGGCATCACACAGAGCTCCTATATATTCTTCTCAGCAGCACCCACAGGACTTCTAGTGTGTTAG
The DNA here is from genome assembly GCA_028564925.1 of Lithobates sylvaticus. Classification (NCBI taxonomy): domain Eukaryota; kingdom Metazoa; phylum Chordata; class Amphibia; order Anura; family Ranidae; genus Lithobates; species Lithobates sylvaticus. Next base: position 546,669,548 of record CM053028.1, on the reverse strand, counting down.
TGGCATCACACAGAGCTCCTCTATTTTCTTTGCAGAAGCACCCATAGGACTTCTAGTGTGTTAGTGCATCACACAGAGCTCCTATATATTCTTTGCATAAGCACCCACAGGACTTCTAGTGTGTTAGTGGCACCACACAGAGCTCCTCTATTTTCTTTGCAGAAGCACCCACAGGACTTCTAGTGTGTTAGTGGCATCACACAGAGCTCCTCTATTTTCTTTGCAGAAGCACCCATAGGACTTCTAGTGTGTTAGTGGCATCACACAGAGCTCCTATATATTCTTTGCATAAGCACCCACAGGACTTCTAGTGTGTTAGTGGCACCACACAGAGCTCCTCTATTTTCTTTGCAGAAGCACCCACAGGACTTCTAGTGTGTTAGTGGCACCACACAGAGCTCCTCTATTTTCTTTGCAGAAGCACCCACAGGACTTCTAGTGTGTTAGTGGCATCACACAGAGCTCCTCTATTTTCTTTGCAGAGGCACCCATAGGACTTCTAGTGTGTTAGTGGCATCACACAGAGCTCCTCTATTTTCTTTGCAGAAGCACCCACAGGACTTCTAGTGTGTTAGTGGCATCACACAGAGCTCCTCTATTTTCTTTGCAGAGGCACCCATAGGACTTCTAGTGTGTTAGTGGCATCACACAGAGCTCCTATATATTCTTCTCAGCAGCACCCACAGGACTTCTAGTGTGTTAGTGGCATCACACAGAGCTCCTCTATTTTCTTTGCAGAAGCACCCATAGGACTTCTAGTGTGTTAGTGGCATCACACAGAGCTCCTCTATTTTCTTTGCAGAAGCACCCATAGGACTTCTAGTGTGTTAGTGGCATCACACAGAGCTCCTATATATTCTTTGCATAAGCACCCACAGGACTTCTAGTGTGTTAGTGGCACCACACAGAGCTCCTCTATTTTCTTTGCAGAAGCACCCACAGGACTTCTAGTGTGTTAGTGGCATCACACAGAGCTCCTCTATTTTCTTTGCAGAAGCACCCATAGGACTTCTAGTGTGTTAGTGGCATCACACAGAGCTCCTATATATTCTTTGCATAAGCACCCACAGGACTTCTAGTGTGTTAGTGGCATCACACAGAGCTCCTCTATTTTCTTTGCAGAAGCACCCATAGGACTTCTAGTGTGTTAGTGGCATCACACAGAGCTCCTATATATTCTTTGCATAAGCACCCACAGGACTTCTAGTGTGTTAGTGGCACCACACAGAGCTCCTCTATTTTCTTTGCAGAAGCACCCACAGGACTTCTAGTGTGTTAGTGGCATCACACAGAGCTCCTCTATTTTCTTTGCAGAAGCACCCATAGGACTTCTAGTGTGTTAGTGGCATCACACAGAGCTCCTCTATTTTCTTTGCAGAAGCACCCACAGGACTTCTAGTGTGTTAGTGGCATCACACAGAGCTCCTCTATTTTCTTTGCATAAGCACCCACAGGACTTCTAGTGTGTTAGTGGCATCACACAGAGCTCCTCTATTTTCTTTGCAGAAGCACCCATAGGACTTCTAGTGTGTTAGTGGCACCACACAGAGCTCCTCTATTTTCTTTGCAGAAGCACCCACAGGACTTCTAGTGTGTTAGTGGCATCACACAGAGCTCCTCTATTTTCTTTGCAGAGGCACCCATAGGACTTCTAGTGTGTTAGTGGCATCACACAGAGCTCCTATATATTCTTCTCAGCAGCACCCACAGGACTTCTAGTGTGTTAGTGGCATCACACAGAGCTCCTCTATTTTCTTTGCAGAAGCACCCATAGGACTTCTAGTGTGTTAGTGGCATCACACAGAGCTCCTATATATTCTTTGCATAAGCACCCACAGGACTTCTAGTGTGTTAGTGGCACCACACAGAGCTCCTCTATTTTCTTTGCAGAAGCACCCACAGGACTTCTAGTGTGTTAGTGGCATCACACAGAGCTCCTCTATTTTCTTTGCAGAAGCACCCATAGGACTTCTAGTGTGTTAGTGGCATCACACAGAGCTCCTATATATTCTTTGCATAAGCACCCACAGGACTTCTAGTGTGTTAGTGGCACCACACAGAGCTCCTCTATTTTCTTTGCAGAAGCACCCACAGGACTTCTAGTGTGTTAGTGGCATCACACAGAGCTCCTCTATTTTCTTTGCAGAAGCACCCCATAGGACTTCTAGTGTGTTAGTGGCATCACACAGAGCTCCTATATATTCTTTGCATAAGCACCCACAGGACTTCTAGTGTGTTAGTGGCATCACACAGAGCTCCTCTATTTTCTTTGCAGAAGCACCCATAGGACTTCTAGTGTGTTAGTGGCATCACACAGAGCTCCTATATATTCTTTGCATAAGCACCCACAGGACTTCTAGTGTGTTAGTGGCACCACACAGAGCTCCTCTATTTTCTTTGCAGAAGCACCCACAGGACTTCTAGTGTGTTAGTGGCATCACACAGAGCTCCTCTATTTTCTTTGCAGAAGCACCCATAGGACTTCTAGTGTGTTAGTGGCATCACACAGAGCTCCTCTATTTTCTTTGCAGAAGCACCCACAGGACTTCTAGTGTGTTAGTGGCATCACACAGAGCTCCTCTATTTTCTTTGCATAAGCACCCACAGGACTTCTAGTGTGTTAGTGGCATCACACAGAGCTCCTCTATTTTCTTTGCAGAAGCACCCATAGGACTTCTAGTGTGTTAGTGGCATCACACAGAGCTCCTATATTTTCTTCTCAGCAGCACCCACAGGACTACCGACTACAATGGCTGGAAGACCGCCAAGGGAGGCAGAGCGTGCAGAGCCAAGAACACAGGGCAGGCAGGCTCTGTTTCTAGTGGACGTGGCCGTGGACGTGGTCGTGCATCGTCATCAGCACGTGGCCATGGGACACGCGCGTCTTTGTTTTTCGGCAGCTGGACATGTGGAGCCGCATCATGCTGAAGGCTTGGTAGAATGGATGACCAAGCCCTCCTCATCCTCCTCATCCTCTCTCACCCAGGCTCAGGGTACTGACAGAGCATCATCAGCCACCCCTTCCCTAGACCCACCATGTCCTCCTGAGGAGTCCCCCGAACTCTTTGAGCACAGTGTTGGGTACATGCTCCAGGAGGATGCCCAACGATTCGAAGGCTCGGATGACGATACCCAGCTTGAGGAATCTGGCAGTACAGTTCCACCAGCTGCAGCTTACTGCCAGGTTTGCTCTAGTGGTGAAGAGGGAGGGGATGATGAGGTCACTGACTCCACGTGGGTGCCTCAAGGGAGAGAGGATGAGGAGGAGGACGAGGAGGAGGAGGATGCGGCGTCACATGTCCAACGAGGCAGGATGCCCCCTGGAGGCCAGGTAGAGGCCAGCACAGCAACTGTACAACACCGCAGAGCTTCGCCTGTGCAGGGCGCTGCCTCTGCACGTTATCAGAAAAGTTCTTTGGTGTGGGCCTTTTTTGAGACGAGTGCAGCAGATCGCACCACTGCTATTTGCAATATTTGTCTCAAGCGTATCTCGCGTGGCCAAAACATCAGCCGCTTGGGCACCACAAGCATGACCAGACATATGGCGACCTGCCATGCAGCTCGTTGGCAGGCACACATAAAAGACCCACACCAAAGAACTAAGCGGACCTCTCCTTGCTCCTCCTCAGCTGGGATCTCCATCCCCACTACACCTTCAGTCCTCTCTGAAAGCTGCTCTGAGAGGACTGAAGGTGTAGAATTCGGTGTGTCACAACCAAGTACTTGCAGTACACCGACGTCCGAATGCAGCAGGCAAATTTCCCTGCCCCAGCTGCTGGACCGTAGAAAGAAGTACACTCCCAGCCATCCACATGCCCAGCGGTTGAATGCTAGCCTTGCTAAATTGCTAGCACTTCAACTGCTGCCTTTTCAGTTGGTAGACTCGGCCCCCTTCCGTGAGTTTGTTCAATGTGCGGTTCCTCAGTGGCAGGTTCCCAAACGCCACTTTTTCTCGCGGAAGGCGATTCCGTCTCTCTACCGGCATGTGGAGGGCAATGTCCATGCCTCGCTGGACAGGGCGGTCAGCGGTAAGGTGCATATTACCGCTGACTCATGGTCCAGCAGGCATGGACAGGGACGGTACCTTTCTTTCACGGCCCATTGGGTCACTCTATTGGCAGCTGGGAGGGATGCAGGACAAGGTGCAGTAGTGTTGGAGGTTGTTCCGCCACCACGCCTCCAAAACGCGACTACTGCTACTGGTTGTGACACACCTCTCTCCTCCACCCCCTCCTCTTCTTCTTCCTCCAGTGCTCTGTCCTTGGAACCAGCGGTGCTCCGTAGGCGTACAAGGGGCTACGCAAGTACGCAGGCAAAAAGATGCCATGCCGTGCTTGCGCTGGTGTGTTTGGGGGACAGGAGCCACACTGGGCCAGAGGTTCTGGCAGCTCTGCAGGGGCAGGCCGAGAGGTGGTTGACGCCACGTCAGCTTAAGCCAGGAATGGTCGTTTCTGACAATGGCACCAACCTCCTCTCCGCCCTGCGACAGGGGCAGCTCACCCATGTGCCCTGCATGGCTCACGTCCTCAACCTGGTGGTGCAGCGGTTCTTGGGCAGGTTCCCAGGCTTACAGGATGTCCTGAGGCAGGCCAGGAAAGTCTGTGTGCATTTCCGCCGATCTTATAATGCCAGTGCTCGGCTGACTGAGCTGCAAAAGGAGCTGAACCTGCCCAAGAACCGCCTAATATCTGACATGCCCACCAGGTGGAACTCAACGTTGGCCATGCTGCAGCGACTGCACACGCAGCAGAGGGCCATCAATGAGTACCTTTGCGACTACGGCACCAGGACAGGGTCAGGGGAGCTTGGTTTTTTTTCCCCACGTCAGTGGAGCATGATCAGGGATGCATGCACTGTCCTCTCACCATTTGAGGAGGCCACGAGGATGGTGAGCAGTGACAGTGCATGCATCAGTGACACTGTCCCTCTTGTCCACCTGTTGGAGCATACGCTGCGTGGGATCATGGACAGGGCACTTGAGGCAGAACAGAGGCAGGAAGAGGAGGACTTCCTTGCCTCTCAAGGCCCCCTTTATCCGGACAGTGTTCCTTCTGTCCCACCCATCACACAGGAAGAGGATGAGGAGGAGGGAGGAGGAGGAGGAGGAGGAGGATTGTGTGAGCATGGAGGTGGAGCCTGGCACTCAGCATCAGCAGCAGCAGTCTTTTAGGGATGATGTACAGTCCCAACAAGCCAGTGGACTTGTACGTGGCTGGGAGGAGGTGGCTGGCGATCATGTCATCCTCAGTGACCCAGAAGACTCCGGACCGAATGCCTCAGCTAACCTACGCTGCATGGCCTCCCTGATCCTGCAAAGCCTGCGGAAGGATCCTCGTGTTCTTCGGATCAAGGAGAGGGACCATTACTGGCTGGCCACTCTCCTTGATCCGCGGTACAAGGGTAAGGTTGCGGACCTTATCTTGCCGTCGCAGAGGAGCAGAGGATGAGACATCTCAGGGAGGCCTTGCAGAAAGGTCTGTGCAACGCGTTCCCAGAAACTGGGAGGCTACAAACTCCTGGTCCTGGGCGACGAGTTGCTGAGGCTTCGGTCAGTGGCAGAAGGAGCGGTGGGGAAGGTGGACGTCTGACCGATGCGTTCAGACAATTTTTTAGTCCGCAGCCCCAAGGTATGATCGGTTCCAGCAACCATCGCCAGCGTCTGATATACATGGTGCAGGAATACCTTGGGCAAGGTCAGACTTGGACACCTTTCCCACCGAAAATCCTCTGGCTTACTGGGTCCTGAGGATGGATCACTGGCCAGAGCTTGCACAGTATGCAATTGAGCTACTGGCCTGTCCTGCCTCCAGCGTTCTTTCCGAACGCACATTCAGTGCTGCTGGAGGATTTGTGACTGATCATAGGGTGCGCCTGTCCACCGCCTCGGTTGATCGACTGACCTTCATCAAAATGAATCAGTCTTGGATCACCACCAGCTACCAGGCACCTGAGGCGGATATAACCGAATAATTTTTAATGTCACATCCCTTCAAGACTGCCTATGCTGATGCTGAGTGACTGTCCTCTTATGTTCACTGACTATCCTCTTCCTCCTCCTCAATGATCCATGCCACCACACCAGTGCCTAAGGCACAATTTTTCAGCCCCTGTTTAACAGGGGCGTGTACTTACAATTTTTAAAAAAAATGCTTCGCAACACGTGTGACTGCTGTGCTCCAAGTACAGTCTCTGTGAGGCCGTGTTGCAGTGTTGTGGCACCAGAACCAGTGCCTAAGGCACAATTTTTCAGCCCCTGTTTAACAGGGGCGTGTACTTACAATTTTTTTTAAAAAATGCTTCGCAACACGTGTGACTGCTGTGCTCCAAGTACAGTCTCTGTGAGGGCCGTGTTGCAGTGTTGTGGCACCAGTGCCTAAGGCACAATTTTTCAGCCCCTTTTTAACAGGGGCGTGTACTTACAATTTTTTAAAAAAATGCTTCGCAACACGTGTGACTGCTGTGCTCCAAGTACAGTCTCTGTGAGGGCCGTGTTGCAGTGTTGTGGCACCAGTGCCTAAGGCACAATTTTTCAGCCCCTGTTTAACAGGGGCGTGTACTTACAATTTTTTAAAAAAATGCTTCGCAACACGTGTGACTGCTGTGCTCCAAGTACAGTATCTGTGAGGGCCGGGTTGCAGTGTTGTGGCACCAGCACCAGTGCCTAAGGCACAATTTTTCAGCCCCTGTTTAACAGGGGCGGGTAATTACAAATCTTGATCTAATAGTTCACAGCAGGGCCCATTCCTGCGCCCACCAAGAGTAACTATGAGGGCCTGCAGTCTTGTGGCAACACCGTCCACCACCACCGCCAAAGGCCCAATTTTTCTGCCCTGTTCATCAGGTGCTTGCAATTACAAATCTTGATCTAATAACTCACAGCAGGGCCCATTCCTGCGCCCACCAAGAGTAACTATGAGGGCCTACAGTCTTGTGGCAACACCGTCCACCACCACCGCCAAAGGCCCAATTTTTCTGCCCTGTTCAACAGGTGCATGCAATTACAAATCTTGATCTATTAACTCACAGCAGGGCCCATTCCTGTGCCCACCAGTCTTGTGGCTACACCAACATCTAATAGGGCAAATTTCTGCAGAGTATATACGCCAGGCCCCTACTTTCAAACATCCAACTTACAAACGACTCCTACTTGAAAATGGAAAGAGAAAACAGGAAGTGAGAGGAAATCTACCCCTAGGAAGGGAAATTCTATCCTGTTAGATTTAATTTGGGAAAAAGGTATCTCCTCTCTACTGATACTTTATCACCAATCCTTGTTTCAATTAAAACCCCACTTTTTCCAAAAAACATTTGTCATTGGGACGGAAAGTGAGGTGACATGTTCTGAACAGATGTGCAAAGACAGCAAATGTTACAGGGGTGATAACCCCTCCCTATGTTCTCCAAAAAGCTTAAAAATAGATTTTTTTGGGATGGAGCTACACTTCATAATGTACCTGTTCAGATTCTACTTAAGATCAAACCTAAAGCCGCAAGTGGTTTTAAATGGCTTCTTTTTTTCCTTTACAAATGTCATTTTGTGCAAGGACAGTTCTAAACACGGGAAACACATGCCACTTCACAGGCATACTTTGGACACCCCCCAGGTACCATATTTAAAGGAAAATGTCACTTTTTTTTTTTCACTTTATGCATCATTAAAATGACTGCTCCCGAAAAAACGTTAGTTTTTAAAAGTTCTTTTTGCATTGATATATGTCCCCTGGGGCAGGACCCGGGTCCCCAAACCTGTTTTATGACATTAACATGCATATTGGCCGTTGTAATTAGCACTTTTGATTTCGAACGTTCGCGTCCATTATAACGTATAGGGTTCGAAAATTCGCGCGAACTTTCGGTCCGTTCGAAGGTTCTGGTTCGAACCGAACCCGGGGGTGTTCGGCTCATCCCTAATCTGGAGTAGACATGTGCAATTCGTTCTGTTTTTTTTTAGTTTTTCGGGTTTTTTTCGTTATTTTCGTTCGTTCGTTTGCGTACGAATGAACGAATCGTTCGAATCGTACGAATCCAAATAACGAATCATTCGAATCGAACGAATCCGAAAAACAACGAAAATCTGAAAAAAACTAATTAGAAACAACGAATTTACTAATGAAGAAAATCCAAAAAACGAAAACGAACGAAAAAATTCGTACATTTGTAACTTTTTTTTGTTGTTGAATTGGTAATTTTCCGTGTCCCTTACAATGGTGCTGCTTAACGTGCTTCGAATTGATTGAACAAAAAAATTCGTACATTCGTAACTTTTTTTTTTTCGATTCGTAAATTATTAAAATGGAATAATAGCATACACATTACATAAAATTATGAATTATGCTCCGATTACGAATCTACGAATGTTACGAATGTACGAAAAAATACGAATGCGTCCGAAAATTAAACGAACGAAAAATGAATCAACGAAAAAATAACTCTTACGAATGTACGAATCGTTACGAATACCGACGACTTACGAATGTACGAATCGTTCCGAATACGAACACCGACGACTTACGAATGTACGAATCGTTACGAATCAACGGAAACGAAAAAAACGAAACTAAAATAAACACATTTTTTTGTTGTGCACATGTCTAATCTGGAGTTCTATAAAGTTAACACCTATCTATGTTTTGTAACTCTGCATGGTTGACACCTATCTTTCACTGGAATTCCGTAGGTGACCTTTCCTTCCACTGGAACTTTATGAAGATGACACCTATCTGTATTGGAACTCTGTATGGGTGACACATAGAAACCCAAAAGATCATTAGAGATCTATAAAAAGTAACACCTATCTGTTTTGGAACTCTGTAATGCCGCGTACACACGGTCGGAATTTCCATCAGTCTTTTTCTGTCGGCATTTCCTACGGACTTTGGATTGAGAACCTGTTCTTAATTTTTCCGACGGAAAACCTTTCTATCGGATTTTGCGATCGTGTGTATGCAATTCCGACACGCAAAATTCTAACTCATGCTCGGAAACAATCCGACACATGCTCGGAAGCATTAAACTTCCCTTTTATAGTGCCGTCGAACGTGTTATATGTCGCAATGTTATTGACTGTCGGAATTGTGTGTAGGCAAGACAGTTTGAGCGAAATTCAGACGGGAAAACCATCAGAGCTTTTTCCGACGAGAATTCCGACCAAGTGTACGCGACATAAGAGTGACACTTATCTTCCATTAGAACCTCCAGTAGGTGACCTTTCCTTCCACTAGAAATCTATTAAGGTGACACTTATTTGTTGTGAAACTCTGTATGGTTGACTCCTATCTTCCATTGGAACCCTTAGTAGGTGACCTTTGCTTCCACTGGGAGTCTATGAAGATGACACCTACTGTATCTGTTTTAGAACTCTGCATGACTGACACCTATCTTCCATTGAAACCACCAATAGGTGAACTTTCCTTCCACCAGAAATCTATTGAGGTGACACCTATTTGTTTTGGAACTCTGTATGACACCTACTGTATGTTCCACAGGAACTGCTGTAGATTCCTTCAACTGGATATCTATGAAGGTGACACCTATCTCTTTTGGAATTCAGTGTGGGGAAATCTATCCTCCTTCCACTTGAACTCTGAGAAGATGACAACAGATTTCCACTGGAGCTCTGTGAAGGTGAAAATATATCAATACTGGAAATCTCTGTAAGTGACATTTATTGTTTGCTGAAACCTTGTGTTAATTGACGCCTATCTTTTACTGGTTACATTTCAAGTTCAGTGGTCACCCTGAGTCATGTTACTTACCTTGTCCTTCGATAAAGCCACCTCTACATGTCTGGATATCTCTGTGTTCTTAGTCTGGTCACTCAAGATCTGCTCTCCATGGATGGACTGGAGAAGAGCCTCTTTGCACCGGGTCTGGGATTGTCCTGACAGTCGCTGTGGATGACGTAGATTTGTGTTATGAGGCTGAACAATATAAAATGAAGTTTATATTTGGAAGATGGCTGCAGAGACTTACCTGTAGGATGGAGACTGCCCTATGAAAGTGTTTAATATTACTGATTCTAAAATCCACCGGGAAGTTACGGTATACTTGGCCCTTAAGGACATGGGCCCCGCTGGTGACTGTGTTCAGGATCCACTTACTGCTCAGCTCCTTCTGGAACTTCTGTTAGGGATGGAAGAAAAAAAAAATCATACTACATACACTGAGTAATGAAAGAGCTATGATATCAACAACATGCCACCCGCTACACTGCCAGCTTTCACTACATTGGCTCTAAATGATTGATCACATGATATCATCACACTGCCAGCTTTCTCCACATTGGCTCTGCATAATCACGTGACATTATCACATCTCCAGCTTTTGCCACATTGGCTCTAAATGACCACCTAACATCATCATACTGCCAGCTTTCACTACATTGGCTCTGAATGATCACATGACATTATCACATCTCCAGCTTTTACCACATTGACTGGTCATGAGTAGGGATGAGCCCGGTGTTGGATTCGAACCCATGTTCGAATCGAACATCGGCCGTTCGTCCGTTTGTCGAAACCAGATCTTTGTGGGCCGCTCGCATCAAATTTGTGTGATACGAACGGCCCACAATTCACTGCGCCAGTCGCAGTGCATTGCTGGCTGATGATTGGCCAAGCATGCACTGTGACCCCGCATGCTTGGCCAATCACAGCGCCGGCAGTGAGGAGAGCCATAATCGGCCACAGGCAGGATGCCTGTGGCCAATTATAGCTCGGGGGGTTTAGTACACGCCCCACGGTATATAAGGCCGCCAGCGCAGCGGCCTTGTGTAGTGTGTTGCGCAGTTCATAGAGAGAAGGATAGGCAGGGACAGTATCAGCTGTGCTTTACTTCCTAACCTAGCGCTGTTACAGTGGGTGTAGTGTGCCTCCTGCACAGCATACACCTGAATCTACCCCCCTCATTGCTGGTGTTGTGTAGTTGATTTGTGCAACACAGGCATCTGCCTAATATTCAGTCAGTGTAGTGTGCCTCCTGCACAGCATACACCTGCATCTACCCCCTCATTGCTGGTGTTGTGTAGTTCATTTGTGCAACACAGGCATCTGCCAAACATTAACATAACATATTTTGGGTGCGGGGTTCCCCTTAATATCCATACCCAAAGGGGCTGGTAATGGGCTGGGGTAGGGGGGGGGGGGTGATGGGGTAGCCATGCCATTTTTCTCAAAGATTTTCATCCATATTGCCAGGACAAGACATGACATTAAAGCCGCAAGCAGTTTTAAATGGCTTTTTTTCCTTTACAAATGTCATTTTGTGCAGGGACAGTTCTAAACACGGGAAACACATGCCACTTCACAGGCACACTTTAGACACCCCCCAGGTACCATATTTAAAGGAATATTCCACTTTTTTTTTTCACTTTATGCATCATTAAAATGACTGCTCCAGAAAAAACGTCAGTTTTTAAAACTTCTTTTTGCATTGATACATGTCCTCTGGGGCAGGACCCGGGTCCCCAAACCTTTTTTATGACATTAACATGCATATTGGCCGTTATAAATAGCACTTTAGATTTCGAACGTTCGCGTCCATTGTAATTAATAGGGTTCTAACGTTCGTGCGAACTTTCGGTCCGTTCGCAGGTTCTGGTGCGAACCGAACCGGGGGGTGTTCGGCTCATCCCTAATCATGAGAAACGACACTGATTGAGGGATGAAGTGTACCTGGATGAAGGCTCCCTCGTACTCCAGGAACAGGATGGGCCACGTAATGCTGATGATGTTTGGGATGAGCTTTTTGGTAGAATTCTAATGGAAGTAAAGGTTACATTAATATAATTTTTAGATATCAGTTAGAGAGGAGTGAGAAGCACTAGATGGAAGCGGAGATAACAGACATTTAGGACACATAGGAGAATTGAGAAAAGAGAATCATAGAATCTCACAGCTCACTTACCGGCAGGTATTGTCCTGCTGTAGCATGAGAAACGGCAAAGATGTTCGACGTTTTCTCCTTCAGCAGATCCACCAGCTTCTCTACCTCACTGAGCTCATCTGCAGGCAGAACAGAGTCATCAGCACACTGATCCCTAAACAGAAGGGGAGCACTGGGCAGGATCCAGGATCCATGTACCCATAGAACTCCCAAAAAATTGCCTGAAATATGCTGCTGCCAGTGCTCCTTGAACAAACAAAGAAGATGCAATAAAACCTTGTCCCTCTCAGATAAGCCAGGATTGGAGGTGTCTCTGAGTCTCCTTCTCTATATTTGTTTTTAGGTGACAGTAGTGTGATTCTGATCCTTGAGGGAGGTTCCATGGTGCCTGCATGGATACTGTTAGATGGGCGTGGTCACAGAGGATGCCATTACCTGGGGAGGAGGGGCAAATTTCCAATCTTAGCACCTGTTCACTGGCCTGTTTTCCATCTTCCTATATCCTATAAGATATACAGTGGTGTGAAAAAGTGTTTGCCCCCTTCCTCATTTCCTGTTCCTTTGCATGTTTGTCACACTTAAGTGTTTCGGAACATCAAACCAATTTAAACAATAGTCAAGGACAACACAAGTAAACACAAAATGCAATTTGTAAATGAAGGTGTTTATTATTAAAGGTGAAAAAAAATCCAAACCATCATGGCCCTGTGTGAAAAAGTGATTGCCCCCCTTGTTAAAACATACTATAACTGTGGTTGTCCACACCTGAGTTCAATTTCTCTAGCCACAACCAGGCCTGATTATTGCCACACCTGTTCACAATCAAGGCATCACTTAAATAGGAGCTGCTTGACACAGTAAGGTCCACCAGAAGATCCTTAAAAGCTACACATCATGCCGAGACCCAAAGAAATTCAGGAACAATTGAGAAAGAAAGTAATTGAGATCTATCAGTCTGGAAAGGGTTATAAAGCCATTTCCAAAGCTTTGGGAATCCAGCGAACCACAGTGAGAGCCATTATCCACAAATGGCGAAGACATGGAACAGTGGTGAACCTTCCCAGGAGTGGCCGGCCGCCCAAAATTACCCCAAGAGCGCAGCGACGACTCATCCAAGAGGTCACAAAAGACCCCACAACAACGTCCAAGGAACTGCAGGCCTCACTTGCCTCAGTTAAGGTCAGCGTTCATGCCTCCACCATCAGGAAAAGACTGGGCAAAAATGGCCTGCATGGCAGAGTTCCAAGGAGAAAACCACTGCTGAGCAAAAAGAACATCAAAGCTCGTCTCAATTTCTCCACAACACATCTTGATGATCCCCAAGACTTTTGGGACAACATTCTGTGGACCGATGAGACAAAAGTGGAACTCTTTGGAAGGTGTGTGTCCAAGTATATCTGGCGTAGAAGGAACACTGCATTTCAGAAAAAGAACATTATACCAACAGTAAAATATGGTGGTGGTAGTGTGATGGTCTGGGGCTGTTTTGCGGCTTCAGGACCTGGAAGACTTGCCGTGATAAAAGGAACTATGAATTCTGCTGTCTACCAAGAGATCCTGAAGGAGAATGTCCGACCATCTGTTCGTGTACTCAAGCTGAAACGAACTTGGGTTCTGCAGCAGGACAATGATCCTAAACACACCAGCAAGTCCACCACCGAATGGCTGAAGAAAAACAAAATGAAGACTTTGGAGTGGCCTAGCCAAAGTCCAGACCTGAATCCTATTGAGATGTTGTGGTATGACCTTAAAAAGGCCGTTCATGCTCGAAAACCGCTGTGGGCTGGATGTGTAGTGCCCACAGCGCTGCCCTGTGCAATACTCTGCCAACACTGTGCAACACTGCAATACTCTGCCAATACTCGCCAATACTCTGCCAGTACTCTGCCAATACTCGCCAATACTCTTCCAATACTCGCCAATACTCTGCAATAAAATTGAATAGAAACAACGAATTTTTTTTTACCGAATTTTCAGTCTTTTTTGATTTATAGCGCAAAAAATAAAAAACCCAGCGGTGATTAAATACCACCAAAAGAAAGCTCTATTTGTGTGAAAAAAAAGACAACAAATTTATTTGGGTACAGTGTTGCATGACTGAGTAATTGTCATTCAAAGTGTGAGAGTACCGAAAGCTGAAAATTGATCTGGTTAGGAAGGGGGTTTAAGTGCCCAGTGGTCAAGTGGTTAAACTACGTAGAGGGTTCTTTACTGTAAAAGCGATGAGGATGTGGACTTCCCTTCCACAGGCGGTGGTCTCAGCGTGGGGGGGCATCAATAGTTTCAAAAAACTATTAGATAAGCTCCTGAACGACCACAACATACAGGGATATACAATGTAATACTGACATATAATCACACACACAGGTTGGACTTGATGGACTTGTGTCTTTTTCCAACCTCACCTACTATGTAACTATGTAACTAAAGGTGAACTGGTACTGTATGTATAGATTGTCATAAAAGTAGTCCATATCTATTCATCAAGGCTGAATTGTCTGCATTGAATCGCTCTGAAACCGAAGCGGTTTCGTCACTGTATCTACTACAAACAATCAAGGACTCAGCAATGGAAAAAAAAGCAGCATTTGGATTAGGAAAAGGAAAGACAAAAACAGGGCTGCAAGATAAGAGGAGGGTATGGAACTGAGGGGGTGTCATGGTCAGGGGTCAGGCTCGGAGTAGCTATAGCAGTAGGAAGGCACCTACCCGGGGGGGGGGGGGGTGTGGCTTGATGCGTGGCAGAGATGGACGCACATTAGCAGAGCTCCGTGAAGAAACCTGGCCTGCGGCCTGACACCCAGCTAAATCACCCTGGAAATGGGCAAACGGCTCCACCAGGCCCCGCAGTCTCGTGCCCGGTGCAGCACGGCAACTACCACCGCCAGGAACATATCGGATTTGTTCCCAGTCGGTCTCCCGTGGCAGCATGGTGGGAAACACTTGTACCCACACTCATAACAAAATCACACCATGACAGCGGCGGACTGACAAGTCATGGGGCCCCCCGGGCAATAGGAGATTATGGGGCCCCCAGGCAATCAGAGATTATGGGGTCACACAGTATACACACACACACACACAGTATACACATACATGTACACACAGTATACACATACATGTACACATAGTATACACAGACATGTTTCTATTGGCTGAGAAGGTACTGGAGAGGTGGGGGAGCTATAATCTCTGGATTTTTAGACCAAAAGGATGTCGGTAAGGGACATTTCAGAGACAGATGTAAAAAAAAACACAGATTTTTACATACTGTCCCTGGTTTTACTGAGACTGGCAACCCTGATGGTGCCCCCTAGTGGCCCGGGGCCCTCGGGCAGTGCCCGAGTGGCCGAATGGTCAGTCCGCCCCTGCACCATGATTGACATGGTTTTAAAATGGGAGTCGACACCTCAAGTTTTATTACCGCTACTGCTTTACAAACAATTCAGGCTTGATGAGTAGATATGGACTATATTCTTTTTATTCTTTTGTATACTTACCTGTTTCCCGTGTTTGGATTACAAAACCTGATCTGCCAACTTTTCTGCTTGAGCACCATGTGCTTTATACAAGAAAACAATAAGCATATGATGGGAAACTTCAGGTCAAAGTAGGATTACGTTGACAGTATACCTTAAATTCTTCAGGTTAACAAAGACAACTTGAAGAGGTTTGTTTTTATTACACAATGAATATATAGGTGAATAAGTCAAACAGTACAAAATAGTGGAGTAGACATGCGTTGTACAGTAAATAGCAGATGTGGAATCAAAGTGAAATATATTGAATTCCAATTTTTTATTTTTTTTTGCCAAGGGCAATGGTCTTAGCTTTACGGGCCCATAATAAATACATGGTGGCCCATGTATAGATGTGGTTCATAGTGTTCTGCGTGATTTATGAATTCAATTACCGTATATACTCGAGTATAAGCCGAGTTTTTCAGCATATTTTTTTTGTGCTGAAACTGCCCCCCTTGGCTTTACTCGAGTCAAGCACTCTTCTGCAGCAGAAAATTACATTTTCCGACCCGACTTTGGGGCCCCGTATCTCTGGGCCACTTGGTGCTAGGAACCCCAAATTTGGTATGCCAGCCCAGTGGACCTAGCACTGACACATATCCAAATATGCGGTTTCTAGTCCTAAGTGGCCCCAGAATACGGGGCCCCAAAGTCGGTTCAGAAAATTTCATTCTCTGCTGCAGAAAAGTGCTTGACATTTTCCGACCCGACTTTGGGGCCCCGTATCTCGGGGACACTTGGTGCTAGGAACCCCAAATTTGGTATTTAAACCCAGTGGAACTAGCACTACAACATATCCAAAGAAGTGACCCCGAGATACAGGGCCCCAAAGTCGGTCAACTGTGTCCATCTGCAGCAATGTAATTTCGGGACTCTGGGTCCAGAGACTTGGCTCCATTATGGCTGCAGCTAGGGGGCATTTAGGAACCCTTAACTACCAAGTTTGAAGTTCGGCGGACCTATGGCTGCAAATGGGCACAGTGAGGCTGCAAATGGGCATTGTTGACCCCTCTTTTCCACTTACCGTAGCTGCGCATTTCTCATCCTAGGCTTATACTCGAGTCAATACGTTTTCCCAGTTGTTTGTGGTAAAATTAGGTGCCTCGGCTTATATTCGGGTCGGTTTATACTCGAGTATATATGGTACTAATATTATATACATAAGAGCATGTTTATGATGAGCTCGTTTATGATGAGCTCTCTCTGGTCTATAGGGTTGCCACAGTCATTCCTCGTTTTTTAGTATACACTATAGGCTTGTAGCAGACCTGGAACATCTTTGGGCGCCCAAAGAGAATTGTAATGCGGCACTCATAGTGCCTCCTCACCCTCCTGTCAAGCCCTGTTCCAAGCCACATTCCTGTCTGAATAATGTGTCCGGGTTTCAATAAAACTAAAACCTGGACACATGATTCAAAACCTGGACTGTCTGGGTGAATCCCAGACAGGTGGCAACCCTACTGGTCGACAGTTTTTAACTCTTTTTGTAAGTTCTAAAAAAAAAAGTGATTTCCGGATAAATAAAATTACAAAATTCTGTTTTCACATTGATAGAACAATTTCCTTTTTTGGGGAGGCAGGGCTTTTTTTTCAATGGGAATGCATGGGAACTTGCACCTGCAGCACTGAATATATGGAATGGCAAGGGGTGCTGGGGTATGCTGGAGGACACTGGCTGCTGGGGGATCTATTGATGCTGGGGCAGGATCTAGAATTGCTGGTGTGAGATCCATTGTTGCTGGGGGGGTAAATTGTTGCTGGGAGGGATCTACTGTTGAGGGTTGGATCTACTTATGCTGGCTGCTGGGAGTTTTACAGTATTGTTGCTGGTGTGGATCTCTTAATGCTGGGGGGGGGGGGGTATATTGTTGCTGAGGAGCAGACCCCAGACTAGCCATAGGGCACACCAGGCATTTTCAAGGACATGTCCTTGTGGGGCCTACAGCAGCTGCATCAGCTGGGCTGCCCCTCAAGACCGTGCCACTCACCTGGCCACTCTGCAGCTGCCCATTCAGTTCACAGCATGGCCTCTGGGGGCCAGGGGGGGCGGACAATAGAGGTCAGCTGACCTGTGACCATAAAGGGGGAAGAGCTGGAGGAGACCACATTGCCTGATGTCGGGATGGGTGTCACTGCTGCTGCAGACACCATGAAGCCAGACCAGAGTGAGTGAGTGTCAGACTGCCAGTATTCACCACACATGTTCACTTACTGTTAGAAAAAGATACAAGACAATTTGTATAGACTCAGATTAACTCTTATTAGCTCTGCAGGAGCGGCCTGTTGGTGAACGTGCAGCGTGGCGGGAGGTGGGTGTCGGCCGCAGTCCAAACTGGGCTGATTAATTTTCACACGGACACCAATGATGGGGCATTGTTTACTCCCACTGGCCAAAGTCTGGCTCCCCTAAAGTCTGAAGGACAGTAAAGACTGGCCCTGTGTTTAGACATTTTGGAGACTCCTGGTGTAAATCACGGAGAGTCCCCGCTAAAAGGACTACAAGGTTCAATATAGGAGCGCGGAATGGTGCTGACTCCTTTACAAGACATGAGATCACATTTTTTAATGGTATATTCACTCACCATCAATCGTAAAGAGGAAGAGGACAGTGTCTGTCTCAGATATGGATGGGAGGACGCTCTTCACAAAGTCTTCATGGGAAATGGCATATTCAGCACCCTGTGGTTAACAGAAACATTAAATTGGGGGGGGGACACTCTGCGCCTTGGGAACACCCAGTAAGAGGGGCACCCCATCACGCCACCTTAGGGACCCACTCACATCAATAGAACTCTTTTGAACCCAATAGTATTAGAAAAACTAGGGGAGTAAAGTGTTAAAGTGTACCTGTCACCAAAGCAATATGGGCTACACTATGGCTGAACTCCTTGTGGAAATGCTAGTCACCTGCCTGTAATATATATGCTTATATACAGCATTTGGAAGATGGAGAGTGAAACTACTCAACAGTTTCTTCTATGTCTTAGTGAGCTAAGAATTATGGCCTCCCTTTTGGAGCTGGATCAGCCCAGAAGGCTCCATTTACAACTAAAATATATATTTTTTATTTGTGTACTGTGTTTATTTTTATTTATCTGGGCTGTTCTACTTAAAACCAGTATTAGGTGATTTTTTTTTTGGGGGGGGGGGGTCTGCAAGCTTCTTGCTGGAGTTCCCAGCTCCAACTGTCAGTGCCTGAATCACCTGCTGGTGGCACTGTACTTCCCAGAGTGGAAGGTTGTAGTTTCGGTATCCACCAGCGGGTGAGAAACACTGGTAGGGAATGACCTAAATACCCTCCCAGCAGCCAGCATCAGGTGGAAACTGGTAGATGGGATCTGCTGGCTACTGGAAGGGTATTTAGGTGCTCTCCTACTAGTGCTTCTCGCTCCAGTGTTTTGCTGCTGCCAGGAACTCAAAAGAGGACTATGAGTTCATACTATAAGAAGCCATCTGGGAGTGAAATTATAGTTTTGGGTAATCATGGATTTGCATTGTCCATAAATAAATAAAATGTGCCCAGCTGTCTGACTTCAGAAGGTTTTCATTACCAGTGACCTTCATTCACTCACCATAGAGGTCAGGTCCCCCTCATTGTTCTCCAGTGTTTGATATCCTCCATTTATAAAGCCGCGCACATCTCTCCAATCTGCAACAAAAGTCACATGGTACACGGTCAGCCACTGAATTGCAACATCCTTGCTACAATGAATCAAGCAATGAACCAATCAGAGTGCAAGGCCTGGCCCAGGAGGAGACCCAGTGCATGAACTGCACCATCTATTAACTTAAACAGAAAGGAAAAGCTTTTTTTTTAATACTTTTTTTTGGTCATGAAGAGCATACTAACAGTATGGTACAGGATTCTGGGAAACTGTTAAATCTGACCTTCAGTATTCCCTTCAGGTTTGCATGATTGTAGGATTAGAGTTAGGGTTAGAGGTTAGGGTTAGAAGTAGGGATAGGGAGGTAGGGTTAGTGTTAGCGTTAGAATTAGGTATAGGGAGGTAGGGTAAAAGTAAGGGTTAGAGATAAGGGTGAGAATTAGGGCTGGAAAGTAAGGTTAGAGTTAGGGTTAGAATTAGGGATAGGGAGGTAGGGTTAAAGTTATGGTTAGAGGTTAGGGTTAGAATTAGGGATAGGGAGGTAGGGTTAGAGTTAGGTTTAGTTGTCAGGGTTAGAATTAAAGTTAGGGAGGTAGGGTTAGAGATAGCTTTAGAATTAGGGATAAGGAGGTAGGGTAAGAGTTAGGGTTAGAGGTTAGGGTTAGAATTAGGGATAGGGTTAGAGTTAGGTTTAGTTGTCAGGGTTAGAATTAGAGTTAGGGTGGTAGGGTTAGAGTTAAGGTTAGAATTAGGGATAGGGAGAGAGAGTTAGAGATAGCGTTAGAATTAGGGATAGGTTAGAGGTTAGGGTTAGAATTAGGGATAGGGCGGTAGGGTTAGAGTTAGGTTTATTTGTCAGGGTTAGAATTAAAGTTAGGGAGGTAGGGTTAGAGTTATGATTAGAATTAGGGATAGGGAGGTTGGGTTAGAGTTGGGGTTAGAAATAGGGATAGGGAGGTAGGGTTAAAGTTAGGGTTATAATTAGGGATAGGGAGGTAGGGTAAGAGTTAGGGTTAGAATTAGGGATAGGGAGTTGGGTAAGAGTTAGGGTTAGAATTAGGGATAGGGAGGTGGGGTTAGGGTTAGAATTAGGGATAGGGAGGTAGGGTAAGAGTTAGGGTTAGAGGTTAGGGTTAGAATTAGGGATAGGGAGGTAGGGCAAGAGTTAATGTTAGAGGTTAGCGTTAGATCTAGGGCTGGAAGGTAGGGTTAGAGTTAGGGTTAGAGGTTCATGTTAGAATTATGGATAGGGAGGTAGGGTAAAAGTTAGGGTTACATTTAGGGTTAGAATTAGGGAGGTAGGGTTAGAGTTAGGGTTAGAATTAGGGATAGGGAGGTAGGGTTAGAGTTAGGATTAGAATTGGGGATAGGGAGGTAGGGTTAGTGTTTGAATTAGGGATAGGGAGGTAGGGTAAGAGTTAGGGTTAGAGGTTAGGGTTAAAATTAGGGAGGTAGGGTTAGTGTTATAGTTAGGTTTAGTGTTATGCCGCGTACACACGATCGGACATTCCGACAACAAAATCCTGGATTTTTTTCCAACGGATGTTGGCTCAAACTTGTCTTGCATACTCACGGTCGCACAAATGTTGTCGGAAATTCCGATCGCCAAGAACGCAGTGACGTACAACACGTACGACGAGCCGATCAAAACGAAGTTCAATAGCCAGTGTGGCTCTTCTGCTTGATTCCGAGCATGCATGGACTTTTGTGCGTCGAAATTGTGCACACACGATCGGAATTTCTGACAACGGATTTTGTTGTCGGAAAATTTGAGATCCAGCGCTCAAATCTTTTTGTCGGAAATTCCGACAACAAATGTCCGATGGAGTCTACACACGGTTGGAATTCCCAACAACAGGCTCCCATCGAACATTTGTTGTCGGAAATTCTGACCGCGTGTACGCGGCATTAGGGTTAGTGTACAAGAAATCAAGATGACCTCAGAGATGACATCAGTAGGATTTTCTAAGTGACCACAATTTGGAAGCACTCAGATCACATTACACTGCTGAGCTCTCCTCTACAGATGTAGGGAAGTGATTTGCAGAAGGATCAGGTTATGATCAGTTCTACCTCTCAGGATAGAGCTGAAAGAAGTTTGAATTTCTCACTCATACTGGTTTAACCACCCATTACTGGCAGAGCGACTTTCCACGAGGTTACAGTTCAAGAAATGGAATTCCCAAACTCTAGCCTCTGTTTATACTGTATTGGTGTAATCTGTGGGGAGCAAAATAGTCCTATTTGTATTTCTCACCTTTGTATCTCTTTATAAATTGTCCCTTAGCTCTATCAGGAAGGAGCCCCCACAGGGCTGGACTGGGACAAAAATTTGGCCCTGGACTTCATCCAGATCAGCCCAGCCCACTTTAATTTTGTAAACACGCACAAAAACAGTATATAAACTATACGCAATTGTGCAAAAAAAAACAAAAAACATTCCACTATTGAGCATAGGATAGGGCATAGCCTCACCAGTGCCCATTAATGCAGCCTCACTAGTGCCCATTAATGCAGCCTCACCAGTGCCCATTAATGCAGCCTGATCAGTGCTCATCAGCGCAGCCTCATCAATGTTAGTCCCCCCTGTACCTGGTCTGCAAAGCTTCTTCTACCTAGGTCCCGGGTGCAGTGCTTGTCCTGCAGGTGGTTCCTCTGGAGCTGGCAGCCCGGGACCAGCTGTGCACTGCTGGTACATCTGATCCTCTCCCTTCCTCCTGGGCACCACAGAGCTAGGGGGGGGGGGGGCAAGGTGAGCGGGCCAGGACTCCCAAATCCTGTCCACCAATCAGCTAATCTCCCGACTCCCGCTGTGTAGCTGTTTAAAAAAAAACTTCTCTGTGTCTCCCCTGTGTTCAGCTGCACAGTGGGAGATTAACTTATTGGTGGACAGGGTTTGGGAGTCCCCGCCCACTCTAATGCCCCGTACACACGGTCGGATTTTCCAACGAAAAATGTCCTATCGGACCATGTTTTCGGAAATTCCGACCGTGTGTGGACTCCATCGGACTTTTTCCGTCTGAATCTCCGATGGAAAAAGTTTGAGATCCTGCTCTCAAATTTTCCGACAACAAAGTCCTATCGGACTTTTTCCGATCGTGTGTAGCGAATTCCGACGGACAAAGTGCCAAGCATGCTCAGATCACATTACAAGACCAAATCTATTGGCTACTAGCCTCTATGTAGTCCCTTCGTACGCAACAAACGTCACCACGTTCAGAATGATCAGATTTTCCGACAACTTTGTCGGACAAAATCCGTCGGAAAAAATCCAACGGATTTTGTGGTCAGAATTTCCGACCGTGTGTACGGGACATAACGCCGCTGTCCCTGAAAGCAGCCCAGTGAGCTATCGGCCCACCGGGAAATTCCTGGAAGTCCCTTTGGCCAGTACTTGCCTGAGCCCCCATGTAGTACTCTGCAGAGTCAGACCACTGGGCTTTGTGTGACGCCCCCCCCTTAGGCATCAGACCAACAGCTCTCCAATCAGCTACCTTTACTCTCCTCAGCAAGATTGCTGATTGGAGAGCTGTAGGTCTGACATGGGGGGGGGGGCGTCTCAGAGTGCAGTGGTCTGACTCTGAAGTGAAGACTATCATAAGGGGGCTCTTTTCTGATGGAGCTGGGAGACAATTTAATTGAAATATGGGAACTAATACAGAAAGATCTCTGGGGTCTGTGTAGAGAGTTATTGATCCCCAGTCACTAATTTGGCCCCGTGGTGACTGACCTCTCTGGGGTCCCTTAGTGAAATAGGTCAGAAGCAGAGAAGGAAGTAGATTGTGAGGTTTTCCACCCCGAAATAACCCATAGTGCTCCAAATACCAGCTAAATGTCTATGAAATTCTCTGCATATTCTGCCCGCACTTCCTGCATCTCTTCTGGTAAAGAACATTCAGTAACTTGACATGCATTTTGAAGAAAATTCCTCTCTCTCACCTGAGACACGCAGCTGACATTTACCCTAAATATTTTTAACGAACGGGGAGAGCAAAAAAAACCTCCTCTGTTGTTGTAATCAGGTAATAAGTTATTCTCGGGCTCTGGAACTATGAGGAGCAAATATGAAAATAAGCTGATCTGCTACACCAGTCACCAAGCATATGGTAAGATTGTGTCTCTGCCGTTTGCTCTCAGTCGGGGTGTCTGGGGGTGCTGGACAATACCCTCCACCATACAATCCTAATATATAATCAATCCAATTTCAAGTATGCTCGTTAAATCTACTCAGTCATTGCTGGGATGGTCCCGATGTTTGAGTCGAATGCAAGTCTGATTCAAACATTGGGTGTTCACCCGCTCGGCGAATACCGAACATTATGGGGCTTTCGTGGCAAATTAGATTACCGTATATACTCAAGTATAGGCCGACCCGAATATAAGCCGAGGCCCCTAATTTACCACAAAAAACTGGGAAAACTTATTGACCCGAGTATAAGCCGAGGGTGAGAAATGCAGCAGCTACTGTAAGTGGAAAAGAGGGTCAGCAAATGCCCATCTGCAGCTGCATGTGTCCTGTGTCCTGTACAAACCCCCTGTGTCCATTGCAGCCTACCTGTGCCGATCTGCATCCCCTGGGTCTGTGTATGCCTCCCTCTGATCTGCCACCCGTGTCCACCATTGCAGTCTTGTGCCGATCGTTAATGCCTCCTTGTTCGTCCTGTGTCCACCATTGCAGTCTTGTGCCGATCGTTGGATGTCCTGTGTCCCCCATTGCTGATCCTGCCGATCAGCGTGTAAGGCGCCATTCCACATTCAAAAGCCGCGCCTCCTCCTCCTCCTCCTCGTCCGTGATAGGAGGAACACTCTGTTTTCCCAGCAGTCAGTGTTCAGTGTTTCGCCTATCACGGACATCCTCTCATCCTCGTCCATGAGATGAGAATGACAGGACGTCCGTGATAGGAGGAACACTGCACACTGACTTACTGCTGGGAAAATTAGTGTTCCTCCTATCATGGACAGGGAGGAGGAGGAGCGGCTTTTGAACACTGCCGTCTGTCTGCATGACACGCTGTTCATGTAGGCAGACGGCGTTGACTCGCGTATAAGCCAAGGGGGGGGACTTTCAGCCCTAAAAAAAGGGCTGAAAATCTCGGCTTATACTCGAGTATATACGGTATGCTATGGACGATGAACACAGGTGCATTTTATTAATGGCATTTTGAGTGCACAGAGATACCGCAACGAGATTCTGAGGCCCATTGTTGCGCCATTCATCCACGACCATCACCTTGTTGCAGCATTATAATGCACAGTCCATACCAGGCCCTTCGATCTAGTATGGATTTTAAGGGGAACTTCACACCAAAATAAAAAAAAATTGGCGTGGGGTCCCCCCCAAAATCTATACCAGGCCCTGACAGGTCTGCAGGCTGGGGGTTATCGGAATCTGGAAGACGGCTCCCCCCCCCCCCCATGTGAACATTGTACCGCTACCCAGTCACCAAAAAAAGCGTCAAAAAGTAAAAACCACAATACACAGTTTTTGACAATTCCTATATTAAAAAGGAAGTAAACCCTAATGGGTTTATTTCCTCTTTGTTTCCCTGCAAAGCATAATGGACTACTATGCATCGCATAGTAGCCCATTATGTGTCACTTACCTGACACAGGAGCCAGCGATGTCACCGATGTCCCCTTGTGTACGGAGCGTCCATCTTCTTGGTGGGTCTCGCTGCTCCGACGCTGTACGGGAGCCGCCACTCGCGGCATATCGCCGTTAACAGCGTCACGCTCAGTGCGCCTGCGTGCCGCTGTCTACGGCACATGCGCCGTAGACATCGGTGCCTGTCTTTTAGCAAATATCTCCTAAACCGTGTGGGTTTAGGAGACATTTCTTGGACCTACAGGTAAGCCTTAATCGAGGCTTACCTGTAGGTCAAAGTGGTTTGTAAGGGTTTACAACCACTTTAAAAAAGAAAAAAAAAAGTGTCTATCCATCTTCAATCACGCCACCCGACGGACCCAAAAAATAGAAAAAAAAAAGCTCCACCTAGATGGGAGGCGTCACGTCGACTGCTGTCTCTTGGCTGTGACAGCTGTTATATAGGCAAGGGTGGGGCCTACCCAGTAACGTATTCAATTGAACCCGCCACTTCTGATGTCATGTGCCATCAGAGGGGGGCGGGGACATCTGGTTACGTCAGCGGGTGGCCCCGCCCTTGGCTATATAAGAGCTATCACAGCGAGAAGACAGCAGTCAGCGGGAGGCCTTCCATTGAGGCAGAGTTTTTTAATTTTTTTTCTATTTTTCGGGTCAGTTTGGCGAGGTGATTGAAGATGGATAGACATCGCGGGACCCTTTTTTTTTTTTTTTTTTTTAAACATAGGAATTGTCAAAAACTGTGTATTGTGGTTTTTACTTTTTGACACTTTTTTTGGTGAATGGGTAGGAGTACAATACCCCATACCCATTCACATAGGGGGGGGCGGGATCTGGGGGCCCCCTTGTTAAAGGGGGCTTCAAGAAATTTTCCGATAAGCCCCCCGTCCACAGACCCCAAAGCACCCACCCCATGTTGAGGGCAAGTGGCCTGGTATGGTTCAGGAGGGGGGGGGGTCGCCCCCCCCCCTTTCCTGGCCTGCCAGGATGCTTGCTTCAATAAGGGCCTGGTATGGATTTTGGGGGGACCCCCGCTGTTTTTTTTGGGGTGTGGTGTTCCCCTTAATATCCATACCAGACCCATCCCTAGTCATTGTACCCATCTAAGAAATTTTCCTCACTATGTATTAAGATATGACAGGTTTTGTCCTCATTTGTAATTATTATGTAAAACCTCAAAAGAAAATATTAAAACAACAAAAAGAAAGCTTGTGTCTCTGCCCCGCCTTGATGTAAAGGGAACTTTTGATGCATGCAACTGTGTAGTGAAAGTCAGAATTCACCCTGTTACGTGAAGCCAGAGGTTCAACATGATAGCCAGACAATGGCTACCCCCATTGCTTTCTTCGTTCTCTTGAGAACTGTATTGGTGAGATCTTTGAGTTCCCAGGTCTACTTTGGCTAATATGAGGGGTTCCTATAAAGGCAGTCATTGGTGAAAACTAAGTCATGACCATGTATAAAGGGAATGAAGACCTCCTGTCTATGGCTTTGGTACACCAGTCAGGAGGGTTTGAGACCCCCCCCCCCCCTATCAACATTCTGAATGTACACCGAGGTGTTCCAGACTCCAACCACCAGTATACTGTTGTCTTGGGGACCTTGAAGGCCATGGCATTTTTGCAGCAGGGAAAATTATTATGTGCTGCAGAGGATCTTGTGACTACTCAAAAAAAAAAAACCCTACACATCCCACACTCCAAAATAAATTCACATTAAAATGTTTAGAGGAGGACAGCAACATATAAATAAGCCATGCCACCTTTTTTCCTGGGCACTAGGATTCTGTAAGGAATGACACCCAGGCACAGGGTAACTATGGGAAATTTTACCTGGGCACAGGGCACCTATGGGGAATGATACCTGGGCACAGGGCACCTATATGGAATGATACTCGGCCGGGTAAAGGGCAACTATGTGGAATGATAACCAGGCAGAGAGCACCAATTGGGAATGATACCCTGTCATAGGGCACCCATGGGGAATGAAACCCTGGCACAGGGCACCCATGGGGAATGATACCCAGGCACAGGGCACCTTTCAGGAATGCTATCTGGGTACAGGACATCTATAGGGAATGATGCCTTGTCACAGGGTACCCATAGGGAATTACACCAGGGTATAGGGCACCTATGAGGAATGATACCTGAGCACAGGGCACCTATGGGGAATGATATCTGGGCACTGGGGAACCTATGGGGCATGATACCTGGGCACAGGGCAACTATGAGGAATGATAGACAGGTATAGGGTACCTAAGGGGAATGATACCTGGACACGGCACCTAAGGGGAATGATACCTGGGTAGAGGGCATCTATGGGGAATTATACCTGGGTAAAGGGCACCTATGGGGAATAATATCTGGGTACAGGGCACCTGTGGTAAATGATACCTGGACACAGGGCATTTTGGGGGAAGGTTACCTAGGCACAGAGAACCTATGGGGGAATAATACCTGGGTACAGAGCACCTATGGGTAATGATACACAGGTACAGGGTACCTATTGTGAATGATAGGTGCTCCCCAGAGGTGCTCTGTGCCTAGGTATCATTCCCCATAAATGCACTGATCTTCCCAGTGATGAGCTGCACAGGGGGGCATGTGAGCAGGGGGCATAAAAACTGCAGTACACTCACATTGATCTTCCCATTGATTAGCTGTGCGAGAGGGGTGTCAAGAGGAGGCAGAGGGACTGTAGTAACCTGATATTCTCAGTAATAAAGTGTGTGGGGGGGATGTTTCAGCAGGAGGTAGAGTGACAGCAGTACACTGATATTCCCGGTGATTGGTTGTGATAGGCGTTTCAGTGGGAGGCAAAGGAACAGCAGTACACTGATCTTCCCAGTGAAGAGCTGTTCAGGGGGTGTGTCAGCACAAGTCTGATGAACTGGTTAAGATATAGAACTCACTGATCTCAGAGAATACCTAGGTGAGAGGGGAGTGATAGACTGTACCTGCATGAAAGCCGGGCACACACTCCGCCGCCTCCATGATCGCCATCATTCCCAGGGTCCGCCAGCCAAGAATGTAGAGATGTCCCTTCTTCTGTAGACTGCCAATAGGGAGAGAGCAGCGGATCAGAACTGATATATTTGTATATGGACGTATTGGTCCAAATAATGATATTCATTTATTAAAATTATATTAAAGAATGTAACATGCAATGCTTAAATTTGTCGGAATGATTCGGATTAGCTTTATTGCCATCTTGTGGCCACATGCAGGAAGTGCACATGCAATGATATCATTGGTCTGTGATAGAATGAAATGCTTCACTAGAGCTCTGCTGCTATCTAGTGGTCACATAAAGGAAGTGCATATGTAATGATGTCATTGCTCTGTAATACAGCCATGAGCTCTGTTACCATCTTGTGGCCACCTATAGGAAGTGCACATTTTACGATATTGCTCTGTGATAGAATAGAAAACTTCACGTGAGCTCTGCTGCCATCTTCTGGCCATGTATAGCAAGCGCATCTGTAATTATATCATTGCTCTGTTACCATCTCGTGGCCACCTATAGGAAGTGCACATTTTATGATATCATTGTTCTGTGATAGAATACAATACTTCACATGAGCTCTGCTGCCATCTTGTGACCACATATATTGAGTTCACATCTAATGATATGATTGGTCTGTAATACAGCCATGAGCTCTATTACCATCTTGTGGCCATCTATAAGAAGTGCACATTTTATGATATCATTGCTCTGTGACAGAATGGAAAGCTTCACATGAGCTCTGCTCCCATCTTGTGGCCACGTATATTAAGTGCACATGTAAAGATATGATTGGTCTGTAATACAGCCATGAGCTCTATTACCATCTTGTGGCCATCTATAAGAAGTGCACATTTTATGATATCATTGCTCTGTGACAGAATGGAAAACTTCACATGAGCTCTGCTGCCATCTTGTGGCCACGTATATTAAGTGCATATGTAAAGATATGATTGGTCTGTAATACAGCCATGAGCTCTATTACCATCTTGTGGCCATCTTTAAGAAGTGCACATTTTATGATATCATTGCTCTGTGACAGAATGGAAAGCTTTACATAAGCTCTGCTGCCATCTCATGGCCACATATAGGAATTGCACAGTGATTTGTACACACCTGGTGCCAGACTGCTTGAGCAATGCAGCTATTTTCTTGCTGTGGGAGTAGGTCACCTTGTGCGCCCTCTCATAGGTCCGCAAGATTTCCAACAAACACCTGAGAAGGAATCACACAAAAAAGACTTAATCCCGGCCCCAGAGGCTATCTTCAGGGATCTTGTATAGGTACACAAGTTTCACTTTGTGACATTGTGCTTGCTTTCCCTGACTTCATAGCTAAGCCATGCCCAATGCCGTCCTCTTTATCCAACAGTGGCTGTTGAGGGATGACGGTCCTGAGTGTTCGTGCCAATCTTAGGGCAACCTTCCTCTTCTCTCTATACTTTAAGGGCTCATTTACCGATTCATCATGCTTTTTTATGTGTTTGTGGTGCTTCAGTGAAGCACCACAAGTGAAGCTTTTTTGAAGCTTTAATGAAGCGTGGCCAATGCCCTGTGTGTGTGTTGATTTTCTATTTATTTTAAAGGGGCCAAGTAGAACCCCGGCTCAGCAGATCCCCAGCTTATTAGTACCCTCGCTCACTAGATCCCCTGCCCAGTAGTGCCCCCAGCTCTGCTGATGCCCTCACTTAATAGTACCCCTAGTTCTTCTGATTCCCCACTCAGTAGTAATTCCCAGCTCTGCTGATCCCCCACTCAGTACCAACCCACAGCTCTTCTGATTCCCCCACTCAGTAGTAACCCCCAGCTCTGCTGAGCCACTGGTTTGCTGATCCTCTTCTCCCTCTGGTCTCCACGTCCCTTCCGCTATATAGTTTCCATGCTGGGCACCACATGTGAAAACACTAGTTTCTCTTGATCCACTCTGACAGCTCTGCTGATCCTCCACCAGGATTTTTTTTAAAAAGCACGTCCAAAGCCACATTTTGAAGCAAGTGTAAACGAGCTCCCACCATTAGTGGCTAGTGCAAGATGTTAGGTAGGTTCAACCTGTGGTCACGTACTTCTCGGTCACCTCCACGTTGGAGCTGGCTTTGTGGGCCACCAGGAACAGTGTCTCCAGCAGGATCTTCGTAGCACTGCCACCTTTCATACGTGAGGAGCAGCAGATGCCCTCTGGCTGTAACAAAAATGCAAAGTTGATTGGTGTGTGACATTTATCCTGGGTGGTCACTCCACAGAATTAAAAAAACACGCCAGGACGCCAAGGCCTAACTGGACCGGAAAAGAAAATCTTTAGTCTCTGCACAGACTTTCCAGGAATAAACATTTCAGACTTACTCCGATGGCCGGGTTCAGCACAAAGGCCTGCTGGGTGTCATGGAGGCTCTGCATCCTCTCAGCCACTTGCCGGAAGGTGGAGGTCCAGTCTTTGATCTTATCGTTCCTGCAAGGTAATATGAGATGTCAGCCTTGCTCCTCTGCCAGTGGAGCCCAGGGTCCACCTCTTTCCACAACCCACCTGGCTGTACAAACTGGATTAAACCCTACCAGGACTGGCAGGTAGACATCCAGGTTCTTCATACAGAAGTCCAACTGACCAGCAATGAATGGAGCCTGAAAAGACAAGGTCAATGGACTCATTGTTAGTATTAATATAGCATCAACATTAGGGATGAGCCGAACACCCCCCCCCCCCGTTCGGCTCGCACCAGAACCCGCGAACGGACCTAAAGTCCGTGCGAGCTTTCGAACCCTATTAGTTATAATGGATGCGAACGTTCAAAATCAAAAGTGCTCATTTTAAAGGCTAATATGCATGTTATTGTCATAAAAAGTGTTTGGGGACCTGGGTCCTGCCCCAGGGGACATGTATCAATGCAAACATTTTTTTAAAATCGGCCGTTTTTTGAGGAGCAGTGATTTTAATAATGCTTAAATTGAAACAATAAAAGTGTAATATTCCTTTAAATTTTGTACCTGGGGGGTGTCTATAGTATGCATGTAAAGGGGCGCATGTTTCCAGTGCTTAGAACTGTCTCTGCAAAAAGTGTCATTTTTGCAGAAAAGAAAGCTATTTAAAATCACTCGCGGCTAATGTGTATTGTCGGCTCCCGTAATACAGAGAACAGTCATTCATTGAAAGTCATTCATAAAAAAAAAGTCATTCATAAAAATAAAAAATAAAAAGCGTGGGGGTCCCCCCAAATTCAATAACCAGGCCCTTCAGGTCTGGGATGGATATTAAGGGGGACCCCAGCCAAAAAAAAAAAATGGCGTAGGGCCCCCCTCAAAATCCATACCAGACCCTTGAGGTCTGGGATGGATTTTAAGGGGAATCCCAGCCCAAAAAAATGGCGTGGGGTCCCCCTCAAAATCCATACCAGACCCTTATCCGAGCATGCAACCTGGCAGGCCACAGGAAAAGAGGGGGGCACGAGAGCGGCCCCCCTTCCCGCCTGAACCGTACCAGGCCACATGCCCTCAACATTGGGAGGATGCTTTGGGGGTCTAAGACCCCCAAAGCACCTTGTCCCCATGTTGATGAGGACAAGGGCCTCTTCCCCACAACCCTGGCCATCGGTTGTGGGGGTCTGCGGGCGGGGGGCTTATCGGAATCTGGAATCCCCCTTTAACAAGGGGACCCCCAGATCCCGACCCCCCCCTGTGTGAAATGGTAAGGTAAGGTCTTTGACAATTCCTTTATTAAAATCTTCTTTCTTCTTTCTTCATCCTTCGGTTTCTTCATCTTCTCCTTCCGTCATCTTCTTCCATCTTCTTCCATTTTCTTCTTCCTCCGATCCGCTTCTTCTTGCGCTGGTCTTCTCGTCCTTCTCGTCCAGCATCTTCTTCCATGGCGTCGGCATCTGTTCTTCTGTCGGGCCGCTCCTCGCAATGGGAGGCTCCCGCTGTGTGAGACTTCGCTCCGTCTGACAGGTCTTTTATAACGGAGGGCACTTGGTGACCCCGCCCCCCTCTGACGTCATGGGGAAAGCCATAGGGAATTCCCCATGACGTCCCCGTGCGTCAGAGGGGGCGGGGTCACCAGGTGCCCTCCATTATAAAAGACCTGTCAGAGGCAGCGAAGCCTCGCATAGCGGGAGCCTCCCATTGCGAGGAGTGGCCCAAGAAGAGACACCGACACCGACGCCGACGCCATGGAAGAAGATGCCGGACGAGAAGGACGAGAAGGCCAGCGCAAGAAGAAGCGGATCGGAGGAAGAAGAAAATGGAAGAAGATAGAAGAAGATGATGGAAGGAGAAGATGAAGAAACCGAAGGATGAAGAAAGAAGAAAGAAGATTTTAATAAAGGAATTGTCAAAGACCGTCTCCTGTCATTTTTACAATTTTTTTTTTTGGTGAAATGGTAGGGGTACTTTTGTACCCCCTTACCATTTCACACAGGGGGGGGGCGGGATCTGGGGGTCCCCTTGTTAAAGGGGGCTTCCAGATTCCGATAAGCCCCCCGCCCGCAGACCCCCACAACCAATGGCCAGGGTTGTGGGGGTCAACATGGGGACAAGGTGCTTTGGGGGTCATCCTCCCAATGTTGAGGGCATGTGGCCTGGTACGGTTCAGGCGGGAGGGGGGCCGCTCTCGTCCCCCCCTCTTTTCCTGCGGCCTGCCAGGTTGCGTGCTCGGATAAGGGTCTGGTATGGATTTTGAGGGGGACCCCACGCCATTTTGTTTGGCTGGGATTCCCCTTAAAATCCATCCCAGACCTCAAGGGTCTGGTATGGATTTTGAGGGGGACCCTACGCCATTTTTTTTTTTCTCTGGCTGGGGTCCCCCTTAATATCCATCCCAGACCTTAAGGGCCCGGTTATTGAATTTGGGGGGACCCCCACGCTTTTTTTTTTGTTTTTTATCAATGAATGATAGTTCTCTGTGTTACGGGAGCCATCAATTCATTAGCCGCGAGTGCTTTTAAATAGCTTTTTTCCTGCAAAAATGACACTTTTTGCAGGGACAGTTCTAAGCACAGGAAACCTGCCCCCTTCACAGGCAACCTATAGACACCCCCCAGATGTGATACTGCAATGCTGTACTAACAGCACGCACACACAAATCCCCAGAAATACAGCACATATTGTCAGCAGTCAGCAACACGCTGACACTGAAACACAATATGCGAGGCGGCGGCCTCTTATACCCTGGGGCGTGTACTAAAGCCCCTGAGCTATAATTGGCTACAGGCATCCTGCCTGTAGCCAATTATGGCTCTCCTCGCTGCCGGCGCTGTGATTGGCCAAGCATGCGGGGTCACAGTGCATGCTTGGCCAATCATCAGCCAGCATTGCACTGCGACTGGCGCAATGCATTGCGGGCCGCTCGCATCACACGAGTTCGAATCGAACACCGGGCCCATCCATAATCAACATCTTCCATAGCACTGTTCAATGTGAGCTCATCCAGTGGATATATCTAAGGCATGATATTAGTGATTGGTGATTGGAGTGGTTGGTACTCACCGATAAACTGCAGGAGATGCCCAGGTAGATAACCTTCTTCTTCCCAGCACATACCTGGAACGATACACACCAACATGTGACATAATAATTCTGGTGGAGGAAGAAGGACCAACATGACAGACAGGAGAGATCACTGAGTTCTATGACATATACTGGGTCATTTGATTATGGGGAAGAGCTGGAGCTCTGCCATAGTATTGGCCGGAGAAAGACAGATGTTTTTATATAAAAGTCCTATGATGACCAATGATGAATGGAGCCTGAATGGCTTCTCTGGGGAGGAGGAACTGGCATTACAGACAGCATGGGCTCAATGAGCTCTCTGACATTGATTATTTCTGTCTGCTCTCGTTGAGTTGTCTTGTTCAGCAGCTAATGTGAAAAGTAACAATGGTATTAATATTTATCTGTCACAGCCAATCATGGAGGGATCTGTCCCAGTAGTCTGGTCCAAGGGGAGCAACCTTCAGGAAATGTCTTTGTCAATCCTCTGCAAGGATTTCTTTCCTGCTTGGAGACTGAGCCTGTGCCAAGGCCAAAGATATTTAAAATGGCCTGAGCTAAGGTTTAAGAATCCAATTTGCTTTGATGGGGGGGGGGGGGTAGCTACCTGGAGGGAGCATCTTCAGAAACTAGAACTGGAAGTCGGCTGGCTACCAGGGAGCATCTTCAGAGAATCTAGAACAAGAAGGTGGATACTTGGGAGCATCTTCAAGAAACTAGAACAAGCAGGTGGTTACTCTGGAGCATTTTCGAGAAACTAACATAATAAGGTCGGGACCCCTTGGGGTAAAGGACCACGCTATACTGCAGATGGACACCGGTGGCAAAAAGCGCCCTGAGGCAATTCAGTTTGTATAGGTAGCGCTATACAAGTCATTCATTTAAGGTGTCTATCTGGATTGCACATCTTTAAAAATATTAGAACAAGAAGGTGGCTACAAGGGAGCATTCTCAGAGAATCTATAACAAGAAGGTGGCTACTTGGGAGCATCTTAGAGAAACTAGAACAAGACAATAGCTACCTGGAAGGAGCAACTTCAGAAAAACTAGAACAGGGAGGTAGATACTTGGAAGCATCTTCAAAAAATCTAGAACAAGAAGATGGTTACTCAAGGCCCTCTTTCGAGAAACTAGAACAAGAAGGTGGCTACACGGATGGAGCACTTTTAGAGAAGCTAGAACAAGAAGGTGGCTACCCTGAGGAATTATCTTCAGAGGAGGATAATGAGATGGCTACCTGTATGCAGCATCTTCCAAGAAGTCTCCTATGCTAAAAAGTGTTCAGGAGAGCTTAGAGGAAATTGCTGCCAGATGGAAATTGCATGGAGACCTCATTACTCAAAATTGAAGGTACCTGTGACTGCTCACATAGGGTCAAAGGGTAAACCACTGATAAAGGACTGCTACAGACCATGACGTCTCTTTCTCATAAAGTCACTTCCACTCATTTGACTGCTAGCATAGGATTAAAGAGCCAAGTATTATTGGGAGGCCGCCTTTAAAGGACCACTAATGATTTTAAAACAAAAGTGACTGACATCCAACCATTTGTTTTACCCCAAAATAAGCCAAGGACTCACCGTGAGGTTTTAAAATTCTAGTTTGCCACACTGCTTTGAGGGTTTCCCCACACTGTCTGAGTGGGGGGGGGGGGGTACCTGGAGAGAGCATCTTCAGAGAATCTAGAACAAGAAGGTGGCTACCTGGGGGATCATCTTAAGGGAAACTAGAGCAAGAAGGTGACTGTCTACCCAGAGAAAGAATATTTAGAGAATCTAGAACTAGAAGGAATCTACCCAGAGAGAGCACCTTCAAAGAATCTAGAGCAAGAAGGTGTCTACCCAGAAAGAGCATCTTCAGAGAATCTTGAACAAGAAAGAATCTACCCAGAGATAACATCTTTAGAGAATTTAGAACAAGAAGGTGGCTACCTGGAGAGATCATCTTCAGGGAAATTAGAACAAGAAGGTGTCTACCCAGGGAGAGCATCTTCAGAGAATCCAGAACAAGAAAGTGGAAACCTGCAAGGAGCATATTCATAGACACTTGGACAAGAAGGTGGCTACCTGGGAGCATTGTCAGAGAAACTAGGAAGGTGGCTACCCTCAGGGGGTATCTTCAGAAAAGCTGTCACAAGAAAGTGGCTACCTGGTGGGAGCTTCTTCAGAGAAAATAGGATCCGAATGTGGCTACATGTATGGAACACCTTTAGAGGATTCTGTTGTGCTAAAGATTTTCAGAACAGCTAAAAAGTTGCTGCTGGATTGGCAATGCATGGAGACCTTATTACTCAACATTTAAGGTACCCGTGACTGCTCACACAGGGTTGGTGGGCTAACCACTATTAAAGGACTGCTGCAGACCACGATGTCTCTCTCATAAAGTCACTTCCACTCATTTGACTGCTAGTATAGCATTAAAGAGCCAAGTATTGTTGGAAAGCTGTTTTAAAGGACCATTATCAATTTTGCTGCAACTGGAAGGTCTGGGATTTAGCTGTTTTTGAGTATTCTGTACCCCTAACGCTCTCTCCGGGAGTTTAAACTAAATGTGACTGGCACCCAATGATTTGCCTTACCCCCCCCCCCCCCCAATAAGCCAAGGGAGATGTTAAAACACTAGCCTGCTATCCTGCTTTGGGGTCATCCTACACTTCTAAACTCTCATTGGTTGTCTTTGCCCAAAAAAAAACAGTTTTTATGGCAAAGAACAATCTTTATATTAGAAATTAACCCAAACTCATTGGTCACCACTCAGCGGTGGGACTCACCCTCTCCAGATCCTGTGCTCCCAGCACTGGACTGTCCTCAGGTACCTCCTGTGCCGATACGATGGACCTGCAAAGACAATAAGTCACTAAACATCCCCACTGCTTCCAGAACAAATAGAAAACTGGACGTCACCCTCTCTGTGTGTCCCTGACAGAGGGGGAGGGTGATGACACAATTATAGTGACGCACACTCACCTGTCACCTCCTGCTATGATGTACGTGTAACATGGCTTCATGTGAAGACCTTCTAGAAGATGGTTGAAGGAATTCTGTGGAGTCAGCAGAATGTGTGTCAGTCAGTGAAGCCTAAAGGGAAGCTGATGTGTGTTCTCAGGAAGTTCTCATTATGTGTTATTAAAGTAATGTGTAAGCCAGATGAAAGAAACCGAGTTTTCACCTATTATGAAATTTTAGTGGACATCAGGACACCTCCGATTAAAATTTGTTTGCTTTAGTGAAATTTGTTGGAGTCAATGGGGAAGATAAAATGAAGGTGTTTTTTGGTGGCTTCAAATGGTGTAATGGGCTTTATATATTATATTAAACATATATATTTTTAATTAGAATTTTTAGCACTTCTTTAAGAAAAGCATTTCCTTTTATAGAGGGAAAATAGTTTATCAACAAAGTGTTGGGGTTAGAGATCATTGGAGTGTTGGATTTAGTAATATGGTTGGACTTTGAGGTTAGGCTTAGGCTTAGCATTGAAGATATTGTTAAGGTTAGAGTTATGCCCCGTACACACGGTCGGAAATTCCGACCACAAAATCCGTTGGATTTTTTACGACGGATTTTGTCCGATGTTGGTGTTGCATACACACGGTCGGACAAAGTTGTCGGAAAATCCGATCATTCTGAACGTGGTGACGTTTGTTGCGTACGACGGGACTACGTAGAGGCTAGTAGCCAATAGCTTTGGTCTTGTAATTTGATCTGAGCATGCGTGGCACTTTGTCCGTCGGAATTCGCTACACACGATCAGAAAAAGTCCGATCGGACTTTGTTGTCGGAAAATTTGAGAGCAGGATCTCAAATTTTTTCCGACGGAAATTCCGATGGAAAAAGTCCGATGGCGCCCACACACGGTCGGATTTTCTGACAACATGGTCCGATAGGACATTTTCCGTCGGAAATTCTGACCGTGTGTACGGGGCATTAGAGTGTCAGGGCTTGTATTGAAAATAGTTTTAGGCTTGTGGCTAAAGTTAGAGGATTAGTGGTAGGGTTAACACTGGAAATAGTGTTAAGCCCCATACACACGGTCGGATTTTCCGATGGATTCTGTCCTATCGGACAATGTTGTCGGAAATTCCGACCGTGTGTAGGCACCATCGGACATTTTCCATCGGATTGTCTGACGGACAAAGTTCTATCTCCTGCTCTATAAATTTTCCGACGACAAAGTCCGATCACACCAATTCCGATCGTGTGTAGCGAATTCCGACGGACAAAGTGCCACACATGCTCAGATCACATTACAAGACCAAAGCTATTGGCTACCAGCCTCTATGTAGTTCCGTCGTACGCAACAAACGTCACCACGTTCAGAATGATCGGATTTTCCGACAACTTTGTCCGACCGTGTGTATGCAACACCAGTGTCGGACTAAATCTGTCGGACCAAATCCGATGGATTTGGTGGTCGGATTTTCCGACCGTGTGTATGGGGCTTTAGGGTTAGGGTTTTTGTTATGTTAGAGGTTTGGGGTTAGTGTTGGGGTTAGCATGGGAGATAGTGTTAGTGTTATAGTTAGAGTTAAAGAGTTAGGGTTAGCATTGGAGATAACGTTAGGATTAGTTTAATGGCTACAATTAGGGAGTAAGGGTTACTGTTAGGGTTGTCATTGGAGATGGTGTTAGGGTTAGCATTGGATATAGTCTTAGGGTTAGTTTTGTGGTTAAAGTTAGAGGGTTAGAGTTAATGTTAGGGTCAAGATTGGAGATAGTGTTATAGATAGTGTTGTGGTTAGAGTGTTAGGGTTAGTGTTATGGTTAGAGAGTTAAGGTTAGTGATAGGTTAGCATTGAAAATAGTGTTAAGGCTAGAGTTAGAGAGTTAGTGTTTGCATTGAAAATAGTGTTAGGGTTAGTGTTGTGGCTAAAGTTAGAGGATTAGTGGTAGGGTTAACACTGGAAATAGTGTTAGGGTTAGTGTTATGGTTACAGCTAGAGAGTTAGGATTAGGGTTAGTATTGGAGATAGTGGTAGGGTTAGTGATATGGTTGGGGTTAGAGAGCTAAGGTTAGTGTTAGCATTGAAGATAGTTTTATGGTTAGTTTTATGGTATGAGTTAGAGAGATAGTGTTAGGGTTAGAGAGCTAAGGTTAGTGTTAGGGTTAGCTTTGAAGATAGTGTTATGGTTAGAGTAAGAG
Source organism: Lithobates sylvaticus (assembly GCA_028564925.1). NCBI lineage: Eukaryota > Metazoa > Chordata > Amphibia > Anura > Ranidae > Lithobates > Lithobates sylvaticus. The sequence goes on along the minus strand of CM053028.1, from coordinate 546,631,318 downwards.
AGTTAGGGTTAGTATTGGAAATAGTGTTAGGGTAAGTGCTATGGTTAGGGTTAGAGAGCTAAGGATAGTTTTAGGGTTAGCATTAAAGATAGTGTTATGGTTAGAGATAGAGAGTTATGCCGCGTCCAATGAGAGCTTTTTGGTCGGGAATTCCGACCGTGTGTAGGCTCCATCTGACTTTTGCTGGCGGAATTCCCGCCAACAAAAGATTGAGAGCATGTTCTCTATTTTTCAGTCGGAAAAAGTTCCGATCGAAATTCCGATCGTCTGTACAAATTCCGACGCGCAAAATTCCTACGCATGCTCGGAAACAATTCGACGCATGTTCTGAAGCATTGAACTTAATTTTCTCAGCTCGTCGTAGTGTTATACGTCACCGCGTTCTTGGTGGTCGAAAGTTCACTTTCGTGTGACCGTGTGTATGCAAGTCAAGCTTCAGCGGAATTCCGTCGGAAAAAACATCAATTTCTTTTCCGACGGAAAATCCGCTCGTGTGTACGGGGCATTAGAGTTGTTGTTTTGGTTAGAGTTAGAGAGTCGGGGTGAATAATCGAGATAGTGTTAGGGTTAGCATTGAAGATAGTGTTATGGTTAGACTTATGCCGCGTACACACGTCGGAATTCTGGTCGGAAAAAGCTCTGACGGTTTTCCCGACGGAATTCCGACGGAATTCCGCTCAAACTGTCCTGTCTACACACGGTCACACCAAATTCCAACCGTCAAGAATGCGGTGACGTACAACACTACAACGAGCCAAGTTCAATGCTTCCGAGCATGCATCGAATTGTTTCCGAGCATGCGTAGGAATTTTGCACGGCAGAATTGCTACAGACGATCGGAATTTCCTTTTCCGTCGGAAAAATTGAGAACATGCTCTCAATTCTTTGCTGTCGGAAATTCGGCCAGTAAAATTCCGATGGAGCCTACACACGGTCGCATTTTCCTATGAAAAGCTCTCATCGGTCTTTTTCTGGCTGGAATTCCGATCGTGTGTACGCAGCATTAGAGAGTTAGGGTTAGTGATAGGGTTACCACTGGAAATAGTGTTAGAGTTGGTGTTTTGGTTAGAGAGTTAGGGTGAGTATTGGAGATAGTGTTAGAGTTAGCATTAAAGATAGTGTTATGGTTAGAGCGTTAGGGTTAGTGATAGGGTTATCATTGGAGATAGTGTTAAAGTTGGTGTTTTGATTAGAGTTAGAGAGTTATGGTGAGTATTGGAGATAGTGTTAGGGTTAGTGTTGTGGTTAAAGTCAGGCGCGGACTGACAACTCATGGGGCCCCCAAGCAATAGAAGATTATGGGGCCCCCAGGCAATCAGAGATTATGGAGCCACACAGTATACACACACACACACACACACACAGTATACACAGTCATGTTTCTATTGGCTGAGATGTTACTTAAGAGGTGGGGCAGCTATAATCTCTGGATTTTTAGACCAAAAGGATGTCAGTAAGGGACATTTCAGAGACAGATGTAAAAAAAACACAGATTTTTACATACTGTCCCTGGTTTTACTGAGGCTGCCAACCCTGATGGGGCCCCCTAGTTGCCCAGGGCCCTCGGGCAGTGCCCAAGTGGCCGAATGGTCAGTCTGCCCCTGGTTAAAGTTAGAAAGTTAGGGTTAGTGATAGGGTTAGCATTAGAATTAGTGTTAGGGTTAGTGGTATAGTTATGGTGTGACTAAGGTCAGTGTTAAGGTTAACACTGGAGATAGTGTTAGGGTTATGTCAATAGTTAGAGTAAGAGGATCAGGGCTAGGGTTAGTGCGAGGGTTAGCATGGAAAATAGTATTAGGGTTATGGTTAGAGTTAGAGGGTTAGTGTTAAGGTTACCATTAGAAACAGTGTTAGAGTTGTAGTTATGGCTAAAGTTAGAGGGTTAATGTTAGGGTTGGAGTTAGAGGATTGGGGTTAGTGTTACGGTAGATAGTGCGATGGTTAGTGTTATGGTTAGATTTAGAGAATTAATGTTAGGGTTGGCATTGGAGCTAGTGTTAGTGCTATGCTTAGAGTTAGAGGTTTAATATTCTGGTTAGCATTAGAGATGGTGTTAGGGTTATTGATATGATTAAAGTTAAGGTTGGTGTTAGCATTAAAGATAGTGTTAGAGTTTGTGTTATGGTTAGTGTTAGAGAGTTAGGGTTAGTGTTAGGGTTAGCACTGGGAATAGCGTTAGAGGGTAAAGGTTAGTGTTAAGGTTAGTATTAGAGATAGTGGTAGGGTTTTTGTTATGGTTAGTGTTAGAAAGATAGTGTTAGCACTGGAGATGGTTAGCATTAGAGAGTTAGGTTTAGTGTTAGCATTAGAGCTAGTGTTAAGGTTATGGCTATGGTTAGCGTTGGAAGGTTAAGGTTAATGTTAAACAAGGACCTGTCTTCCTTGCTGACCCTTTACACCATCCAACAGGGTAGCCAGAAAATCACGCCGATATACGTCGGCAAAATGGCACGGACAGGCAAAATCACGTACCTGTATTTACCACTCACAATTTAATTTTGTATTAGAGTCTCTTATGTCATGCCAATCAGTGGCCTCTTGTGTGACTGTGAGCCTAGGCAATGATCAGTAGACACGTGCAATTTGTTTATTTCTGAATTAGATTTTTAACAAATTTTGATAAATTAGTTAATTTCTGAATTTCGGAAATTCAGAATTTTTCGAATTTCGAGTTTCCGAATTTTCGAATTTCGGAAATTCGAAAGTTCGTAATTCAAAAATTAGAATCCGAAAATTCTGAATTCGAAATTAGGAAGTTTAAAAATTCAGAAATTCAAAAATCGGAAATTCGGAATTCGAAGATTCGGAAATTTAAAAATTCGTAAATCCGAATTTTCGGATTTCCGAATTTGCGAAAAAAGCAAAAAAAAAAAATGAAAACGAACAAATTTTTTGACAGTGCACATGTCTATTGATCAGGAAATCTCTGGCTACATTTCACCATTGTGGTGCAGTGAGGAGACATCCATGTGACACCTTGTGCTGCTATATGGGAATTATTCAGTAGAAATTCTCACCGCCAGGAGCAGCGCCAAACGCCCGGAAGTGCTGCATCCGCTCAGGACGATGAGGCCGTCATCGGGAGTCTGCAGGGAGGGAACAATGACAATTGTGACACTATGACCTTCCCTCATTCTTTGTCTTTTCTTCTTTCTTTCCATAGAATGTCCATTTACTGACATTATTATATTATGACACCAAATCTAATGAATGAAAGGGGTGGGGCCACAGACAAACTGGGGAGGAAAGAGCTAGATGTCCTCCACCCAGGAGGGGACCTGCTGCATCTTCTAATTCATATTGTGAGAAGCTCACAGTGTGCGGTGAAATCAGAGTAAGACATTTCAGTCCAGGAGAGGAGCTGGTACAACCGTGCAAGACTGAAGGGAAGGCCGGAGATCAGATTTTTGGAAGAGAATTAATTTTAATAGAAAATGTAACAACAGTGGCCGGTCAGCAATGAGCTTGTCAGTAGGTGCAGAGCTAGTGCCAGGCTTTCTTTGCTTTCTTGTAGACATGTGCAATTCATTTAGTTCCAAATTCGTTTTTTAACGAATTTTGATAAATTCGTTAATTTCCAAATTTCCAAATTATTCAATTTCCAAAATTTTTAAATTTTGAATTTCCAAATTTCAGAGTTTTTCTAAATTTTCAATTTTTCAAAAATTCGAAATTTCGGAGATTCAGAATCTCGGAAATTCAGAAATTCAGAAAATTTTGAAAGTTAGAAAAATCCGGAAATTCTACATTTCAGAAATTCGGAAGTTCGGAAATTCTACATTTCAGAAACTCGAAAATTAGAAATTATGAAATTAGAAAATTCAAAAATTTTGGAAATCCAAAAATAAGAATGAAAATCTGAACATTCAAAAGAATGAAAATCTGAAAATTTCGAAAACCCGAAAATCTGAAATAATAACTAATAATAAATATTAAATGATAGATATTGGAATTTCCTTTCAAATTTGGCTGTTTAGTGAATGTATTTGAACGAATTATCTGAAATAACGGATGCCGTATCTAAACGAATGAAACGTAACAATCTAATAATAAAAATAAAACCTTTTTATTATTTATTATTAATTTTGTTCCATTCCATTTGTTTAGATGCGCAATTCGTTATTTCCGATAATTCGTAACTTCAGATAAATTTGTATTTGTTACGTTCACAAGCAGCCAACTTTGAAAGGAAATTCTAATACCTATAATTGAATAGTTAGTTATTATTAATTAGTTATTATTTCAAATTTTACTGATTTTACTTTCTTTTTTTTCAGATTTTCAGATTTTCTAATTTTTAAATTTCCGAAATTTTCGAATTCCGAAAATCTGAAAATTTGGATATCGGAAATTTGAAAATTCAGAAATTCGAAATTCCGAAATACAAAAAAAAAAAAACGGCAATTCGAAAATTCGGGAAACAAACACATTTTTTGTCAGTGCACATGTCTACTTTCTTGAGTTGCACGGAATATCATGACAAGGGAAGTTACATTGTTTTCAATGATGCCAGTCGATTTTGTAAACGGTTTCTGAATGAGTGACTTGTATAGCGATACCTATGCGAACTGAATCGCCTCAGGCGCTTTTTGCCGCCAGTGTCCATCTGCGGTATAGCGCGGTCCTTTACCCTGTGGGGTCCCTGACGCGTTTACATACAATATACACATATTTGGCCAATTTTTTATTTAATTTTTTCAACAGGATCTAATTAACCTACCAGAATGTCTTTGGAGTCTTTCTGCGCTACTCTGGTGAGACTCCAGTGTGATTTGAGCCCCTTAGACCTCTATGTTATCTCACAAAAGTCGCATCAGCATTAGATGAGATCCATCCCTGTGCAACTTTTTTTTTAACTCTCACCTCTCCTCCCCGGTCATCCTTGCTGCCTACAAATTCTCCTTCCAAGTACATTCCATTCATACCTGAGCGTAGCAGAAACATGTGTTCCCGTTTGTGTCTTTTTTAACCACATGCCAACCGCCGCATGGCAATTTACGCCGGCAGAATGGCATGGGAAAGGGAAAAGGCTGTACCCGTATGTCCCTTTGAAAATCCCTGACTAGCGGGCATGCACGCACCAGCCACGACAAACGCCCCAAAGTAGCTCAAGAAGCTTTTTGGTTGTGGAGCACCATGCATTTTTTGCGTTACCGTAATGGCATGCTTACCACGATTGGTGTGTCATTAAAATGATTCGTTTTTTTTTTTTTTTTAAATAACAAACATATGATACTTACCTCCACCGTGCAGCAGCTTTTGCACAGACTGGCCCCGAACGTCCTCTTCTGGGGTCCCCCGGTGGCTCTCGCGGCTCCTGCCCACATCAGGTAACCCCCTAGGAGAAGCGCTCTCCCGATGGGGGTTACCTTGCGGGCGGCGTGCTCCCGAGTCCAGCTCACATCTGCACTTTCCTCAACGTGTGGCAACCTGCATAGAAAATGTTCGCTTTGGAAACGTGCTGCAAATGTACATTGCGCCTCTGTTGCCATATGTAAAGGAAAAACCTCCGTCCAAGCTTCATCTGCAGTCTGGGGTGAAGCTTTGACGGAGGTTTTTCCTTTACATATGGAGGTCCAAAATCAAATCACTTAGAGGGTGCTATACTTGGATAAGGAGCCATACTGCGGCTTTGGATAGCGTCTTTGGATACCTACAGACCTTGAAGTTGGCAATTGGCTATATATGATTTACATTAGACATGTGTAATTCGTTTTTTTTTTTTTTCGTTTTTCGTTTTTTTTCGTTTTTCGTTTTTTTTCGTTCGTTCGTTTTCGTACGAATGAACGAATCGTTTGAACTGAACGAATCCGAATAACAAATCGTTCGAATCATACGAATCCAATTAACGAAAATCCGAAAAAAACTAATTAGAAACAACGAATGAAGAAAATCCGAAAAACGAAAAAAGGAACAACGAAAATGAACGAAAAAATTCGTACATTCATAACTTATTTTTTTTTGTTGAATTGGTAATTTTCCCTGTCCCTTACAATGGTGCTGCTTAACGTGCTTCGAATAGATTGAACGAAAAAATTACAGGCAGAATCACATACCTGTACGTTGCCCTTTGAGAGGCGGCCTGCGGTGGCGCGCGCGGCAAGCTCCGTGAGTCGGGTCGCGGGTCCTGTGGACTCGATCGCCACGGGGATACCCGCAATCCTCTCACAGGGAGAAAGAACGGGGAGATGCTAGTGTAAACAAGCATCTCCCCGTTCTGCCTAGTGAGAGTGTCACTGATCTCTGCTCCCTGTGATCGGAGCAGAGATCAGTGACATGTCACACACAGCCACACCCCCCCCCACAGTTAGAAACACGTCCCTAGGACACACTTAACCCCTACACTGCCACCTAGTGGTTAACCTCTTCACTGCCAGTGTAATTTACACAGGAATCAGTGCATTTGTATAGCAAATGCGCTGTATAAACGACAATGGTCCCAAAAATATGTCAAAAATGTCCGATGTGTCCGCCATAATGTCGCAGTCACAATAAAAATCTCTGATCGCCGCCATTACTAGTAAAAAATAAATATTAATAAAAGTGCCATAAAACTATCCCTTATTTTGTAAACTCTATAACTTTTGTGCAAACCAATCAATAATCGCTAATTGCAATTTTTTTTAACCAAAAATATGTAGAAGAATACGTATCGGCCTAAACTGAGTAAAAATAATTTTTTTTTATTTATTTTTGGGGATATTTATTATAGCAAAATGTAAAAAATAATGTGTTTTTTTTCAAAATTGCCGCTCTTTTTTTGGTTTATAGCGCAAAAAATAAAAACCGCAGAGGTGATCAAATACCACCAAAAGGTAGCTCTATTTGTGGGGAAAAAAGGAAGTCAGTTTTGTTTTGGAGCCACGTCGCACGGCCGCGCACTTGTCAGTTAAAGTGACGCAGTGCCGAATCGCAAAAAGTGCTCTGGTCAGGAAGGGGGGTAAATTCTTCTGGGGCTGAAGTGGTTAAGTTGCATGATGGAACATTTTGCGTGTAAGACAAAACTATGACTGTATATACTCTTATCAAATACCCCTGAGGAAGGTGCTTGAACCAGAAACGTGTCGGGTACCGGAGATCATTTTGTCCCGGAGAGTAACCCATTTTTTTTGTCATGCAAACCATGTAACCTGCTGTGTTTTTTTTTTGTAATATGTTTTGATATGTCTTTTTAAACCAATGACGATCGAACGATTTTATGCACATATAATAAATATATTTTCGAATCTATTCACGTGTGGTTGTTGCCTATAAAGTCCCAACGAAGGGGGTTCTTCTTTTCTCATGACCGAACGTGCTACAAATGCGCCAAAACGAACACTGAAAAAAAAAAAAAACAACGTGGGGAGCTCCACGTCCGAAAAAGTTCTCTGTTTTGGGGCGTTTCAAGTGAATGGGCTTGCCCTATGTGTGACACGTGTTTTAAGAGTGGAAAAACTTGGGAATTTTTTTTAGCGGGAACGCACGATTGTGCTACTCTCAGGTGTGAATGGAATGTGCTTAGGAGAAGAAATTTTAGGCAGCAAGGATGACCGGGGAGGAGAGGTGAGGGTTAAAAAAAACGACGCACAGGAATCACTTCTTCTCTAATGCTGATGTGACTTCTGTGAGAAAAGTCGCAGTGAAGTCACATCAAAGTTGCAACAAGTCGCACTACTTGGTACTTACTGCTGGAGGTTGCATGAAAATCATATCACATTATAGTGGACCAAGCTTTATTAGACATCCATGTAGGCTCCCCAAACACAGTGCCAAGCAGAATGTAGACATGTGCAATTCGCTTATTTTTTTTTCGTTTTCTTTCGTTATTTTCGTTCATTCGTTATCGTATGAATGAACGAACGATTCGCTAAAAATGTTAACGAATAACGGATCGTTCGAATCGAACGAATCCGAAAACAACGAAAATCCGAAAAAAACAAATTAGAAACAACGAATCTACAAAAGAAGAAAATCCGAAAAACGAAAACAGGAAAACGAAAATCAAAATGAACGAAAAAATTCGTACCTTCGTAACTTTTTTTTTTTTGTTGAATTGGTAATTTTCCGTGTCTCTTACAATGGCTCTGCTTAACGTGCCTCGAATGGATTGAACGAAAAAATTTGTACATTCGTAACTTTTTTTTTTTTTTCGATTCGTAATTTTCCGTGTCTCTTACAATGGCGCTGCTTAGCGTGCTTCGAATGGATTGAACGAAAAAAATTCGTACATTCGTAACTTTTTTTTTCAATTCGTAATTTTTTGTGTCTCTTAAAATGTAATAATAGCATACACATTACATAAAATTATGAATTATGCTCTGATTACGAATCTACGAATGTTACGAAAGTATGAATAAATACGAATGCGTCCGAATTTCGAATAAACGAATAAACAAAAATTACGGAAAAACGAATCAACGAAAAAATAACTCTTACGAAAATACGAATCGTTACGAATACGAACACCGACGACTTAGGAATTTACGAATCGTTACGAATCAACGGAAACGAAAAAAACGAAACGAAAATAAACGCATTTTTTTGTTGTGCACATGTCTAGCAGAATGTATCAAATGCCCAGCCGCCGTCATCTTACCTCTATGATGTCCTGCACCCGCTTGGCGATGTCCCCTACTGTCTGTAGGATGGTCTCACTGTACAGCCTCTGTGGGGAGACAGGTGAGATATCACTGCTATGAAATACATTAGAGTGTAAATTTTTGTTTATTAAAAACCTTACAAACACAATAAAAACATATTTAGATATATACAAAATAAATAAAAATATATATAAACAAAAATAGCTTACATCAGCATAGCAAAAACATAAAAAAAAACTAAATATACCAACCTGAACAAAGCCATAACCTCCACCTAAAACACCCTCATTCTAAGAAACCATTACACATGTAACCCATGCATGCAGCCTTTTTCCAAAAATGCAATCTTATATAAAAATCTAGGGGACGTGAAAGGACAGAAAGAAAGCCGCACACCCAGAGACTGACAAAAAGCAGCTACGGAGACCTGACATTCCTCCGCGCCTCTGTCCAGGCCCCCCGGACGCCACCTGTCCTTAAGACCCAGAATCTTCCCAACCTCACCCAGAATGTCCTGCACCACCACCTCGACAAGAAGGACTTTTTTTACGCATGGAGACCTGACACCGTGCATTCCATGTGAAGAAACGGTCTACTTAGCTAACTAGAAAAAGTGTCTCAAAATCAAAATCCCGATGAGTCTCAAAAGACCCATACGACCACTCCACGTAACTCAAGCGGGAAAGGAAAAGGATACCCAGAGCCCCACCCACCCACTTGTAGACTTCTATATTGAAGGGGCACTGAAGCAAGAAGTGGTACATTAGAGTGTAAGCTCCTCTGGCACAGAGACTGATGTGACTGGCTCAGTGCTCTCTGTACAGCGCTACAGTATATGTCAGAGCTATATACAGTGCATTAAAAATGTATTCATACCCCTTGAAATGTTTCACATTTTGCCATGTTACAATAAAAAACGTAAATGTAATTTATTAAGATTTTATGTGATAGACCATTGTGAAGTGGAAGGAAAATGATAAATGGTTTTCATTTTTTTTTTTTTCAAATAAATATGTGAAAGTGTGGGGTGCATTTGTATACAGCCCCCTTTTCTCCGATACCCCTACCCAAAATCTAGTGGAACCAATTGCTTTCAGAAGTCACCTAATTAGTAAATAGAGTCCACCTGTGTGTAATTTCATCTCAGTATAAATGCAGCTGTTCTGTGAAGCCCTCAGAGGTTTGTTAAAACACCTTAGTGAACAAACAGGACCTTGAAGGCCAAGGAACACACCAGACAGGTCAGGGATAAAGTTGCGGAGACGTTTAGAGCAGGGTTAGGTTATAAAAAAAATATCCCAAGCTTTGAACATCTCACGGAGCTCTGTTCAATCCATCATCCGAAAATGGAGAGAGTATGGCACAACTGCAAACCTACCAAGACATGGCCGTCCACCTAAACTGACAGGCCGGGCAAGGAGAGCATTCATCAGAGAAGCAGCCAAGAGCCCCATGGTAACTCAGGAGGAGCTGCAGAGATCCACAGCTCAGGTGGGAGAATCTGTCCACAGGACAACTATTAGTCGTGGACTCCACAAATCTGACCTTTATGGAAGAGTGGCAAGAAAAAATACATTGTTGAAAGAAAGCCATAAGAAGTCCCTTTTGCAGTTTGCGATAAGCCATTTGGGGGACACAGCAAATATGTGGAAGAAGGTGCTCTGGTTTTTACTTTTTGGGCTAAAATTAAAAAACGCCATGTGTGGGGGAAAACTAAAACTGCACATCACCCTAAACACACCATTCCCACTGTGAAACATGGCGGTGGCATCATCATGTTGTGGGGATGCTTTTCTTCAGCAGGGACAGGGAAGCTGGTCAGAGTTGATGGAAGATGGATGGAGCCAAATACAGGGCAATCTTAGAAGAAAACCTGTTATGCGGTGTACACACGGTCGGAATTTCCGATGGAAACAGTCCGATGGGAGCTTTTCAACGGATTTTCCGACCGTGTGTATGCCCATCGGTCTTTTTCTGTCGGAATTTCTGACGGACTTTAGATTGAGAACCTGTTCTCAATTTTTCCGACGGAAAACCTTTCTATCGGATTTTCCGATCGTGTATATGCAATTCCGACACATAAAATTCCGACGCATGCTCGGAAACAATTCGACGCATGCTCGGAAGCATTAAACTTCCCTTCTATAGTGCTGTCGAACGTGTTTTATGCCGCTGTGTTACAGACCGTCGGAATTTGGTGTGACCGTGTGTAGGCAAGACAGTTTGAGCAAAATTCCGTCGGAATTCCGTCGGAATTTCTGACGGGAAAACCATCAGAGCTTTTTCCAACGAGAATTCCGACCGTATCTACATGGCATTAGAGTGTACAAAAGACTTGAGACCGGGGCGGAGGTTCACCTTCCATCAGGACAACGACCCTAAACATACAGCCAGAGCTACAATAGAATGGTTTAGATCAGGGATCCTCAAACTACGGCCCTCCAGCTGTTGCGGAACTACACATCCAATGAGGCATTGTAAATCTCTAACATTCACAGACATGACTAGGCATGATGGGAATTGTAGTTCCTGAACAACTGGAGGGCCATAGTTTGAAGACCCCTGGTTTGGATCAAAGCATATTCACGTGTTAGAATGACCCAGTCAAAGTCCAGACCTAAATCCAATTGAGAATCTGTGGCAAGACTTGAAAATTGCTGTTCACAGACGCTCTCCATCCAATCTGACAGAGCTTGAGCTATTTTGCAAAGAATGGGCAGAAATTTCACTCTCTAGATGTGCAAAGCTGATGGAGACATCCCCAAAAAGACTTGCAGCTGTAATTGCAGTGAAAGGAGGTTCTACAAAGTATTGACTCCGGGGGGCTGAATACAAATGTACCCCCCACACTTTTCACATATTTATTTGTAAAACATTTTGAAAACCATTTATCATTTTCCTTCCACTTCACAATTATGTGCCACTTTGTGTTGTTCTTTGACATAAAATCCCAATAAAATACATTTTTGTTTTTGGTTGTAACGTGACAAAATGTGGAAAATTTCAAAGATATACATAAATAAACAAACACAAACAGACTTACATCAGCAGATAACAAAAAAGCAAACATAATTGTATTACTAGCAAACTACAACATTATGCAAAACACGACCCTAACCTCCACCTAAACACCCCCTTAGGCTAAGAAACAATGAAATATCGATCCCATGCATGCAGCCTTTTTTCAAGAATCTTGTCTTATAAAAATCTAGGGAATGTGAAAGGACAGAAAGAAAAGCCACACACCCAGAGAGTAACAGGCAGCAGCTACAGTGACCTGATATTCCTCCACACCCGTGTCCAGGTCCTCGGCCGCCACCTGTCCTTTTCAAGCCCCCAAATCTTCCTAACCTCACCCAAAATATTGTGCACCACCACCTCAACAAGAAGGACTTATTTCCGAGTGGGAACTTGACACACTGTGCATTGCATGTGTAGTAACGGACTACTTAGCTAACTAGAAAAAGTGTCTCAAAATCAAAATCCTGATGAGTCTCAAAAGACCCATAGGACCACTCCACATAACTCAAGCGGGAAAGGAAAGGGATACCCAGAGCCCCACCCACCTGCTTATAGACTTCTATATTGAAGAGGCACTGAAACAAGAAATGGTCCATGGTCTCCTCTACCCCACCACACTCCTCCCTTAGACAACCACGGTTCACCGCAGAGCGATGCTTCAGGTTGCCCTTCACATAGAGTCTGCCATGGAACAAGAGCCAGGCCAAACCAAAAAACTTTAAAGGGGTTCTCTCCAGATTTATCAAATGCAGACCCTCCCTCATAACAGAGCCTGGGCAATCCCTCAAGGCCAGTGGTTCGCTAAAGGCAAATACAACAACCCCCCTCTTCAAGGTCTTCCTAGGAAGAGACCTAATTTCCTCTGCCATCACTCGCCACTGCCAAAGCATTTTCAGACACAGGAAAACGTAAGCCAGGAGCTTACCATGTTGGACCCTCCAGGCTTTTCACTGGCCCACCATTCTCCCAGCTTTGTAGAAAAGGTCTAAAGCAGGACGCAAAAATACCAACCCACCCAGGCGGTTCCTTTGCCAGCATATTACTAAAATTATGTTTAAAAATCATCATCTGCCTGAGAGGGTAGGTAACAGACCAGGGCATTAGAGTGTAAGCTCCTCTGGTGCAGAAGCTGATGCAACTGGCTCAGTGTTCTCTGAACAGCACTGTGGTATATGTCAGAGCTATATAAATGTATGTTATAGTGTGTGACTGTGGGGGGACATTAAATTATAAGCTCCTCTGGTACAGAGTCTGATGTGACTGGCTCAGTGCTCTCTGTACAGTACTGTGATATATATCAGAGCTATATAAATGTTTAGTAATACTGTGTGACTGTGGGGAAACATTAAAGAGTAAGCTCCTTGGTTTCAAAAACAGATGTGACTGGCTCAGTGTTCTCTGTATAGCACTGTAGTATATGTCAGAGCTCTATAAATGTATGGTAACAATGCGTGACTCCAGGGGAGACATTAGAATGTAAGCTCCTCTGGTACAGAGACTGATGTGACTGGCTCAGTGGTCTCTGTACAGCACTGTGGTATACTGTAAGTCAGAGCTATATAAATGTATAGTAATAGTGTGTGATTGTGGAAGGACATTAGAGTGTAAACTCCTCGGTTGCAGAGGCTGATGTTTCCTACTCAGTGTTCTGTTCTACGGTACATCTAGTAGTCCTGGAGGAGAAGCATTGTCCTCTCACCTTATAGTTAATAATGGTCTCGTCTTCCTCTTGAAATATTTCAGCATCGCAGTCTTTTAGAAGTTGCACCATCTGGTTGGGGTCCGCTTTATCCAGTTCCCGAGTGATGGGATTGGACTTTTCACTGATGGGGAGAGATTCCTCATATCCAGTTAACTGGGGACCATAATAAAGGAAGTCAAATACCACATCCATATTACATATCATATAATCTTATTCAGTGTGTACTTACCTCCCACTTCCCGGGATCAGGGGTCTCGATAACATGCTTGTATCTACGGGTTCCTCTCATGGTTGGGGGTCAGTAGTTGAACCTGTTGGGAAATTCCATGTACTATATTACCCTCTCATGATTTTCGGGTCAGTACACACTAAGGAAAAAACTGGCTGAGGGAAAACGCTAATTAAAAATGTACAGCTGGGTGGAAAGGTTTGGACACCTTCGGCCCATCATCAGAAGCTCTGGTGTTTAGATCTCAGGTTAGCCCTTGTCATCTGCCAGGGTGACCTGCTTCTGTATTTATCCAGCTGGTCGGTGGGAGCCCCACTACCGCTATAGCTACTGGTCTCCAAGCCTGACCCCTGACCATGACACATAGTGTAAGTTATTTTTTGGATTGTTCTGATGGTCCATTTGACCCACTACAGCTTTGGTTTCTTCAGAGTAGGGATGAGCCAAACACTCCCTGGTTCGGTTCGCACCAGAACCTGCAAACAGACCTAAACTTTGCGTGAACTTTAGAACCCTATTAAAGTCTATGGGACTCGAACGTTCAAAATTGCTAATTTTAAAGGCTAATATGCAAGTTATTGTCCTAAAAAGTTTGGGGACCTGGGTCCTGGGGACATGTATCAATGCAAAAAAAAGTTTTAAAAAACGGCTGTTTTTTCGGGAGCAGTGATTTTAATTAATGCTTAAAGTGAAACAATAAAAGTGTAATATTCCTTTAAATTTCGTACCTGGGAGGTGTGTATAGTATGTCTGTGCTTAGAACTGTCCATGCACAAAGTGTCATTTCTGCCAGAAAAAAAGTCATTTAAAAGTACTCGCGGCTATAATGAATTGTTGGCTCCCCGTAATACAGAGAACAGTCATTGATTATAAAAAAAAAAAAAAATGCATGGGGTTCCCGCCAAATTCAATTACCAGGCCCTTCAGGTCTGGTATGGATATTAAGAGGGAACCCTGTGTCAAATTTAAAAAAAAAATTGACGTGGGGCTCCCCCCAAATATCCATACCAAACCCTTCAGGTCTGGTATGGATTTTAAGGGGAACTCCACGCCAAATTGAAAAAAAAAATGGCTTGGAGTTCCCCCAAAAATCCATACCAGACCCTTTATCCGAGCACGCAACCTGGCAGTTTGCAGGAAAAGGGGGGGGGGACGAGAGAGCGCCCCCCCTTCTGAACCGTACCAGGCCACATGCCCTCAACATTGGGAGGATGCTTTGGGGGTCTGTGACCCCTCAAAGCACCATGTCCCCATGTTGATGGGGACAAGGGCCTCATCCCCACAACCCTGGCCGGTGGTTGTGGGGGTCTGCGGGTGGGGGGCTTATCAGCATCTGGAAGCCCCCTTTAACAAGGGGATCCCCAGATCCCACCCCCCCATTTGAAATGGTAAGGGGGTACAAAAGTGCCCCTACCATTTCACAAAGAAAGTGTAAAAAATGTTTAAAAAACACAGACACCATTGGGAAAAGTCCTTTATTAAAAATAAAAAAAAGATTCCAGGGGTGGTAATCAACTCTTAATATCCAGTGATGGCTGATTTATTCTACGGGGTCCAGCGATGGGTGATCTCTCCCGATGGTCCAGCGCAGCGCATCCTGTCTCCATGGAGACACTGCGTGAATCCCGACGCCTGACAGGTCTTTCCAGGCAGGTTTCCGTTACATCAGAGGGGGACGGGGTCACCCGTACGTCACTGGGGAAGCCTGGGTTTCCCCTTGCATCAGAGGGGGGCGGGGTCAGGTGACGGGTGGCCCCGTCCTCCTCAGCTAAGACCTGGGATTCCCGCAGTGTCTCTGCAGTGTCTCCATGGAGACAGGAAGCGCTGCGCTGGACCATCGGGAGAGATCACCCATCGTTGGCCCCCAGAGAAGAGATCAGCCATCGCTGGATAGCAAGAGTGGATTACCACCACTGGAATCTTTTTTTTATTTTTAATAAAGGACTTTTCCCAATGGTGTCTGTGTGTTTTTTAAAAAATGTTTACACTTTCTTTGTGAAATGGTAGGGGTACTTTTGTACCCCCTTACCATTTCAAACAGGGGGGGCAGGATCTGGGGGTCCCCTTGTTAAAGGGATCTTCCAGATTCTGATAAGCCCCCCGCCCGCAGACCCCCACAACCACCGGCCAGGGTCGTGGGGATGAGGCCCTTGTCCCCATCAACATGGGGACATGGTGCTTTGAGGGGTCACAAAGCATCCTCGCAATGTTGAGGGCATGTGGCCTGGTACGGTTCAGGGGGGGGGGCACTCTCTCGTCCCCCCCTCTTTTCCTGCGGCCTGCCAGGTTGCGTGCTCGGAAAAAGGGTTTGGTATGGATTTTTGGGGGGAACTCCACGCCATTTTTTTTTTTAATTTGGCGTGGAGTTCCCCTTAATATCCATACCAGACCTGAAGGGCCTGGTAATTGAATTTGGCAGGAACCCCACGCATTTTTTTTTTTTTTATCAATGACTTTCAATGACTGTTCTCTGTATTACGGGAGCCAACAATTCATTATAGCCGTGAGTGCTTTTAAATTACTTTTTTTCCTGCAGAAATTACACTTTGTGCAGGGACAGTTCTAAGCACGGGAAACATGCTCCCCTTTACAGGCATACTATACACCAGGTACGAAATTTAAAGGAATATTACACTTTTATTGCTTCACTTTAAACATTATTAAAATCACTGCTCCCGAAAAAAACAGACGTTTTTAAAACTTTTTTTTGCATTGATACATGTCCCCTGGGGCAGGACCCAGGTCCCCAAACACTTTTTATAAAAGTAACTTGCATATAAGCCTTTAAATTAGCACTTTAGATTTCTCCCATAGACTTTTACAGGGTGTTCCGCGGTTTTTCGAATTTGCAGCGAACACCCCAAATTGTTCGGTGAACAGGCAATGTTCGAGTCGAACATGAGTTTGACTCGAACTCGAAGCTCATCCCTATTAAGGAGAATCTATCGTCTCTTCTACCTCCACTGGTGTAGTATTAGTTGCAGTGTCGGCTGGTGCTCAAAATTTTTGGGGGGAGCGCAAACTGAAAAATTACAATTTTAGTAATGCAGGGCTGTAAATAGCCATTTATCAGGTGATTATTCATTACTGCTAGGTAAAACTGTGGCCATCAATTGCAGCCTGTGTCCATTATGAGGGGTTCCCACCATCCCTGTGTCAAATTCCCTGGTCTGTACACCCGCTGTGGCCATTATGAGGGGTTCCCACCATCTCTGTGCTGAGTTCCCAGGTCTGTACACCTACTGTGCCCATTATGAGGGGTTCCCACCATCCCTGTGCCAAGTTCCCGGGGCTGAGTGTACACCCGCTGTGCCCATTATGGGGGTTCCCACCATCCCTGTACTGAGTTCCCGAGTCTGTAAGCTGATGTGCCTATTATGAGGGGTTCCCACCATCCCTGTGCTGAGTTCCCAGGTCTGTAAGCTGATGTGCCTATTATGAGGGGTTCCACCATCCCTGTGCTGAGTTCCCGGGTCTGTTCACCTGCTGTGCCCATTATGAGGGGTTCCCACCATCCCTGTGCTGAGTTCCTGGGTCTGTACTCCCGCTGTGCCCATTATGAGGGGTACCCACCATCCCTGTGCTGAGTTCTTCTTTACAAGTGTGGTCTCAGATCTGGGCATTCCTCTTTAGGGGTCCAATCACTGACTGACACCCTCTCCGTCCCAGATTACTTTTTATCTCTTCCAAACTGTTGAACAGATCAGTACATTCTCTGCACTCATTTAAGGTGGCCATAGAATAGATGATTCCTTTTTAATTTCATTCCTACGGCCACCTTAAATGAGTGCAGAGAATGTACTGATCTGCTCAACAGTTTGGAAGAGATAAAAAGTAATCTGGGAAGGAAAGGGTGTCAGTCAGTGACTGGAATGGTCAGATCTGAGACTGGAGGATGCAGTATGAGAGCAGTGAAGAAAGATCTATGCAAACAGAAGATAGTGAAGGGGGAGGGGGGTCAGTGTGATAGAGAAGGTGTACAGACATGGATTACACAGAGAGAGTAGTAGTAAAGTTACTGCTGTAAAAGTCACTCAGGACAAAGTGATAATAGCCCCTTCTTCCCCCTCCAGTCCTGGCATGTACTGTACCTGGAGATTTCTGTGTGATCCTCTGTGTGCACTGCTGGATGTCTGTGCCCCAGGGAGATGAATAGACAGCTGCCTCTGCACAGACCTATCGCTCCCTGTCTGCCCTAAGCTGTTCTTCTTCCGCTGGTGATTTCCCCCTCACTTGCTGAAGAAGACAGGCAGCCTGTGAGCCAATGATGCCGCAGGTCCAATTAAAGCCCCACCCTACGGACCCAATCAAGTACAACCACTGGAAACCTAATGCCAGAGGTGGAGTTTTCGGGGCGCAGACCTTATAGCCCTGAGCACACTCTAAAGTACGCCAATAGAGCTTCTTAGCCCCAATCATGTGTTTACACACAAGTCATGCCTCCAATAGCACCCCTGTGCCCGGCGCCCTTAACACACCCACTTAAAGGGACACTTTCATTTTTTTTTTTAAAAAAAAAGTTTATAATTGGCTTTGAGTTGTTTTGGATTGCCCTGATGGTCTATTTGAACTGTTTACATCTCTGGTTTCTTCACACAAGAGGTTTGGTTGGCAGTAGAATCCATTCCTCCTGTTTCCTTCACTAGTGAAGTATTTGTTGTGTTGGCTTCTGGATAATCTGTGAGGGATCCAACACCAGGTTTTACATGTGGCAGGGTGTACCCTGATTGTCGCTGTAAACCAAGGTGGGTGGTTTTTAGTAAATGTACTCAATCATCTTGTCTCATCCTCCTCAGCACAGACCACAGACTTACTGGATTTTGGTGTGCTATTTCAGGGCTGTGTGGCATCTCTGGACACTGTAGGGGTCATTGGAGAAGTTCAGAGTTGGTCATGAGTTTTTCTATGGATTGTCCCATGGTCTATTTAACCTGTTTACAGCTTTGGTTTCTTCACACAAGACTTTATCTTAAAGGTGATACACAGTAGAATACATTCCTCCTGTTCATTCCACTTGCATAGTATTTGCTGTATTGCTGGCTGCCAGATAACAAATGAGAGGTCCACCTCCAGGCTTCACAGTTGTCAATTGCTAAAATCACCCACCTTAGTCTCCAACAACAAACATCAAACATACAAGAAGAATGGATTAGATTGATCCATTCAGAGGAAGAGTGGATTCTACAAAGTATTTGATTGTTAAGGTGGGTGATTTTAGCAATTGTATTTGAACGGCTTGTATAATCTTCTTCAGCATATGCCACAGACTGCTCTTGTCTCCATAGACTCCTCTGTGCTATGTCAGGGCTGGTTTCCCCAGGTACTGAATTTTGTGATGTCATCACAGATAAGGTTTCTCAGTGCCACACTCCTGGTGGCATCTGGCCCTTCCAGTAGCTTCTCTGTAGTGTCATTAGTGGGGGAGATGTTGCTATTCTGACCAGTCTACAAAAGACACAAAAAAGCCTTTTTGTTCTCCTGGACTTCCATTTGTTAACAACATTTCAGGAGAGTGACCTGGAAGCTTTATATTTTCTTTCACAGAGTCCCTCACTGTGTAGGAGCCAGTAACCTGTATCGTCAGATGCGCAAACACCTGCCTAGAGGAGCCCATGGCTGTTTATTGGAAGTACATTGCCCCATAAGAGACTTCATTCAACTTTGCAATTGTCCTTCCTTGACTTGGATCAGGACTAAATCTCATCATACAGCTTATGTAATATGAGAACCTACCTAAACTATCCAATCAATTTATAACCAATCAAGCAGGTCCTTAACCACATAGTTGTTGATAAGTCGAAAGGAGTTTGTACAGTCAGAATGTAGTTTGCGTCTTGCATCTTGTGCATAAAGGAGTCCAATAAAGTGCACCAAGACAAATATTATTATTAATATTATACACAATTTATATAGCGCCAACATTTGTGCCAATGATTTGATGGGATAGCTTGGGTACAGTTGTTAGGTGGGTGGACAGGTTAGGGGCTGAGCAGGGAGTTCCAGGGGATGGGAGAGGCTCTGGAGAAGTTCTGAAGGCGAGCGTGGGAGGAGGTAACAAGGAAGCTAGAGAGCAGGAGGTCCTGGGATGAACAGAGGGGACGATTTGGGCAATATCTGCAGATGAGGTTAGTAATGTAGCTGGGGGCGATGCTGCGCATGGCCTTGTATGTTGTGGTTAGTATTTTGAATTTTATACGGTGGGGTAGAGGAAGCCAGTGAAGGGATTGGCAGAGAGGAGCAGCAGTCACGGATCGGTTAGTGAGGTGTATTAGTCTAGCAGCAGCATTCATAATAGATTAAAGGGGGGGGGATAGCCTGCGTAAGAGTAGGCCATTAAGGAGAGAGTTGCAGTAGTCAATGCGGGAAAAAATCAAGGAGTCAATGAGTCGTGGTGTCGTTAGTCAGGAAGGGTTGAATCCTGGAGATGTTGTGGAGGTTAAGGCGGTAAGATTTAGCCAGTGATTGGATGTGAAATATGAAAACAGAAGATGTCGTCTGACCCAGGTGTCCAAACCCAACAACCAATCACAGCATAAAACAGCAAGACACATGCATACAAATACATTTAAAAGCCAACTTCAAATTTCTTCAGTAATGAGTCAACCTATCGGGCTTGTAGTGCTGTTTATGTCCCGGTTGGAAAGATTTCCTTTCATTTCCTGGCCTGTAGACAGTGGTCACCCTTCCATTCAAATCTGAATTACAGAACATATGTGGATATTGATTTTACTTTGGGGAAAACATCACATGTAATGGAAGTTGTTTGTGAACGGAGCAGGCTGCTGCGTCAGCAAATTCTTATCTTACATTGTAGCAGCTACACTGGCTGAAAGCTGTTCAAAATACTTCCAAATAGAGCAAAACATTCTGTCCATCTCCAGGCTTCACAAATCCGGTCAACCACCAGATTCTTCAGAGTGCAGAACATACCCAAATCCTCTAAGATACTCCAGAGCCAAGGGTATCCTCAAATCCTCTTAACTAGGGATGAGCCGAACACCCCCGGGTTCGGCTCGCACCAGAAACCGCGAACGGACCTAAAGTCGTGCGAGCATTAGAACCCTATTAGTTACAATGGATGCGAACGTTCGAAATCAAAAGTGCTAATTTTAAAGGCTAATATGCATGTTATTGTCATAAAAAAGTGTTTGGGGACCTGGGTCCTGCCCCAGGGGACATGTATCAATGCAAATTTTTTTTTAAAAAACTGCAGTTTTTTCAGGAGCAGTGATTTTAATAATGCTTAAATTGAAACAATAAAAGTGTAATATTCCTTTAAATTTCGTACCTGGGGGTGTCTATAGTATGCCTGTGAAGGGGCGCATGGTTCCTGTGCTTAGAACTGTCCCTGCAAAAAGTGTCATTTTTGCAGGAAAGAAAGCTATTTAAAATCACTCGCGGCTAATGTATTGACGGCTCCCGTAACACAGAGAACAGTCATTTATTGAAAGCCATTCATAAAAAAAAAGTCATTGATAAAAAATAATTTTTTTTTAAAAAAAATGGCGTGGGGTCCCCCTCAAAATCCATCCCAGACCCTTGAGGTCTGGGATGGATTTTAAGGGGAACCCCAGCCAAAAAAAATGGCGTGGGGTCCCCTTCAAAATCCATACCGGACCCTTATCCGAGCACGCAACCTGGCAGGCCGCAGGAAAAGAGGGGGGGGACGAGAGTGCCCCCCCCTCCCTCCTGAACCGTACCAGGCCACATGCCCTCAACATTGGGAGGATGCTTTGGGGGTCTGAGACCCCCAAAGCACCTTGTCCCCATGTTGATGAGGACAAGGGCCTCTTCCCCACAACCCTGGCCATTGGTTGTGGGGGTCTGCGGGCGGGGGGCTTATCGGAATCTGGAAGCCCCCTTTAACAAGGGGACCCCCAGATCCCACCCCCCCCTGTGTGAAATGGTAAGGGGGTACAAAAGTACCCCTAACATTTCACCAAAAAAGTGTCAAAAATTTTAAAAATGACAGGAGACGGTCTTTGACAATTCCTTTATTAAAATCTTCTTTCTTCTGGTCTTCTTCCTTCTTCCTCTCTTCATCTTCTCTTTCCGGCATCTTCTTCCATCATCTTCTTCCTTCGATCTGCTTCTTCTTGCTCTGGTCTTCTCGTCCGGCATCTTCTTCCACGGCGTCCGGGTCTCTTCTTGGGCCGCTCCGCGCAATGGGAGGCTCCCGCTGTGTGAGGCTTTGCTGCGTCTGACAGGTCTTTTATAACGGAGGGCGGGGCCACCTGGTGACCCCGCCCCCCTCTGACGTCATGGGGAAAGCCATAGGGAATTCCCCATGACGTCCCCGTGCGTCAGAGGGGGGCAGGATTACCAGGTGGCCCCGCCCTCCGTTATAAAAGACCTGTCAGACGCATCGAAGCCTCACACAGCGGGAGCCTCCCATTGCGCGGAGCGGCCCAGAAGAGACTCCGACGCCATGGAAGAAGATGCCGGACGAGAAGAGCAGAGCAAGAAGAAGCGGATCGGAGGAAGAAGATGATGGAAGAAGATGCCGGAAGGAGAAGATGAAGAAACCGAAGGATGAAGAAAGGAAGAAGGAAGACCAGAAGAAAGAAGATTTTAATAAAGGAATTGTCAAAGACCATCTCCTGTCATTTTTACCATTTTTGACACTTTTTTGGTGAAATGGTAGGGGTACTTTTGTACCCCCTTACCATTTCACACGGGGGGGTGGGATCTGGGGGTCCCCTTGTTAAAGGGGGCTTCCAGATTCCGATAAGCCCCCCCTCCCGCAGACCCCCACAACCAATGGCCAGGGTTGTGGGGAAGAGGCCCTTGTCCTCATCAACATGGGGACAAGGTGCTTTGGGGGTCTCAGACCCCCAAAGCACCCTCCCAATGTTGAGGGCATGTGGCCTGGTACGGTTCAGGAGGGAGGGGGGCTGCTCTCTGCTCTTTTCCTGCGGCCTGCCAGGTTGCGTGCTCGGATAAGGGTCTGGTATGGATTTTGAGGGGGACCCCACGCCATTTTTTTTTTCTTTTTGGCTGGGGTCCCTCTTAATATCCATAGCAGACCTGAAGGGCCTGGTTATTGAATTTGGGGGACCCCCACGCTCTTTTTTTTAAATTTTTTTTTATTTTTTATCAATGACTTTTTTTTTATGAATGGCTTTCAATGAATGACTGTTCTCTGTGTTACGGGAGCCGTCAATACATTAGCCGCGAGTGATTTTAAATAGCTTTTTTTCCTGCAAAAATTACACTTTTTGCAGGGACAGTTCTAAGCACAGGAAACATGCCCCCTTCACAGGCATACTATAGACACCCCCCAGATGTGATACTGCAATGCTGTACTAACAGCACGCACACTATAATCCCCAGAATCATAGCACATAATGTCAGCAGTCAGCAGCACATAACACTGACGCTGGAACACAACACAATATGCGAGGCCGCCAGCGCGGCGGCCTTTTATACTGTGGGGCGTGTACTAAACCCCCTGAGCTATAATTGGCCACAAGCATCCTGCCTGTGGCCAATTATTGCTCTCCTCACCTCTGGCTCTTTGATTGGCCAAGCATGCGGGTCACAGTGCATGCTTGGCCAATCATCAGCCAGAAATGCACTGCAACTGGCGCAGTGCATTGCGGGCCGCTCGCATCACACGAATTTGATGCGAGCGGCCCAAATAGTTCTGGGCTCGCCGAGCGGGCGAACGCCCGATGTTTGATTCGAACATGGGTTCGAATCAAACCCCGGGCTCATCCCTATTCCTGAATCCTTCAGAGCCCAGGGCATCACCAGATTCCCCACAGCCCAGAACATTCCGAGATCCAGGACAGCCTAACACATTCTCAGATTACCAAAAGCCCAGTGCATCCCCAGATATCTCAGAGCCCAGGCCAACCTTAGATCTCTCAGACCCAAAGGAATGCCCAGATCCCCTGGAGTCCAGGGTGCCCACAGATCTCGTATGAAAAAATAAGCACTGAGTCAGATAGACGAAACAGTACCAAGTGCCACATAGGTGAGCCCTGGGAAATAATTACCAGAATTGCAGAATAGTCAATTTAATGAATTTATTGAAAAAAGACCAATTGTAGAAAATACAACATTTCAACACCTAAGACTATAAATAGACATATAGGTCTGGGCACAAGAACAAACAACAAACACACACAAGACAAAACGATAGACACCACCCAAATAAAATATTGTCACCAATAATGCACTGTATATACAGATTAGGGTAAACGCATCACAAACCAAGCCTATATCTCTTTAAATCGAAGGCAACGGCCATTGCAGTATTCCAAAAATGATGTCAATCCAAGGAGTGAGAACAGAAAAGTCGTCTGCAGGGGCCTTTTGGATCACATTAATGTGTGGACTTGCAGCTCTGATTACCCTTCATAGCCAAGTGAACCACATATGACCTGTGGACCTGCAGACAGCTTTTCTGTTCTCACTCCTCGGACTGACCCTGTCACACAGCCCCCCCCCCCCCCCCCATTAGCCACATAACGGCATATACCTTTTTATATATCATTTTTGGAATACTGCAACGGCCGTTCCCTTTAATTTAATGATATATAGGCTTGGTTGGTGATGCGTTAACCCTACCTATGTATATACGGTGCATTATTTATGACTATATTTTATTTGGGTGGTGTCTATTGTTTTGTCTATTGCGTGTTTGTCCTTTGTCCTTGTCCCAGACTTATATGTCTATTTATAGTGTTAGGTGTGGAAATGCTTATTTTTTTCATATGCTGTTTTGATCACTGAGCCGCGCTTGTATTGAGTATGTGGATAAATACCGGTTGGTACTGTGATGTACTCCATCTTATTGGTTCCCTTTCCTCCTTTTTGTTATATGCTTGCCCACAGATCTCACAGAGCTAAGGGCTTGGCCAAATTCCCCATATCCAAGAGCATTCTTGTTTTCACTACAGCCTAGAGCAGGGGTCTTCAAACTACGGCCCTCCAGTTGTTCAGGAACTACAATTCCCATCATGCCCAGTCATGTCTGTGAATGTCAGAGTTTTACAATGCCTCATGGGATGTGTAGTTCTGCAACAGCTGGAGGGCCGTAGTTTGAGGATCCCTGGCCTAAAGCATCCCAGAATCCCCCTGAGCACAGGACAACCTATGGTCCTCTAGAGCAGTGGTCATCAACCCTGTCCTCAGAGCCCACTAACAGGCCAGGTTTTATGTATTACCTTGGGGGAGATGCAGACTAGAATACGGCAATCACTGAGCAGAAAATTATATCACCTGTGATGTATTTTAGTTATCTTGCAAACCTGGCCTGTTAGTGGGCCCTGAGGACAGGAGTTGATGACCACTGCTCTAGAGTATTCTCAGATCCCCCAATCCTTTAGAGTTCAAAGCATTCCCAGATCCCCTAGAACCTAGGACATCCCAGTTTCCACAGAGCCCAGGACATCCCTAGAACCCAGGGCATGAGGACAGAATGTAGTAATCTCCTCAAGGTGAAGCTGATCTGGACATACTTGGCTCCATATGAACCATTACACAGGAAAGCCAAAGTTCTATAAATGAGTAGAAAAAAAAATACCATATTCTGCCACAAATAACAATGATCTGGGAATCAATGTGTCCAACTCTGATGCCGCGTACACACGGTCGGAATTCTCATCGGAAAAAGCTCTGATGATTTTCCCGTCGGAATTTCGACGGAATTTCGCTCAAACTGTCTTGCCTACACACGGTCACACCAAATTCTGACGATCAATAACACCGCGGCATACAACACGTTCGACGGCACTATAAAAGGAAAGTTTAATGCTTCTGAGCATGCGTCAAATTTTTTCCGATCATGTGTTGGAATTTTGCGTGTCGGAATTGCATACACACGATTGGAAAATCCGATAGAAAGGTTTTCCGTCGGAAAAATTAAGAACAGGTTCTCAATCCAAAGTCCGTCGGAAATGCCGACAGAAAAAGACCGATGGGCATACACACGGTCGGAAAATCTGATGAAAAGCTCCCATCGGACTGTTTCCATCGGAAATTCCGACCGCGTGTACGCGGCATGAGAGTTTCCTTGGTAATGAATGCAACTCCTGAGCCCCGAATGTGGTTACTGTGCAGTCATAATGCAACAACCTCAGTCACTAAGGGGTTGATTTATTAAAACTGGAGAGTGCAAAATCTGATGCATCTGTGCATGGCAGCCAATCAGCTTCAATCTTCAGCTTGTTCAATTAAGCTTTGACAAAAAAACCTGGAAGCTGATTGGTTCGCCTGCAGACCTGCACTGGATTTTGCACTCTCCAGTTTTGGTAAATCAATCCCAGCATGTCACTAAATTGTGAATCCTGACTGAGCACCAAAAATATGTCCACTTATAACAAGAACAACGAAAATGGAAGAACTCCAGATTGGCCCACCATCTCAGTGGGGCCCCAATGGGTCCCATCCCCAGGGATCCCCAACCAGCCCTCAGGAATACTCACACTGTCCACGTTCTCTGTGTCTCATACAGTCCTCCAGTCTCTGCTCTCACAGGGCTTGTTTGTTCCGTTGTTATCAGATAATAATGTAATCATTAAACTTTCTGGTTAAACTTCAAGCAAAGTTTTCCTGACTGCAAAGAAAAACAACGAGAGAGAGAAAACACCATGCACCCTCCACCACGGCACATTACATCACTCTATCTATCTATCTCAGTCTCCTGGCACCCAAAGGAATAACAAAATAATTTGTATTCTCTACAAATTGATACAAAAATGTAGAAAGTTTAAATAAGTAAGCAGTAAACAGTAAAAATATGAACCAATCTGGAAGGAAATCCACCGTATTACCAATCAAGTTACGACACTCTCCCTAGACCTCTCCCCAACACAATTTTTACTACACCACCCCACCACCCCGATAAAAACATTATCGTTCTCTAGCCATGCACATGGTAAACGCTGCAAAAATGTGTATACCACTTCGGTGGCGAGGCCCCAACCCCCCACAATAGCAGAATGGCTTTGACGCATAAATAGAACCGCAGAGATGGAAGAACTTGTCCACCAAGCAAAGGAGACTCAGGTTAAATTTACCAAGATATGGTCATGCTGGCTTCACTTTGCTACAACAGACTAATACGCCAAACTCTTGACCCAACCAACTGAGGTAAACCCCCAAATTCCCTAGGCGGAGGAGAATGGAAACCCTGTCCTCCCTATCCCTTATCCCTCTTCATGGTTTTTACTAGGGGTGCAACGGATCGTCGCCGATCTGTGATCCGAACGGGTCACCCCGTTCGGATCGGCACACCCCGCGATCCGCGGAGCGCTCCGCGGCCTCGGCCTTAGGAAAGGCCGCGGCTTCGGCCTAGCTCCGGAGCGGCGGCGGCCATCTTGGTACACCCGGCGGCCTTAGGAAAGGCCGCGGCTTCGGCCTAGCTCCGGAGCGGCGGCCATCTTGGTACACCCGGCCACTGTTTACAATGTGATCGCTCCGTCAAATGACGGAGCGATCACTTGTAAACATCTCCTGCATTACCCAGCATATACTCTGCGTTACCCAGCCAATACTCTGCGTTACCCAGCCAATACTCTGCGTTACCCAGCCAATACTCTGCGATACCCAGCCAATACCCTGCGATACCCGATACCCAGCCAATACTCTGCGATACCCAGCCAATACTCTGCGATACCCAGCCAATACTCTGCGATACCCAGCCAATACTCTGCGATACCCTGTCAATACTCTGCTTTACCCAGCCAATACTCTGTGTTACCCAGCCAATACTCAGCGTTACCCAGCCAATACTCTGCGTTACCCAGCCAATACTCTGCGATACCCAGCCAATACCCTGCCAATACTCTGCGATACCCTGCCAATACTCTGCGATACCCAGCCAATACTCTGCGATACCCAGCCAATACTCTGCGATACCCAGCCAATACTCTGCGATACCCTGCCAATACTCTGCGATACCCTGCCAATATTACAGTGGGGGAGAGGATGTGGATATTACAGTGGGGGAGATGACGTGGATATTACAGTGGGGGAGATGACGTGGATATTACAGTGGGGACTATATGGTGGCGGAATTTTCACAGGTTTTTGCAAATTCAATTATTATTTGCTGATCCGAAAAATGATCCGATCCGTGACTCCTGATCCGAGGATCGATCCGATCCGTGAGTTTTTTGATCCGTTGCACCCCTAGTTTTTACCCAGACGTCCTGAAACCCTTCCCCTCATCTTTTCCATCCTGTGACCCTAATTACGCTAGTCCAAATTTACTTTTACCTTTACTATTATAACCCACAAGTTACCACACCATGCTACAGAATTACAACTTTATAAGCCCCCGTACACACGGTAGGAAATTCCGACTACAAAATCCGTCCTTTTTTTTCTGACGGATTTTGTCCAAAACTGGTGTTGCATACACACGGTCGGACAAAGTTGACGGAAAATCTGATCGTTCTGAACGTGGTGACGTTCGTTGCGTACGACGAACTACGTAGAGGCTAGTAGCCAATAGCTTTGGTCTCGTAATTTGATCTGAGCATGCGTGGCACTTTGTCTGTTGGAATTCGCTACACACGATCGGAAAAAGTCCGATCGCATTTTGTTGCCGGAAAATTTGAGCTAGAGCTAGATTGCTAGAGCCCACACACGATCGGATTTTCCAACAACATAATCCGATCAGACTTTTTCCATCGGAATATCCGACCGCGTGTACGGGGCATAAGACGAACGCGTACCTCATAAGGATAACAGAGCAGACATGACAAACAAAGGTCACGATACAATCATTGCAGATTTCTACATCCTCCAAAGATTTGTTACCTTTGGAGTCAAGGAGACATAGATGCCTCCTTCGAAACCTTTCCACCATACACACAATATACAACCAGCAAAAACGTTTATAGGACTGGAATTCTAGCTGAACGTTGAATGCAACATTAACACAAGATATGTTACGTATGTTATCAGATTTATTTAGTACCTATGGAAAGGAACAGAGGGCGGGAGGTGTGGTCTCCCTCCCCATCACAGTATGGTCCCAGTTGGGGTGTTGGGGAGGACAAGACTATACCCCTAACCTGGTTCCCAACCGTCAATGCCATGTTTAAAAGATAAGCTCATACATACCTACATCCTAGTGTACCAATTGTATCTAGCTATAAACCTCGCCCACTATGGGATTTGAATGTCTGTTGATGTATACAATTGTTCTTATGTTATATGATCTTTGTTATCTGTAGACCTTTCAATAAACATTATTGAAAACCAAAAAACAAAAACAAAAACAAAAAACAGTAAAAATATGACCAATGGAAGGGAACTAGGGATGTGCCCAACTGCCCCATCTTGGTTCGAGCGTTGTTCAGTAAACATTAACCACTTGGCTACTGGGCCAATTCCGACATATCTCTCATACATGTAAAAATCAGCATTATTTGCTAGAAAACTACTTATAACCCCCAAACATTATATATATATATATATATATGTATACACATGTAGCGCCGACACTTTTCTAAAGTGTGCGCTATAGTGCAAATTTAGTTCTTTCCAGAACTGTAACAGAGTTCTGGGGGTTAATTGTTTACGTCATTTTCTTTGGCATCAGTTTGGCTGGGCTGTACTGAAGTTCTGCCTGGTCATAGGTGCAGTGAGGCACCTGTGACAGGCTGAGAACGGAGCCTGGTTAGACGTGTTAGGTACCAATCTTTCTTGGAGCCAATCAGTGGGCACGTCTGGCCCCGCTGTGTAGTCTGCAGTGATGTAAGTAACTCAGTTAAAATAAACGGAGTTACTTAACGCAGTTACTTTAAAGGGTAACGAGTAATCTAACTGATTACTTTTCCCCTCATGGTAACGCCGTTCCCATTACTTGGGCTGCATTACCTCAATTACATCTACCACCCGGGAGCCCCGCCGTGGCCACGCTGCCTGGCCGTTCGTTCCGCTGCGGGGAGGGGGGCTTTCACCCGCTGAGCTGAGAAGAGGCTGAGACTCAGAGAGACTGTCTGGACCGCCCCATCCTGCCCCGCCTATCCAGAGAGAGAGAATGTAGGGAGGCGGGGCGGACACTGAAAAATTAAGTCAGCTGACCAGCTGACACCAATCGAGTGAAGGGGAGGGTCTCTCTCTCTCTCCCCATGAGGAAAGGCATCCCTGGAGGCATTCAAGTAAGTGACTGTCTGACGATTTGAATTGCAGTGCAATCGATCCATCCCAAGTCCTCCACCACCTCTGATTCTTACTGATCCCATCTCCCACCACCACTGATCCCATCCCTACCCACCCACCATCACTTCTACAACAGAGGTGATGGGGGGATAGGGTAGGGATGAGATCAGTGGTGGTGGGAGATGGGATCAGTAAGAGGCAGAGGTGGTGGTGGGAGAGGATGGCACCACCACCACTGCCACCCCCCCAAGTACCACCGCTGCCTGCCATCCCCCCAAGTACACCACCGCTTCCACCCCCCCAAGTACCACCGCTGCCAACCCCCCAAGTACTGTATATCACCACCACTGCAATCCCCCCAAGTACACCACCACCACTGCCACCCCCCCCCAAGTACCACCGCTGCCACCCCCTCAAGTACCACCGCTGCCACCCCCTCAAGTACCACCCCTGCCACCCCCTAAGTACCACCGATGCCACCCCTCAAGTACCACCGCTGCCACCCCCTCAAGTACCACCGCGGCCACCCCTGTCACAGTTACTTTGCTGAGTAACTAATTACTTTTCCAATGTAGTAACCGAGTTACTAACGCAATTACTTTTTGGGAGAAGTAATTTGTATCTTAACTAATTACTTTTTTAAAGTAAGATGACCAACACTGGTAGTCTGGGAAGGGGTATTTAAGATGCCGAAGTCACGTGTTCAGGGTTCGGCTTGCTGTTGGATTCCTGGTTCCGGTCCGGACCAACCCTGTGAGGGGTCCCGGACCCAGGAGTGTCTGCTGCCCCCGTAAGCATGGTCACCCTGACCAGCCCCAGAGGCCCTCATGGTCTGGGGCAGGGATCCGTCCGTTCCCGAGCCTCGGAACTGGCTAGTTCGAGGCCCAGTAACTGAAGGAGGATTCTGAGGTGTCCCGGTGTGCTCTCAGCATTGGAGAGGCACAGCAACTCGTACAAGCGACCAGGGGAGGACTCTTCGGAGGAGGGCCAAGAAGCTGGCTGCTCAGTAAGAGCCTGGGAGCTGTAGTTGTATGGAGACTAGTAATGATTTCTTACGGTATCGCCGAAGCGGCTGAAAGATCCAGGTACCGTAGGAAAAGTTCCTAACTCATCTTCAGTTACAACCTAGTCTGTGGCAGAGACTTTGCAAATCTTTGAGATCACTTGTTGGCTGCTAAATCTACAGTTAGAGGTTTATCCAATGGTGAAGCACCCAGTTGCGAGTGGCTACTCTCTGGGCTATCTAAAGAGACTTTCAATTGATGTCAGCAGTTTTGAAGTGCCTGAGCTTTATCACCCGTGCCCTCTATTCCCAACTGAGACTGTGTTATATTTGAGCGTTACTCTTGCAAATAAAAATCCTCAAAAGGACATTTGAGTGTCAGCTTCTGAAATTACTGGGTACTAACCCTGGGATCCCCTAGACTACGAACGACGAGCTACAAGGAGGAGGTAATTGGTAAGCTCAGAAAATTCATAGCCACCCCTAGGGGTTATGGCGCTACATACAGTGGTGTGAAAAAGTGTTTGCCCCCTTCCTCATTTCCTGTTCCTTTGCATGTTTGTCACACTTAAGTGTTTCGGAACATCAGACCAATTTAAACAATAGTCA
Source organism: Lithobates sylvaticus (assembly GCA_028564925.1). NCBI lineage: Eukaryota > Metazoa > Chordata > Amphibia > Anura > Ranidae > Lithobates > Lithobates sylvaticus. The sequence continues at coordinate 546,600,047 of CM053028.1, read as the reverse complement.
AGGACAACACAAGTAAACACAAAATGCAATTTGTAAATGAAGGTGTTTATTATTAAAGGTGAAAAAAAATCCAAACCATCATGGCCCTGTGTGAAAAAGTGATTGCCCCCCTTGTTAAAACATACTATAACTGTGGTTGTCCACACCTGAGTTCAATTTCTCTAGCCACACCCAGGCCTGATTATTGCCACACCTGTTCACAATCAAGGCATCACTTAAATAGGAGCTGCTTGACACAGTAAGGTCCACCAGAAGATCCTTAAAAGCTACACATCATGCCGAGACCCAAAGAAATTCAGGAACAATTGAGAAAGAAAGTAATTGAGATCTATCAGTCTGGAAAGGGTTATAAAGCCATTTCCAAAGCTTTGGGAATCCAGCGAACCACAGTGAGAGCCATTATCCACAAATGGCGAAGACATGGAACAGTGGTGAACCTTCCCAGGAGTGGCCGGCCGCCCAAAATTACCCCAAGAGCGCAGCGACGACTCATCCAAGAGGTCACAAAAGACCCCACAACAACGTCCAAGGAACTGCAGGCCTCACTTGCCTCAGTTAAGGTCAGCGTTCATGCCTCCACCATCAGGAAAAGACTGGGCAAAAATGGCCTGCATGGCAGAGTTCCAAGGAGAAAACCACTGCTGAGCAAAAAGAACATCAAAGCTCGTCTCAATTTCTCCACAACACATCTTGATGATCCCCAAGACTTTTGGGACAACATTCTGTGGACCGATGAGACAAAAGTGGAACTCTTTGGAAGGTGTGTGTCCAAGTATATCTGGCGTAGAAGGAACACTGCATTTCAGAAAAAGAACATTATACCAACAGTAAAATATGGTGGTGGTAGTGTGAGGATCTGGGGCTGTTTTGCTGCTTCGGGACCTGGAAGACTTGCCGTGATAAAAGGAACTATGAATTCTGCTGTCTACCAAGAGATCCTGAAGGAGAATGTCCGACCATCTGTTCGTGTACTCAAGCTGAAACGAACTTGGGTTCTGCAGCAGGACAATGATCCTAAACACACCAGCAAGTCCACCACCGAATGGCTGAAGAAAAACAAAATGAAGACTTTGGAGTGGCCTAGCCAAAGTCCTGACCTGAATCCTATTGAGATGTTGTGGTATGACCTTAAAAAGGCCGTTCATGCTCGAAAACCCTCTAATGTAACTGAATTAGGACAATTCTGCAAAGATGAGTGGGCCAAAATTCCTCCAGGACGCTGTAAAAGCCTTATTGCACGTTATCGCAAACACTTGGTTGCAGTTGTTGCTGCTAAGGGTGGCCCAACCAGTTATTAGGTTTAGGGGGCAATCACTTTTTCACACAGGGCCATGATGGTTTGGATTTTTTTTCACTTTTAATAATAAACACCTTCATTTACAAATTGCATTTTGTGTTTACTTGTGTTGTCCTTGACTATTGTTTAAATTGGTTTGATGTTCCGAAACACTTAAGTGTGACAAACATGCAAAGGAACAGGAAATGAGGAAGGGGGCAAACACTTTTTCACACCACTGTATATATATAAGCAGAGGCTCTAGATAATAAAATGGTAGGTGTTGCAATTTTTTATGTCACACCGTGCAACTGTTTGTTTGGAAAAAAATAAAAAATACTTGAATGAAAGTTTTGCACACAAACAAAATATAATACTACATTTTTTTTGTAAAATATAAAAGATGAAGTTACCAGTACATTCAATTATCCATGGGTGATGCTTTAAAAGGCTTTGCAGGCTGCCAGTTTAGAGTTACACAGAAGGTCTGGTGCTCGAATTATTGCTCTCTTTCTCCGATGTTCACTATACATCACATGTGTGGAGTGATTGCCATTTACATACCTACACTACATGTGCGTGTAGCGCTACCACCGCAGGAGCCGCATGTGAATATGATTATCTACCACCCAGCACAGCCAGGCACATTAACTTTTCCTCTCACTCTGGAGACAAGAAACAGTCCTTGCAGCTTTGTTTTGTTTTTTTATTTTAGGGGATTAAACTTGAATGGGGTAAGGGTTACATAGTTACATAGTAGGTGAGGTTGAAAAAGTCCATCAAGTCCAACCTATGTGTGTGATTATATGTCAGTATTACATTGTATATCCCTTTATGTTGTGGTCGTTCAGGTGCAGGGGTGGACTGACCATTCGGCCACCACGGACCTACTACAACACCCCCCCTCCCCCACCATTACCCCCCCCACCACACACCCTCACCACCACACCCCCCCCAACCCAACCACACCCCTCCTCACCCCCCCACCGACCCAACAAACCACACCACACCCACCAGCGTAACACACCCCCCCCCCCCAACCCCAGACCCCCCCACACCCCACCCCCACCAACACCACAGCCCCGCGGGACAAAACACACACACAACCCAAACACCCAACCCACAATCAACCACCACACCCAACCAAACTCCACACCTCACAAAACAAGCCACACAAATAACAACCCACTCCACCTCTACCCAACATAACATCTACCATAACACCAACCAACCACAAACCAAATACCACAAACCTCCCCCACTCGGGCACTTGCCACCATCCACCCTTCCCTCCCACCCAACCACACCCCCCACCCACCCACCCCAACCACCCCCCAACCAACCCCCACCCCCACCCCCCACAAAAAACAACCCACCCCTTTCCCGGGCACTGCCCGAGGGCCCCGGGCCACTGCAGGGGTGGACTGACCATTCGGCCACTCGGGCACTGCCCGAGGGCCCCGGGCCACTAGGGGGCCCCATCAGGGTTGCCAGCCTCAGTAAAACCAGGGACAGTATGTAAAAATCTGTGTTTTTTTTACATCTGTCTCTGAAATGTCCCTTACCGACATCCTTTTGGTCTAAAAATCGCGAGATTATAGCTGCCCCACCTCTCCGGTACCTTCTCAGCCAATAGAAACATGTCTGTGTATACTGTGTGATTGTATACTGTGTGTGTGTATACTGTGTGGCCCCATAATCTCTGATTGCCTGGGGGCCCTTATAATCTCCTATTGTCCGGGGGCTCCATGAGTTGTCAGTCCGCCCCTGTTCAGGTGCTTATCTAATAGTTTGGTTCTTATGGGATGCCCATTTGATCAGCAAAGAAACTCCTCAGGGACTCAACTATTAACATCCAGTATATACATTTCTCCTCTTCTACCTTCAGCACAGACTTGCTTGTAGAACTACATCTCCTTGGACCAGCTATCACTGTAAGGATAGTCTGACCAGTGGCGGCCCGTCCATAGGGAAGCACGGGCGCAGTCCCCCCCATCCATGCGTTCGCCCCCCCCCCCCCCCCCCTTATCTGCATACAGGGCACCGGACACATGGATTCCAATCAGGGTTTTTTTTTTTTGAAGCACGTGATTAGAACCAGAGGCTTTAATAGGCTTAAAAAAAGGGTGGGCTTGGGGCGCAGAGCACTGCGGCCAAAGCCCACCCAGTTGGGTGACAATAGCGAATGAATATTCGCTATTGTAACAATGATTCTCCTCCCAGCCAATCAGGAAGTGAGTCCTGAGACCCATCACCCGATTGACCACCAGGAGGAGTAGGGAAGAGATGCAGGGGAAGTGAGGAAGCAGCCCACAGAGAAGCCGCCGCTGCCCGTCGCCTAGAGCGCTGCCTGCAAAATGAGGTAGGTACAGGGCCCTTACTACCGACTGACTGACCCTGGGGGGGGTGCCCTCCTCACCCGGCTGCATTGTTTGCCCCCCCTAATAAAAAAAAAAACACCAGCCACCCCTGGGCCTGACAAGAGTGTAATCAGAGCATAGCAAATGCTCTTTGCAAGCAGGGACTTTAGGTAGTGTAGCAAAAAGTGCTAGCTGTACTTTTCCTGTGGCTACTGCTCCCAGTACCACCTCTTCTGCCACTGCCAGCCCGCCTGGCTGAATCTGCCCCTTTCACTAGCCCTCCTCCTGGCTACTTCTCCGAAGTCCTCCCAGAGTGACTCTGCATCCATCCCAGACTGCTTGCACCCAGTCCCTTCAGGCATGTCTCCAGTGCCGATCCTGACCTCCCTGGGGCCCTAAGCAAAATTCTGCTAAGGGGCCCTCTACTTGACCCGTGATGCCGTGAGCTATGTAAACCATTTGCCATTGCCACACAGTCACACCTGACACTTCAGTGCTCCCAAAACAATCCTCCCTCCTTTAAACAAAACAGTCAAAGAATAAGTACAACAAATATAGAACAGAATGAGGTCCCCAGAGAGCCCCCTTACATCTGGGTCCTCAGAGAGCCCCCCTTACATCAGGGTCCTCAGAGAGCCCCCCTTACATCAGGGTCCTCAGAGAGCCCCCCTTACATCAGGGTCCTCAGAGAGCCCCCCTTACATCAGGGTCTTCAGAGAGCCCCTCCTTACACCAAGGTCCCCAGAGAGCCCCCCTTACACAAGGGTCCCCAGACAGCCCCCCTTAAATCAGTGTCCTCAGAGAGTCTCCCCCTACATCAGGGTCCCCAGAGAGCCTCCCCTTACATCAGGATCCCCAGAGAGCCTCCCCTTACATCAGGATCCCCAGAGAGCCTCCCCTTACATCAGGGTCCCCAGAGAGACTCCCCCTACATCAGGGTCCCCAGAGAGACTCCCCTTACATTAGTGTCCCAAGAGAGCCTTCCCTCTTACATTAGTGTCCCCAGAGAGCCCCTCCTTACACAGGGTCCCCAGAGAGCCCCTCCTTACACAGGGTCCTCAGAGAGCCCCCCCTTACATCAGGGTCCTCAGAGAGCCCCCCTTACATCAGGGTCCTCAGAGAGCCCCCCTTACATCAGGGTCTTCAGAGAGCCCCTCCTTACACCAAGGTCCCCAGAGAGCCCCCCTTACACAAGGGTCCCCAGACAGCCCCCCTTAAATCAGTGTCCTCAGAGAGTCTCCCCCTACATCAGGGTCCCCAGAGAGCCTCCCCTTACATCAGGATTTCCCAGAGAGCCTCCCCTTACATCAGGGTCCCCAGAGAGACTCCCCCTACATCAGGGTCCCCAGAGAGACTCCCCCTACATCAGGGTCCCCAGAGAGACTCCCCTTACATTAGTGTCCCAAGAGAGCCTTCCCTCTTACATTAGTGTCCCCAGAGAGCCCCTCCTTACACAGGGTCCCCAGAGAGCCCCTCCCCTCTGACATTAGTGTCCCCAGGGGGCCCCCTCTTACATCAGTGTCCCCAGAGGGCCCCGTCTTTACATCAGTGTCCCCAGAGGGCCCCGTCTTTACATCAGTGTCCCCAGAGGGCCCCGTCTTTACATCAGTGTCCCCAGAGGGCCCTGTCCTTACATCAGTGTCCCCAGAGGGCCCGTCCTTACATTAGTGTCCCCAGAGAGCCCCCCTCTTACATTAGTGTCCCCAGAGGCCCCCTTCCTTACATTAGTGTCCCCAGAAACCCCCCTCTTACATTTGGGCTCCTAAACAGCTGACTCCCCCCCTGCAGAGGTTCCCCTGTACCTGGCTGGTGGAGGTGGGAGGCGGCGATCGGCAGCTATATGGTGTTCACAGGCAGAGGGATCTCCCTGGGGCTAGTAGTTCTATCTCCAAATGTATACAGCGGAGAGGGGAGGGGTGAAAGTGAAACTGATACCTGCCTGGGTCAGAGGCCCCTCCCTTCTCTTCTCCACTGTATACACTGAGAACACTACAAACCCCAGGGAGATCCCGCCGCCCACTCAGGCACCATAGAGCTGCCGATCTCCGCCTTCCACCTCCTCCCACCTCTCCTCACTGCACTCTAAACAGCCAGCCAGAGGTGCAGGGGGGGATTCTGGGTCTTGGGGGGCCCCCCCACAGCGGTGGGGCCCTAGGCAGCTTGCATAGTGTGCCTATAGGGCCGATCGGCTCTGCATGTCTCTCAGTCTTCTGACTGTACCATTTACCACCCATCTTGGTAGTCTTCATCCCTAGTGATTTGCCTGGCAGTGTCTTCCTGCTGTCCTCTCCTTGCTCCCCTGCCTCCTGGTCAGGATCCCCCTGTGTGTCATGAAGCGGGGTCCCTTCCGCACCCAAGCCCAGTCCTAAGTTCACCCCACCCCCAAACTAGGTGGCTACCCTCAAAGGCCTCTGACAGCCTAACGCGCCATGTCCATCTTCGACCCAAACTCCACACTGCCCCACCTGGGCTGACCCTGAGTATTTGAAGGGGCCTGCTCCCTGCCAACCCATCTCCAGCCAGCTCCTCCTAGACCCCTCCCAACTGCTTCTGGAATCTTCTCCATGTTTCCAGCAAGAAGGGAAGAGTCACCAGAGATGCTGTTGAGTCACCCAGCCCTTCCTGAGTCTCTCAAAACCCTGACACAGAAAATAAACTCACAGGCTTGGTTGCCAGCCAAGCCTGAATTTACCTACAATAAAAAAAATCCTATCACTAGCACTCTAGCCATGCTAGAGGGTGCTACATGTATTTAATAAACATTTTTTTCTTTTTTTTTTTACGCTGTATCTTTTTTATCAACTTTATTGCTATCACACGTGATGATCAACATCCCTTATGGTAGTATGGGCCATGACAGGTCCGCATTTTGGAACGATCTGGGGTCTATTAGACCCCATATCTCTCCTCTTGCCTCCAAAGCATCTGGTTTGATCAGATGCTGTAAAAGCTTGTAATGGCTTGTCAACAAAAAAATTTAAACTGGATGTAATGAAATCCTTGTCACTTCCGGTTTCTGACGTCACAGAAGAGGAACAGGAACTTCTGTTCCTGAAAAAGAAAAAAGCAGGCATTGAAATGGCATTTGCTGATAGTTTAAACCATATAATTTTAGCATAAATATTCACCGCTAAATTACATACAAGACCCTTTGAATCTGGACGAGGACAGATGTTCAAGATCTGGAATATTCTACAGGGGGGTAAGAGAAGGTTCCAGACCAGACCTTTGACACAACACCAAAGCAGCCTCCTCTTTTGCATCTATCTATCTATCTATCTATCTATCTATCTATCTATCTATCTATCTATCTATCTATCTATCTATCTATCTATCTATCTATCTACAGTATCTATCTGCATGTGCACAGGGCTTTTTTCCAGTTGGAATGTGCCAGAACAAAGTTCCGCCACCTCCTTAACTCTGCACCCTGTACATAGCACAATCCTTAACTCTGCACCCTGTACGTAGCACAATCCTTAACTCTGCACCCTGTACGTAGCGCAATCCTTAACTCTGCACCCTGTACATAGCCCAATCCTTAACTCTGCACCCTGTACATAGCGCAATCCTTAACTCTGCACCCTGTACATAGCGCAATCCTTAACTCTGCACCCTGTACATAGCGCACTCCTTAACTCTGCACCCTGTACATAGCCCAATCCTTAACTCTGCACCCTGTACATAGCGCACTCCTTAACTCTGCACCCTGTACATAGCGCAATCCTTAACTCTGCACCCTGTACATAGCGCACTCCTTAACTCTGCACCCTGTACATAGCGCAATCCTTAACTCTGCACCCTGTACATAGCGCAATCCTTAACTCTGCACCCTGTACATAGCACAATCCCTAACTCTGTACCCTGTACATAGCACAATCCTTAACTCTGCACCCTGTACATAGCGCACTCCTTAACTCTGCACCCTGTACATAGCGCAATCCTTAACTCTGCACCCTGTACATAGCGCAATCCTTAACTCTGCACCCTGTACATAGCGCAATCCTTAACTCTGCACCCTGTACATAGCACAATCCTTAACTCTGCACCCTGTACATAGCACATTCCTTAACTCTGCACCCTGTAAATAGCGCAATCCTTAATTCTGCACCCTGTACATAGCACAATCCTTAACTCTGCACCCTGTACATAGCACATTCCTTAACTCTGCACCCTGTAGATAGCACAATCCTTAACTCTGCACCCTGTACATAGCACAATCCTTAACTCTGCACCCTGTACGTAGCACAATCCTTAACTCTGCACCCTGTACATAGCACAATCCTTAACTCTGCACCCTGTACATAGCACAATCCTTAACTCTGCACCCTGTACATAGCACATTCCTTAACTCTGCACCCATTAGATAGCACAATCCGTAACTCTGCACCCTGTACGTGGCACAATCCTTAACTCTGCACCCTGTACATAGCACAATCCTTAACTCTGCACCCTGTACATAGCACATTCCTTAACTCTGCACCCTGTAGATAGCACAATCCTTAACTCTGCACCCTGTAGATAGCGCAATCCTTAATTTTGCACCCTGTACATAGCACACTTCCTAACTCTGCACCCTGTACATAGCCCAATCCTTAACTCTGCACCCTGTACATAGCGCAATCCTTAACTCTGCACCCTGTACATAGCGCAATCCTTAACTCTGCACCCTGTACATAGCACAATCCTTAACTCTGCACCCTGTACATAGCACAATCCTTAACTCTGCACCCTGTACATAGCACAATCCTTAACTCTGCACCCAGTACGTAGCACAATCCTTAACTCTGCACCCTGTACATAGCGCACTCCTTAACTCTGCACCCTGTACATAGCGCAATCCTTAACTCTGCACCCTGTACATAGCGCAATCCTTAACTCTGCACCCTGTACATAGCACAATCCTTAACTCTGTACCCTGTACATAGCACAATCCTTAACTCTGCACCCTGTACATAGCGCACTCCTTAACTCTGCACCCTGTACATAGCGCAATCCTTAACTCTGCACCCTGTACATAGCGCAATCCTTAACTCTGCACCCTGTAGATAGCTCAATCCTTAACTCTGCACCCTGTACATAGCACAATCCTTAACTCTGCACCCAGTACGTAGCACAATCCTTAACTCTGCACCCTGTACATAGCGCAATCCTTAACTCTGCACCCTGTACATAGCACAATCCTTGACTCTGCACCCTGTACATAGCACATTCCTTAACTCTGCACCCTGTAGATAGCACAATCCTTAACTCTGCACCCTGTAGATAGCGCAATCCTTAATTTTGCACCCTGTACATAGCACACTTCCTAACTCTGCACCCTGTACGTAGCACAATCCTTAACCCTGCACCCTGTACATAGCACAATCCTTAACTCTGCACCCTGTACATAGCACAATCCTTAACTCTGCACCCTGTACATAGCACAATCCTTAACTCTGCACCCTGTACATAGCACAATCCTTAACTCTGCACCCTGTACATAGCACAATCCTTAACTCTGCACCCAGTACTTAGCACAATCCTTAACTCTGCACCCTGTACATAGCGCAATCCTTAACTCTGCACCCTGTACATAGCACAATCCTTTACTCTGCACCCTGTACATAGCACATTCCTTAACTCTGCACCCTGTACATAGCACAATCCTTAACTCTGCACCCTGTATATAGCGCAATCCTTAATTTTGCACCCTGTACATAGCACACTTCTTAATTCTGCACCCTGTACATAGCACAATCCTTAACTCTGCACCCTGTACATAGCACATTCCTTAACTCTGCACCCTGTAGATAGCACAATCCTTAACTCTGCACCCTGTAGATAGCACAATCCTTAACTCTGCACCCTGTACATAGCGCAATCCTTAACTCTGCACCCTGTACATAGCACAATCCTTAACTCTGCACCCTGTACATAGCACAATCCTTAACTCTGCACCCTGTACATAGCACAATCCTTAACTCTGCACCCTGTACATAGCACATTCCTTAACTCTGCACCCTGTAGATAGCACAATCCTTAACTCTGCACCCTGTAGATAGCGCAATCCTTAATTTTGCACCCTGTACATAGCACACTTCCTAACTCTGCACCCTGTACGTAGCACAATCCTTAACCCTGCACCCTGTACATAGCACAATCCTTAACTCTGCACCCTGTACATAGCACAATCCTTAACTCTGCACCCTGTACATAGCACAATCCTTAACTCTGCACCCTGTACATAGCACAATCCTTAACTCTGCACCCTGTACATAGCACAATCCTTAACTCTGCACCCAGTACGTAGCACAATCCTTAACTCTGCACCCTGTACATAGCGCAATCCTTAACTCTGCACCCTGTACATAGCACAATCCTTGACTCTGCACCCTGTACATAGCACATTCCTTAACTCTGCACCCTGTACATAGCACAATCCTTAACTCTGCACCCTGTATATAGCGCAATCCTTAATTTTGCACCCTGTACATAGCACACTTCTTAATTCTGCACCCTGTACATAGCACAATCCTTAACTCTGCACCCTGTACATAGCACATTCCTTAACTCTGCACCCTGTAGATAGCACAATCCTTAACTCTGCACCCTGTAGATAGCACAATCCTTAACTCTGCACCCTGTACATAGCGCAATCCTTAACTCTGCACCCTGTACATAGCACAATCCTTAACTCTGCACCCTGTACATAGCACAATCCTTAACTCTGCACCCTGTACATAGCACAATCCTTAACTCTGCACCCAGTACATAGCACAATCCTTAACTCTGCACCCTGTACATAGCGCAATCCTTAACTCTGCACCCTGTACATAGCGCAATCCTTAACTCTGCACCCTGTAGATAGCACAATCCTTAACTCTGCACCCTGTACATAGCACAATCCTTAACTCTGCACCCTGTACATAGCACATTCCTTAACTCTGCACCCTGTAAATAGCGCAATCCTTAATTCTGCACCCTGTACATAGCACAATCCTTAACTCTGCACCCTGTACATAGCACATTCCTTAACTCTGCACCCTGTAGATAGCACAATCCTTAACTCTGCACCCTGTACATAGCACAATCCTTAACTCTGCACCCTGCACGTAGCACAATCCTTAACTCTGCACCCTGTACATAGCACAATCCTTAACTCTGCACCCTGTACATAGCACAATCCTTAACTCTGCACCCTGTACATAGCACATTCCTTAACTCTGCACCCATTAGATAGCACAATCCGTAACTCTGCACCCTGTACGTGGCACAATCCTTAACTCTGCACCCTGTACATAGCACATTCCTTAACTCTGCACCCTGTAGATAGCACAATCCTTAACTCTGCACCCTGTAGATAGCGCAATCCTTAATTTTGCACCCTGTACATAGCACACTTCCTAACTCTGCACCCTGTACGTAGCACAATCCTTAACCCTGCACACTGTACATAGCACAATCCTTAACTCTGCACCCTGTACATAGCACAATCCTTAACTCTGCACCCTGTACATAGCACAATCCTTAACTCTGCACCCTGTACATAGCACAATCCTTAACTCTGCACCCTGTACATAGCACAATCCTTAACTCTGCACCCAGTACGTAGCACAATCCTTAACTCTGCACCCTGTACATAGCACAATCCTTGACTCTGCACCCTGTACATAGCACATTCCTTAACTCTGCACCCTGTACATAGCACAATCCTTAACTCTGCACCCTGTATATAGCGCAATCCTTAATTTTGCACCCTGTACATAGCACACTTCTTAATTCTGCACCCTGTACATAGCACAATCCTTAACTCTGCACCCTGTACATAGCACATTCCTTAACTCTGCACCCTGTACATAGCACATTCCTTAACTCTGCACCCTGTAGATAGCACAATCCTTAACTCTGCACCCTGTAGATAGCACAATCCTTAACTCTGCACCCTGTACATAGCGCAATCCTTAACTCTGCACCCTGTAGATAGCACAATCCTTAACTCTGCACCCTGTAGATAGCACAATCCTTAACTCTGCACCCTGTACATAGCGCAATCCTTAACTCTGCACCCTGTACATAGCACAATCCTTAACTCTGCACCCTGTACATAGCACAATCCTTAACTCTGCACCCTGTACATAGCACAATCCTTAACTCTGCACCCAGTACGTAGCACAATCCTTAACTCTGCACCCTGTACATAGCGCAATCCTTAACTCTGCACCCTGTACATAGCGCAATCCTTAACTCTGCACCCTGTAGATAGCACAATCCTTAACTCTGCACCCTGTACATAGCACAATCCTTAACTCTGCACCCTGTACATAGCACATTCCTTAACTCTGCACCCTGTAAATAGCGCAATCCTTAATTCTGCACCCTGTACATAGCACAATCCTTAACTCTGCACCCTGTACATAGCACATTCCTTAACTCTGCACCCTGTAAATAGCGCAATCCTTAATTCTGCACCCTGTACATAGCACAATCCTTAACTCTGCACCCTGTACATAGCACAATCCTTAACTCTGCACCCTGTACATAGCACAATCCTTAACTCTGCACCCTGCACGTAGCACAATCCTTAACTCTGCACCCTGCACGTAGCACAATCCTTAACTCTGCACCCTGTACATAGCACAATCCTTAACTCTGCACCCTGTACATAGCACAATCCTTAACTCTGCACCCTGTACATAGCACATTCCTTAACTCTGCACCCATTAGATAGCACAATCCGTAACTCTGCACCCTGTACGTGGCACAATCCTTAACTCTGCACCCTGTACATAGCACATTCCTTAACTCTGCACCCTGTAGATAGCACAATCCTTAACTCTGCACCCTGTAGATAGCGCAATCCTTAATTTTGCACCCTGTACATAGCACACTTCCTAACTCTGCACCCTGTACGTAGCACAATCCTTAACCCTGCACACTGTACATAGCACAATCCTTAACTCTGCACCCTGTACATCGCACAATCCTTAACTCTGCACCCTGTATATAGCACAATCCTTAACTCTGCACCCTGTACATAGCACAATCCTTAACTCTGCACCCTGTACGTAGCACAATCCTTAACTCTGCACCCAGTACGTAGCACAATCCTTAACTCTGCACCCTGTACATAGCACAATCCTTGACTCTGCACCCTGTACATAGCACATTCCTTAACTCTGCACCCTGTACATAGCACAATCCTTAACTCTGCACCCTGTATATAGCGCAATCCTTAATTTTGCACCCTTTACATAGCACACTTCTTAATTCTGCACCCTGTACATAGCACAATCCTTAACTCTGCACCCTGTACATAGCACATTCCTTAACTCTGCACCCTGTAGATAGCACAATCCTTAACTCTGCACCCTGTAGATAGCACAATCCTTAACTCTGCACCCTGTACATAGCACAATCCTTAATTTTGCACCCTGTACATAGCACACTTCTTAATTCTGCACCTTGTACATAGCACAATCCTTAACTGTGCACCCTGTACATAGCACATTTCTTAACTCTGCACCCTGTACATAGCACAATCCTTAATTTTGCACCCTGTACATAGCACACTTCCTAATTCTGCACCCTGTACATAGCGCACCCCTTAACTCTTCACCCTGTACATAGTGCTGTCTGTGTGTGTTTGTGTGTACTAGGGATGAGCCGAACACCCCCCACCGTTCGGCTCGCACCAGAACCCGCGAACGGACCTAAAGTCCATGCAAGCTTTTGAACCCTATTAGTTATAATGGATGCGAACGTTCAAAATCAAAAGTGCTAATTTTAAAGGCTAATATGCATGTTATTGTCATATAAAGTGTTTGGGGACCTGGGTCCTGCCCCAGGGGACATGTATCAATGCAAAATTTTTTTTTTAAATCGGCCGTTTTTTCAGGAGCAGTCATTGATAAAAAATAAAAAAAATAAAAAAAAAAAAGCGTGGGGGTCCAAAAATGCCGGACGAGAAGGCCAGCGCAAGAAGAAGCGGATCGGAGGAAGAAGAAAATAGAAGATGATGGAAGAAGATGACGGAAGGAGAAGATGAAGAAACTGAAGGATGAAGAAAGAAGAAAGAAGATTTTAAAGGAATTGTCAAAGACTGTCTCCTGTCATTTTTAAAATTTTTGACACTTTTTTGATGAAATGGTAGGGGTACTTTTGTACCCCCTTACCATTTCACACAGGGGGGGCCGGGATCTGGGGGGTCCCCTTTTTAAAGGGGGCTTATAGATTCCGATAAGCCCCCCGCCCGCAGACCCCCACAACCACCGAGCACGGTTGTGGGGACGAGGCCCTTGTCCTCATCAACATGGGGACAAGGTGCTTTGGGGGTCTCAGACCCCCAAAGCATCCTCCCAATGTTGAGGGCATGTGGCCTGGTACGGTTCAGGCGGGAGCGGGGGCCGCTCTCGTCCCCCCCTCTTTTCCTGCGGCCTGCCAGGTTGCGTGCTCGGATAAGGGTCTGGTATGGATTTTGAGGGGGACCCTACGCCATTTTTTTTTCCTGGGGTCCCCCTTAATATCCATTCCAGACCTGAAGGGCCTGGTTATTGAATTTGGGGGGACCCCCACGCTTTTTTTTTTCTTTTTATCAATGAATGACAGTTCTCTGTGTTACGGGAGCCATCAATTCATTAGCCGCAAGTGCTTTTAAATAGCTTTTTTCCTGCAAAAATGACACTTTTTGCAGGGACAGTTCTAAGCACAGGAAACCTGCCCCCCTTCACAGGCAACCTATAGACACCCCCCAGATGTGATACTGCAATGCTGTACTAACAGCACGCACACACAAATCCCCAGAAATAGAGCACATATTGTCAGCAGTCAGCAACACACTGACACGCTGACACTGAAACACAATATGCGAGGCCGCCGCCGCGGCGGCCTCTTATACCGTGGGGCGTGTACTAAAGCCCCAGAGCTATAATTGGCTACAGGCATCCTGCCTGTAGCCAATTATGGCTCTCCTCGCTGCCGGCGCTGTGATTGGCCAAGCATGTGGGGTCACAGTGCATGTTTGGCCAATCATCAGCCAGCATTGCACTGCGACTGGCGCAATGCATTGCGGGCCCCTCGCATCACACGAATTTGATGCGAGCGGCCCAAATAGTTCTGGGCTCGCCGAACGGGCGAACGCCCGATGTTCGATTCGAACATGGGTTCGAATCGAACACTGGGCCCATCCCTAGTGTGTACTATCTATCTATCCAGATCTCCACTGTGTAGTTTCCGTAGTATGGCTACAATCCCTGTCCATGTTGTTTGTGATTTGTACAATTCTCCTGGACATTTTGAAGGTCTGTAGCGTGTTGTTCTGACCTGGCTGTACTCTGATCTCTGGACGCTCATCTCTCCTCTGATTGCTTAGATTCCTAAAAGTCAGTGTTTTTCCTTTCCCTGCACTGCTCTCTCACCCCATTCCATTTCCACAGCTCCAGACAATAATACAAGAGTTCCTCCAAAAATACATACTTATGCCCTGTACACACGGTCAGACATTCCCACGACAAAATTCGTCAGATTTTTTTTACCTCTGGTCCCTGATATAAGGGGTTTCTGGTGGGGATCCTGGACTAACAGGTGACTGTGATGGGGACTGTGATGTAAGGTGTACTCTGCTGGGGACCCTGATGTAAGGGGTTTCTGGTGGGGATCCTGGTGTAAGGGGTGACTATGATGGGGATCCTGATATAAGGGGTCTCTGCCGGGGATCCTGATGTAAGGAAGATTCTGCTGGGGATCCTGATGTAAGGGAGATTCTACTGGGGATCCTGAAGTAAGGGAGATTCTGCTGGGGACCCTGATGTAAGGGGTCTCTGGTGGGGATCATTGTGTAAGGGGTGACTGTGATGGGGACAATGATGTAAGGGGTCTCTGGTGGGGATCCTGATGTAAGGGGGATTCTTCTGGGGACCCTGATGTAAGGGGTTTCTGGTGGGGATCCTGGTGTAAGGGGGTACTCTGCTGGGGATCCTGATGTAAGGGGGATTCTGCTGGGGACCCTGATGTAAGCGGTCTCTGGTGGGGATCCTGTTGTAAGGGGTGACTGTGATGGAGACCCTGATGTAAGGGGTCTCTGATAGGGATCCTGATGTAAGGGGGATTCTCCTGGGGACCCTGATGTAAGGGGTCTATGGTGGGGTTCCTGGTGTAAGGGGTGACTGTGATGGAGACCCTGATGTAAGGGGTCTCTGCTGGGGATCCTGATGTAAGGGGGATTCTGCTGGGGACCCTGATGTAAGGGGTCTCTGGTTGGGATCCTGGTGTAAGGGGGACTCTGATTGGGACCATGCTGGGGACTCATACCCTGTTTCCCCGAAAATAAGACCTAGCGTGATTGTCGATGATGGCTGCAATATAAGCCCTAGCCCCCAAATAAGCCCTAGTTAAAGTCCTTGTAGGTCTTATTTTCAGGGTAGGGCTTATTTTCAGGGAACCAGGGTAGGGCTTATTTGGGGGTAGGGCTTACATTGCAGCCATCACTGACAATCACGCTAGGTCTTATTTTCGGGGAAACAGGGTACTAAAGTTCTTTCTCTTTTGTTTGTCCTAGCAACCAATGACGTGCGTGCCCCAGCATTCACAGGAGGACCAAACTACCTCTGACTAGACCTGCTCCACCTCCCAGCTCCTACCCTGCTACTATAATGACATTATAGGGATTAGAATGGTTATAGGGGTGGGGGGGGGGGCTGTGATGGGGACCCTGAAGTAATGGGGGTACTCTAATGGGGACCCTTAAGTAAAGGAGGACACTGATGGGGAACCTGATGTAAAGGGGACTCTAATGAGGACCCTGATGTAAGGAGGGACTCTGATGAAGATCCTGATGTAAGGGGGGGGGGGGGGCTCTGATGGAGACTCTGATTAAAGGGGGGGGTGAGATGTAAGGGGACTGTGATGGAAACCCTGATGTAGGGGGGATTTTGATGATAACCAAACTCTGATAGGGACCCTGGTGTATGAGGATTACTCTGATGTTAGGGGGACTCTGACAGGGACCCAATGTAAGGGGGACTGTGATGGGAACAGTAATGTAAGGGGAGGGGAGGGTGGTCTCTGAAGGGGACTCAGATTTAAGGGATGACTCTGATGGAGACTGTGATGAAAGAGGGTCTCTGACAGGGACCCTGATGTAAGGGGGGCTCTGCTGGGAACTGTGATGTAAGGGGGTCTCTGATGGGGATCCTGGTGTAGGGGGTGACTGTGATGGGGACTGTGATGTAAGGGTCGCTCTGATGGGGATCCTGATGTAAGGGGACTATGATGGGGACCATGATGGGGACTCTTAAGTAAAGTTATTTCTCTTTTGTTCTGAGTCATTCCTTTATAAAATGTATTTATTTTTGGTCCACAAAGAATTTGGATGAGGACTGTGATGTAAGGAGGTCTTTGATAGGGACCCTGATGTAAGGGGGATTCTGCTGGGGACCCTGATGTAAGGGTTTTTTG
The DNA here is from genome assembly GCA_028564925.1 of Lithobates sylvaticus. Lineage (NCBI taxonomy): Eukaryota > Metazoa > Chordata > Amphibia > Anura > Ranidae > Lithobates > Lithobates sylvaticus. The sequence goes on along the minus strand of CM053028.1, from coordinate 546,582,977 downwards.
GTGGGGATCCTGGTGTAAGGGGTGACTGTGATGGGGATTGTGATGTAAGGGGGGCTCTGGTGGGATCCTGGTGTAAGGGGTGACTGTGATGGGGATTGTGATGTAAGGGGTCTCTGGCGGGGATCCTGGTGTAAGGGGTCTCTGATGGGGACCATGATGGGGACTCTTACTAAAGTTATTTCTCTTTTGTTATTCGTTTATAAAATGTATTTATTTTTGGTCCACAAAAATTAGAAATATATACAATGTGGCCGTCTTACTGAAAAGTATGGAAACCCATGCTCTATGGGGTCACCTGGAAGTTTCATAAAATCAAATAAGTGTGGTGATGTGTGCTAGGAGGAGCTCTGCTACCCTCTAGTGTTCACTTGACAGAAAGAATCAGATGAGTACAGTGCAGTGTGCAAAGACAAGCTCTGTTGCCCTCTAGTGCTCACTTGGCAGTATGATCAGGTCATGTATGTGCAGTGATGTGTAAAGGGAAGTGCTCTGCTGCCCTCTAGTGTTCACTTGACTGTATTACAGAAGGGACATGTACAAGGCACACAACTTGTTTTTCTGCAGAGAGGGGCCATTGACCTTTACTCTATAGTCATTTCTGCAGATCAGTAATCCAAACAGCGGTGTTTATCCCTGACATTGCCAGTGTGACCAGGACAGAGGAAGAGACTGTCCCTGCTATCTATGCTGATTATTAACTTGCTGAGCTGAACAGATTATTGTTATGATTTTACAAAACATTAACTTTATTTCTTCTCCCTTTTCACTTTTTGTGTGTTCCTTTCTTGGATATCTTTTGCGCACTTTTTTGTTGGCAATTCAGCGGCTTTGGAAAGAATAAAATAATTTTACATCCAGCCTTGCAGTTTAATCAGATGAAGTAGAACAAATCAAATGTGGCCGACCTCCCATTCATTCCTATTGGAAATTCTGAATCGATCTGATAAAAACTCCTGTCCAGTCAGCAGGCTGGGTGTAAGGGAGAACTACGATTGGTGCCAAACCATGTAAGTCCCCGCCCCACTTCTTCTTAGATAGGACAGCTATCCACCTGCTGGCAGTTGTAGCCCTTCACCATATTGCGCCAAACTACTGGCATTAGGTCCCATTCACACCTGAGCGTTTTGTAGCTCGAAGCTCCAGAACGCGGGAAGAGAAAATACCAATTATTCCCTATGGAGATGGTGGGTTCACATCTCCACTCCTTGTTGCCTGAAGCCAAACACCTGAAGCTCCAGAAAGTTTTGGAGCTTTTTTTTTGTAGCTTGAGTCGGGCAGAATGGGGCTTTTTTGAAGCATTTAGAAATGCAATAAAAAAGTTACGGTAAGTTTGCACGTTTTTGTGCATTTCCATGCATTTTTGAGCGTTTTTCTGCTCAATAGGGATGGGCCCGGTGTTCGATTCGAACCCATGTTCGAATCGAACATCGGGCGTTTGACCGCTCGGCGAGCCCAGAACTATTTGGGCCGTTCGCATCAAATTCGTGTGATGCGAACGGCCCGCAATGCACTGCGCCAGACGCAGTGCATTGCTGGCTGATGATTGGCCAAGCATGCACTGTGACCCCCGCATGCTTGGCCAATCATAGAGCCAGCGGCGAGGAGAGCAATAATTGGCCACAGACAGGATGCCTGTGGCCAATTACAGCTCAGGGGGTTTAGTACACGCCCCACACTATATAAGGCCGCTGCGGGCGGCCTCGTGTAGTGTGTTCCAGCGTTAGGAACATGACGGTGTCGGTGACATTATTCATTCTGCTGAGTCTGACATTATCTGCTGTGATTCTAGGGATTAGTGTAGTGTGTGCGTGCTGTTAGTACAGCATTGCAGTATCACATTAAACCACCCTTCTGGCCTCTTGTGTCATCTAAGGCAGCCATCTGCGGCTAATGAATGCGCTGCGAATGCGCAGTACACAGCGGACACTTCGTGATAGCCAGACTGTTCTTGTCAGAACACCGGCTTCTGTAACACAGAGAACAGTCATTCATTGAAAGTCATTGCTAAAAAAAAAGTCATTGATAAAAAAAAGCATGGGGGTCCCCCCAAATTCAATTACCAGGCCCTTCAGGTCTGCTATGGATATTAAGGGGAACCCTGCGTCAAATTTAAAAAAAATGACGTAGGGGTCCCCCTAAATATCCATACCAGACCCTTATCCGAGCACGCAACCTGGCAGGCCGCAGGAAAAGAGGGGGGACGAGAGCAGCCCCCCCCTCCCTCCTGCACCGTACCAGGCCACATGCCCTCAACATTGGGAGGGTGCTTTGGGGGTCTGTGACCCTTCAAAGCACCTTGTCCCCATGTTGATGAGGACAAGGGCCTCTTCCCCACAACCCTGGCCATTGGTTGTGGGGGTCTGAGGGCGGGGGGCTTATCGGAATCTGGAAGCCCCCTTTAACAAGGGGACCCCCAGATCCTGGCCCCGCCCTGTGTGAAATGGTAAGTGGGTACAAAAGTACCCCTACCATTTCACCAAAAAAGTGACAAAAATGGTAAAAATGACAGGAGACGGTCTTTGACAATTCCTTTATTAAAATCTTCTTTCTTCTGGTCTTCCTTCTTCCTTTCTTCATCCTTCGGTTTCTTCATCTTCTCCTTCCGACATCTTCTTCCATCTTCTTCTTCCATCTTCTTCTTCCTCCGATCCGCTTCTTCTTGCTCTGGTCTTCTCGTCCGGCATCTTCTTCCACGGCGTCGGCGTCTCTTCTTGGGTCGCTCCCCGCAATGGGAGGCTCCCGCTATGTGAGGCTTCGCTGCGTCTGACAGGTCTTTTATAACGGAGGGCGGGGCCACCTGGTGACCCCGCCCCCCTGACGTCATGGGGAAAGCCATAGGGAAGTCCCTATGACGTCCCTGTGCGTCAGAGGGGGCAGGGTCACCAGGTGGCCCCGCCCTCTGTTATAAAAGACCTGTCAGACGCAGCGAAGTCTCACACAGCGGGCGCCTCCCATTGCGAGGAGCGGCCCAAGAAGAGACGCTGACGCCGTGGAAGAAGATGCCAGACGAGAAGACCAGAGCAAGAAGAAGCGGATCGGAGGAAGAAGAAGATGGAAGAAGAAGATGGAAGAAGATGCCGGAAGGAGAAGATGAAGAGACCGAAGGATGAAGAAAGGAAGAAGGAAGACCAGAAGAAAGAAGATTTTAATAAAGGAATTGTCAAAGACCGTCTCCTGTAATTTTTACCATTTTTGTCACTTTTTTGGTGAAATGGTAGGGATACCCCCTTACCATTTCACACAGGGGGGGGCCGGGATCTGGGGGTCCCCTTGTTAAAGATCCCCTTCCAGATTCCGATAAGCCCCCCCGCCCGCAGACCCCCACAACCAATGGTCAGGGTTGTGGGGAAGAGGCCCTTGTTCTCATCAACATGGGGACAAGGTGCTTTGAGGGGTCACAGACCCCCAAAGCACCCTCCCAATGTTGAGGGCATGTGGCCTGGTACGGTTCAGGAGGGGGGGGGGGGCGCTCTCGTCCCCCCCTCTTTTCCTGCGGCCTGCCAGGTTGCGTGCTCGGATAAGGGTCTGGTATGGATTTTGAGGGGGACCCCACGCCATTTTTATCAATGACTTTATTTTTTATCAATGACTTTCAATGAATGACTGTTCTCTGTATTACGGGAGCCGACAATTCATTAGCCGTGAATGATTTTAAATAGCTTTTTTTCCTGCAAAAAGGACACTTTGTGCAGGGACAGTTCTAAGCACGGGAAACATGCGCCCCTTCACAGGCATACTATAGACACCCCCAGGTACGAAATTTAAAGGAATATTACACTTTTATTGTTTCTCATTAAGCATTATTAAAATCACTGCTCCTGAAAAAACTGACGTTTTTTAAAAAAAAAATATTGCATTGATACATGTCCCCTGGGGCAGGACCCAGGTCCCCAAACACTTTTTATGACAATAACATGCATATTAGCCCTTAAAATTAGCACTTTCGATTTTGAACATTCGCGTCCATTGTAATTAATAGGGTTCTAATGTTCGCACGAACTTTAGGTCCGTTTGGGGTTCTGGTGCGAACCGAACCCGGGGGTGTTCGGCTCATCCCTACTGCTCAAATGCAATAATTAAAAAAAAAAAAATTTGAATAATAATAAATGAATAAAATAAATAATATGAATCATAAATAAATAAAATAAATAATACTTACAAATAAAATGATTAAATTTAGTTGCCTTTAATCATAACCCCACACCCTAATCTTACCTCTAACCCTAATATTAACCCCTAACCCTAATCCAAATCTCTAACCCTTATATTAACCCCTAATCCTAACTCCTAACCCCAATATTAACCCCTAATCCTAATACTAAGCCCCAACCCTAATCCTAACCCCTAACCCTAATACTAACCCCCAACCCTAATCCAAATCTCAAACCCTAATATTAACCCCTAACCCTAATTCTAACCCCTAACCCCAATAATAACCCCAACCCTAATCCAAATCTCTAACCCTAATATTAACCCCTAATCCTAACCCCAATATTAACTCCAAACCCTAATCCTAACCCCCTAACCCTAATACTAAGCCCCAACCCTAATCCTAACCCTAATAATAAGCCCCAACCCTAATCCAAATCTCTAACCCTAATATTAACCCCTAATCCTAACCCTAACCATAATCCTAACCCCAATAATAACCCCAACCCTAATCCAAATATCTAACCCTAATATTAACCCCTAATCCTAACCCCAATATTAACTCCAAATCCTAATCCTAACCCCCTAACCCTAATACTAAGCCCCAACCCTAATCCTAACCCTAATAATAAGCCCCAACCCTAATCCAAATCTCTAACCCTAATATTAACCCCTAATCCTAACCCCTAACCATAATCCTAACCCCTAACCCTAATATTAACCCCAACCCCAATCCAAGTCTCTTACCCTAATATTAACCCCTAATTCTAATCCTAATCCCTAACCCTAATATTAACCCCAACCCTAAACCAAATCTCTAACCCTAATATTAACCCCCTAATCCTAACTCATAACCCTAATATTAACCCCCTAATCCTAACTCCTAACCCCAATATTAACTCCAAACCCTAATCCTAACCCCTAACCCTAATACTAAGCCCCAACCCTAATCCTTACCCTAACACTAACCCCAAACCCTAATACAAATCTATAACCCTAATATTAACCCCCAACCCTAAGTACAGGTATTGGTATTTCCGCGCTAATATATGTGGATGGTGACTAGAGTGGGGGGGGGGGAGTGGTAAGGGAAGGTATGCGGCAACACCGAGGGGTCAAACTGTACCCAAGAAGTCAATGGAGTAAATCAATGTGTGGTGTTGCGCTCCCAAAAAATGTGCTAGATAGTCAAGCTAAGATGGCAGTGGTAAGCAATAAAAGATGGCGAAGGTCTTACCAAAATAAATGAATACACATATAAAGTTATATACAATGTATAGTCAGTAAAAACAAATGTGACTGATGTGCATAGAATTGCTAAAATCAGGTAAGATAGATTAAATAAAGTGGAATGTGATAAACGTGCTGAAGTGTGCTATAAAATCACAATAAAAGGTGCACGGTTGCTCCAGAATCGCATAACCACTAAGCAGTGTTCCAGTGAAAGAGAACGGGTTAAAAAGTATCTGAATAGATTAACAGTGCAAGAAATAAAATATTAAAACAGATAAATGCATATGAAATCGCATAAAAATGTCAAAATCGCATAAAATTCCAAAATCGCATAAAATTTCAAAATCGCAGAAATTGCATAGTTGATTAAAAGTTCAAAATCGCTTTCAAGTTCAAAACACATAAATGTGCAGTGACTATAGGAGAAGTAAATAGATAGAACAATGATGCTGCGATACAATGCAGTAGTGATGCTATGTAGTGATGTCTGCGACTCTTGCGGGAGCAGATGCAGCGTGAAGAAATGGATGGTGCTAGTAGGTTTTACATATAACGCTGTGACTGAAATAGTGACTGCTTGGTGCTCTGTACTGTGGTTCTTCGGTGTATAGAAGACACCTGTGGGTGCCCTAAATGGTTACCTTACTGCTGTAAGGTAAACAGCATTGGTTAGACACCAGGGAGGTGTATGGCCACTCCAGGGGGGGGGGGGGGGTTACAGGTCTGGTCTGTAGCTCTTCCTTCTGTGTCAGGTGGGGGCTGGATACCACTTCATTGGCAGGGAACACTCAGCAATCGTCACTCATAGTAATAGAAGGGGAGGGAAACGGAGGACTATATGGTGTAGTATTTTCTCAAAAGAGTGTTTATTTTACAATTGCATGAAAAGTACAAACTCACATTTAAAAACAGCTGGGGATCAGGGTAGGAAAACGAGCGGCTGGCTCGCGTCTGAACGTCACTTCCGGTGTCCGTTTGTCCTACGCGTGTCGTCACCGTCACGTGACTCCCCGATGAAGTCACGTGACGGTGACGACACACGTAGGACAAACGGACACCGGAAGTGACGTTCAGACGCGAGCCAGCCGCTCGTTTTCCTACCCTGATCCCCAGCTGTTTTTAAATGTGAGTTTGTACTTTTCATGCAATTGTAAAATAAACACTCTTTTGAGAAAATACTACACCATATAGTCCTCCGTTTCCCTCCCCTTCTATTACTATGAGTGACGATTGCTGAGTGTTCCCTGCCAATGAAGTGGTATCCAGCCCCCACCTGACACAGAAGGAAGAGCTACAGACCAGACCTGTAACCCCCCCCTGGAGTAGCCATACACCTCCCTGGTGTCTAACCAATGCTGTTTACCTTACAGCAGTAAGGTAACCATTTAGGGCACCCACAGGTGTCTTCTATACACCGAAGAACCACAGTACAGAGCACCAAGCAGTCACTATTTCAGTCACAGCGTTATATGTAAAACCTACTAGCACAATCCATTTCTTCACGCTGCATCTGCTCCCGCAAGAGTCGCAGAAATCACTACATAGCATCACTACTGCATTGTATCGCAGCATCACTGTTCTATCTATTTACTTCTCCTATAGTCACTGCACATTTATGTGGTTTGAACTTGAATGCGATTTTGAACTTTTAATCAACTATGCAATTTCTGCGATTTTGAAATTTTATGCGATTTTGGAATTTTATGCGATTTTGAAATTTTTATGCGATTTCATATGCATTTATCTGTTTTAATATTTTATTTATTGCACTGTTAATCTATTCAGATACTTTTTAACCCGTTCTCTTTCACTGGAACACTGCTTAGTGGTTATGCGATTCTGGAGCAACCGTGCACCTTTTATTGTGATTTTATAGCACACTTCAGCACGTTTATCACATTCCACTTTATTTAATCTATCTTACCTGATTTTAGCAATTCTATGCACATCAGTCACATTTGTTTTTACTGTCTATACATTGTATATAACTTTATATGTGTATTCATTTATTTTGGTAAGACCTTCGCCATCTTTTATTGCTTACCACTGCCATCTTAGCTTGACTATCTAGCACATTTTTTTGGGAGCGCAACACCACACATTGATTTACTCCATTAACCCCCAACCCTAATCCAAGTCTCTTACCCTAATATTAACCCCTAACCCTAATCCCTAACCCTAATATTAACCCCTAACCCTAATCCCTAACCCTAATATTAACCCCAACCCTAATCCAAATCTCTAACCCTTATATTAACCCCTTACCCTAATCCTAACTCCTAACCTTAATATTAACCCCAACCCAAATCCAAATCTCTAACCCTAATATTAACCCCCTAATCCTAACTCCTAACCCAAATATTAACTCCAAACCTTAATCCTAACCCCTAACCCTAATACTAAGCCCCAACCCTAATTATAACCCCTAATACTAACCCCCAACCCTAGTCCAAATCTCTTACCCTAATATTAACCCCTAACCCTAATCCCTAAACATAATATTAACCCCTAACCCCAATATTAAACCCTAATCCAAATCTCTAACCCTAATATTAAGCCCTAATTCTAACTCCTAACCCCAATATTAACCCCCAACCCTAATCCTAACCCCTAACCCTAATATTAACCCCTAACCCCAACTTCCAACCCTAATATTAACCCCTAATCCTAACCCATAACCCTAATATTAACCCCTAACTCTAATCTCCAGCCCTAGCCCTAATCCTAATCCCTAACCCTAACTTCTAATCTAACCCCTCCCCCCCAAAAAGTAAATAAAATAAATAAATGTACCCCTAATCATAACCCATAACCCCTATTTCTAGCCCCTAACTCCTTAACCGAGAAAACAAGTAAAGAAATGAATAAATAATAATAAACATTAAATAAAAGTGGATGAAAAATCAGAAAAACATAGCAACAAATGATGAAACAGATGATATTTTTCTCTATTGGCCAAAAAAACACCAAAAAACGCTGAAAGACAGACATGATGCTCAAGTGTGAATGCAGCCTAATACCCCGTACACACGGTCGGAAATTCCGACGGAAAATGTCCGATCGAACCATGTTGTCGGAAAATCCGCCCGTGTGTGGGCTCCAATCGGACTTTTTCCGTCGGAAATTCCGACGGAAGAAATTTGAGATCCTGCTCTCAAATTTTCCGACAACAAAATCCGATCAGACTTTTTCCGATCGTGTGTAGAGAATTCCGATGGACAAAGTACCACGCATTCTCAGAACAGATTACGAGACCAAAGCTATTGGCTACTGGCCTCTACGTAGTTCCGTCGTACGCAACGAACGTCACCACGTTCAGAATGATCAGATTTTCCGACAACTTTGTCCGACCGTGTGTATGCAACACCAGTGTCGGACAAAATCCGTCGGAAAAAATCTGACGGATTTCGTGGTCGGAATTTCCGACTGTGTGTACGGGGGCTTATACCCTCTCACGACATCTCTGGCCATGGGTCTTAAAGCTCCATTCACATTAGCGCATTTCCAAAGTCGCACGATTTCCAGTGCAAGTTTCATGTAACTTTTGGTTTTATTTTAATCAGGCTTTACATTCTATGGATCAAAGTGGCATGCAAAGTCGCACCAAAATAGCGCAGGCACCTTTTCAAAGTCACTGCGACTTTAGGTTGCACTGATCTGAATGGGCGGCATTGAAAAGAAAAGGGTGAAATTTGTCATGCAACTTTGATGTCCATTTTAGACATTCTGGATATTGTTTTATTGGCTAAAAAAAACATATTTTTTAAAGTACATTGCACAATGATGGATGTTTAACCACTTGCCTACCAGGCACGAACACCCCCTTCATGACCAAGCCATTTTTCAGCTTTCAGCGCTGTCGCATTTTGAATGACAATTGCGCGGTCATGCAACGCTGTACCCAAATAAAATTTGTATAATTTTTTCCCCACAGATAGAGCTTTATTTTGGTGGTATTTGATCACCTCTGCGGTTTTTACAGTGGTGTGAAAAAGTGTTTGCCCCCTTCCTCATTTCCTGTTCCTTTGCATGTTTGTCACACTTAAGTGTTTCGGAACATCAAACCAATTTAAACAATAGTCAAGGACAACACAAGTAAACACAAAATGCAATTTGTAAATGAAGGTGTTTATTATTAAAGGTGAAAAAAAATCCAAACCATCATGGCCCTGTGTGAAAAAGTGATTGCCCCCCTTGTTAAAACATACTATAACTGTGGTTGTCCACACCTGAGTTCAATTTCTCTAGCCACACCCAGGCCTGATTATTGCCACACCTGTTCACAATCAAGGCATCACTTAAATAGGAGCTGCTTGACACAGTAAGGTCCACCAGAAGATCCTTAAAAGCTACACATCATGCCGAGACCCAAAGAAATTCAGGAACAATTGAGAAAGAAAGTAATTGAGATCTATCAGTCTGGAAAGGGTTATAAAGCCATTTCCAAAGCTTTGGGAATCCAGCGAACCACAGTGAGAGCCATTATCCACAAATGGCGAAGACATGGAACAGTGGTGAACCTTCCCAGGAGTGGCCGGCCGCCCAAAATTACCCCAAGAGCGCAGCGACGACTCATCCAAGAGGTCACAAAAGACCCCACAACAACGTCCAAGGAACTGCAGGCCTCACTTGCCTCAGTTAAGGTCAGCGTTCATGCCTCCACCATCAGGAAAAGACTGGGCAAAAATGGCCTGCATGGCAGAGTTCCAAGGAGAAAACCACTGCTGAGCAAAAAGAACATCAAAGCTCGTCTCAATTTCTCCACAACACATCTTGATGATCCCCAAGACTTTTGGGACAACATTCTGTGGACCGATGAGACAAAAGTGGAACTCTTTGGAAGGTGTGTGTCCAAGTATATCTGGCGTAGAAGGAACACTGCATTTCAGAAAAAGAACATTATACCAACAGTAAAATATGGTGGTGGTAGTGTGATGGTCTGGGGCTGTTTTGCTGCTTCAGGACCTGGAAGACTTGCCGTGATAAAAGGAACTATGAATTCTGCTGTCTACCAAGAGATCCTGAAGGAGAATGTCCGACCATCTGTTCGTGTACTCAAGCTGAAACGAACTTGGGTTCTGCAGCAGGACAATGATCCTAAACACACCAGCAAGTCCACCACCGAATGGCTGAAGAAAAACAAAATGAAGACTTTGGAGTGGCCTAGCCAAAGTCCTGACCTGAATCCTATTGAGATGTTGTGGTATGACCTTAAAAAGGCCGTTCATGCTCGAAAACCCTCTAATATAACTGAATTAGGACAATTCTGCAAAGATAAGTGGGCCAAAATTCCTCCAGGACGCTGTAAAAGCCTCATTGCACGTTATCGCAAACGCTTGGTTGCAGTTGTTGCTGCTAAGGGTGGCCCAACCAGTTATTAGGTTTAGGGGGCAATCACTTTTTCACACAGGGCCATGATGGTTTGGATTTTTTTTCACCTTTAATAATAAACACCTTCATTTACAAATTGCATTTTGTGTTTACTTGTGTTGTCCTTGACTATTGTTTAAATTGGTTTGATGTTCCGAAACACTTAAGTGTGACAAACATGCAAAGGAACAGGAAATGAGGAAGGGGGCAAACACTTTTTCACACCACTGTATTTCTTGCGCTATAAACAAAAGAAGAGGGACAAGTTTGAAAAAACACAATATTTTTTACTTTTTATTATAATAATTTTAAACAAATTTTTTCCTCAGTTTAGGCCGATACGTATTCTTCTACATATTTTTGGTAAAAAAAAATCGCAATAAGCGTATATTGATTTGTGCAAAATTTATAGCGTCTACAAAATAGGGGATAGATTTATAGCATTTTTATTATTATTTTTTTTTACTAGTAATGGCGGCGATCTGCCATTTTTATCGTGACTGCGACATTGCGGCGGACATATCGGACACTTTTGAGATATTTTTGGGACCATTCACATTTATACAGCGATCCGTGCTATAAAAATGCACTGATTACTGTATAAATGTGACTGGCAGGGAAGGGGTTAACACTAGGGGGTGATCATGGGGTTAATATGTTCCCTATGTGAGTGATTCTAACTGTGGGGGGAGGGGACTGACTGGGGGAGGGGACCGATCGGTGTCCCTATGTACAAGGGACACACCATCGGTCTCCTCTCCTCTGACAGGACCGTGGATCTGTGTGTTTACATACACAGATCCACGTCCTGCTCAGTTACTGGGCAATCGCGGGTGCCAGGCGGACACCGCGGCCGCCTGGCACGCGCATCGGGTCCCCAGCGACGCGGCGGGCACGCGCGCACGCGCCCCCTAGTGGCCGAAATGTTGACGACGTCATATGGCGGTGTCCCGCCACAAGAGCCGCACCGCTCCGCCGTCAATTGACAGTGGGCGGTCGGCTACAGGTTAATCAGATTTTTATGAGATACTAAGACTGGCATGGAGATGTGAGAAGTATTTAGTGGTAATCCAGGTAGAGGAACGTCAAGATAGTGGAGTGGTTATCACAATATGAACCAAAGGCAAAACCTTTTCTAGGTTCTGGTGAGTGCCCATTTCAGAAGATGGTGGTGGCACATGAATTGGTGAAAAGCAGGGGCGGACTGACAACTCATGGGGCCCCCGGGCAACAGGAGATTATGGGGCCCCCAGACAATCAGAGATTATGGGGCCACACAGTATACACATACTGTATACACATGTTTCTATTGGCTGAGAAGGTACTGGAGAGGTGGGGCAGCTATAATCTCTGGATTTTTAGACCAAAAGGATGTCGGTAAGGGATATTTCAGAAACAGATGTAAGAAAAACACAGATTTTTACATACTGTCCCTGGTTTTACTGAGGCTGGCAACCCTGATGGGGCCCCCTAGTGGCCCGGGCCCTCGGGAAGTGCCCAAGTGGCCGTATGGTCAGTCCGCCCCTGGTGAAAAGTTCCCTTTTTTAGAGCATGGATGTGGATTGAAGCACATTATGCACTTTGAATATATATGAAATACGGAAATGAACTCTGGAGATCATTAAAAAAAATTATGTTCTGGGGTTGCAATATTTTACCCATGATATTTTGCACATGATAATTTGCACTTTATAATGTATTACTGGCACATTGCACTTTGCAGTTTATAGGTTTTATTGCATAAGTTGTATACAAAGTATAGACACCGTTTTTAGTGGTTATATTACACAAGCCCTTTTTGGATCAGCGCAGTTACTCTTTCATATACATACATTTTCCCTATTATAACATAGGATTTTTTAACTGCAGCAGATCGCAATTTGAATTCAAGTCCATTACTATTATTTTGGATTTATGCCGCGTACACACGGTCGGAATTCTCGTCGGAAAAACCTCTGATGGTTTTCCCGTCGGAAAACTCTCTGATGGTTTTCCCATAGGAATTCCGACGGAATTTCGCTCAAACTGTCTTGCCTACACACGGTCACACCAAATTCTGACGGTCAATAACACCACGACATACAGTGGTGTGAAAAAGTGTTTGCCCCCTTCCTCATTTCCTGTTCCTTTGCATGTTTGTCACACTTAAGTGTTTCGGAACATCAAACCAATTTAAACAATAGTCAAGGACAACACAAGTAAACACAAAATGCAATTTGTAAATGAAGGTGTTTATTATTAAAGGTGAAAAAAAAACCAAACCATCATGGCCCTGTGTGAAAAAGTGATTGCCCCCCTTGTTAAAACATACTATAACTGTGGTTGTCCACACCTGAGTTCAATTTCTCTAGCCACACCCAGGCCTGATTATTGCCACACCTGTTCACAATCAAGGCATCACTTAAATAGGAGCTGCTTGACACAGTAAGGTCCACCAGAAGATCCTTAAAAGCTACACATCATGCCGAGACCCAAAGAAATTCAGGAACAATTGAGAAAGAAAGTAATTGAGATCTATCAGTCTGGAAAGGGTTATAAAGCCATTTCCAAAGCTTTGGGAATCCAGCGAACCACAGTGAGAGCCATTATCCACAAATGGCGAAGACATGGAACAGTGGTGAACCTTCCCAGGAGTGGCCGGCCGCCCAAAATTACCCCAAGAGCGCAGCGACGACTCATCCAAGAGGTCACAAAAGACCCCACAACAACGTCCAAGGAACTGCAGGCCTCACTTGCCTCAGTTAAGGTCAGCGTTCATGCCTCCACCATCAGGAAAAGACTGGGCAAAAATGGCCTGCATGGCAGAGTTCCAAGGAGAAAACCACTGCTGAGCAAAAAGAACATCAAAGCTCGTCTCAATTTCTCCACAACACATCTTGATGATCCCCAAGACTTTTGGGACAACATTCTGTGGACCGATGAGACAAAAGTGGAACTCTTTGGAAGGTGTGTGTCCAAGTATATCTGGCGTAGAAGGAACACTGCATTTCAGAAAAAGAACATTATACCAACAGTAAAATCTGGTGGTGGTAGTGTGATGGTCTGGGGCTGTTTTGCTGCTTCAGGACCTGGAAGACTTGCCGTGATAAAAGGAACTATGAATTCTGCTGTCTACCAAGAGATCCTGAAGGAGAATGTCCGACCATCTGTTCGTGTACTCAAGCTGAAACGAACTTGGGTTCTGCAGCAGGACAATGATCCTAAACACACCAGCAAGTCCACCACCGAATGGCTGAAGAAAAACAAAATGAAGACTTTGGAGTGGCCTAGCCAAAGTCCTGACCTGAATCCTATTGAGATGTTGTGGTATGACCTTAAAAAGGCCGTTCATGCTCGAAAACCCTCTAATGTAACTGAATTCGGACAATTCTGCAAAGATGAGTTCCTCCAGGACGCTGTAAAAGCCTCATTGCACGTTATCGCAAACGCTTGGTTGCAGTTGTTGCTGCTAAGGGTGGCCCAACCAGTTATTAGGTTTAGGGGGCAATCACTTTTTCACACAGGGCCATGATGGTTTGGATTTTTTTTCACCTGTAATAATAAACACCTTCATTTACAAATTGGATTTTGTGTTTACTTGTGTTGTCCTTGACTATTGTTTAAATTGGTTTGATGTTCCGAAACACTTAAGTGTGACAAACATGCAAAGGAACAGGAAATGAGGAAGGGGGCAAACACTTTTTCACACCACTGTACAACACGTTCGACTGCACTATAAAAGGGAAGTTTAATGCTTCTGAGCATGCGTCGAATTGTTTCCGAGCATGCGTTGGAATTTTGCGTGTCGGAATTGCATACACACGATCGGAAAATCCGATAGAAAGGTTTTCCGTCTGAAAAATTAAGAACAGGTTCTCAGTCCAAAGTGCGTCGGAAATTCCGACAAAAAAGGACCGTTGGGCATACACACGGTCGGAAAATCCGATGAAAAGCTCCCATCGGACTGTTTCCATCGGAAATTCCGACCGTGTGTACGCGGCATAACACTTGCGCCGGTGACACAAATTTTTCACCGGTCTAAAGCTGGCCATTCATGGCTCAGGTTTGTGTGATTCCCCCATCCACACATTAGAGGTGAAATACTCTCTGCTGCGCTATTGTATTCTGACAGCGGGACTCCCCCATTTTTAGAATACACTCTAAAAATGCACATTGACTGCAATGCCGATGGAAGATTTTTTCTTTTTAACAAGCTGGTTCATGAGAAGTTGATCGTTATATTCACTTCTCATGAACATGAAAGGCCCTAGTTTATGGTTAGATCAAGTCAGTCCCTGCTAAACCAGCTGGATGTTGATCCATCTATGGGTAGCTATCCTTGTGTGCAGAGGTTGTAGTGCTTCAGTTTCTCCAGAAGGTGGCACCAACACAGGGCAGTTGCCTAAATACTGTCTCCTTCTGAAACCCTGTATAGCCTACCCTGTAAAGCCCACACCTGACCAGCCTTGGATATTGTTTGGATTGTTATTGTAGCAACTTGCCAATAGTTTTATTGTTGCTGTTTTTACTTTTTATATGTGAATGATCCAATAGTTCTGTCTAAAAGCAGCTTTGTTATAGATTGTGATACTTTTCGATTGAGTAAGGCAGGGATGTAAAACTCAATTTTTATAGAGGGCTGTATCAGCATTATGGTTGCCCTCAAAGGGCCGGTTGTGTTGGTAAGACTATATACATTTATCCCAGGTTTTTTATTTTATTTATTTTTTAGAATAGGTGAAGGAACTCAACTACACCCCTCAAACCGCATCTTAAAGGAGCAATAAATAGCAGGAGTGCGTTATGTGCGCAGTTCAGGGGTGCGCTATGTACAGAGCGCAGGGCTCAGGGGTGTGCTATGTACAGAGCGCAGGGCTCAGGGGTGCGCTATGTACAGAGCGCAGGGCTCACGGGTGCGCTATGTACAGAGCGCATGGATCAGGGGTGTGCTATATACAGAGTGCAGGGCTCAGGGGTGCGCTATGTACAGAGCGCAGGGATCAGGGGTGCGCTATATACAGAGCGCAGGGCTCGGGAGTGCGCTATATACAGAGCGCAGGGCTCAGGGGTGCGCTATGTACAGAGCACAGGGGTCAGGGTGCGCTATGTACAGAGCGCAGGGTTCAGGGGTGCGCTATGTACAGAGCACAGGGGTCAGTAGTGCGCTATGTACAGAGCACAGGGGTCAGGGGTGTGCTATGTACAGAGAACAGGGTTCAGTGGTGCGCTAGGTACAGAGCAATGGGTTCAGGAGTGTGCTATTTACAGAGCGCATTGGGTCAGGGGTGCGTTATGTACAGAGCGCAGGGGTGTGCTATGTACAGAGCGCAGGGGTCAGGGGTGTGCTATGTACAGAGCACAGGGTTCAGGGGTGTGCTATGTACAGAGCACAGGGTTCAGGGGTGTGCTATGTACAGAGCACAGGGGTCAGGGGTGTGCTATGTACAGAGCACAGGGGTCAGGGGTTTGCTATGTACAGAGCACAGGGGTCAGGGGTTTGCTATGTACAGAACACAGGGTTCAGTGGTGCTCTAGGTACAGAGCACAGGGTTCAGGGGTGTGCTATGTACAGAGCGCATTGGGTCAGGGATGCGTTATGTACAGAGCACAGGGTTCAGGGGTGCGCTATGTACAGAGCGCAGGGGTCAGGGGTGTGCTATGTACAGAGCGCAGGGGTCAGGCGTCTGCTATGTACAGAGCACAGGGGTCAGGCGTCTGCTATGTACAGAGCACAGGGGTCAGGCGTCTGCTATGTACAGAGCACAGGGTTCAGGGGTGTGCTATGTACAGAGCACAGGGGTCAGGAGTGTGCTATGTACAGAGCACAGGGGTCAGTGGTGCGCTAGGTACCGAGCACAGGGTTCAGGGGTGTGCTATGTACAGATCGCATTGGGTCAGGGGTGCGTTATGTACAGAGCACAGGGTTCAGGGGTGCGCTATGTACAGAGCACAGGGGTCAGGGGTGTGCTATGTACAGAGCACAGGGGTCAGGGGTGTGCTATGTACAGAGCACAGGGGCCAGGGGTGTGCTGTGTACAGAGCACAGGGTTCAGTGGTGCTCTAGGTACAGAGCACAGGGTTCAGGGGTGTGCTATGTACAGAGCGCATTGGGTCAGGGATGCGTTATGTACAGAGCACAGGGTTCAGGGGTGCGCTATGTACAGAGCGCAGGGCTCAGGGGTGCGCTATGTACAGAGCGCAGGGCTCATGGGTGCGCTATGTACAGAGCGCAGGGGTGCGCTATATACAGAGCGCAGGGCTCAGGGGTGTGCTATGTACAGAGCGCAGGGGTGCGCTATATACAGAGCGCAGGGCTCAGGGGTGTGCTATGTACAGAGCGCAGGGGTCAGGAGTGTGCTATGTACAGAGCACAGGGGTCAGGGTGCGCTATGTACAGAGCGCAGGATTCAGGGGTGCGCTATGTACATAGCACAGGGGTCAGTAGTGCGCTATGTACAGAGCACAGGGGTCAGCGGTGCGCTATGTACAGAGCACAGGGGTCAGCGGTGCGCTATGTACAGAGCACAGGGTTCAGTGGTGCGCTAGGTACAGAGAGCAGGGTTCAGTGGTGCGCTAGGTACAGAGCACAGGGTTCAGGGGTGTGCTATGTACAGAGCGCATTGGGTCAGGGGTGTGTTATGTACAGTGCACAGTGTTCAGGGGTGCTCTATGTACAGAGCACAGGGTTCAGTGGTGCGCTAGGTACAGAGCACAGGGTTCAGGGGTGTGCTATTTACAGAGCGCATTGGGTCAGGGGTGCGTTATGTACAGAGCACAGGGTTCAGGGGTGCGCAATGTACAGAGCGCAGGGGTGTGCTATGTACAGAGCGCAGGGGTCAGGGGTGTGCTATGTACAGAGCACAGGGTTCAGGGGTGTGCTATGTACAGAGCACAGGGGTCAGGGGTGTGCTATGTACAGAGCACAGGGGTCAGGGGTGTGCTATGTACAGAGCACAGGGTTCAGGGGTGTGCTATGTACAAAGCGCATTGGGTCAGGGATGCGTTATGTACAGAGCACAGGGTTCAGGGGTGCGCTATGTACAGAGTACAGGGGTCAGGGGTGTGCTATGTACAGAGCGCAGGGGTCAGGCGTGTGCTATGTACAGAGCACAGGGTTCAGGGGTGTGCTATATACAGAGCACAGGGTTCAGGGGTGTGCTATGTACAGAGCACAGGGGTCAGTGGTGCGCTAGGTACAAAGCACAGGGTTCAGGGGTGTGCTATGTACAGATCGCATTGGGTCAGGGGTGCGTTATGTACAGAGCACAGGGTTCAGGGGTGCGCTATGTACAGAGCACAGGGGTCAGGGGTGCGCTATGTACAGAGCACAGGGTTCAGGGGTGCGCTATGTACAGAGCACAGGGGTCAGGGGTGTGCTATGTATAGAGCACAGGGGTCAGGGGTGTGCTATGTACAGAGTGTAGGGGTCGGGGGTGTGAGAGCACAGGGTTCAGGGGTGTGCTAGGATCAGAGCACAGGGTACAGGGGTGTGCTATGTACAGAGGGCAGGGGTGTGCTATATACAGAGCACAGGGGTCAGGGGTGTGCTACATACAGGTGCAGGGTTTAGCAGTCTGCGGAGACAGAATAAGCGGAAGTTCCACTTTTGGGTGGAACTCCACTTTAAGTGCGAAAAAGTCCTGTTGATCTTGACGAAATCCAGTCTTGTCTTGTATACCCTGCAGTCATCAATCATTCTGTGCTAATAACTCCCCCTATGTTATGGTGGGGAGGAGAGTGGGAGGTGTTCTGGAATCCTGCCTTAGGGTGACAACCCTTCTCCTCCATAGATACAGTACAGTGAGTGAGTGTTAGAACAGGAAGAGTGTTACTGGCAGGATCATCAGGTGGTAGGATGTCATTCTGCAAGCTGTGGTAGTGTGTTTAAGTTGTGTGTTTAAGCTTTGGGCTTCACACCGTAATGCAATAGGCTGCACACGCCTATGCAATGTCCATCTGTTGCACTAGACCTATGAAATGTCTGTCCATGGGTTTTTAAGTCAACCTGTCCTGATACAGGGGCTGCCATTGCAGGTTCTTGCCTTTCAGTCATGGTAATCATGTACCTTTAGGCCAGTACACCCCTGTGGTGTCATTAGAAATATATTGACATCCCACAGCAGATCGCACACCCTGTGCGATTTGAATGCAGTGTGAGAAACACACAAGGAATAAAGACTCCCATCTAGAGTCCCATACGGACACTAGACCCCGCACTCTAGTGTGAACGAGCCCTTAATAATTTCTGATTCCCATGACAAGCGTTTAGCCAGGGAGTGGCCAGGGGTGACCACTAGCTCCCTCAAACTTAATGGATCGAAAACAGAACTACTGCTCCTCGACGCAAACCGAAGGAAAAAAACTAAGACCCCATGGACACCACCCACCATCCTTGGTCAGACCATCCTTCCAAGCACCAAAGCCAAAAACCTCGGAGTCATCTTTGATTCAGAGATGACCATGGAGGCACAAATAGGATCAGTAATCAGCAGATCCCACCATCTTCTCCGCATGCTTCGCAGACTCATCCGATTCATTCCGGAAAAGGAGAAAGCAGTAGCAGTAGAAACCATCATTAATTCACGTCTCGACTACGCAAACTCACTCTACATAGGATTACCGGATTACCAGATTGCACGCCTTCAAGTCGTCCAAAACACAGCAGCAAGACTAGTCACTGGAAAGAAACCTAGGAATCCATCTCCCCATCCCTAAGGACCCTCCATTGGCTGCCTCACCCACAAATGTACACAAGGAAAGGCTCCTCAATACCTTTGTGAGAAAATAGAAAAATACATACCAAACCGCAGCCTTCGATCGACAAACCAGAACCACCTTCTCATCCCCAAAGCTCGATACAAATCGAAGGGAGAACGAAGATTCGCAGTACAGGGACCTCGGCTATGGAACGCTCTACCGAACAACATCCGCTTGTTGGTCAGTGACAGGGCTAACACTTAACCAGTTAAATTACCGTATATATATATAACTATATATATATATAACACCAGGGGGCACTGCGGGATTTAACCGAACCAAGTAGGCCTCCACTTAAACCGCCCGGAGACAAAACCCTATCCCGCAGTGCACACAGAGTAATCATCGAATAACTTCGATGTACTACACCGGAGGGGCCATCTCATGATGAGCCCCCCACACACTCACCAACTACATAACTGCCACCGTCACTGACCAACACTAAACACCGCCACCCCCAACTTCTTCCAGACGCCCATTTGTTTTCCTGAAACGATAACACAAACATTAAAACCTTCACAACAAAAACTTAACCATAGGGAGGGTGGGTGGGAAAAACTGCCTCCTCCTGTGGATTTCTAAACCGACTGCGTCCGCTCGGCCACGCCCCCTTTTATATTGCCGCTCCCCCTGCTTACTATTGGCCGCCCACTGAAACCCCTCCCTCATACTTTCCCCCTGGTGTGTCACTAGACACCCAGTCATGCCCGGCCCTCCCTTACATTCCTTTCCTCTCCATTCCGTCCGGCCCTCTCTGGACAACAAGAGCAGACAAGCGCCTTGAGGCGATTCAGTTTGCATTTGCAGCGCTATACAAATCATTCATTCATTCAGTGAAAATCAGAACTACTGATCTTGCCTCGGAGGCTCAAAGACCATTGAAGACGGGAATCAATATGACAACCAGGTGATGGCAGCCCCCAAGGTTTTCTTGTGTTGGAGTTAAAGATAAATGGGGGGCTAATGGGAGCGGTGCAATGTCTGTGCCAGCACCCCAACCCTGTACAATCATTAATGATCTACCAATTTTATATTGTAAAGCCCTGCGCAAACTGTTGGCGCTATATAAAGCCTGTATAATAAAAATAATAGTTATAGTGTATCAATGCAATAAGCTATATCAATGCAAGGTATCTTGTGATCATGTCAGTCAAGCTCTAGCATAGAGGTCGGCCTTGTAAACTAGCGTTTTGTAATGGAGAATTAACATTCGTGACGCGGCAAATTATGAAATCTCCAAATGCAGCGCACAATTCTCTTCTTCTTTAATGGGATAATAATGAAGCTGCTTTGCTGGTGATAGTGATGGAGTTATTGCAAACTAATTTCCAAAGGCTTTTTTTTTTCTAGTGATATCAAGAATAATATTATTATGTTTTTATTTTTTTTTTAATTGGTGCAAGTTACCACAACACCATTATCTCGTCGTTTTTAACCGCTTCAGCACCGGGCCATTTTTTACCCTTCCTTACCAGAGCACTTTTTGCGATTCGGCACTGCGTCGTTTTAACTAACAATTGCGCGGTCGTGCGACGTTACACCCAAACAAAATTGACGTCCTTTTTTTCCCACAAATAGAGCTTTATTTTGGTGGTATTTGATCACCTCTGCGGTTTTTATTTTTTGCGCTATAAACAAAAGAAGAGCGACAATTTTGAAAAAAAAACACAACACAATATTTTTTACTTTTTGCTATAATAAATATCCCATTTTTAAAAAAAAAAAACTATTTTTTTCCTCAGTTTAGGCCGATACGTATTCTTCTACATATTTTTGGTAAAAAAAAATCGCAATAACTGTATATAGATCGGTTTGCGCAAAAGTTATAGCGTCTACAAAATAGGGGATAGATTTATTGAATTTTTTTTTTTTTTTTTTACTAGTAATGGCGGCGATCTGCGATTTTTTTTTTCGTGACTGCGACATTGCGGCGGACACTTCGGACACTTTTGACACATTTTTGGAACCATTCACATTTACACAGCGATCATTGCTATAAAATTGCATTGATTACTGTGTAAATGTGACTGGCAGGGAAGGGGTTAACACTAGGGGGGCGCTGTAGGGGTTAATGTGTTCCCTATAGAAGTGATTCTAACTGTGGGGGGAAGGGACTCAAGGGGAGAAGACCGATCATGTGTTACTCCGTACTGGGATCACATGATCGGTCTCCTCGCCACTGACAGGACGTGGAGCTGTGTGTTTACACACACAGCTCCACGGTCCCGCACGGTCCCGTTGTTTTAACGGGCAATCGCGGGTGCCCGACGACATCGTGGCTGCCGGGCACTCGCACCGGGTCCCGAGCGATGCCGCGGGCGTGCCCCCCAGGCGGCCGGGAATCCGAGGACGTCATATGACGCCCACCCAGGATGGGAGATCCACCTTGTGGGCGTCATATGACGGCGGGCAGTATTGAAGTGGTTAAGATCAAAGATACAACTATGTTGGTGTCCCTTGTCAATTTTACATGTATTTTATAAAATGTAACTGCCGACTCCCAAACTGTCATTTGAAGTAAAACACATAGCCAATTATTCTACACAATTTTTTTTATTGTGCATTAAAAAAAAGAAAACAAATACAATTAGACATGCTATCTGCCAATAGAACTTAAAAAGTGCATTCCATGCATCCAAAAATATAGAAAATATACCAAATCAAATCATTATTCAACCAAAAACATAATTTCAAACTAATAACGTCAAGTCCAATAATAAATAACACGTTATCTCCTCCGATTCCGCAACATGGCTGGTTGACGAACGGCCGTTCAGAAACGAACTGAAAAGTGCGAAATGAAAAGTGCGAAATGAAAAGCGCTCACCAAACTTCTACTAACACGAAATTAGCAGAAGGAGCCCAAAGGGTGGCGCTAAAGAGCTTAAAAACAACGTAGTACGTCACTACGTTCGTATTTGTTGGACGGCAATTCCTTGCCGTTTGTATGCAAGACAAGTTTGGGACAACGCCTTCGGACAAAAGTCCACGGTTTTGTTGGCCAACAATCCGATTGTGTGTACAGGGCTTTAATGCTAATTGTGAAATGTATATAATTTTTTTACAAATAGAACTTCCTTTTGGTGGTATTTGATCACCACTGGGGTTTTTTTTTTATTTTTTATTATATATAGTCTGAAAATTCTGAAAAATTAACCCCTTTATTTTCTAATTTCTGTTATAAAACATATCTAATAAAATCAAATTTCTTCATAAATTTTGTCTGAAATGTATTCTGCTACATGTCTTTGATTCCAATAAGGTTCCAATAACTATATATGAATTGGTTTGTGTGAAAATGATAGCGTCTACAAACTATGGTATATATATTAGCTCTTAGCTCTTGTGGTAGATACATTTATACATTGAGTTTACTCCACGCCAGAAGTACATTTCAGGGCTTTTCCTGCCCACTTTTAATTAAAAGAAAGTAAAACGTTCACAGATACATGTCTTCCTACGCAGCGGGTTCTCACCATCAATATGACAAAACGATATTCAAGCCTCCTGGCTCTCTTTATCGGCCCCGTGGCACAGGCCTCATGCCTTGGTCTTCTAGACCGTCTAGCATCCGTCCCCAGTGATAGTACACAAACGCTGTACCTCTTCTAGCTGTCTTTCCTTTACAACTCCCAGCTGTTCTGTCTCTCATAGACTCTCTCTCCAGCTCAGGACTCTGGTTTGGGACACCTCTGACCCTGGGTGAGACCCTGTCTCTCGGCTTCTTTCTCTCAGACTCAGGTCTCTGGTTTGGGGCACCTCTGACTCCCCAGTGAGACCCTGTCTCCCGGCTACTTTCTATCACATTCGGGCCTCTAGTTTGGAGCACCTCTTACCCCTGGGTGAGACCCTGTTTCTGGACTTCTTTCTCTCAGACTTGGGCCTCTGGTTTGGGGCAACTCTGACTCCCGGGTGAGACCCTGTCTCTCAGCTTCTTTCTCTCAGATATGGGCCTCTAGTTTTGGCCACCTCTGACCCCTGGGTGAGACCCTGTCTTTTGGTTTCTTTCTCTTAGACTCTGGCCTCTGGTTTTGGTCACCTCTGACCCCTGGATGAGACCCTGTCTTTTGGTTTCTTTCTCTTAGACTCTGGCCTCTGTTTTGGGGCACCGCGGACCCCCGGGTGAGACCCTGTCTCTCGGCTTCTTTCTCTCAGACTCGGGCCTCTGGTTTGGGGCACCTCTAACCCCCATCAAAATTCTTTGGAAAATGAAGATAAATATATATATATTTTTTTTACATACTTAACATTTTTATTTTTTTGCTATATTTTTTACATCCTGTCATCAGAGCCACGGACACTGGGAATGCAAGGGACAGGTATGGACTGAGCTGCTGTGTTGCTGACTGGACTGGTTTTTATACTCAACTCAAAAAAAAGAAAATCGCTCCATAGTGCCATATATTTATTGGAAAATGTGGTTAAAATACAATTAAAAAACATACTCATATAATAATGAGTTACATAGGCTCTAAAAGCACAAATTATATTGCAAACAGAGCTACTTATGGTCCCGGCCACGGACCGTAAATGTTGTCACCTGGCTTCAGTCGTGATAGAGAGCGTCTTGCAAGATCCTCTGAGACCTCTTCCTGATTGGCACTGGCCAATATATCTGTTGGGTCATCAGAAAGGTGAGACATTCAAAATAAATTGTCACTTTTACAACCTTCTCCAACTGGAATGGCCACTTGTAAGTCCAGGAAAGTATATTATTTCCTATGTTTTTGTAGCTTTTGGAATGGCAAGTGAGAATGCTTTTCGCCCAATGACCAATCTTTATTTCAATTTTATCTTCTCCAATCTGATCAAATTACCTCTTATGTAGCCTAAACTACACACAACCATGCCCCCTTTTAACCAAAATGCATCCTCTTTTTACTACTTGATAAGAATTCACGGCTGTTCTCCTCTGGTCTCAGCAGAATAATATAACATTTCGGTAGGAATATACAGCTTAGCAGTCCAGCGCTGGAGGCCAAGATAGCAAATATCTGGACAGCCACTGTGTATTTGCCACTGGTGCTCAGATAGGCCGGGATGAAGGAAATCCAGACAGAGCAGAAGACCAGCATGCTGAAGGTGATCAGTTTGGCCTCATTAAAGCTTCCGGGGAGGTTCCTTGCTAGGAAGGCCACTAGGAAACTTACCATGGCCAGAAATCCCATGAACCCCAAAGTTATGTAAAAAAATAATTTCTGTCCTTCATTACATTCAAATATTATCTTATGGCTGTCAATCTCACTATTCAGCATCGGAAATGGAGGGGACCTATGAAGCCATACGGAACAAATGCTTATCTGAAACATGGAACAAAGTCCTACAACATTACGAGGGATGGTGGGACCCAACCATTTCCTCAAGGGACTGTTCAGTCTGGTGGCTTTAAAGGCAAGGATTACCGTGATAGTCTTGGCCAAGACTGAGGAGATGCTGATAGAGAAGGCCACACTGAAGAAGGTTTGTCTCAGGAGACAACTGAAAGTGGACGGTTGACCAATAAACACCAGGCAGCAGAGGAAACAGAAAATGAGAGACACCAGCAGGATGTAGCTAAGCTCCCTATTGGTGGCTTTGATGATTGGTGTGTCCTGATTTTTAAAGAAAACAATCAAGATGCATACAGTCAGGACTGATAACATGACAGCCATTATCACAAGCATTATTCCCAATGGTTCATCGTATGAGAGGAACTCTAGGACCCTTGGGATGCATCTGTCCCTCTCCTCATTGGACCACTGATCGGAGGAACATCTGGTACACTCGTCAGCATCTAAACAAGAATTTGGGAATTATCCATTAATACTAATTAACAATTCATGTCATCAGCAATTATTCACTACAGAAATTCATTGCTAGCCTTATGTAAATGTGGTTTCAACGTAAGTTTCACAAATTTTCAAAAACATGGGGTCAGTTGAATTTGCTTATTATGTACACAATGAAAACTAGATATTGGGATTACTTATATTCTAAAAACTGTTCTCTATTGGGATTACCTGTAGTACAGTGTATATATAATATGTAGCGGGGTCGTTCCCCTTTTAGGGGATAAAACTACAGTTCCCATAATTCCCCAGTCTCCCGGGAGGATGGTTGTTTCCGCCCGAGAGGCTGATGGGGGAGGTGATAAAAGGAAAGAGGAAGGACCGCCTCTTCCTCTTCTGACGCAGGCATCATTGAGAGAGGAGACACCTGTGCGGACCGGGACTGCTGAAGGCCTGAAGCCTGGGCCTTGCAGCAGGCAGAGAGAGACTCTCACCCCTCATTGTCAGCAGCAGCAGAGCAGAGACTTTTGCCTACAAACGGTCGGTCAGAGAGAGGACCGGAACGCAGGGGCTGTGACAGACGAGGCCGGACGCCGCCAGTGGAGGTCCCGGAGCTGAGGACGGTATCCGGAGTGGTGAGCGAGCTGGAAAGCTCATCTTGTACTGTATTTCACTTTATGCCTATTGAACTGCCAAGGCAAATTTACCTCAGAGCAGAAGAGTATTCTTTCTTGTGGATTACAAACACACTATTTAAAGCTACATGTGCACCACCTCTACAGTTCTTGTGCCGGTGAAGAATACTGGGGTTCCCCAAGGACTGAGCTATATTGTTAGGGATCAGGCCTGATCCATTAGATAGTCGCAGTTAGATTTGTTGCACCTCAGAGGTGCCTAGCAGACGGTCGCTGCACGTGGCGCTCCGTTCCCCATTGCTATCCTGATACATATATGTGTACATGTTATAGTGCATATTGCAGGGACCTGCTAATGTGTTGTAAGTCAAATGTTTGATGCATGTTACTATTTCTTTTCTTACTGCCAAAGTAAAGACAGTTATTTCAGTCAGCAGTTTGCTTGTGAGTTTGACTCCATTACCGTAAAGTATAAGTGATATTTATATGTGCATACACATACCCCTATTGATTAACTGTGCCAGAGCGGGTAGAGCAGATTGCCGGGGGGTTGGTGGAGCTGTACTCAGGGACCCAAAACAAACTTGCGGCCCTCTTAACTGGGGGTATCGCTACAAATATATAAGATAGTCTATTTTTAGGGACTTTATTGATGATTTCCTGTCCTACATAACGGCTCATCCCATTTCTCGTACAGGTGTCACAGGGACAAGAAGTGAAGGCGAGCTCTATCCACAACTAAGTCAAAAAATGCTGGAGCCAGGCCTTCACAAACTCCTCTTCTTCCCGCTTGTTAGGGCATATAAACAATCTAGCTTTGTCCCAGGGCCCCCTTCTCAGCTCAGGGCTGTTTTTAAGGCAGGGCAAAAGGGGCAGCTGCCCTGGGCCCTGTCATTGTTGTGGGGCCCAAAGCAGCTGCCTCATACTTGCCAACTATCCTGGTTTAAATTCCCTCATTCCTTGAGGTTTTAGTCCTGTGCTGTGTCCCATTATCTCAGTATGAAGTGCTGCTACTAATGCTGTCCAGCTCTGCCCTATTGTTGTGTACAGATGACTCACCTGCAGACCCTGTGTTTACATGTAAATACCGACATTGATATGTAACTAGCAGTGGAATTCATATGTAAATAGCGGCGGCCGGTGGCTTTCATATGTATATCATGGCCCCCCCACAGTAATCTCTAGCAACCAATCAACAAGCAGAAATCATGTGCTGTACCTCTAGCAACTAATCAGTGAGCTGTAATGTGTGCTGTACCTTTGGCAACCAGTCAGTGAGCGGTAATGATACACTGTGAACTCTGGCAAACAATTGCAATAGATGCCTGATCTGATATAGTAAACAGAATTTGAGTCTGGCTGCTATTTATTGTATGTCTCAGAGCAGGTGGAGAGCGAAACTGCATGGGGTGGGGGGCCCCAAGAAAGGTTTTGCCCAGGGTCCAATCAATATTAAAGATGGCCCTGTCTCAGCTGGACATTCAAGCCAACCAAATGGCCACTTATTAACCACTTTCCGACCGGCGCACGACGATGTACGTCCCTTTTTTGAAGAGAGATATCTCGGTAACGGCAGCAGCTGCTGCCA
The DNA here is from genome assembly GCA_028564925.1 of Lithobates sylvaticus. Lineage (NCBI taxonomy): Eukaryota > Metazoa > Chordata > Amphibia > Anura > Ranidae > Lithobates > Lithobates sylvaticus. The sequence continues at coordinate 546,555,498 of CM053028.1, read as the reverse complement.
CAACCGGGATATCCATCTCTTCAGGCACCGGTCGGCATTCCGATAATGGTGGTCATCGCGGCGTATTCGCCGCAAGATCACCGTTATCGGCGGCGGGAGAGGTGCACCCACCCCTCCCGCCGCTCTCCCGTGCCTTCCGCCGCTTACCGGAACCGTCGGCAGCAGCGGAGGCGATCGGGTCCTTTCCCCTCCTGTGCATAGAGATGAGTGAGGCTAAGATGGCCGCCACTCATCTCTATACCATAGGAGGGCGGAAGCGACGTCAAAAACGTCACTTCCGCCCATACCTCTTAAAGAGGAATTTTCAAATGTCATTTTTTTAAATGACATTTATTTATTTTTTTTATTTTTATTTTTTCATTGAAGTCCAAATATGAGATCTGAGGACTTTTTGACCCCAGATCTCCTATTTAAGAGGACCTGTCATGCTTTTTTCTATTACAAGGAATCTTTACATTCCTTGTAATAGGAATAAAAGTGAGCCAATTAAATTTTTTTTTAAAAACAGTGTAAAAATAAATAAAATCAATAAAAATAAATAAGAAAAACAAAAAAAAATTTTTTTAAAGCGCCCCGTCCCGACGAGCTCGTGTGCAGAAGCGAATGCATACGTGAGTAGCGCCCGCATATGAAAACGGTGGTCAAACCACACATGTGAGGTATCGCCGCGATCGGTAGAGTGAGAGCAATAATTATAGCCATAGATCTCCTCTGTAACGCAAAATATGCAACCTGTAGAATTTTTTAAACGTCGCCTATGGAGATTTTTGAGGGTAAAAGTTTGATGCCATTCCACGAGCGGGCGCAATTTTGAAGCGTGACATGTTAGGTATCAATTTACTCGGCATAACATTATCTTTCACAATATATAAAAAAATTGGACTAACTTTACTGTTGTCTTATTTTTTTATTCAAAAAAGTGAATTTTTTCCAAAAAAAGTGCGCTTGCAAGACCGCTGCGCAAATACGGTGTGAAAAAAAGTATTGCAACGACCGCCATTATATTCTCTAGGGTGTTAGAAAAAAAACAATATATAATGTTTGGGGGTTCTAAGTTTTTTTTCTAGCAAAAAAAACAGTTTTAAACATGTAAACACCTAAAATCCAAAACGAGGCTGGTCTTAAAGTGGTTAATTCAAAAGTTCGGAAACTCCACCACCAGATACCTGTGTGATTGGTCATCTCTCCCATGGAACAGGGGACGCAGTCATAGCAACAGATGGGTCTTCCTTGAAGAGGGGCTTTCCTGTACCCAGGCCGGCAGCTGTTACTGCAGATGGAAATTGGCACCTGCCAAGAAGACAATGGGGGTGATTTACGAAGAAGAAGGCACTGCACCAGTTCATACATTAATTGGTTATTAATCGAACGTGCGAATAAATACCCGCATATGTAAACTGCAACTGGCGCTAGGGTAACTGCGGTTTTATCATTGATAATAGCGCCCGCCTAATACAATTGGTTCATTTAATCTCATTGGATGCGTCTTGTTAGGCAATTATTAGGTGTTCTCAGTTGATTAACCCTTTTGATGCTAATCTCATTCCTATCACTTCTAATATATCTTTGAAATGTGTTTTTTTTTTTACCCAAATCTTTCAATACATTACAAAGAACAGAGAAGTGTTTCTAAACCCAATAAATTTATATTTTCAGATCTGATCTTTAACCACTTCAATACCGGCCTATAGTCATATGATGCCCGCAGATGGGATCTCCCATCCTGGGCGGGCGTCGTATGACGTCCTATCATTTTCGGTCGTCTAGTGGGCGCGGTGGCATCGCTCGGGACCCGGTGCGCGTGCCCGGCGACCGCGATGTCCACCAGGCACCCGCGATTGCCCGGGAACACAGCAGGACCGTGGATCTGTGTGTAAACACACAGATCCACCACCTATCAGAGGAGAGGAGACCGATGGTGTGTTCTCAGTACAGAGAAACACTGATCGGTCTCCTCCCCTTGTGAGTCACCTCCCCCCACAGTTATGCCCCGTACACACGGTCAGAAATTTCCGACCACAAAATCCGTCGGATTTTTTCAGACGGATTTTGTCCGACGCTGGTGTTGCATACACACGGTCGGACAAAGTTGTCGGAAAATCCGATCATTCTGAACGTGGTGACGTTCGTTGCGTACAACGGAACTACGTAGAGGCTAGTAGCCAATAGGTTTGGTCTTGTAATGTGATCTGAGCATGCGTGGCACTTTGTCCGTCGGAATTCGCTACACACAATCGGAAGAAGTCCGATCGGACTTTGTTGTCGGAAAATTTGAGAGCAGGATCTCAAATTTTCCGACGGAAACATGGTCCGATAGGATATTTTCCGTCGGAAATTCCGACCGTGTGTACGGGGCATTAGAATCACTCCCAGGGAACATAATTAACCCCTGAAGCGCCCCCCAGTGTTAACCCCTTCCATGCCCGTCACATTTACACAGTACACTGTGTAAATGTGAATGGTCCCAAAAATGTGTCAAAAGTGTCCGACGTGTCTGTCATAATGTCGCAGTCACAAAAAAAAAAAAAAATCGCAGATCGCTGCCATTACTAGTAAAAAAAAAAATGCCATAAATCTATCCCCTATTTTGTAGATGCTATAACTTTTGCGCAAACCAATCAATATACGCTTATTGCATTTTTTTATACCAAAAATATGTAGAAGAATACGTATCGGCCTAAACTGAGGAAAACATATATATATATATATTTTTTTTTTTAAATGGGATATTTATTATAGCAAAAAGTAAAAAAATATTGTGTTTTTTTTCGAAATTGTCGCTCTTCTTTTTTTTCTTTTGCTCTCTGATTGAAAGTAAACACTGAAACGCAGGGCGGAGCTACGCAGCACCCCTACTAGTTTGCAAAGATCTCTCCTTCCTGGGAACACCGCAGGAGCGGTGTAAGGTCAGATTCGATGCGGGCTGGGATATTATTGATTGATACATGCTTGTTTTAAATGTTTGCTTTTTGCAGCATATGGATTTTGTACCCACTTGTGTTATACGCTTTTAAACCAGCTGAGTCTGGTAAGTGCATCACCTATAGGGACCTGCACAGAAGGTGTGGTGAAGGTAGACATGTGCACAACAAAAAATTTGTTTATTTTTGTTTCGTTTTTTTCGTTTCCGTTGATTCATAACGATTCGTAAATTCGTAAGTCGTCGGTGTTCGTATTCGCAACGATTCGTATTTTCGTAAGAGTTATTTTTTCGTTTTTGTTAGTTTAATTTTCGTTTATTCGAAATTCGGACGCATTCGTATTTTCGTAGATTTAGTTACATTCGTACTTTCGTTAGATTGATTTATTCGTACTTTCGTAACATTGTTTTCGTACATTCATAATCGGAGCATAATTCATAATGTTATGTAATGTGTATGCTATTATTACATTTTAAGAGACACGGAAAATTACGAATCGAAAAAAAAAGTTACGAATGTACGAATTTTTTCGTTCAATCCATTCGAAGCACGTTAAGCAGCACCATTGTAAGAGACACGGAAAATTACGAATCGAAAAAAAAAAAAAAAAAAAGAAGTTACGAATGTACGAATTTTTTCGTTCAATCCATTCGAAGCACGTTAAGCAGCGTCATTGTAAGAGACACGGAAAATTACTAGTTAAACAAAAAAAAAAAAGTTAAGAATGTACAAATTGTTTCGTTCATTTTGATTTTCGTTGTTCCTGTTTTCGTTTTTCGGATTTTCTTCTTTCGTAGTTTCGTTGTTTCTAATTTGGTTATTTCGGATTTTCGTTGTTTTTCGTATTCGTTCGATTCGTTAAAATTTTTAGCGAATCGTTCGTTCATTCGTACGATAACGAATGAACGAATATAACGGAAAAAAAAAACAAAAAACGAAACGAATTGCACATGTCTAGTGCAATTGTCAGTTAAAGCGACGCAGTGTCGAATCGCAAAAAGTGCTCTGGTAAGGAGGGGGTAAAATCCTCCGGGGCTGAAGTGGTTAAAGGTGACCATACAATACAATCAGTTAGATCTTACGTAAATTAGTTTTAGTGCAAGCGCCTGTTTGATTTCCTATAATTTGAATTAATTGTTCAAGTGCGTCTTCCTATTACCTATTTTGCCTAAATATCGAGTTGTACAGAGATTGGCCAATCAGATTGCATAGCGCATGACCATCTTAAGTGCCAAATTTGGAATGTAGATGTGCCATGACCCACTTGTATTTTCCTAACGATATTTCTTGGGCATTATACAAGGCACAGGAGAAACCACCTTTTTTTCCAAGACATGCCCGAGTGATCAGGACACTTCAAACTACGGCTCTCCAGCTGTTGTGGAACTACACATCCCATCCACTCTTCTGAGAAAGATTTCCATAAGAATTTGAAATGTGTCAGGTACTGATGATTGACGAGAAGATCTGGTTAACAATTGTCATTCCAATTCAACCCAAAATTATTCAGTTAGGTTGAGGACAGGGCTTTGTGCAGGACACCAGTGGCGGCTTTTTTAGGGGGGCGCAAGCAAACTGAAAAATACTGAACCCCCCCATCAATTGCAGCCTCACTGTGCCCATCAAATGCAGCCACTGTGCCCATCAATTGCAGCCACTGTGCCCATCATATGCAGCCACTGAGCCCATCATATGCAGCCACTGAGCCCATCATATGCAGCCACTGTGCCCATCATATGCAGCCACTGAGCCCATCATATGCAGCCACTGTGCCCATCATATGCAGCCACTGAGCCCATCATATGCAGCCACTGAGCCCATCATATGCAGCCATTTTTCCCCATCATATGCAGCCACATTTCCCATCATATGCAGCCAAGTGTGCCCATTATATGCAGCCACTTGTGCCCATCAAATGCAGCCACTTGTGCCCATCATATGCAGCCATTGTGCCCATCATATGCAGCCATTGTGCCCATCATATGCAGCCACTGTGCTCATCAAATGCAGCCACTTGTGCCCATCATATGCAGCCACTTGTGCCCATCATATGCAGCCACTTGTGCCCATCATATGCAGCCACTTGTGCCCATTAAACGCAGCCACTGTGCCCATCATATGCAGCCACTTGTGCCCATCATATGCAGCCACTTGTGCCCATCATATGCAGCCACTTGTGCCCATTAAACGTAGCCACTTGTGCCCATTAAACGCAGCCACTTGTGCCCATCATATGCAGCCACTTGTGCCCAGTATATGCAGCCACTGTGCCCACCGCCCCCCCCCCCACTCGCAGGGCTCGCGGCTCTGGCAGCACCCCCAACCCCCCCCACGCGTGGCTCTGACAGACTTACCACCAGGCAGCAGCTACCAAGAGGCCAGGCAGCAGCAGTGAGTGCACCAGAGTGGCAGCGACCTCTGCTCCAGCGGGGGTCTCCTCCGCTCCAGCGGGGGTCTCCTCCGCTGGCGCTTTGGCCAATCAGGAAACAGGTCTGATGCTCTGCCTCCTGATTGGCGGGGAGGAAGGTTAGTGTGAAAATAGTGGAAATTAATTCACTATCGTCACACAATTGGGTATGATCAGGGAGCACTTTCTGCCCCCCGAGCCCTCCCTGAAGCCTATTAGAGCCTCTGACTCTAACCAGGTGCTTCATAAAGTACCACCCCCTCCTACCCACACCATAGGAATCCATGCAATAGAAAATTAGAAGAGAAACTGCGCTAGGGATTAAAATTTTGGGTATACCTTGGATTTCAGTACAGGTCTAATTCTACCTGGTGGGGCTGCAGCAACTATACCGTATATATATAAACAGTGAAAAACAGATTGGAAAAGAAAGAAAGCTGAGCATGCCAATACACAAAATTGACTAAGTGAATAAACTTGAATTCAAACACTGAGTCGTAAAGCATCAACTCAGAAATAGTGAAACAACATTAGAAACTTCTCTTACATGATATAAATAATACGTAAACACCCAGTGAAAAATAAATTAGGTGACAAATGAAATCGTATAAATAAATATGAATAACCAATTACAAGGAAAGTTCATATATGGGCCAGTGATGGCCAAAAAGTCACAAAAAGTTCAATTGTGAATTATTGTGGTCACAAAAAATGTCCAATAGTGAAAACATTAACCAATAATATCAAAAACAAGAAAAAATGTTGGTGTATCAATCTGGGATATTGAATGGTGATCGTCATTCATCAAATCTTGTCCAACTTGTATTCAGGTGAATTTTTGCAAACACCACCAGAAAACAGGAAAAAGATGGCCCCTTACCGAAACTAGTTGACCCCCCGTCACAGAGGGTCAATCAGGCTTGTGTTTAGTTTGTCTTTAAACGACGATCAGAGGGACAACACCCATAGACCTCCGGGACACTTCTGTAGCTTAAAAAGACCTCCGACTCGTACTCGGGGAATCAGGCAAACCATATGCAGCATCAGAACAAAGCACTGGGGGGAGCAATTTTTCTACGCACACCACGCTTCCTGTCTGCCGAGGGACATATCTGCCACTGGGAACCAGTCACTGCAGAGAGGTGTCACAGTGCAGATCCTGAAGGCCTTATTGGTTAATGTTTTCACTATTGGACATTTTTTGTGACCACAATAATTCACAATTGAACTTTTTGTGACTTTTTGGCCATCACTGGCCCATATATGAACTTTCCTTGTAATTGGTTATTCATATTTATTTATACGATTTCATTTGTCACCTAATTTATTTTTCACTGGGTGTTTACGTATTATTTATATCATGTAAGAGAAGTTTCTAATGTTATTTCACTATTTCTGAGTTGATGCTTTACGACTCAGTGTTTGAATTCAAGTTTATTCACTTAGGCCCCTTTCACACCGGGGCGGGGAGCCGCGGTGACGGTAAAGCAGCGCTATATTTAGCGCTGCTTTACCGTCGTTTTAACCGCGGTATTCGGCCGCTCGCGGTGCGGTTTTACCCCCCGCGAGCGGCCGAAAAAGGGTTAAACACCCCCCGCAGAGCGCCGCCGTAGCGGCGCTTTGCGGCGGTATTGCCGCGGTTTTACCGCGGTGTCCCATTCTAATCAATGGGAAGGAGCGGTATAGGAGCGGTGAACACACCGCTCCTATCCCGCTCCAAAGATGCTGCTAGCAGGACTTTTTTTGTCATCCTGCTAGCGCACCGCTCCAGTGTGAAAGCCCGCCGGCTTTCACACTGGAGTTAAAGGGGCCGGATTTTTTCATGCGGTGAACAGGCGCTATTTTTAGCGCTGCACCGCATGAAAAACGCCCCGGTGTGAAAGGGGCCTTAGTCAATTTTGTGTATTGGCATGCGCAGCTTTCTTTCTTTTCCATAGCAATCCATGCGTCCAGCGTCCTGAAAGGGGCCGGGCACATGGATGGGGGGGGGCGGGGTCCGTGCGCCCACAATGCCGCCACTGCAGGACACTCAAGTTCCACCTCACCAAAACCAAACTGATCAAACCATATCTATAGAGCTGGCTTTGAGCACAGGGGCACAGTCATGCTGGAACAGAAAAAACTGTCTGTTACCTGTAAAAAGTGATCATTCCACAGGATAGCGCTAATATTCAGGCTGATCATTTGTCCCAGTTTGGCCTTTGGGTCAATCCCCCCCACTTTCACCAGGTTGAAGCTGTCATGGAGGATCTGGACGTTCATGATGTCATATAATGCCGGGAGGTCGCCCTCAGAATTAAACTTCATCGCCTCCCCAGACTTTGTGTAGAAATCGGTTTTCTTGAGGTAACGGAGTACCTAGCAGAGGTATTTTCATAACACAATTAGCAAAAATAATAATACAATACAGCTTTATTATGAATATAAATAAAGACAGATTCCATTCAGACCCTATACGGTGCCTTGAAAAAGTATTCGTACCCCTTGAAATGTTCCACATTTTGTCATAATGGGATTTTATGTGATAGACCAACACAAAGTGGCACATAATTGTGAAGTGGAAGGAAAATGATAAAAGGTTTTCAACATTTTTTATAAGTAAATATCTGAAAAGTGTGTTGTGCATTTGTATTCAGTCCCCCGGAGTCAATACTTTGTAGAACCACCTTTCACTGCAATTACAACTGCAAGTCTTTTTGGGGATGTCTCCACCAGCTTTGCACATCTAGAGAGTGACATTTTTCTCCTTTCTTCTTTGTAAAATCGCACAAGCTCTGTCATATTGTATGGAGAGCATCTGTGAACATAATTTTTCAAGTCTTGCCACAGATTCTCGATTGGATTTAGGTCTGGACTTTGACTGGGCCATTCTAACACATGAATATGCTTTGATCTAAACCATTCCATTGTAGCTCTGGCTGTGTGTTTGTATGTTAGATTTTCTTCTACAGCCCCATACACACGGTTGGATTTTCCGATGGATTCTGTCCTATCGGACAATGTTGTCGGACATTCCGACCGTGTGTAGGCACCATCGGACATTTTCCATCGGATTGTCCGACGGACAAAGTTGTATCTCCTGCTCTAAAAATTTTCCGACAACAAAGTCCGATCACACCAATTCCGATCGTGTGTAGCGAATTCCGACAGACAAAGTGCCACGCATACTCACATTACTCACATTACTCACAAGATCACATTACAAGACCAAAGCTATTGGCTACTAGCCTCTACGTAGTCCCGTCGTAGGCAACAAACGTCACCACGTTCAGGATGATCGGATTTTCCGCCAACTTTGTCCGACCGTGTGTATGCAACACCAGTGTCGGACTAAATCCGTCGGACAAAATCCGATGGATTTTGTGGTCGGATTTTCCGACCGTGTGTATGGGGCATAAGAGTGCCCTGTATTTGGCTCCATCAATCTTCCCATCAACTCTGACCAGCTTCCCTGTCCCTGCTGAAGGAAATCCTCCCCACAACATGATGCTGCCACCATCATGTTTCACAGTGGGGATGGTGTGTTCAGGGTGATGTGCAGTGTTAGTTTTCCGCCACACATAACGTTTTGCTTTTACGCCAAAAAGTTCAATTTTGGTCTCATCTGACCAGAGCACCTTCTTCCACCTGTTTGCTGTGTCCCCCACATGGCTTCTCGCAAACTGCAAACAGGACTTCTCATGGCTTTTTTTAGCAATGTCTTTCTTCTTGTCACTCTTCCATAAAGGTCAGATTTGTGGAAAGCACGACTAATAGTTGTCCTGTGGACAGATTCTCCCACCTGAGCTGTGGATCTCTGCAGCTCCTCCAAGGTTACCATGGGCCTCTTGGCTGCTTCTCTGATTAATGCTCTCCTTGCCCGGCCTGTCAGTTTAGGTGGACGGCCATGTCTTGGTAGGTTTGCAGTTGTGCCATACTCTTTACACTTTCAGATGATGGATTGAACAGATCTCTGTGAGATGATAAAAGCTTGGGATATTTTTTTATAACCTAACCCTGCTTTAAACTTCTTCACACCTTTACCCATTCTGGTGTGTTCCTTGGCCTTTTCACTAAGGTTCACTAACAAGCCTCTGATGGCGTCACAGAACAGCTGTATATATACTGAAATTAAATTACACACAGGTGGATTCTATTTACTAATTAGGTGACTTCTGAAGGCAATTGGTTCCACTAGATTTTAGTTAGGGGGTATCAGAGTAAAGGGGGCTGAATACAAATGTACCCCACACTTTTCAGATATTTATTTGTAAAAACTTTTGAAAACCATTTATCATTATTAGGGTTGAGCGAACCCGAACTGTAAAGTTCGGGTCCGTACCGGACTTTTGGGTGTCCGGGACCCGGACCCGAACCCGAACTTTTGGCTGTAAGTTTCGGGTTCGGGTCCGGTGTTCGGCGCTGTATTGGCGCCTTTTTAACAGCTTTAGGCCAGCCAATGGATGATCGTTTCACTAGTGTGCCCTAGAAGCCATCACAGCCATGCCTACTAATGGCATGGCTGTGATTGGCCAGTGCAGCATGTGACCCAGCCTCTATATATAGCCCACACACAGCACACAGCGTCATTCTGTTAGACACACACTGTTAGGCAGGTTCCTGTGCTGCAGATAGATAGAGGATTTTAGGAGTTAGTGTGCTAAAGTCAGTCCACATTCCTGGAATTTTATTCTAATTAGTTAGATCAGTGAGCGATTTAGATAGCTAGAGTAGGGAGGGAATTTCTTTATTTTGCAAAAGAAAGAGGCAGACATAATTATTGAAGAGATTCCTAAATCAATTGTACCCTGGCTGGGGTGCAGTGCACAGTCACAGTAACAGTGCCATGAGGCCAGTGCCAGACAAAATCTAAACGTTTTACCTGCAAGCTCAGTGCAACATTACTGCACTGCATATACTAAGAGATACAAAAACGCTGTAGATACTGTCCGTGTAGTCTGATATTGCAAAAAAATAAAAATTTGCAGTGTTTTTTTTTCTTCCCAATAGCATTTTCTGCGTTTTCATAAACGCTTTAGACACTGTACGTGTATTCTGCTATATACAAAAACACCCATTTAGGGCGAGATCATACATTTTGAAAATATGAGGAGATCATCAAAAAGGGGACGTGGCCCGGGTCGTGGTGCTGCTGGTGGCGCTCCTGTTGCAGGGAGAGGACGTGGTCGATCTGTGCCAGCTACACGCACTAGTGAAACACCTTCCGCAGGTGCGAGTAGGCGACAGAGCCTGCAGCAGTAATTTGGCGCGCCTAATGAGGCTGTACGAATGTCGAGGCCAGGACAAGTAGAGGCGATAGTAGATTGGGTTGCTGCTGACAGTGCCTCCGGTTCCTTCACATTGTCTTCCACCCAGTCTCCTGATGAAAGATCAGAGTTGGCACCTGCAGCCGATGTCCATCAGTCTTTCACCTCACCCCCTTGCAAATCAGCCAATCAGTCTGAGCCCCAAATCATGCAGCAGTCTCTTCTGATTTTTGATGACTCTGTTAGCAGGGTTTCCCAGGGCCATCCACCTAGCCCTGCCCCAGAAGTGGAAGAGATTGTGTGCACCGATGCCCAACCACTTATGTTTCATGATGAGTACATGGGAGGACCAACGCAGCACGTCCCGGATGATGACGAAACACAGGTGCCAACTGCTGCTGCTTTCGCCATTGTGCAGACCGACAAGGAGGGCAGGGGTGAATTTTGGGTGGAAGATGATGTGGAGGACGATGAGGTCCTTGACCCCACATGGAATCAACGTCATGCAGGTGACCAGTGTAGTTCGGAGGAAGAGGCGGTGGTCGCACAGAGCCACCAGCACAGCAGAAGAGGGAGCAGGGTGCAAAAGCGGAGCGTCCGTCCCCTAGACAGTACGTCTGCTACTGCCCAATGCAGCAAGGGATCGAGCACACCAAAGCCAGGTCCAAGGAGTTCCCTAGCGTGGCAGTTCTTCAGACAATGTCCTGATGACAAGACACGAGTGGTTTGCACGCTGGGCAACCAGAGCTTGAAGCGAGGCATAAACGTTCTCAACCTGAGCACAACCTGCATGACCAGGAATCTAAGTGCAAAGCACGAGCTGCAGTAGAGTAGACACCTCAAAAACCAAGAAAGGTCTCTGGCTCCTCCTGCTTCCTCTTCTGCTGCAGTCTCGGCCTCTTCATCCACCTCTGTAGTGACAGTGACACCTGCCAACCCGCAAACAGAGGATCTGCCAGCAACACTACCACCTGGGTCACCAACCATCTCCACAATGTCCCATGGAAGCTTTAGCTCTCTATTTCCCAAACACTGGAGTGGAAGAGGAAGTACCCCCCTAGCCACCGGCGATCCCTGGCCCTGAATGCCAGCATTTCAAAATTGCTCGCCTTTGAAATGCTGTCATTCCGTCTGGTGGAGACGCAGAGTTTTCAAAGGCTGATGTCATTGGCTGTCCCACAGAACGTCGTGCCCAGCCGCCACTACTTTTCCAGACGAGCCATCCCTTCCCTGCACAACCAAGTGGGGGACAAAATCAGGTGTGCACTGCGCAACGCCATCTGTGGAAAGGTCCACCTAACTACGGATGCGTGGACCAGTAAGCACGGTCAGGGACGTTATATCTCCCTAACATCACACTGGGTAAATGTAGTGGCGGCTGGGCCTGAGGCGGATAGCACTTTGGCGCATGTCCTTCCACCACCGAGGATTGCAGGGCACTTCAGTTTGCCTCCTGTTGCTAACTCCTCCTACTCCGCCTCCTCATCCTCTACCGCCTCCTCATCCGGTCAGCGTAACACCTTCACCACCAACTTCAGCACAGCCAGGGCTAAACGACAGCAGGCAGTTTTAAAACTTTCCTGTTTGGTGGAAAAACCCCACACCGCGCAGGAGTTGTGGAGGGACATGGAACAACAGACCGATGAGTGGTTGGTGGCAGTGAGCATCAAGCCCGGCCTGGTGGTGTGCGATAATGGGCGAAATCTCGTAGCAGCTCTGGGCCTTGCCGGTTTGACGCACATCCCTTGCCTGGCGCATGTGCTGAACTTGGTGGTCCAGAATTACCCCGATATGCCAGAGCTGCTGCAGAAAGTGCGGGCCGTCTGTGCGCACTTTCGGCGTTCTCACCCTGCTGCTGCTCGCCTGTCAGCGCTGCAGCGTAACTTCGGCCTTCCCGCTCACCGTCTCATATGTGATGTGCCCACAAGGTGGAACTCCACCTTGCACATGCTTGCCAGACTGTGCGAGCAGCAGCAGGCGATAGTGGAGTCGCTCTGCGGAACAGCACCACTTCACCGCCAATAACTGGGCCTCCATGCGAGACCTGTGTGCCTTGTTGCGCTGTTTCGAGTACTCCACCAACATGGCCAGTGCCGATGACGCCGTTCTCAGCCTTACTATCCCAGTTCTATGCCTCCTTGAAAAAACTCTTAAGGCGATGATGGAAGAGGATGTGGCACAGGATGAGGAGGAGGAGGAGGAGGAGGAAGAGGGTTCATTTCCAAGCCTTTCAGGGCAGTCATTTACAAGTGGCTACGAGGGTGGGTTCCTGCACCAACAAGCGCCAGGTACACAATTGTCTTGCAGCAAGGGCACAGTTTTGGAGGATGACGAGGTGGAGGATGAGGAGGAGATGGAGGAGGAGGAGGAACCATGTTCACAGCAGGGTGGCACCCAGACCAGCTCATGTCCATCACTGGTGCGTGGCTGGGGGGATACAGAGGACACGGACGATACACCTCCCACAGAGGACAACTTTTCCTTGCCTCTGGGCAGCCTGGCACACATGAGCGATTACATGCTGCAGTGTCAACGACCGCCGAGTTGCCCACTTTTTAACTGGTGCTGATTATTGGGTGGCCACCCTGCTGGATCCCCGTTACAAGGACAACGTGCCGTCCTTAATTACCTCACTGGAGCGTGATCGTAAGATGCGCGAGTACAAGCGCACGCTGGTAGACGCGCTGCTGGTGGCATTCCCACTTGGAAGCGGGGGTACGGTGGAAGCACAAGGCGAAGGCAGAGGAGGAGGAAGAGGTCGCCAACGCAGCTGGGGCACCGCCAGCACCTCGCAAGACAGGGTTAGCATAGCCGGAATGTGGAAAAGCTTTGTCGGCACGCCACAACAACCAGCACCACCAGCTGAGATGGAACGTCTTAGCAGGAGGCAGCATTTCACCAACATGGTGGAGCAGTATGTGTGCACACGCGTACACGTACTGCATGACGGGTCTGCCCCCTTCAACTTCTGGGTCTCCAAATTGGGCACATGGCCTGAGCTTGCCCTTTACGCCTTGGAGGTGCTGGCCTGCCCTGCCGCCAGTGTATTATCTGAACGTGTATTTAGCACGGCAGGGGGCGTTATCACAGACAAGCGCAGCCGCCTGTCCAGAGCCAATATGGACAAGCTCACGTTCATTAAAATGAACCAGGCATGGATCCCACAGGACTTGGCCGTACCTTGTGCAGAATAGACACATATACCGGTGTTCTGAAGAAAACTGTCTTGCCATCGGATAGTGTCCGGCCACTTACTGCGCAGGTGCAGTGCTTGCGCAGTACGGAGGACAAGGAGATTCACAAAATCTCCAAAGATGAACGTCGCCTGCGCAGTAAGTGCAGGTTCAAGCCCGACCATCCAAGTGGACATACGGTAACACATAGTAACAGGGCCCCTCACGGGCTCGCTTGGCTAGGCTTCAACCTCGGATGATGTGGCTTGAACCTGGAGTCACCGCGCATCGTCTTCGGAGAGCTTCAAAATCCCCTTGTCCTACGTACTGAGCAAGCGCAGTACAGGGCGGACACCAGGGGCGTCGCCAGGGGGTGGCTAGGGGGGGCTGGAGCCCCGAATGGGTCCCCGAAAAGTCCTGAGTCTCAGAAATGTCGTTTAACATTAATAGCCCCGAGTCCCCACGGTGCCGCACTGCGCAAGAGCGAGATTACTCATCTCGCTCATGCGCAGTGCGGCACCGTGGGGACTCGAGGCTGATGAGTGAGAAGGAGCGAGCGGCGCGGGACGTGTGGCGTGGTGAGTCACGTGCGACGGGCGTCACGCACCGTTGCACGGCATGCTGGGCCCGCCTTTAAAAAGCGTAAGGGGCGGCGGGCGGGAGAGAAAGCGCGCGCATTCACCTGACGAGACGCCGAGACGGAGACACTGACACTCAGTGAGTGACACCACACACTAGGCAGCGGCGCGTGCGCCGGGCGGTCTGGAGCAAGCTAGCTGGAGCTGGAGGACTGGAGAGTGGACTGGACACATCACGTCTGGACAGACAGACACACACAGACTGCTCTGCTCAGCTCACTGCTGGAAGAACAAGAACAAGAGAGGAGCACACAAGCAACTCACTCACTGGCAGGAGTAGGAGGAGAAGGACTAAGGTAAGGAGCTGGGGGATCTGGAGTGGATACACAGACCTGTTCCAAAAATGCATGAGTGACTAGCTATTCCCCTAATTGACCCCCTAATTGGACCCCCCTCATGCCAATGATGCCACCCCGCTACTGCTCTAGCTCTACCTTAGATTATACAGTCAGATTGCATAATACACTCAGCTTTCTTTAGACTAGAGCTACTTTTGATTGAAAAGAGATTTGTCTGCAACATTTTTAAGTCATATCAGTATAGAGCCCAGACCCAGAGCTAAAAAGATCTTCCTGTACCTGCATGTGGATTGTGGATGATTAACCACCTATTCCCAGTCTAAAGATAAGTAAAATAAAAACACTTCTTTGAATGTCTGCACTCTGCAGGGTTGGTTTACGGCCACGCCACACATGCCATTCAGAATTCAGTGTTTTGTTTTTTATTTTTTTTTCCTGCGTCAAACGCATAGATAGCAGGTTAAATCGGTTTCCAATGGCATAGTTCACACGAGTGTGTTCCTGTCCAGAAAGAAATGTAGAACATGCTGCATTTTTGTCTGCACTGAACTGCACCGGAAAAAAACGCATAGGATTGCATGTCCTTATTTAGGGTGAAGAAAAAAAAGGGGAAAAAAACGCACTGGAACACATGAAAAATGTACATGCAGAAACATCTCCGAACTGCGTTTCTATGTTGTGAACTGGCCCTTAGGGTCTGTTCACACTGCTCGCTTTCCTGTGTGGTCCCACATATTCCGATTTTGACAGCCCATTCATTTCAATGGGCTGTCAAATGTACTGGAATGCATAAATAATTAGTGTAGTTTGATAGCTGCACCGTAATGGATTCCAACTTTGGGGTTCCATTAACAGTTGGCACTCGCACGATTAATCGCCAAGAATCAATTGCAATATTTTTTCCCTTCCGATCTTCAAAACAGCATGTCTTTCTAACAAGTTCCTCTTCTCCAGGCCTGGCTGGGCAGGGGGTGGGCCTTGTCTGGACTAGTCTCAGAGTCGTCTCATCAATCGCACCTGCTGCCAGTGGTGGACACGGTCATCATGCTTCTGCTTCATGAGATGGGCGCAATAGTGCACTACAGGTAACTATATGCAACTGCATGCATGGAGAAAATGCTGATGTCTGATCAAATTTATGCTAAAACAAAATCCTATGCTATAGTTAAATTTAAATCTCAGACTGTTTATTAAAATAATTTTGTAATTAAAAGTCTTTATAGTCTGAAATAAATTAGAACATTACGTACCTAGATTAGTCATACGGTATCCTTACTTGCCTTACCCATTTAATATATACTTAAATATATAATTCCACGAAGGGAATGGGGACAACTTGGCAAGCGACATTGTTTTGTATGTATTAATCACAATTTAATGCTTGGAAATGCTGACAACCATAAAATAATCCTTTTTTTTTTTTTTATTGCTTTTGTCTTTTTCTAATAGTATTTTATGTGCAACATACAATCAAATAGTTTTTTTGGAATGGCAGCGAAACGCAAGTCAACAATGCATACGAATATGCAACAAAACAGGTACAAATCTCTCTCCCTCTCCCTCCCTCTCTCTCCCTCGGCTCTCCCTCTCTCTTTCCCTCTCTCTCTCTCTCTCCCCCTCTCTCTCTCTCTCTCTCTCTCTCTCTCTCTCTCTCTCTCTCTCCCTCCCCTCTCTCTCTCTATCATTCCCTCCCTCTCTCCCTCTCTCCCTCTCATTCCGTATATTGCATAATATTTTTGTCCAAACACAATGCAGCTGTTGACAGCTTTCTGCTTTCCCTTTATCAGATGTTGATCAGGCTGAGTTGATGGGCACAGATGAGGCTGAGCCTGAATGGAAGAGACAACAAGTCAAAAACCCCCTACGACAACAGGTAAGACATTAAATTTAAACCCAAAAAAATCGATTTTCCTACATCACCTATGCAATTTTTTGTTGTGTTTTCAGTTTTGCTAAAGCACACACTACAATACATTTAAAGTGTAACACCGTTAAAAAAAAAAAAAAAAAAATCATGAATGGGCCTTAAAGAAATAATGCCTACATATCACAAAATTTATATCCGCCTTTGAGAGCTCAAAGACCTGAAACAGTATGGTCCAAGCCATTTTAAATTTTATAGTGGGATGTTGGCAGCGCCACTCTTGAAACCACTGCTGCAGCCTGTAGTGAATAGTGAGGGTATACTTTTTATATACAAGAATAAACTAATAAATACACAAATGAAGTTAAAAAAAGACGATTTAAACATGGAGAAAAAAAAATATACCAAGTTCAGGAAAGCAAACTCTAAATTTGAAATAATTTCTTCATAGGATATGGATATCAGACAATTTTTCACCCAAAAAGGGTCTAACGCAGGAGAAGCTGAGCCTGAGTCTCATGAAGAAGCCGTGAGCAGCACGGATCAAGTTTCAGAATGTGATGACAGTATTTTACTTGCAGAGGAAGGCACTTCTAGTACCACAACAGATACAGAAGTGGGTGATGGATCAATTGATATGACTGCAGTTTCTGATGTTACTGATCTAGGAGATGTGGATAGTGGTTCTATGCAGCCTAAACTAAAGCAATATCCCTATGAAATGTTTGGTTCACAAAAGCGATCATTCCAATATCAGTGGTTTGAGAAATATATTTGGCTAGAATATTCGTGTAACAAAAATACTGCATTTTGTTTTGCTTGTAGAAATTTTGCCCCAAAGGGCAAGAGGCACAACCTGGACGCATTACTAACCACACAAGGTTTTAAAAATTGGAAACGTGCTTTAGATTCCTTTAAGGAGCATGAAAGAAGTGCTCTTCACAGGTCTAGCATGTTGGCATGGACAGCTTGTAAAGCTTCTAAACAGCGTGGAAATGTTGTAGAACAAATAGAAAAAGCTACTGAACTCCAAATTCGAGAAAGGCGAGAGTATCTAAAACGAATAGTTGCAACCACAGTGCTTCTTGCCAAACAGGGCATATCATTTCGAGGTCATTTAGAAGGAGAAGAGAGCCTAAATAGAGGCAATTTTAAAGAGTGCTTAAATTATTTACGTAAATTTGATCCTTTCCTTCAAAAGTACAAGCCTCCAGGCAATGCTACCTATACTTCACCTTCATCACAAAACGATCTCATACAGTGCTGTTCAGAAGAAGTCACAAGTACAATTGTTAGCGAGTTAAAGAACTCTGGAATGTATGCCATAATGGCAGACGAAGCAAGGGATAAAAGAAAAGAGCAACTTGCTATCTGTGTCTTGAACCTGACACAAGTGCTGTAAAAAAACATTTCCTGGGATTTTGTGAACTGAAAGATTTAAGTGCAAATTCAATAACAGAATCTTTGGAAGATTGCCTCACAGTTAATGGTTTAGCCAATGTCCTCTGTGTTGCTCAAACGTACGATGGAGCTGCAGTTATGAGTGGCGTAATTGGTGGTGTACAAGCAAAGTTTCAGAAAAAACATCCTGAAGCTATTTATGTTCACTGTTATGCCCATGAACTAAACCTTGTACTCTGCTATACCTGTAAAGCAATCCCAGAGGCTTCTGATTTTTTTCAAACACTAGAAAACCTTTATACTTTTTTTAGTGTATCTTTTACACAGCACCAAAAATTAATTGATGTTCAGGCGCAACTTGGACTAAAAGAAACAGAACTAGTACAGCTCTCAGAGACACGTTGGTCTTGCCAGATACGTTCCATTACTGCTCTAATACGCAACTTTCCAGCTGTTGTGCAGTGTCCTAAAGAGGAGAAATCTGCCATAGCCACTGGCTTGTTGATTAAATTGCGTAAGTTATCAATGCGCTACTGCCTTTTTACGTTTCAATTGTTACTGGCTACTACAGAAGGTTTCCATAAGTTGCTTCAGAAGGAAAACCTAGATTTGTCTACTGCATTAGAGTATAAAAAAGATGTTTGTACTTCATTAAGATCTCTAAGAAGCAATGCCAAATCAAGAGATATACTTCAAAAAGCTGAAAAAGATTAAGGTTGACTCCCCTAGTGAGATGAATGGAAATAGGTGGTGATCTCATCCCTATATTATAGACAAGAAAAAAATCCCCTAGGATTGGGACTTTTAGATAGAACACCACTCTCACGAGATTTTAGTAAATCAAATGTTTTATTAATAAAAAAGGGTATAGATGTACAATGTGCATGACAATACAAGTAATAACAGATAACATACAAAGAAAAATTATACAAAAAAATGACATAATAATATAGGACAACATTCAAAAAATCACAAATACGGTACTATTGCTCTCCCGGAGGTATGAGTCCCCCGTATACTCGACGCGTTTCTGCAGCAGAGGAACACCTAGGCTTGGATTGGTACGGCATACACGCTAGTCCGCAAGGGACACTCCATCAAGGACATCGTTTTGGGTGCCCATTATTGGGACCACATCACATTTACCCGAGACATTAATTCTCGGGGATGAGGATTTCTCCAAGGACACCCGTAATCTAGATACCTGGTCGTCATTACACAAAGTCCATACAAAGGATTATCCATCGTGAAACCAACCTAGTGTGTGCTGTCACATTTCTCTCTTTTTGAGGGGTGCATACCCCTTCCTCCTCTCCCGCTGGTACACAGTCCATCGGTCCACAAAGTTCGCCTCCAATGTGAGCGACAGGTACTTTTCAGATATAAATCTCACTCCCCACTCCTGACGAAGGTTCCCATATTTGGGTAACCGGAAACGCGTCGAGTATACGGGGGACTCATACCTCCGGGAGAGCAATAGTACCGTATTTGTGATTTTTTGAATGTTGTCCTATATTATTATGTCATTTTTTTGTATAATTTTTCTTTGTATGTTATCTGTTATTACTTGTATTGTCATGCACATTGTACATCGTACATCCTGCTGTTAGATACCTTTGGAGGATTTTCTATACCCTTTTTTATTAATAAAACATTTGATTTACTAAAATCTCGTGAGAGTGGTGTTCTATCTAAAAGTCCCAATCCTAGGGGATTTTTTTCTTGTCTACTTCAAAAAGCTGTTTCTTTGTTTGACATTGACACTGAGAATTCACAAGCATCCAGGCAAATTAAAAAAACAAAAATGATGGAAGACTTTGTGTACGAAGCCAGACCAACACCACGTGATCATTTGTCAAGTGAAGATGATCTTAGAACAAAAATCTTTTACCCTTGCTTGGACCGAATGCTCTCTGAACTTGACCATCGTTTCTCTAGCATTAAAGAAAATTTGGTCAAGGGCATTGAGGCATGCAACCCACTTTCTGCATCTTTTCTGTCAGAAGACATAAAGGCACTTGCAGAACATTACAAAATGGATCTGCACTATGAAGAAGTAGTTGTTGCTAAAAACTTCTTTGAACGCAAAAAACAGGAAGGTGCGGTACTAACAGTACAGCACATTTGCAAACTTTTGGATCCTTTAATGTTTCCAACGGTTAAAAAAATCATGCAAGTTGTCCTAACAATTCCTGTGAGCAGCTGTTCTTGCGAAAGATCATTTAGTGCTTTGAGACGTCTTCATACATGGCTCAGAGGTACAATGGGGCAGTCAAGGCTTCATCATCTTGCAGTTCTTTCAATTGAAAAAGGTGTTTTGGAATCTGTGTCTGATGAATGTGTAATTGATCATTTTGGTAACAAACAATCACGAAGGCATACCTTGGTTCTCTCAAGAGATTAACTTTAACTGCCTCCGTAAATTTAATTTGCTCTTGAAATTGTAAGATTCTAAACTATACCTATAGGAGGGTAGTTCAAGAATAACAGTTAATGGTGGTTGGCTTTTTTGGATGCTATGTACAGTATCTCACAAAATAAGTACCCATATACACCTCACATTTTTGAAAATATTTTATTATAGCTTTTCAGGTGACAACACTGAAGAAATTTCACTTGGCTACAATGTAAAGTAAAAGTAGTGAGTGTACAGCTTGTATAACAGTGTAAATTTGCTGTCACCTCAAAATAACTCAACATACAGGCAGCCATTAATGTCTAAACCGCTGGCAACAAAAATGACTTTACCCCTAACTTAGTGCAATTGTCAACATTGGGTCCAAAGTCTTACTTCTTTGTAACTTCTTTGGCCGACCATTTGCGAGGACTGATCTGAGTGGAACCTGTCCTGCTATACCGCTGTATGGTCTTGCCCACCGTGCTTAGGCTCATTTTCAGGTTATTGGCAATCTTGGAGCCAAGGCCATCTTTATAAAGATCCTCAGTTATTTCCCATGAGGTGCCAGTGCCACCGTGGCATGTATTTAGATCTTCCCGTATGAGAGCGATAACATAACAACACCAAGGATCAAACTTGACCTGAGACCTTGTTATAAATAACACTAAGGACTAACTAACTAATCACATGAAAATGGGGGGGGGGGGGGGGGGGGGGGGGGGGGGTTAATGGCAAATTGGGCCCACCGGACACATTTGAACATTTTCACTTGGGGGTACTCTTGACACTGACAGTGGTTTAGACTTTAATGGCTGTGTGTTTGAGTTATTTTGAGGGGACAGCAAATTTACACCGTTTTACAAGCTGTACACTCCCAAATTGTAGAAAAGTGACATTTCTTCAGTGTTGTCAGATGAAAATGCTCTTAACAACATTTTGTTGCCATTTGCAGCCCTCTAGCCCTTTCCATGACCTTTTTACAGCCATTTTAGTGTTCAAAAGTCCGGGTCCCCATTGACTTCAATGGGGTTCGGAGTTCGGGGTCAAGTTCGGGTCAAGTTCGGTCCCGAACCCGGACTTTTTTCCGAAGTTCGGCCGAACCCGCCGAACCCGAACATCCAGGTGTCCGCTCAACTCTAATCATTATCCTTCCACTTCACAATTAGGTGCCACTTTGTGTTGGTCTATCACATAAAATCCCAAAAAAATACATTTATGTTTTTGGTTGTAACATGACAAAAGGTGGAACATTTCAAGGGGTATGATTACTTTTTCAGGACTTGGATTTTGGTACTTGGTGGGTATGGGAGAAGAGAAGCAGATACTGACATTGCATCTCTGTTGGGACTTTCAGTGGTGAAATTTACCCGCAGTAGTTTGTGTCTTTGCCCTCCCATGGAGGTTAGATTTTTCTGCAGTAGTTTGTGTGTCTGCTCCTCCCACAATGGTGGTATTTCCCTGCCATAGTTTGTGTCTCTGCCCCTCCCACAATGGGGAGATTTCCCTGCAGTAGTTTGTTTCCCTGCCACTCCCGCAATGGTTGGATTCCCCCGCTGTAGTTTGTGTCTCTGCCCCTCCCGCAATGGTGAGATTTCCCCGCTGTAGTTTGTGTCTCTGCCCCTCCCGTAATAGTAGGATTCCCCCGCTGTAGTTTGTGTCTTTGCCCCTCCCGCAATAGTGGGATTCCCCTGCTGTAATTTGTGTCTCTGCCCCTCCTGCAATAGTGGGATTCCCCCCCCTATAGTTTGTGTCTCTGCCCCTCCCGCAATAGTGGGATTCTCCCGCTGTAATTTGTGTCTCTGCCCCTCCTGCAATAGTGGGATTCCCCCGCTGTAGTTTGTGTCTCTGCCCCTCCTGCAATAGTGGGATTCCCCCGCTGTAGTTTGTGTCTCTGCCCCTCCTGCAATAGTGGGATTCTCCCTGAAATTTTTATGCCCAGGGTCCAATCAATATTAAAGACGGCCTTGATCCTAACACTAACCCTAACTCTTTGTTTATCAACAATATCATTGACTTTGGCCAACAGAAAGAAAACTAATGCCACGGACACACGGTCGGAATTTCCGATGGAAACAGTCCGATGGGAGCTTTTCATCGTATTTTCCGACCGTGTGTATGCCCATCGGTCTTTTTCTGTCGGCATTTCCGACGGACTTTGGATTGAGAACCTGTTCTTAATTTTTCCGACGGAAAAACTTTCTATCGGATTTTTCGATCGCGTGTATGCAATTCCGACATGCAAAATTCTGACGCATGCTCAGAAACAATTAACGCATGCTCATAAGCATTGAACTTCCCTTTTATAGTGCTGTCGAACGTGTTTTATGCCGCTGTGTTACTGACCGTCGGAATTTGGTGTGACCGTGTGTAGGCAAGACAGTTTGAGCGAAATTCCGTCGGAATTCCGACGGGAAAACCATCAGAGCTTTTTCCGACGAGAATTCCGACCGTGTGTACCCGGCATTACACTAACCCTAACTCTTTGTTTATCAACAATATCATTGACTTTGGCCAACGGAAAGAAAACGAAGAGATGTGATCACAGTGCTGGAATGGTGATCACGTGGTTTTGTGTACTCTCTGTCTTTTACTTTTTGATCATGTTTTGCATAAACAGTCTACATAGAAAAAAACATTGAGACTAATTTTGAAAACATTTTGGCTATGGCAAAATCTAATTTTTCAAAACCACTGTGTTCATCCCTCATCCATTGTGCTCGTTGTGGAGCTCAGCTGTTCATCCCTTATCTTTGTGGAGCTGAGTAAAAGTCTATAATATACAATTGGCCACTCACCTTCCAGTGTTGCACCTCTTTCATGTTTGAGCACACTCCATTACTGAAATACCCCATTGATCCAGCACGACAGCCGAGAAGTGAATTCAGGGCATGGACATAAGCATACACAGCCAGGTAGGCATGATAAGTATAGGCAAGATCATTTGTCTCAAATAACTGAGCGAACCTACTTCCAAACTCTTCCTTCCCCGTGCAGATCACATCTTCTTTTACAACAGAGTTTGGTTTCTCACTATCTATAACTCCATCAGGCCAGTAGCAGCTGAACGCTTTTCCCCAGAATGACCTAATAAATGGGTAGGTTGAATTAGCAGTTGGGTGAAGGTTTAGGAGGAATGCCTCAAAACCTGGCATGGTGCCAGTATGAGGGATAAGTCCAAGAGTCCCATTTAGAACCTTCCAGGCTTTTTTCGAGAAGAGCCCTGGTGTGAGTCCAAAGGAAGCTGAAGAGATGAAGATGAGCCCAGTCACTCCTTTATCAAACATGGCATCTAGCAGGGCTTTCATATGGACCTCCGGGCTGTGGAGAATGATGACACTGATGGAGCTTTCTTTAATGACATCCACCACTCTATTGATCTGCTGGGCTGAATAACTCAGATGGATTTTCTCCAGAAAAGCAACACAGCCTCCATTTCCCTCTATCCCAGCTCGTATTACCTGGGCACCCTGCTGCCCAACATCATTGTCTACCACCAGCATGCCAACCCAGGTCCAACCAAACTGGCCAACCAGTTGGGAGAGTGCAACATTCTGAAACATGTTGCTGGGCACTGTCCGTAAGAATGTTGGGAAGTTAATTTTATCACTCAGAGCTGACAGGGTTGCCCCGTGACTGATCTGGGTAGGAAATTGTATATAAATAAATTAGCATCTTTAGGTGTTAAACACTGATAGCCTACCAGTATCATAGGTAACAAAAGCTTTTACAATTGTCAAATTGTAGGGATTTTTCATCATTGTGAAAATAATTTCTGATGTTATTTGCACACTTCCCCTTACTTGTTATTTCAG
Organism: Lithobates sylvaticus; assembly: GCA_028564925.1. NCBI lineage: Eukaryota > Metazoa > Chordata > Amphibia > Anura > Ranidae > Lithobates > Lithobates sylvaticus. Next base: position 546,531,339 of record CM053028.1, on the reverse strand, counting down.
GTTTCACCAGGAGTGCTGTGGCCAATCAGAAGACAGTTCTTCTGTTAGGCATCGGCTTTAAATGGCAAAGTGTTGTAGGCATGCATTACTACACCTAATATGAGCCCTCAGCGGTATCTCCAGTGTCTCCAGTGACCTTTGTGACCACTGTGCACTCCTGTGACCCAAATGCACCCCTGTGTCTTCGTATGATTCCAATGGCCCCCGTGTACTCCTCTGTCTCCACACATCTGGTGTCACCCTATGACCTCTGTAACTCCATAGCGCCCTGAGCATCTAGTATCACCCTGTGACCTCTGTAATTCCAGAGCATTCTGAGCCACCCCATGACCCTGTGACTCCAGAGCACCAGTCCTTAACCCCTGTCACTCCAGAGCAGGGTCGGTACAAGGGGTGGGCAGAAGGGACGGCTGCCCTGGGCGCAATAGTTTACTGTAGGGAAGGGGGCGCTTTTCTTCTGTTGCTGGGCATAGGATCCCCAAAGCTTACATATTGTGAGCGGTGGAGGAAGGGCGCAATTTGGCATCTTTGCCCTGGGCACTGGATGACCTTGTCCCAGCACTGCTCCAGAGCACCCCGAAAACCCAGTGTCACGCCATGACCTTGATGACCCCAGAGCACCCTATGCATCCTGTGTCCCCCTTTGACCCCTATGCGTTTAAAGCATCCTTAGCATTCTTTGACCGTGACCCCTATAACTCACAAAACATGCTGAGCATTCAGTGTCACCCCATGACGCCTGTTACTCCAAAGTACCCTGAGCATTCTGTACTACCCTGTGACTTCTGTAACTTTAAAGCACATCAAGCATCCAGTGTTACCCCATGACCTCTGTAACTCCAGACTACCCTGAGCACTTTGTGTCTACACATGACCTCTGTGACTCAAGAGCACCTTAAACATCCTGTGTTACCCTGTAAATTCACAGCACCATGAGCGTTTTGTGTGTCCCCATGACTCTTGTGGCTCCAGAGCACCCTGACTATCCAGTGTCCCCCCAAATCCTGTTACTAAAGAGCACACTGAGCATCCAGTGTCACCTCGAGACCTCTGTAACTCTAAAGCAACCAGACCATTCTGTGTCATCCTGTGACCTCTGTAAATTTACAGCACATCGAGCATCCAGTGTTACCCCATGACCTCTGTAACTTTAGAGTACCCTGAGCATTTTGTGTCTACCCATGACTACTGTGACTCCAGAGCACCTTGAACATCCCATGTTAACTCATGACCAGTGGCGTCGCTAGGGGGTGGCTTTTGGGGCTATAGCCCCTAATCTGGGGCCCATAGCCCTGAGTCTCTGCAGGGGTCCCTGAGGGGAGGTTTTCTGGGGACCCTGACAGTGGCGGTGCGTGCATAGAGGGCGCAGGAGCGCCGCCCCCCCTCTCCTGCACCGCTCTATCACCAATAGATAGATTCATGCATTGCATGAATCTATCTATTGTCACCGCTGCCGCCCCCTATTCAGGTGTCCGGCCCCTGATCGGGCGCCGGGCATCTGAATTACAGTGGGGGGGGGGGTGTTGCTGGAAGCGCCCCTATTAGAGCTGTAAGCTCTAATAGGGGACCCTATTAGAGCGGTGTGCTCTAATAGGCTTCCCTAAGTGTAAACAGCGGGCGCACGGCTGTGCGTTCGCTGATTACACAGTACTGTGTTAGGGAAGCGAATACATCGCTTCCCTAACACAGACCCGCCTCTCAGCCAATCAGGTTGCCAGGTCTGTTACCTGTCACCTGATTGGCTGAAGTCACAGGCGCTGTGATTGGACGCTAGGCGTCCAATCACCTAGCGTCCAATCACAGCAGAAGAAGACAGGAGGAGCGCGGGAGAAGACATCCGACGGAGACATCCGACAGAGACACCGCTCGTCGCCTGACGCCGTCACCAGCTGCACACCGGGACAAGGTAAGTGCAGAGGGCAGGCAGGGGGCACAGTGGCAGCACTTAAGGGGCACAGTGGCAGAACTTGGGGCACAATGGAAGCACTTAAGGGGCACAATGGCAGCACTTAAGGGGCACAATGGCAGCACTTAAGGGGCACAGTGGCAGAACTTGGGGCACAATGGCAGCACTTAAGGGGCACAATGGCAGCACTTAAGGGGCACAATGGCAGCACTTAAGGGGCACAATGGCAGCACTTAAGGGGCACAATGGCAGAACTTGGGGCACAATGGCAGCACTTAAGGGGCACAATGGCAGCACTTAAGGGGCACAATGGCAGCACTTAAGGGGCACAATGGCAGAACTTGGGGCACAATGGTAGCACTTAAGGGGCACAATGGCAGCACTTAAGGGCACAATGGCAGAACTTGGGGCACAATGGCAGAACTTGGGGCACAATGGCAGAACTTGGGGCACAGTGGCAGCACTTAAGGGGCACAGTGGCAGAACTTGGGGCACAGTGGCAGAACTTGGGGCACAGTGGCAGAACTTGGGGCACAGTGGCAGCGTTTGATGGGCACAGTGGCAGCGTTTGATGGGCACAGTGGCAGCGTTTGATGGGCACAGTGGCAGCACTTGGGGCACAGTGGCAGTGTTTGATGGGCACAGTGGCAGCGTTTAATGGGCACAGTGGCAGCGTTTGATGGCACAGTGAGGCTGTTTGTTTGCGCCCCCCCAAAAATTTTGAGCACCAGCCGCCACTGGACCCTGATGTAAGGGGGGCTCTCGGGGGAGATATATACAGACACACACGTATATTACTGTATATACGCCAAGCGTATGACTTTCTTTACTATGCTGCTATGGGCTCTAGCCCCAGATCTTTTGTAGACCTAGCAACACCCCTGCCCATGACCCATGTAACTACAGAGCACCCTGAGCATTTTGTGTGACCCCATAACTCCTGTGGCTCCAGAGCCCCCTGAATGTCCAGTGTCACCCCATGACTCCTGTTACTCCAGAGCAAACTAAGCATCCCGTGTCACCCCAAGAACCCCTGTCCATGACATGCTGCAATAAAATCTACCACAGAATAAGCAGATCACAGAACATATAGCTTTCAATGAAAATGATTTTACAATGGCATCAGGCTAAAATATTTCCTTAAAGTATAGTATACAAGTCACAGAATTCACACTCACAATATAAGTAAATGCAAGATACCTGTGGGTAGTGAAGAGGACCAAGTATTCGAGCAATGGGAAGAGATAAGGCAGATACAAGGTCACCTACAACCCCGACCATGACTGATGGTGAATGACAACTATATCCAGGAAATGGGTTTCCAAGCCCTGACAGCAAGGACAGAGCCCCTCCAACAGCCCGGAGCTCAGACATACAGGAATCCAGGAGGCTGAAGCCAAGAGTGATATTAGGCAGAAGACCTGGAGAATTGTTAATTTCATCTACTGCAAACATGAGGCCAAGAACATCCCGGTAATATCGAATGTGAAACCTACACAAGATGGGGGAACATCAAGACATTAGAGAAAATACCAGATGAACATAGTCAGTGTTTTCCTGTCTTTCTACCACAACATTTTTAGGAAAGTTGCTAAATTAATTATTGAATTTTCTTGCCTCTTTAGCAGTGCTTAGGCTTCACTAGACCCATCAATGTTTTTTGTCCACCAAATGGGGTGGGGAATAAAAAGAGAAATGAAATTGGGAGTAATCATTTGATTGTCCATGCAGTCACTGAACCTGCATCCACTTCTGTTGGTCTCCTGAATAAATTTTGGTGGCTCATTGTTACTTCATGAAAAGTATAGGAAATTGCTCAGAGTACTGTAGCTTTGGAGAAAACTATCAAAAAGTTTTCCACTGAAATGCCGGATCAGGAATATTGACCTTTCTATACAGGTTCCCTTTGTTTCACCTTAAATTATCATGAGCAGAGAAGAACCTCACATCATGTCAGGCAGCAGCTTCTAGAACTTACCCGGTACAAGAGACAGGCTTCGGCACCTCCTGGAAGGTTGGTGGTTGGAAGACAAATCCAGAGTGAACCACAAAGACTCCACCAATCAGAATATCACCAGATTGTGAGAAGGTATCCATCGGCCAACCTTGCAAATTACAGCCAGGATCAGACTGACCCTCATCCAGCCATGAGAGGAGGAGGAGGACCTGCAGGAGTCTACTCATGAGGATCACTCAGAAATGATCTAAAGCAACATATTGTCTGATGCCAAAGTGAAGTCAGCTGGTTAACCTGGAGGATGAAGTAGTCAGAGGTTGGAATGTTTGGTCTTAACGGGTAGTGGCACACTACAGATTGCTTTAAAAGAAAAAAAAAACATATTTATTAAATCAGCGGTCTCCAAAATTTCTAAACTAAGAACCAGATTGCTGTCATCCAGACTTTAGGTATGCTGGACTGTCGTCAGTGGAAGTAGAAAATGCCTCAGGCTTGGTGGTGAGTGGTAATAAAATATGACATGGAGCCTATGGTCAGTAGCAGGAGGAATAGAGCCCCATTGTTATTTACAGTGGGAGGCAGTGCCCCATCGTTGGTATCAATGGGAGGAATAGTGTCCCATTATTGGTGTCAGTGAGAGGAATAGTATCCCGTTGTTGGTGTCAGTAGGAGGAATAGTGCCCCATCATTGGTGTCAGTGGGAGGAATTGTATCCCATTGTTGGTGTCAGTAGGAGGAATAGTGCCCCATCATTGGTGTCAGTGAGAGGAATAGTGTCCCATTGTTGGTGTCAGTGGGAGGAATAGTGCCCCATCATTGGTATCAGTGTGAGAAATAGTGCCTCATTATTGGTGTCAATGGGAGGAATAGTGCAACATCATTGGAGTCAGTGGGAAGAATAGTGACCCTTTGTCGGTGTCAGTGGGGAAAGAGTCCCCCATCATTGGTATAAGTGTGAGGAATTTTGCCCAATTGTTGGAGTCAGTGAGAAGATTTATGCCCCGCTGTTGGTTTTAGTGGAAGGAATTGTTGGAGTCAGTGTGAGAGTCAGTTGTTGGAGTCAGCGTGAGAAATAATGTCCTGTGGGCCAGACAAAGGCAAAAATTGGCCCACATCCAGCCGTGGGCCATGGTTTGGAGACCACAGAATTAAATGATTGTGAAATGCTAGTTTTCTTGAATACCAAATGTTATTGCAGAACCTTTTACACCTTCTGTAGGCACTTACAGTAGATAGGCTCATTACTGTAAGTCACTGTTATTTGCAAGGGTTTACCTTTACTAGTATCAAATGGTTAGTCTCAGAGTTGCAATACCCAATCCAGGATATCCAAGATAACATGGCAAAAATGATTGTATTTAGAGTGATTGCCACCAATCCAACAAAACATAGCTCAATGATGGAAATCACCCATACTGAGTTACCAAGTAGTTAAAACAAGACTAAAAAAAATGAACAGCTGCCTATCATTGCTCTGGACCAGCTTAATGATGGTGACATGTTTCGTCACACCTGACGTTCTCAAAGGGCACTGATGGTGACAACCTTGGACTAAGTTTTACTAGTTTTTCATAGTTAGTAAGGTTGAATAAAGACATCAGTCCATCCAGTTCAACCTGAGTGAGTGTCTACAATTGTCCCTATCCCTTTACATTGCACACTCACATCGGTCCCTACCCTCAAGGAGCCCACAATCCAAGGTCCCCATTCAATCCAAGGTCCCCATTCATATACTAGGGCCAATTTTTGGACAGAAGCCAATTAAGCCTTAAGAATGTGTGTCAGCACAGCCCCATGTGGTCTTCTTTAAGGGAAGCATATGACAGGGTGACAAACAATGCAGGAGACAAGGACAAAGCATTGTAACCCTATAGCAGAACAAGCCTGAACAAAGAAATTCATGGTAAGATCACCTTAAAATATTGAAAAACTGCTTTTGAAATGCTTGTTTTAGATTTTAGTGATTGAGCCTATATCTAAATGAACACAATCTGGTACCATCTCCTCCCTCAAAGCCTGTAGGCAACATAGTCATTCCTTAACTCCAAGCAATAAATTGGGCACTTACCATTAACATAGAACTCTAAACTGGATGCTTTGTAGAAGGTAGGTACCGAGTCATTTAGTAATGTACATCTATAGGGCTTCCATTTAAAACATCATATACATGATATGGTACACTTTATAAAAAATGACTATACAAGATGCTGGTGGTGAATCATTTTCATGAATTACCTGAATGTATCCTTCCAATCTGAAGACTCCATTCAGCTTTTAGAATTTAGGTCTGAAAATTACATATTATGTGAAATAAGAATAACATGACATGTTGTACACCAGATTCCCTGCCCTCACTTCTATAAATAGAGATGGATGTACTGATATTTATAGAGACGGGGAGAGCTGGTGGTGAGGAGCCAACGGTGGGAAGCAGGTGAGGAGCCGACACTCTGCGGACACCGATCTGATATAATTACGGTTCCATGTCCTCTTCTGAGAGATTGTGTGATTACAGGGATTGTGTGTGATAATTACAGGGTCCGATTCCTTGGTGACCCCAAGATCTGTGATTGAATGTGAATAGGTTAGGATTCGGGGGACTCAAATTAATGTCTACATGGTCCCATTTGTCCTGTGGCTGCTCTGCTGTTAAATATAAGGGAAGGGAAGGAAAATACACTTGTGTACTGGTAATTATATATATTTACCTTGTGATTAGTTCCTCTGTATGAGTAGTGATCAGCTTCTTATGCCTTTCAGCAATAAGAATTATTACATCCTTATGGTGCAGATGTTCACAATGTGTATACTATCTGATAATCCTAGGAGAGCTCTCCAGAGAGATGTACACAGGTTTTTTTTATTAAATGTTTTAGTGAACATTTTTGGTGATACAGAACCAAAATACAGGTTTTTGGCATCAGAAAATCAGGCTGCGGCATTTCAAAGTCTCTCAAGTCAGAAACCAGGCAGTACATGTATTTTTGTAGTTAATTTTCTAGTTTGGTAGGGTGGGGGGTGAGCCTTGGGATACTCCCAACTAACAGAAAAAATATAATAGAGGACACCTGTAACTGTATCCTCTTGTATTCCATGTTTAGTGAAGTACAACTCAGGGGATCCCATTGCAAAAGTAAGCTTGAGTCAGCAATAGGAGTGAGCTCTCCCAAAAGGGGACAAGGACAGTGTTTGGGATCTTGTAGGCTTGTATTCACAGTGCCCTGTGTACTTCAATACTTTCCTGCAGTGCCAGCCAGCCCCATGCACTGGACACCTACAGGTTAGATCGAGCATTTTGCGAGCAGAAAATGAGGGCTGGCAAGGAGGTGGGCTGCATGGGATTGGGGTGGACGAGCACCGCCGGCGGGCGGAGTTGACTGGGAGCTGTTCTCCCGGTGGAACAGTGCCATGGAGTTAGAGGAGAGCCGTGGGATCGCCGAGCGGTAATACACGTCGTAACAGCTGACATTGAAACTGTCTCCACTCACTCTCAAACAGCCCCGCCTCCTCCTTACCCCACGCCTGTAATAGACAGAACGCAGGTCCAATGCGGCAATGCATTCTGTCTATCACAGGCGCGGGGTTAGGAGGAGGCGGGGCTGTGTGAGATTGAGTGGAGACAGTTTCAATGTCAGCTTTTACGGCGTGTATTACCGCTCTGCAATCCTGGTTCTCCTCTACTCGTCATGATCCGGCCGCCCTCTCACTTCCTCCGCCCTGGCAAGGCTGCAATGGGGGCACAGTGATGCTGCTATTTGGGGCACAGTGATCCTGCAAATGGGGGCACAGTTATCCTTCAAATGGGTTCACAGTGAGGCTGCAATGGGGGCACGGTGAGGCTGCAATGTGGGGCACGGTGAGGCTGCAATGTGGGGCACGGTGCGGCTGCAAATTTGGGGCACGGTGAGGCTGCAATTTGGGGCACGGTGAGGCTGCAATTTGGGGCACGGTGAGGCTGCAATTTGGGGCACGGTGGGGCTGCAAAGGGGCACAGTGGGGCTGCAATGGGGGCACAGTGGAGCTGCAATGGGGGCACAGTGGGGCTGCAATGGGGGCACAGTGAGGCTGCAATGCACGGTGAGGCTGCAATGATGGGCACAGGTCATGCTGCAATAATGGGCTCAGGTGAGCCTGCATTGATGGGCACTGGTGAAGCACTGCTGAGGGGAACTGATAAAGTTGTTGTTAATATTTATTTTTGTAACTTAATTCTGCATAAAACATTTAAGTGTCTTTTCGTGAGATCATTTTTGATGGCGTGATTAGGGGCGGGGCAGGGTAAGGGTTGGGTGGGGCAATTGGTGGCGAGTAACCCTTGAGACCTTCTCCCATAGGAACAAGGACGCTGCTGTTCTAGGCCATAGCCTATTTATACACACCCTAGCCCCCCTACTGGCCATTTTTCCTGCCAGGGATTGCTAAGGCTGTAGGGGTATGCAAGTGAGGGTCTGCTTCTTCCACCCACTAAATTATGGAACCTTCCATAATTTAGGGGAAAGCAGTTAAGCCTGCAACTAGCAGAACCCAGAACTGCCAAAAATCAAACTGGCTACAGAGGAACCAAACTATTATTTAAAGTGGTGTTGCCACCAAAAAAATAAAATTAGCTTAAAAATCATAAAAAAAAATATAATTGGAAAGAAAAACATTTTTTTACTCACCTCTAAATTCCTGTTGCTAGTCTGCCACCTTCAGTGCCCGGGCTAAACGTCACTTCCCCTCGGCGCCGCACAGTCATCTGAGACCTGTCACGTGTCCCAGATGACTGAGTGTCAAATCACGGCGCACTGCGCCGATCGCGCATGCGCAGTGGGATCCCGGCTGTGAAGCCACAGCCGGGTTCCCACATTAAGAATGCCGGCGCCGCGAGCGGCTCGGGGAACGAGGGGGGGCCTCGTTCCCCCGCATCGCTGGACCCTGGGACAGGTAAGTGTCCGATTTTTAAAATTCAGCAGCTGCAGTATTTGTAGCTGCTGACTTTTAAAAAAAAAATAATTTTGTGGGCCCTCCTCTTTAAGGTACTTATATAGGGCCATCAATTTACGCATCACTTTACATATACATTGACATCAGTCACTACTGTTATGACTAATTTCTGATTGGGACTCTAAAATAAAAGTTAATACTGCAGCTGCAGGAACAGATTCACAGGAATCAATCACTGTGTTTAAAATGTCCGTTCAGTGACGAAATTTATTATTACATGTTATTTTATACACAGATAAGAAAGGGGTGGTGTGAGATGTTATTAAAAAACTAACAAATAGAAATACGTTATTAAAAGCTAACAAAGAAATATATTATTAAAAGCTAGCGAATAGAACAATTGCAAAAGTAAAACATGGATAGGGGAGGGGGAGTAGAGAGTTTCTAGAGGAGACGTGTCTGTGTGTTAGGTGAAGGTTACAGAACACATTTCAACAGTGAGAACAAAATGGAGTCTCTTGTGCTTAAATGAACAGTACAACGAATGTCCATGTCAGGTACAAATTTGGGATATTTTGGCGTTTTGCCAACAAGGGTTCAAATGCTAATATCTCACCAACCGTAACGGATAGTGGGAAATTGTTTGCGGCATTTGTAAGATGGACTTGCAGTTACTCCAACCTTCTCATCCTCTATTTAAATGCCTGCTTTTCTCACCATAATCACTTAAACCACCTCCAATAATCCCCTGCGGCTTCTCTTTGCTTAGCATTCATAAATTTCAGCATGTCTGGTTTGACCATATATTTGGGGGCAATTATCTTTAATTTCCCACAAACCTCCTGTCCACTAACCATCTTACCCTAATTTTTGGTGGAGTATATAAGCCAGACAAGTTGCTTCCTCCCACTGCTTTAATAAGAACTTGATGAACGTCATAGCAGAAGCCTCATATGGCTTTCAGTTCAGAGCACTAAGTTTTGAGAAACACAATGGAAAGGGGTCTCCCAATCCCTCTAATATGGCTCAATATCTTGGGGACTGAAAGGTACATGCCATTTAATTTGAAGACATACTGTCAACAGCATTACATTCAAAAACTAATTGGGATTCGACCAGGATAAACTGAAACAGATTGTCTTTGACCTGGCAGAAGGGCCAGTTTCTCCCTTCCATCTCTCTCATCATGCTGCCACAATTAGAAAATTATTGATTGCTCCGGAAGTTCAGACTCTATCTCTCTTTCCTCTGCCAAAAGCCATCAACAGTTTCTAGGATATAGCCAAATCCCCTTTGTAGGTTGTGGACTGTTTTTTTTTTTTTCAAATAAAATCATTATTAACGCCTCACACGGAGCAGATCAGGTCGATACAATACGTTTCCCTGGTACAACAACTACAAATCCAAAACTAAAATCTTATTCTTCTCGTTTAAGACGGTACAGATCAGCGTCGCTTAAAAGCTACTCGCCAACCGTCACCGCCCAGTTAATTTCCTATTAAACATATATATAAAAAAAAAAAAAAACACAAAAAGAATAAGTTCAAGTACCCAGATTCTACAACCCCAAATCGCTCGTTTCCCCCCTTTTTCTTATTTACCAAAAAACACTAAAATAAAACTAAATAAACAAAATCAAACACGACACAGACCACAATAAAGATAAAAAATAAAAATTAATAGATTAACCCCACCAAAAAAAAAAAAGGAGGGGAAAATTAGTTTCACTGGTTCTTGACAGCCCTAACCCATAGGGCACATCCGCACTCTTTTATAACTCACCTATCTAAGGAGGGCTATCCCCCCTCAGAAGAGTAAACAGTTTTCCAGGAATTCCAAGTCAAGGAGTGTTTGTCCCGATTCATGTTTCTCCACTGCTAACAGTCCCTATACCACAGATACTACTACCTTACGCAGCAATCGCCACTGTTGGCGGTAATTTGGTTTTTTCCAATAAGTGGGATGCAGGACTTTGCAGCGCTGAGAAGATGTCTTAAAATTGATTTTTGATAACATTTAACCGGAATATTTCGAGACCTGCAGTAAGAAAAATGCCGGATCACCAGCGTGAATTTTTTGGATCACTCTCTTGGACTGTCACCAAAGTGATTCAATTTAGGGCATGACCAGAATATGAGAAGTAACTTACCTCTATCTCCTCACATCTCCAACATCGATCTTGGTATCCCGGGTAGTATTGATGTAAAACTAGTCCAGTAGTTTGTATTAAATTCCGTGTTCTTCAAAGCCCAGTCTTAGTATCTCCCTGAATTTGAGCCGGTGGTAAATGTTCGTTGTAAATCACTGTTTCCATTATCCAAGAACGGCGGATGTGGATAAGACTAACACGGGCAGTTCAGCAAGAGTATGTTTTGGACAAAACCTGTTGTTATATTGCCCTTCCCCCCGATCAACATTACTCAAATTTCGTCAAAGGGCGAATATAGTTTTCTGGGATAGGAATAGTTTTCAAAAAAAAGACTTAGGCTGAAGTGCCTGGCCAAAAGTTCAGTTTAAAAAACTGCTCACTACATATTGCCCAGCACATCTTTTTTTGTGTGTTCTTTTTTATTTTTTGCTATTTGTGCGTGGATGCCAACTGGCAGCCACATAAGGTGGGGGGTCCTCTATCTACAGAGTCTTCTGGCGGGGCAAACGTAGTAAATTGGGCAGGTCCTTTAATTAAACAACCCATCAACCAGTTTGATTTGCTACTTTAGCTACTTAAGCTTCTGTCTCGCCATGTGCCAAGCTATTCTCCACGTTCCTTCACTGCACAGTAGTGGCCAAAATCGTGCAGAATAGTTTGCCATACTTGTAAATGCAAAAGTCCCTTCATATTTTAAAGGTTTAGCTGTTCCCTTTGTCCATTCTAACTACCCATGTTATCTAGGCGCTCAGTAAAGCCGGAACTGTACCTCTTCGTTTCATAATTATTTCTCTACGCTCATCTGCGCTGGGCCGCCCTTATAACCTTCATGTTCCCTACTTAAATTCATTAAATACTGGCCTTCTTTCCTACTATGCCTATACCCTCTTGCCCTCAAAACAAATAGTACAGCAAATCTGCAGATATACACAGAATAAGTCTCCACTTATCTACGTGGATAAAGGGGTTTCTGACAATAGACAAAACACTCATTAAGAGACCCCTCCTCGACTCATCTCTTCTCTGTGAGTTAATTAACCTACCTACATGCGCCTCTGACCCCCAGGACATTTAAACGCAGGAACTGCAGACTATCCACACACAGTCCCACCCGTGAAGGGGACACGAACACATTCACACACACACTTACCCAACCAGAAAGGTCCGAAGTGTCTGTTTCCTTGAGAACCGACAGATACATAGGAAAGGCGAAATAAGCTAGCTTAAGGGTTAGCCGTCAATTTAGAGGTCTGTGTTCCCGATGATCCTGATCTGAATCGCTGTTTCCTTCAACTCTGCCAAACTCCTTGGCTGTCTCACCAAAACTGTTTACTAATTTCTGATTGGGACTCTAAAATAAAAGGTTAATACTGCAGCTGCAGGAACAGAAACACAGGAATCAATCACCTGTGTTTAAAAAGTCCGTTCAGTGGACGAAAATTATAAATAATTTTATACAAGGTGGTGTGAGATTTTATTAAAAACTAACAAATAGAAATACGTTATTAAAAGCTAACAAATAGAGGATTGGTGTGAGATTGTTATTAATAGTGGGAAATTGTTTGCGGCATTAGTATTACAGCAAATGAAAGTACTGTTTAAACCTGTTGGCACTTTGCCAAGAAATTTGAAATATAAATAAAAATTGTTTGGTTATAAGAATAAGGAAAGTAATAACGTACAAAGCTTGCTTATAATCAGGGGAACCTCTGGCCAGATGGAGTGTTATTTGGGCATTTTACCAAGAAATAAAACTTTTACATTTCAAGAAGCTTTAACTGTTAAAGGTGTCATAGGTACTATTGAATGTGGAACGGGTGAAACTTTTGTGGCTTGTCCTAAGTCATTAACTGTACGTTCTGCAGCTGATGTGTATAAATAGAGTTATAATATAAGATAAAGTATAAGAATTGTAAACATGGGAAATCTGCCGGGAAAGGGAGGTTCGGAAGGTAAGCCGGATCAGCCCACTCCTTTAGATTTCGTGTCTGGAAACTATGGAACATATTATACTGAACCCTTCTGGAAAAACATATTGACCAGAGCACATGCTCTACAAATTGCGGGGCTAAGTGAGTGCGGACCATGTCCTGCAGAGGAATGGGAAGAAGTCACTAAAATTTGTGGCCAACATAAGCAGTATAATTATCCACCGTTTCCTTATGATAAAGAATATATGACTGAATGTTATAAAATGTGGTGTAAAGCATTAAAAGAGTATAAGAAGCAATTCCCTCATCCATTAGAGAAGCCTCCTCCTTCCATAGACAAGCCTCCTAAAAAACCAACACTTGCCTCTGCCCCTGTCCAACCCCTTTGATATGACATAGGGGATACAGAGGATTATGTGCCAGTACCTCCGCCACCCCATGCTATGATTAAAACTGATAATGAGGAAAAGCCAAAGGAAAAACGTTATCCTTCACTGGAATTGACTACGGGATTGACTATGAGAGATCCAAAGGTGACCCAGGTAATTAACCTGGTCGATACTAAGTGGCAAACCCTGACCCTGACCCCCACCCCCCTTCCACAGTTTGTGGATGATGTAAAGAAAAGGGCCTCCTCCAGATTTTTTAATACCAAAGGAGGACTATTCGCCCAGACCTCAGGGACTCCCATCCCCATGCTCCCAGCCTTTGATAATTCCACATTGCAAACACAAGAATACCCAAATCGAGGCTGTTTTCATTGTGGAGACCCCTCCCATTGGAAAAAATATTGTCCGCACAGAAGAAATACCCAGGGAAATGGACAGGGTAGGTTTCAAAGGAGGGGCTGGGGTATTTCCAGAGGCAGATATCAGCGTCAGCGTAATTTTCCCAATTATCAAACACAACAATTAACCTTCCCTAGTCGTCCGGGGTTGGTTTTGGCGCCATGGGGGATGCTGCGGGGCTGTCCACAGCCCCTGCCTAGCAGCCAAATGCAACAAGAATATAGCCTGTAGTCAAGACGGCCTGGCAAGCATGCCCCCCCACCCCCTTGAGAACACTGTAGAATTAATTCAAATGGATTGGCCAGGGTACAATGATAACAACCCTCGCAATCACCCCTTTCATCAACATCCATAGGAGTGCCCGGAGCAGATTCCCTCCTTGGTAATGCATTTCTTCTCTTCCCACTGGAAAACACTTCCGCAGGTAGTCCTTAAAGTTGAGGGATGGGTGGTATGTTTTTTAGTAGACACAGGGGCTAATACGAGTTATCTTAATGACACCCGTTTTGTCACAAAAAAATAAAATAAAATTGTACCGAGGGCTGCTCTACTCTATGGAAATTAATGGGATAGATGTTACACGCAAACCTTTGCCATCCTCACTGACTGCCCCTTATGTCTAAAGGGAAGAGACCTCATGTCTTCATTAGGGGTAACGTTAAATTTGACCTACAAGGGGGAATGACTACCGAATCAGCAACATGTGACTTGACTTTCCAAAAAGAAAAGATTTGACGTTTTACTTTATGACCATACTGGCAGCATTAGAGACTCACCCGATATGGGAAAAGTCAAAGACAGACGTAGGACATGTCAATTGTACCGAGGGCTGCTCTACTCTGGGAATTAATGGGATAGATGTTACACACAAACCTTTGCCATCCTCACTTATCTCCTTATGTCCCTACTTTCCAACCAAACATCATACCATTCTTTCAGAAACAATACCACTGTCATGTTGACAAATTGCAGGGTACACCACAGATCACCACATACATGCAGAAAGGCATTCTAAAACCCATTATCAGTCCCTGGAATACACCCACTCAGTAAAGGAAGCCAGCGGCGAGTGGAGGCTAGGGGGATTTGAGGGGGGTGCACAAATGTATTTAACCACTTCCATCACTAGTCTCAGACATCACAGGAATTTTTATAAACATCCCGATTCCTCCACTGTATATAGGGTACTAGACTTGCCAATGCTTTCTTTAGCATTGATGTTCACAGGGATTTCCAAAGGATCTTTACCTTTGCCTGAGACTCGGGCTCGGGCCAACTGACTTGGGCCCGTCTTCCTCAAGGCTTTGTGGACAGTCCTGCAGCATTTTTCATAGTGTTACTAACCCTGGATGACTGGGTGCTCCCACAGGGATCAGTACTCCTGCAATATGTAGATGACCTACTGTTATGTAGTGAGAGCGGGGCACAGTGTGCAGAAGACTCTGAAAGCCTGATGACTCACTTATCTCTTAAGGGTCACTTGGTGTCTCGAAAAAGAGATCCAGTGGTGCAGGGAGAGGGTGGAATACCTAGGATGTATTATCTCAGGCGGGACCAGGCAAGTGTCCCCAGAAAGAGAGTCAAGACTCTGACCTGTCTCGGCCCCAAAGATAAGGCAACGCTCCTTTCTTTTCTTAGCTCTATTGTCTACTGCAGGCAGTGGATCCCAGATTGTTCCTTTTATGATTCAATCTTTGCGCCCCTCTGCTGCAGCCACTGCCCCCAGACCTTTGCGGTCTTTGGCCAGTGCTCCAGCACTAGGTTTACCAGATCATAAGAAATCCTTTGTGCTTTACTGTATAGTCAGGGGCCCTGCGCTGGCTGCCGTACTGGCCCAAGCGCATGGTACCCACTACCGACGCGTGGCTTATCTATCCAAAAAACTCCCCGTTCAGATACAAGGACTGCCAGCTTGCCTACAAGCTGTTTCTGCCTGTGGCAGTAAACATGACAGTAAAAGAAACATCCAAAATCACTTTAGGAACTGATACTACATTGTACACAACACATACTGTAGTACACCTTTTACAAAACATTTCTACATCTACTGACTACATAAATGTTTTTTTTTGACGGCAGCTGTTCTAAGCGATACTGTATGCTGTAGTGACTTTACCAGACATAATATAAGAACCGAAACCACTAACAGCGACTTCAGCTCAGCAGGCAGAGCTCTGTGCTATGACACATGCCTGTCAATTATTCAAAGGACAAAAAGTAAACATTTACACTGACAATAGATACACTTTTTTGGGTCTTTTGGGCCCACGGGTACAAGACAGCGGATAATAAGCAAATCTCAAATCAAGTCTGGGTAGAGGATTTATTAAGTGCACTCCTTTTACCCTCAAAAGGGAAACAACTTAAGGGTCAGAGCAACCAAAATTGCTGCTGAGGAGACAATCCTCAGAAGTGGGAATCAACCCTCCAATTGTTTTCTACAGATTTTTCGTCCCCAAGTTTCCCAGCCCGAGCCAGAAGAATTGTCTGACATTACCTGTTGGGAGTCACATGGTTTGACACACAACCCGGACGGCTTGTGGTCAAACAAGGAGGGGATCATAGGTATTCCAGAAACAGTAGCTCCTTTGATTTTATCTTATCTCCATGGCCCCGGGCACATAGGTAAGAAACCCCTACAGAAACTTGCTTAACTTGTGTCCAGAATAATGTTCAGGGACACATAGGCCCATTAAAAGACTTACAGATTGATTTGACACACATGCCCAAACAGAAAGGTAATATCAAATATCTTTGCGTAATAATACGCCATTTTGCCATTTTCCTCATGGCCGGAAGTTATTCCCGTAACAGGAGAGACCGCAGGGATAGCCACCAGGTGTTTGGTCAATCATTGGATTAGCAGGATTGGTCCTCCAGCTACCATATACTCTGACCAAGGGCCCGCTTTTACAGCAAAACTTACCAAAGAGTTACTGAGAGTTCTAGGGATACAATGGAAGCTCCACATCCCTATCACCCCCAGAGTGCAGGAGTAGTGGAGAGAATGAATAGAAACATTAAAGACAAAGACCACCCCCCATGCTAGGACAGGACTGTCCCCCTTTTGAAATCCTTATGGGAAGACCCGCTCAAAGAGCCCCTAAGATAGGCGAGGAATCTAACTTGTATTCCTTACAGGAAGAGCACGTGAAATATCTGGTAAGTAGCTCTGCTGAAACTTATGACAAGGTTGCTGTCACCTTTCTTCCTCTTTCCACAGAACCAACACATCCTTTCATTGGGGGATAAAGTACTGATCAAACAACTTGCAGTCCGCAAACAACCAGGCCCCGTCTTCCAAGTTCCATTTGAAGTCCTCAAGGTCTCCAGGACAGCAATACTGACGGATCAAAGCCCACAATGGATCCATGCATCAAGGTTGAAGAAGAGCCCCCAGATAAAGGAGACAGGAAAGGAAATGGAGGAGCCCCACAAGAAAAGACTCAGCCACTATTGCCCCATGCCCCCTCTCACAAAACCCCTTAACCCCCCCCATTTTGACCACAGACTCTCCCCGTGAGCCAAGAAAATGCACCACCTGGACAGTTTCTTTTTTCAATTGTAATGACCATCACTGTATTCTTGCTCTTATTTTTTGGGTGTTGGCTAAACTGCTCGTGCGGGATGGGGGAGGATACTGTTGTAGTGAATGCCAGAGCAGCATACACATGAAAAGGAGTCACACTTATCCACAGGCCGACATTTAGTCCCTATGGTTGGAAGGCCTATCACCCTAGAGCAGTTACTAAATACCACCCAGGAAGTCCCTGTTATAAACACCACTCACACGGGTTAGCTACTATTAATATCCTGGACCCTGATAAAAGGATGGGTAACATGTCCCTATATGACATATGTAAATGTGTAAGGGGATCCAACAATCCACAGGTTACTGAATGGATAAATAGCACACACATGGACAGCCCCTGGATAAGGCAAGGTAGAGATAGCATTCCCTCTTTGGGGATTGGATGTGTTTAGTGGGATTAAGGTCAAGACTTAGCCCCCCCAAAGTGGTTCAAGCCCCTCATGTTCCCCATGGATGGATGGTCTGTTGTGGACTATGGTGCCATACGTCCCTTACCCTATGGACAGAAAAACTTCAGGTTGGTGTACTATTGTGGAAATGATCCCTCTAATGGGGACCACAGGGTCAGACACACTTGTGTCCATGAAACCTGCCCATGGTCACCTTGAATTTTGGCAGACACAAGAGGGAATTAACCACTTGGTGGGACAAAATTTTTGCATCCTTCGGTGGGGTAGGCGTATACAATGCCCTCACAAAGGTAGATGGATTTGGGATGTTAATGGATTCATGGATGAATGCCACAGCAATAGATTTAGGATTACTCAATGAAGAGCTTAGGAAGGTATTATTTGAACAAGAGGTAATTAAACAAAGGCAAGAAAGAATGATGATGGTTCTTACAGGGCTGTGTGACCTAACCGGTGATAAAACCCTATGCTGCACATACATGAACAATCTTACAAAGCCGTCTGAAGATTTAGAAATCCCAGACTATTATGACATTATTAGAGGTCACAATGAAGAAAGGGCAAAATTGCAGGACCAAATGAGACGTATGGGGGACTCATGGAATCCCTTTTCAGGTATAGGAGGATGGTTCGGTTCTATTTGGGAAAACATTATGAATTTCTTTAAGAAAGCGGGTATGATACTTCTCATGATACTTATTTTAGCTCTGGCCATTTATGTGACAATCAAATTGGTGTTCTGCCTGATAAGTAAAGTAGCAAAATCAAAGAACCCAGTTGATAAGTCTGAAACAGCCATGACCATGTACAAGGCAGGATATAGGTGATACAATGAGTGATCAGCGGAGACTTCTTAATTCTCCTATGATCAAAGGAGGGATTGTAAGGAAACGTGGGAAGTGTAGAGTTACCCTTTAAGATTTAATAGTATTGTACAAAGATGTTTTTCTGTTTTTCTGTAGAAACTCACTGTAATTCTGTTTATCTCACACTCACACATTCTCAAAACAAGTTTTAGTTCTCATGGCAAGTTTGCTTCTAGTGGCGGGCCTGCTTCCCATAACAAGTTTGCTGTTTTGTACTTCTGTATACCAAAACATACTGGGAATCTTATCAAGGACATACAGTGGTGTGAAAAAGTGTTTGCCCCCTTCCTCATTTCCTGTTCCTTTGCATGTTTGTCACACTTAAGTGTTTCGGAACATCAAACCAATTTAAACAATAGTCAAGGACAACACAAGTAAACACAAAATGCAATTTGTAAATGAAGGTGTTTATTATTAAAGGTGAAAAAAAATCCAAACCATCATGGCCCTGTGTGAAAAAGTGATTGCCCCCCTTGTTAAAACATACTATAACTGTGGTTGTCCACACCTGAGTTCAATTTTCTCTAGCCACACCCAGGCCTGATTATTGCCACACCTGTTCACAATCAAGGCATCACTTAAATAGGAGCTGCTTGACACAGTAAGGTCCACCAGAAGATCCTTAAAAGCTACACATCATGCCGAGACCCAAAGAAATTCAGGAACAATTGAGAAAGAAAGTAATTGAGATCTATCAGTCTGGAAAGGGTTATAAAGCCATTTCCAAAGCTTTGGGAATCCAGCGAACCACAGTGAGAGCCATTATCCACAAATGGCGAAGACATGGAACAGTGGTGAACCTTCCCAGGAGTGGCCGGCCGCCCAAAATTACCCCAAGAGCGCAGCGACGACTCATCCAAGAGGTCACAAAAGACCCCACAACAACCTCCAAGGAACTGCAGGCCTCACTTGCCTCAGTTAAGGTCAGCGTTCATGCCTCCAACATCAGGAAAAGACTGGGCAAAAATGGCCTGCATGGCAGAGTTCCAAGGAGAAAACCACTGCTGAGCAAAAAGAACATCAAAGCTCGTCTCAATTTCTCCACAACACATCTTGATGATCCCCAAGACTTTTAGGACAACATTCTGTGGACCGATGAGACAAAAGTGGAACTCTTTGGAAGGTGTGTGTCCAAGTATATCTGGCGTAGAAGGAACACTGCATTTCAGAAAAAGAACATTATACCAACAGTAAAATATGGTGGTGGTAGTGTGATGGTCTGGGGCTGTTTTGCTGCTTCAGGACCTGGAAGACTTGCCGTGATAAAAGGAACTATGAATTCTGCTGTCTACCAAGAGATCCTGAAGGAGAATGTCCGACCATCTGTTCGTGTACTCAAGCTGAAACGAACTTGGGTTCTGCAGCAGGACAATGATCCTAAACACACCAGCAAGTCCACCACCGAATGGCTGAAGAAAAACAAAATGAAGACTTTGGAGTGGCCCAGCCAAAGTCCTGACCTGAATCCTATTGAGATGTTGTGGTATGACCTTAAAAAGGCCGTTCATGCTCGAAAACCCTCTAATGTAACTGAATTAGGACAATTCTGCAAAGATGAGTGGGCCAAAATTCCTCCAGGATGCTGTAAAAGCCTCATTGCACGTTATCGCAAACGCTTGATTGCAGTTGTTGCTGCTAAGGGTGGCCCAACCAGTTATTAGGTTTAGGGGGCAATCACTTTTTTCACACAGGGCCATGATGGTTTGGATTTTTTTTCACCTTTAATAATAAACACCTTCATTTACAAATTGCATTTTGTGTTTACTTGTGTTGTCCTTGACTATTGTTTAAATTGGTTTGATGTTCCGAAACACTTAAGTGTGACAAACATGCAAAGGAACAGGAAATGAGGAAGGGGGCAAACACTTTTTCACACCACTGTATATTGCGTGAGACATTTTTAGAGTAAATATGATGTTGAGTCTGAAGGAAGAAATATTATGAATCTTGCAGATCAATATTGAATTGTATAACAAAATGCTTAAATGCTTGAATGTGATTGGTTGTTCAATTGCGTTCTTCCCCCTTTTTGTGTATTGTATATGCTCTGTGAAGCGGGAAGTAAAAGCATTCTTTTTTCAACCTCATACGGTGTATGGTGTCTGATTACCTGTCCGGACAGACAGACAGAGTTTTTTCCATTGACCGCCAAAGTCCAATTGAGGGAAAGAGGGGCTGATGCAGAGGACCTAACATAGGACTTAACAGAAAGAGGGGCTGATGCAGAGGACAATACAGGAAACTTAACAATAACCGATGGTTATTTGTGTTTACGGTCATATGTTATGGTTATTTATGTATGGTTATTTAAACGGTTTTATATGGTTATTTATATTTTGGAATAAAATGGAGTTAAGTTTAATAAAGGCTGTTGTGGTCATTTACTCCAAAAAGCACGGTGTGGTCCATTATGTAAAGGGGGGGTTAGTAAAAGGGGGGTGAGTAAAGGGTCGTTACAGCATGGGGGGAATTATCTAGGCTACACGGGTCAAGAGGGCCGGACTGAATGAGAGGAACGGAATGTAAGGGAGGGCCGGACATGACTGGGTGTCTAGTGACACACCAGTGAGGTCATGGGGAGTGGTTTGCGTGGAGGGCCAATAGGAGCTGTATGGGAGCGGCGTTATAAAAAGGGGGCGTGGCTGAGCGGAGGCAGTCGGCTGATTGAAATCACAGGAGGAGGCAGTTTTTCCCACCCACCCTCCCTATTGTTTAAGTTTTGTTTTGAAGGTTTTAATGTTTTTGGTTATCGTTTCAGGAAAAGCAAGGTGACATACAGGAGATGTGGGGTGGCAGTGTTTTATTGTTGGTCAGTGACGGTGGCAGTTATGTAGTTGGTAAGTGTGTGGGGGGCTCATCATGAGATGGCCCCTCCGGTGTAGTACATCAAGTAATTTGATGATTACTCTGTGTGCACTGCGGGATAGGGATTTGTCTCCGGGCGGTTTAAGTGGAGGCCTACTTGGTTTTGGTTAAATCCCGCAGTGCCCCCTGGTGTTATATATATATACAGTAATTTACTTGGTTATGTTATAAGTGTTAGCCCCGTCACTGACCAACAAGAGAGGGTATAACCGATGGTTATTTGTGTTTACGGTCATATGTTATGGTTATTTATGTATGGTTATTTATACGGTTTTATAAGGTTATTTATATTTTGGAATAAAATGGAGTTAAGTTTAATAAAGGCTGTTGTGGCCATTTACTCCAAAAAGCACGGTGTGGTCCATTATTTAAAGGGGGGGGTTAGTAAAAGGGGGGTGAGTAAAGGGTCGTTACAGCATGGGGGGGAATTATCTAGGCTACACGGGTCATGTTCTAAAGAGAAAAATAACAAAATTTACCATAGCGGACACCTTAAAAAGGTGTCACCGCTACACTAATATCACTATAACTCTTTGGCTCCCTCATTATTTCTCACATTGTTCTGATCACATCAGTAAATTATTGGACGAGGTGATTAGCAGATCTCTCCCCTCCCTCCTGTTCTGCACACAGAGATATCTTAGTAAGCTATCCTCGGACCCCCTCCCTCTGACACTTATCTACTTAGTTTCGTTTCTCTCTTCTTCTCTTCTATTCCAGTAAATCCTCCTCTGACGCCCTCCCTCTGACTCCCTCCCTCTGACTCCCTCCGTCTGACACACATCTATTTGGTTTTGTTTCTCTCGTCTGCAGTCAGCGATGGCGTCTTCTGATGCGAGGAAGGAGCTGGACTGTTCCATCTGTCTGAACATTTATACCAATCCTGTGACGCTGAGATGTGGACACAATTTCTGCCGGGACTGTATAGACGGTGTTCTGGATACACAGAAGGGGTCTGGAGTTTATTTCTGTCCTGAATGCAGAGGGGAGTCCCACGAGCGTCCTGAACTTAGCAGGAACACAACACTGCACAATATAGTGGAAAGTTTCCAATCTACCGAGCCAGAGAAGGAGGAGAAGGAGAGCCAGATCTTCTGTACGTACTGTATTCACTCTCCTGTACCTGCTGTTAAATATTGTCTGATGTGTGAAGCTTCTCTGTGTGATGACCATCTGAGAGTCCACAGCAAGTCATCCCAACATGTCCTATCTGACCTCACCACTCCCCAGAAGAACAGGAAATGCTCCGTCCATGAGAAGATCCTGGAGTATTACTGCACCGAGGACTCGGTCGGTCTCTGTGGGTCCTGCAGGCTGCATGGAGACCATCAGGGACACCAGGTGGAGGCACTGGAGGAGGCCTCTGAGAAGAGGAAGGAGAACCTGACCAATGATTTGCAGAAGTTGGTGAAAACGAGAGAGGAGATGGAGGAAAGCATCAAGAGTCTGCAGAAGTACAAGATAAAAGTGCGAGACGGTGCAAACAGTGTAACCAAGAGAGTCACCGCCATATTCAGAGACATCAGAAGACAGTTGGACATCCTGGAGAGGAGAGTTCTGAACAAGATCTCTTGCCAGAAAAATAATGTCTTATTTCCAGCCGATGATTTAATCCAGGACCTGGAGAAAACCAAGGATGAGCTGTCCAGGAAGATGCGTCACATCAAGGAGATATGTAACATGATGGATCCACTGATTGTTTTGCAGGAATCAGACACAGGTGACTTGTGTGATACTGAGGATGAGAAGGACAAAGAGAGGCGAGATAAACTCCTTCATGGTGGGGGCGATATGGATGTGACTGGAATCTCACACACATTACATACAGGATTATTTGATATAATAACAGAGGTAAATAAAGGTATAAATATATCAGAACCTGCAAATATAACACTGGATCCAGACACCGCTCATAATTACCTAAATATCTCAGATGATAGGAAGACTGCACACAAGACGAATAAAGATCTGAATCGCCCTAATGCAAAAAAGAGATTTCAGGTCTACAAAGTAGCAAAAAATAATTTTTATTCTGGTTCTAATGTATACAAGGATGTGATATCTCCTCAGGTCCTAAGCAGTCAGAGTTTCTCCTCAGGCAGACATTACTGGGATGTAGATGTTGGGGGATCATCACACTGGAGAGTCGGGATGTGTTACCCCAGTATAGCCAGGACAGGAGAAGCGTCAGAGATTGGATGTAATGAGAAGTCCTGGTGTCTGGAGTGGAACGGTAATCTGTTACTGAAACATAACAAACAATCGCAAATACTGGCCAACATCCCAACACACAGAGTCAGGGTGTGTCTGGATTATAAGGCGGGGCGTCTCTCTTTTTACGAGTTGGATATTCGGATCCGACACCTCCACACCTTCACTGAGATCTTCACCGAGCCCCTCCATGCTGCATTATATGTAGGGGGAGGTTGTATAAAGATAGGAGGGGGGGGGGGGGGGGGGGACGGACGGAACATATGACAAATCTGTAAAGAGACTGGTGACATCACAGGAATGCTGATTCTCATTGGTGGGACATTCAGTAGTATAAAGTAGGAGGCTTGAGTTCCCACTGCATCGCCTATAATTAATTCATCCATAAAATTCTTCTATTGACAACTGACAAGTTATTTAGACTACATTTTCCAGCATGTCTCAGAACATAGCTGTGCTGCGCACATAGATTCTTTAACCCCTTAATGCCTGAAGATAATTTTGCTATTTTGGCATGTGTTAGTAAAACGCTAGCTATCGTTAAAAATGTTTTTAAATTATTGGAAACTGATATTTCCCCAGCTGGCACACAGACCCCTATAATGATTCCCAAAATACATAGCAGGCGCCTAAAGGTTATTTAGAAAGACAAAATTACATTTTATTTAAACTGTATCTTTTTTTTTTTTTGTAATGTCACTTTTGCTTTAACACATCTTACAGCAAGATTTACAAAAAACGTGCATAGAGTCCCCAAAGAGGCATACCAGACCCTTCAAATCTGGTAGGCATTTTAACCAATTAAGCACTTTTTGCGAATCGGCACTGCGTCGCTTTAACTCACAATTGTGCGGTCGTGCGACGTGGCTCCCAAACAAAATTGATGTCCTTTTTTTCCCACAAATAGAGCTTTCTTTTGGTGGTATTTGATCACCTCTGTGGTTTTTATTTTTTGCGCTATAAACAAAAAAACAGCAACAATTTTGAAAAAAACACATAATTTTTTAATTTTGCTATAATAAATATCCCCAAAAAATCTATAAAAATGTTTTTTTTTCCCCTCAGTTTAGGCCGATACGTATTCTTCTACATATTAAAAAAAAAAAAAAAAAATCGCAATAAGCGTTTATTGATTGTTTTGTGCAAAAGTTGCAGTGTTTACAAAATAGGGAATAGTTTTATGGCATTTTTATTAATAATGTTTTTTTATTATTAATGGTGGCGATCAGCGATTTTTATCATGACTGTGACATTATGGTGGACACATCGGACACTTTTGGCACGATTTTGGGACCATTCACGTTTATACAGCGATCAGTGCAATTAAAAATGCATTGATTACTGTGTAAATGTGACTGGCAGTGAAGGGGTTAACCACTAGGTGGCACTGTAGGAGTTAAGTGTGTCCTAGGGAGTGATTCTAACTGTGGGGGGGGGGAGGGGCTACATGTGACACATCACTGATCACCACTCCTGATTACAGGGAGTTGTGATCAGTGTCACTAGGCTTGTTTACATTAGCATTTCCCCGTTCTTCCTCACCATGAGACGATCGCGGGAATCCGAGTGGACATCGAGTCCACGGGACCCGCGATCACGCTCACGAAGCTCCCGGCGAGCCCGCGTGCCCACAACCCACCTCTTAAAGGGTAACGTACAGGTACGTGATTCTGTCTGTACGTGCCCTTCTGCCGATGTATATCGTCGCGAGGCGGTCGGGAAGCGGTTAAGAAGGTATCCCATGAAAAAACAAAAACAAAAATGCATCGCCCCCCTTCTCCTGAACCATACCAGCCCACATGCCCTCAACATGGTTGTGGGCGCCTTGCCAGGGTGGAACCCCCTGGCAAAGCACCTTGTCCCTTTGTCGATGAGGACAAGGGCCTCTTTCCCACAACCTTGGCTCGGTGATTGTGGGGGGTCTGTGGCTGGGGGTATTATCTAAACCTGGAAGCCCCCCTAAAAAGAATGTAACCTAGCAAAAAAAAAAAAGACACCCAAACGTGT
Source organism: Lithobates sylvaticus (assembly GCA_028564925.1). Classification (NCBI taxonomy): domain Eukaryota; kingdom Metazoa; phylum Chordata; class Amphibia; order Anura; family Ranidae; genus Lithobates; species Lithobates sylvaticus. The sequence continues at coordinate 546,505,731 of CM053028.1, read as the reverse complement.
GACAAGTCCTTTATTAAATAAAAAACATGTCCCTTGTAAATTCATCAAAGATTACTCCTATGCTATTGTGTCGTTGTCATAAAGTAATTTTAATCTATTTTAATGATAGAGTACTCCTAGTCTAATGCATCACTGTTATAAATTACCTGTACTTCTAATGTAATACAATGATAGAGTATTCCTAGTCTAATGTATCACTGTTATAAATTACTTCTAATGTAATGCAATGATAGAGTACTCATAGTCGAATGTATCATTATAGTACTGTATGTCTGTTCTAATATAAATATAGCCATTATAATAAATTTTAATCTAAAGTGTCTCTCTTCTATCAATAATTAAAATGGTTGTAACCCTAAAAAAAAAAAGGAAGGAGTTGCCCCCTTAACCGCTTCAATACAGGGCTTTTAAACACCCTTCCTTACCAGAGCACTTTTTGCGATTCGGCACTGCGTCGCTTTAACTAACAATTGCGCGGTCGTGCGACGTTACACCCAAACAAAATTGACGTCCTTTTTTTCCCACAAATAGAACTTTCTTTTGGTGGTATTTGATCGCCCCTGCGGTTTTTATTTTTTGCGCTATAAACAAAAGAAGAGCGACAATTTTGAAAAAAAAACACAATATTTTTTACTTTTTGCTATAATAAATATCCCATTTTTAAAAAAAAAAACAATTTTTTTCCTCAGTTTAGGCCGATACGTATTCTTCTACATATTTTTGGTAAAAAAAATCGCAATAAGCGTATATTGATCGGTTTGCGCAAAAGTTATAGCGTCTACAAAAATAGGGGATAGATTTATTGAATTTATTTATTTATTTTTTTTTACTAGTAATGGCAGCGATTTGCGATTTTTTTTTCGTGACTGCGACATTGCGGCGGACACTTCGGACACTTTTGACACATTTTTGGAACCATTCACATTTACACAGCGATCGTTGCTATAAAAATTGCAATGATTACTGTGTAAATGTGACTGTCAGGGAAGGGGTTAACACTAGAGGGCGCTGGAGGGGTTAATGTGTGTCCCTAATAGGAGTGATTCTAACTGTAGGGGGAGGGGACTTAAGGGGAGGAGACCGATCATGTGATCCTCTGTACTGAAGTGGTTAATGACCGGGCCATTTTTTTTGCGATACGGCACTGTGTTACTTTAACGGACGATTACGCGAGCGTGCAACACTGTGCCCATATAAAATTGATGTCCCTTTTACCTGAGCTCCTACACCGCATTGATCACCAGCTGGAGCCCTTGGGAAATCCCCGGTACTTTCTGGTATGGAGGAGAACAGGAGTCGCTCCCCTTCCTCTCATGATGTAGTGAGCATCCAATCACCAGGCCTGAGCTATGTCACATGGTTGGGGGAGGAACCCAGTGTAAGCTCCAACATGGACCGACATAGAGCTTACCCAGGGCTGTATATATGGGTCTCTGGTATATGAATATGGTGGGGCAGCGCAGGGAAGGTGAGTATCAGTAGCAATGAAGGATGGGCTTTTTATCTGAAGATAATCTGTTACTTTGATTTCAAAGCTCTATTTCATATTTCACTTTTGTCATGTATCACTGTTATATCCTACCTTACCCTATCCTTTCCAATCTTGTTCTACCGTATCCTATCCTATTCTATCCTATCTTATCCTATCCATTTCAATCATATCCTATAGGATATAGGATAGGATATGATTGAAATGGATAGGATAGGATACGGTAGAACAAGATTGGAAAGGATAGGGCAAGGTAGGATATAACCTTACCTATGTTATTCTACTGTATCCTATCTTATCCTATTGTATCCTATAATATTCAATCTTATCCTATTGTATCCAATCTTATCCTATACTGTATTATCCTATCCTATGTTAATCTATCGTATCTTATCCTATCTTATCCTATCCATTTCAATCATATACTATAGGATATAGGATAGGATATGATTAAAATGGATAGGATAAGATAGGATAGAGTAGAATAGGATACGATAGATACGATAGAACAAGATAGTAAAGGATAGGGTAAGGTAGGATATAACCTTGCCTATGTTATTCTACTGTATCCTATCCTATCTTATCCTATTGTATCCTATAATATTTAATCTTATTCTATTGTATCCAATCTTATCCTATACCGTATTATTCTATCCTATGTTAATCTATCGTATCTTATCCTAGCTTATCCTATTGTATCCTAAACTATCCAATCTTATCCCATACTATCCTGTTCTATCCAATCATATCCTATCCTAGCCTATGTTATTCTACCGTATCCTATACTCAGGGATGAAACTAGGGGGGCAGGGGGGCGCCTGCCCTGGGTAAAGAATCTGGGGGGTGGCACACCCGCCCGCACTGGGAACTGCTGCTCTAATGGTTTCACTGCCGCCTGATCAAGTGTAATGGACAGGCAGCACCCGCTGCATAGTTTGCCAAATATTGGAGACTCAAATAGGAGGGAGACTGCACAGGTGCACTAGCGCTGAATCACTCCGCTCCTCCCGCCCACCAGCACTATAGAAAGGCATTCCAGAGTGACGCTTCAACTACTGTTGCTCTAGAATGCTTTTCTAGCCGAGCGGGAGGAGCGGTATGATTCAGCGCTAGTGCACCTGTGCAGCCTCCCTCCTATTTGATTTTCTGGTATTTGGCAAACTATGCAGCGGGCGCTGCCTGTCCATTACACTTGATCGGGCGGTGATGACACCCTAGATAAGAGGCAAACAGCCTATGTCTTTTCTGTGTGAGACATCTCAGAGAAGGTGAGGCATTAAAGAAGTAAAGAGGGCCCTGGAGTAGGGGGGAGACAGAGGATGCCCTGGGCTGGGGGAGGGGAAAGAGAATGTCCAGGACTGGGGGGGGGGGGTGCAGAGATGGTGCTGGAGTTGGGGGGGGGGGTGCAGAGGAGGCCCTGGACTAGAAGGAGAGTACAAATGAGGCCCTGGATTGGGGGTGCTGAAGGGCAGAGGAGGCCCTGGACTTGGGGGGGGGGGTGCAGAGGAGGCCCTGAACTAGGAGGGGAGTATCCTGGAGGCCCTGGACTGCTGGGGTGTAGAGGAGGCCCTGGACTTGTGGTGTTGATAAAGGACCTGTATTTGGAAAACAGGGTGCAGAGGAGGCTCTGAAATTGGGGTGGGCTGTAAAGGAGACCTTGGACTGGGAGATGAGTGCAGAGGAGGCCCTGGACTGGGAGAGGAGCGCAGAGGTGGCCCTGGACTAGGAAACGGTAGTTGGTGTGGCAAAGGCCCCTGGATAGGGGGGTACTGGACTAGGTGAGGATGTGCCTGGAGGTCCCAGATTAGAAGAGGGGGTGTCCAGAGACCCTGGACCAGTTGACAGTGCTTCCATTAAGGGCGCACGGGCGCCGCCCCCTCTCTCCAGCCACCCCCTCTATGTAAAATTGCATGAATTTATCCATGGTTGCTGTAGCCACCCCCTATTCAGGTGTCCGGACCCTTTTCGGACGAATTACAGCAGCAGGGGTGTTTTTTGAAGTACCTGATTAGAGCCATAGGCTCTAATAGGCTTCAAAAAAGGTGAACTGTGGGTGCAGAACATTGCGCTCGTAGTCCACCCAGATGTGTTAGCAAAGCAAATGAATATTTGCTTTTCTAACACTGAACTGCCTCTCCGCCAAACGGATCTACCAGTCGCCTGATTGTCTGAAAGCAGATGCAATCCCATTGGCCACCTAGCAGAACAGGAAGAAGAGATGCAGGGAGGAGACAGGAGACATCGCCTGAGCCGCGCTACCCGTCCCACAGCTCGCCGCGGTGGCGGGTCTGCCTGACCCGCCACCATGATGGGGTAAGTGCCAGGCAGACAGCGGGCGAGCGGGCGGGAGGGCACAGTGGCTGCATATTATGGGCACAGTTGGCTGCATTTGCTGGGCACAGTTGGCTGCATATGGTGGGCACAGTTGGCTGCATATGATGGGGCAGAGTGGCTGCATATGATGGGCAGAGTGGCTGCATATGATGGGCACAGTGGCTGCATTTGATGGCACAGTAGCTACAATTGATGTTTTAGTTTTTGTATTTTTTAGAATTTTTTTGAGCGCCAGCCTCCACTGCCCTGGACTAGGACAAGAGGTGTCTGGAGGCCCTGGACTATGAGAGGGGGATTGTGGAGGCCCTCTGGGCTAAGAAAGAGGGTGCCTGAAGGACCTTCCAGCCTCAGGGAGAAAGAGCCTGGATTTAAAGCCTGGGCTGAGGAAGAGCCTGCCTGGACCCCGGAGGGTGAGTTCACAACATAAATGGGGACATTTATCAATTGTTGCAAGTAATGCCAAATGGGAACCGAGAGACAGGTCATGTGATAGATTTATTAAAGGAGAAGTACAGCCAAAGCCTGTTTGGTTGTACTTCTCCTGTTGATCACATCAGTGCAGATTGTTTTGCACGCCTGGGACTAATTTTCAGCTGACAGCGGGCTCTCAGTGAGCCACAGCCCAGTGTTTCAGTGAGCACCGAGGGGGCAGAGCAGAGCCAGAGACTGACAGTCACCAGTTCTCTGCTCAGGGAGTACTGAGAATTGAGTGATCGGTGGTGTTTCATTACTCGATTCACCCACCTAGGTAAGTATGATTCACAAATAAAAATCCCATACTTCTCTTTTAATTACCCAACATGTTCCTGTTATGTGGCCCACATGACTATTAGGCCTCATTCACATGGAGCATATGTGTTTATGCCCAGTGTGATGGCCGTGTTCTGCACAGTGGCGGATCCAGGGGGGAGGGGGGCAATTGACCCCCCCCCCCCAGAAATGAGTGACAGGCAGGCGGGTGGATCAATTAGCGGGCTGGCGGATCAGTTAGCGGGGGCAGCAGATCAGTTAGCGGGCCGGCGGGTGGATCAGTCAGCGTGCCGGCCGGTGAGTGGGCGCGCGCAGGGGAGCAGGGAGATGACATCATATGTCACCGCCCGCCCTGCATCGCCGCTCTCCTGCCCTCACTGTGCAGCTGCAGGCAGCAGAGAAAGGACATCATCTCTCTGCTGCCTACCTTCTCGCTGGGACACAGCAAGTGAGAATCTGAATCTGAATCGTGTAGCTGTAGCAGGCAAGTGACAATCTGCATCTAGTGGCAAGGTGACGTGGCAAGTGACACAGCAAGTGACAATCCGCAACGTATGGCAGGTGACGTGGCACGTGACACAGCAAGTGACAATCCACAACGTATGGCAGGTGACGTGGCAAGTGACACAGCAAGTGACAATCTGCTACGTATGGCAGGTGACGTGGCAAGTGACACAGCAAGTGACAATCTGCTACGTATGGCAGGTGACGTGGCAAGTGACAATCCACACCTTGAAGCAGGCAAGTGACACAGCAAGTGACAATCCGCAACGTGTGGCAGGTGACGTGGCAAGTGACAATGCGCAACTTGTGGCAGGTGACGTGGCCAGGGACAATCTGCAACTTTTGGCAGGTGACGTGGCAAGTGTCAATCTGCATCTGGTGACAGGTGACAATCCGCAACCTGTGGCAGGTGACGTGGCAAGTGTCAATCTGCATCTCGTGACAGGTGACAATCCGCAACCTGTGGCAGGTGACGTGGCAAGTGTCAATCTGCATCTGGTGACAGGTGACAATCCGCAACCTGTGGCAGGTGACGTGGCAAGGGACAATCTGCATCGGGTGGCAGGCGACGGTGGCAAGTGACACACTTAGGGCTCCCACTGATTCTGCATTAGGGTGAGCTGAACTATTTTATTTTATATTCCAATGTAATAATAGAAATAATGCGCTTCAATCATCCTGACACCATAACAACCATGGTGCCGTGATGATTGAAGCGCCAACACCAGCCATTTCCCTGATAAATTGCCTGCAAGAAAATGTATTTTCTGGCAGTGCCCCTCCCGAGACTAGACTCTGGATCCGCCCCTGGTCCTGCATGGGGCTGCTTGGTGTTCTGTGCATGGACATAGTCAAATGTCAAAATTTGACATGCAGACAGGAAGGGATGCATGTATTCAAATGCGCAGTGTCTGCATTCGGATCTGTGCACCCACTTCTATAGGTGAAGTGAGTGCTCTCTGGGGGATGCAGACGCAGCAAAAAGTCTGTATGAGCCCTAATGCCTCGTACACACGCTTTCCCGTTGGGCGCCAGCGGACTTTTTGATGCCAAAAGTCCGGCGGACTAGGTTTTAAGTTTTGTTTTAAAATTGTCCGCTGAACTCGGCAGTCCGGCGGACAATCCCGCGGTTAGTATGCTAGTCCGCCGGACTTTTGGAAATGAACGGTCTTGCCGATCATCGGAAAGTCCGTTCATTTAGAACGTGACTTCAGGTAGACGGGGCTAGTGAAGGCAGTGAATGCCGACGCGCTAGCCCCGTCACCTGGTATGGATTTAAAGGGAATCCCCACGCCGAAAAACGGCATGGGGGTCCCCCCCAAATCCATCTCAGTCCCTTATCCGAGCACGCAGCCCGGCCGGCCAATCAGTGGGTGCATCTGGCCCCGCTGTGTAGTCTGGGGAAGGGTACTTAAGGTGCTAAAGTCACGTGTTCGGGGTTCGGCTGCAGTCCTGCTTCCTGGTTCTGGACCGGGGTAGCCCCGCGAGGGGTCCCGGGCCTGGGAACGTTTGCCGTCCCGCAACATGGTCAGTTTGAGTAGCCCCACAGATCCGCATGGTCTGGGGTGGGGATCCGTCTGTTCCCGAGTCTTGGAGCCGGTTAGCCGAGGCCCAGTAACTGAAGGAGCATTCAAGGCGTCCCGGTGTGCTCTCATTACTGGAGGGGCACCACAGCTCGCATAGCTGACCGGGGAGGAGGGCCAACAAGCTGGCAGCTCAAGAGGAGCCTGGTTGCTGAGTTGTATGGACACTAAAGAATCCACACTTCCACAGTGCTGCCAAGGAGACAGAGAAAGTTCCAGGTACTGTTGGAAAGGTTCCTATTCACCTTCGGTTGCAAGTTCATTCTGTGTAAGAGACTTTTAACAAATTTCCTGATCACATCGCCAGCTGCCATACCTCTGGCTGGAGGTTTGTCTGGCATTGAGGTACCCAGCTGCGAGTGGCTACTCTCGGGGTTTGATAAGAGACATTTGCGGATGTCAGCAGTTCAAGGTGCCTGAGTTTCTTCACCCGTGCCCTCTATTCCTACCTAAGACTGTGTTTTGTTAGATGTTACTACTTCAAGAATAAAAACCTTCAAAAGGACTTTTATTGTGTCGGCATCCAAAGTTGTTGGGTACTAACCCTGGGAACCCCTGGACATTCACCGACAAGCCAAGAGGAGGTAACCGGTAAGCCCAAAAGTCAAGGCCGCCCCTCTGAGGGTTATGGCCAGCTACAGTGAGATAGTACGTGATTACAGGTATTATGATGCCATAATTACAGGTCCAGCTCTTCGGTATCCTGGAAAATTGGATGTGTAAAGTCCAGGAATTGGGAGAATCAAATTACTGGCTGCATGGTTGCATTTGTCCTGTGACTGCACTACTGTTCTCCAGTGAGGAAAAGTCCCATTGTGAGCTGGTAATTGTATATCTTCACCCTGTAATTAGTTTCTGTGTATGAGTAACAATCAGCAGAAGCTCAGCTTCTGATACCTTCCAGCAACAAGTATTCTAATATTCTCCAATGCTGATGTTCACTGTGTGTGTAAGGATTTGATTATCCCAGGAGATCCCTCTAGAGATGTACACAGGTCTTCTCTCCTAACTCTACGAATCACAATTTAAGAACGATTACAATACCAGAGACTCTTATTTGATTATGTTGAAAGAACACAATTTGTTCAGTTTACATGAACTGTTCAGCTCAGCTATTTAAACAAAAAATAAAATTGGATTTTTTTAAAAGAGGAACTTCATTCCTCCATGCAATTTTTGTTTTTAACCCCCACTTACCTGTTGTGCAGAGTTATCCTTGATGCACATGTAGGCAGGTGGAGTTACTTTTTCCACTGCAGGGGGTGCTCTTCCGCAGCGGCACTGCAGTCAGAGAAGAAGTCAAGAGGAACATCGTTCCTCTATGGTTTCCTGGGTCCCTGGAGAAGCATCCAATTGGATGTTGCCACCTCATGTGACAAATGATTGTGCTGCAATGCTCATGTTCTAACAAGGAATGTGCTCAGGGCTCAAGTCTTGCGGGAACGCATGGGAACGGAGTTCCTGTACTTTTTCCACAACAGGAACTCAGTTCCCTTTAGCAGCCGTGTCCTGAAAGACTTTGAAGTATGCGAGCTGTGTGGCAGGTGCTACACCAGCAGCTGCCGACACAGCTCGCAATAGTAAGTGCCACACACCTGACCATTCAGGCATTGCCAGTAGGGGGCCCCATGACAGCTTCCGCTTCGATCTACCTGTCAATCACAGCTAGCTGACAGGTAGATCAGGTCCCTGCTGCTAAGAGATTGCATTTAGTCAGACCTCTCGTGATGCGCTCCTCCACGCCGGCCCCTCCTGATTTTCTGTCTCCTCATCTTCCCCACAGTCTCCTGCATACTTGCTCTGTGTGTCCCGCTGAATCTGCCCCTCCTCTATCTATCTTCAGTGCCATATGATGACAGAACCCAGAGGAGAAGCACAGCTATTCTGCTCACAGGACATGCAGGGAGAGAGGTGAGCTGAGGGAGGAACATCAGTTTGGGGTGGTAAGCTGAGCACAATACCTGGCAAAGTTTAATGCCAGGAGGGAAGTTTATCCGGAAATATGTGAAGGGTTGGAATAGCAGCGAGTGTGTGTTGGAGCCCTGCAGAGTTTGCAGCCCCCCCAAGCTAACATACATCTCCTAAGCAGGAACACATCACTATCTCCCCAAGCATTCTGTCCAGATAATGTGCAGTTAATTTATGACCTTTCCGTTTAACCCTTTGTTATCCAAACTCTGTTCAATGAAAAGTGTAAACTCACCACATAAACACTCTATATACAAAATAAAATTCCCCAATAAAGAACATGATGTTCACATTTGTATGGAAGCACAATTGAATTGTAGCAGGGTCGTACCCCTTTTAGGGGAAGAGACTACATCCCCCATGATTCCCCAGGCTCCCGGGCTGCTTGTTTCCGCCCGAGAGGCTGCTGGGGAGGTTATAAAAAGGAAGAGCGGAGACCGCCTCTTCCTCTTGGGACACTTCCTCTTCAGAGGCCTCACCTGACTGGTCTCCCTCTCATGACGGAGCTTGTGACGCGGAGACTACAGCCAGTGGAGACACCTGTGCGGACCGGAGCTGAAGGCCTGAAGCCTGGGCCTCCCAGCAGATGGAGTGAGACTCTCATCCCTCAGAGTCAGCAGCAGCGGAGTGGAGACTCTTCCCTACAGTCGGTCGGTCGGAGCTGAGGACCGGAGCGCAGGGGCTGTGACTGAGGAGACCAGAGCCGCCATTGAAGGGACCGGAGCTGAGGACGGTACCCAAGGATTGGTGAGAGAGCTGAGAGGCTCATCCTGCATTGATACACACGTTTTATTGCCTATTGAACTGCCTAGGCGCAATTTACCTCAGAGCAGCAAATGTTACTTTCTGTGGATTACAAAGACACCATTTAAAGCTACATGTGCACCACCTCTACAGATTTATTGCCGGTGAAGAACACTGTACTAGTACAAGGACTGAGCTCTATTGCTAGGGATCAGGCCTGGTCCGTTAGGTAGGCGCAGATAGATTTATTGCACCTCAGGGGTGCATAGCATACGGTCGCCACACTTGGCGCTCCGTTTCCTCATTGCTAGTTGATACATATGTGTGTACATGTTAAAGTGCATATTGCAGGGACCTGCTAAAGTATTGTAAGTCATATGTTTAAATGCATGTTGCTATTTCTTTTCCTTACTGACAAAGTAAAGCCAGTTATTCTTATTTCAGCAGTCTGCTTGTGAGTTCATACCCATTACACTTAGAGTATAAGTGATATTTATATGTGCATAGAAACATACCCCTTGACTAACTGTGCCAGAGCGGGTAGAGCAAATTGCCGGGGGTTGGTGGAGCTGTACTCAGGGACCCAAAACAAACCAGCGGCTCTCTTAACTGGGGGTAGCGCTACACGTGGGGGCTCGTAATCCGGGATCCTGAGTCAGCGGGAAAAGCCGCCAGAAGGTACCGGCATGGACCCGATAGAAGTGGGACGGTGGTCCGCAACATGGGCCGCTGACCCAGCCGCAGCAGCAGTCATTGAACTGCCAGGGATATGGCAGAGAGAGGCAGTCAAGCAGCTCATAATGTCATTATCCCCATGCCACAAGTCATGGATAATGGACATGAGAAATGATGCTGGGTACACGTACGCCTTAATAGAATGGAAGGAAGAGACTCCAGAGCAGTTCAGGAGCCAAAGCATACAAGCACCGAATGGTCAGGCCTACCAAGTGCTGCATGCGCTGCCACGGAAGGGAGACTACTCTCCTATGAAAGCCATTCTATCCCCAAAGCAGGAAGAGCGGAAGGGCGCGGAAAGTCCCGCACAGACTACTCTTAGTGCAGAACTGTGTGCTGTCCTAGGGGAAATTGTGACTCAGTGCAGAAGAGACCCCGGGGACTACCCGATGTCGGGATACAGGAAACTCCGGATGTTCTCTGGGAGGACACCTGTACCCTCGGGAGAAGAGGGATTTGAAGAGTGGCTAGATGGTGCCACGCAGGCCCTAGAAGAATGGGAGGTCCCAGAAGGTAGGAAGAAGCAAAGGATTGTTGAGAGCCTAAAAGGACCTGCCTTAGAGGCCATACGCAATCTGAAGACAAGCAAAAAGGATTGCACTGCCCAGGACTACATAGACATCCTGGAAAGTGTGTTTGGTGGGACAGAAAAAATCACAGAACTTACCTATCAACTGGAACACTGTTACCAGAAGACAGGGGAGAAGCTGTCGGAGTACATGGGACGCATAGACAAGATCCTGCATAGGATTATCCTGAAGAAGGGGATAGATCCAGGGAAGGTAGATGAAGCCCGTGCCCAGCAGGTGATGAGGGGAGCCCAACCCCTGGACCCTGTCGCACTAATTCTACGCACCCGGCAGGATGGGAAGAGCCTGGACTACCCTGATCTCATTCGAATGGTCAGAGAAGAAGAGGCCATGTTGGAAGAGAAACGGGAGAAGCAGGTGATGGGGTCTACAAAGCTTCCAGTGGCCACGGTCAGGACGGCCTTAAACCCCTGAAAGAGAGACAGAGGTAGATGCCCTGAAGTTGCAGATGTCCCAGATGATGGAGATACTGACGTCTCTAGTGGCGAAAGAGACGCCCAGTCCCAAGAAAGAAACAAGCAGGAGGGAATTGTTTCCAGCTGTTTCAGCACCAGCATCCCCACCTGACTACGGTGAGATGATCTGCTTTAATTGTGGAGGAATTGGTCATATTGCAGCTGTATGTTCCAGTCCCAAGAAGAAGAAAACAGAAAGCCGCCAGCCGGCGGGAAACGCCAAAGGGCCCCGGTGAAGGAGTCAACCGGGTGCCCATCACCTTCAGTGAGCTCCAAGAAGCATAACAGGAAAAGAAAGCGAGGAGATCAAACCCCTCGGAAGGAACCCAGGGATCCTCAACCAAGGTGCACTCCAGAGAAAGGGGGCAAGACCCCTCGGAAGGAATGCAGTACTCCTAAACGAGAACCCCCAAAAGTGAGAGATAACAATGTCCCTCAACGGGTTCACACTCCCAGCAAGAGGGAGAAAATTAATGCATACCAGGCTCAAGAAAGGAGCAAGTGCAGATCAAGTAAAAAGGAAAAGAGTCCGCAGAAGAGGACAGCATCAACTCGGCCTTACCCAGAAAAGCTAGTTGGTCCATCCCCTTCTGTACCCATCCAGGTGGAAGGAGTGTACACAAAGGCCCTCCTAGACACTGGAGCACAAGTGACCCTATTGTACAGGGATTTCTATGACAGATACCTGAGCCATCTGCCAATACAGAAGATAGAAGAGTTGGAGATAAGGGGACTGGGAACTCAGAGTTTCCCCTATGATGGGTACCTACCCATACGGTTGACCTTTGACCCATCCGTAGCTGGGAAGACTGAAGTGTTTGACACCCTAGCAGTGGTGTGTCCCCGCCCACCAGGGACCAGCAAGACTTCCCTGATCATAGGGACGAACACGGACCTAGTCAGAAGGCTTCTGACCCCCCTGGTGAAGAAAGAGAATCTTTCAGCCCCCAAGATCCATCCCATGCTGAAGGCAGCCTACCAGCGGTTGGTCCTAGAGCAGAAGACCCCAAGTGAGGGGATAGGAAGGGTATGGAGGCTTGGAAAAGAAGGAGCAGTGTTACAGCCTGGAGAGGTGACCTGCATGAGAGCCACGGTGAAACTTACTTGGGAGCAGCCTGGCCCCTTTGTAATGCTGGAACCCGACCCAATGGAGGGTCACTCAGGTCTGGAAGTGATACCAGAAGTAATTTCACTGAAGGACCTGAAGAAGGCCAGAGGAAGAATCCCTGTCAGTGTGAGGAACCCCACGGAACGGCCCGTGGAGATCCCTGCCAGGATGCTTCTGGGACAGGTGAGTCCTGCTGTCCCAGTTGGCTGGTCAGAAGTGAAGGGGAAGGGTGAAGGAGAAGATGTTGGAAGAAACTCTCCATGGAAAACCCTAACCTACCTGGAGCTTGGAAAGAGAGAGCCAAGGCCCAGCTGACCAGATGGGAGAAGATTTTCTCTAAAGATGAGTTTGATGTGGGGTGTGCGAGGAGTGCCACCCACCGAATCCGCATGCAAGAGGACAAGCCATTCAGAGAGAGAGTGAGGCGAGTCCCGCTAGCAGATCTGGAGGATCTGAGGGAGCAGCTTGCGGAACTGAAGAAGACGGGAGTGATTCGGGAGTCCAGAAGCCCCTATGCCTCCCCAATTGTGGTAGTCAGGAAGAAGAATGGGTCATTGAGGCTCTGCATTGACTACAGAACTCTCAACAGGAGGACCATTCCTGACCAGTACACCACGCCAAGGATAGAGGATGCCTTGCAGAGTTTGTCTGGAGCTAAGTGGTTCAGTGTGATGGACCTCAAGAGTGGGTATTACCAAATCCCCATGCATCCAGAGGACAGAGAAAAGACTGCCTTCATAACCCCAGTGGGATTCTTTGAGTTCAACAGGATGCCTCAGGGCCTATCTGGAGCTCCTGCTACGTTTCAACGCCTTATGGAAAGGACAGTTGGAGACATGAACCTCATAGAAGTCCTTGTGTACCTGGACGATGTCATTGTCTTTGGAAAGACTTTGGAAGAACATGAAGCCAGATTGGAGAAAGTACTGAAGAGGCTCAGTGCAGAGGGACTTAAACTTTCTCCCGAGAAGTGTCGGTTCTATCAGTCTTCTGTGAACTATCTGGGACACATAGTGTCTGAAAAAGGAGTGGCTACAGACCCTGAGAAGTTGGAGGCGGTTACTTCGTGGCCAAGACCCACAACAGTTACAGAACTTCGATCTTTCTTGGGGTTCTGCTCCTACTACCGCAGGTTTGTGGATGGGTTTGCCCGCATTACAAAACCCCTAAACGAACTGCTCAAGACAGAAGGAGAGGAAGATGGATTGGGGCCTAGGAGGCCCGGTGAGTCGGTCAAAGACCAGTGGAACTCAAGGTGTGAAGAGGCTTTCAGAACCTTGAAGAGAAGTCTCACCACAGCCCCAGTTTTGGCCTACGCTGACCCCACTAGACCATATGAGCTACATGTTGATGCCAGCCATGAGGGCCTAGGTGGAGTACTCTACCAGGAGTACGAAGACCAGCTACGACCAGTGGCTTATGTGAGCCGGAGCCTGACCCCCTCCGAGAAGAACTATCCCACCCACAAGTTGGAGTTCTTAGCCCTCAAATGGGCAGTTGTTGACAAGTTGAGAGACTACCTGTATGGGGCCGAGTTTACTGTAAAGACAGATAACAACCCCTTGACCTATCTATTCACCACCGCCAAGCTGGATGCAACTGGACACAGATGGTTGGCGGCGTTGTCTGGATTCAATTTCAGCCTCAAGTACAGACCAGGGGCTGGAAATAGGGATGCAGATGCCTTGTCCCGAAGATCCCATGTCATGGCTGATGATTGGGAAGACTGGACCCAAGTGGCACCAGATGGAGTGCGAGCCCTTTGTCAGGGGGCTGAACTCCAAGCCAGAGGAGGATCCAGAGCTGAAGAGGTAGGAGTTACCACAGTGGGAGTCCCAAAGTGTTACTGTGGGGTAACTCAACTAGCAGAAGAGTGTCTACCGAAGCTGTCCAAGAAGGAGTTAAGGTGTGACCAATTGGAAGACCCCATGGGGAAATTGGTCCTGGAAGCCCTGGAAGACAAGAGTCCAGAGGGACTTCGCCTTCACCCTTCTAAAGAAGCTCGTCTACTGAGGAGAGAGTTGGACAAGCTACAGGTGCATCAGGGGGTAGTCTACCGAAGGGGCCCCTCTGATGGCCCAGAAGACAAGTGGCAGTTGTTTCTCCCCGAGAAGCATCGAGAGACTGTGCTGATTGCCTTACATGACCAGCATGGTCACTTGGGAGCAGAGAGAACCTTCCAACTTGTCAGAGACCGGTTTTATTGGCCCTGCATGAGGACCGAAGTGGAGGAGTATTGCCATTCCTGTGCAAGATGCATTCAGAGAAAGACTTTACCCCATCAAGCTGCCCCAATGGGCCACCTACAGAGTCAAGGCCCAATGGATCTGGTATGCATTGATTTTCTCTGCCTTGAACCCGATTTGAGTGGATTGGGAAATGTTCTGGTGGTAACCGACCATTTCACCCGTTATGCTCAGGCTTTCCCAACCAAGGGCCAGAAGGCCTCTACAGTAGCCAAGGTACTTTTGGAGAAGTACTTTGTTCACTATGGACTGCCACAGAGAATCCATTCAGACCAAGGAAGGGACTTTGAGAGTCGCCTGATCAGGAAGCTACTAGATTCTCTGGGAGTAGAGAAGACTAGAACCACACCATATCACCCTCAAGGTGATGCCCAGCCTGAAAGGTTCAACAGGACCCTATTGAACATGTTGGGAACTTTGGAAACAGAGAAGAAGCAACATTGGAGCCAACACATTTCAGCTCTGGTGCATGCTTACAACTGTACAACCAGTGATGTGACAGGTTTCTCCCCTTACCGACTTATGTTTGGGAGAGAAGCAAGATTGCCAGTGGATTTGGCCTTCGGCATTTCCTTAGACCATGCCTCTGCTGCCTCCCACAAGGGATATGTGGACAGACTGAGGCACAGTTTGAAGATAGCTTATGAAAAAGCTCAGGCGGCATCCGACCAGAGGGGGGCCCGAAATAAGAGGAACTTTGATTTGAAAGTTAGAGTACAGGACCTACAGCCTGGGGACCGTGTACTGTTACGCAATCTAGGGTTCCCTGGAAAACACAAGATTGCTGATAGATGGAGCCATATATCATCTGTAGAAAACTTCCAGGATTGCCTGTCTACAAGTTGAAGCCAGAAGGGAGAGTGGGGCCTTTGAAGACCTGGCATAGGAATCACTTGCTCCCACTCACTGAAGCAGTCAGAATACCTCCAGTAAGAGACGAACCTGAATCTGTTTCCATTCTGGATACCCCCAGGCCTAATACTAGGTCTCAGACTTCCCAAGTTAGGGGTGGACAGGACCCCCAACCAGAAGAAGAAAGAGGAGAACTTGAATGGCTATGGCCTTCCTCAACCTCAGGAAATTCTGCCATAGATCTTCCACCTACTGGAGATGTGGAAGATGGAACATTGAACCCAGAAGCCACAGAGTTTGTGCCATTCAGTGTTGTGCCTGAGGGGGGGGGGGGGGGGGGGGGGGGGGGGGGGGAGGAAGAAGTAGGGGTTCCAGAACCAGAGATGTTGCCTGAATGTGTTCCTGAAGAAGTCCCAAGTGAACAGAGAGCTCGCAGAGTTGTGAAGCCTCTCAAGAAGTTAACCTACCCCAAGATGGGAGAAAGTTCAGAGGACTCTGTTACCACAGCAAGGAGAAGTGCTGAAAGCCCTGACCCATCCACTGTCCATTTGGTGGAGGGCAACCCCAGCTCACTCTCTGGCACAGTTAAACAGGTCGCCCACACTGAAGTGACCTGTAGACAGGACAGCTCCCCATCTTATGTCAATTGGTGGGAAGCTCCCCTGTTCAAATTATGTGAAAGTATTGTTCCTGAGAAAGTTTGTAGTTTGAACACTGTCTTTGGGGACCAAAGATTCAAAGTGGGGGGAGTGTGTAGCGGGCTCATACCCCTTTTAGGGGAAGAGACTACATCCCCCATGATTCCCCAGGCTCCCGGGCTGCTTGTTTCCGCCCGAGAGGCTGCTGGGGGAGGTTATAAAAAGGAAGAGCGGAGACCGCCTCTTCCTCTTGGGACACTTCCTCTTCAGAGGCCTCACCTGACTGGTCTCCCTCTCATGACGGAGCTTGTGACGCGGAGACTACAGCCAGTGGAGACACCTGTGCGGACCGGAGCTGAAGGCCTGAAGCCTCGGCCTCCCAGCAGGTGGAGTGAGACTCTCATCCCTCAGAGTCAGCAGCAGCGGAGCGGAGACTCTTCCCTACAGTCGGTCGGTCGGAGCTGAGGACCGGAGCGCAGGGGCTGTGACTGAGGAGACCAGAGCCGCCATTGGAGGGACCGGAGCTGAGGACGGTACCCAAGGATTGGTGAGAGAGCTGAGAGGCTCATCCTGCATTGATACACACGTTTTATTGCCTATTGAACTGCCTAGGCGCAATTTACCTCAGAGCAGCAAATGTTACTTTCTGTGGATTACAAAGACACCATTTAAAGCTACATGTGCACCACCTCTACAGATTTATTGCCGGTGAAGAACACTGTACTAGTACAAGGACTGAGCTCTATTGCTAGGGATCAGGCCTGGTCCGTTAGGTAGGCGCAGATAGATTTATTGCACCTCAGGGGTGCATAGCATACGGTCGCCACACTTGGCGCTCCATTTCCTCATTGCTAGTTGATACATATATGTGTACATGTTAAAGTGCATATTGCAGGGACCTGCTAAAGTATTGTAAGTCATATGTTTAAATGCATGTTACTATTTCTTTTCCTCAGAATGAATGCTGATTATCCAGAGAATTACCGTATTTATGTTTATTGAGGATTGTTTTTTTTTATGTACTAACAGTTAAGCTTCATACACACAATACGAAACTTGGATGAAAAATACCACTTTGAAGCATTCGTGCATATGAGCGTATCATTTTTTTTTTTTTAGTGGGCGAGTGGATCTTGGGTGGAAGTTCCCACACTTTTTTCCCCAGGACTTGACCCCTGGCATGTGCTGATAGGATGAGAGAGCAGAATGACAGACAGACAGCACTCTTGTAGGCTTCTCTCAGCGGCACAGGCTCACAATCTCTTGGGAGGTGCCCTCCTGCCTCTTGGGTGAAACTCTAGTCTTCTCAACATAGAGCTTGGACACAGCTGCACAATCGGTGTTCTGGCTGACAGCAAAATGTGCATCAAGGGTTGGAGGCTTCATCCCACCCAATACTCTACAAAGCCTCCAGGCTCCAGAACCCAAGTCAGGGCTTATCAATTCTGGAGAAAACTGGAAAGCCAGGTTCCTCCACTCAGAACAGACGTCCTGGAGCCCCTCAACTAGCATGGGTGGGAACCCTGGTTGACACAAGACACTGCAACGAGGCATAGCTCTGTCACGCTCTTTATAACTAATATAAAAAAGCATATACTTACTCACCCAGGAAATGCCTCCACAGTGGCGTCACTAGGGTTGGTGTCACCCGGTGCGAAAAAAAAAATGGTGTCCCCCCCCCCCCCACCAACTATAGTCCCCCCTCAGTACAGACCCCCTCCCACGACCTTGCTAAAAATAATGCAAAAATTATTTAAATTAAGCTGGTTTCTTTGACATATATATTTAAAATGTAATACATGCCCTTTAAGCTGACCACATTATCGTGTATGTTATAAAAAAAAGTCTAGATTCCATAGAATAGAAAACATCTACTGAAGGAACGGATTTGATACTATCATGAAGTCCACAATTTATGTCATTTCAACTGAGCTCTGCAAGCTGAGCTAAACAACCTGGAGAGCTGGCTTCAGGGGAGGGCTGGCAGCCTTAGGCCTGGGGGGCAAGTCCAGTCAAGTGGCCCATTGAACTACCGAATCAGCCCACCATCATCAGTGCCCATCAATGCAGTCTGTTCAGTGCCCATCAATGCAGCCTCATCAGTGCATGGGGATTAGAGAGAGGAGAGCCGCTGGATTACGCAGAACAGAGATCTCCTGCTTACCCAGCATTGCCACTGTCATACGAAGTCTCGCCTCCTGGACTGGCTCCTATGATAGGATGCTGTCTATCATAGGAGCCAGCCCAGGAGGTGGGACTTCGTATGACAGCAGCCGCCAGGTAAGTGGGAGATACCCGCTCTGTATCTGGCGGTGCTCGCCCCCCCCCCCTCCGAGGCAGCCCAATGGGCCCAAAGGGACCTATGGTAGGGTCGGGTCTGGGTGCCCTCCCACTGCCCCAGCTTGCAGTGCACCCGCCCTGGATCGGCCGTGCAAAGCGGGGACAAAACCGGGGACAGACTTAATCCAGGGACAGTGTTCTCAGTCCGGGGACTGCCCCAGGACCAGCTCTCTTACCAAAGAAACACGTGTGTGTGTGTGTGACACTCCGATCAGCAGGGTCACTCACCAGGTACTCATGAGTCTGCTGTTCCAGGCCGCCACCACGTCAGTACAGGCTGGAGCAGCTTCCAATCCAGTCCTCACGTTGGCACCCAGCTTTCTCTCTTCACAGCTCCGCCCTTGCAATTTGTAGAGTGCGCCAATGCCGGGACAAGATCATCCAGTGCCCAGGGCAAACTCCTCACTACCTATGTACCCCCTTCTAGCACAAATCCCCCCTCTCAGCAGAAATCCTCACTCCCCACATCACCCTTACAACATAAATCCCCCCAAAACCCCTTAATTTACAAATGCTCTTACTCCCAATACCCCCTCTCCTCTAAGCAGAGACCCCACCCCCCCCATCTTCCCCCTAGCAGCAAAAAAAACACCTTTCAGAAAAAATCCTCCCCATCTCCCCCTCCCAGGACAAATCCCCCCTAAGCAAAAATCCTCCCCCTCCCAGCACAAATCCCCCCTAAGCAAAAATCCTCCCCATTCCAGCACAAATCCGCCCCCAAGCAAAAATCATCCCCATCCCAGCACAAATCCCCCCCCCCCAAGCAAAAATCCTCCCCCTCCCAGCACAAATCCCCCCTAAACAAAAATCCTCCCCATCCCAGCACAAATCCCACCCCCCAAGCAAAAATCCTCCCCCCCCCCTCCCAGCACACCCCTCCCCCATAAGCAAAAATCCTCCCCATCCCAGCACAAATCCCCCCCCCAAGCAAAAATCCTCCCCATCCCAGCACAAATCCGCCCCCCAAGCAAAAATCATCCCCATCCCAGCACAAATCCCCCCCCAAGCAAAAATCATCCCCATCCCAGCACAAATCCCCCCCAAGCAAAAATCATCCCCATCCCAGCACAAATCCCCCCCAAGCAAAAATCATCCCCATCCCAGCACAAATCCCCCCACAAGCAAAAATCATCCCCATCCCAGCACTAATCCCCCCCAAGCAAAAATCCTCCCCATTCCAGCACAAATCCCCCCCAAGCAAAAATCCTCCCCATTCCAGCACAAATCCCCCCCCCCCCAAGCAAAAATCCTCCCCATTCCAGGACAAATCCCCCCCCCAAGCAAAAACCCTCCCCATTCCAGCACAAATCCCCCCCAAGCAAAAATCCTCCCCATTCCAGCACAAATCCCCCTAAGCAAAAGTCCTCCCCATTCCAGCACAAACCCCCCTAAGCAAAAATCCTCCCCATTCCAGCACAAATCCCCCTAAGCAAAAATCCTCCCCATTCCAGCACAAATCCCCCTAAGCAAAAATCCTCCCCATTCCAGCACAAATCCCCCTAAGCAAAAATCCTCCCCATTCCAGCACAAATCCCCCTAAGCAAAAATCCTCCCCATCTCCCCCTCCCAGCACAAATCCCCCTAAGCAAAAATCCTCCCCATCTAAAACCTGTGCCTCATTCTCTCCCCTCCCAGAACAACCACCCCCCCCTCCCCCAGCTCCTTCTCCTCTTCTGAAAGAGCAGACTGATATGCTGGGACTTATAGTGCCCTAGACTACAGGGGACTAAAGAATGGCAGCCCACTCTGCTGGGACTTTTATTGCCCCCCACAGTCTAGGGCACTACAAGTCCCAGCATAGGATGCTTCCATATCTCAGCCCCCCACAGAGGGCACTACAAGTCTAAGCAGAGCGGGCTGCCACCAGTCCTTCACACAAGGCATCAGGAGACTGCACAGCCGTCCACCGCCGACACTCACTCCTTGGCTGCCAGTGCCTGCCATACTCCTCCCCACTCTCCCCTTACATTGGTGTCCTCAGCTCCTGGCTGCTCCTCTCTGGAGTACGGTGGGGCAGTGGGTGGGATTTCCTCTTGTCTAAAACATCCGGGCTCCCAGACCCCGGCGCAGCACACAAGGCTGCAGATCACTCCGCCCTCCGCCACTGTTCACTGTTCACCTGACTGGCTGTGGGTAGTGGTGGCGGCGGCCGGATGCAGCCACCGACTTCCTCAAAGGAAAAAAAAAAAACATCAATGGGCAGCGGCCGTTCTGCACATAAGTTGGAACGGCCTGGGGGGAAATTGCCCCCCTGCCCCCCAGCCCAGCCCTGGCTTGGACACCAGGACACCCCCCCGCACCTGTTTACAATTCGGCGCCGGGCGTCTGGAGGGGAGGCTCAGGAGGGCAGCTTCACTTGCAGCTGCCGTGCCGCCCGGGCGGAGCGGAGACACTGTTGTGACGTCACGTCATCATCCTGTGTCTGCACTCACAGTGAGATGTGACAGAGCCGGCTGAGGCAGTAGAAGGAGGAAGGAAGGATGTTGTTTCAGGCCAGCGGGCTGTGGGCAGGGGGGGGGGGGGGGAGTCAAGTGAACGGCAGTTAAAAAAAAAAAACAGGGAGGGTGTCACCCCTCTAGCGGGTGTCACCCGGGTGCGGACCGCACCCCCCGCACCCCCCTAGCAACGCCTCTGTGCCTCCATGTTATCCAACAAACTGACCTCTTCTAGTTTCCTGTCATAGAAGACATTCCACACACTGTTCTTCCCATTCATATCCACATTCTCTCCTAGGCTGAACCCACTATTCTCAGATGAATATGCATCCTCTAAAGCAGCTAGAGATCCTTCCGAGGTTGCTGGGGGTTCCTTGAGCAGTGACCAATTCCTGCATCTCAGAAAAGTTTCCACTGACACCATTGATCCTTTTAGCTAGCTGTAAGGGAACGAGATTCTTCCCAATGGCCATAAATGTAAGAAGCATTCTTACCACTGAGCATCACACTAATGTACCCTGAGCTGTACACAAAGTAGTTATTAGTAGGGGTCCCTTGAGACTGGAAAGGTATTTTGAGGGTTCTTCCATGTTAAAAAGGTAGAGAAAGGTTGCTCTAGAGCAGGGGTATGGAACTCAATTTCATCATCATTCATCAGCAGTATGGTTTCCCTCAAAGGGCCAGTTGTATCTGTAAGACTATGTATCTTCTCTTTTTAGGGGTGCGCTACATGCCGAGTGCAGAGCTCGCTCAGGAGTGCGTTACACACAGAGTGCATAGATCAGGAGTGTATTTGATTTAGGGACGAATCTCCCTACACAAAGGGACAGAAATATAAAAGGAAAAACTCTAATACAATAGAAATTTATCATTTTATTTGTAGACTCATCTCTATACAGGATTTTAATTATCAAAGATTTCTCTTATTTTTATTGCCTGATAAGAAATCTCGATTGTTCCTCTCTGGTCTCAGCAAGATAATATAACATTTCGGTAGGAATATACAGCTTAGTAGTCCAGCACTGGAGGCCAAGATAGCAAATATTTGAACAGCTACTGTGTATTTGCCACTGGTGCTCAGATAGGCTGGGATGAAGGAAATCCAGACACAGCAGAAGACCAGCATGCTGAAGGTGATCAATTTGGCCTCATTGAAGCTTCCAGGGAGGTTCCTTGCCAGGAAGGCCACTAGAAAACTTACCATGGCCAGAAATCCCATGAACCCCAGAGTCATATAGAAAAATTCTTTCTGTCCTTCATTGCATTCAAATGTTATTTTATAATTGTGATTGTTCAGTGTTGGAAAGGGAGGGGACCTGTGAAGCCATAAGGAACAAATGCTTGTCTGCAAAACTATGCAAAGTCCTACAACATTACGAGGGATGGCTGGACCCAGCCATTTTCTCAAGGGACTGTTCATTCCAGTGGCTTTAAAGGCAATGATCACCATTATAGTCTTGGCCAAGACTGAGGAGATGCTGATGGAGAAGGCCACACTAAAGAAGGTTTGTCTCAGGAGACAACTGAATTTGGATGGTTGACCAATAAACACCAGGCAGCAGAGAAAGCAGAGAATGAGAGACACCAGCAGGATGTAGCTCAGCTCCCTATTGGTGGCTTTGATGATGGGTGTGTCCTGATATTTTATGAAGATGATTAAGATGCAGAGTGTGAGGATAGACAACATGGCAACTGCGATCACTAACACAATTCCCAATGGTTCATTGTATGAGAGGAACTCTATCACCTTCGGGATACATCTGTCTCTTTCCTCATTGGACCACTGATCAGAGGGACATCTGGTGCATTCATCGGCATCTAAACAAGAATGTGTAAATTATTTAATACATGTAAACAGATGTTGTCTTCAGTCATTGGACCTAAAGAGAATCTATGGTCAGCTTTTTTTGTAATTCATAATATTTCTTTAGCTTTTGGCATTATTAGGTCATCTATATTTACTAGATACCCATTTCTGTGGTGCCCTCTGCACAAGGCGATGTCAGGTGACAATCTCCTGATTCAGCTGTGACAATCTAACATCTATGTTGCTGCAGACACCCGACTACTCTACAAGTGTCCCCTCCTCCATTATCATTAGATCACAGGTAATGCCCAGAAGTCTAGTCTTCTTCTTAACATAAGGCTTTGGCACAGCTGCAGCCTGCGTGCTGATTGACAGCAAAATGTGGACCAAGGGTTGGAGGTTTAATCCCACCCAATACTCTGCAAAAAGCCTCCAGGCTCCAGAACCCAATTAAAGGCTTACTAATTCTGGAGAAAACTGCAAAGCCAGTTTCTTCCACTCAGAACAGACATCAAGTAGTTTTTTTTGTTCAACCAGTGGGTTGAATGAAAAATACTGACCCGATTCCCCCATCCACACATTCGAGGTGGATGGGGAAATTTTCAAGGGCTGAGCTATTGTATTCTGCCAGTGGGGAGACTTCCCTACTGCCAGAATACACTGATCAGCTCTGACAGTTATACCTCTTCTCCTGGAAACCACCCTATAAGGTAATGGGACCCTGTACTTTTGTTTCTTTTTCTTGCCCCTTGCCACCACCACTTCTCAGGTTCCCCTTCCCCCATATCATGAGAGGCCCTCCACCCATGTCCTTTTGGTCAAAGCCCCTTCTTTTCAGGTCAGGGATACATTTTGTGCAGCCACATAGCAATTGTGATTCTTACCTTCTTATGTCCGTGTAAGTCTCTGGAAAGACTCATGAATACTTGAACACAATACTGTTTTATAGTTGTGTACTTCCTGGGTGCACACTATACAGGTATGGGCAGAAATCATTCACCTTAAGCATATTAATCTGATAGAGATAGTTATAAATCACGTTGACTTGACGTTCTGAAAGTTCATATCAGCTATAGTCATAATAGAGGCTCCAAATGTCTTGACATATGTAGGACCTAAGCCCAGATACCGGATAACCTTATCTTACTACCCAGGCACTGCCCCAGTTAACAAAAGACTCAACAAGGTGTGGAGTAAATGGCCAGCCGGCCTTTTATTAATAAAATATAAAAGTTTAATGAAATAACCTCTTTTAACTTTTTTTTTTTTTTTTTTTTAATTCTTTATTTATTTCATTCCATTCAAGGGATACAGTTCATCCAAAATAAATACATTTTGTACTCTTACAAATATTCAATATCCTTCTCCTTCCGTTTGTTACAAATTATATTTTCGTCATCTTTCAGTTACTTAATTATTCTAACTGTCCCTTTCTTCCCTTTTTCTTTCTATTTTATATATATATAGTTCCTCTCTAGCTCGGTTTCCTATGCCTCTTCTTCTTTTGAGGGCCCTATTCCCTAGGGTTCCCTAGAGGCCCATCCCCTCCCTGGGGGGAGAGCAAACCCCCATACCCTGGTTACCCTCTAAACAAAGAGAAAACAACAAAAAAAAAAAAAAAAAAAAAAAAAGGGCCTGAGGGGGGGGTCTCTCCTCTCTCTGCCCCCCCCCCCTGTCCATCCGCGGAGGGCTCTCCCCTCCCTTCCCTCCCCATCCCGTTCCCCCTTTTCCCTTTCTTTATTCTCCCATGTCCTCCTCCATCCATTTCTTGCCTTCTTCTGTTTGTAGATATTCCTCCCATGGGGCCCATGTTTGTTTAACTCGTTCTCTTCCCTCTACCGATCTTGGTATTAAACTTTCCATTATTTCTATTCCTCTTACTATATTAAGCCACAGGGGGATACTAGGGGCCTGTGATTCCTTCCAGCATCTGGGAATGCAGCTCTTCGCTGCGTTTACCAGATGACAAACTATTGAGTTTTTATATGCCCTGGTTGGGATCTGAGACAAATGTAGTAGGTAAAACGCCGGTTCAAATGGGACCTGAAACTCTGTTAGTCTTTGAGTAATTCTATGTACTTCTTGCCAAAAATGTTTGATTGCTGGACATGTCCAGAATATATGTAATATCGTTCCTCTACTCTGGCATCCCCTCCAGCAACTCTCTGTAACCTCTGGGAATATTTTATTCATCCTTGATGGGGTCAGATACCATCTTGTTAATATTTTAAAATTTAGTTCCTGCATTTTTATACATCTTGACGATCTCATTGTTAAGTGTATTATTTTCTGTCCCTGTTCTACAGTCAGTTCTTTTTCCAGGTCTCTCCCCCATTTATCCAGGCTCCCCAGTGTATATCCTTCTGGTGGGGCGGTCAAGAGTGCATACATTTTGGAAATGGTATGGGTCAAGGGCTCTTTCTCCTCGCAGAGTGTCTCAAACTTTGTTCTGGGTCTCTCAAACTCTCCTTCCGGCCCTAAAGTTTCTAAAAAGTGTCTCAGTTGTCTTGCCTGCCACCAAGGGATTTCTAACAGTCCTCCTTCTTTTGTTAAGTCTTCTAATGATAACCATCTCCCCGTCTTCATAAAGTGAGAGGCTTGATAGATTCCCTTCTCCCTCAGTCTCATAAACATCCCTGCCTCTAGGCCGGGTAAGAATTTTGGATTCCCCAGGATCGGGTACAAGGGTGATTTCGGAGAGGAAAGTCTGTGCTTCTGGATAAGTCCTGCTCCTATTTGCAATGTTGGACCTATCAAGGGGTGTTTCTTTAGCTCCTGCGGTATCTCTGCATAGCACCAGATGGCTCTATTTAACGGTACTTGGCTTACTTGTTTTTCTAACTTAATCCAAAGTTTTTGTTCCTCATGTCTATTCCAGTCAGTAATTCTATTTAAATGGGCCGCTTGGTAGTATTTAAATAGATCCGGTGCTGCTATACCCCCTGCGTCCTTCGGCATCACCAGCAGTTCTCTCTTTATCCTTGGGTGTTTACTTGCCCAGATAAATTTTGTGAACTCGGTCCGTATTAGGCTAAAGTATTTCATAGGAATATGGACAGGCATTGCCTGGAACAAGTACAAAAATTTTGGTACTATGCTCATTTTTAAGATGTTGCTTCTCCCGAACCAGGAATGCCTGTCCCTATTCCACCCCCCTAATAGTTTCTTTACTTCTTTAAGTAATGGTGGGAAGTTTATCTCGAACATATCTGTTAGTCTTGGTGATATTTGTATTCCCAGGTAATTCAGGGCCTCTGTAGTCCATCTAAACTTATAGTTACTCTGCAGGTTATTTTGTATGGGAGCCTCCAGGGCTACACCCATTGCCTCCGACTTGCTATAATTTATTTTAAAATTAGACAGAGCCCCGTATCGCTCGACTTCTTTCATCAAGTTTGGTAGTGAGATTTGTGGACTCGTTAGTGAAAAAAGTAAGTCATCTGCATACGCAGAGATCTTGTATTCCTGTTTTCCCACTCGTATGCCTTTTATATCCGGGTTCTGTCTAATTCTGTTGAGCAATGGCTCCAGCGTAAGGGCAAATAATAGAGGCGAAAGGGGGCATCCCTGGCGGGTCCCATTCGATATAGTAAAATTTTCAGAGTATATCCCATTTACTTTCACTCGGGCTTGGGGGGAGGAGTAAACCCCCGCTACCCAGTGAATAAATCTATCTCCCATCCCGAAATACCTCAGGACCCCCATCATGTATGTCCAGTTGACCCGGTCGAAGGCCTTTTCTGCGTCCGTATTCACGAAGACACTTGCTATTTTCTTTTGGTTTACATACTGGACAAGATTCAGCACTTTAATCGTGCTGTCTCTTGCCTCTCTTGTTGGAATAAACCCTACCTGATCCCAGTTTATCAACTGGGTCAGGTGTTTCTGTAGCCTGGAAGCAAGTGTCTTCGTGAATATTTTTAAGTCCACATTTAATAGCGATATCGGTCGATAGTTGCTACATATCGACCCGTCTTTCCCCTCTTTCGGAATCACCGTGATGTGTGCTCTTAAGGTATCTGAGGGGGGGGTTGTTATTTGTCCTAATTCGTTAAACATTTTGACCATATGTGGGCCTAAGTTTTCGAAGAAAATTTTAAAATACTGGATAGAAAACCCGTCCGGCCCTGGTGCTTTTCCCTGTTTAAATGTCTTGATCACTTTGAGCACTTCTTCTACTGTTATTGGTCTCTCTATCTCTCGTCGTTCGGGGGACGTAAGTCTTACTAACTGTGATGTCGAGAGGTATTCTTCTAGGGAGACGTGTGGCGAAGTCGTTTCTGGCAGATTATATAGGGATGAATAGTATTCTCTAAATTCATTTGCAATCTCCTTCGGGAGTACTCGTTTCTGCCCAGTCTTTGTTTTAATGTATGGTATGTATGAACGTTTTTGTTGTGTTTTTAGTTTGTTTGCTAATAGTTTACCGCACTTGTCTCCCGAGTCATATGTCATCCTTCTGCCTCTCTGTATTACTGCTTTCGCTTTGTACCTCAAAA
Source organism: Lithobates sylvaticus (assembly GCA_028564925.1). Lineage (NCBI taxonomy): Eukaryota > Metazoa > Chordata > Amphibia > Anura > Ranidae > Lithobates > Lithobates sylvaticus. The sequence goes on along the minus strand of CM053028.1, from coordinate 546,478,654 downwards.
GGTCCGCCAGCTCTCTCCTCAGTGACGCCAGTTCCTTTCCCATCTCCCTGTCTACTGACTTTTTATGTTTAGTTTCCAATTCTTGTATTCCTTCTAATAATTTTCTTACCCGTTCTTCTCTGGCCTTCTTTATTCTGGTGCCGTGTTTAATTAGGATTCCCCTAAGAACTACTTTGTGGGCCTCCCACACCATTCCTGAGTCGGTCTCCCCATTATCATTTATCTCAAAATACCATTTAATTTCTTTTATTATATCCTCTCTAATGTCTGGGAGATGTAATAAGCTTTCATTTAGGCTCCATTTCCAGTCTACTGGTTGGGTTGCCCCTTTCAGGTCTATCCTCATCGTGACCGGTGCATGGTCCGACCAAGTTATATTCCCAATTAGTATGTCCTGCACTGATGGTAATAACTGGTGTGGTACTAGGAAAAAGTCTATCCGGGAGTACGATTGATGCGGATTTGAGAAGAAGGTAAAATCCTTCTCCTCCTCATGTAATACCCGCCATGTATCTATTAATTGGCATTCCTGTATTTTCCTTTTAATATTTCTCCTAATTCCCTTTGGTACAGAGGATGTTCCCGTAGAGGTGTCTAGTATTGGGTCCAGAGGCGCATTAAAGTCCCCCCCTATTATCAGTTTACCTTCTTTAAAGTCCATTAATTTTGACAGTGTTTTCTCCATGAACCTATCCTGATGTACATTCGGAGCGTAGATCGTAGCTATGGTCACTTTTATACTCCCTATAAATCCCTTCACGAACAGGAATCTCCCGCCTATATCCGCACTTTTCTCTAGGAGAGACCATTCCAATCGGTTTGAGATCAGAATTGCCACTCCTTTTGTTCTAGTCTGTGCATTCGCGTGATATACACTAGGGAACTGTCTACTTTGCAGATAGCGGCCCGCTCCCACTTTCAAATGTGTCTCCTGCACCATTCCCACGTCTGTTTTTAAGCGTTTTAGGTCATCTATTAGGATCCTTCGCTTCTCTGGTCTATTAAGCCCTTTAACATTTAGGGAAGTCAGCCGCAGCCCCTCCATCCCTTCCTCGTCCTCGGCCCCACCCCCTATCCACGTGCTGGCCCCAAGATCTCGTATTAGACGTGGAATGGGGGGTGACAAGGCCAGAGGGAAGAGACGACGAACGTCCGACCCCTGCCGCCGAGGTCCAGAGAGAGGAGGGAAGAGAGAGAGAGAGAGGGAGAGAGAGAAGGAGAAACGAGAAAAAAAAAAAAAAAAGGAATTAAAAAAAAAGGGGTAACTTAGGGGTTTACTTCTCCCTTCAGGGATTCCCGAGCTACCTGCCTGATCCCAGTGCCTACCTTAGGGTACTAAGTTTCCCGTAGGCGCTGAGTCGGGGGGTGGCTAGCTTTGGCTTGTGGGGCCGCGCTCCCCACTCACCTCCTCCAGCTGATAATTATAACTTTCATTGATTCTGAGTCTATTTCTCAGTCCCGTGCTCTATCGCGACCTTGTACTGTATCCAATCTCCTTCTGTTTATTTCCCATTATTCATCTTAATATACTTCCTTTATATAGCGACATTATTATCATATATACATTTATACCTTATATACCATATACATTTCACATTTCATTTATTAACCCGTCGTCCCATCCCCCACAACATAAAAATACAATTTAGTAACCTCTAATTACCATAATTCTGTGGGAACTTCCTCTTTCCCCTCTGTACTTTCTCTGATATATTCTTCCCCCTTCACCCCTTCCGCCCCCTCTCTACTGTTCCTTATTCCCTCGTAGTAAATGTTTCTTTCTTTTCTCTCTCTCTTCCCCCCCTTCTTTCCCTTTCATTTAATTTAATTTCCTCCTACCCCCCCTTATTGAACCCCTCCCGCCTGTCTCCCCCACCCTCCCCCCCCCTCTCCTCTCCTCTCTCTACGTATTCTATTCATACATAAGTTACCCCAGTCTTATTTACCCGGATGAATTACCTACTCAGTCCCTTGGGTGTGTTTGTGTGTAATTGTGTATTTGAATCTCTATGTGTTTGTGTTTTATATACTTATGATGTACTTATATACAGTTATATATTTATGTGCTTATCCAATTATGTGCAATTGGGTGTACTCCAAGTGTGTTAATTTAGTGTCTTATTCCCCCCCCCATCCCCCCTCCTCCCCCCTCCCTCCCCTCTTTCCCCCCCCCCTGTCGCTCCCCCCCCCCCACCCCCCCTTTTCCCTTTTTTTTTTCTATTTACCCCCCACCCCCCCCCCCGCTCACCCCAAGAAACCTCAAGTTTTTCACCTCCCGCCCCCCCCCCCCAACCCCCCCCACCCCTTCTTTACCTTTAGTGCTTAAGAACCCACAACCCACAGTGATATTGGACAGAAAAAAACAAACCGGGAAAAACCCAGCCCAGCAAAGCATAATCGTTTCTTAGTGTATTTCCCTTTACCCTCTTTTAATCCCCCCCCCCCCTCTGGTGTAACTCTTTCTCGTTTAGCCGTAGGCTCTTCCGAGTCCAAGGATTCCCCCATTTGTTTATTACTTCTCTTTACCTCTATTTCTCTAGTTCCACTTCTTCCTATTCTGCCCTGTATCTAATTCTATTTTATTCTACTTACATAATTTATTTTCAGATCACCGCCCCCCCCCCCATATCATCCCCCATCTCTCCTCCCTGTCCTTTATACCTTCTCCTTCTTCCTATTCGTTCTTCCTGTTCATTTCAATATCAACTCATATCAAAATTTTGTCACATTTTACATTTTTTTGTCACATTTTATCACCTTCTGAAACATCTAACACAGTATAGTAAATTTCTCTGTCTCTCTCCAGTTCAGGGGGGAGGGGTGAGGTTACGCCCCCCCTGGTCCCAGATTACCCCAAAAAAAAAAAAAAAGAAAAAAGACACCTCCCAATAAGTCCCCAGGACCAGAAGGGACCAATCTCACCGTGGGGGGAAAAAAAAAAAGAAAAGGAAGACGGGGGGAGACGGCCCCCCACGGAATCAGGGCAGTGATGTATCCCTAGGGGAGGAATGAACCCTATTGGGGTCCTCCAGCTCCTCTTAATGTCTACTTAATGGAGAGTCCTGGGGGGGGGTATGTGTGGGAAGCGGCGGCGGGGGAGAAAAAAGGGAATACACAACCCCACAAAAAAAAAAAAAAAAAAAAACCCCAAAAACCGCACGGATTGGGTGTCCTTCCCGGGGGCCCGGGGGTCCAAGTGAAATGTCAGCAAAAATGTCAGCAAAATACGTATACAGCAAAGAAGCGCTAACCGGGAGGAGAGGGAGCTAAGCCGACTGGGGGGATATAAAGGTGAAAATGTATATACAGTCTTATGAAGTCATTCAATTCAGCTTCATTATGCGGGATTGGACTGGTTACTTACAGTTCTAATTTCGACGTTCCATCTTCAGGATCAAACTTTCACTTTCACTTCCAACAACTTCAGTCTACCACGGTGCTGTCTCCCGGTTGCTGCCGGCTACTCGCCTTTCGCTGCGACCTTGTTTCTAGTGGAGCAAGCCAGTCAGGGACCTCACACGGATCTACCTCCAGGAAGGCAAAGAGAGCTGGTAGGTCTGCCTGGGACCGGACGGGGAACGATTGTGCGCCCTTCTTTACCTTCAGGGAAAGCGGATACCCCCAACGGTATGAGGCGCCTGCCTTTTTAATCTGCTCCAATAATGGCCGTAGTTGTGCCCTTCTCTGGAGGGTGGCCCGGGAAAGGTCCGGCAGGATTTTAATCGTAGCCCCCTCCAAGTCAATCGGGCCTTGTTCCCAGGCCATCCTGCTGATCTGTTCCTTCTGGGAGAAACGGTGGAATCGTCCGATGACGTCTCTGGGTCTGTGGGGGTCTGTTGAACGTAAACCTTGGGCTCTGTGCAGTCTCTCAAAATCGATTTCTCCCGGTGGTAAGCCCGTGGATAGTTTCTGACATATCCGACCCACTGTCTCCTCGAGCAGTTTTCCCTCAATCTCCTCCGGAATCCCTCTAAATCTCAGGTTACTCCTTCTACTTCTATCCTCAATTTCCTCTAATTTCAGGTATATCGCAGACGCTTGTATCTGCTGGGAGGACTGGTCTTTCTCTATCTTACTGACCCGGGCATCCAGCTCAGCTGTCACTTTCTTCTCGTCTCGGAGGGCCTCCACTAAACTTTGCATCTCCATCCTGATAAGCTGTAGCTCGCTTCGGTTGCCCTCTTCCACCCGTGCCACCATCGCTTGCATCTCCCCTCTTGTCGGGAGCGCCTGCAATATCGCTCTTAGATCATCTAAGCTCGCTCCTCCATGCTCCTGAGACGCCATCTCCGCGCCTACCAGTGAATGCTCCACGGTATCTGCAGCTTGCGGGCTCGGCTCCTCCTGTGTAAACGCTGTCAGGGATGGCGGCAGGCTCAAACGCGGGGCCGCCCGTGGTGTCTCCACACACGCCGGCCCCCTGAGCTCGGATGCCGTCGCTCGTGCTATCGCCGCCCGGGTGAAATAGCTCTTGATCTCCTGCTGCGCCGGGGCTCTGTGTAAGTTCCTCTTCTTCTCAATGCTCATCCCCTTATTGACAGGGCGGCCAGTCTGAGACTTCTTCGTCGTTCGTGGTATCTCCAGCACCGGTGATTTCTGCTCAATTAGTCCATAGGGAAGTTATAATGCAGCCTTCCTTCAGCTGGAGGGAGCGGTGGGTGCACGGCGCGCTCTCACTCTCCCTCTACTCCGCCATTGCAGAGCCACACCCCCCCCGGGCCTGTTTGTTCAGCCTAATTGCTTCCTCTTTTAACTTTTTAACCGTTACTTCAACTCCATTAAATGGGTAATTAGTAGGAGAAAAAACACAAACCACTGGTCACTGTGAACAACTAAACTTGACCTTTGAACTCTTGCCTCCAGTCGGAAACCCCCGGACTCAGAGGCGGTACCCAACCTGTCAACAGTGACCTACCCTTTTTACCCTTCCAGGTTAAACCCCTCTTAACCCGGAAGTACAATAACCACTCCCATCTCATGGATGGGTACAACATGTTCCATACATGTACCTCTCCTTCTCCTCTTCCAGCGACCCAAAAGACTGCCTCGTCCTGGGAACCCACTGAAAAATCCAACCTCATTAAAACAGTGCAGGTGGGTGGGAATCAATTCCTCCACCGCTCAGGACTGACATCACTTCCCCTTCCTTCTCTGAGTTCTTTTTTGCCTGAGAGCGCCCCTGTAACCACTCCCCCACTCTTAAAGCTCCAACCTGAATGATTTTTAAAGTGGCAACTGTGCAGTCCAGCACTGTCATGCCGTCCCTGCGCTGATGTCATTCTGTCTGTTGCTCCGGGACTCTCTTTATTATTGGCAGGATAGATTATGTGAATGTTAATGCAGATTTTTCCTAGATATAAGAAGCATAGAGCTGGTGGGATGCAGTAGATGGCATGGCTACCAGGAGCAACAGTGGAGCTGTTACAAAGACAATCCATGATCAGTTTGGTTCTCCTAAACCTGGAAAAACATATAACTTTATTGGTCAACTCCTGTAAGTCTTTTTTCTTAGGAAATCCCATTATCATTGCATGGAACATAGGTTGCTAGAGAGGTTCAGGTAAATTTAGTTTGTTTGGCTCCTCTGTAAACAGTGGAGAAGTGTGTGATTCGTTTTGGTTGCTCTGGGTCTCACTTGCTGCAGGCTCAGCTACTTCTCCCTGCCTTCTAGCAGGTTCTAGAATGTAGTGGGCTGGAAGAGGCTCTGGCCCTAAAAAATGTATGCTGTTTCAGCCAATCCCTGGAGGGGAGTGCCCAGTAGGTGGCTGAGAAGTAGATAAATAGCCAGAGCCCTGGAACAGCAATGTTCTTGTCCTGGAGGAGGAGATCCCAGCCTGAAGGGCTGCTGCAGGGCAGGTTAACTGAAGACTGCAGAGAGCTCACGAGGTCCCAGCTCAGTGGGAGCTGGGGGGCCAATTTTTCCTAGAAGCAGTTTTGAGCCAAGTCAAGAGGGTGCACTGAGAATCTGGCCTGGAGAGTAACGGTACAGTGTCTAGCCAATATTGGACAAGAGGCATCCAAGTATCTGGAGACACAGTGCATAGAGGCATGGAAGTAGGATCCTAGTGACTGTCTACTGTTTAACCTCTTGTGTGACCATGTCAGTGTTGCTAAAGTGGAATTTGCCCTGCTGGGAGTCCCAGAAGTGCTTGTGTCTCTAATATCTGCCAAGAGGGGGATGCCCATGAAGAGAGTAGACAGAATAGAGATGGGTGTCCTCCAAATACTTTGTGTACTGAATTCTGGAGTATCCCAAAGCTTCCCCACACCCCATCCAAGTTTAACTAGCAATAAAGCCTAAAAAGACATCCATTGTGTGGTTATTGTGCGAGAAACGGTACAAGTGTTGTGTGCCTGGCTGCCTTGGGAAGACACACGGGAAGAGAGCCTTGAACAAATCAGTGGGACCTGTCAGGGGTCTGAGCTACATATCTATGAAGGCTTTCATCTATCCAAGTCATGGTTTAGCTAGTAACAGTTACTGACCTTCACCTGGACTTGTTTTGTATTGTTGAGTATATTTCACCACTTGTCCACCCATTGCTACTCGGGTGAGTGGTAAACTTTCCTCAGCACAAGTCCAGTTGAAAAACTACTGCTAGCTTTGTGTCAAACATACCTTGATTAGCTCCAGGAAGGGCCCCCAGGGATCTTTTTATAAGATATTTAAAGCACCGACGTAAATTAAAAGAAACAGCAGCTCCACCATACGATACCTGTGTAATTAGTAATCTCTCCCTCAGAGCAGGGGATGCAGTCATAGCAGCAGATAGGTCTTCCTTCAAGAGGGATTTTCCGGTACCCAGGCCGACAGCTATTGCTGCAGACGGAGATTGGCACCTGCCAAGGAGAGAAAATCATCAGCATCTACATCAACCATACTTTGGTTTCTGGTTTGTGTTACGGCAGGTGCAGTCTATTTTCTCCATTGTAGGTGGCGCTATCCACAGCGGCACTGTATTTGGAGAGGAAGTCAAGAGGAACATGGTTCCTCTATGGTTTCCTGAGTCACTGGGGAAGTGACCATGGCAACCATCTTGGGTCAGGCTGAGCCTATTTAAGGCCCTGGCTCCAAGGTTTGGTGCGCTGTTGGTGAGTTGGCAGAGAAGGGACAGTCCTAGCACTAGGGAACAGTTCCGGACGAAGAGAGAAAGTGTAGGTTTGCATCTCTTCTGGACACCTCCTCCATTGGGCACAAGATGGCCAGGCCGTATTTTGCTCCCTCTCTGCAGATGCTGTCAGTCTGACTGGAATCTGCATTTTCATGTTGTTGGAAACTGTAAGTGCACCCGACTGGGTAGCCTGCCCACTGGGTTTGTTGGGAACTGTTGCCGCAATACTTCAATACAAGTTTTACATTGCACCTGACTGTGTGAATTATTGCCGCCGCACATGCTACACCCCACCTACATGTGTGTGGGCAGGGCCAGTTGATTGGTATCCAAGATGGAGTAAAGGTACACAGAGACCAAGGAAAGTGGTACTGTTATTTTTTGGTTATTAGAGGTAACATATAACACTAGTAGACGGATTGAAAGAGCCTTGTCCCAACTCTGTAGATTCCCCAGAAGATGTATACCTGCTTTGTCGCTCCTCCACAGGAACCTCTCCCTAGCTGTAAATACACTGTCCCTCGTCAACTGCTGCGGGACCACGTCAACCGCCGTGGGACTGCTGTGCTATTTATTAGCATTGCCCTTACTAAAGATGGCTGTGGAAGTCAACAAGTATTGCAGCGTCCAATCGGACAGCTGCTCCCCTGATGACACCTATGGAGGCTTCAGAGGAACAAAGCTCCCCTTGACCCCCATTCCCTCTGTACAGTGGCCAGATAAACAGTGCCACCTTCAGAGGGGGAGGATAAACTGCACCTAATTATATGTGTTTTTAACAAACATGTTACTTCATATATTCATTTTTGGACCTAAAGGTGGACTACAGGAAGATATCAATATACATCAATTGATATGGCTCTGTATTAATTAGAAAAACAATTCAATGTATTGTATTTTGAAAGCAACTAATGTAAATACAGAAATGGTCAGACTGGGAGGGGAATCACTAGACACCAATCAGATGTGTTGCATGAACATGTGCAGATTAAACCATTCTGACAGGAGGAGAGATCACAGTGAGGAGAGAGAGAGGAGTTTATCAGTCTGCTTGTTTCTACTTTATTGTCCAAACAGAGACTTGGGGCAAGAAGGTGACTATGTAAGGTGTAACAAAAAAAACAAAAAATGGGATGTTTTGTATACATGGGACTCCATATGGAGTTGTGAACCAAGAGCCTACTGTATACTGTCTACAGCCCTGCCGTTATCTGTTTTCTAGAAGAATTGGCTATACCATAGTGAGGCTCCTTTTTAGCTGCAATGACTCTATCATCTCCCACTTATTTGGATGTGTGTTGCTCCCTCTCTCTCCCTTGCTGTTGTGGACTATATGCTCCACGGCTCTCACTTTGGCTTTACATATCTAATACCATTAGGATCCCTGAGGAAGCCCTTGGCGAAACGCGTAGCAATTCCTACTGGTGATGGTATTTTGACACCTGAGTTTGGCCTGGTGTCCTTCATCTGACTCTCTATTGATAGATACTATTGACGTGGGCCAACCTAACAGGTCTTTTTGTATATAAGCACACACCATACTAGCCTATGGCTGAATGTTACACATTATAAATTGCACATACTTTTTGAAATTTTTACTATGTGATTTTAATCATGTTGTCAAATAAACTTTGTATACTTTTATAAATTTGAGTACTCTCCTTTTTCCTCATTTGGGATTACAGTTGGCAACTGTTAAAGTCCAGTATTTCAGTTTTTTGCTTTTTTTGTATTCTATGGATGTGATCCAAAAGCATCAAATTACGTCTCTCGATTTTGGACTGTGTAGGGTGTAATTCATAACTGCAGCAGAAATAAGTCTGGTCCATCATTACTGCCTGGCAGGGTTCTCGGGAGGGTATAGACCAGGGTTTCTCAACCAGGGTTCCATGGAACCCTGGGGTTCCTCCAGAGGTTTGCTAGGGATTCCTTGAGCAATTTCTGCCTCTCAGATAAGTTTCCACTGACACCATTGGTCTTTTAAGCTATCTGTAAGGGGTAATTCTTCCCAATGACTACAATTGTAAGGAGCATTCTTCCCAATGATCACAAGTGTAAGGAGCATTCTTCCCAATGACCACAAGTGTAAGGAGCATTCTTCCCAATGACCACTGTAAGGAGCATTCTTCCCAATGACCACAAGGTAAGGAGCATTCTTCCCAATGACCACAATTGTAAGGAGCATTCTTCCCAATGACCACAATTGTAAGGAGCATTCTTCCCACTGACCCTCACACCAATGTATCAGGCGTTGTAGATATACAGTGGAACCTCGGATTACGAGCATACTCCGTTCCAGGAGTATGCTCGTAAATCAAAGTACTTGCATATCAAAGCGAGTTTCCCCATTGAAGTCAATGGAAACAAAAATTATTTGTTCCGCATTGACTTCAATGGCATGCAATACCGCATGCGGCCAGAGGTGCGGGGCGCCGGAGGGCCTCGGAAACGGCCGGAAAGGCCCGAGGACACCTTGGCTGACCTTGGCAAACCTTGCAAAGACTCAGTTTCCGAGGTCAGTCGAGCTGTCCTCAGGCCTTTCCGTGCATTTCCAAGCGAAGGCGATCAGCGCCGCTCGGCTCCGGCGCCCCCACCCCACCTCAGGCCAAACGCGGTACTGCACACGATTTGGCCTGAATCGTACTCGTTTTGCGAGGCAACACTCGCAAACCGAGTTACGATTTTTAAAAATACAGTACTCGTTTTGCGAAACGCTTGTTAACCGCGTTACTCGCAATCGGAGGTTCCACTTTAGTAATTTTTAGCGGGGGTTCCCTGAGACTGGAAAGTTATTTGGAGGGTTCCTCCATGATTAAAAGACTGAGAAACCCTGGTATAGATAAAAAATTAAATTATTTGTATAATATATTTCAACTATGTGTACCTGGACTTAAAGAGTATAAGTTGGCAATCCTTAGATATGGTGGCTGCATCAGTTTTCTTATTTCAGTTTTTTTCCCCTTTCTTTTCACTCTGTGATCCTGCCACTAACACACTTCCTGTCCTAGGGTGACAACACTCTGTATTGTATATATGGAGGAGCAATCTCATCCTAGGTTAGGACTACTGGGAAAATCTACTTTGTAGTATTCCTCCTTCTTTTCTCAGGAGGAGGATGAGGAGAGGGATTAGAACCCCTGTCAGTTTTTATTGCTGTCTGTTCCCCTGGTGGGGGGATCCACCCTCTCTATTTTTCCCGTTTACCGTTATCATCGAACGTGAAAGAAGTTGAAAGTAAAAGAAAATCCTACATTTTGGGTTCACATCAGAACAGTTATAGAAGGGAAATCCTCCAACGGGTACACTAGTTCTGGTGACTGGCTCATTTTGGAGGGATTTCCTATCACTTCCTGTTTTGGCTACAGGACAGGAAGTGAAGAGAAATCTCCCCAAAGTGACAGATGGCAAAAACATTAAAATAAACTGACGATGATCATAACCTCCCTTACTCGATCCAAAATGAAATAAAAAACGGAAAAAAAAAAAAACACTTAGATCCCTCAACACTGAAGACCTAAATAAACAAGAGACTTAAAATTCAGCACATATCACATATTGGACAATTACCTGTAATAAATTAACATTCCACAGGATGGCACTAACATTTAGACTTATCTTCTCCCTGGGGGGTTGGGCCTCAGGGTCAATCCTCCCCACTTTCACCAGGTTGAAGCTGCCGTTGATGACCTGGATGTTAATGATATCATATGATGCCGGGAGGTCCCCCTCAGAATTAAATTTCATCACCTCCCCGGACTTTGTGTGGAAATTGGTTTTCTTGAGGAAACGGAGCACCTGAAGTATTTTGGAACACCAAATAATAGGAGCTTCAGCTTTGTATTGACAGTTAAAGAATATGTAAATGTTCATTTTAAAAAAAAAAACAAAAAACAAACATGTCATGCTTATCTCCTCTGTGCAGTTGCTTTTGCACAGAGTGGTCCCAATCCTCCTCTTCTGGGGTCCCTCAGCGGTGCTCCTGGCTCATCCTCTTCTCGAGTGTCCCGTCGGAGAAGCGCTCTCCTTTGGGGCACCCGTATGGGTGCACTCCCGTGTCCTGCTGCTGCGTCCATTGACACAGACAGCAGGACTCGGCTCCGCTCCACGTCATTGGATTTGATTGACAGCAGCGGGAGCCAATCAGCCAATCAGGACCCGAGACACCGGCTGGAGCGGGTGTGCTTGTCTCTGGTGGGGGAACGATCAGGCTCATGTTAGTAAAAGGGGGGCTCTGAGGGGCTGGTGCACTACAAGAGGTTTTTCACCTCAATGCATAGAATGCATTGAGGTGGAAAAACCGCAAGGGTTTACAACCCCTTTAAGAATAGTTATACATGCTATCAGTCTGAATTTATTATTCCATATATTATTATATATGGTGTTGGTATGGATGTATTATGAAAAATAATCATACTAAAACGTGGTTTCTCAACCAGGGTTCCATGAAACCCTTGGGTTCCTCCAGAAGTTGCTGGGGGTTCTTCGAGCAATGAGCAATTTGTGCCTCTAAGATACGTTCCCACTGTAACCATTGAACTTTTTTGAATTTGTAAGGGAGAAATTCTTCCCACTGACAAGAGCATTCTTCCCACTGACCATCACACTAATGTATTTTGAGTTGCCGATGTAGTAATTTTTAGGGGTTCCCTGAGACCGAAAGTTATTTCAAGGGTTCCTCTGTGTTGAGAAGGTTGAGAAAGACTGTACTAAAATGTCAACTCCACTAAAGGTTAGAATTTTTTTACTATTCATTTTAATTAATTTTAAGGATAAAAATATCTGATAATAGTAGAGAACTATTGCAAAATATTAAAATATTTAAAGAGCAACTCGGTTTTTTATGGCCATTGTTGTGTTGCCAAGTCACCAAGAGGTGTGTCCCATATTTTGCCCACAGCCATCCAACAAGGCATTATTTTCTATATTAATGTTTAGACATGTGCAATTTGTTTCGTTTTTTTTTTTTGTTTTCCGTTAAAATTCGTTATATTTGTTCATTCGTTATCGTACGATTGAACGCATGATTCGCTAAAATTTTTTAACGAATAACGAATTATCGAATCGAACGAATACGAAAAACAACGAAAATCCGAAATAACCAAATCAGAAACAATGAAACTACGAAAGAAGAAAATCCGAAAAACTAAAACAGGAACAACGAAAATCAAAATGAACGAAAAAATTTGTACATTCGTAACTTTTTTTTTTGTTGAATTGGTAATTTTCCGTGTCCCTTACAATGGCGCTGCTTAACGTGCTTCGAATGGATTGAACGAAAAAATTCGTACATTCGTAACTTTTATTTATTTTTTTTTCGATTCGTAATTTTCCGTGTCCCTTACAATGGCGCTGCTTAACGTGCTTCGAATGGATTGAACGACAAAAATTCATACATTCGTAACTTTTTTTTTCGATTAGTAATTTTCCGTGTCTCTTACAATGTAATAATAGCATACACAGTACATAAAATTATGAATTATGCTCCGATTACGAATCTACGAAAACAATGTTACGAAAGTACGAATAAATCAATCTTACGAAAGTACGAATGTAACTAAATCTACAAAAAATACGAATGCGTCCGAATTTTGAATAAACGAAAATTTAACTAACGGAAAAACGAATCAACGAAAAAAAAAACTCTTACGAAAATACGAATCGTTACGAATACGAACACCGACGACTTACGAATTTACGAATTGTTACGAATCAGCGGAAACGAACAGAAACGAAACTAAACTAAACAAATTTTTCTATTGTGCACATGTCTATTAATGTTCATGAGTATAATGTCCATTGCTAGTATATGCCCTCCCTCTGAGAGCCATCAGCCAACAGTTTGCATGGCTGGTGACTCTCAATACCATTTGTAACTGAAAGCTCAGGTCTCCACTGACAATTCAGAACCAATTGGAGTGATCATGTGATCATTATGTTAGCTATATTCACATGTAGGATGGATATATCATTGAGAAAATAAGAGCCTTCAGCCTGCAGACAACTACTGCCACTGTTTGAGCCACAGTAGCAACTGAAATGCCTCTTTTTAATACTGTAATTCTCAGGAATTGTTCCTGAGAATTACAGTATTAAAAAGAGGCATTGTTGTTTGCATATTACAAGAATGAAAATGAATAAAAAAAATATACTGTATATATAATTTGATATGTCTGTAAAAATATAAACTTTTACTTAGATAGGTAAATGAGTTCTAAAGTGATTGTCACATTAACTAGCATACAAACAATGTTAAACTTAGCCAAAGCATCGATTATCTTTGATCAGGAAAAACATAATTGATTAACACATTTTTTTTACATTTTTTGCGCTATTTAATTTAACATAAATCTTTCCTGTTGCTTTTTACTTATTGACTTTTTTACCTTTTTATTAACCGCTTCCCGACCGCCTCACGTAGATATACGTCAACAGAATGGCACGGGCAGGCAAAAGCACGTACCTGTACGTCCCCTTTAATTTGCCTGCCCGGGGGGCGCGCGCGCGACCCGGTCGGGAGCTCCGTGACCACGGCCGCGGGACCAGCGGACCCGATCGCCGCTGGTATCCCGCGATCGGGTTACGGAGCTGAAGAACGGGGAGAGGTCTATGTAAACAAACCTCTCCCCGCGCTTCCTACACTGACTGTCAGTGATCGGCGGTTCCCTGTCATCGGGAACGCTGATCAATGATGTCAGACGTACAGCCACGCCCCCTACTGTAAAAAAAAACACAACACGTCACACTGACTCCTCCCCGCCCCCTAGTGGTTAACCCCCTAACTACAACTGTCATTTACATAGGAATCAGTGCTATTTAAATAGCAGTGATTGCTGTATAAATGACAAATGTCCCAAAAATGTGTCAAAAATGTCCGATGTGTCCGCCAAAATGTCGCAGTCACAAAAAAAATCGCTGATCGCTGCCATTACTAATAAAAAAAAAAAATATTAATAAAAATGCTATAAAACTATCCCCTATTTTGTAAACGCTATAACTTTTGCGCAAACTAATCAATAATCGCTAATTGCGATTTTTTTTACCAAAAATATGTAGAAGAATACGTATCGGCCTAAACTGAGGAAAAAAAAATGTTTTTTTTATATATTTTTTGGGGATATTTATTATAGCAAAAAGTAAAAAATATTGAATTTTTTTCAAAATTGTCGCTCTATTTTTGTTTATAGCGCAAAAAAAAATAAAAACCGCAGGGGCGATCAAATACCACCAAAAGAAAGCTCTATTTGTGGGAAAAAAAGGACGCCAATTTTGTTTTGGAGCCACCTCGCATGACCGCGCAATTGTTAGTTAAAGCGACGCAGTGCCGAATTGCAAAAAGGGGCCTGGTCCTTTGGCTGCCAATTGGTCCGGGGCTGAAGTGGTTAATAAACAGATACAAACCACTGTTATGTTATCACAAACCCTAAGTTTGGCATTGTTGCACTTTTCTCTTCTGCCGCTAGGTGGCCGGGTACCCGGGTACCCGGGTACCAAGAAGGGCAATGCAAGGAAAGATTATGGGTATATGAGGTATCTCAGCCAATGGGCAGGGGTTTTCTTGAATCCCTTGGCCCGCTAGGAGAACCTATATATTTGGGTGGAGTCAGGTGATCAGTGTTCTGTGCCACCTGGATGGCTGTCTAGGTGGACATGTGTCTGGGTGGACAGTATTGCCAGGGCTGCTAGGCTGGGGATTCGGCTTATCCCAGGCACATCTGGCTTCTAGGCTGTCTGGGGGCCTATCCAGAAGCAAGAGAGCAGCGCAGGGTTGCGATAGCAACTTGCAGTCCAACCAGAAATGATGGTTCTGCCGGCCGAAAAACCTGTCGTGGTCAGAGGTAGAGGGGAAGCTGTCACCACTAAGGGACCAACCACCTTATTGCCAAGGACCACAGTGAGTAGCTGAAGCAAGTACCGGAGCAGAATTCTCACCAACCGTGGACGGTGAAGAATTGGGAAACTTCAGTGGGTATCAAGCCAGGGACCCAGCCAATGGAGGTGACACTTGCAGAGCAGCCTTGTGTGCCAAGCTAGGGACCGAGCAGGCCAGTGGGGTGAAGCTTGAGAGGTATCTTGAGTGCCAATCTAGGGACCCAGCAGGGAAGTGGGGGTGATGCTTGAGGAAGATACTACCGTGAAGATGGGAGGAGCTCAAGGGATTCAGTGGCAGTGAATCATTAAGTTTAGTGAGAGAGAGACTGGGAGCTCAGTGGTCTGAAGAAGTACAAAAGGAGATTGTAGTGGAAGTGAAGGAACTGTTACACTTTGTTTTAGAAACTAGTAAAAACTGTTGCCATAGGAGACAGTGCACCTCCAATTGCAGATGTGGCATCTTGTTGGATGCCTTTCCCTGCATGGCTGTCCTTCTGTTGAAGTCTCAAAGTCTGCCAATTAATATTGCAACTACCTAAGGGTGTCCTGGCCCTAACCCTCTCTCCCAAAGTTCTGTTAAGAGAAATAAAATCTCTTTTGCATCCAAGAAGTGTCTGGCGCCCAATAAATCTCATTGCATTTTACACACCATGCCACACAACCCACCATATACAGAAGGATGTCAGCTATCTCTGGCCCTGGAGGTTCTTATTAGACCAAAGGAGGCCTGGGACCTTGTTACACATGTTAAAGAAGCAGGGGAAAAAACAAAACAATAGTTGGAAGCCCTTGCATTATTATTTAAATTGAGTAAGAAAGCTGTTTAAAGTGGAGGCTTATGTTAGACATGTGCACAATAGAAAAATGTGTTTATTTTCGTTTTGTTTCTTTCGTTTCCGTTGATTCGTAACGATTCGTAATTTCGGAAGTCGTCGGTGTTCGTATTCGTAACGATTCGTAAATTCGTAAGTCGTCGGTGTTCGTATTCGTAACGATTCGTAAATTCGTAAGTCGTCGGTGTTCGTATTCGTAACGATTCGTATTTTCGTAAGAGTTATTTTTTCGTTGATTAGTTTTTCCGTTAGTTTAATTTTCGTTTATTCGAAATTCGGACGCATTCGTATTTTCGGAGATTTAGTTACATTCGTACTTTCGTTAGATTGATTTATTCGTACTTTCGTAACATTGTTTTCGTAGATTCGTAATCGGAGCATAATTCATAATTTTATGTAATGTGTATGCTATTATTACATTTTAAGAGACACAGAAAATTACGAATCGAAAAAAAAAGTTACGAATGTACGAATTTTTTCGTTCAATCCATTCGAAGCACGTTAAGCAGTGCCATTGTAAGAGACACGGAAAATTACGAATCGCAAAAAAAAAAAAGTTACGAATGTACGAATTTTTTCGTTCAATCCATTCGAAGCACATTAAGCAGCGCCATTGTAAGAGACACGGAAAATTACGAATCGCAAAAAAAAAAAGTTACGAATGTACGAATTTTTTCGTTCAATCCATTCGAAGCACGTTAAGCAGCGCCATTGTAAGAGACACGGAAAATTACGAATCGAAAAAAAAAAAAAAGTTACGAATGTATGAATTTTTTTTTCGTTCAATCCATTCGAAGCACGTTAAGCAGCGCCATTGTAAGAGACATGGAAAATTACGAATCGAAAAAAAAAAAAAGTTACGAATGTACGAATTTTTTCGTTCAATCCATTCGAAGCACGTTAAGCAGCTCCATTGTAAGGGACACGGAAAATTACCAATTCAACAAAAAAAAAAAGTTACGAATGTACGAATTTTTTCGTTCATTTTGATTTTCGTTGTTCCTGTTTTCGTTTTTCGGATTTTCTTCTTTCGTAGTTTCGTTGTTTCTAATTTGGTTATTTCGGATTTTCGTTGTTTTTCGTATTCGTTCGATACGAACATTCGTTATTCGTTAAAATTTTTAGCGAATCGTTCGTTCATTCGTACGATAACGAATGAACGAATATAACGAATTTTAACGAAAAACGAAAAAAAAAACGAAACGAATTGCACATGTCTAGCTTATGTCATTAAAGTAACTAGACAGGAAAGGCCATAGAAATAGTAAAGCCGCGTACACGACCGGACTTTTAGACAGCAAAGGTCCGACGGAACGAATCCGTCGGACAATTCGATCGTGTGTGGGCTCCATCGGACCTTTGCTGTCCAAAAATCTGACGGACTTTAAAAAATGGAACATGTTTAAAATTTTTCCGCAAGAACTCCACCTGACCCAGTTCCTATCTAGAAATCCGTTCGTGTGTATGCTAGTCCGACGGACAAAAAACTACGCTAGGGCAGCTATTGGCTACTGGCTATGAACTTGCTTATTCTAGTCCGGTCATACGTCTTTAAGTTCAAAGCCATCTGACTTTGGTGTGATTGTGTGTAGCCAAGTCCGTTCATTCGTAAAGTCCGTAGGAACTCTGCCGAAAGTCCGTCGGGAAGACCATCGGACCTAGTCCGTCGCAAAGTCCGGTCGCGTGTACGCGGCATAACACATTGACATACTAGACACATGAAATGAGCTTCACAAGGCAGAATCTCTTCAAGATTGTAAACTGCTGAAAGTGAGTTCATGCTTTTGCTATTTATCAATTTGCTCTTTCTATATACACGATCATGAATACCGATCACAATCTAAGTATTTCGATTTCATTCATACATCATTTGTCACGCACCTTCCTGGGCTGAGCATCATTAATATTTGAGCATACTCCATGATTGAAATAACCCTCCGATATAGTTGGACAGCCAAGCAGTGAATGCAGAGTGTGTGTATAGGCATATACTGCCAGGTAGGCATGATAAGTCAAGCTGAGATCATTTGTCTCAAACAATTGAGCAATCCCATTTCCGAACCCTTCCTCACCAGTGCAGGCCACGTCTTCCTTTAAAATGGGAGCATTTGATCTCTCGCTATCTGGATTTTCAACAGGCCAGTAGCAGCTGAAAGCTTTCTCCCAGAACAGTCTAATGAATGGATATGTTGTGTTGGCATTTGGGTGAAGGTTTAGGAGGAACTTCTCAAACCCTGGTAAAGGAGCAGCACTGGGAACCAGCCCAATTGTCCCATTTAGAACCTTCCAGGCTTTCTTAGAGAAAAGTCCAGGGGTGATTATGAAGGAAGCTGAAGAGATGAACATTTTCCCAGTGACTTCTTCATCAAACATGGCATCTAGCAGGGCCTTCACATGGACCTCTTGGCTATGGAGAACAATCACATTGACAGAGCTTCTTTTAATGACATCCACCACTCTCTTGATCTTCTGGGTTGAATAACTCAGATGGATTTTCTCCAGAAAACCAACACAGCCTCCGTTTCTCTCTATCCCAGCTTGTATAACCTGGGCACCTTGCTGCCCAACATCATTGTCCACCACCAGCATGCCAACCCAAGTCCAACCAAACCGGCCAACCAGCTGGATGAGAGCAATGTTCTGAAAGAGGTTGCTGGGCATGGTGCGGAAAAAGGATGGAAAATGTATTTTATTGCTCAGAGCTGACAGGGTTGCCCCATGACTGATCTGTGAAGGGAAAGACATAAATATTATTGATTAGGACTGATTTAAACATAAAGATAAATGTAACAAATGATCATCATTTTAAACATATGGGGCTTTCATTTTCATTTAGGTGTTAGGAATTATTGCAGGGTCATTTTTAAATAAGATCTTTACATTATGGCATACTTTATGTGCTATAAATTCATAAAATATATGTGGTTATCTGTGCACCAAGGATGCAGTCATCATCCTTGATCTACCAATAAATCAATTACAGGTTAAGCGAAATATAGAGTTAGTTGTTATCAGTGTTGGTCATCTTACTTTAAAAAAGTAATAAGTTAAGTTACAAATTACTTCTCCCAAAAAGTAATTGCGTTAGTAACTCAGTTACTACATTGGAAAAGTAATTAGTTACACAGCAAAGTAACTGACTTTTTTTTTAAATATTCTTTACGTGTAACTAAGGGGCGGGTCTAGTATTACTGTAACCAAGGGGCGCATTTATTATTATTGTTATATATGGTGTAACCAAGGGGCTGCTCTCTTATTACTCTAACCAAGGGGCAGATCTGTTATAGCGTGTAAGCAAGGGGCGGGTCTATTATTATTATATCGTGTAAGGGGCGGATGGCTACAGAAGAGGGCGAATGTTAAATTAATGGGCAGAGCTCGATATATAATAATAATAATAAATGCGCCCCTTGGTTACAGTAATACTAGACCCGCCCCTTAGTTACGCGATAGACGCCCCTTGCAGAGTAGCACGAGCATCAGGAGCGTGCGGCATCGCCTCGTACAATTACATATTAACTGCGCCTGCGCGGTGTAGAGTTCACTCAGAGCTGTTTAGGTTCGGCAATTTTCGGAAGCTCCGTAGTCCTTCGTACTGTGCAAGCCCTGCGCCTGCGCAGTACAGGGGGTCCTTATCCGGCGGGGGAACTTTTTCGGCAGGACACCGGAAATTACACTACTGCCATCTAGTGGCGGTAGATGTAATTGGGGTAACTAAGCCAAAGTAATGGGAACTGAGTACTCGTTACCCTAACTGCGTTAGGTAACTCAGTTTATTTTAACTCAGTTACTTACATCACTGGTTGTTATCATAAAAGTCTATTGACAGATGATACCTATAGATTTGCATTAGGAATTAGAGGAGGTTTTCAATGATTTAATATGAGTCTTATATAACTGAAGCGATAAGTACATAGTTGCCAACAGTCCCGAAATGCCCGGGACATTCCTGAAAATCTGATCAATATCACGTTGAGAGCTTGTCCAGAATCCTGAAAATTTAGCTCTGTCACGGACAACTCTGAGACATGCCGGTTAACAGCATTGAAAATGGTTACGGCACCCGGGCGAATCAAAACAGAGACACACTTACAGCCATAGAGATCCCTACCCCTACTTCCTCCTCCTCTAGAAAAGTCAGGTGCTAGCCTACCTGTTTGCAGGTTGGTCAGTCCTGAGTGAGGCGACGTGGGCACCCGAGGGTCATTTATCTTGTCATCTCCATCCTGCACACAGTCATCTCCATCTTGAACACAGTCATCTACCATGTCATCTCCATGTCATCTTCATTCTTCAAAAAGTTGGTATGGGGTGAAGGTTCACCTCGTTCTGCAGTGTACATTTCCTATTTACCATTACCACATTCTGCACTATGTAAGTCATCTCAGACTCTATAAAACTACACCCCCTTTAAGCCACACCCAATATTTATTGTAATTAGTCATGCCCACTTTTCACCTTTATATTTATCTTGCTTCTTGCAGAACCACACCCATAATAAATGAATGCCATGCCCCTAGTTAAAGCGATGATCTGCCTACAGTGGCTTTTTGGGCACACAGAAAAAAAGGTGGCCCTAAAAAAAAATTGGAAATATTGACAACTATGTAAGTGAAGCACCCTGAGTGATGTTTTTTTTTCTGGACAGTAGGAAAATGTAGGCAGGCCTAGCTGGTGGCTAGGCCTGTTTGTTTTCATTCTGGCCTGGCAGTGGCTCAGGGCAGGGCTGGGTGACTTACAGGTAGCATCACAGTCACCTCCCAGGGCTGGAGTGACAAGGAGTGTATTTGGGAGCCCTGACCAATCCCCGACTAGGATTGGCAGGGGGCAGGCCTCCTATATATACACACGGTCAGCCTGTTGTGGGAGGAGTTGTCGGGTGGAAGAACTGAGTGATGGAGTGTTGGACTGTCGTGGCTCTTGAGGGAACCCCCTTTCTGGGGGGGGGGAATGAACTCGGGCCTGGAGCTCGGGAGCTGGGAGGGAACCTCTCTCTACACGGTCATTGAGAGGTGTCCTGGAACACGAGGAGGACAGCCGGGAGCACTGCCGGGAAAGTCATTCAGGAGGGATCCATGCTGGGGTCGGTGAGTGAGAAGCACAGTGAGAAGCTCTGGAGGGACATGCCAGGATTGAATGTGAAGCCAGAGGGAGGGACTGTGGTGTTGTTGAAGTTAAGTTGCTGCAGCCAGGAGGGTTGGCAGGATTTACACCAGACTTTCTGGGATCAGTAGTCCACCAAGTTTCAGTCAGCACAAACATCGTTTTCTTCATCGTTATTGGTTGCTACACCATAGGGGACTGCAGACCCCTGCCAGCAAATGGCTACTTGTGAACTTTCGGGACTTATTCAGAGTGAGGCCTAACCATGTGCTGACGGTGACAGGAATCTAGGATTGTACAGTAGAGGAAGCAAAGTGATCTCAACTAGTGTGCTGGAGGAGTGTGGAGCTTTAGAGACTGTTCATATCGATTAAACCATCTTTGTTCAAGCAAGAAAGTTTCATTATTTGAGCATCCCATGTCCCTTTTCCCCATCCAAGTTTAATCCCCTAAAATAAAAACAACAAAAATAAGCTAAAGGACTGTTCATTGACTGTCAAAGTGTGTCTGAAGTGAATGCCTGGCCAAGCAGGGTGACGTGTGGAACTACCACACACAGTAAGCCCACGGGGGCACCGCTACATATACAGTGGTGTGAAAAAGTGTTTGCCCCCTTCCTCATTTCCTGTTCCTTTGCATGTTTGTCACACTTAAGTGTTTCGGAACATCAAACCAATTTAAACAATAGTCAAGGACAACACAAGTAAACACAAAATGCAATTTGTAAATGAAGGTGTTTATTATTAAAAGGTGAAAAAAAATCCAAACCATCATGGCCCTGTGTGAAAAAGTGATTGCCCCCCTTGTTAAAACATACTATAACTGTGGTTGTCCACACCTGAGTTCAATTTCTCTAGCCACACCCAGGCCTGATTATTGCCATACCTGTTCACAATCAAGGCATCACTTAAATAGGAGCTGCTTGACACAGTAAGGTCCACCAGAAGATCCTTAAAAGATACACATCATGCCGAGACCCAAAGAAATTCAGGAACAATTGAGAAAGAAAGTAATTGAGATCTATCAGTCTGGAAAGGGTTATAAAGCCATTTCCGAAGCTTTGGGAATCCAGCGAACAACAGTGAGAGCCATTATCCACAAATGGCAAAGACATGGAACAGTGGTGAACCTTCCCAGGAGTGGCCGGCCGCCCAAAATTACCCCAAGAGCGCAGCGACGACTCATCCAAGAGGTCACAAAAGACCCCACAACAACGTCCAAGGAACTGCAGGCCTCACTTGCCTCAGTTAAGGTCAGCGTTCATGCCTCCACCATCAGGAAAAGACTGGGCAAAAATGGCCTGCATGGCAGAGTTCCAAGGAGAAAACCACTGCTGAGCAAAAAGAACATCAAAGCTCGTCTCAATTTCTCCACAACACATCTTGATGATCCCCAAGACTTTTGGGACAACATTCTGTGGACCGATGAGACAAAAGTGGAACTCTTTGGAAAGTGTGTGTCCAAGTATATCTGGCGTAGAAGGAACACTGCATTTCAGAAAAAGAACATTATACCAACAGTAAAATATGGTGGTGGTAGTGTGATGGTCTGGGGCTGTTTTGCTGCTTCAGGACCTGGAAGACTTGCCGTGATAAAAGGAACTATGAATTCTGCTGTCTACCAAGAGATCCTGAAGGAGAATGTCCGACCATCTGTTCGTGTACTCAAGCTGAAACGAACTTGGGTTCTGCAGCAGGACAATGATCCTAAACACACCAGCAAGTCCACCACCGAATGGCTGAAGAAAAACAAAATGAAGACTTTGGAGTGGCCTAGCCAAAGTCCTGACCTGAATCCTATTGAGATGTTGTGGTATGACCTTAAAAAGGCCGTTCATGCTCGAAAACCCTCTAATGTAACTGAATTAGGACAATTCTGCAAAGATGAGTGGGCCAAAATTCCTCCAGGACGCTGTAAAAGCCTCATTGCACGTTATCGCAAACGCTTGGTTGCAGTTGTTGCTGCTAAGGGTGGCCCAACCAGTTATTAGGTTTAGGGGGCAATCACTTTTTCACACAGGGCCATGATGGTTTGGATTTTTTTTCACCTTTAATAATGAACACCTTCATTTACAAATTGCATTTTGTGTTTACTTGTGTTGTCCTTGACTATTGTTTAAATTGGTTTGATGTTCCGAAACATTTAAGTGTGACAAACATGCAAAGGAACAGGAAATGAGGAAGGGGGCAAACACTTTTTCACACCACTGTACATTATCATGGCATAATCTGTGAATGCTCAAATAACTAATCTTTACAATTTCAGTGAACAGAAAAGCACTTCAAAATGCACAATTGGTGAAACTTTCAGGTGGATGAGCTACAAAAAGATAAAGACCATGTTGGGTTTGCCTACTGCCAGTTGTGAACAAGGAACTGGGGCTGCAGTGAGCACAGGAAAGCCAACACTAAAGGCACACAGATGACTGGCAAGTCAATGAATCTAAATCCAATAGAAGACCTTTGTGATGTGGTAGAATTGAAGATTTACAGCCTGAATGTGCAGCTGACATATTTGGAGAAATTGCATGATGTAATCATGCCAACATGTACCAAAAAGAATGTGGATTATGGAGTTCACGCAAACATTTTGGGGAGTTTAGGGAAGCTCTGCCTCGTGTTAGTATAGTGTTCCTCATAAATGACTTGTTGCAGGGCCATCTTAACAGCATCATGGGCCCCTGGGCAAAGTAATGCACTGGAGCCCCTGCAAGTCTGTCCCAATTTTTGCACCTACTCTCAAGAATTAATGTACAATTCCTCACTGTGCCCAACATTGCAGCCTTACTGTGCCCCCATTGCAGCCTCACTGTGCCAACAATGCAGCCTCACTCTGCCCAACATTGCATCCTCACCATGCCCAACATTGCAGCCTCACCGTGCCCCCATTGCAGACTCACTGTGCCAACAATACAGCCTCACTGTGCCCAACATTGCAGCCTCACTGTGCCCCCATTGCAGCCTCCCTGTGCCTCCATTGCAGCCTCACTGTGCCCAACATTGCAGCCTCACTGTGCCCAACATTGCAGCCTCACCGTGCCCAACATTGCAGGCTCACCGTGCCCAACATTGCAGCCTCACCGTGCCCCCATTGCAGCCTCACTGTGCCCCCATTGCAGACTCACCGTGCCCCCATTGCAGCCTCACCGTGCCCCCATTGCAGACTCACCGTGCCCCCATTGCAGACTCACCGGGCCCCCATTGCAGACTCACCGTGCCCCCATTGCAGACTCACTGTGCCCAACATTGCAGCCTCACTGTGCCCCCATTGAAGCCTCACCGTGCCCAACATTGCAGCCTCACCGTGCCCAACATTGCAGCCTCACCGCGCCCAACATTGCAGCCTCACCGTGCCCAACATTGCAGACTCACCGTGCCCAACATTGCAGCCTCACCGTGCCCAACATTGCAGACTCACCGTACCCCCATTGCAGCCTCACTGTGCCCCTTGCAGCCTCACTGTGCCCCTTGCAGTCTCACCGTGGAAGAGGAAGGAAGAGGAGAGCCGGAGATCACAGAGCGGATAGCCGCTGTTACAGCTAAATTGCCTCATCTCCACTCGCCATCACACACAGTCCCGCCTCCTCCTAACCCTGCGCCTGTGATAGACAGAACACATCCCAGCATTGGACCCGCATTCTATCACAGGCCTGGGGGTTAGGAGAAGGTGGGGCTGTGTGTGACGGCGAGCGGAGGCTATTCCAATGCCTTTGCTCTAGATCCGACCGTCCCTGATGGGACCCCATGTGCATCTGGGGCCCCTGTGCTTGCTCGGAAAGACTTGTTGAGTGTAAAAATCTACAGAACCTTAACTTTAGTTACCTGTGGGTAATGTAGAGCACCCAGCATTTGGGCAATGGGAAGAGATAACGCAGAAAAATGTTCACCTACAATCCCGACCATGACTGAAGGTGTGTGACAGTCATATCCTGGAAAAGAGTTTCCAAGTCCTGACAGCAGGGACAAAACTCCTCCCACAGCCCGGAGCTCTGACATACAGGAATCCAGGAAGCTGAAGCCGAGAGTGATATTAGGCAGGAGGTCCGGAGAATTGTTAATTTCATCCACTGCAAACATGAGGCCAAGAACATCCCGATAATAACGAATGTGGAACCTACACAAGATGAGAGAACTTCGAGAGATGAAGGTATATATACATCATGTTACACACAATCACCGGCTTCCCATTGCATTAATTAAAAATGGCCGAGGTTTGGCATGAGGGAGGATTAAGGAACCCATCAAAATCTATGGTAGCTGAATCTTCAAATTTTTTTTCTGGATTTTATCAAGGCCAATTTGCAAGACTGTGGTAAAAAGGACATAGGTAGCTGGGTACTGCCATGGGGTACATGTACCAATGCAAAAACAAAATTGAAAAGCAATTCAGCGACGAGCAGGTTTTGTAACATGACTTATGCCCCGTACACACGAGCGGATTTTCCGTTGGAAAAATCTTGGATGGTTTTTCTGACGGAATTCCGCTCAAGCTTGGCTTGCATGCACACGGTCACACAAAAGTTCTCTGAACTTTCGACCGTCAAGAACGCGGTGACGTACAACACTACGACGAGCCGAGAAAATTAAGTTCAATGGTTCCGAGCATACGTTGAATTGTTTCCGAGCATGCGTAGGAAATTTGCGCGTCGGAATTTGTACAGACGATCTGAATTTCCGTTCTGAACTTTTTCCGACCAAAAAATTGAGAACATGCTCTCAATCTTCTCAAAGTCCGAGCATACACACGGTCGCATTTTTCGACAAAAAGCTCTCATCGGACCTTTTCTGGCGGAAATTTTGATTGTGTGTACAGGGCATTAAAGTCCAACATTAAAAGTACACTTCCTTTTAATAATAGGCTTATGGAATGCCTTAAACATGCACAGTTGTCACATCTGTAGGATGAATTCCAGCAAAAGTGACAACAACAAAAAATATCGCCACTAAATGTAATCAATCACTTCTTACAAATATCTGTTTGTATATGATTTTTTTGCTGAAAATTTCAGCTTTTGAAATAAATGTCCCCCTCCAAAGGTCCGCCAAAATACACAGCAAACCCTTGGAGGGGCCTGGATGCTATTTAAAAAAATCCAATAAACAATAAAGCTGTCAACATATGTAATTTGCTGCAATTTGAAAACTTGCAGCACTTTATGTACATCATAGAGAGATGAGCCCCCTCACAGGCAGATTTAGGGCCTGTTCTCAATTTTTCCGACGGAAAACCTTTCTATCCGATTTTCCGATCGTGTGTATGCAATTCCGACACGCAAAATTCTGACGCATGCTGGGAAACAATTAAATGCATGCTCGGAAGCATTAAACTTCCCTTTTATAGTGCTCTCGAACGTGTTTTATGCCGCAGTGTTATTGACCGTCGGAATTTGGTGTGACCGTGTGTAGGCAAGACAGTTTGAGCGAAATTCCGTCGGAATTCCGACGGGAAAACCATCAGAGCTTTTTCCGGCGAGAATTCCGACCGTGTGTACGTGGCATAAGACTTTCTCTGATTGCCTGAGGGTTGTAACTAGAACCTTCAGGGCTTCGGTGCAAGAAACAATTAAAGGCCTCCCTGACCCTCTTGGCTCCTTTCCATCAGTCCCAAGGCCCTTCCCTCCAAGCCCGGGGCCCTTCCCAATGATCCTGGGGCATTTTAATCCCATCCCAAACAGAAGCGCAGGATTACATTAAAAACAAATAGTATTTATTGGTACAAAAAATATAGCACAATTAAATTCAAGCAGCTGTATATTAGCATGGATGGAAGGGACCAAGATGTATGCACAGGCAGGGCTGTATGAAGCAGAAGAAGCTGGCAATCCTGATGCCGGCATAAGGGGACCTGCTCAGTGGAGCAAACAGTGTTTGCATCAAGTAGCGTTACCCACTCCCATTCCACCTCTTGGTCTACATCTATCCAGATGGTGGTAACGTGTTTCCAAGGTGTTCCTTCCTTCTTAAATCTCTTAATTATGGTCCTGCATTCTGACCTTTCCTGCTTTCTTGCCCCCACCACGGTGGAGGAACTCCAAAGCCAAAGCCAGGTCGCAAGTACGACCTTTGCGTCCTTGGAAATTCTGTCACTGCCTGAGGTGAAAAAGTGGGCAGATGACTTCATGATCTCCACCTCAGCCAATCAGAGGAAGCATTATATTTATTCATAAAATAGAAGGCTTACTGTGAATGCCTGAGCAGTACTCTTTTCGACTCTATTTAGTTCCAGTAATGGCATGGGAAGTCCCCATACTGCTGCCGGAACACATCACTGTATACAGTATGTGTCATGAAGATCCTGCCAGAAATCTAAACCTGGGCCGTCCCGGCCCTCAGATTCCATTGCGCATGCGCATGCGCGCCCGGGCGCGGGCACGTGCACAACCGCGCACAGGGAGACGGGCGCGCGCCCTAGTTAGCACCAGCCGGCCTATTTAAGCCTGACTTGAGCAGACGGTCTTTGCTGTCTGCTCTACAGAGTTGTGGTGTAGTAAAAGAAACCTGATCCTGTTATACCTGTTCCTTTGACCCGGCTTGCCATAAGACTATCCAGATTTCTGCCTGTACCCGACCCCGGCTTCCAGTGACCATCCTCCTGCCTGATCCATTGTACCTTGCTCTAAGTTCAGATTCATTACCTGACTTCTTTGATGAACTCTGGTTCCTTGTTAAGCCTCTGTCCAGTCTGCAGTCTGACCCCCTGTAACGAGCCTGTTCACCTGTTGGTTCCAGTCCATTCAGTGGTTCCGTTTCCTGTGTCCAGTTCCTGTCAGCTCTGCTATCCAAGTGTACCTGTGAACCCGCTTGCCAAGCCGTTGTCCAGTTCCTGTCAGCTCTGCTATCCAAGTGTACCTGTGAACTTGCCTGCCAAGCCGTTGTCCAGTTCCTGTCAGCTCTGCTATCCAAGTGTACCTGTGAACCCGCTTGCCAAGCCGTTGTTCAGTTCCTGTCAGCTCTGCTATCCAAGTGTACCTGTGAACCCGCTTGCCAAGCCGTTGTCCAGTTCCTGTCAGCTCTGCTATCCAAGTGTACCTGTGAACCCGCTTGCCAAGCCGTTGTCCAGTTCCTGTCAGCTCTGCTATCCAAGTGTACCTGTGAACCCGCTTGCCAAGCCGTTGTCCAGTTCCTGTCAGCTCTGCTATCCAAGTGTACCTGTGAACTTGCTTGCCAAGCCGTTGTCCAGTTCCTGTCAGCTCTGCTATCCAAGTGTACCTGTGAACTTGCTTGCCAAGCCGTTGTCCAGTTCCTGTCAGCTCTGCTATCCAGTTTACCTGTGAGCCTGCTTCCCAGCGATCCTGCCAGCTCTGCTATCCAGTTTACCTGTGAGCCTGCTTCCCAGAGATCCTGTCAGCTCCGCTATCCAGTTTACCTGTGAGCCTGCTTCCCAGAGATCCTGTCAGCTCTGCTATCCAGTTTACCTGTGAGCCTGCTTCCCAGAGATCCTGTCAGCTCTGCTATCCAGTTTACCTGTGAGCCTGCTTCCCAGCGATCCTGCCAGCTCTGCTATCCAGTTTACCTGTGAGCCTGCTTCCCAGCGATCCTGCCAGCTCTGCTATCCAGTTTACCTGTGAGCCTGCTTTCCAGAGATCCTGCCAGCTCTGCTATCCAGTTTACCTGTGAGCCTGCTTTCCAGAGATCCTGCCAGCTCTGCTATCCAGTTTACCTGTGAGCCTGCTTTCCAGAGATCCTGCCAGCTCTGCTATCCTGTTTACCTGTGAGCCTGCTTTCCAGAGATCCTGCCAGCTCTGCTATCCAGTTTACCTGTGAGCCTGCTTTCCAGAGATCCTGCCAGCTCTGCTATCCAGTTTACCTGTGAGCCTGCTTTCCAGAGATCCTGCCAGCTCTGCTATCCAGTTTACCTGTGAGCCTGCTTTCCAGAGATCCCGCCAGCTCAGCTAACCTGTTTCCTTCCCACCGGTCTGTAGATCCTGCCAGGCACCCGTGCTCCTCCTCACTCCTGGCTCTCCTGTTCCCACACCAGGGGACCAGGAGTGGGAGACGCAAGGGAGGCCTCTCCCTGCAATCTCGGGCTCGCACCACCAGGTACGTGACAGTAGCAGACAGCCATGTCTGAGCCCGAGCAGGGAGCCCCCGCCATGGAGGGGCTATGCCAACACCTGGCAGGTCTGACCGAGGCGGTGAAGAACCTCCAGCAAGGGTACACCCGGCTGGAGGAACGGGTACTGGCCCTGTCTGGTCCATCCAGTACCCAAGGAACTCCTCACCCAGCAATACCCCCAACGGGGCCTGCACCTACCCAGACTATAGTGATGCTACCACCTGAGCCCAAGGTACCCACTCCAGAGAAATTTACGGGTGCCCGTGGTAGCTTCAGAACTTTCCGTAACTCCTGTGAACTCCATTTTGCCCTGCAACCTAGGACCTTTTCTCTAGAGACCACCAAGGTGGGTTTTGTGGTAGCCCTACTGACTGGGGATCCCCAAATCTGGGCCCACCGTCTCGTGGAACAAAAGGATGCAGCATTGACCAGTCTCTCCACCTTTTTTGATGCCATGGCGCAGCTTTATGAGGACCCCCAACTCTCAACCACTGCGGAGGCCGCCTTACGTTCTCTCCAACAGGGTCGAGGACCAGCAGAGGACTATGTGGCTGAGTTCAGGCGTTGGGGTGCCGACACCGACTGGAACGATGCTGCTCTCCGTCACCAATTCCGCATGGGCCTCTCAGACGCACTCAAGGACGAGCTCGCCAGAGTAGGGGTACCTCAGACCCTGAATTCCCTCATAGACCTAAGCATCCAAATTGACCGGCGCCTACGGGAGCGTAGGGCCGAACGAACCTTGGGGTCCCCAAGACCTACCTGGATGCTTCCCAGGGGTCCAAGTCACTTCCGCACTGCTCCCCCTGTTAAAAATGCTCATGCCTCTTCAGCATCAGAACCCATGCAACTTGGACTCCTGCGGCCTTCTCTCACCCCAGCAGAACGCCAGAGACGCAGCAGCAACAATCTGTGCCTGTATTGTGGAGAGCCTGGTCATTATGTCCGGAACTGCCCGGCTAAACTCCGTAAGTTCCCCACTATTCTCTCCAGTTATGTGGATCCTGTGACCGGGGTTTCATCTCATCTTGCCCTTTCTGTTTCCTTCCAGTTCTCAGGAAGGACCCTACAAACCACAGCTATCATTGACTCTGGTGCCTGTAGTTGCTTCATGGACTCTGCTTTTGCTGCCCGGCATCGAATTCCTCTCCGTCCAAGAGAACAGGGCCTGTCCGTCCACCTGGCGGATGGGTCCACCATCAAATCTGGCCCAGTGACTCAGGAGACTGCCCCATTGCACACAGTGATCTCAGAGTCTCATCAAGAACTGTTATGTTTGGACATAATTTCTTCTCCCTTGTTTCCAGTCATTCTAGGGATCCCCTGGCTGCAAGCACACAACCCGGTCATCAACTGGTCCACAGGAGAGGTGGCCTTTTCTTCTCCCTATTGCCAAAGGTCCTGCGGCTCCTTGGCCCCCGCAGGACCCTCTGCTTTACTCTGCCTCGAAAACGAGGCAGGTCTACGTCAGTCCATCCCTGAAGTCTACCATGCATACCTGGATGTGTTCAGCAAATGAAGGGCAGATGTGCTGCCACCCCATAGGCCCTATGACTGTCCCATTGAACTCCTTCCCGGGGCCAAGATTCCCTTCGGTAGGGTTTTTCCGTTAACAGAGGTGGAGCAGGGAAAACTAAAGGACTATATTGATGATAACCTGAAAAAAGGGTTTATCCGCCCGTCTACGTCTCCTGCAGGTGCAGGAATATTTTTCGTAGAGAAGAAGGACCATTCTCTCAGACCCGGTGTGGACTACCGTGCCCTAAACGAGGTCACAGTCAAAAATCGCTACCCGCTTCCCCTGGTACCTGAACTGTTTCAGAGGCTTGGCACAGCCTCCATTTTTTCTAAACTGGACCTCAGAGGGGCATACAATTTGATACGTATTAAGGATGGGGACGAATGGAAGACGGCATTTCGGTCTCGATTTGGGCACTTCGAGTACCTGGTGATGCCGTTCGGACTCTGTAACGCCCCCGCTACCTTCCAGTCTTTCATAAATGATGTGCTTCGGGATTTCCTTGATGTTTTTGCTGTTGTTTATCTTGATGACATACTAATTTTCTCTTCCTCCCTAGAGCTGCATCGTGGACATGTTAAAAGTGTTTTGGGCCGTCTCCGGCAACATGGCCTCTATGCCAAGGCAGAAAAATGTCTCTTTGAGGTAGAAAGCATACCCTTCCTAGGTTTGATCATCTCCAGTAGAGGCATCCGGATGGACCCCCAGAAAATCTCAGCCATCCTGGACTGGCCAGTTCCCGCAGATAAAAAGGGGATCCAGCGATTCATTGGCTTTGCCAATTTTTATCGCAAATTCATCAAGGGATTCTCGGCTATAGTGGCACCCATTACTCAACTCACCAAACAAGGTACCCGTTTTCATTGGTCCCCTGAGGCCCAAGGGGCCTTCGAGGCCCTCAAGGGGCTCTTTACCTCAGCTCCTATCCTGAAGCATCCAGATCCTTCTCTGCCCTTTGTCCTCGAAGTGGATGCCTCGGAGATAGCTGTAGGGGCCATCCTGTCCCAGAGACAGGGCATCAAAGCCCTGCTACACCCCGTGGCATTCTTCTCACGGAAACTGTCCCCAGCCGAGAAGAACTACGATGTGGGGGATCGGGAATTACTGGCCATAAAGACCGCCCTCGAGGAATGGCGTTACCTGCTAGAAGGGGCTACTCACCCAATCCTGATCTTCACAGATCACAAAAATCTAGAGTACTTGAAGACTGCCAAGAGGTTGAAACCTAGACAGGCCCGTTGGGCCTTATTTTTCTCTCGTTTTACCTTTCACGTGACATATCGTCCGGGTTCTAAAAACGCAAAGCCGGACGCTCTGTCTCGTATGTATCACAAATCCCAGGATGGTTCCCCTCCAGACACTATCCTTGCCCCTGGAAACTTTCTCCTGCTACAGGAAGACCTGCTGTCCCAGCTCAGGCGGGCTTCCAGTGGCCTCATACCCACTCCCGGTCCTGGGTTGCAGGCCAAGGATGGGCTATTGTGGCATGGGGATAAGATTTTCATTCCTGAGGGTCTGCGGGTAACCGTCCTGGAATTTTGCCATGATCATAAGCTTGCCGGACACTTTGGTGTCACCAAAACCACTGAATTGGTACAACGTACCTTCTGGTGGCCTCAGCTAAGGGAAGACTGCAAGAAATTTGTGGAAACATGCACTGTGTGTATTCGGAGCAAAAGTCATAGAACCAAAGCCTGGGGCCTACTCAAGCCATTACCAGTCCCAGATCGCCCCTGGAAAATGCTGTCCATAGATTTCATTGTGGAATTGCCCCCAGCAGAGGACCACACTACGATCTTCGTGATAGTTGATCGTCTGTCAAAAATGGCACACTTTGTTCCCATGAAGGGCACCCCTTCTGCCTCAGAAACCGCACAAGTGTTCATCCGAGAAGTCATCAGACTTCATGGGGTACCAGCCAACATAGTGTCCGACCGAGGGGTACAATTCACCTCTCGGTTCTGGAAATCACTCTGCAAGGCCCTCAACATTGAGCTATCGTTTTCTTCCGCTTATCACCCTCAAACCAATGGGCAGACCGAAAGAACCAATCAGACCCTGGAACAATATCTTCGATGCTTTTCTTCCTTCTCCCAAGACGATTGGATCTCCCTGTTACCAGTTGCCGAGTTTGCATATAACAATGCTATCCACTCGGCCACCCAACAGACACCTTTCTTCGCCAACTATGGCTTTCATCCTTCATTCCTGCCCAATTCTCTTCCTGAATGTACTGTGCCCGCGGTCCAGGAAAAGATTGACTTCTTTGCTTCCAATAACCAACTCCTGCAGGACACCATGGCCCGGACTCAGGAACATAACAAGACAGTCTTTGACCGAAAGAGGCGTGGAGAATTGGTACTGGCACCGGGTGACACAGTGTGGCTCTCCACCTTGAATCTGAAGATGGCTTGTCCCTCAAAAAAACTGGGCCCTAAGTTCTTAGGTCCCTTTCCAGTCAAACGAAAGATTAATGAAGTAGCCTATGAGTTGGAACTTCCTGATTCCCTCAAGGTCCATCCAGTCTTTCATGTTTCTCTGTTAAAGCCCTCCACTCCCAACCCCTTTTCCAACAGAAGGACTGTACCCCCGGACCCAGTCTTGGTAGATGGCGAGGAAGAATATGAGGTAGAGGCCATACTAAATGTTAGAAAAAGGAGAAATCAGAATCAGTTCTTGATCAAATGGAAGGGTTATGGTCCTGAAGAGAATTCCTGGGAGCCCGAGTGTAATATCCATGCTAAGAGTCTGGTTCAAGCCTTCAAAAGAGCACATCCTGAGAGATTTGCCCAGAGGGGCACCCGGAGGTTGCCCCTAGGAGGGGGGCAATGTCATGAAGATCCTGCCAGAAATCTAAACCCGGGCCGTCCCGGCCCTCAGATTCCATTGCGCATGCGCGCCCGGGCGCGGGCACGTGCACAACCGCGCACAGGGAGACGGGCGCGCGCCCTAGTTAGCACCAGCCGGCCTATTTAAGCCTGACTTGAGCAGACGGTCTTTGCTGTCTGCTCTACAGCGTTGTGGTGTAGTAAAAGAAACCTGATCCTGTTATACCTGTTCCTTTGACCCGGCTTGCCATAAGACTATCCAGCTTTCTGCCTGTACCCGACCCCGGCTTCCAGTGACCATCCTCCTGCCTGATCCATTGTACCTTGCTCTAAGTTCAGATTCATTACCTGACTTCTTTGATGAACTCTGGTTCCTTGTTAAGCCTCTGTCCAGTCTGCAGTCTGACCCCCTGTAACGAGCCTATTCACCTGTTGGTTCCAGTCCATTCAGTGGTTCCGTTTCCTGTGTCCAGTTCCTGTCAGCTCTGCTATCCAAGTGTACCTGTGAACCCGCTTGCCAAGCCGTTGTCCAGTTCCTGTCAGCTCTGCTATCCAAGTGTACCTGTGAACTTGCCTGCCAAGCCGTTGTCCAGTTCCTGTCAGCTCTGCTATCCAAGTGTACCTGTGAACCCGCTTGCCAAGCCGTTGTTCAGTTCCTGTCAGCTCTGCTATCCAAGTGTACCTGTGAACCCGCTTGCCAAGCCGTTGTCCAGTTCCTGTCAGCTCTGCTATCCAAGTGTACCTGTGAACTTGCTTGCCAAGCCGTTGTCCAGTTCCTGTCAGCTCTGCTATCCAAGTGTACCTGTGAACTTGCTTGCCAAGCCGTTGTCCAGTTCCTGTCAGCTCTGCTATCCAGTTTACCTGTGAGCCTGCTTCCCAGCGATCCTGCCAGCTCTGCTATCCAGTTTACCTGTGAGCCTGCTTCCCAGAGATCCTGTCAGCTCCGCTATCCAGTTTACCTGTGAGCCTGCTTCCCAGAGATCCTGTCAGCTCTGCTATCCAGTTTACCTGTGAGCCTGCTTCCCAGAGATCCTGTCAGCTCTGCTATCCAGTTTACCTGTGAGCCTGCTTCCCAGCGATCCTGCCAGCTCTGCTATCCAGTTTACCTGTGAGCCTGCTTCCCAGCGATCCTGCCAGCTCTGCTATCCAGTTTACCTGTGAGCCTGCTTTCCAGAGATCCTGCCAGCTCTGCTATCCAGTTTACCTGTGAGCCTGCTTTCCAGAGATCCTGCCAGCTCTGCAATCCAGTTTACCTGTGAGCCTGCTTTCCAGAGATCCTGCCAGCTCTGCTATCCAGTTTACCTGTGAGCCTGCTTTCCAGAGATCCTGCCAGCTCTGCTATCCAGTTTACCTGTGAGCCTGCTTTCCAGAGATCCCGCCAGCTCAGCTAACCTGTTTCCTTCCCACCGGTCTGTAGATCCTGCCAGGCACACGTGCTCCTCCTCACTCCTGGCTCTCCTGTTCCCACACCAGGGGACCAGGAGTGGGAGACGCAAGGGAGGCCTCTCCCTGCAATCTCTGGCTCGCACCACCAGGTACGTGACAGTATGTAAGTGGTTCTATATACAATGTATACAGTGCTGCCAGTGAGTACATGTGTTACATACATAGTAAAGCCCCATACACACGGTTGGATTTTCCGATGGATTCTGTCCTATCGGACAATGTTGTCGGAAATTCCGACCGTGTGTAGGCACCATCGGACAGTTTCCATCGGATTGTCCGACGGACAAAGTTCTATCTCCTGCTCTATAAATTTTCCGACAACAAAGTCCGATCACACCAATTCCGATCGTGTGTAGCGAATTGCGACGGACAAAGTGCCACGCATGCTCAGATCACATTACAAGACCAAAGCTATTGGCTACTAGCCTCTACGTAGTCCCGTCGTAGGCAACAAACGTCACCACGTTCAGAATGATCGGATTTTCCGACAACTTTGTCCGACCGTGTGTATGCAACACCAGTGTCGGACTAAATCCGTCGGACCAAATCCGATGGATTTGGTGGTCGGACTTTCCGACCGTGTGTATGGGGCTTTAGTCTGTCAGAAAGGACACAAGTCCATCTAGTTCAACCAAATGAAAAATAAAAACACACACAAATAGAAAACCTCCGTATCCACGATCCTATACCCACAGTTGATCCAGAGGAGGGAAAAAAAAACAATAAAGCATGATCCAATTTGCCCAAATGGAGGAACTATTCCTTCTTGATCTTCCAGGAGGCAATCATATATTCCCTGGATCAACTACCCTTGGGTTTATTACTTATAAATATTAGTATCTAGTTATATTTTGTGCATTTAGGAAAGAATCCAGGCCTTTTTTTTACAGTCTACTGAGCTGGCCAAAACTAGTTCTTGAGGGAGTCTGTTCCACATACTGAAGAAAATTGTTTGTTTGGACTAGCTTGGTAAATTAAACTTTGAGTTAGGCTTTAACATAATCACTACTGGTGGCTGAATACAATTTTTTTTTTGCATTGGTACACGTTCCTCAGGGGAGTGGCCCACCCCTTGTACCACCCCTAGTTTTTGATACCCCTTTGCTTATTAGCCTGGAAAATGGGCATTTTTAGTTTGGCAGAATCAACCCTTATTCATTTCTGAGGGGTTCAGGAGCTGTACTTTGAAGTTCACCAACAACTCTCAAACTGAATCCAGGGCAGTTCAGCTCCTTCCTAGTATTAGGCAATAAAGTAAGTATGGCCTCAAGTAACATAAAAATAGGAAAAAAATTAAAGTACCTTCATCCAGGTCAATAGTTTTGGAAGCAAGGAGGTTCTAGGATCACTGGGACAGTTGCTAATGCTGTACCCTAAGTGTCCATACCTACAGGATTTGGACTATATGGCCTATCTCGGTACTAGGTAGTAAATCAGAAATCATACATTGTAGAAAAATATACAAAAATTTAATGATAACAAAAAAAATATATATATATACACATAAACAATTAATTGGTTAAAATCAACTACACCACAACAAAACAAATTCTATCGGGTTTCCCCGTAAGTTTCCCCAAATTTTTGTATATTTTTCTACAATGTATGATTTCTGATTTACTACCTAGTACCGAGATAGTCCATATATTCCAAATCCTGTAGGTGTGGACACATATGCCCCGAACACACGGTCGTAAATTCTGACGGAAAATGTCCGATCGGACCATGTTGTCGGAAAATCCGACCATGTGTGGGCTCCATTGGACTTTTTCCGTCGGAAATTCCGATGGAAAAAATTTGAGATCCTGCTCTCAAATTTTCTGTCAACAAAATCCGATCGGACTTTTTCCGAACGTGTGTAAAGAATTCCAACGGACAAAGTAACTCGCATGCTCAGATCAAATTATGAGACCAAAGCTATTGGCTACTAGCCTCTACGTAGTTCCGTCGTATGCAACAAACGTCACCACGTTCAGAATGATCAGATTTTCCAACAACTTTGTCCGATCGTGTGTGCGCAGCACCAGTGTCGGACAAAATCCGTCGGAAAAAATCTGACGGATTTTGTAGTCGGAATTTCCGACCATGTGTACGGGGCATTAGGGTACAGCATTAGCAACTGTCCCAGTGATCCTAGAACCTCCTTGCTTCCTTCCTAGTATTGAAAATGATAAGCTCATATAACAAATCACCTGGTAACTTTGTCATACATTCTACTTTAGATGACCACAAGCAGAAAACAACCCAATGAATATCACTTTGGCCTTTAGGCAGCTGCCTCCAGAACTTACCCTGTACAAGAAACTGGCGTCGGTTCCTCCTGAAAGGTTGGTCGTTGGAAGATGAATCCAGAGTGAACTACAAAAACGGCTCCAATCAGAATATTCCCAAATTGTGAGAAGGTATCCATTGGTCTACCCTGGAGACTGCAGCTGGGACTAGACTGACCCTCATCCAGCCATGAGAGGAGGAGGAAGACTTGCAGCAGTCTTCTTGTGATGGCCATTTATGAGGTCTTGTTGAACTAGAGTTTCAGAGCCAGAGTATGCTCAGCCAGTCCAACTGAAAGATAAGGAGGTCAGAGATTACAGTATTGTTAGGGTTAAAGATAAAAGCTGGCCATACACAGGGGGGAAATGTCCATTGTTCAGCTCCATGAGATGAGCAGGAGAAATCACTTGATTCCTCCACCCATGTTACACTGTGCCTGCTATTATTTGCTGATAATTGACACTTTAAAATATCCGTTCAGTGCTTGAAGTAGTTGTCCTGAGAGGTGCCCATCACACCAGTCTGCTGACTGTCAGAAACATGTATTCTGGCCTATTGTGGCTTTGGGTCTCCTGGACCCATTCCCATCTGACTTATCCACCAGTTTCTAAATGTCTATGGGTGGTGTCGGACACTGTCCTTACTGACAGCTTGAATTTCCTAGCAATTTCTCTAATGAAAAAACTTGCCACTTTGAATTTTTGTGTACCTAGGCTTTCTCTCTCTCAATGTGTTGGGTGCCAGAGCACTGCCAATCATATGAATAGCTCTCCTCGAGTCAGGAAAACCAACCAGCTTTCTAGATGTGCCTGAAGTGTCTTGATAAGATTTGCTATCCAGTTCTTCAGGAGAGTGGAGGCAATATGCATCAAAGTTGTTGCCCCATGTGTCATAGGTGTCATGATTCAATGGTTAAAAGCCCCATATGTGAAGGGGGGCCATAGCGGATGTCAACAAGAGCCCAGAGCCAGTAGGGAGGGAATCTGAGCCTTCTAGGATTTCCTCCTACTAGGTGTATAAATTAGGAATACAGGTAGGAGAATGCTGTTGGGACTTTCTCACAATTGTCTGTAAGACTTCACTGCTCTGTCATAGTCTTTTACTTCCCTCATTTTTTACCAATAGCTAATCCTCTACCGAACTTTCAGGGGGACTATTAAATATGAGGTGGATGAGGTGTATATGTTATAGGTTGTCATGTTTAACCCCTATTAGTGGTCCACAAACTGTGGCTTGTTCTCTGGATGTAGCCCTTTCCCTGCCTTTACCTGGCCTGCATAGCGCTTTTTCTTCCAGTGACACCAATGATGGGACATAATTCCTCCCACTGATGCCAAAGATTAAGCACTAATCCTTCAAATTACACCAACGATAGAGCACTATTCCTCCCACGGATGCCAATGATAGAGCACTATTCCTCTAACTGACACCAACAATGGGGATATATTCCTCCCACTGAAACCAACAATAGAGCATAATTTCTCCCATTGACACCAACAATGGGGCATTATTTCTCCCATTGACACCAACAATAGGGCATTATTTCTCCCATTGACACCAACAATAGAGCCCTATTTTGCCCACTGACACAAACAATGGGGCATAATTACCCCCAATGACACCAACAAAGGGGTATGATTCCTCTCACTGACACCAACAATGGGGCATAATTCATCCAACTAACACCAACAATGGGTCACCACTTCTTTCCCTGACACCAACAATGTCCTCCACCATCACTCACAATGGGGCACTTTTCCTCTCTCTGCATCAACAATGGTGCACTATTACTTCCACTGACACCAACGATGGTACACTACTCCTCCCACTGACCATATTGATATCAATAATAGACCCCTATTCCTCCCACTGATACCAATGATGGGTCCCAATTCCTCCCACTGATACCAATGATGGAGCACTATCTCTCCTCCTACTGACCATAGGTGCTATGTTATGTTTTATCCCCACTGACCACCAAGGCTGAATCGTTGTTTACTCCAACTGGCAACAGAGCATTTTCTACTCCCGCTGGCTGCAGTGCAGTTTCAAGGACAGTGAACTGACCCCTTGTTTAGAAAGTATGGAGGGGCAGCATAGGAGCTTATATGAAATAATGTTTTTAATTATGCGTCAATAAGATGCTTAGTTTTTAATGACTTCACCATTGCACTTTTGGTTGACACCATGAAAGTCCTACTTTCTTTATTTATTTGACCTGTAAATATAGGAAGATGAAAATTTGCTTAGGTCAATCCCCGAAATAATCCAGGATGTGTAAATCCACGAATAGTTTATAAATAAAGGTTTCTGGATATTTCCCTCCTTTAGTAAAGTATCAATGGCAAATTGTGGTCAGCAAATGACTATATCATATACAACCATAAAGCTCACCTTTTCCTAGTGTAGTATAGCACTACCAAGATTGCATTACAGGGTATCTCCCAACATGGAGCACAACACAGCAGATCCATAAAACATGTCAAGTGTTGTAAATAATTTGTTCTATTTCTTAGTTATGTATGTATAAGATGCCGGAAACTCCCACAATCCTTTGTGCCTCACACCACTAGACTGATCACTTGTATGCATGCCTATTATCAGGTCAGCCTTCAGCATTTAGACATAATATACAGTATAAGTTGCATAGGTGTAATGAGAACTACATATAGAATTACACAGCACTCGATTCCTATAAATAGAGAAAGAGCCAGCGGCTGGGATCAGCTGGGGAGCCGGCACTCTGCGGATGCCAATCTGATATAATTACTGGTTTCGTTTTCTCCTCCAAGGG
This sequence comes from Lithobates sylvaticus, assembly GCA_028564925.1. Classification (NCBI taxonomy): domain Eukaryota; kingdom Metazoa; phylum Chordata; class Amphibia; order Anura; family Ranidae; genus Lithobates; species Lithobates sylvaticus. The sequence continues at coordinate 546,438,824 of CM053028.1, read as the reverse complement.
TCTCAGTGGGGTAATCATGCGCCAAGACTTGCAGAAGTAAGCAATATAATAATAAATCGTGTTATTACAATGGCGTCATAATCACAGGTCCTACATAGTCAAGAAATCCCAGCGTTCCTTCAATGAACCATCACAAAAAGCACCCTGTTACTGTGATACATACACCCACAAATACATAAAAAAAATGAAAATTGATGAAGCTCTGTAACCATAAACATTAAAACCTTATTAATCATTCATTAAATAAACACAATCCTAAAACATTCTTTAACTTATAAAGGCCACCCTCAATCAAATCCTAATGGAATATCATCCTCCTCCACCTTTGTGTTAAAAAAGACAGGCTGGATCCCTGGGCCATCCAATATCTCCCAGTGGGATTTAACCAGGGCTCAAGTCCTGTGGGAACGCATTGGGAACGGAGTTCCTGTACTTTTTCCACAACAGGAACTCAGCTCCCGTTAGCAGCCGCGTCCTGCAAGACTTTGAAGTATGCGAGCTGTGTGGCAGGGGCTACACCAGCAGCTGCCGACACAGCTCGCAATAGTAAGTGCTGCACACCTGACCATTTAGGCATTGCCAGTAGGGGGCCCCATGACAGCTTCCGCTTTGATCTACCTGTCAATCACAGCTAGCTGACAGGTAGATCAGGTCCCTGCTGCTAAGAGATTGTATTTAGTCAGACCTCTGGTGATGCGCTCCAACCCGCTGGCCCCTCCTGATCTTCTGTCTCCTCATCTCCCCCCCCCCCCCCCCAGTCTCCTGCATACTTGCTTTGTGTGTCCCGCTGAATCCCCCCCTCCCCTATCTTTAGTGCCATATGATGAGAGAACCCAGAGGAGGAGCACAGCTATTCTGCTCACAGGACATGCAGGGAGAGAGGTGAGCTGAGGGAGGAACATCAGTTTGGGGTGGTAAGCTGAGCACAATACCTGGCAAAGTTTAATGCCAGGAGGAAAGTTTATGTGGAAATATGTGAAGGGTTGGAATAGCAGCGAGTGTGTGTTGGAGCCCTGCAGAGTTTGCAGCCCCCCCAAGCTAACATACATCTCCTAAGCAGGAACACATCACTATCTCCCCAAGCATTCTGTCCAGATAATGTGCAGTTAATTTATGACCTTTCCGTTTAACCCTGTGTTATCCAAACTCTGTTCAATGAAAAGTGTAAACTCACCACATAAACACTCTATATACAAAATAAAATTCCCCAATAAAGATCAGAACATGATGTTCACATTTGCATGGAAGCACAATTGAATGAATGCTGATTATTCAGAGAATTACCGTATTTATGTTTATTGAGGATTGTTTTTTTATGTACTAACAGTTAAGCTTCATACACACAATACGAAAATTGGATGAAAAATACAACTTTTGAAGCGTTCGTGCATATAAGCGTATCATTTTATTTTTTTTGGTGGGCGAGTGGATCTTGGGTGGGAGTTCCCACACTTTTTTCCCCAGGGCTTGACCCCTGGATTTAACCATGGCCTTTTGGCCCTTTAAGAGGGCATGTGCCCGTAAGATACACCCATCCCGTCCTCAAGTGAACAGGGAATTCAGGTCTTTTGCACTGGGTCTTTTTTTTCCATTGTATTTGGTCCCTTTAAACAACCCGGAGGCACTTCCACTCACAACATGGGTGAAGAAGATGGTAGGGTCTGATGTCACATTTCCTGCTCCTGCCCTTCATATACTGTATACCTGGCTGATGCCCCTAGAAGCCGAAAATCACTACTACTTCATTGATCTCCACTTGCTTCTGGGTTCTGTTGTGAGTGGCCAGCCTGATACATTGTAAATACAGGAGGTCAGCCGCTCGGTGGTGGCACCATTCTGCCATTCAGCGAAAGTTTAGCAAATGCTAAGTGAATGCAAAATGTTTTCTGATTGGACGAGGCTGAGATTATGACATCACCATCTAATTAGAGAAAGAAAGCCCCGGAGCAGAAAGAAGAAAAGAGATAGGCGGAGGGGCTACATGACATGAGCTGGCCAGCACAGCATGGCCGCTTTAAAAGTTTAGTTTCCCTTTTAAGAAAAGGGGAGGAGCTGAGAGCGGGCAGCGCGCGGAGGATAATGTGTGGAGAAGGGGGAAGTGACATCAGTTCAGAGCGGCAGAGGAAGAGATTTCCACCCACTTTCCCATTTTTGCTGACAGGTGGGGATGTTAAGGTTGGGTTGTTTAATAAGGCAGTGTTGGGTCGCTGGAGGAGGAGAAGTTTGGGTACATGTATGAAACATGTTGTACCCATCCATGAGGATGGGAGGTTTTCGGGTACTTCCTAGGTTAAGAGGGGTTAACCTGGAAGGGTAAAAAGTAGGTCACTGTGATGGTTGGGTACCGCCTCCGAGTCCGGGGTTTGCCGACTGGAGATATAAAGTTAAAAAGTTGTTTCACAGTGACCAGTGGATGTGTTTTTTTTTACATGACCCACAAAATACATTAAAGTTTAATGGTTATTGATAATTTGTTATTTATTATATATTTTCAGAGTTTATTAATAAAATTAGGCCGTTAAGGCCATTTACTCCAATAACCTGGTCAAGACGTTCTTGAGGGAGTTGGAGGGGTGGTTTCAAGTAATGGGGTTGATCAGGACATTGGGGCTTAAGGCCTACAAATGTCATGCTTTGCATTCATTCAAAAATGCAAAGAATTCTCTGAATGGTGCTGAGTGGCCACCGTCCTGTGTTCACAATACATGTGGAGATCAGTGGAGTAGCAGTGTCTATTTCAGTGATTTCCAGCTTACAGGGGCATCAGCCAGGTATGCTATATACATAGTTACACTGGTTAAAGCTGGACCAATGTAACTATTGTTATATGTAGAGCCCATGATAAACAAAGCCAGTTGCTTTGCTTATCCTGCCAGCCAGTTGCAAAAGTAAGCAGTCTTTATCTGTCTCTTAAATCAAGCAAACTAAAACATCTTTCTTCAGCAAAAGTAAAGCAAACAATCCATAATCTTGGTATAATAAAGACAACATAATGGCTTACTGCCAGTATACCAGTCCCACACTTGGGTTTAGGGTTCCTGTCTGCTTCAGGGGTACTGCAAAGGCCACAGGAACTCAGCAAACAAAATGTCTCAGTCTCTAGACAGTCCTCACTTTCTCACAGATTAGTAGACATGGGAGCCATCAAAAAATTAGTTTTGTTTCGTTCCGTCTAAAAAAAAAAATCGTAATTTGTGTACGAAATTTAATTTGGATTCGTACGAAATACGAATTTCGTAGGAATCGTTACGAATCGTTAAGATCGTTATGAATTTTTACGAATCGTTACGAATATTGACACTCTACGAATAATAACGAATTATCCGAAAAACGTATTAACGTTACATAACACAAGTCTATTGTCTATTGTTCACCAATCACTCAGAGGAAGTACGAAATACAAAATTTTATTTACGAATACGACATTTCGTATTTCGTACTTCCTCTGAGTGATTGGTGAACAATAGACAATAGACTTGTGTTATGTAACGTTAATACGTTTTCGGATAATTTGTTATTATTCGTAGAGTGTCGATATTCGTTATACTGAATCTCGAATTCATTCGAATCATTTGTTATATCCGCTTTAATTTCTTTCATATTAGTTGAAATTCGTAATTTGGTAGTTTGGATTCGGATAATTTGGATCCGAAATTCGTAAACAAAATTTCGTATTTCGTACAGAATTCGTATTCGTAAAAATTCGTAATTCGGATTCGTACGAATGTACGAATTTCAAAAAATTCGTACGAATTTCCGATTCGTACGAAACTAATCGCACATGTCTACAGATTAGAACTACTCTACTCCACCACACCGACACCTGCTAACTGTTTCCTGTTCTTTTTCTGGTCTTTCCTGTAGACAGGTTAACCGCTTTGGGAACAAAGTCTCTGTAATCAGAGTTGGAGGCTCTTTTCCACCCTAAGTTTTTCCGAGCCTCCCGATTCCGGATCTCAAAACGTACCAATCCAGAGAGTACTGTAAATCGGTCCTCTCCTCTCCAACCCGACTACCCCATAACCCCTCACCCTGCATGGGGGAAAATCCCTGAGTATTAAAAATGTATTTCCATGATCCCCTTTAAAGGGATCACAACCCAAATAGTTGGGGAAATATACCTGTATGTGGGGTGCAGCGTGGTGCGGCGGCAATAATTCACACAGTCAGGTGCAATGGAAAACTTGTATTGAAATAGCACAGCAGCAGTTCACAACAAAACCAGTGGGAAGACTGCCCAACCGGGTACACTCACAGTTTCCAGTAATCTGAAGAGAGCGGGTATCAGCCAAATTGACAGCATTATTAAAGAGATCAGAGTACGGCCTGGCCATCTCATTTCCCCAAGTAGAAAAATGCCCAAGGAGTAGTGACTCTGTGCTTTCCATCCTTTTCGGGAACCTCTCCCTTACCACTAGTACTGTCCCTAACAGGCTGGGTACCCATTCCTACTCTACCAACTTGCAAAATTCATGCCAAACCAGGGAGCCGTGGCCCTAAATAGGCTCTGCCTGACCCAAGATGGCCCCAAGAGTCACATAAGGGGCAGCATCCAACGGGATAGCCTCCCCAATGACCCAGGAAACCATAGAGGAACCTTGTTCCTTTTGACTTCCTCTCCAACAACAGTGCTAGTGCAGAAGAGCGCCACCTGCATTGGAGAAAGTAGACTGAACCTGCCTGCATACCTCCTGTTCAGGACTCATCCCTGGCATCCTGTAAAAAATATACCATACTTGGAATTCTTCTTTAAAATGTTCCCACTTACAAACAGTTCCCATGCCCAGAGAAAAAGTGTAAATGTATTTTCCAAGATGGCAGGACAGTGATCACAAAACAGCCATCTCTTTGGTCCTCCCCTCATCTTAGGTTCCATCTGGCCCAATGTCATGCCAAGAGTGACACGAATGTATACATTAATAAGCCCTCCCTTTGACTATAGTGGTTATGGGCTAGATGCATGAGGGTCTGTTGGGCACCTGAGAACAATGGAAAATGGGGGCCTGTGTCTCCAGGCACAAGACACACAGATGGGTGGACCTTCTTCCATCAAACCACCACTCACTCCCAACCTGAACTGGGTATTTTCTTCCTCACTCCCCAGGTATTGGCTGTTATGTGTCCTCTTAGAAAGAGTGGTAATCTGTGCCAGCACTTCTAATGTTGAACTCTTTGCTGTTGATATTCCTCACTACACATACTTAGGAGGCACATTTGCTCTAAAATGTTACTTTATTTGACTGCATAAGATAGGACATAACTAACAGTCAATTGTTCCAAAACATGGCTTCAAAAGGTATGCATTTCCAAAGTTAAGGTAAAGTTTAAATCGCTTTTTCTGTTACATACAGTTAGTCCCATAGTGGGGTTCTGTTTATCAACATTTAGTAGGATAAAACAGTAATACAGTATAGCAGGGCCGTCTTTAATTTTGATTGGACCCTGGGCAAACATTTTCTTGGGCTCCCTTTTCCACACAATTTCGCTCTCCACATGCTTTGAGACATACAATAAGTAGCAGCTAGACTCAAAATCAATTTACTGAATGAGATCAGGCAACGATTGCGATTGGTTGCCAGAGGTTACAATGTATCATTACCGCTCACTGACTGGCTGCTAGAGGTTACAGCACACATTATGGCTCACTGTTATTTTCTAGAGTTTACAGCACATGACTTCTGCTTGTTGATTGGTTGCTAGAGATTACTGTACATCAATACTGCTCACTAATTGTTTGCTAGAGGTTACTAAACATCTATACCACTCACTAATTGGTTGTTAGAGGTTACTGCACATTATTACTGCTCACTGATTGGATGCAAGAGGTTAATGCACAGCATTGTTGCTCACTGATTGGTTGCTAAAGGTTACAACACATCATCTCCTCACTGCCTGCCTGTGTATTCACATGCAACAAAATTCAGGGTGCTGTGGCACCATGTTATTTTGAAGAAGGGTTCCGCCTCCAATTTGCTTACTTTTGCAGAACAGGCTGATGTTAGGCTTAATGACCACAGTTGTAGGCAGGACTTTCAAGCATGCTCCTTTACCTCCCCAGTGGGCAGCATTCAGCAGAAGTGATGGTGGATGTGACCTCAGGGGGACATGATATACATATGAATGCTGACTATATTTACATATCAATGCCGCGGTCCACGGCTATTTACATATTAATGCTGACGATATTTACATATGAATGACGGTTATTTACATGTAAACACAGGGTCTGCAGGTGAGTCATCTGTACATGGCAATAGGGCAGAGCTGGGCAGCAGAAGCAGAAGTTTACACTTAGATAACAGGACACAGCACAGGACTAAAACTTCAAGGGATAAGGGGATAAAAACTGGGCTAGTTGGCAAGTATGAGGCAGCTGCTTTGGGCCCCACTACAATGATAGGACCCAAGGCAGCTGCCCCTTTTGCCCTGCCTTAAAAACGGTCCTGCAGTATAGATTGGAATGGAGATAATGAACAATACAGTGTGGTATACCTGGTGTATTACATTTAGTCAATATAAGCATGGTGGATACAGTATCATAGTCGAAAGTAAATTATCTCAATAGCATAGAAAAGAGGAAAGGGGTTGTAAAGCACATAGGAATCTCTGAGGATATGCCTTGAGTATTTATTCAGGTGGATAGGGTCAGAGGGGGAATAGTGGGTAGCTATGATTGCATATTAATGTAGATAAGGTAAACTGAGGGGGGGGGGGGGGTGACAAAAGAGAGGGTAGGGTTGGGGCAGGATAAGTGTGTCCTATGGGCATGTTCCCTCTCAAGGGACCCTGAAAGTGGGTCTGATTTCCATTGCCTGATGATGACCTGTTGGCTGAAACCTGTAGGGCAGGGGCAGGAGGTAGGACATCAGACCCTTCCATTTTCTCCCAAAGGGGAACACCCCTTGTGCACTACATGACCACATGATGCTCTCCACCTTCCTGGGCCCATACCAACTAAATAGCAACAACAACTTGTCGGTTGGGGCCCAGGTCCCCTACATATGTATGGGCTGCCCCCCCCCCCCCCCCCCCCTTGGCGTCCCTGTGTGTAGACTTCAAAATCATTTTTTTAAGATCTTTTAAAAAAAAATTGTGGATTTTATTTAAAGAATGATTTATATGGTTTTTATATTTTATGGTTATATGACATTTGTAACATGCCGATCATTTTTATTACAGACATACAGGTCCACGTCTGTGACCCTGAAAAATGGAAGATTGTTTAGGATGAAGGGAGATCCAGAATTTGTAGAAATAAAATATTACAGATCCATTTGTACTGTGATTGCTCCACTGTTAATTTAAAGGAGAAACCCCTTGTGAGCTGTTGATGATATATCATTACCCTGTAATTAGTTACTGTGTATGAGCTGTAATAAGCAGAGGCTCAGCTTCTAACGCCTTCAAGCAATACATAATGATATGCTCCATTCACCGTGTGCGTGTCAGCTAATTCCAAGACTTAATTTAAAGTACACCTGATGTCACCCTAAGGACACGGAACAGGCTCCAGCTTCTGCAACACAAGCACTGAGTAGTGCCTTCACACATTTTTAGTAGCTCTCTCGTACAGCCCAGCAGCCTTAAACCCCAAGCCATTGTAGTCAGCAAGGTTCAGTAATGCCGTTAATGCCCCTCTGACCCCTGAACTATGTACATTACCCAATTATACCCCTGCACTCTCTACATTACCTACTCCTGACCCCTGCACTCTGTACATTACCCACTTCTGATCCCTGTACTCTGTACATTACCCACTCCTGACCTCTGTACTCTGTACATTACACACTCCTTACCTCTGTACTCTGTACATTACCCACTCCTGACCTCTGTACTCTGTACATCACCCACTCCGGACCTCTGTACTCTGTACATTACCCACTCCTGATCCCTGTACTCTGTACATCACCCACTCCTGACCTCTGTACTCTGTACATTACCCACTCCTGACCTCTGTACTCTGTACATTACCCACTCCTGACCTCTGTACTCTGTACATCACCCACTCCTGACCTCTGTACTCTGTACATTACCCACTCCTGATCCCTGTACTCTGTGCATTACCCACTCCTGACCTCTGTACTCTGTACATTACCCACTCCTGATCCCTGTACTCTGTTTATTACCTACTCCTGTAATATAGGAGAGAATGATGGAGATCTGATGGAGGTCTGGAACCTTTACACAGATCTACCACTTTTTTGGGGCTGTTGTATTACACTGAGGAAGGAGCTGGTAAAGGACTAATGGAGGTTCGATAGAGGTCTGACAGAGATCTGATGAAGGTACAGAACCACCATACAAGTCAGCCAGCTCTTTTGGGTTAATGAGGCTTGTTGTATTACACTGAGGGATCCGGGAGAAACTGATAGAAGTCTTATAGAGGTCTGGAACCTTCACACAACTCTGTCCCTCTTTTAGTTATTGAGGCATGTAATTTTATACTGAGGATTTCAGAAGGAACTGATAGAAGTCTGATGGAAGCCTGATAAGATATAATGGAGGTCTAGAACCCTACCAGAGGTCTACCATTCTTATGGTTATCAGAGCTTGTTGAGTTATACTGAAGAATTATTAATGGGCTGATAGAGGGCTGATGGAGGTCTGGAACTCTAACATAGGTCTGCCATTCTTTTGGTTAATGGGCGTTGTCCTATTACACTGATGAGTTCAGGAGGGGCTGATAGAGATCTAGAACCCCTATACAGGTCTGCCACTTCTTTGGTTAATTAAGCTTGTCATGCTACATTAAGGGATATAGGAGGGTCTGATAGAGGTCTGATGGAGGTATGTAACCCTTAGACAAGTCTACTACTCTTATTGAGGTTTGTCGTATTACACTAACTCACCCGAGTAGGCAGCTCCTTGCAACCAAGGGCTAATAAACAGATACGAGGCCCTTGCAGCGCTGAGGCACAGGGATCGAAAGGCAGTAGAGATTACAGCCCAAGCTCACAGGTGTACGTGGAAACACAGACACTAAGAAGATGTGCATGGAGTAGTACAACTAGGAGTGAGTAGCAATGCAAAGAGACAAAGAGAAATCTCTAGGAACAGGTAAAGGTGCATGGGGAAACCGAGCAGGAAACAGACTACAAATACACTGGAATACACTGAAGCAAACTGCAGACACGTGTTGGCAGGTGTCCACCCAACAAGTGGCGCCTTGCCACCTTGGAGATGGAATGGAGTCTCAGAGAAATGATGTTCCTCTGCAGCCTACCTAGATGTCACCAGGGGAGCAGCTATCCCATTGGACACTGTCAAATGCCCCTTCAGCAGATGCATCCTGGTAATGTAGATTGTGCCTGTACTGCGACCTACTGTGCCTGAGGATCTACCACTGCATATCTGTGGTAAAGGTGTGGGTAGGTGCAGAGTGGTGCAGTGGCAGTAAACACTCAGAGTCCAATTGCAGAAAACAGAACTGTATTGAACAACAAGCCCAGTGGGAAGACAACCCGACTGGGGAAACTCACAGGATGTACAGCGATGAATAGTAGTAGTAGGTCTCAGGTGTGCCGACAGCATCTGTCTCGGCGGGCGGAATGAGGCCTGACTGGTCTGAAAAAACACCTCACAGAGCAGGTAAGTATAACATGTTTGTTATTTTAATAGAAAAAAAAAAACAAGACTTTACAATCACTTTAAGGACTGAGAAGAACAACCTCAGCCTCTCTGGATCACCTGGTTGAATGAAAGTCACTGCAAGAACTTATAGGAAAAGTGGTTGTGAATTAGCAATAATGCCGTGTACACACGATCAGACTTTTCGACGGACTGAATTCCGTCTGACTTTTCGACGGACTTTCGACGGACTTCCATCGAATCGGACTTGTCTACACACAATCACACCAAAGTCAGACGGATTCAACTGTGATGACGTATGACAGGACTAGAATAAGGAAGTTCATAGCCAGTAGCCAATAGCTGCCCTAGCGTGGGTTTTTCGTCCGTCGGACTAGCATACAGACGAATGATTTTTTCGACCGGACTCGAGTCCGTCGGAAAGATTTGAAACATGTTCTAAAACTAAAGTCTGTCTGATTTTTCGACAGCAAAGGTCCGATGAAGCCCACACACGGTCGAATTGTCCGACGGATTTAGTCCTAACATTTCAGCCGGCTAGCATTGGGGCCAATTGTACCAGTGGCACACATGAGAATAGTCCCAGTCAGGCAAGCCTGCAGGCAGCAATAAGGCTACTAGGTGGCTGTATGGTCAGTTCCAAAAGATCTCAGTCTCTCTAACAGAAGATAGTAAAACTCCACAGCAGCAGCCCACCAGTCCCTGAGATATTGCAGCTCATCATCCAGTCACACACAGTGATTAGTCCACTCTCTGCACTCAGATCCCTCTGGCTGTCGACACATCCGGACACAGCACTCCGAATCCCACTCCGACAGTGATGGTGCACACTGAATATAAATGTGCACTCTCCGGTCTCCCTCGTGGCAATAGGAAGTCCTGTGCAGCCTGAGAAAGTGCAGCTCTTTTCCCTCCTCCCAGCAATCTCCCTCTGGGAAATGCAGTGCAATGGTCATTAGAAGTCCACAGTATAGCTCCCTTCCTGAACTTCACTTCTCACATTCCACAAAATTTATACACCTGCAAGAGAGAGTCGTTCTTTTGAAAAACAACAGACTTACTGGCCAGATCACCAGCTGAAAATAGAAGAAAGAAAGCATAAAAAAGAAAACAAATGTAGCCAATACATCTAAGAATTCGTAAGCTGCAATATAACAAATGTTTGCTTTTGAGGTTAACCACTTCAGCCCCAGAAGAATTTACCCCCTTCCTGACCAGAGCACTTTTTGCGATATGGCACTGCGTCACTTTAACTGACAATTGCGCGAACGTGCGAGGTTGCACCCAAACAAAATTGACGTCCTTTTTTACCCACAAATAGAGCTTTCTTTTGGTGGTATTTGATCACCTCTACGGTTTAAATTTTTTTCGCTATAAACAAAAAAAGAGCGACAATTATTTTTTACTTTTTGCTATAATAAATATCCCCCAAAAAAATTATAAAAAAACACATTTCTTTCTTGGTTTAGGCCGATATGTAATCTGCATATTTTTGGGGGAAAAAAAAAATTGCAATAAGCATATATTGTGCAAAAGTTATAGCGTCTACAAAATAGGGGATAGATATATGGCATTTTTATTATAAATTTTGTTTTAGTAGTAATGGTGGCGATCTGCGATTTTTATCGTGACTTTGACATTATGGCAGACACATCGGACACTTTTGACACTATTTTGGGACCATTGTCATTGATACAGCGATCAGTGCTATAAAAAATGCACGGATTACTGTATAAATGACACTGGCAGGGAAGGGGGCGATCAAGGGGTTAAGTGTGTCCTAGGGAGTGATTCTAACTGTGGAGGGGATGGGCTTCCTCTGACATGACAGCGATTACTGCTCCCCTGTCATGTTGCTAGGCAGAACGGGAAATGCCTTGTTTACAAAGGCATCTCCCCATTTTACAGCTCCGTGACATGATCGCGGGACACTGGCAGACATCGAGTCCACAGGACCCGCGGGCACGGTCACGGAGTGCGCGCCCCACCAGCATTGTGCGCCCTTCCACAATGCCATGTCTTGAAGGGGACGTACCTGGTACGGGTAAGGACTCACAAAACAGTGTGTATAGAAAAATATATAAAGATTTATTACAACAACAGAATAATGCAAATTTATACAATGAATGAAAAAAGAGGGCAATTAAAATCGAGAGACAATATTACAATACAGAATTTTTCCTTATAATTGCACAGTATAGCACATAATTATTGATCCCTGTTATTGGAAGCAATGTAGTGAATTTCAAACTGTCGCAAGATGGCACTCAACATGTTTCGCGGACTAGCCGCTTCTTCAGGAGTATGCAATAAGGGGAGATGTATCTGTATGATTGTCTCTGAAAAAGGGGGAATGGGATGATTAGTAACATATAAATTATAAAAGACAAGCAATGTACCTGGAGACAGCTAGAAAACGCCATCCTGATTCTGCCAGCAGGAAAGGCGGAAATATGCTGGCTCACTATGGTACAGGTCAGCAAGAGAGGGTAGTAATATAAAGGTATAGAAAAAAGGTTGCATCCAATTGTACGTCCATATGAACAAAGAGCACATCATGACTCACCAGCTCAAAGGTGCACGGGGACAGGCGAAGCTAGGGGCCCCAAATGATGGGGCAAATTTCACAGGCTGATATGGGAGCCAGAGTAGGGTAAAGTTAGTATTCAAGGGTATAGCATAAAGCTGTAAAAAAAACATACATGATAATGAATGTAACCAACATGATAAGGACATAAAATCCTACACAGGGGCACCTATAGGATAAACACCGAGTGCACCTAGAAGTCAGACATGTGTACGATAAGAAAGATCCAGAAGTCGGTATACAGAGGTAAAATATTAATAGGGAAAGTGTATATACCTACCCAAAATTAAACGTAAGATGGCCTAGGATAAGCAGGGGTCACAACTTAGGGAGGGAGTGTCAGACGGTTAGCGGGCTGCAAAAGATTATACATACACAACTAAGCACGTATGCACATACACACACACATTGCACACATATATATATATATATATATACATATATATATATACACACACACACATACATATATATGTACACATGTATGCACATACACACAGATCCCCATACACACCTGTACAAATATACAGGTGGGTGTACATGAACCCCATGGTTAAATATGTACATTTGTCTGTATATAGAAGAGGGAAAAATCTATTTGTTTACCTGGGCCGAAGCATATATGCCTATATAATAAAAAATCAGCACATTAAGTTCCAATTAGCTCACAGCAGGGAGGTGTATGACGTATCAATAAACCGCCAAAAAGGCTGTAGGTTGAGAGATATCGAATTCAAAGACTGAGACCTGTGGACAAACAGGTGAATTTCAGACACAGCTCAAGCACTGAACATAAAGTAAAGCAACTGCTGTTAAATGTGCACAAAAGGGGAACAGTGTTTCTCTTAAAATAAGGGAAACGACACACACCTGCAAAGTAGATGGTTTGGTTTGTGTGCACTTGTAGAAATTCCCATCAATAGGCAGATCGCTGGAATCCATATGAAAGTACAAAATACATAGACAATGTATATGAGGATTTTTGCTAGCAAGTAAACAGAAGGGAAGGATCTTCCAGAGAAGATATAAAACATACCTGCACATGGGAAGAAGTACAGGCACAGCACCAGCCAGCAGCACCTGAACACTCCGCAAACCCCCACAGACGCCTACATCCACTGGGCAAATAAGCCCGTTTAAATAATGTCCTCTGGCGCCAGTCCTGATGACGCTGAATGCGTGCGCCGCCGGCGCCATACAAACAGCGTCATCGGACCCGATCCTCAACTGCGCATGCGCGTCGCGCATGCGCAGTAGAGCAAAAACGGCACATAGTGTCAGGAAGGGCAGAGAGCCATCCAGGGGCCAGCCGGGGGCGCGGACACTGCGCAAACGCAGCGCCACACACGGGGGAGACCCGGAACTACGCCGCCCAACCTTTTGACCGGCCGTTAAAGTCCCCAAAGAGTGAACCCAAAAAATCTGCACCGCCACCTGGTGGGCAGATAAAGGATCACTCATAAGGGGAGATCGCATATCAGCCTGGAAAATGAAGCTAACGCAGACCAAAGGCACAGATGTGATTAGAGAGATGACGGGTCAAAAAGAAGGCTCATAGCACAGGACGCACTAATATGGATGCCAATAATTAGATTTGAACAGAATATATTCAAAGTTTAAACAAAAATTTATTAAATACAAATAAAAATAATACTAATGAATAAAGATATGGAACCAGCGTGCAAATGGTTATAAGGGGGCGAGGGTATATAAAGAATTGGCGTGTGTCGCCATTATGAGAACCTAGGAAAACCTAGATCTACAAGGATGGGGCAGAAGACAGAGGGACAAAAAAAATATATAAACACAGTGGGAAGAGACATAGAGGGAAGAACACAGACGGGGGAGACAATACAGGAAGGTAAAAAAGAGGGGGGGGGGGGGGGAGAAAGGAGAGGGGGAAAAAAGAAAAAAGAATGATCTGTCAACGGTTAAAAAACCAGCAATCTAAACGGAAAAATACCTCTAAAGAAAAGGCTTATAAGAGTTATTTTCGTTGATGCCAGGGTGTATAGTAGCCGATAGTTTCTCAATCCATAGAGTTTCTGCCCTAAGAATTTTATTGTCCCAGTCACCACCACGCGGGTGGGGGGGGAACAACCTCAAGGACACAAAAGGAAACTGCACTGTTATCGAATCTATGGTGTAGACCTATGTGTCTAGTTACCGAGGTTAGAATTTTTCCAGAACCTGAACAGTAGACGTGGTCACGAATGCGTTGGCCAAATTCGCGTATGGTCTTACCTACGTAGAAAGCTTTACAGGTACATGACATTAAATAAATAACGCCTCGGGTGGTGCAGTCAGCATGGCACCGGAGACGATGCCATTGTCCATTTGGGAGCTTGATCCCTGGTCCTTCAGTGACCCAGGGGCAGCGGCTGCAATTGCCGCATCGATAGGTGCCCCAAAGGGATCTAGGAGGTCGAGCTTGGGGAAGGGTATAGTGACTGGAGATAAGGGTATCTCTAAGGGATGTAGCTCGTCTGAACACTAATTCAGGGGTAGATCTAACATATTTAGAGAGGGTTTGATCCTCAGTCAGTAGGTGCCAATGCCGAGATATTGAAGTACGTAAAGAGTCTTGATGGGCGGAAAATTTGGTGATGAATTTGACGGTTTGAAATTCAGTATTAGAAGGTGTTTTGTACAGGAGATCAAATCTTGATCTGGATTTGGCCTTGTTAAAGGCTTTTCTGAGGAGTGATCTAGAATACCCTCTCCTCAGGAGTCTATCTCGCAGAAAGCCTGCTTGCTCAATAAAATCTTGGTCCGATGAACAATTCCTCCGTAAACGTATGTACTGTGCATACGGAATGCTACGAATTAAAGGGGAAGGGTGTGCACTGGATGCATGCAAGATGGTATTGCCGGCACTGGGTTTGCGGTAGAGATTAGTCGTGATACTCCCTGCCGTGTCTATTTTGATGACCAGATCTAGGAAAGAGATATGTTCAGGACTGAAAGTATGGGTAAAACGCAAATTGTAATCATTGGTGTTCAGTGTATCGAGAAAAGATAATAGATCCTCAGTAGTGCCTGTCCATATAATCAACAAATCATCTATATAGCGAAACCAATAAAGAATGTGAGTCAACCATCTATCATAATGTTCATCTGAGAATATCCATCTTTCCCAACCGCCAAGATAAAGATTAGCATAGGAGGGGGGCACAACATGTGCCCATGGCCACTCCCTGACGTTGAAGATAAACTTTATCCATAAAGGTAAAGTAATTGTGTGTCAAAATAAAACGTAACAGTTTCAGGATAAAACGGTTATGAGGCCAGGTGGCACCACCTGGCCTCATAACCGTTTTATCCTGAAACTGTTACGTTTTATTTTGACACACAATTACTTTACCTTTATGGATAAAGTTTATCTTCAACGTCAGGGAGTGGCCATGGGCACATGTTGTGCCCCCTCCTATGCTAATCTTTATCTTGGCGGTTGGGAAAGATGGATATTCTCAGATGAACATTATGATAGATGGTTGACTCACATTCTTTATTGGTTTCGCTATATAGATGATTTGTTGATTATATGGACAGGCACTACTGAGGATCTATTATCTTTTCTCGATACACTGAACACCAATGATTACAATTTGCGTTTTACCCATACTTTCAGTCCTGAACATATCTCTTTCCTAGATCTGGTCATCAAAATAGACACGGCAGGGAGTATCACGACTAATCTCTACCGCAAACCCAGTGCCGGCAATACCATCTTGCATGCATCCAGTGCACACCCTTCCCCTTTAATTCGTAGCATTCCGTATGCACAGTACATATGTTTACGGAGGAATTGTTCATCGGACCAAGATTTTATTGAGCAAGCAGGCTTTCTGCGAGATAGACTCCTGAGGAGAGGGTATTCTAGATCACTCCTCAGAAAAGCCTTTAACAAGGCCAAATCCAGATCAAGATTTGATCTCCTGTACAAAACACCTTCTGATACTGAATTTCAAACCGTCAAATTCATCACCAAATTTTCCGCCCATCAAGACTCTTTACGTACTTCAATATCTCGGCATTGGCACCTACTGACTGAGGATCAAACCCTCTCTAAATATGTTAGATCTACCCCTGAATTAGTGTTCAGACGAGCTACATCCCTTAGAGATACCCTTATCTCCAGTCACTATACCCTTCCCCAAGCTCGACCTCCTAGATCCCTTTGGGGCACCTATCGATGCGGCAATTGCAGCCGCTGCCCCTGGGTCACTGAAGGACCAGGGATCAAGCTCCCAAATGGACAATGGCATCGTCTCCGGTGCCATGCTGACTGCACCACCCGAGGCGTTATTTATTTAATGTCATGTACCTGTAAAGCTTTCTACGTAGGTAAGACCATACGCGAATTTGGCCAACGCATTCGTGACCACGTCTACTGTTCAGGTTCTGGAAAAATTCTAACCTCGGTAACTAGACACATAGGTCTACACCATAGATTCGATAACAGTGCAGTTTCCTTTTGTGTCCTTGAGGTTGTCCCCCCCCCACCCGCGTGGTGGTGACTGGGACAATAAAATTCTTAGGGCAGAAACTCTATGGATTGAGAAACTATCGGCTACTATACACCCTGGCATCAACGAAAATAACTCTTATAAGCCTTTTCTTTAGAGGTATTTTTCCGTTTAGATTGCTGGTTTTTTAACCGTTGACAGATCATTCTTTTTTCTTTTTTCCCCCTCTCCTTTCTCCCCCCCCCCCCCCCCTCTTTTTTACCTTCCTGTATTGTCTCCCCCGTCTGTGTTCTTCCCTCTATGTCTCTTCCCACTGTGTTTATATATTTTTTTTGTCCCTCTGTCTTCTGCCCCATCCTTGTAGATCTAGGTTTTCCTAGGTTCTCATAATGGCGACACACGCCAATTCTTTATATACCCTCGCCCCCTTATAACCATTTGCACGCTGGTTCCATATCTTTATTCATTAGTATTATTTTTATTTGTATTTAATAAATTTTTGTTTAAACTTTGAATATATTCTGTTCAAATCTAATTATTGGCATCCATATTAGTGCGTCCTGTGCTATGAGCCTTCTTTTTGACCCGTCATCTCTCTAATCACATCTGTGCCTTTGGTCTGCGTTAGCTTCATTTTCCAGGCTGATATGCGATCTCCCCTTATGAGTGATCCTTTATCTGCCCACCAGGTGGCGGTGCAGATTTTTTGGGTTCACTCTTTGGGGACTTTAACGGCCGGTCAAAAGGTTGGGCGGCGTAGTTCCGGGTCTCCCCCGTGTGTGGCGCTGCGTTTGCGCAGTGTCCGCGCCCCCGGCTGGCCCCTGGATGGCTCTCTGCCCTTCCTGACACTATGTGCCGTTTTTGCTCTACTGCGCATGCGCGACGCGCATGCGCAGTTGAGGATCGGGTCCGATGACGCTGTTTGTATGGCGCCGGCGGCGCACGCATTCAGCGTCATCAGGACTGGCGCCAGAGGACATTATTTAAACGGGCTTATTTGCCCAGTGGATGTAGGCGTCTGTGGGGGTTTGCGGAGTGTTCAGGTGCTGCTGGCTGGTGCTGTGCCTGTACTTCTTCCCATGTGCAGGTATGTTTTATATCTTCTCTGGAAGATCCTTCCCTTCTGTTTACTTGCTAGCAAAAATCCTCATATACATTGTCTATGTATTTTGTACTTTCATATGGATTCCAGCGATCTGCCTATTGATGGGAATTTCTACAAGTGCACACAAACCAAACCATCTACTTTGCAGGTGTGTGTCGTTTCCCTTATTTTAAGAGAAACACTGTTCCCCTTTTGTGCACATTTAACAGCAGTTGCTTTACTTTATGTTCAGTGCTTGAGCTGTGTCTGAAATTCACCTGTTTGTCCACAGGTCTCAGTCTTTGAATTCGATATCTCTCAACCTACAGCCTTTTTGGCGGTTTATTGATACGTCATACACCTCCCTGCTGTGAGCTAATTGGAACTTAATGTGCTGATTTTTTATTATATAGGCATATATGCTTCGGCCCAGGTAAACAAATAGATTTTTCCCTCTTCTATATACAGACAAATGTACATATTTAACCATGGGGTTCATGTACACCCACCTGTATATTTGTACAGGTGTGTATGGGGATCTGTGTGTATGTGCATACATGTGTACATATATATGTATGTGTGTGTGTATATATATATATGTATATATATATATATATATGTGTGCAATGTGTGTGTGTATGTGCATACGTGCTTAGTTGTGTATGTATAATCTTTTGCAGCCCGCTAACCGTCTGACACTCCCTCCCTAAGTTGTGACCCCTGCTTATCCTAGGCCATCTTACGTTTAATTTTGGGTAGGTATATACACTTTCCCTATTAATATTTTACCTCTGTATACCGACTTCTGGATCTTTCTTATCGTACACATGTCTGACTTCTAGGTGCACTCGGTGTTTATCCTATAGGTGCCCCTGTGTAGGATTTTATGTCCTTATCATGTTGGTTACATTCATTATCATGTATGTTTTTTTTACAGCTTTATGCTATACCCTTGAATACTAACTTTACCCTACTCTGGCTCCCATATCAGCCTGTGAAATTTGCCCCATCATTTGGGGCCCCTAGCTTCGCCTGTCCCCGTGCACCTTTGAGTTGCCCTCTTTTTTCATTCATTGTATAAATTTGCATTATTCTGTTGTTGTAATAAATCTTTATATTTTTTTATACCGACGTATATCGCTGTGCGTTGGTTGGCAAGCGCATTTTTCAGCCTTGCCATTATACCGACGTATATCGCTGTGCGTTGGTTGGCAAGCGTTTAAAACTGATATCAATAGAAAAGGAGATGGGATGGTTGCACTGGGATTGTAGCTAATTGAATCGTCATCAGGTAGAATAACAAGTAAAATTAGAACTGTGCAAATTAAAGCCATGGAACTACATGTATCAGCATGTCTGATGATTTATGGGAATAGAGGAACAAAAGCTGCAGTTCTGTTATATCTTTTTTTTTTTTTTTTTTAAAGCTGAAGTTTAATCTGCTAATATTTTCCCCCAAAAATATATAAAAAAAATATATTTTTTCCACAGTTTAAGCCGATACGTATTCTTCTACATATTTTTGGTAAATACGCGATTATTGATTGGTTTGCGCAAAAGTTATAGCGTTTACAAAATAGGGGATATTTTTATAGCATTTTTATTAATATTTTTTTTTTTTACTAGTAATGTCGGCGATCAGCGATTTTTATTGTGACTGCGACATTGTGGCGGACATTTTTGGGACCATTGTCATTTATACAGCAATCAGTGCTATACAAATGCACTGATTCCTGTGTAAATGACACTGGCACTGAAGGGGTTAACCAGGGGGTGGCAATGTAGGGGTTAAGTGTGTCCTAGGGGCATGTTACTAACTGTGGGGGGCGTGGCTGTGTTTTAGTGAACACTGATCTCTGCTCCAATCACAGGGAGCAGAGATCAGTGTCACTTGTTGCTAGGCAGATTGGGGAGATGCTGTTTACTTCCGCATCTCCCCGTTCAGCCTCCCCGTGAGACGATCGCGGGTATCCTCGCGGCAATTGAGTCCGCGGGACCCACGACCGGACTCACGGGGGTCTCAACGATCTGGGCGATGGCACAGAGGCATTCTTAAAGGGACGTACCTGTATTCCCTTATGCCTGTATGTGCCATTCTGCCGACGTACATCGTCGTGCGCCGGTCGGGAAGCGGTTAAAGAGGAAGTAAACCCTGATGCATACTAGCCCATTATGTGCCACTTACCTGCAATTGAAGCCTACGCTGTCCCCGCTGGTGACCGCATCCATCTTCCCCCTTTTCCTTCAGGGGCCGCGGACTCCGGCTCTGTGACTGTCCGGAGTCACGTGACGTCACTCCCATGCATGCATGCAGGAGCCGTCAGTCATGGCACTTGCTAGCCAAGAAACACCACGGAGGGCCGTTTCTTCACAGCACAAGCGCTGATGACATCATCGGCGCACTACAAGGTAAATGTCTCCTAAATGGTATTCCTTACCTATAGGTACAACCTCTGCATTGGGGGTATACAACCACTTCAAGGCCCTGGCTTTTAGGGTTGGTGCTTATCATGTGAGTGGGTAGAGTGCAGACAAGTACCCCTACCCCACCTGGTAGGGACAGAGCTAGCGGAAGGGAAAGGTTCCTGAAGAGGAGGGAAAATGTAGGGCTCACAACTTCCCTGGACATCTTCCTGCTTGGGCACAAGACAGCAAGGCCACATTCTGCCCCTCTCAACAGGCCAGCTACCATTGGAGCCCAATTGTACCAGTGGAACACATCCTTCTCTCTACACACTGTAGAACCTATGAGTGTTCCCAGTTGAACTGTCTTCCCAGCAGGTTAATTGTGAACTGTCTTTATATTATCTCAATAGAAGTTCTTTCATTGCACGTGGACTGTGTGTGTGTCAGGGCTGGGCTCAGCCCTTCCTTCTCAAAGCTGGCCGCTCAGCTGTCAGCTATTTGCCAGCTCCTTTCTCTCCACAGTGACTCACCTGTTGATGATATCCTGCTCGTCAGTCCTGCCTACTTAAGCCGTCCAGCCCAGATGATCTCTGCCTTCGCCTTGGTCACATCTCTAGAGATGCTCTCCTGTGTTCCTGTAAAAGACTTGCTTGGCTGACATTCCTTCTGGCTCCAGATCCTGCTAGCTGTTCTACTACGCTCATCTCCGGCTCCCTGACGTTTTGGCTTGTCTGACTATTTGTTTCCGTTCCTGAACTCTGGCTATGTTTTGACTATGTTTACTCTGTTTACCTTTTTATTATCATTATTAACTTGCCGCCCGCCATATAGCAGAATGACGGCGGCGAAGTGGTTTCAAAATCCTGACCTCACGTCATATGACCTGATCAGGATTTTGAGCCTCCCCGGGGGCGCGCATCGCGGCGATCGTTGTTGCGGGGTGTCAGCCTGACACCCCGCAACTACGATCTCAGTAAAGAGTCTCCGGCGGAGACTCTTTACCACGTGATCAGCTGTGTCCAATCATGGCTGATCACAGTGTAAATAGGAAATGCCATTGATAGACTTTTCCTCACTCACGTTTGTCAGACGCGAGTAGAGGAGAGCCGATCGGCTGCTCCTCTGACAGGGGGGGTCTGTGCTGATCGATTATCAGCGCAGCCCCCCCCGAGAATGCCCACACTGGACCACTAGGGATGCTACCAGACCACCAGGGATGCCCAGCACCAGGTATGCCACCCTAGACCACCAGGGATGCCAGTCAGTGCCGACAATGTGTGCTCTATGCCATGAAATCATGTTCATGCAGGGCCCACAGGCCGTGCATGCGCACATCGTACCAGCATCTGGCGATGATCAAAGGACGCCGCCGGGCAGGGTGAGGCTTCTACCTGTGGTCAAAAGAGACACCACTGCCACAGCATATAGGGAGTTAACTTCTTCTTTAATGGACTTGTGTCTTTTTTCAACATTACCTACTATGTAAATATGATCTTAAAATATATTGCCCAAATTGTCCTCTCCGCACCTCCCAATACCGCTTGCTCTCTAGCTCTGTAGTCACTTCCCTCCATGCTTGTCTCCTTCAGGACTTCCCCAGACCCTCTCCAATCCCCTAGAATACTCTACCCGAATCTGTCCAACTATATCCAACTCTGTCCACCAATCTCTAAAACCTCATCCCTTCAGGAAGCCTATCTTGCCTCAACCTAGCAACTTAACTTTTCTTTCTTCATCAACTCATGTAACTGGCCGCTTGTCACTTTAAATCTTTGTTCAGCACTAAATACAGGTGGAACCTTTATTGCCTTACTTTTGTTCCCCTGGGGAATGTTTTAATCACCAGACACTTCCTGCTTCCTATAGTTTTGCAAGGGGCTTTTTTCATTTATTCAGCATCCAGGCAAGCAGCAGCACCTCATGGGAAGGAGATCGTCTTTGGAAGTTTTCTAAAGTTTAAAGTTTTGCACCCCTTGGCAAGCGGAGCAAGGTATGCAGTAAAAGATGCATTGTCATTGTCAATGTTTATGTTTTTAGGCATAAATTGAGTACATGCTGTTAGTCAAAAGATATGCTGTAGACAATCCACATGTTTGAACATATAGTCATGCTTTCTTAAATGTTTAATGTTAATTTAGAGATATGTGTATAGATAATGGAACACCACTTTGTAACTCCACAGTTGTAATTCTGTTGTAACCCCCTTTTGGTGATCTCTGTAAACTAATGCAGGGCTCAAAATTTCAAGTCCTGAGCTACTAGCCAGGCCTTAAGTGTTACTCGCCACCATTTGCCCAACCCAATCCCTACCATGCACCGCCCCTAATTCCACCCCTATACACGCCCTCATAAATGATCTCATGAAATTACACTTAAATGTTCCATTCATAATTAAGTTGCAAAAATAAATATTACAACCTTATCAGTGACCACCATTGCAGCCTCACCTGTGCCCACCATTGCAGCCTCACCTGTGCCCACCATTGCAGCCTCGCCTCACTGTGCCCACCATTGCAGCCTCGCCTCACTGTGCCTACCTTTGCAGCCTCGCCTCACTGTGCCCACCATTGCAGCCTCACTGTGCCCAACATTGCAGCCTCACCTCACCTGTGCCCACCATTGCAGCCTCAGCTCACCTGTGCCCACCATTGCAGCCTCACCTCACTTGCGCCCATCATTGCAGCCTCACCTGTGCCCACCATTGCAGCCTCACATGTGCCCACCATTGCAGCCTCACCTGTGCCCACCATTGCAGCCTCGCCTCACCTGTGCCCACCATTGCAGCCTCAGCTCACCTGTGCCTACCATTGCAGCCTCACCTCACCTGTGCCCACCATTGCAGCCTCACCTCACCTGTGCCCACCACTGCAGTCTCACCTCACCTGTGCCCACTACTACAGTCTCACCTCACCTCACCTGTGCCCACCACTGCAGTCTCACCTCACCTGTGCCCACCACTGCAGTCTCACCTCACCTGTGCAGAGGATCATTATGGGGAAGAGGAAAGC
Organism: Lithobates sylvaticus; assembly: GCA_028564925.1. NCBI lineage: Eukaryota > Metazoa > Chordata > Amphibia > Anura > Ranidae > Lithobates > Lithobates sylvaticus. Next base: position 546,415,682 of record CM053028.1, on the reverse strand, counting down.
CGCCGGATCACGATAGCCTGCTGTTACAGTTGCAATTGCCTCCACAGCTAGGCTGCCAGGGAGTGGGGGGCGAGTACCGCCGGCATGCGGGGTTAAACAGGAGCCGTTCTACCATTGATCGGTCCGGGGGAAGAGGGCACAGATCACAGAGTAATAGCCTGCTGTTTACATTGGAATTGCCTCCGCTCATGATTACACACAGCCCCGCCCCCTCCTGACCCCGCGCCTGTTATAGACACTGTGATAGACAGAACACGTCCCAGAATTGTACTGGCGTTCTGTCTATCACAGGCGCGGGGTCAGGAGGGGGCGGGGTTGTGTGTAATCATGAGCGGAGGCAATTCCAATGTAAACTAACAGCAGGTTATCGCTCTGTGATCTGTGCTCTCTTCTCCCGGACGATCGAACGGCTCCTGTTTAACCCTGCATGCCGGCGGTACTCGCCCCCCACTCGCCCCCCACTCGCCCCCCACTCACCCCCCACTCACCCCCACTCCCTGGCAGCCCAGCTCCTCACCAGAAACAATTTTCCACTCGCAAAATGCGAGTAGGCGCGTGGAAAATTTGAGCCCTGAACTAATGTATTGTATGTCATTTTACAGTTTTCACGGTGCATATGGTGGAAATCGTACAAATAGTGCTTATGGTGTTTAAGGAGTCAAAAGATTAACCTCTGTGGTGTTCAACCTTAATGCACATCTTTGAGGCAAAAGAATAAACGCACTGCACCCATCAGAAGCTCTCCTCTCATTATTTACTCAAAGCCAATGGGGCAGCTACAACTCATCTGCACCCAGTTATTACCTTTTGTACCACCCGCCCCTCCATTTTGGATTGTAATCTTTCTTGAGCAGAGCCCTCCTAACCCTCTTGTATTGAACTGTAATGTAACTGTACTGTCTCACTTTATATTGTTAAGAGCTGCACAAACTTTTGCTGCTACATATAACTTGTGTATTAATGACTATAATATACACAATGGCTCCCTTGTCTTTGAAACTAGCGTCTGGAACTTTGCTGCCAGAAACTACAAAATTCCATGAAGCATTAATCATTGTGACTAAATTCTGCTCTACCTGTAGCACTCCAGGTCATAAATCACAGCATCTCTGTTCCTGTATTGTACTTATGACAAACTAATAGGCCTCCCTGTGAAATGCAGCTCTGTGCGCTAGCACATGCAAGAGAGGCAAAGTCTACACATCTGAGGGATATGCTAATGGGAATTGAAATTGAAATAAAATCCTTACACACTTATTATATTTGTTCTTAGATTTTATTTTCAGCAAGTATATCAAAGAGTGGCTTGGGTCTTGGAAAAGGTGATACTTTGACCAAAAGATTTGCAATGTTATGCCTCGTACACACGCTCAGACTTTCCCGCGGGAATGTCCGCCAGACCTTCCAGCGGGGCTTCGCCGGACTTTCCGAACGTGTGACTTGCCCACACACGCCTGGACTTCTCCAGCAGACAATCCGCGGAAAAAAGTCTGCGGGACTTTTGAAAATGAACGGACTTGCCCACACACGGAGCAAAGTCCGTTCATTTAGAATGTAACTGCAGGTAGACGGGTCTAGCAAAGGCAGTAACTGCCGCCGCGCTAGCCCCGTCACCTGGCATGGATTTAAAGGGAATCCCTACGCCGAAATAACGGCGTGGGGGTCCCCCCAAATCCATCTCAGACCCTTATCCGAGCACGCAGCCCAGCCGGCCAGGAAAGGGGTGGGGACGAGCGACAACATGGGGGGTGCCCTGGGGAAAGGAGGGCCGTGCGGCCCCCCCACCCCAAAGCACCTTGTCCCCATGTTGATGAGGACAAGGGCCTCTTCCCGATAACCCTGGCCGTTGGTTGTCGGGGTCTGCGGGCGGGGGGCTTATCGGAATCCGGGAGCCCCCTTTAATAAGGGGGCCCCCAGATCCCGGCTCCCCACCCTATGTGAATGAGTATGGGGTACGATGTACCCCTACCCATTCACCTAAGGTGTAAAGTGTAAATAAAAAAAAACACAATTTTAAAAAGATTTTATTGCACTGCTCCGGGGGTCTTCTTCCGTCTTGGGGGGGGTCTTCTCGCCGGACTCCTCCCCTATTTTACCTAGCTCTTTTACTGAGCGGAGGAGTCCGGCTACCTTCTTCGTTGCCGCCGCCGTCGTCTGGGGTCTCGATCCGCCTTCGGGGGAGGGCACGCGGCCTGGTACGGCTCAGGAGGGGGGGCGCTCGCTCGTCCCCACCCCTTTCCTGGCCGGCCGGGCTGCGTGCTCGGATAAGGGTCTGAGATGGATTTGGGGGGGACCCCCACGCCGTTTTTTCGGCGTAGGGATTCCCTTTAAATCCATGCCAGGTGACGGGGCTAGCGCGGCGGCATTCACTGCCTTCGCTAGTCCCGTCTACCTGCAGTTACGTTCTAAGTGAACGGACTTTCTGATGATCGGCAAGTCCGTTCATTTCCAAAAGTCCAGCGGACTAGCATACAGACCGCGGGATTGTCCGCCGGACTGCTAAGTCCAGCGGACAATTTTAAAACAAAACTTAAAACCTAGTCCGCCGGACTTTTGGCGGCAAAAAGTCCGCCGGCGCCCACATACGGGCGGATTGTCCGGCGGACTTCAATTCCCGCGGGAAAGTCCGCTCGTGTGTACGAGGCATAACCTATTATCGGTTGTGTAATACATTTGTACTTCAGAGAAGATACAGTAAGCACCTAAGTAAATCTGTGTTTCTCTGATTGGGTAAACCATAAAAAGTAAAACAACATATATTATAACAAGAGTCCTATGGCTTGTGGTTGTACAAGTGAAGTTAAAAAATAAAAGGAGGCAATGCTTTTTGTTGACTGTCCAATGTTTACTTGTACCCAATGTTCTCTGTAAGTTGATGAAGATCTAAAAGGAAATACCAAAGGCTTTCTTTTTAACATTCTATAGGCTCAGGAAAGGTTTTATTTAAACACATTTCTCCTTTTTTTACTGCCTGATAGTAAATCACAATTGTTCCTATCTGGTCTCACCAGAATAATATAACATTTGGGCAGAAATATACAGCTTAGCAGTCCTGCGCTGGAAGCCAAGATAGCGAATATCTGAACAGCCACTGTGTATTTGCCACCGGTGCTCAGATAGGCCGGGATGAAGGAGATCCAGACAGAGCAGAAGACCAGCATGCTGAAGGTGATCAATTTGGCTTCGTTGAAGCTTCCTGGAAGGTTCCTTGCTAGGAAGGCCACTAGAAAACTTGCCATAGCCAGAAATCCCATGAAACCCAGAGTCATATAGAAAAATACCCTTTGTCCTTCATTACACTCAAATGTTATCTTATGGCTTTTGGTGTTCAGCATGGGAAATGGAGGGGAGTTGGATAGCCAAAATGAACAAATGCCGATCTGCAAAACAGTACAGATCCCAACAACATTACGAGGGATGGTGGGGCCTAGCCATTTCCTCAAAGGGCTGTTCAGTCTGGTGGCTTTAAAGGCAAGGATCACCATTATAGTCTTGGCCAAGACTGAGGAGATACAAATGGAGAAGACCACACTGAAGAAGGTTTGTCTCAGGAGACAACTGAAAGTGGAAGGTTGACCAATGAAGACCAGGCTGCAGAGGAAGCATAAAATGAGAGACACCAGCAGGATGTAGCTCAGCTCTCTATTGGTGGCTTTGATAATTGGTGTTTCCTGATATTGAATGAAGATAATTAGGATGCACAGTGTGAGTGTTGACAACATGACAACTGTTGTCACCAGCATGATTCCCAAGGGCTCATCGTATGATAGGAACTCCAAAACCTTTGGGACACACCTGTCCCTCTCCTCATTGGGCCACTGATCAGAAGGACATATGGTACACTTATCCGTATCTAAATACAATATGGAAATGTTATATTAGTGATCAGAATTGCAGTATTTTATAAAGATACTAGAAATAATAATCTTACCTTATCAGTGTATGTTAATGCTATATGACACCTGTTTTAATAGTATAATAGTTACACAATTATTTATTATATATTTATATATATATTTTTATATAATATATATGTATATTTAGGTATCTGGGAAGATTTTGGAGTGTATCTGTGGGAATTTGTGCCCATTCAGCAAAAATAGTATTTGTGAGGTCAGCTATTGAGAACCGTGTTCGAGTTAAAGAGGAAGTAAAGCCTCTTAAAAAAATAAATAAAAAAATACACCCTGCAAGGCAAAGGCATAATGAGCTAGTATGCATAGCATACTAGCTGATTATGAATTACTTACCTGAGATCGAAGCCCCGGCATCGGCCCTCGTTCGCCTCCTCCGACGCTGCCATCTATCTTCCGAGTATCGCATGCTCCGTAGACATCAGTGCTGCTATTCCTGCACATATCTCCTAAATCTTTTAGGTTTGGGAGATATTTCTTGCACCTACAGGTAAGCCTTAATCTAGGCTTACCTGTAGGTTAAAGTGGTTGTAATGGGTTTACAACCACTTTAATCCAAAAGGTACACATTCACGATTGGAGAAAAGGGTGTTTTTCTTGGTCATGGTATAGATACAGTCACACTCACCTGCTCCAACACCAGGTCCATGCTTCAGTGCACATCCACTGGATTCTGGATCTCGCTGGTGTCCCAACTAATCAGATGCTGGCCACTTCCTTACAGGGCTGAAAAGTACATTGCTTGACATTCAAGCAACATTTTGCTGCTATCTGCCAAACCCCCTATGGATCCAAGCATTCTCAACAATCCTGTCATCCCAATGTCTTCTGCCTTGCTGCACCCTTGTCTACCGTCGGTGTCATTAGCGTTCCTTGCTCCTCTATACTCTCCAGTGCTCATGTGCTACAGACACTGTGTCCCCTGTGCACTCCTATGCATCCTGAATCTCCAGTGATCTCTGTGGACCCTGTGTGTCCGCTGAGCTGAGCGCATCCTGTGCCTCTAGGCATCCTAAGTCTCCAGTGACCGCAGCACATCTTGTATCTCCAGTGATCCATGTGCATGTGTGCATGCTGTGTCTCCTGTCACCCCAGTGAAAACTGTGTCTCCAGTGACCCCTGGGCATCTAGTATCTCCTGTGATTCCACAGTACTCAGTGTATTCAGATCTTCTGCCACCTGCATGGGTATACTGTATCTAAAGGCTGCAACCTGACAGCTATTCTGCAGCAAAGACCATCACCCCTTGGTCCTTTTTTTTTTTAGAGATCACACCATCTATATACATGCAGGCAGCATAGGGGGTACATCTCATGCCTTCTGTGTCTCCACAGTATCCAGTGGCACTTTGTGTCCACTTTGTACCCAATATCTTCCTGTGACCCCATTGTGCCCCATTGCCTCTGTCACAGCCACATTTCTTCGTAGCCCCTAGTGTTCTCTTCTGATTCCTGGACTGACCTGCTCTCAGTGGAAATGAACCCCTGTCCATGACAGATAGCAGGAGTTAGTAACACTCTACTGGACTTGTCCTGTAATATTGGAAATGTTTTACTACCCACCCAAGTGTCTCTCAGTTTAAAAGATTGCGGGGAACATACTCCACATAAGCAGGCCTGACATTAGACATTTGTGGGCTCCCCACAGTCTATCTGGCAACCTCCCTGTCCCCCCAGAGATGATCCTGAATAATGCATGCTCAAGCTGTACTATCCCCCCCCCCCCACCTCCAGCTTTGGGGATCAGTGGCAGGCTGATTCCATATTAATAAAACCTCAGCGTTGGTGTTTAGTGTATGTACTTCAGCACACACTCCTGCGCTGCTGCCTAGACATGTGCACTGACAAAATATGTGTTAGTTTTTGCTTCATAAATTTTTTTTTTTTTCAGAAAATTTGGAAATTCTAAATATTTGAAAATTCGCAAATTAGATAATTCGGAAATCCGAAAATTCAGAAATTCAAAAATCCGAAAGAAAGAAAATCTGTAAAATTTGAAATAATAACTAACCAATAATAACTAACTATTAAATTCTAGGTATTGGAATTTCCTTTCAAATTTGGCTGTTTGTGAACATAACAAATTTATCTGAAGTTACGAATTATCCGAAATAACGAATGCCGCATCTAAACAAATGGAATGGAACAAATTAATAATAAATAATAATAATAAAAAGGTTTTATTATTATTATTGTTATTTATTATTATTAGATCATTACGTTCCATTCGTTTAGATACGGCATTCGTTATTCCAGATAATTTGTTCAAATACGTTCACTAACAGCCAAATTTGAAAGTAAATATTTATTATTAGTTAGTTAATATTTCAGATTTTCAGGTTTTAAAATTTTGGAAATTCTGAAATTCTGAATTTAGAAAATTCTGAAATTCGGAATTTCAGAAATTGCTAAATTTTGGAAATTGAAAAATTCGGAAATGAACGAATTTGTCAAAATTTGTTAAAAAAACAAATTCATAATTAAACACATTACACATGTCTAGTGCTGCACCTCTGCATGTTGGCTGGGACTATACAGTACTTCTGCCATAGGGTGGAGATCACCCCACCTAGCAGTTCTGGCTTCTTTCTATTTTCTCTCTGCATTCCACCCCCCCACACCTAACTGCCGCTCTTGGATAGTAGACATGTGCACAACAAAAAAATTTGTTTATTTTCGTTTTGTTTTTTTCGTTTCCGAAAAAAAATAGTTTTTTTTCGTTTTGTTTTTTTCGTTTCCGTTGATTCGTAACTATTCGTACATTCATAAGTCGTCGGTGTTCGGATTCGTAACGATTCGTACATTCGTACATTCGTAAGTCGTCGGTGTTCGTATTCGTAACGATTCGTACATTCGTAAGAGTTATTTTTTCGTTGTTTCGTTTTTTCGTTAGTTTAATTTTCGGACGCATTCGTACATTCGTAACATTCGTAGATTCGTAATCGGAGCATAATTCATAATTTTATGTAATGTGTATGCTATTATTACATTTTAATAATTTACGAATTGAAAAAAAAAGTTACGAATCGAAAAAAAAAAAGTTACGAATCGAAAAAAAGTTACGAATCGAAAAAAGTTACGAATGTACGAATTTTTTTGTTCAATAGAGACACGGAAAATTACGAATCGAAAAAAAAAAAAAGTTACGAATCGAAAAAAAAAAAGTTACGAATCGAAAAAAAAGTTACAAATGTACGAATTTTCTTGTTCAATAGACACGGAAAATTACAAATCGAAAAAAAAAAAAAAAAAAAAAGTTACGAATCGAAAAAAAAAGTTACGAATCGAAAAAAAAAGTTACGAATCGAAAAAAAAAGTTACGAATGTACGAATTTTTTTGTTCAATCCATTCGAAGCACGTTAAGCAGCACCATTGTAAGGGACACGGAAAATTACCAATTCAACAAAAAAAAGAGTTACGAATGTACGAATTTTTTCGTTCGTTTTCGTTTTTCGGATTTTCTTCATTAGTACATTCGTTGTTTCTAATTAGTTTTTTTCGGATTTTCGTTGTTTTTCGGATTCGTTCGATTCGAATGATTCGTTAATCGGATTCGTACGATTCGAACGTTTCGTTACGATTCGTTATTCGGATTTCGTACGATTCGAATGATTCGTTCATTCGTACGAAAATGAACGAACGAAAATAACGAAAAAAAACGAAAAACGAAAAAAAAACGAAAAAAAACGAATTGCACATGTCTATTGGATAGCCTGCAGTTTCTGCTGGGCCAGGGCCCCCCTACTGACAAAACAACTGCCTGTACCTCCTATCAGCATCCCTTCATATAAGTTATGCAGCCAGTAACCCACTTAATACAGTCAATAAATATGTCAAGGAAGATGACATTTTCTACCAAGGTAATGGTCAACACTTGGCTGGAGGTCTGTTTGTACTGGTTGCTGACTCTTATTCTCTGACTTCCCTTGACTTCTGCCTGTCCTGGCTATCTCTCCAAACTATAGCCATTTTAGATTTTGGTTTTGGCATATCACCCGGTTAAACTACCTTTGTTGACTTGCCAACTAGATTTCCGACTATGCTTCTGTCCCTTGGACCCAATTATGCTTGGCTGTTGTGAACCTTGTTTATGCTTTGACCAGCACATGCTTACCCCTCATGCATTGTCCTGCTTAATACAATCTGCCCAGACTTTATAAGTGAAAAAAAAACTTGATTGTGCATTACCAAACCTATGCAAAAGGTGATTAATACATGTGAAGGACAGTGTTGCAGTAGTTATTGAGTATCAGCAAAAACTTTTATCATGGTGGTGCTGTGATTTTTCTTTTTAACTTGTTTGTGATGTTTATCAGTCTAGTTCACTGATATCTGATTTCCTTTTCTGGAGGAAAAGAGATTTAACCTCCAAATGCGGAAAAGGCTTCTTCACAGTAAGAGCTGTGAATATGTGGAATAGACGCCCTCAAGAGCTAGTTCTGCCCAGCTTAGTAGATGGTTTTTAAAAAGGCCTACATTCTTTCCTAAATGCACAAAATATAACTGGATAGTAATATTTATGCAAGAGAAAAACTCAAATGCTTTTGATGAAGGCCTAAGGCCGAAACGTGTTAGCACTTTTGGATGGTGTTATTGCTGTAATGCTTAAATAAATATTTTCTATGGAGAAGCTGTCGAGTTGCCGGCCTGTACTTTCTATAGTAATATTTATGGGTAAAGTTGATCCGAGGAATATCCGATTACCTCTGGGAGAATCAGGAAGGATTTTTTTCTGCCGCTAGGGGAAATTGGACCATGCTTTATTGATTTTTTTTGTCTTCCTCTGGATCAACTGTGAGTATATGATAGTGTATATGGAGTTTTTTTTTATCTGTGTATGCATATTTTTGGAGAGTTGAACTGGCTGGACCTGTGTCCTTTTTCAACCAGATTAACTATGTAACAAACTATTATTATTACAGGTACTTATATAGCACCTTCAATTTATGCAGCACTTTACATATACCGTATTTATCGGCGTATAACATGCACTTTTTACCCCTTAAAAGCAGGGGAAAATCGTGGGTGCGTGTTATACGCCGATCCCCCGCCAAATGTCAGCCTCCCGGCCTTTCTCGCCAGCTTTCGGCCGCTCTCGCCGGCTTTTGGCCACTATCGGACGTTCTCGCTGGCTTTCGGCAGCTCTCGGCAGCTCTCGGCTGTTCTCACCGGCTTTCCGCCTCTGTCGGCGGCTCTCGCAGTCCCGCGTGGCCGAGAGCCGCGAGAACAGCTGAGACCAATCGAGTGCCACGAGATACACATGACATCCGGCTCTGTATCTCGGCGGCGCCATTTTTAAACGTAAATAACACTGGAGCAAGGCTGCAATGACAAGGTTGCAGATGGGCACTGAGAAGGCTGCAGATGGGCAGTGACAAGGCTGCAGATGGGCAGTGACAAGGCTGCAGATGGGCAGTGACAAGGCTGCAGATGGGAAGTGACAAAGCTGCAGATGGGTGCTGACAAGGCTGCAGATGGACGCTGACAAGGCTGCAGATGGGCGCTGACAAGGCTACAATGACACTGATAAGGCTGCATTGATGGGCATTTAAATGTAAGTTTTTTTCCTTAAACTTCCCTCCTAAAAGTTTTTTTCCTTAAAATTCCGTCCTAATCTTGGGGTGCGTGTTATACGCCCGCGCGTGTTATACGCTGATAAATACGGTATATATTGTAGATTTATATCAGTCCCTGCCCTCAAGGAGCTTTCAATCGAAGGTCCCCAACTCACATTTATACATACACATACTAGGGCCAATTTAGACAGGAGACAATTAATGGGAAGAAACCCATGTAGGCACAAGGAGAACATGCCAACTCCAGGCAGGTAGCGTCGTGGTTGGGATTCGAGCCACCGACCCCAGTGCTGATATGCGGAAGTGCTAACCACTTAGTCACCTTGCTCTATTATTAACTAGCAACAACTATATTACACTTTGTAAACAAACCCCATATTCCTTTCAGTCCTTCCCAGAACTTTCTCCCAGATGGACAGGTCTGAAACAATGTTCAGATGATGCTAAAACCAGTTAACCAGCCAACACCAATTTCAAAGGATCAGCAGCTTTACTATGGGATACCTGTGTGATTGGTCATCTCTCCTTCAGAGCAGGGGATGCAGTCATAGCAGCAGATGGGTCTTCCTTGCAGAGAAGCTTTCCTGTACCCAGGCTGACAGCTGTTACTGCAGACAGAGATCGGCAACTGCCAAGGAGACAAAATCATCATGACAGGACATGAAGGAAGCAGAAAAATGGAGCTAGCCTTTCATAAGATATACATTCTTCTTCCTTTCGTTAGAACACCTATAACCTTGTTATAACCCCTTTTAGGCTAGTGTCTCCCCAAAACAGAAGCAGTTTAGTCACATGAGTGAGGGCAACAGAGAATAGAAATGTATTAGTGGCAAGGAAAACAACAGCAGTCGAGCAAAGGTTTCTACTAGATTGTTTTACTTCCTGGGATTCCTAATTTGGGGCTATCGTGCACTGCCCAAAAAAATACGTGAATGATACCCGATCTAGCCAGAAGGGTCAGGGCCCTGTCACCTGTTTATGGTTACCTTAGGTCAATAGAAACCTCATGGACAGCTTGCATACTACTAAAACTAAAGCCACTGCTCAACCATTATCTCTAAGATCAGGGGCGTCAGGAGGGGGTGGCTGGGGGGGGGGGGGGGCTGAAGCCCCAAATGTGACCCTGAAAAGCCCTGAGTATATGGAATGCTGCATTCCATTGTTGGCCCTGAGCGCCGGCCGCTGGGACCAATCTATTCGCCAGTGTGGCCGATAGTGGCCGAAAGTGGCCAAGTGCAGCTGGTCCCGCCTTTTGGAGCCTGCAGCGCCAATGCCAGGACCACGGGACGTGTGACGTGATGTCCATCTTAGCCTGCAGGCTCCAGAAGGCGGGAACGCTACATCCCCGCTCGGGCGTGCGGCTCGGCTCTCCTCTCCTCCTTGGCTCGGCTGCTCTCCTCTCTGAGGTGAAGAGTGATTGACTGCCTGCTGTGACTGAACACCACGGCTGAGGTAGGTCAGACACAGAGTGTATGTAGGTCAGGCAGGTCAGTGTATGTAGGTCAGGCAGGTCAGTGTATGTAGGTCAGGCAGGTCAGTGGTCATTTGGCAGTGTATGTAGGTCAGTGGTCAGTGTATGTAGGTCAGGCAGGTCTGTGGTCAGTGTATGTAGGTCAGGCAGGTCTGTGGTCAGTGAATGTAGGCCAGGCAGGTCAGTGGTCAGTGTATGTAGGTCAGGCAGGCCAGTGGTCGTGTATGTAGGTCAGGCAGGCCAGTGGTCGGTGTATGTAGGTCAGGCAGGTCAGTGTATGTAGGTCAGGCAGGCCAGTGGTCAGTGTATGTAGGTCAGGCAGGTCAGTGGTCAGCAGTGATGGAACTAACGCCGTTAAAGTAAATTGCGTTACGTAACGCCGTTACTTTAGAGGGTAACGAGTAATCTAACTGATTACTCTTCCCCTCACGGTAACGCCGTTCCCATTACTGGGGCGGCGTTACCGCAATTACCCACCGCGATCCGCGGAGCCGTCCGCGGCCTCTGCCTTAGGGAAGGCAGCAGCTTCGGCCTAGCTCCGGAGCGGCAGCCATCCTGGTGCACCCGATGGCCGCATCTCTGGCCTAGCTCCGGAGCGGCGGCAATCTTGGTGCACCCGTCGGCGGTTTACAATGTGATTGCTCCGTCAAATGACGCCGGTTCCTCTCTCCCCTCTGTGTACAGATCTGTACAGTGGAGGGGAGAGATCGGATGGCAGCAGCCATCCCTCCATACACTGCCAATACCCTGCAATACCCAGCCAATACCCTGCAATACCCAGCCAATACCCTGCAATACCCTGACAATACTCTGCAATACCTTGCTAATACTCTGCAACACCCTACTAATACTCTGCAATACCCAGCCAATACCCTGCCAATACTCTGCAATACCCCAACAATACTCTGCAACACCCTGCAATACTCTGCAACACCCTGCAATACCCTGCCAATACTCTGCAATACCCAGCCAGTACCCTGCCAATACTCTGCAATACCCTGACAATACTCTGCAATACCTTGCCAGTACTCTGCCAATACTCTGCAATACTCTGCAATACCCTGACAATACTCTGCAATACCTTGCCAATACTCTGCAATACCCTGCCAATACTCTGCAATACCCTGCCAATACTCTGCAACACCCTGCCAATACTCTGCAACACCCTGCCAATACTCTGCAACACCCTGCCAATACTCTGCAACACCCTGCCAATACTCTGCAACACCCTGCCAATACTCGGTAATACTCAGCCATACTCTGCAATACCCCATAATACCCAGCCATACTCTGCAATACTTTGCAATACTCGGTAATACCCAGCCATACTCTACAATACTCTGCAATACCCTGCCAATACTCTGCAACACCCTGAAATACCCTGACAATACTCTGCATATACCCTGACAATACTCTGCAACACCCTGCCAATACTCTGCAATACCCTGCCAATACTCTACCATACCCAGCCATACCCAGCCATACTTTGCTATACTCTGCAATACACGGTAATACCCAGCCATACTCGGCGATACCCAGCCATACCCAGCCATGCTCAGCCGTACCCAGCCAGGATATTACAGTGGGGGAGATTGTGGATATTACAGTGGTGGAATTTTCTAAGTTTTTTGCAAATTCAATTATTATTTGCTGATCTGAAAAATGATCCGATCCGTGACTCTGATCCAAGCAACGATCTGATCCGTGAGTTTGGGGGGGACAGATGTACAGAGGGGGAACAGATATATGTGTGGGGGGGGGGACAGACGTGTAGTGGGGTACAGAGGGGGAACAGATATATGTGTATGGGGGGGGACAGACGTGTAGTGGGGTACAGAGGGGGAACAGATATATGTGTGTGTGTGTGGGGGGGGGGCAGATGTGTAGTGGGGTACAGAGGGGAAACAGATATATGTGTGGGGGGGGGGGAACAGACATGCAGGGGGGATACAGAGGGGAAATAGACGTGCAGGGGGGAACGCACCCCTTGCTTACAGTAATACTAGACCCGCCCCTAAGAATATTAAAAAATAAAGTTACAGTTACTTTGCTGAGTAACTAATTACTTTTCCATTGTAGTAACTGAGTTACTAACTCATTTACTTTTTTGGGAGAAGTAATTTGTAACTTAACTAATTACTTTTTTAAAGTAAGATGGCCAACACTGGTGGTCAGTGTATGTAGGATAGGCAGGTCAGTGATTGTAGGTCAGGCAGGTCAGTGTAATGGTCAGTGTCAGGCAGGTGTGTTTACTTGGTAAGTCACACAACCCCACCACCCAGCCCAAAAAAAAAAAAAGCTGTACTACCCCCTCCCCCTTGGTTCTTGGACTTCGGGCTGAAGCCCCTGGTCTTTTTGCCACCTGGCAACGCCCCTGTCTAAGATTATGCCTTGAACTGTTGAAACACATGAGTGTTGGCTATGCTGTTTTTGTTCTGGGATCTTCAGTAAAAGTTCCTCCACGCCAAACTGGTCAATCCATGACTTTATGGAGCTTGTTTTGTGCACAGGGGCATAGTTAAGCTGGAACCGAAAAGAGACTTCCCTAAATTGCCACTGTAGCAGAGTGCCCATTTACCCACAATGCAGATGTAGGCTCAGACCCCTTTAGCCATGAAAGTTTCAACAGTTCTTGCAAATGCCAAGGCCTCATTCAAAGCCACCATAATCTAACAAAATGACAGAATCAGTGGTACAATGTCAGAATCTATTACCTGTAAAATGTCATCATTCCACAGTATAGCACTGAAGTTCACACTGATCTTCTCACCCGCTTTGGCTTCGGGGTCAATCATCCCTACTTTCACCAGGTTGAAGCTGCCATTGAGGATCTGCATATTCAAGATGTCAGAGGAAGCAGGAAGGTCCCCCTTGGCATTAAACGTCATCATCTCCCCAGACTTTGCATGGAAACTGGTTTTCTTGAGGTAACGGAACACCTGTGTTATTTTTTGGATACCAAAAATATCTTGGAAGTTTATTGGTAGCCACATTAAAAGCCCAACTCTGGGCAGTTAAAAAAAAATCGTAACGTATATGTAAACCCTCACCTTGTAAACAACCTATTCAGTCTCAAATATAAATTAAAGGCAAGACATTTGTGTATAGATATATATATAAAAAAACATTATAAATACAAATAAACAAGTAATACTAATAATTCACAGCTGCATAATGAGCTCAGAGAGCTGGGGAGAGACAGCAGCACATTGTGAATGGCTGTGCAGGGGGGGCATGTCAATATAAGTCTAATCATTGGAGGAGAGCAGACAGAGTTCTCAGCACAGCTAGAGAACTAACCACCTTTGTATGCTTTCATGCCTAGTGTGGTCAGTTTTTAATAGGGGAGCAGATGAACTTGCAGGAACACCAGGTATTTCAGACAAAGGTAACAATACAAAGAGAACACATGATTACCGGCGGCAGTGAAAGGGACATTAGTCCCGATCACTGCGATGTGCCCTGGCTCCTCGGTGCCCACCTGTGGCCCCTACAAGTGTAGCCTACCAGTGCCCACCAGCGCCACCTATCAGTGCCCACCAGCTCCACCTGTTAGTGCCCACAGTGCCACCTGTCAGTGCCATCTGTCAGTGTCCACAGTGCCATGTGTCAGTGCCACCTGTCAGTGCCCACAAAAAGTGCCTGAACAGTGCTGCACATCAATGTCACCTATCAGTGCCACCTATCAGTGCCCATCAGTGCCACCCACCCATGCCCCCCATCCGTGCCACCCATCAGGGCCCATCAGTGCCATCTTATTTGTCCCCATCAGTGCCACCTTATCTGTGCCCATCAGTGCCACCTTATCTGTGCCCATCAGTGCAGCCTATCAGTGCCCACCAGTGCCGCCTCATCAGCGCATATCAATGAAGCAGAAAAATTACCTGTTTGCAAAATTTTATAACCATCTATTTCTTTTTTTTTATATTTTGCATCTTTTTTTGTTTGTTTAGCAAAAAATAAAAACCCCAGCTGTGATTAAATACCACCAAAAGAAAGCTCTATTTGTGGGAAAAAAAATGCTAAAAATGTCATTTTGAGTACAGTGTTGTATGACCGCGCAATTGTCATTCAAAGTGCGACAGCCCTGAAAGCTGAAAATTGGTCTGGGCAGGAGGGGGGTTTAAGTGCCCGGTAAGCAAGCGGTTAAATTGTGCCCCTTCTTTCTCCAGCTGATGAAGGATCTACTGTTCGTTTGGTTAAGGGCATGATCTAACTAAAAGTAAAATTTACTTTAATCCATGGCCCTGAAAGCTCTTCCCCCCACTGTTTGCGACAACCCTTCAACCAAAGACTTTTCTTCTTGCTGGTCTATGACCCCCCCTCCCCCTCCCATCAATGTTATCATGTGTAATGCAATACCTGTGACCACCTATGGTCCTGCATTGTAGATGATGACATAGAAGTGCCCACCAATGTTCCTGCACTGGAGAGGGCCAGACCACTGGCTGCCATGGGTTCATAGAGTAAGGTAATCAGGTATATATAAAGGTCAAGTTGACAAATAAACTTTATAACCAGCTAAACTTAAAATAAATATCTTTATTCTTAATGGATATTAACCGCTTCCCGACCGCCTCCTGTAGATATACGTCCACAGAATGGCACGGCTAGGCAAAAGCACGTATATATACGTCCCCTTTAATTGCCTAGCCATGGGGTCGTGAGCGCGCCGCGGGACCAGCGGACCCGATCGCCGCTGGTGTCCCGCGATCGGGTCACAGAGCTGAAGAACGGGGAGAGGTCTGTGTAAACAAACCTCTCCCCGCGCTTCCTACACTGCCTGTCATTGATCGGCTGTTCCCTGTCATCGGGGAAAGACGTCAGCCCCGCCCCTAATGTAAAAAAAAAAAACACACGTCACAGCCCATAACCCCTCCCCGCCCCCTAGTGGTTAACTCTTTCACTGCCATTGTCATTTATACAGGAATCAATGCATTTAAATAGCATTGATTGCTGTATACATGACAATGGTCCCAAAAATGTGTCAAAAATGTCCGATGTGTCCGCCATAATGTCGCAGTCACAATAAAAATCGCTGATTGCCGTAAAAAAAAAAAATATTAATAAAAATGCTATAAAACTATCCCCTATTTTGTAAACGCTATAACTTTTGCGCAAACCAATCAATAATCGCTAATTGCGATTTTTTTTTAACCAAAAATATGTAGAAGATACGTATCGGCCTAAATTGAGGGAAAAAAAACTTTGTTTTATATATTTTTTGGGGATATTTATTATAGCAAAATAGAAAAAATATAGAATTTTTTTCAAAATTGTCGCTCTATTTTTGTTTATAGCACAAAAAAAAAACCGCAAGGGCGATCAAATACCACCAAAAGTAAGCTCTATTTGTGGGAAAAAGAGGATGCCAATTTTGTTTGGGAGCCACGACGCACGACCGCGTAATTGTCAGTTAAAGCGACGCAGTGCCGAATCGCAAAAAGGGGCCTGGTCCTTTGGCTGCAAATTGGTCCGGGGCTGAAGTGGTTAAGAGCCTGCTGCAAGTCCACATTTGTTAATCTATACATGCAACTGCCACAGTTATGACTTTCTGTGCACTGTATGGGTTATATTAGTATTGTGTGTCTCTTGTTTTATTTACGGTGCTTTCTTATGCCGCGTACACACGGTCGGAATTTCCGATGGAAACAGTTCGATGGGAGCTTTTCAACGGATTTTCCGACCGTGTGTATGCCCATCTGCCTTTTTCTGTCGGAAATTTCCGACGGACTTTGGATTGAGAACCTGTTCTCAATTTTTCCGACGGAAAACCTTTCTATCGGATTTTCCGATCGTGTGTATGCAACTCCGACGCAAAATTCCGATGCAATCTCGGAAACAATTCGACGCATGCTCGGAAGCATTAAACTTCCCTTTTATAGTGCCGTTGAATGCGTTTTATGCCGCTGTGTTACTGACCGTCGGGATTTGGTGTGACTGTGTGTAGGCAAGACAGTTTGAGCGAAATTCTGTCGGAATTCCGACGGGAAAACCATCAGAGCTTTTTCCGACGAGAATTCCGACCGTGTGTATGCGGCATTAGAATACAAATTATTTTTAATGTGCTATAATCTGAACCAGCCAGTCAGCAACTCACCTTCCAGTGTTGAGCGTCATTAATATTTCCACAGGTCCCATTAAAAAATCCATTTGACCCAGTAGGACAGCCAAGGAGAGAATGCAGAGCGTGTACATAGGCATACACAGCCAGGTAGGCATGGTAAGTGTAGCTTAGATCATTCATTTCAAACAACTGGGCAACTTTACTGCCCAGTTCTTCTTCCCCGGTGCAGGTCACATCTACCTTTATATCGGGAGTATTTGACATCTCACTATTTCCATTAGTCCATTGGCAGCTGAAAGCTTTTTCCCAGAATGGCCTAATAAATGGGTAACTTGAGTTGCCAGTTGGGTGAAGGTTCAGAAGGAATTCCTCAAATCCTTGCATGGTACCAGTCCGTGGAATCAATCCAATTGTCCCATTTAGAACCTTCCAGGTTTTCTTAGAGAAATCTCCAGGCGAAAGTCCAAAGTAATCTGAAGCAAGGAAAATTTTTCCGGTAGCCCCCTCGTCAAATAAAGACTCTAGCAGGGCCTTAATATGGATGTCTGGGCAGTGCATAAGAATTACATTGACAGAGCTTTTTTTAATTATGTCTACTACTCTTCTGATCTGTTTGTCTGAATAACTGAGATGGATCTTCTCCAGAAAGGCAATACAGCCTCCATTGCTTTTTACTCTCGTTTCCATAATCTGTCCACCCTGATGCCCAATATCATCATCCGCCACCAAAATGCCAACCCAAGTCCAACTAAACTTCCCAGCGAGGTCAGCAAGAGCCATTGGCTGAAGTAAGTTGGGTACCGTGCGGAAAAATGATGGAAACAGTATTTTATTGCTGAGAGTTGCAAAGGTAGACCCATAACTTATCTGTAAAGAGAATGACTTTTTTTTTAGCAGACTGGCAAAGGATTGGAGTTTACAATAGTGTTTTTATTGTTGTCCATGCCTTCCTTTCGCTGTGACAACCATACCTCCTAATGTATTATCCTGATAGAACAGGGACTGGAAGTTAAGGTAGATTTCCCCAATAGGGTCATAGACAGAAATATTGTTCCATATTTTCAGTTTTGCAGATGGATGGCTATCTGTATGCCAAAGGGACACTCAGTGGCACATCAATCAATAATAGTTTAGGCCACATAAAGAATAAGGTGGTTCCACAGGATAGACTACAGGCTAGCTCTCTCAGTAAATTAATACGTAATTGAAAGGGGTAGAAAAGCAAAATCTCTGTGCCACAATGGATGGCAGGATATGTACAAACATATGCACATACATATGTGATAAGCAGAAATGGCTGCCCCGTGTCAGTTACCCACATATAATTACAGACTTTGCCTATAATAATTTTTTTCTTGTGTGTTTTTATCAGAAATTCTAAATTATTAATATGATATAAAAAACCTGGGCACATTCAGACCAATATCTAAAAACCTTTAAAGAATTATAAATAAGTCATTACATTCCAACCATATAGAAAAGACCACCACCCAATCCAGGCATGTCCCTGAAAAAAATGTAATAAAATTCTCCTTACAGCAAGTGCAAATATCTGAACTTGTCCTTATATTAGTCTCCTGTGGTTCCATGCACTCTAGAATTGAGACGGGAGAAAGAGAAGAAAGGATAGATCCCAAATGCTGCACATCCAGCAAAACCCAACAGTGCCTATAGTATAAGAGGCCTCAGGCCAAATTCTATCCAGGCCATGCTTCCTATCCTGGTAGTTACCCTTGTAATACAAAAACCTGTAGGTACTGTAATTTGTTTCTTTTGGGTAAAACGTTTGTGGCCACAGTCACAGATTAAGAGTAGTGTAATTTACCTGATAAACCTGTATTTCATGCTGCCTTATATATGTAGGTTGTACCACACGTCCTTTGACAGCCCGTATAGGGGAACATTACTGTGACACAAATAATCCAAATGCTAGAAATATTTTGAATGCAACACGTCAATTTAGAGAATGTCATAATTTCGCTTCAGAGGACTAGAACGGTTGTCTCACTCGCCCAGAGGAGGTGATGGGGAGAGAAGGCTACTGGGGAGAGAAGCATGGTGGATTTATGAATTAAAAACTAGATCACCTCAGGGGTTAAACCTGAGGTGGGATGTGGACTTGCACTTACATTAAGAATGCCTCTCCCCAGAGCCTCCTCTCTCTTTTTTCTGCCCTCTTTTCCTTTCTCTCTTCTGGAGATTATTATTTTCATCTTTTTTATTTAATGTTTTTTGAATTTTATGGTGTGTTTTCTTATGCATATGTGTATACGTGTATGAATGTATGCACGTGTGTGTACATACATGTGCATACTATGACTACAAGGTGGGTGAAAATTTGTGGCATACACATGGATCACCCTCTATGTATTGCAGCTAATTCTCTTTTTTGGATAATTGCCTGCGATCAATCAAGACAAATAATGGGTGGAGCCTGTGATCTTTAGAGCTACTATTTACTTCAAAGTTTTATGTCTGTGATGTGGTTATGACTAAGACCTTATAGGCTAAAAAGCATCAACTGGCTTAATCTGTGTTTGTTCACTGTGGCTATTCAATAAAATGAAGAATTTTTAAGAGCAACAACCAAAGTGCAAATCATTTTTTCCAAATTACTCTACTCAGCCAGCGACTGTGGATCGAGCACCTGGGAGCTCTGCTATCTATGTGTTGTATGGGTGTAGTGGCCAAAACCCTCGATGGGGCGGCCTTGACTTGTGGGCTTACCGGTTACCTCCGCTTGGCTTGTCCTTCCAGGTCTAAGGGTTCCCAGGGTTAGTACCCAAAAACTTTGGACGCTGACGCCATAAAAGTCCTTTTAGAAAGGTTTTTTATTTGCAGGAGTAACATCCAACAGACACAGTCTTGTATGGGAACAGAGGGCAAGGGTGAAGAAACTCAGGCACCTTGAACTGCTGGTTATTAGAAAGTCTCTAATGCAAACCCAGAGAGTAGCCACTCGCAGCTGGGCACTTCAAAGCTGAACAAATTTCTAGCCAGAGATTATGGAAGTCAGCACTTGAATACAGAACTTGCAAAGTCTCTGACCTTGAAGAAAGTTGCAACCAAAAGTGAACAGGAACCTTTCCTCAGTACCTGGAATGTTCTCTGACTCCTTGGCAGTACTGGGAAAGCATGGATTCTTTAGTGTCTTGACAACCCAGCAACCAGGCACTTCTTGGGATGCCAGCTTGTTGGCCCTCCTCCGAAGAGTCCTCCCCCGGTCACTTATACGAGCTGCGGTGCCCCTCCAAGTTGAGAGCGCACCCGGACGCCTTGAATCCTCCCTCAGTTACTGCGCCTCCGACCAGTCGGTTCCGAGACTCGGGAACAGATGGATCCTTGCCCCAGACCAAGCGGGTCTGTGGGGCTAGTCAAAGTGACCATGTTGCGGGGCGGCACACGCTCCCGTGACCGGGTTCCTCGTGGGGCTACCACGGTCCAGACTCAGGAACAGGCAGCTGTCGCCGAATGAACCCCAAACACGTGACTCCAGCATCTTAAGTACCCTTCCCCAGACTCCTCAGCGGGGCCAGACGCACCCACTGATTGGCTCTGGGGAATGCTGATACCCAAAATGTCCAACCAGGCCTGGTTCTGGGCCTGTCATGTGCACCTAACTGTACACATGACCAGACAGAACCCCAACACAGCCCAGCCAAACTGATGCCAAAGTTAAATCTGCACATTTAACCCTCAGAACCCCTTTACTGTTCTGAGTAAAAACAAAATTCGGGCGGCACAGTGGTGTAGTGGTTAGCACTCTCACCTAGCAGTAAGAAGGGTCGCTGGTTCAAATCCCAACCACGACACTTCCTGCCTGGAGTTTGCATGTTCTCCCTGTGCCTGCGTGGGTTTCCTCCGGGTACTCCGGTTTCCTCCCACAATCCAAAGACATGCAGGTAGGTTAATTGGCTTCTGTCCAAAAATTGGCCCTAGTGTATGAATGGGGACCTTGGATTGTGGGCTCCTTGAGGGTAGGGACTGATGTGAGTGTGCAATGTACAGGGATGGGGACAATTGTAGACACTCGCTCAGGTTGAACTGGATGGACTGATGTCTTTATTCAACCTTACTAACTATGAAACTATGAAACTATGAAAAATTTGTACATAGCAGACACTTTGTCCAAAAGTGTCGCCGCTACATGGGTATTAGCACTGACTTTTGTGTTTATACCATGCCCCAAACATGTTTTGCCCTGCAGGGCAAAACGTATTGGGGATATGGCAGAGTTCAGCCTAAGGCTGCTTATACTATAGACACCGCTGGGCTTTGCTGGCTGTGTGGCATTTGGGATCTCTCCTTCCTGTATGTTTACTCATTGAGCTAAGACGAGCTAAGCCCCTGCCTGCACTCTTTAGCGAGAGTCACCGGACCTAGACAGACAAGAAGCCTGGAGCGATACTCCTAATTTCTGGCTTTGGTTCACAGGGAGAAAGAGGAGATTAACTACAGGCATTGTGCAGTGATGTAATTTAATGTAACTTGGTGGTAGGAGAAGATAGGTGTGATGACCTCATCAGTGAGGGTTGCTCCTTCACTGTCCGATCAGCTTGCAGTGGGGAGGTTGGTGACCAAGCTGTATTCACTAACATCAGCAAAGAAATTAAAAGTCACCAACCTGGCCATGCCGTCTAGTTAGGGTGGCTGGTTCAAAAGTCTGGCTGAACAGAATTACAACTGCTTTAGCAGGTAAAACAGACCCCTATATATTTTACCTGCATATTTAGCTATTTGTCTGGAATCCCGTTTAAGGCACAGAATGTAAGCATAAATACACCCATATACAACATCTATAATTTTATATACCTGTGGGAACTGGAAGACGCCAGTAATCTGAGCAATAGGAATGGATAAAAAGGAATAATTGTCACCTATAATACCGACCATGGCTGAATGTGTATGACAACCATATCCAGGAAAGGGGTTTCCAAGTCCTGACATTAGGGACAAAACTCCACCCACAGCCCGGAGCTCTGACATACAGGAGTCCAGCACACTGAAGCCAAGAGTGATATTAGGCAGGAGGTCCTGAGAATTGTTAATTTCATCTACTGCAAACATGAGACCAAGAACATCCCGATAATATCGAATGTGGAACCTACGCAAGATGAGAGAACATTGAGAGATCAGGGAATATATTAGAATATGCTAGTGTCACGTACCTGGTTGGAAGCGAAAGGGATGAGAGGTCTTCCATTACAGCTCTGGTCCAAACACACCTGGAAATAGTGACAGGGAGTGAAAGGGCACAAAGCGGCATGGTTGCCCGAGAGTTCAGGCCACAGGTGACCACTCTAGGTTGGTACCAGGGCAGGGAGGTACTTTTGTAGACTGCTGAGGAGACCACTAAAGAACCAGGTGAAGAAGCCCCAGAGGAACAGATTGGAACAAGCAGCTGACAGAGGCACCAGAACACATGATAGGGAGGCTACCTGCGGTGGGCAACCCAGAAATCAGATATCAGGCCGAAAACATGGTCAGGGGGCAAGCCAACATCAGCAACTGATAGACAGCAGGATCTTGGCTCAGGAGGTAAGCCAAGGTCATTTTTCCTTCCAGTGCCAATATAGATGCTGGGCCATTTTTTCTTTCCTGTGACACCACAAACGCAGGTAAATTTTTTCCTTTTAGTGACACCACCAACACAGAGACATTTTTTTCCTTCCAGTGACACAGAATTAGGTTTTTCCTTCCAGTGATACAACCAACACAAGATCTTTTTATCTTTTCAGTTGCACCAACAACGCAGGGACCTATTTTAGCTGTACTGATTCTCAGACTTTTATCAAAATGGCAAATTCTACTTGTGGGCTGGCCAAGTGGCCCTATTCAGCCAGTGGCTCCTCTAGAGGTAGCACTACATGCTATTAGCTATTTACCTAATAAAATAACAATGTGTGACCAACCAACACCACCACGGGGGGGGGGGGGTTATAAATATTAAATACAGAGCAAGCTATGAAATGGGAGGGGCTAGGACCTTATAGGTGAGAATGGCCAATCATCTGAAAGTGATTTAAAAATTACATTCAATACTGAGTCCATTATCCTGTGTGTCAAATAGAACTATCGTTCAAGTCAAGGATAATAAGGGAGAGCAGTAAAGAGACTTATCTACTGTGCTTTGAAAAGTATTCAAACCCCTTGAAATTTTCCACATTTTGTCATGTTACAATTGGGATTTAATGTGATAGACCAACACAAAGTGGCACATGATTGTGAAGTGGAAGAAAAATGATAAATGGTTTTCAATTTTTTTACAAATACATATCTGAAAAGTGTGGCGTGCATTTGTAATCAGCCCCCTGAGGCAATACTTTGTAGAATCACTATTCGCTGCAATTACAGATGCAAATCTTTTTGGGGATGTCTCCACCAGCTTTGCACATCTAGAAAGTGAAATTTCTGCCCATTCTTCTTTGCAAAATAGCTCAAGTTCTGTCAGATTGGATGGAGAGCGTCTGTGAACAGCAATTTTCAAGTCTTGCCACAGATTCTCAATTGGATTTAGGTCTGGACTTTGACTGGGCCATTCTAACACCTGAATATGCTTTGATCTAAACCATTCCATTGTATCTCTGGCTGTATGTTTAGGGTCGTTGTCCTGCTGGAAGGTGAACCTCCACCCCAGTCTCAAGTCTTTTACAGACTCTGACAGGTTTTCTTCTAAGATTGCCCTGTATTTTGCTCCATTCGTCTTCCCATCAACTCTGACCAGCTTCACTGTCCCTGCTAAAGAAAAGCATCCCCACAACATCATGCTGCCACCACCATGTTTCACGGTGGGGATGGTGTGTTCAGGGTGATGTGCAGTGTTAGTTTTCTTGCCACACATAGCGTTTTGCTTTTAGGCCAAAAAGTTCAATTTTGATCTCATCTGACCAGAGCACCTTCTTCCACATGTTTGCTGTGTTCCCCACATGGCTTCTCACAAACTGAAAATGGGACTTCTTATGGCTTTCTTTCAACAATGGCCACTCTTCCATAAAGGTCAGATCTGTGGAGTGCATGACTAGTAGTTGCCCTGTGGACAGATTCTCCCACCTGAGCTGTGGATCTCTGCAGCTCCTCCAGAGTTACCATGGGCCATCTTGGCTGCTTCTCTGATTAATGCTCTCCTTGCCCGGCCTGTCAGTTTAGGTGGACGGCCATGTCTTGGTAGGTATGCGGTTGTGCCATGCTCTTTCCATTTTCGGATGATGGATTGAACAGTGCTCCATGAGATGTTCAAAGCTTGGAATATTTTTTGTAACCGAACCCTGCTTTAAAATTCTCCACAACTTTATCCCTGACCTGTCTGGTGTGTTCCTTGCCCTTCATGATGCTGTTTGTTCACTAAGGTTCTCTAACAAACCACTGAGGGCTTCACAGAAGTGCTGTATTTATACTGGGATTCAATTACACACAGGTGGCTTATATTTACCAATTATGTGACTTCTGAAGGTGATTGGTTCCACTAGATTTTAGTTAGGGGTAGCAGAGTAAAGAGGGCTGAATAGAAATGCATCCCGCACTTTTCAGATATTTATTTGTAAAAAAAAAACAATTAAAACCATTTATCATTTTCCTTCCACTTCACAATTATGTGCCACTTTGTGTTGGTCTATCACATAAAATCCCAATAAAATGAATTTACAGTTTTGGTTGTAACATGACAAAATGTGGAAAATTTCGAGGGGTATGGATATTTTTTCAAGGCACTATAGTGAGCTGCCAAAATTTTCACTTATGGCATTTTATCCATCTTGGAGTACGTTATTTAGATTGTATTGTAGTGTCCTGCCCAGTATGCAGAGCATGTGGCAACCTGTCCAAGATTGTACACATCAAAAGATAACCACAATCAGAAAACATCCTCATGAACATCACCGTGGCTGTCTCCAGAACTCTCACTGGGTTCATTTGTATGTCTCCAGAACTTACCCAGTGCAAGAAACCGGCTTTGGCCTCTCCTGGAAGGTTGGTTGTTGGAAAACAACTCCAGAATGGACCACAAAAACTCCACCAAGCAGAATATCACCAGATTGTGAGAATTTATCCATTGGCCAACCCTGGAGACTGCAGCCAGGGCTAGACTGAGCATCACCCAACCACGAGAGGAGGAGGAGGACCTGCAGGAGTCTACTCATGATGGCCACTCAGGTGATCTTAGCGATCGGGAGATGGACCCTTCCAGATGAAGTCCTACTGGAATATAACAGATTTGGGGGTTAGTCTTTTATAGAACAGACTCACAATTTAGAGAATTACACAACAGATTTGAGGTTAGTTTAGAGGTTAGGGTATTATATGGTTTGAGTTGGCTTTTGTCAAATTGCTAATTTTCTTCTAAAATCAATGTATCAGTATAGAGTAAAAGTGAGAAAATCTGGCCATGTCTGATTAAGTTTGTATTTTATTCACCAATCTGCAGAGCTTTAACAGTAAACTAAGCAGTGACAGAGTCTTCCTACTACGTTTAGAGCTCTGTAATTACAACTGCCATGCTCTTTTTTCTTGTTCGATGTTTTTATTATTTCAATAAAAGTACAGGTCACAGGGAATACTAAAGGCCAAATCGGAACAACATAGGAAGATATAGTTATTTTGGCTCAAGTCAATAGCGGGGGTGACAAGGGAAAATGAAGCACAATGTGTCCGAAAAATATACGTGTAAACATTGAGAGCACCAGTGACACTCTTGCCCCAGGCAAAGTAAATTTCCCCATATGAGTGTTCTATAGAGGGTGCACAGCTATAGCTATTGGCGTCTAGACTGACCTTCTCTAACTGAAAGCCTTTCCTGAACTATGTAGAGCAGTGGTTCCTCTGTGTGTGCAATCTGAGCTTGAGATGTTGAAATGTTTTGTGTCTAACCAACAATTAGACATGTGCAATTCGTTTAGTTACGAATTAGTTTTCCGTTAAAATTCGTTATATTCGTTAATTCGTAAGCATACGAATGAACGAATGGTTTACTAAAAATTCTAACGAAAAACGAACTATGGAAAAGAACGAATATGGAAAACAACGAAAATACAAAATTATTAAATTAGAAACAACTACGAAAGAATGAAAATCCGAAAAACAAAAACAGAAACAACGAAAATACCGAACAAAGATTCAAAATAACGAAAATCAAAATGAACGAAAAATCGAAATTACGAATATTCGGAAAAAGGAAATCAAAACAACGAAAATACGAAATAACAAAAATTCTGCTGATCGAGAATTCTAAAGAACGAATGTTGGTTCTGATTCTGAAATATTCCATCCAGAGTTTAGATAGGGTGTGGTTGGGTCGGTGGCACTGTTTTGGTGGATTTTTGATTTAAGTTCTGACTTGTGAGAGAGAAATTCTTTGTTTATTACACATATAAATAACATACACATTACGTAAAATGATGAATTATGCTCCGATTACGAATCTATGAAAAACAATGTTACGAAAGTACGAATAAATGAGGTAGTCAATCTCACGAAAGTACGAATGTAATAAAATCTACGAAAATACGAATTTCGAATCAACGAAAATTAGATTTACGGAAATACGAATCATTTCAAATCAACGAAAATATAGCTCTTCCGAAAATACGAATGCGTCCGAATATGAAATATAATGAAAATACGAATTTCGAATCAACGAAAATTCGACGGAAATACGAATCAACGCAAAAAATAACTCTTACGAAAATACGAACGAGTCCGAATGCGAACACCCACGACTTTACGAAATTACGAATCGTTGCGAATCAATGGAAACGAACAGAAACAAAACTAAACTAAACAAATTTTTCTATTGTGCACATGTCTACCAGCAATGCAGAAACAACATATAATAAATTGGCAAGCAACTTTTAGCCATGGATGAGGTGATCCACCATTGAAGACACTATCCAGTCTCTGATGGTTCTCGGGAAGTCTTCTGGCTCAAGTCTTTTAATTGGATACTATATTATAATGTCTTACAATATGCCACTCTTTATTACTTTATTGTTGGTAGTTTAATGGCAGCACGTTTTGCACCACTACTGCATGTTTCAAAGAACAGGAACTTTTCCAATTTTTCATTGTAAAGGGAGCCTATCTTCAAACAGAGAGCAATCAGATATCCACCTGTCCATCTGTCTGACGGGATCTATTGATGCAAGATCAGAACATTTGGCTGCTTTTGTCATACAAAACATAACTAAGAATCATGGGGGCCCATAGCAAAATTTTATAGAGCCCCTCCAGTTAGCTCTCTCTATAGCAGTTGGCAGTGTCAACTGTGCCAAAACTTTGATTGATCTTCACATAACATATGCATGAATTAAGGCAAGGTGGTTAGAGAGCTGTCAGTAAACACTATGCAAGTGCCAGGCCCTGAAGCCCCTGGTAAGGGCTGCATCCCAGTTCCTCCAAACTCAGGGGGATTATGGGTAACCCACAGAAACAGCAGCTGCTCACCACCAGATGCCACCTGCCCATCTGCCACAACTAGGCATGTATTCTGGTCATTGGCAGGGGAGTGGTCAAATGCTCTGGACCGAGCTCCATGATGTCTGAACCTCCTATGGAATCCCAGATGATGCCCAACATGCAGGAATGCCCCCATAGCAGGTGGGATGATGGAAGCGTGACGGCCAATGATGCCAAATGGCATGGGGACATTTTTGACAAATTTCAGGCAACTCAGAAGAATTTTCAGCTCTGTACATTGCTACGGTGCTATCGGTCACCTTGGCACAAGGATTATAAAGTCACACAGGCACCTTCAAGTTGTAAAAAATTGGATTAAAAATTAATTTGAGATTCAAATTTTGATTTTTTTATTTAAATTAATTCAGCTTGTGTCATTCTCCCTCCCCGGTTTTGCTCACCTAGAAATATTGGAGTGAATTAAATTATTATTAAAAAAAATATGAAAATCTTTGGGCTTTTTTTCAGCCAACTTAGCAGAATCACTGGCCCTGTGCCAGGTGCTGTTGGTTATCTTGGCACAGGGATGATATTACAACATTAGATTGTTATATGATGATTTAACACCACTAGAGAATCTGTTTAGTAAAAATTAAAACCAATGCTGAAGTTTTACTTCATTGTCTTTTTAATTATTATTATTCAGTTTATCAAAATTCAAAATCAAAAAAACGTTAAAAATGAAAAATCTTTAAAGTTTAAAAAAAAAAAGATTGCAGCCAAGTCACAGAATTCCTAGCTCTG
Source organism: Lithobates sylvaticus (assembly GCA_028564925.1). NCBI lineage: Eukaryota > Metazoa > Chordata > Amphibia > Anura > Ranidae > Lithobates > Lithobates sylvaticus. The sequence goes on along the minus strand of CM053028.1, from coordinate 546,387,464 downwards.
ATTGTGGAGATGCTGTCAGTCGTCTTGGCACAGGGATGACATAGTGACCCAGCCAATAGGGAATCTATTTAGTAAAAATTATAACAAATAATGAAACTTTATTTGAATACACTTTGTCCTGCTTTGTCCATTTTTTCAGTTGTTAAAAATGCAAAACCAAAAAAGCAGTTAAAAAGTTAAATTGGGGATTATTTTTAATTGTAATTGAATTACAGTATCTCACAACAGTGAGTACACCCCTCACATTTTTGTAAATATTTCATTCTATCTTTTCATGTGACAACACTGAAGAAATTACACTTTGCTACCATGTGAAGTAGTGAGTGTACAGCTTGTATAACAGTGTAAATTTGTTTTCCCCTCAAAATACCTCAACACACAGCCATTAATGTCTAAACTGCTGGCAATAAAAGTGAGTACACCCCTAAGTAAAAAATGTCCAAATTGGGCCCGATTAGCCATTTTCCGTGCCCAGTGTCATGTGACTCGTTAGTGTTACAAGGTCTCAGGTGTGAATGGGGAGCAGGTGTGTTAAATTTTGTGTTATCGCTCTCACTTTCTCATACTGGTCACTGGAAGTTCAACATGGCACCTCATGGCAAAGAACTCTCTGAGGATCTGAGAAAAAAAAAATGTTGCTCTACATAAAGATGGCCCAGGCTATAAGAAGATTGCCAAGACCCTGAAACTGAGCTGCAGCACGGTGGCCAAGACCATACAGCGGTTTAACAGGACAGGTTCCACTTAGAACAGGCCTCACTATGGTTGACCAAAGAAGTTGAGTGCACGTGCTCAGCGTCATATCCAGAGGTTGTCTTTGTGAAATAGATGTGCTGACAGCATTGCTGCAGAAGTTGAAGGGGTGGGGGGTCTGTTTCTTTGTCCGTTATTTTCAGTTGATAAAAATCCAAAACTTAAATACACTTTGTAACTTAAAGTTGCAAAAAAGGGGTAAAAAAGTAAATTGGGAATTTTTTATTTTATTTAAAGGAAGTCATCTTGTGTCAACCTCCTACTCTTTGGATTTACCGAACGTGACACGTTACTTCCGCAGTTTGTAGTTGCGTTGTGTTCGTTCTGTTTGATTGTCCGCATAGACCTATATGTGGCACATGCAGTTTTTTAGCCTGTTTTTTAATAAATTTTTGGCATATTTCACGATGGGAGCCTTCCATTTATTTCTTCCCATTTATGGCATTAATGATCTGTAATGACCAATCTTAAACCGAGGGCTCAACCATTCCATCCAGTATCCACGCAGACACAGTGTCCCTGATCCACGGCACCCGGACCAAGCCGTGATTGTGAGAATCTTTCTGGCATGTCTAATAAGCGCTTCTGACTCCTGTAATGGGAGTCACCACAATCTGGTGAGTAGACTGTGTGGCCGGTGACGGTGGTGGATTATTGTTCCTTTGATGTTTGCCGAATACTAGGAGGATTTTATCCAGAAAATGTAAATTCTTCTGAGAATTCATCTCAATTTTTGAACACTATTTGTTGCTGATTTTTTGTGTTTTTTATTGTTTGATATTGCAACAATTTTGACACTTTTTTGAATGGACTTTTTTTGAGATTTATTTATGGTTATCACTACTAACACAATACAAAAGTTATTTATGGTTATCACTAATGACACAAAATTGCTCACACCTTGTGATCATCATTTTCCTATTGGCATTTGTGTGATTGAAACTATTTGCACTTTTTATTTGCACTTGCACCTTAAAGGGAGCGCGGTTTGTAATTAACTTGTTAATTATTTGCTTTTTGACTCACTATTATAACGGTCTGCTCCTATACAGGGGGTCAAGATAGGGACTGTAGGTTTGTTCTTAAGTTGAATCTGTTTGTAAGTCGGAACAGGTAAATTTTTTAAGTGTAGCTCCATCCAAAAAATCTATTTTTAAGTTTTTTAGATAACATAGAGAAGGGTTATCACCCCTGTAACATTTGTTTTGCTGTCTGTGCCCCTGTTCAGAAGATTTCACCTCACCTTCTGTCCCAATGACAATTGGATTTTGAAAATTTTGGGTTGTTATGGAAACATGGACTGGTGATAAAGCATCAGTGGAGACACCTTTTTCCCATATTAACTCTTAGGCCCCTTTCACACGGTCGGACCGTTCAGATCCGCCTGTCAGTTTTTTGACGGCGGATCTGAACGGGCGCTCCATGTTAGTCTATGGAGCGTCGGATGTCAGCGGAGACATCTCCGCTGACATCCGACCCGGTCCGATCCGCCAAAAGCAGACGTATGGCTATACGTCCAGATCCGTCGCTGGCGGATCGGATCGGGTGAGATCTGATGAAAACGGACACACTGTCCGTTTTCATCCGATCTCTCCATAGAGATCCGCGGCGCTCGCAAGCCCCTCCCCGCTCAGTGAGCGGAGAGAGGCTTGTCATCCGCCGGTTCAGCGGAGATCAACGGAGAGATCTCCCGCTGAGCCGGCGGACAGAGGCGGGCTCCGTGCAAGCGGAGCCCGCCTCGTGTGAAAGGGGCCTTACAGGAGTGAATTTCCCTTCCTAGGGGTGGATTTCCTCTCACTTCCTGTTGTCTCCCTCCGTTTGTAAGTCGGATGTTTGTAAGTAGGGGACCCCCTGTACATAATTTTAGTTGAAATCTAAAGTCTCCATATGCGCAGGTCGGTGGTTCTTACCATTTATAATACATCTCCTACTCTAGTTGTGTTCATTTAAGAATAATGGATATGGAGTGCATTCAATTATTCTTAAAAATACAAAACCAAAAAAGCAGTTAAAAAGTTAAATTAAGGATTTTTTTAAATTGAATTATATTTGATAGATGTGAGTTGAATGAAATTGTTGTTAAAAAAAAAAAAAAGGGACTTTTTTTGAGATTTATTTATGGTTATCACTACTGACACAATACGAAAGTTATTTATGGTTATCACTAATGACGACACAAAATCGCTCACACCTTGTGATCATCATTTTCCTATTGGCATTTGTGTGATTGAAACTATTTGCACTTTTTATTTGCACTTGCACCTTAAAGGGAGCGCGGTTTGTAATTAACTTGTTAATTATTTGCTTTTTGACTCACTATTATAACATGCTGCTCCTATACAATAGTTTAGTTAAAATCTAAAGTCTCCATCTGCGCAGGTCGGTGGTTCTTACCATTTATAATAAATCTCCTACTCTAGTTGTGTTCATTTAAGAATAATGGATATGGAGTGCGTTCAATTATTCTTAAAAATACAAAACCAAAAAAGAAGTTAAAAAGTTAAATTGGGGATTTTTTTAAATTGAATTATATTTGATTTAATTCAGTCATCTTGTATCATTCTATCTCTCCAGGTTTTCTCCCCTGGGAGTAATGGATATGAGTTGAATTAAATTGTTGTTAAAAACAAAAAAAATTCAGTCATTCTGGCACAGGGATTATATAGTGACCCAGACAGTAGGGGATCTATTTATTAAACATTTCAAACAAATAAAGGAATTTTGCTTCAATACACTTTGCCTTGCCTTGTCCGTTATTTTCAGTTGTTAAAAATCCAAAAAATCCAGGAAAACATTCATGCAACTTAACTTAGCTCAACTTATTTTTTTTTATTTAAATGAAGTCATCCTGTGTCAATCTTTCTCTCCAGTTTTGTTCCTTTAAGAATAATTTATATGGAGTGAATTAAATTATTGTAAAAAAAAAATAATAATAATTTTAAAATGTTTTAAAAGATCACAAAATCATTTAGCCTGAAGCTACAACTTAATTTCTTGCAGTACATTTTGGTGCACTTACCAATAACAGATGATTTTGTGACAGGTAAGTAATAGACAGAGGAATGACGTCATCAGAAGTATAGGTCTATGGATTACCAATTTAAAATGTTATTCTTCTAAATAGCATTTTGATAAAGAAAATTTGATATTATGTGCTCATAGCAGGACCCTCAATCCGCTGTGTTACAATGACGGATTATTAATCATTTGTATCATTCTTATCCAAAAGTTCCATTCAAGCCATTCTATTCCATTCAAATGTACAAATAAAGATATTTAAGTTGTATATATACATATAAAGTTACTCAATCTGTACGGTGAGTTCCCTCGTAGTCAATGCTCCCTCCTATAAATAGAAAAAGTGTACAGATAGTTACGTGAGCTGGCAGTGGGGGGCAGGTGAGAAGTTGGCACTCTGCTGACACCAAACTGACATAATTACTGGTTCAGTTTCCTCTCCGAAGATCCTCCAGGGGTTGCGGCACCATCGGCCAAATTAAATGTTTGTTATGCAGTAAGAAATATTGATGATTACAGGAATTGTGGACAATTATTACAGGCTCTGAGAATTGCGACAGAATCTGAAGAGTTCAAGATTTTCGAAAATTGCTGGCTAAATGCCCCAGGTTTTTTCCGGTAATTATACGTGGTGGTGAGGAGCAGATCCTTGAGGGATGTTAATGATAGACCTTTACCTTGAACAGATCTCCCTAGTGCAGTCGCAGGAGTGTCAGCTACTGATGTTGTTCACTAAAATAATCATATAATACTAGCTTCACTCACATTGTACTTACTGTATATGTAAGCATTCGAGAGAAGTCTACAAATTGTCAGCCATGTCCCTAATTTTGGATTCCGATTGCTATTCTTTTTTTAAAATGTAGTTTTCCTTTTTTTCATAGAGAAATATTGTACATCAATATTTAGTATATTCCTTTTGAAGTCTGAATTTTTAGGATCTTTAGGCTACCGTACTTTTCACATATTTTACTTGTAGCGGCCATAACCCTCAGAGGGGCGGCCTTGACTTTTGGGCTTACCGGTTACCTCCGCTCGGCTTGTTGATGAATATCCAGGGGTTCCCAGGGTTAGTACCCAACAACTTTGGATGCTGACACAATAAAAGTCCTTTTGAAGGTTTTTATTCTTGCAGTGGTAACATCCAACAAAACACAGTCTTAGACAGGAATAGAGGGCAAGGGTGAAGAAACTCAGGCACACCGAACTGATGACATCCGCAAATGTCTTTTATCAAACCCAGAGAGTAGCCACTCGCAGCTGGGCACTTCAATGTCAGACAAACCTCTAGCCAGAGGTATGGCAGCTGACAATGTGATCCGGAAACTTGTTAAAAGTCTCTGACACAGAATGAACTTGCAACCAAAGGTGAATAGGAACCCTTCTCACAGTCCCTGGAACTTTCTCTGTCTCCTTGGCAGTACTGTGGAAGTGCGGATTCTTTGGTGTCCGAACAACTCAGCAACCAGGCTCCTCTTGAGATGCCAGCTTGTTGGCCCTCCTCCGAAGAGTCTTCCCCCGGTCACCTATGCGAGCTGTGGTGCCCCTCCAGTGATGAGAGCACACAGGGACACCTTGAATCCTCCTTCAGTTACTGGGCCTTGGGCTAACCGGCTTCGAGACTCGGGAACATATGGATCCTTGCCCCAGACCATGCGGGTCTATGAGTCAAACTGACCATGTTGTGGGACGGCAAACGCTCCCAGGCTCGGGACCCCTCGCGAGGCTACCCCGGTCCAGAACCGGGAAACAGGACTGCTGCCGAACCCCGAACACGTGACTCCAGCACCTTAAGTACCCTTCCCCAGACTACACAGCAAGGCCAGGCGCACCTGCTGATTGGCTCCAGAGAAGACTGATACCCAAGACGTACAACCAGACCTGGTTCTAGGCCTGTCGTGTGTACCTCACTGTACCCATGACCAGGCAGAACCCTAATACAGCCCAGCCAAACTGATGCCAAAGTTAACCTGTACAATTAACCCTCAGAACCCCATTACTGTTCTGAGGGAAAAACTAAATTTCCACATATAGCGTACACTTTTTGAAAGTGTCCCGCTACATACTGTTCCTCTTTCAATGTTTACAGACAGTTGTTTGCAGAGCTAAATACCTCAAGATGGATTTACACACACACATGTGGAAAGGTCAGAGCTGTGGTTCCAAGATTTCCAAGGGAAACATTGTGTATGAAAGGAGATAACTACTACTGTATCTCTCTTTAGAAAAAAACCCTATAGTACCACTGAAACCAAAAACTGCTGCTACGAGACTGTCCTCACCTTTGTCGTATTACAATGGTCCTCTGCTTCCTCTCACACCCTAGGGATGAGCTTAAATTTGGGCTTGAGTTTGGCCTGAAGTTAGTTGTCATGGCAGGACCAATGAGCTGTGAGCTGGAGATCTTCCATCCTGCAGCTGACACAAAGGGGTGGAGATACTCATGATACCATAGACTTAAAATGGGCACGTGGCTATAATAGGTTGATGTAAATGACCTACAATGGCCATGTAGCCATATTAGGTCAATGTCATTGACCTACTATGTACATGTGGCTATATCAGAGCAATGTCATTCACCTAAGATGGCCACGTACTGTTGACATACACAAAGGGGCAGAGATATTCTAAAATAAAATGGGCACATGGCCATAATAGGTTGATGTAAATGACCTACAATGGCCATGTAGCCATATTAGGTCAATGTCATTGACCTACTATGGACAGAGGCGGCTCTAGGCTTTGTGAGGCCTTAGGCGAAACTTACACATGAGGCCCCAATCACGCCCGTAATGGAAAAAAAATACAAGCACACAGAAAAGAGGGTGAGATAAAGAGGGGGGAAGAGAGAATCAGAGATTGAACACAGGCAAATTAGCAGGCTGCGAGGCCCCTGTGAATACGAGGCCTTAGGCGACCGCCTAATTTGCCTAATTAGAGAGCCGCCTCTGACTATGGACATGTGGCTATATCAGAGCAATGTCATTCACCTAAGATGGCCACGTACTGTTGACATACACAAAGGGGCAGAGATATTCTAAAATAAAATGGGCACATGGCCATAATAGGTCAATGTCATTGACCTATTATCACCATGTAGCCATAGTAGGTCAATGTCATTGGCCCACCATGGCCATGTAGCCATATTAGGTCAATGCGTCACGTACCTGGTTAGTGAGCCTGACGTGTAGAGGAAGGCCTCTCGTACAGCTCTGGCTCGAGGGTCACTGGTAGTATGACAGCAGCCACAAGAACATGGTGAGGTATGAGTGCCTGTAATCAGTCCAGTAGTCTGTGTGGCAGCGATCAGCAGGTAAAAAAAGGCAGCAGAGCAGACTGGGAATAGATGAACTGGCATGATGCTTGGCTGGAGGCAGACTGTAGTAGACAACTGGAAGCAGAAACAAGATGGGGGCTTGCTGGACTGGAAGGCTAAACGAGCAAGGTGCAGTGTCAGACGAGCCAGGTTGGTAGTGGTCAGGCAGATCAGGCATAGATGGCAGGCAGCAGACAGGTCAGGTAACAAGCTAAGTCAGCACCAGGAGATCAATCAAGCAGAAACCGGAGGCAGGAGCAGAGTTCAAAGACAAGCCGGGGCAGGGCAGGTAGCAGACAAAAGCAGGTTAGAGGGTAACCTGGATCAGAAGACAAAAAAAATGATTTAATGCAGAAATACTATTTCTTGTGTAGTGCACTTCTAAGGAGCCGCTGGTGAATTTAATCCTATTTACCCTTTCTGAGCACACACGGCCATGCTCACTGCATTATTCTACTGGCTCAGAAAGCAGTTTAGGGGTTCTTTTTAGGGTTTTTGTTTGGAAAATTGAACTTGGAAAGGAACCCTAACCCTTGGATAGTAAACATGGGATACCCCAATAAACTGAAAACTGAACGATTTGAGGACTCCTTAGCTTCTGGCTGCACTTCACAAACTGGATATTGAACAGGATTCCTAATGCTGCTGGTGACTTGTATGCCCTCAAGAGTCAAAAGCCACACACAGTCACTTCCCTTCTGCACTGCGGTCATCTTCTCACTTTGCCACAGGATCACTGGATGCCTCCTGTCGACATCCACCAGGCTCTTTTCAGCGAGGGAGATGTAGACTCACACCACGATAGGACAATTGGACTCTATTTCACCAAATTTCACCTTGCTCACTCCAGTGAGCTTCCTCCTGACCCAACCTGATACCTGGACATGAATTTGCGAAGAGGCCCCCCAGCTAAGCCTAGCTCAGACCTTTGTGTCTTCTTCAAACCTATCTCAAGGATCCTGCACCATGGGGCAAAGCCTCTGCCCAGTGGTCTCCTCCTGCATGATTGGACCCAGGAACACTGCAACCTGCTGCCCAGGCCTCAGACTATTTATGGGCTGTCTCCCCACCTTCTGGGCACACCTCCGAAGGGATTAGCTGGAGTCACATAAATATTCAGGGTGCCTCTTCTGCTGTCTCTTCCACTGTTATTCTAGAAGAAGACAAGGGGAAGTAACAGAACATCAGCCTGAGAAACACTGAGCAGCCCTAAGCAATTAACCCATGCTCCACTGATTACAGAGGAGCTAAGCTAAATGTACCTAGTGGCCTACTCTATACCATGAGGGTGCTACATTTGTTTATAATTTACATAGCTGGGAATAGTGTGCCCCCTCCATACAACTTCATCACTCATTTTGATATAGTGTCCCCTTTCTCTTAATTTGCCTCCCCACACTTCTTCATCCAGGATTTCTCATATGCTTCTCCCCTACTCTGGAATTTCTATCCAGGTGCCATTCAGAACACTGCAACCCTTCTAAAGAAATCCAATAGATCTTCTTTTTTAGACAACCATATCATCTGAGCTCTGTCATTCTATTGAGTCACTGTGCCATCATTGCCTCTTTATCCGACAATACTCATATCTTTTTACATATGATTTGTCCCTTCAGATTGTCGGCTCACATATTTTCTTGTTAATGCTATGTTCTGCTAAGCAACTCTAAGTACTATTTTTTTTTACTTATTGTAGTATGTGTGCTATGCTCTCTGTTTTCAGTAATGCAGTGTTAAATATTAAGTGATCATTATACTATACAATAGCTTGTGTAGTAGCCGCCGGCAGCCCCTTTAAGCCTCCTGGCAGAGTGTTCTTCCTCCAGCCACAAAGCTCATTGCTCCCTCTTGGTGATGAACAGCATAGGGAGAGGGGAGCTGAAGGTGGACTGAGACTGGCAGTCCAGGACTGATCCTTCTCTTGGTAAAGGACCTTCGGAGGTACTTGAATGGCCACCACATGGCCCAGGAGTTGGCACTGCCCATAACCCCATTGAAACATTGAACAAGCTTTCAAGAGCCTGTGAAATGACAGCTTATGAGGCTGCCACTGTGGCTCTGATTGAAGCCCAAGAACAGGGCTTAAGACAGAGCTGCTGTTGCTGTGCCTGAACCAAAGTGCTGATAGCCTAGGGCAGTGATGGCGAACCTTGGCACCCCAGATGTTTTGGAACTACATTTCCCATGATGCTCATGCACTTTGCAGTGTAGTTAAGCATCATGGGAAATGTAGTTCCAAAACATCTGGGGTGCCATGGTTCGCCATTACTGGCCTAGGGTCATGTGGCTTCAGTGTTGCTGCTGGGAGTTAAGAGGCTGAGCTGAGAGACCACAATGTTTATGCTGATTCTTAGACAGGGTCTTGCTGTTCTAGTAATCTGCTGTTCCAGGATCCTGCTGTTTTAGTATCCTGCTGTTCAAGTGTTGTACTGCCATGTGAGACCAAGAGACAGATCCCTACAGAGATGCAGACTGGAGAGGTAAACCCAAGAACAGATAGGCTACCTTTTGCCTGACTCCACTCAGGAGCTGCAGCTTTGTTCCTATGCTTAACCATTCTGAGTGTGGGAGTGGTCATTCAGGACTGGATTGTACTGTAGATCGCCAGAGCTACTAGAGTGGTGAGGCCTACGCGCTACATGAATGTTTTTATTTGAGTGTGGTTATCTTTTCTCTTGTCTGTTGAGGGGATCTGCTAGGGAGAACTTGATTACTTGGTCATCCAGGGATTACAAATGCTGTTGGGAGTTGGGAATGAGTGATTCACCATGAAACATGGGCCCCAACGGCGTCAGGACTAAAAATGGCACTGCCTACAGGCCCATCATTCCACCATGCTGGGGGCGATGCACACCCTGCCCCAACGCGCATATCTAGCATGACGGAGTGGCTCTGACGGAGCCCGCCAACAAGGTCTGATCAGTACAGAGTCATTTCTGAATCAAGTCCAGGAGGTGTGTGTAAAACACTGCAGCTGAAAGACAGAGGACCCGAGAGTGAATATGACACATGGAGCCGAAGCAGGGAGAGCCTTCGGGCAGATCTATAGTTTCTAATCACACTGAGTGTCAGTAATAGTGTCCAGGTTACACTTACCAGACTGGATTCATTGCCCACTGCCTGAGCTACTACTCTTGAGCTTTGCAATGCCTCTCTGATCCATTGCCATTTTAACTTTGCTGTTGTTACCCTGCTAGCTGCTACTACATACTTATACCCACAGCTACTTCATAGTCTGAGACCATTGGACTAAAAGTCATGGTGTAACATCTTTGAATCGATGCACATTTCAGATAGCAACATCACTTATTGCAGCAACCAAGCAACATCAAGCTTGACTATGCACCTCTGAATGCAGACAAACTTTATTAAGCCATCCATATGTTTAAACTGGTTTGCTGCAGCGCTTTGTGGATCCAGAATGTCTTACCTAAACATTTCAGCCTAAATGGCTATTGCAAATGTGAAGTGACAGGTCAATGTTGCATGATTCAGACAGTTGATGTTCCCCCTGTCTACATTGAGGGTGTTTATGCGAGTCTACAAAAACACCACTCCATACTACAACAGGAGATAGGGGAAGGGAAGGGGATCACCGCTCCAGGTGAAAATGTGGGTCTAGAACTCTCCGAGGAACTGGAACACCAGGTGCTGGCTAAGCATAAAGCAACATGAGGCAAAAAATAAGTTCTGGACAGCCACACTCTGGAATATAGCCTTTATTTGTAAAAAGTCCAACAGATACAAGCATGAAAAAAATGGGACAACCGAGTTGACGCATTTCACACTTAACAGTGCTTACAACAGGAGCTTGTGTAATGGGAGTCATTTGGGGGGGGGGGGTGCTTGTGGAATCCAGCTTACTTTAGAGCGCTCCTGAAACTCCTTGTCCAGCTTCCCCGGCCTCTCCTATGTGTAAGTTACCCTGTGTCTATTAGGGGCACAGGATGACCGAGAACCCCAGTCTGCACTAACCAGACTCACCGTACAACCACACTGGACTCAGCATATCGTGTTACCTCTGTTATTCAGGGTTCTATATGTGTTGTTTGTGTTGAAAGAATGAAGGGGCTCTTTCACTTGGGACAGTGATATTTCTGAACAATATCTCTCAAGAAATATATGAAGATAAATGAATTCCACCTTTCTGACTGCTGGAATATTATATGAGCTTGGTCTCATACAATACATACAGGGAGCACTATATATGCTCTTCTTCTTTAAACTTCAAGTATATATTGACTAAAGGATTGCAGAGGATAGGGGTGGATTGAGGAACAGCTGGATGCAGGAGAGAGAAGCAACATTCATGGTATATGAGACCCCACTTAAAGGGCAAATATATGTTAGGTCAAATTATAAGGTGAGAGCATTGAAGTGTTGGTGAAGGGCTTTTGCACAAGTGGTGAAAGAACGTCCTAGGGATTTATTTTTTATGGTGGAATTTTGAAAAATATTTGGCATGTTTGGAAAAATGATTATCATGAACATTCATGTTTTAAGATCACGTTTATTAACCCCCTTGGCGGTATTCCCGAGTCTGGCTTGGGGTGGAATTTCAGTACCATTAGCGGTAACCCCAAGCCAGACTCAGGATCGCATTGCAGGATACAGGGAGAGTCACTTACCTTGTCCCCTGGATCCTGCGATGTCTCCCCGCTGTGTGTGTGAGCTTTTCCGCTCAATTTACACAGTGCCCGAGTGCCACTGAGCTCCGTTCCCTCCGACATTGCGACGCACGGGAGCAGAGATCGGCGCCAAATTCAAAAAAGTAAAAACGCACAATACACATACAGTACTGTAATCTTAAAGATTACAGTACTGTATAAAAAAAATACACATCCCCATTGTCCCTAGTGGTCTGTCCAGTGCCCTGCATGTAGTTTTATATTATAAATACATTTTTTTTCTGCCTGGAATTTGGAGATTGTCCATAGCAACCAAAAAGTGTCCCTTTATGTCAAAAGTGATTTTACACCAGCTAGAAAACAGCGATAATAAATTAGAATCACTTGCAGAATTGAGCTATAGCGATTTGTGGGGAAATTCGTCATCAAACACTAAATCTAATGACGGCGACAACTCTGCAACTGAGCAAATTTCAGTGTTTTTGATTTGATTACAATTTTTATTATTATAGTATTATTTATTATTATTTATAGTTATTTATTATATTATAATTTATGATTTTGTGTTTCAAACTTTATCATACCCGAGATGTCTACTAGACTCTGGTTTAAGTGAGTTATTCCTAAGAATTGCAGCCCTACAATATAAAATGCCAAATTTCCATGCAAAATAATTGTACCGCTTTCAGCACCTGAAATCAGAAATAATCATACCGCCAGGGAGGTTAAGGATATATGAACACGTTAAACTGTTGTTTTAATTTTTATTTTAATTATTACATTTTTATTGATAAATTATTGTTTCTATCACAAGGCATAATTTTATTCTTACTATATTTATTTATTTAAAGTACTGCTCAGCACTGGTTTGAAATATACAGTATGATTTTTGCTGATACTTGTGGGCAGCAGTACTGACATTCACTATTTTATATTTAGGCTTTGAATATTGGGGAGATTATTAATATTTTTTTGCACATTTGATTGATTTAGTTATGTATAGCTCTTTCCCCTGTATTGTAATGATCACACTTAGATTTCTTTGATCAAATAAACTCAAAATGTGATAAATGAGAATACACAACAGTTTTTCTGGTATGGGTGGATATTCTTGTTCTGTAGCTGAGGTGAAGGATGAAAGGATGACCTGATCATGCCTTGCAGGCACTTAGAAATATGTACTTATTTCATTACAAAGGATTATTTTAAGACAGCATTATGTTCACTACATAGTGCAGGTCAGGGGTCAAGTCCTGGGGAAAAAAGTGTGGGAACTCCCACCCAAGATCCACTCCCCCACCAAAAAAAAAAAAAAATGATACGCTCATATGCACGAACGCTTCAAAAAAAATTATTTTTCATCCAATTTTCGTATTGTGTTTTTGAAGCTTAACTGTTAGTACATAAAAAAAAACAATCCTCAATAAACATAAATACGGTAATTCTCTGAATAATCAGCATTCATTCTATTGTGCTTCCATGCAAATGTGAACATCGTGTTCTGATCTTTATTGGGGAATTTTATTTTGTATATAGAGTGTTTATGTGGTGAGTTTACACTTTTCATTGAACAGAGTTCGGATAACACAGGGTTAAACGGAAAGGTCATAAATGAACTGCACATTATCTGGACAGAATGCTTGGGGAGATAGTGATGTGTTCCTGCTTAGGAGATGTATGTTAGCTTGGGGGGCTGCAAACTCTGCAGGGCTCCAACACACACTCGCTGCTATTCCAACCCTTCACATATTTCCACATAAACTTCCCTCCTGGCAATAAACTTTGCCAGCTTACCACCCCAAACTGATGTTCCTCCCTCAGCTCACCTCTCTCCCTGCATGTCCTGTGAGCAGAATAGAATAGCTTGCTCCTCCTCTGGGTTCTCTCATCATATGGCACTAAAGATAGAGGAGGGGGGGATTCAGCAGGACACACAGAGCAAATATGCAGGAGACTGGGGGGGCGTGGGAGGATGAGGAGACAGAAAATCAGGAGGGGCCGGCGGGGAGGAGTGCGTCACGAGAGGTCTGCCTAAACACAATCTCTTAGCAGGAGGGACCTGATCTACCCGTCAGCTAGCTCTGATTGACAGGTAGATCGAAGTGGAAGCTGTCATGGGGCCCCCTACTGGCAATGCCTGAATGGTCAGTCCACCCCTGGTGTGCGTCACTTACTATTGCGAGCTGTGTCGGCGGCTGCTGGTGTAGCACCTGCCACACAGCTCGCATATTTCAAAGTCTTGCAGAGCTGCTAAAGGGAACTGAGTTCCTGTTGTGGAAAAAGCACAGGAACTCCGTTCCCATGCGTTCCCGCAGGACTTGAGCCCTGGTGCAGGTACATCAAACTCAAAGGATATTTTGCGAAATCTTGGCCAAAGGCCAGCTGGAAAAAACACAGATGATGTAGAGATGAATATTAGGGCGCATCAGTACAAACGTTATTTGATTTTAAATGTGTTCTTTTTATTCATGAACTAAAAAAGTACACAAAACATTTTCAAATTGTGTTGTATATGTATGTGTACATGTTGCGTATTTACCCCTGTACAGTTCATAAAGAGATCAGGTGCCGGTCTCCTCTGCCGCACTTTTCTCTGTATTTGTACAATGGTGAAATTGTATCTGTTCAGATCAGGATTTATCCAAAATGTAAAGCCCCTAGACATGTGCAATTCGTTACGTTTTTTTTTTCGTTATTTTCGTTCGTCATTTTCGTACGAATGAAGGAACGATTCGAAAAAAAATGTAACGAATTGTTCAAATCGAACGAATCCGAAAAACAACGAAAATCCGAAAAAAACTAATTAGAAACAACGAATGTACGAATGAAGAAAATCCGAAAAACGAAAACAGGAACAATGAAAATGAAAATGAACGAAAAAATTCGTACATTCGTAACTTTTTTTTGTTGAATTGGTAATTTTCCGTGTCCCTTACAATGGTGCTGCTTAACGTGCTTCGAATAGATTGAACGAAAAAATTTGTACATTCGTAACTTTTTTTTTTTTTTTTTCGATTCGTAATTTTCCGTGTCTCTTACAATAGCGGTGCTTAACGTGCTTCGAATGGATTGAACGAAAAAATTCGTACATTCGTAACTTTTTTTTTCGATTCGTAATTTTCCGTGTCTCTTAAAATGTAATAGTAGCATACACATTACATAAAATTATGAATTATGCTCCGATTACGAATCTACGAATGTTACGAATGTACGAATAAATGCGAATGCGTCCGAATTTTGAATAAACGAATAAACAAAAATGAAACTAACGAAAAAACGAAAAAATAACTCTTACGAAAATACGAATCGTTACGAATACGAACACCGACGACTTACGAATGTACGAATCGTTACGAATACGAACACCGACGACTTACTTACTTATCGTTATGAATCAACGGAAACGAAAAAAACGAAACGAAAATAAACTATTTTTTTTGGAAACAAAAAAAACGGAACGAAAATAAACACATTTTTTTTGTTGTGCACATGTCTAAAAGTCCCATTTCTAGTTATGCCTAATATTCTTTTTATTGCAAGTTTTTTTCTAAGTAATCAACACCACAGATAACCACAAGGCTCACCATGACCCTATATATGAGTTGACCATTAATTGCATAAGTAAATTCTTTTCTCAATTCTATAGCCTCGTACACACGGTACGAGTGTTGACCAACCAAGCATCTGATTTTTGTCAAAAGGGCGTGTGCCAGGATCTTTTCTTGCATACTAACGGTACAAAATTGTCGTGCAATAAACAGAAACTTAGTGACGTACTAGGAAGGAATTTCAGCTCTTGAGCGCCACCCTTTGGGCCCCTTCTGCTAATTTCGTGTTTGGTGAGCATTGATTCCGAGCATGCGTGTTTGTACTTTCGACTTTTGTGTGACGGATTTGTGTACTGACGATACAAAAATCTGACGACAAACCGATGTCCGCCGAAAATTTACTAGCCTGTCATCCAACATTTGTTGGCCGAAAGTTGGACAACAATTGTCGAAAGGAGCGTACTAACGGTAAGATTTTAGGGCAACAGTCTGTCAATAGACAATCCCCTACCAACAATCGTACCGTGTGTACGAGACTTAAAGCGGAGCTCCACCCTAAAGTGGAACTCCCGCTCATCGGAACCCTCCCCCCCTCCGGTGCTACAATTGGTACCTTTCAGGGGGGAGGGGGTGCAGATACCTGTATAATACAGGTATCTGCCCCCACTTCCGGGAATAGACTCCCGCGGGAGTCACGCCCCTTCCCGCACCCCCTGCTGTCTCCTGGGAAACACGCAGGTCCCAGGAGATAGCGGGGACCACTTACGACATGCGCACTGGGGAACCGGGAAGTGAAGCCACAACGCTTCACTTCCTGATTTCCTCAATGAGAATGGCAGCGGCGGCAGCCAAGAACCAAGTGATTGCTCGGCTTCGTCTGCCGACATCGCTGTACCCTGGGACAGGTAAGTGTCCATTTATTAAAAGTCAGCAGCTGCAGTATTTGTAGCTGCTGGCTTTTAATCATTTTTTTTTTTAGGTGGACTCCCTCTTTAAGTCTGTTTATAAAAACATTTGATTCTAAATGAACCTTTCTCAACCTATTTAGCACAGAGGAACCCTTGAAATGACCTTCTGTTAATAATTACTATAGCTACAGTTTCCTGTAAATTGGCATGGACAAATAAAGAATATGGCATACTTAAACTTCTTGACACCCATGACTGCTCTTTAGTAATTTTAATGAAAGGAAACAAATAATAATAGCCAGAAAATAAAGTAGTGTTCCCTCAAAATAAATATACTTAAAAAATGGTCCTTGGAGAAACATAAAAACCATGAATATTCAACTAGACATGTGCAGAATGGAAAAATGTGTTTTGTTTCGTATATACTCATTATGTTACTAATTTTGTTTTGTTTCAGAATTTGTTGTTTGTGTGGTTTCGGAATTCCTTAAATTTTGTTTGGTTTTCGTAAAATTGTGTTTTGTTTATTATTTTCCTAATGAATTACAAATTTTTAGAAAGATTCAAATTTGGATCGGTTGAAAATTTTTTGATCGATTCTAATTCTGTAGGAAGAATAGCTGGTTGTTAAACTAGCTGTTGTGTCCTTAACAATTGATGAGTCATCAGTTGTCAGCGGGCTTCCCAACTTACCCCTTTTGGGTCTGGTATGGTTTCTAAGGGAAATCCTAGGCCAAAATTTGTTTAAAAGTGGCGTGGGGTCCCCCCAAAATCCATACCAGACCCTTATCCGAGCAGCTCAGGAAAGGGGGGGCAAGGGTGTGCCACCCCTCCTGAGCCATACCAGGCCACATGCTCTCAACATGAGGGGTGCTTTGGTGCCATTGATGGGGACAAGAGCCTCATCTCCACAACCCTGGCCGGTGGTTGTGGGGGTCTGCAGGCCGGGGGCTTATTGGAATCTGGAAGCCCCCTTTAACAAGGGGGCCCCCAGATCCCAGCCCCCCATGTGAATGAATATGGGGTACTTAGTACCCCTACCCATTCACCAAAAATGTAAAAAAGTTAATAAAGACAGTAAATGAGTTTTTGACAATTCCTTTATTAAAAAATCTAAAACAATGTCCCCTGATGTAGATCCATCTCATGCCGCCCGCCGCACCGCCGAACCCATAAAAAAGAGAAAAAGACTCTGGCCTTGTCAAACGCTTTTCGCAGACTGCCTGCTCCTCTGTTTGACATTTTTTAAATAGCTAAGAGGCGGAGTCACCCGATGATGTCAGCAGGTGACCCCGTCCATTGTGATGTCACCGACTGGGGCATGCTGGGTTGATGACACCACAAGGGGTGGGGTCACCAGGTGACGTCACCAGGTGGCTCTGCCCTTTACCTCTATAAGAAATGTCAGACAGAGAAGCAGGCAGTCCACAGGGAGCGTTCAATGAGGCTGTGTTTTTCTTTTTTTGGGGTTAAGCGGTGCAATGGGTGGTGTGAAATGGATCTACATCAAGGGACATTGTTTTTTATTTTTTAATAAAGGAATTGTCAAAAACTTGTTTACTATCTTTATTCATTTTGTACACATTTTTGGTGAATGGTTAGGGGTACTATGTATCCCATACTTATTCACATTGGGGGATGGGATCTGGGTGCCCCCTTGTTAAAGGGGGCTTCCAGATTCCGATAAGCCCCCTGCCCGCAGACCCCTACAACCACCACCCAGGGTTGTCAGGAAGAGGCCCTTTGTTTCCATCAACATGGGGACAAGGTGCTTTGAGGTGGAGGGGCAGAGCCCCCCCCCCACCCCAAAGCACCCACCCCCCCATGTTGAGGGCATGTGGCCTGGTATGGTTCAGGAGGGGGGGGCGCTCACTTGTCTCCCGCTTTTCTAGCCTGCCAGGCTGCGTAAACCGATAAGGGTCTGGTATGGACTAGGGGGGCCACCACGCTGTTTTTTTCAGAATTTATTATTACCGGCATTGTTTTATTTACATTTCTTCTGTTAGTGGGGAAGCCAGCTGACAGCTGATGACTCATTGGTTGTTAAGGACGTGGCGGCCAGGTTCCCGGCCATTTTTTGACTGATCCGAATTCTTATGCGGCGTACACACGGCCGGATTTACCGGTGGAAACAGTCCGATGGGAGCCTTTCATCGGATTTTCCGACCGTGTGTATGCCCATCGGTCTTTTTCTGTCGGAATTTCCGACGGACTTTGAATTGAGAACCTGTTCTCAATTCTTCCGACGGAAAACCTTTCTATCGGATTTTCCGATCGTGTGTATGCAATTCCGACACGCAAAATTCCGACGCATGCTCGGAAACAATTCGACGCATGCTCGGAAGCATTAAATTTTCCTTTTTATAGTGTTGTCGAACGTGTTTTATGCCGCTGTGTTACAGACCGTCGGAATTTGGTGTGACCGTGTGTAGGCAAGACAGTTTGAGCGAAATTCCGTCGGAATTCCGACGGGAAAACCATCAGAGCTTTTTCCGACGAGAATTCTGACCATGTGTACACGGCATATATGTTTTGAAAATTTGGAATTCGGTAGGAAACTAATAAACGAAACACATTTTAATGAGTTTCAACAAAATTTTTTACTATTTGTTACTATATCCTTCCGAGATTCAAATACATCTGAATTTCCGAATAACCAAAAATGAGTCCAAATTTGTATTCAGATGGAAACGAATTGCACGTGTCTATACACAACCTCTTCCTCCTCCCAATACAAGCAAATGGAACACCAGTCCACAACAGGGCTCCTGTTTATTACTCAAAAAAAGGTCACCATGGATCCTTTGCAAATTCTTTTGCATAAAGGTATAACCTCTAGTCATGATGAACTTGGTAAAGCGCTTCGACCTGTGTGGCTTTAATCCTAGCTCAGGTTATCATCATATCATCAATTATAGTCTATGATTAAGACCACACATAATGAAATGTGTTAGAAATGTTGTCATAACTAGATATTATGCCTTGCATTGTCCATGAAAACATGTCCCCTTACATTGGTGGTCAGTGGAAAGCTCCCTTACTTTAGTGGTCAGTGGCAAAGGGTGCCCTTAGATTTGTGGTCAGTGGGAGAAGGACCACCTTACATTGGTGATCATTGGGAAATTACCCTATTATACTGATGGTCAGCAGGAATCCTGCCCCTCTTGCAAAAAACTAAAAGTGGTGACCATTATTTTCAGTGGTTACTTATCTGAGAAAAATGTATAAACTCAAATTGCTAATTTCTCAAGGAACCCTTAGCAGCCTTTGTAGGAATCCTAGAGTTCCATGAACCTCCCATTGAGAAAGGCTACTCTAAACAAAATGTTTATGAATATTTTAATAGAAGGTTCTACACTATGCAACTTTTGTTTTCACTTGCATAACAAATGCTGGCCCAGAGATGGAAAGAAGTGGGCCCCATATGGATGGGACCCCATATGGATGGGACCCCATTGGCCTATACAATGATGTGGGAAGGCATTGAGTGTCATCAGGTATGCAGTAGCATTGCGATGAGGAAAGAGGGCTGGGAGAAAAGTCTACATATATACATGGGCGTCCGCAGGTAGGGGCAAGGGGGGTCAAGTGCCCCCCCTGGGATCTGATCTTAAATTCAGCACAGTTGCGTCGTTATCGGGGTGCGGGCAGCCCACACCCGGGTGCTACACGCCAGGGGGGTGACACCATCAAGGTGCTGTCAAGCCCCCCATCAGTGTAGTGTGACTTCGGACTCTTTTCCCTGCTCAGTCCAGTGGAGAACTCGGCAGAGCTGTAACAGGAGAAAGGCGAGCTGCAGGCTATCAGAGGTTTCACCCGCTCGCCCCCCCCCCCCTTCTCCTGTCAGGGAGAAGAGATGGCGGCTCTCACCAGGTTCCCCTCCCAGCTTCCTGCCTGCTCCATTCCTTCCCTATTGGCCATAACTGAGGGCCAATCAAAGGAGACTAGGAGAGGAGAGCATCATGGGACATGTAGTCCCAAAGATTGGGGGCCCCATTTTCCACAGGGAGGAGGCTACAGCTCCATCAAGAGATAGATTGAGAGACTACAGCCTGGAAAAAAGCTGAGGGAGAGAGCGCTACAGGGCAAAGAACGAGGAGTGTGCTGGGCAGAAACCAGAGAGAGAGCCACGCTGCCCAGCGCCAACAGAGAGAGCCACGCTGCCCAGTGCCACCAGAGAGAGAAAGACTGAGCTCAGACATGTTAAACTACTGACCAGAGTATCCTCTGGGGAACCCAGAATGAGCGATCGTCCAGCTGGAGGATCACTGCTGTAGTTTCCCTGGGTCTGGTAAGAGGGCCTGTTGGCCATTATCCATTACTTATCCTTGGGACTGTACTACGTCTGCAGTCTCTGACCATGATAATGTGATAATGACATTATCGAAAAGGGGCGGTGCATGGGTGACCCTAAAATGATGCCCCCCTCTGAAAAAAGTTTTGCGGACACCCATGCATATATACTGAATGACCAGAATAAGGTCATAATAAGCTGGTGAGGACCATTTCTTTGATGTGCCTGTGGTGGTGGTTACTGAGAAGGACACATGGTTTGCTGGACAATGAGTTAGCAGGCAATTAGGAACTCGATACAAATCGCAGAGACAAACAGGAGGAGTAGAGTTTGAGCGAAGATGTTGTTTTTGAGAACGTATATATATATATATATATATATAATGCCACTATTCAAGACTCCAGATCTGCTGTATTGTCAATCTGGAGGACATTGGGAGAAGATAAAGGAAAAAGAAGAAGAGCATGAAATAATGGATGTCTGAGAATGTTTTCATTTACCCATGTCATGGCGGTTCTTCTTGGTTAGTTAGTTGTACCTGGTCACTTTCAACCAAACCTGTTCTGTAAGGCTGAAGACCTTTGAATGATTACCCAAGCAACTTCTTCAGATCTGATGAAGCTGTTTGAATAAGCAGCAAAACATCTTCAATATTACAGAACAAGTGTAGTTAAAAGTAACTACTACTAGCTAAGTAAGGAACCTCAATTTCTGGTAGACAGCCTTACTATCCGCATGACTGACTCTCGCTAATGTTTTCAATTTCCAGTTGGGCATACTGTGCTTAAATTGTTGCCCTTATATTTATGTAGCGGCCATAACCCTCAATGGGGCGGCCTTGACTTTTGGGCTTATCGGTTACCTCCGCTTGGCTTGTCGGTGAATGTCCAGGGGTTCCCAGGGTTAGTACCCAACAACTTTGGATGCTGACACAAAAAAAAAGCCCTTTTGAAGGTTTTTATTCTAGCAGTGGTAACATCAGACATAACACAGTCTCAGATAGGAATAGAGGATACAGGTGAAGAAACTCAGGCACCTTGAACTGCTGACATCCACAGAATGTCTCTATTCAAACCCAGAGAGTAGCCACTCACAGCTGGGTACTTCAATGCTGGACAGACCTCTAGCCAGAGGTATGGCAGCCAACAATTTGATCTGGAAACTTTCAAAAAGTCTCTGACACAGAATGCCCTTTGCAACCGAAGGTGAATAGGAACCTTTCCCGCAGTACCTGGAACTTTCTCTGTCTTCTTGGCAGTACTGTGGAAGTGTGGATTCTTTAGTGTCCATACAACTCAGTTTCCAGGCTCTTTCTGAGATGCTAGCTTAATGCCCCTCCTCCGAAGAGTCCTCCCCGGTCACTTGTATGAGCTGTGGTGCCCCTCCAATACTGAGAGCACACCGGGACGCCTTGAATCCTCCTTCAGTTACTGGGCCTCGGGCTAACCGGCTCTGAGACTCGGGAACAGAAGTTTCCTTGCCCCAGACCATGCAGGTCTGTGGGGCTAGTCAGACTGACCATGTTTGCGGGACGGCAAGTGCTCCTAGGCCCAGGACCCCTCGCGGGGCTACCCCGGTCCAGAACCAGGAAACAGGACTGCGGCCGAAACCAGAACACGTGACTTCAGCACCTTAAGTACCCTTCCCCAGACTACACAGCGGGGCCAGGCGCACCCACTGATTGGCTCCGGGGAAGATTGATAACTAAGACATCCAATCAGGCCTGGTTCTAGACCTGTCATGGGTACCTCGCTGCACCCATGACCAGGCAGAACCCCAGTACAGCCCAGCCAAACTGATGCCAAAGTTAACCTGTACAATTAACCCTCAGAACCCCATTACTGTTCTGAGGGGAAAAAACACATTTCCACGTATAGCGCACACTTGTTAAAGTGTGCCCTCTACATTTATTTCCATTGTTCAAAATTGGTGATTTTCACATTTTTAATTAACATTGATTTGAATAGTAAAAAGGCACAAGAAAATGTTTCTGCAGATTGGCCAACCTTTATTTGAGCAATTTTTTTTCTGCAACTTTTGAGATGTACAATGAGATTGATAACGTTTTTAATAGAATAACCAATATACAACTTTGCATCATTTTATTTAGCTAAAATTATTATTATTTAAGCAGATCCATTACTTTTTTTACGGCCTGATAAGAACTCTCGTCTGTTCTCCTCTGGTCTCAGCAGGATAATATAACATTTCGGTAGGAATATACAGCTTAGCAGTCCAGTGCTGGAGGCCAATATAGCGAATATCTGAACAGCCACTGTGTATTTTCCACTGGTGCTCAGAGAGGCCGATATGAAGGAGATCCAGACAGAGCAGAAGATCAGCATGCTGAAGGTGATGAGTTTGGCCTCGTTGAAGCTTCCTGGGAGGTTCCTTGCTAGAAACGCAACTAAGAAACTTATCATGGCCAGAAAGCCCATGAAACCCAGAGTCACATAGAAAAATATTTTCTGTCCTTCATTACACTCATATATTATCTTATGGTTTAGGGTGTTAAGTATTAAAAAAGGAGGGGACCTGTGAAGCCATAAGGAACAAATGCTCATCTGAAAAATTAAACAAAGTCCTACAATGTTACGAGGGATGGCAGGACCCAGCCATTTTCTCAGGGGACTGTTCAGCCTGGTGGCCTTAAATGCCAGGATCACCATGATAGTCTTGGCCAGGACTGAGGAGATACTGATGGAAAAGGCCATGATGAAGAAGATTTGTCTCAAAAGACAACTTAATGTGGATGGTTGACCAATGAATACAAGGCTGCAGAGGAAGCAGGAAACGAGTGACACCAGCAGGATGTAGCTCAGCTCCCTATTGGTGGCTTTGATGATGGGTGTGTCCTGATATTTAATGAAGATGGTTAAGATGCATACAGTGAGGGTTGACAATATAGCAGCTGTTATCACCAACAGGATTCCCAATGGTTCATCGTAGGAGAGGAACTCTAGGACCTTCGGGACACAAGTGTCCCTTTCCCCATAGGACCAATGATCAAAGGGACATTTGGTACATTCACCAGCATCTAAATAAGAATGTTGTAATTATTAATTAATATTAGAAAAAAAAACAGTGAAAGGTAAGCTTTGTTGTGATTAATAAGGATAGCTACATTTATTCATTTCTGGAGGCAGAATTACAAATTTTTCAAGATTTATTCCCATTTAGTTCTGTGTTTCTGTCTTCTGTCCCTTTACATTACGCTTGTCTAGGGAGTCTGTATCCATTCTTTATGCTTCTGTGTTAGTCTATCCTATGTCTATTTGATCAGTCTGTTTTCACCCCTTTGTCACCTATGTCTGGTTTAGTGAAATATACAAAGAACCCTCTTGCAGAGATTGCTAATTGAATGCATTTCTGTGTTTTCTAGTCTACTCCTTTTACCTCAGTAGATTTGTACCTTGTGACCTGATTCCTGGGTTTGAGTTTGTGCCATGAGTTTTCTTTTGCTAGTTACAGGTATTGTATGTGCTGGCACTGCCTTTGGATTCTGCACCTTGTTTAATTCACTGCCTTTCTGTTCCCTTTCTCTATCCCGATACCTATCCTGAATCCAGTATTTGGGTGCCACCATCTTTGCGTTTTTCACAGAGCTCAACTGTGAGAGCAGAGAGAACCATTGCTGCAGCCTGTGAGTGTACAGCAGCCTGTCACTCTCCATGTACACTCACAGACTGCAGTGCCAGCCTGCCACAGTGTCCTTGATCACTGCCCCAAGTCTAATAACAATAAAAAATACACCCACTTCCTGTCACCTGTCCAGTGTTACCACCGCCATTGCACCACCGCCAACATCCTGATCACTGCCATACCCCATAACAGCATCCTGATTACCTCCTATACCTCATACCAGCACCCTGATAACCACCATACACCATACCAGGGCCCTGATTACCACCATACCCCATACCAATGTTCTGATCACCGCCATACCAGCCATGATCACAGCCATTTGCCATACCAGCACCCTGATCACACCATACATCATACCAGGGCCCTGATTACCACCATACCCCATACCAATGTCCTGATCACCACCATACCCATACCAGCCATTATCAAAGCCATTTGCCATACCAGTGCCCTGATCAACACCATACCAGGGGCCTGATTACGGCCATACCACATACCAGCGCCATAATCACTGCCATTCACCATACCAGTGCCCTGATCACCACCATATGCCATACCAGCGCCATGATCACTGCCATTCACCATACCAGTGCCCTGATCACCACCATATGCCATACCAGCGCCCTGATCACCGCAATACACCATGCCAGGGCCCTGTTTACCGCCATACCCCATACCAGCATTCTGATCACTGCCATTCACTATACCAGCACCATGATCACTGCCATTCACTATACCAGTGTCCTGAGCACCATCATATGCCATACCAGTGCCCTGATCATCGCCATATGCCATACCAGCACCCTGATCCCCACCATACCTAATACCAGCATCCTGATTACCACCATACACCATACCAGTGCCATGTTCACCATTATTCACCATAGTAATGCCCTGATCACTTCCATAAACCATACCAGTGCCCTGATCACTGCTCTATGCCATACCAGCATTCTGATCACTGCAACCTGTTACCAGTGTCCTAATCACCGCCATATGCCATACCCACGTCCTCATCCTCCCCTTACACCATACCAGCACCCTGATCACTGCCACATCATACCAGTGTCCTGATCACCATCATATGCCATACTAGCGTCCTGATCACTGCCATATGCTATGCCAGCTTCCTGACCACCGCCATACCTCATATCAGCATCCTGCTATATGCCATACCAGTGTCCTGATCACCTCCAAAAGCCATACCAGTGTCCTGATCATCACCATACTCTTTCCAGCATCCTAATCACTACCATAGCCCATGCCAACTTCCTGATCACCACCATACACAACACCAGCATCCTAATTGCCACCATACCAACATTTTGATCCCTGCCATATGCCATACCAGTGTCCTGATCACCGCCATACACCATACCAGCATCCTGATAGCCAAAATATCCCATACCAGTGCCCTGATCACCGCCATACACCATACCAGAGTCCTGATCACTGTCATATCCCATACTAGTGTCCTGATCACCGTCATACACCATACCAGCATCCTGATCGCCAACATAACCCATACCAGCGCTCTGATCACTGCCCTACCCCATACCAGCGCCCTGATCACCGCCATACCCCATACCAGTGTCCTGATCACCGCTATACCCCATACTGCCAGTGTCAACAGAGCAAGTGTCCCCAATTGTTCCAACTGTCCTGGTTCTCCAGGGCCTCCAAAAATGTAATAGATAGTCAGGAAATTAGATGCATAATTTATGCCCCTGGAACGCCTAAAGGGGCTCCTTGGTTTTGGACCCTTCTATGCATCTAGGCTGTAAAAAATTCTCACACATGTGGTATCCCCATATTTAGGAGGCATAGCAGAATGTGTTGTGGGGTGTAATTGCAAGTATGCCTATGCTGTGTGTGAGAAATAGCTTGCTAAAATGACAACTTTGACAAAAAAAACGAATTTTAGTTAATTCCTTTATTATCCAAAAAACTGTGACAAAAAAATTACAACTGCAAAAAACTCACAATGCCTCTTACTAAATGTCATTGGGTGGGGATTTGTACTGTCCTGGCATTTTTTGGGTTCTCAAGAAAGGAGATAGGCAGTCAGTACATCAGGACTGATCAATTTTCAAATATACTGTATATACCATGTATTTGTAGACTCTAACTTTTACACAGACTAAATACTCCGGTACGGGTTATTTTTACCAAACCAATGTAGCAGAATATATTTTGGCCTAAATTTATGAAGAAAGATTTTTTTATTTGCAACAAAAACTAAGGAAAAACATTTTTTTGGTGAAAACTGTTTTATGCCCCGTACACACGGTCGGATTTTCCGACGGAAAATGTCCTATCGGACAAGGTTGTTGGAAATTCCGACCGTGTGTGGGCTCCATCGGACTTTTTCCGTCCGGACAAAGTTTTATCTCCTGCTCTCAAATTTTCCGACAACAAAGTCCTATCGGACTTTTTGCGATCGTGTGTAGCGAATTCCGACGGACAAAGTGCCACGCATGCTCAGATCACATTACAAGACCAAAGATATTGGCTACTAGCCTCTACGTAGTCCCGTTGTACGCAACAAACGTCACCACGTTCAGAATGATCGGATTTTCCGACAACTTTGTCCGACCGTGTGTATGCAACACCAGTGTCGGACAAAATCCGTCGGAAAAAATCTGATGGATTTTGTGGTCGGATTTTCCGACCGTGTGTGCGGGGCATTAGTTTATATAGCAGAAAAAATTTGTGGTGAATAAATACCACCAAAAGAAATCTTTAATTGTCCAAAAAATGCTAAAAATCTAATTTGGGTTAAGTGTTGCTCAACGAGACCAGAAGTGGCGTCAATAATTCCGGAAATTGCGTCAACGTGTTTCATTCTCCCACAGGGCGTCATCAAGGACCTTGATGACGTCCTGTGGGAGGGTGAAACGCGTTGATGCAATTTCCGGCATTATTGACGTCACTTCGGGTCTTGTGGAGCGCACGCCAGGAACAGCGTTTTTTGCATTCACAGCTCCATGTTTGTGCCTGTTTATATCTTACCTTTTGTACCTGTCTGTCTGGCTGAGAACCTTCCCAAAGAAGTTTTGATCTGATGACCTGACATTAAATCCGCCATTCCTGGATATTATTATCAAGTCTGAAGTGACCCCCTAGACTAAAAAGCTGGGGGATCGTCCTGATCCGGTGAGTGGGGACACATGAGGGGGTGTTGTTGTACACCTGAATATCTCTGAAGCATTTTGCATTTTCTTCACTTTGGATTGGAGCACTTTAGTCACCTTATTTGGACTTTTATGTTATATTATTATGTTTTATATTATGTTTTCATTATATATATTTATATATATATGTTTTTTTCACTATATTTTGTTTTTTCGAGCGCTATATTTATATCTTTGCATTTTTTCAAGTGATTAGCACTTTGTGTATAGCAGCTGCACTTATTATTAACGTGCACACCATTAGTGCGAGTATATATTTAGAATATATGTGGACAATCCTGAACCCGGTCTGGCTTGGGCGGGCTTGGACGACTGTCACTTCCAGTCTATCATGGCTGAAACAGATTGGGGGCTTGGTGCTCTGTGCCTTCCTGCAGTTGAAGGGCTTCTGCCCACACCATCACTAGCGCCATCATCCCTCTCTGCAGGACCACCTATGGGCCTCAGCCCGGTGCCCCTGGGTGTTGGCCACAGGCGGCAGCTATACTTGGTGCAGCTCATTATACACAGAGCAGCTGGTTATTTAATCCACGTAAGTGACTTGTCTTGATTTATAATAAAGAAAACTGTTTTGCATTCTATGTGAGACTGACTGGCCATTAATTATTGATCTCAATTGGTGGGTTTCTACATATCAGTACTGTTTGTATCTGGACATTGAACAAGAGTGTTGCTATATGTCATTATTCCTATATATAGCCACTGTTTGGGATTTTAGCCATTCTATCCTTGATATGTGACTGGTTTATAGGGCCCAAGTGTTACCCCCTAGTGGAACTAACATCTCCAGCACGGGCCGTTGTCCATCAATATTTTGTGTTTGTTCTGGGATTACTCTGTTTTATGCTAGGATTGCCCTTACAGTGCTAGGGGGAACTATGCAAACCCTGATGTAAAGGACAGTGCTGTTGATTCTGCTGATTCTGATGTAAGGGGGGCTCTGGTGACCAGAGACCACTTTAAATCAGAGTTCCCCTTTACAACAGGGTCCAAAGAGTTCCTCCTTGCACTGTAAGGGGAATCCTGCAGACTCTGATGTAAGGAAGACAGTGTGTGTGCTCTTGTGCAAGGGGGGGGGGTGTCTCTGGTGGACAGGGACCCCTTACATCAGAGTTCCCCTTTACATCACGGTCTGTAGTATTCTCCTTTATATCAGGGTACACAGTGTTCCCCTTTACATCAAGGTCCACAGAGTTCCTCCTTACACTGTAAGGGGGGACACTGTAGATTGTGATGGGAAGGGGAACTCTGTAAACTCTTGTGTAGTATTCTCCTTTACATCAGGGTACACAGTGTTCCCCTTTACATCGAGGTCCACAGAGTTCCTCCTTACACTGTAAGGGGGAACACTGTAGACTGTGATGTGAAGGGGAACTCTGTAAACTCTTATATAAGGGGAGGGGGGGCTCTGATGACCAAAGTTCCCCTTACATCAGAGTTTCTAAAGCCCCATACACACGGTCGGATTTTCTGATGGATTCTGTCCTATCGGACAATGTTGTCGGAAATTCCGACCATGTGTAGGCACCATCGGACAGTTTCCATCTGATTGTCCGACGGACAAAGTTCTATCTCCTGCTCTATAAATTTTCCGACAACAAAGTCCGATCACACCAATTCCGATCGTGTGTAGCGAATTCCGACGGACAAAGTGCCACGCATGCTCAGATCACATTACAAGACCAAAGCTATTGGCTAATAGCCTCTACGTAGTCCCGTTGTAGGCAACAAACGTCACCACGTTCAGAATGATCAGATTTTCCGACAACTTTGTCCGACCGTGTGTATGCAACACCAGTGTCGGACTAAATCCGTCGGACCAAATCCGATGGATTTGGTGGTCGGATTTTCCGACCGTGTGTATGGGGCTTTAGAGTTCTCCTTTACATTATAATTATTATTATTAATATACACAATTTATATAGCGCCAACAGTTTAGGCAGTGCTTTACAATGTATAGGGGGGACAACACAATTACAGTACAGTTCAATACAAAAGGTACCGGAGGGCCCGGCTTGTAGAGCTTACATTCTAAAGGTAGGGGGTGGTGGTACAAAAGGTAATTGCTGCAGAGAATGATTTGATGGGGGTGGCTCGGGGACAATTGTTGTTAGGTGGGTGTGGGGTCGGCTTCCCTGAATAAATGAGTTTTCAGGGATCTCCTAAAGGTGGACAGGGTAGGGGGCTGATCGGACATCAGTATCCACAGTGTTTACATCAGTGTCCACAGTGTTCCCTTTTACATCAGGGTCTGCTCTGTAAAGGGGAATCCTCCAGACTGTGATGTAAGGGGGAACTCTTTTCTGGGTTATATTAACCTGACCTTTATGTAAAAGGAGAAATATTTTTTTGCAACTTGTTATATCTTAAACACATTGCATAAGCACACATGCTATATGTTTTTAGCTTAAATATTGATATCAGAACTGAAAACGGTAATTTTGGCTAACATTTTTAACTGTCAGCAAATGTTTGGCTTTGTCAGTAAATTGTTGTGTTGCGTCAGTAAAAAAAATTGCCTCTCTCATAATTTCTTTTGTGTTGTGTCGGTACATTGGGAGGTTGGCAATCCTGTTTGGGAGGGAGTGATGAAGAGGAATAACAGGAACTTCTTGCTGAATTCCTTGTGTTCTGCTCAGATTCATTTTGTACAGTGCCCAAAGTTCAGTGAAGGGAAACTGAATGTGATTTCCCCTAGTCCTACTATCTGACTAAGAGGACTGAGGAAAGCTGACTGCTACATTGTAAGTACCACATGTAATCCACAGAGATGTTTCCTGTGCTACACCGACTGTTTCTCAGATTCCAGAAGTTACATTTGTAGCACCCTCTAGCCATACCTCCTAACTTTTTGGAGATGGGAATGAGGGACACCTATCAGCAAAAGTATGCAGGCATAGGACACACCCCTTGCCACGCCCCCTTAAAGGAGAATTGTACAAAAAAACAAGATTGGTTAAACCCAAAAAAAAGTGCTTTTTTTTTAACCACTACTATTCCTTTATATTGGCTTTTAAAATGTACAAATGCAGCAATTTAGAAAGTGGATGAAAGGTTTAGCGCTGGGAAACACTTTTCGAAAGATAAAAAGTGCATTTTATATACAACTATATAGATCAGACCAAAATGAGGGACAAATGAGAAGGAATGAGGGGCAGAGGGACATTGCTCCATATCAGGGACAGTCCCTCAAAATCAGGGACAGTTGGGAGCTATGCCCTCTAGCTAGTGTGCTAGTGTATATCGTTAGCTGTTCGTTTAAGTAAATTGGCTTGGCTGAGAACCAGGCCTTCACTCCCTTTTGTTCTACTTTTTAAACCTTGTTTTATACCTCTCATATTTACATTACACCTTTTCATTTGAACACTTGTATTGTACAGTAGACATGTGCGCCGTCAATAAATTTGTTTCGTTTTTTTACGCTACGTTTCGTATTAGCCGTCAATTTGCATTTCGTAATTTGTGTCGGAAATCCATCCCTATGCTGTGCTCATTATGAGGGGCTCCCACCATCCCTGTGCTGACTTCCTGGGTTCATAACGAATAATCGTAATTAACGAAAATTCTTATTTTGTCCGATTCTGAATCTCCCATCGACTACCAGTACCAGTCTCCCATTATAAAAAGTAGTTTTTCCAACCCTCACTCAGCAGCAGAAGAAAACCTCTGATTGGTCAACAAAACACCAGTCACGTTTCCGTTGTAACGGAATTTGGATCCGAAATTCGTAAATGAAATTTCTTATTTCGTACAGAATTCGGAAGCATAGCAATTCGTATTTCGGATCCTCAAATTTACGGAAATTCGTACGAATTTTCAGTTCGTACGAATTTTCGATTCATACGAAACTAATCGCACATGTCTACTGTACAGTAGAATGTGTATCGGTTAAATGAGGTGGAATTAAACCAGTATAGACACCATTGGCCTACCAGCCCCAGGACTTCTTACAGACTGGAAACACCTAGCTCTAGTTAAGTCTCCCATGTGCCTCTATACAGTGTTGCCAACCTACCAGATTGAAATTTACTGGCACAGCTAAGTTTTTACAGACCTAAGTTACACAATTACAGTTTTAAGTGCAAATTCCAGTATGTAAGTTAAAGAGGAGCATCCATTAAAAAAAAATAATAATTAAAAGTCAGCAGCTACAAATACTGCAGCTGCTGACTTTTAATAATTGGACACTTACCTGTCCCAGGGTCCAGCGATGCGGGGGGTCGAACCTCCGCTCGTCCCCCCATCTGCTCGGCGGCGCCGGCATTGCAACTTTGGGCACCTGGCTGTGGCTTCACAGCCGGGCAGCCACTGCGCATGCGCAAACGGCGCCACACGCCGTGATTGGCCGCGCAGTCATCTGGGACCTGTCACGTGTCCCAGATGACTGACAGGAGGGAGGGGGCAGAGCTGAGCCCTTCCTGCGCCGAGGGGAAGTGATGTCAGTGCCCAGGCACTGAGGGAGGCAGACTACGAGGGACCCCCTAGCAACAGGCATTTAGAGGTGAGTTACAAAAAAATTCCAAATGTTTTTTTTTTTAGGAATTTTAAGCATTTTTTTTTTTGGGGTGCAACACCACTTTAATAACAAGTACAATATGCAATTATCAAAGTAATTTAAGGTAGATATTAATGCAAAAAACATATTTCTTATTATCAATATAGTAAGTAAGTAGCTCAGGGACAGGACAAGAAATGAGAATGGGCGGCACACACACATGGAATTGACTCTCACAGTGACACTGACAGCAGTGTGGAGCAGCATAGATGATGATGACACCTCTCCGACACAACACGTTCCCTCCTGAGTCACAGAGACAGTCTCATTCCATGCCAGGTGGTCCCTTCAGTCCACTCCAGTCCAAACAGCACTGGAAGTCCTGCTCATGGCATGCCTTGCTCCCGTCGACATGCACTAGGGGCTCTGGAACCTTTGCTCAGCTCCCTTGCACCATGACATCACACGACACATGCCCAGGCACCACCTCCAGACCCGCCCCCCACCAGCGCTTCCCAAACACACTGTAGCAGGCACTCGGGTGGTCTCGGCCAGCTCCATACCAGAAATGCTCAATTCCGACCCGAGTGTCACAGAAATATATTTAACTGGCAACATTTTCCTGTCACTGGTATCAGGGCCGGAACAATGGGTGGGCAGGAGGGGCATCTGCCCTGGGTGCAATAGTTTATTGCTGGGATGTGGTCACCCTGAACCTAATCCTAAGTGAATGGAGGGCGCAGTTTGGCATCTTTGCCCTTGGTGCTGGATGGCCTTGCCCCGGCACTGACTGACATTTACTGGCAGGAGAAAAGCGCTCGATTGTTACTGGCTGCCAGTAAAAATACAGACAGCTGCAAACCTTGCCTCTATATGAAAATGCTCATACCCCCAACTCTTTATCTATAGGTTTACCAGCTTTGCCATATGATACCTGTGTAGTTGGTCATCTCTCCTTCAGAGCAGGGGATGCAGTCATAACAGCAGATGGGTCTTCCTTGTAGAGAGGCTTTCCTGTACCCAGGCCGACAGCTGTTACTGCAGACAGAGATTGGCACCTACCAAGGAGACAATATAATTAGGACTGGACATGGAGGATGTAGAAGAATGGAGCTAGCCAGAGACACATCTATATAAACAGACAGCGAATGCAAGCAGAAAGAAAGGGTCAGTATTCACTAGCTGTTTTTGCAGCATTATATAATATTGTGAATACATGGGCAGCCAATACAGAGTATGCTGAACTGGATTGGGAATATCAACCAGACAAACTTTACTGAAATATATGCCTACAATCAAACTTAATGGTATTGTTTTAGTATTCCCAAGATCCCTGCCTTATATTCAAAGATTCCTCACAGGATGCCTTCTGGCATTTCAAGGATTCCTAGGACCTTCACTACTCCCAGGGCAGTAAGGATGCCAGACATGTTCTCTGACCAGAGGGGTATTTGAGCTCCCACTCTTTGAAGTAGGTGGCGCTGTGTCTTATTACCAGCTACCTGAGAGCTAAAGTTTTGGGCACCAGTTCACAAAAAGAATATTGGAACTGGAGAAAGTGCAGAGAAGGGCAACCAAACCGATAAGAGGCATGGAGGAGGTCAGCTATGAGAAAAGACCCTCCAAATCAACTGTGGGTATAGATGGACTACTGTGTTTTTTTCAAGCTCACTAATTATGTAACTATGTAACTTACCTGCCAGTTGCCCATTGCCAACCCAGAATGTCTACTCTCTTGCTTGCGGCCAGCCAAAACCCTTGCCTGGACCTTATTACTCTTCACCATCTGCCTTGATTTGTCTACTGTATTATGAACAGTCACCACACCATAGTGTCCCAAAAACCCTTTGATAGGGTGATACTGAGGGCTGTGACCTGGTGCTAGTTTGCAGCAAAGAAAACCGGGGACCACTGGGATTTCCTGCCCAGCACCACCATCAGGACCTCTGGTGAAGGCCAGCTGGTACTTAGACTCTGTACCTTGAATAAGCCCATGTCGCCTACCAGGGGGCACCATAACAGATATATGCTAATGTGAAAATACAAGTATCAGCATGCCATGTGTAATAATGAGCCCATTGACTTAAACAGTCACAAATGACTACAATTAATATATAAAGAGGAACTACAGTCTGTAAAAAAAAAAAAAAATGTAAGTCAGCAGCTACAAATACTATAGCTGCTGACTTTCACTATAAGGACACTTAACTGTCCAGGGATCCCGCAATGTCTGTACCCCAAGCCAATTTGTCAATTGGCTTCAGGTGCAGGCACTAGCATTGTAAGTAAGGGGAAACCGGCAGTGAAGCCTTCAGGCTTCACAGTCGGTTTCCTACTGCGCATGCGCGAGTTGCACTGCACTTTCTGAATGGTTCCACCATCTTCTGAGACCTGTGTGTGTCCCAGAAGGCAGCAGGCGGAAGGAGGAGGGGCCAGAAATGTTATAGATCGCCGATTGGCGATCTTACCCGGAAGTGGGAGTGGGTATAACCAATGTATAATATAGCTATAACAAATAACAGGGTGAATGTGGGCTGAAAAGGTCCCTGCAGCCAGTGTTCATGACAGGTAGGAAATCCTGGACTAGAGCTGGTGGGCCAAATTGTCCAGCGGATTCGTTCCGTCGGACCTTTGCTGTCGAAAAGTCCGGTCGTGTGTACGCGGCTTAAGAGTTAGGATTGCAAATTCTAACAAGCTCACTTGCGTAATGTCAGAATCATTTACCTGTAAGAAGTGATCATTCCACAGGATGGTGCTAATGTTCAGGCTGACCATCTCTCCCAGTTTGGCCTGTGGGTCAATCCTCCCCACTTTCACCAAGTTAAAGCTATTGCTGAGGATCTGGATATTTATGATGTCATAGGAATCAGGAAGGTCCCCCTCAGAATTAAACTTCATCATCTCCCCAGACTTTGTGTGGAAATCGGTTTTCTTCAGGTAACGGAACACCTGAGGTATTTTGTAACAACAGTGCAAAGATTGGTTAAAATTTATTTTCTAGTTCTACTACATACTAGACCACCCTAAGTGCCCCCACGAGTGAAATAATGAAGCTGTCTAGTTCCACCCCATCCTCTCGCCCATGCCCTTTCACTTGACTCCTCTAATCACTTCCTCTTTCTTTTCTCTTTTTGTTCTATTTGTCCTCCTCTGCTTTGTTCCTCTGCTCTATGTGTTGTCCATGTGACCTTTGATTTACTCAACTATCCACAGCCCAACGTGTTCTAAAGACGCTTTTCAGATGCTGCACGCTCAAACCAACCAAAACAAAACCATTTCCATTCTTCATTCTTTAGCTTTATGAGGTCTACACATCTGTTTCCTTAATTTTATATAATTTATTACTTCCAGGTTCCGGCAGCCAGGACCCTTGATTACATGTTGCTGATCTGCTCACGTCCAGCTGCATGTCTGAAGCATCATGGCATATATAATGTGCATTTTCAAAGATTCTTAAAAACATAGAAGATGTCATTCCTGCCTAGGTGATAATGGTGGCCAGGGGACAGAGGCTAACTTAAGAAATAAAAAAAGGTAAGAAAATAAAAAAAAATAATAAGAGTGATGTGATGCCTAGTGCATAGGATGGTTGCAGGTCTGCTTTAAGAATAAAAAGGTCAGATGATAGTGAAGAGCTGTTAGGCCGGGTTCACACTGGTATGACAAACGCTCCGACATTGGGAGCTCATGTTGCATGACGTGTGAAAATCAATGTTTCCCTATGGGAGCCGTCTTAACTGGTCCAACACAAGTCGGTCCGACTTTGAAAATGCTCCCTGTACTACTTTGATCCAATTTCAGCCCATTGACTATTATTGAAGTCGGATCAAAGTAGGATCCTTGTCCTACTGGTGATTACAGTAGCAGTAAAATTAGTTTATCTCACACTGGGATTGTTTTGATTGGTCAAAGGACAAGTCAGACTATCACAAAGTTGGATCAAAGTAGTATCCCGTTCATTCAAGTCGGATGGATTTAGGACCAATGTAGGACCGATGTAGGACTGATGTCGCAGAGCAAAGTAGGAGGAAAGTCGTATGACTGTCCTGTAGTATCAGTGTGAACCCAGCCTTAAACTCATAAAGTTTAGGTGGGCATTGTGGAATGGATTTCACACTGGATTCTTACATTTTTCAGAAATTCCAACAATGAGATTTTCCTGCCTTATTTTTGCACCTTCTTACCTTCCCAAACAACTCAAGGTTGAGACTGAGTGGTGTTAATAACACCTTATGCCGCGTACACACGGTCGGAATTCTCGTCGGAAAAAGCTCTGATGGTTTTCCCGTCGGAATTCCGATGGAATTTCGCTCAAACTGTCTTGCCTACACACGGTCACACCAAATTCCGACGGTCTGTAACACAGCGGCATAAAACACGTTCGACTGCACTATAGAAAGGAAGTTTAATGCTTCCGAGCATGCGTCGAATGGTTTCCGAGCATGCGTCAAAATTTTACGTGTCGGAATTGCACACATACACGATAGGAAAATCCGATAGAAAGGTTTTCCGTTGGAAAAATTGAGAACAGGTTCTCAATCCAAAGTCCGTCGGAAATTCCGACAGAAAAAGACCGATGGGCATACATACGGTCGGAAAATCCGTTGAAAAGCTCCCATCGACTGTTTCCATCGGAAATTCCGACCGTGTGTACGCCGCATAAGTACCCCCCAATTACGTTGTGAAAAGCTAGCTAGGAAGATTTACAAACTCAAACTATTCTTAAAGTAGAACTATAGGCAAAACCTTTTATTTTTATTTCTGGATAGAGCAAGGAATGGCTATAACCCTTGTCAGATTTTATTTCACCCACTTCGTCCCATTTCAGAGATTTTCCTTCCCTCCCATCTCATAGCCAAACAGGAAGTCAGAGGAAAATCCCTGCAAATTAAGGTAATTCCTTGAGGACCCCCAAGTCACCAGAACTAGTGTCCCCATTGGAAGATTTCTCCTCTATTACTTTTCTGGGGACAACCCAAAATGTATGATTTCCTTTTACTTTCGTTTTCAATAATAATGGTAAGTAGGGCAGATAAAGAGGGTGAATCTCCTTAATGGGGACACAGACAGCAATAAATGTTCTAAAGTGTTCTAATCCCTCGCTGCTCTATCCAAAACGTAAACAAAAATTACCCACATTTTATTGCAGGGGAGTTTAAAAGGAAACTGAAATGGTATGGAGTTAATTTTATTTGTATTATATTTATTTAATGTACAGTATGTTCTTTAACTGTTTTTATTAATTGATATTAATGTATTGTAATATAATAATCAGTGATGTAAGTAACTGAGTTAAAATAAACTGAGTTACCTAACGCAGTTACTTTAGAGGGTAACTAGTAATCTAACTGATTACTTTTCCCCTCATGGTAACTCAGTTCCCATTACTTTGGCTTAGTTACCCCAATTACATCTACCGCCACTAGATGGCAGTAGTGTAATTCCGGTGTCCTGCCGAAAAAGTTCCCCCGCCGGATAAGGACCCCCTGTACTGCACAGGCACAGGGCTTGCGCAGTACGAAGGACTACGGAGCTTCCGAAAATTGCCGAACCTAAACAGCTCTGAGTGAACTCTACACCGCGCAG
Source organism: Lithobates sylvaticus (assembly GCA_028564925.1). NCBI lineage: Eukaryota > Metazoa > Chordata > Amphibia > Anura > Ranidae > Lithobates > Lithobates sylvaticus. The sequence continues at coordinate 546,350,079 of CM053028.1, read as the reverse complement.
GCGCAGTTAACATGTAATTGTACGAGGCGATGCCGCACGCTCCCGATGCTCGTGCTACTCTGCAAGGGGCGTCTATCATGTAAGTAAGGGACGGGTCTAGTATTACTGTAACCAAGGGGCGCATTTATTATTATTGTTATATATCGAGCTCTGCCCATTAATTTAACATTCGCCCTCCTCTGTTGCCATCCGTCCCTTACACTATATAATAATAATAGACCAGCCCCTTACACGATATAATAATAATAGACCCGCCCACTTGCTTACACGCTATAACAGATCTGCCCCTTGGTTAGAGTGATAATAATAGAACAGCCCCTTGGTTACACGATATATAACAATAATAATAAATGCGCCCCTTGGTTACGGTAACACTAGACCCGCCCCTTAGTTACACGTATAGAATATTTAAAAAAAAGTCAGTTACTTTGCTGCGTAACTAATTACTTTTCCAATGTAGTAACTGAGTTACTAACGCAATTACTTTTTGGGAGAAGTAATTTGTAACTTAACTAATTACTTTTTTAAAGTAAGATGACCAACACTGATAATAATATAATGTGTATTATATCTTTTTTTGTACTAAACATATACAGTCTTTGTTTTACCAATTGACATTAACACACGACAAAGGATTCCCAGAGCTCTAATGCTGCGTACACACGGTCGGAATTTCCGATGGAAACAGTCCGATGGAAGCTTTTCAACAGATTTTCCGAGCGTGTGTACGCCCATCGGTCTTTTTCTGTCGGAATTTCCGACGGACTTTGGATTGAGAACCTGTTCTCAATTTTTCAGACGGAAAACCTTTCTATCGGATTTTCCAATCGTGTGTATGCAATTCCGACACGCAAAATTCCAACGCATGCTCGGAAACAATTCGATGCATGCTCGGAAGCATTAAACTTCCCTTTTATAGGGCTGTCGAACGTGTTTTATGCCGCTGTGTTACTGACCGTCGGAATTTGGTGTGACCGTGTGTAGGCAAGACAGTTTGAGCGAAATTCCGTCGGAATTCAGACGGGAAAACCATCAGAGCTTTTTCCGACGAGAATTCCGACCGTGTGTACGTGGCAAAAGAGATAGGACAGCTGAAGTTGTCTTTTTGCAAGCAGTCTGGCACTGATTGAAATGTTCAGATGGAGCCTTATGCCCAGTACACACGAGCGGATTTTCCACTCAAGCTTGGCTTGCATACACACGGTCACACAAATGTTCTCTGAACTTTCGACCATCAAGAACACGGTGACGTACAAGACTACGATGAGCCGAGAAAATTAAGTTCAATGCTTCCGAGCATGCGTCCAATTGTTTCCAAGCATGCGTAGGAATTTTGCGCATTGGAATTTGTACAGACAATCGGAATTTCCGATCGGAACTTTTTCAGACCGAAAAATTGAGAACATGCTCTCAATCTTTTGCTGACCGAAAGTCTGATGGAGCATACACACAATCGCATTTTCCGACCAAAAGCTCTTATCGGACTTTTGCTGACGGAATTTCCGATTGTGTGTACGGGGCATTACACAAGAAGGATTGAGGAGTCCGTGCTCTGACTCATTCAATTGTGTGAAGGGTGGCCATTAGATATTGTGGAGCCCCATACAACCTGCCTGACAGGGCCCCTAACATACTGCCAGATTAGTCCCATTGGCCTACAGTATCTTCGGACAAGAACGTGAGGTTGAGAATGACACAGGTTATTTTCTCACCTGCTTTTAGCTCAGAAGAGGGTAAGGCCCTGTTCACACCCAAGCAATTTTCTACTTGAAGCTTGTAGCTCTAAAATTCTCAACAAGCCAAACCCCATTCATTTTAATGGCCCCTGTTCACATTTGAAGGCAAATTGCCTGTCACTAAAAAAGGGCATGAGCTTCTTTTTATCAGATTACAAGCATTATTTGGCCACATAGACTTCAATAGAAACACCTGAAAACACATGACTTGAGCAGTTTACAAGCATTTTGTCATGTGTTACAGCAGCTCCCACTCTACAAAGGATGACTTAATGTGGTTATTAAGTAAAAAAAAAAAAACATGTTTTATCAAGCCATAGCACACCGTGTACATGTTTGTGTAAAACAATGCCTGTAATTACCTTATCTCAGATCTCTTCTGGCCAGTCACGTGACCTCCAGCTGCTCTCCCCCTCTGATCTAAGGGCTACAGCGGAAGGGCCAAGATCCCCCTCTGACATCAGCCAGGGAGGTCACATGACCGCTGTGCTGGCCGCTCAGCCCCTCCCGCTATAGCCCTTAGATCGGAGAAAGAGAGCAGCCCGAGGTCACGTGACTGGCCAGAACAGATCTGAGATAAGGTAATTACAGGCATCGTTTTACATAAACAGGTACACAGTGTGTTATGGCTTGATAAAACAGAGGGGCTGACAGTAATCTTCATTTAACTTTACTGCCAGCTACTAATAGTGGCAGGAGGTGGGGCAGAGGCGGCCCACACACACACACACAGGAGCTGACACGCAGGGAGGGAGGGGGAGGGGGAGAGGGAGAAGAGAGCAGAAAAGCAGATGATGGAGGCACGTAAACTGACCGCGGTAATCCGGGATGAGCAGCCATGATTACCGTGGTCAGTACACAGAGGGGGGCACAGGAAATGGCAGGATCAACCAGGTTTTTTACAGCTTAGAAGGGGGCAGATTAGACAGCACAAGCACTGTGCTGTTTAATATGCTAAAAGGAAACAGGGTCTCTTTTTTGGGGGGTTACAGCCACTTTAAAGTGGTTGTAAACCCATTAGAACCACTTTAACCGACAGGTAAGCCTAGATTAAGGCTTACCTGTAGGTGCAAGAATTAGCTGCAAGAATAGCGGCACCGATGTCTACAGCTCATGCGCCGTAGACATTGGGCGCAGGCACACTGAGCGTGACGGAGCTATGCATACTAGCTCATTATGCCTTTGTCTTGCAGGGTGTATTTTTTTTTCAGAGGCTTTACTTCCTCTTTAATTGTTGGAAAGAGCAAGACAATGTGTGTGTCATGGCAGGTGTTGGGGGAGAGATTGAATTTGTGAAGCGAAAAAATGGACTCTAAATTTCCACTTAGGTTTTATTGTACTGCACTTCTTCTTCATTGATGACTGATTAGATAATTATTAATTTTTAGGCAGAAATTGCTGGCATACCATGGGAACATCAGATTCAACAGTACACACTTCAAAAAAAAAGAGGAAGAGAATTCTCAAGAGGACAAATAGGTGGTACAAACAATACATCCTTAACTCACCTTCTGTGGTTGAGTATCATTAATATTTGCACGGGTTCTGTTATTAATTAAACCCTGGGACCCAACTTGGTAGCCAAGAAGTAAATGCAGAGCATGTGCATAGGCATAAACAGCCAGGTAGGTGTGATAAGTGAAGCTGAGGTCATTTGTCTCAAACAACTGGACAGTTTGGTTTCCAAACTCTTCTTTCCCAGTGCAGGTCTTGTCTTCCTGCATTGTAGAAGACCTTTCAACCTCAGTAGTGCCATCATACCACGAGCAATTGAAAGCCTTTTCCCAGAGAAGCCTAATGAATGGATATATTGAATTACCATTTGGGTTAAGGTTTAGGAGAAATTGATCAAACCCTGGCATGGTGCCGGTGCGAGGAATAAGGCCAAGAGTCCCATTTAGAACCTTCCATGCTTTTTTAGAAAAGAGTCCTGGTGTGAGTCCAAAGGAAGCCGAAGAGATGAACATTTTCCCAGTCTCTCCACTATCAAACATGGCATCTAGCAGGGCGATCATATGGACCTCTGGGCTGTGGAGGACAATCACATTGATGGAGCTTCCTTTTATAACATCCACCACTCTCTTGATCTGCTGGGCTGAATAACTCAGATGGATCTTCTCCAGAAAAGCAATACAGCCTCCATTTCTCTCTATCCCAGCTCGTATTACCTGGGCACCCTGCTGTCCAACATTATTGTCCACCACCAACATTCCAACCCAAGTCCAACCAAACTGGCCAATCAGCTGAGAGAGAGCAATATTCTGATAGAAGTTGCTGGGCATGGTACGGAAGAAAGAAGGGAAATTTATTTTATTGCTGAGGGCCGACAAGGTTGCCCCGTGACTGATCTACCGTAGGAAAGAAATAACAGATGCATTGTTGTTAGACTTTAACAATTAACAGAACACCTGAAGGGTATAAGGATCTTACCATCACCATTTGCTATAGTGAACCCCACCCAAGGTTACCGATAACACTTATGATTTAAGTTCTCCCAATGTAGGTGGGTATAGTTTTGTTGTGCCTCTAAGCAACTTGAGTGGGGTGCAATATAGCAAATAGGGATCCTCGATTGGGTCAAATGTTAATTTTAATGATAAATACAGGTTCTTAATAGAACATCTCTGGATCTAATATTCTCTATGTAGTGTTCAGTTTAAACAGTCCAGGATTTGGTAAGCATTTATTCGAATATAATTTTTCATTGTTCACGAAATGTAAAATTTTGAATACCTGCGGATAGTGAAGGGCACCAAGTATTTGGGCAATAGGAAGAGATAAGGCGGAAAACCGTTCACCTATAATCCCGACCATGACTGATGGTGTATGACAACCATATCCTGCAAAGGGTTTTCCAAGTCCTGACAGCAGGGACAGAACACCTCCAACAGCCCGCAGTTCTGACATACAGGAATCCAGGACGCTGAAGCCGAGAGTGATATTAGGCAGGAGGTCTGGAGAATTGTTAATTTCATCCACTGCAAACTTGAGGGAAAGAACGTCCCTATAGTAACGAATATGGAACCTACACAAGATGAGAGAACATGTTCAGTGTTCTTCTGCCATTCACTTGCCAAGTTTGTTATTGAATAAATTGAGCATCCTTGGTATCCAAGGTATGGTAAGTCTTTATTGGACTCCATCAAGAATAAACCCATATCAAAACGTGCATATTAGAAATTAAAGTAAAACTATAGGCAAAACGTTTTTTTTTTTTTTTCCATTTTAGATAGAGTAATGCCCCGTACACACGGTCGGAAATTCCGACCACAAAATCCGTCTGATTTTTTCGACAGATTTTGTCCGACACTGGTGTTGCATACACACGGTCGGACAAAGTTGTCGGAAAATCCGATCATTCTGAACGTGGTGACGTTCGTTGCGTACGACGAAACTACGTAGAGGCTATTAGTCAATAGGTTTGGTCTCCTAATTTGATCTGAGCATGCGTGGCACTTTGTCCGTCGGAATTCTCTACACATGATCGAAAAAAGTCAGATCGGATATTGTTGTCGGAAAATTTGAGAGCAGGAAAAAGTCAGATGGAGCCCACACACGGTCGGATTTTCCAATCCCCCGTGAGTACAGTTGTGGGTCCCTGGATACTAGCGATCATCTCACAGGAATGCTGAACTGGGAGATGCGGAAGTAAACAGCATCTCCCTGTTCTGCCTAGCAACAAGTGACACTGATCTCTGCTCCCTGTGATTGGAGCAGAGATCAGTGTTCACTGACACACAGCCACACCCCCCATAGTTAGTAACACGCCCCTAGGACACACTTAACCTCTACACTGCCACCCCCTGGTTAACCCCTTCACTGCCAGTGTCATTTACACAGGAATCAGTGCATTTGTATAGCACTGATTGCTGTATAAATGACAATGGTCCCAAAAATGTGTCAAAAATGTCCGATGTGTCTGCCATAATGTCGCAGTCATAATAAAAATCGCTGATCGCCGCCATTACTAGTAAAAAAAAAAATTATTAATAAAAATGCCATAAAACTATCCCCTATTTTGTAAACGCTATAACTTTTGTGCAAACCAATCAATAATCGCTAATTGCGATTTTTTTTAAACAAAAATTTGTAGAAGAATACGTATCGGCCTAAACTGAGGAAAAAAATGTTTTTTTATATATTTTTGGGGGATATTTATTATAGCAAAAAGTTCATTTTTTCAAAATTGAAATTTCATTTTTTATTTATTTATAAATGTCATTTTTGTTGCAGCAGGATCTGTACATGGTACAGATGAGCTACTTTACAGGCAGACTAAGGGGACCCCCATGCACTATATTTAAAGGAAATTTTCATTTTTATTGTTTCACTTTAACCACTAGCTGACCGCCCACTGTCAAATGACGGCGGGACGGTGCAGCTACTGTGGCGGGCCGCCGTCATATGACGTTGTCTACAATTTGGCCACTGGGGGGCGGGCGCGCGCGCGCCGCGGGAGGCGTGCGCGCGCGCGCGCGCCGTGTAGCTGGAGCCCCGGTGCGTGTGCCCGGCGGTCGCGATGAATGCCAGGCACCCGCGATTGCCCGGTAATCGAGCAGGACGTGGATCTGTGTGTGTAAACACACAGATCCACGTCCTGTCAGAGGAGAGGAGACCGATGGTGTGTCCCTTGTACATAGGGACACCGATCGGTCCCCTCCCCCAGTCAGTCCCCTCCCCCCACAGTAAGAATCACCAAGATAGGGTACACATTAACCCCTGCAGCGCCCCCTAGCGTTAACCCCTTCCCTGCCAGTCACATTTATACAGTAATCAATGCATTTTTATAGCACGGATCGCTGTATAAATGTGAATGGTCCCAAAAATGTGTCAAAAGTGTCCGAAGTGTCCGCCGCAATGTCGCAGTCACGATAAAAATCGCAAATCGCCGCCATTACTAGTAAAAAAAAAAATAATAATAAAAATGCTATAAATCTATCCCCTATTTTGTAGACGCTATAACTTTTGCGCAAACCAATCAATATACGCTTATTGCGATTTTTTTTTACCAAAAATATGTAGAAGAATACGTATCGGCCTAAACTGAGGAAAAAATTTGTTTAAAAAAAAAAAAAATTGGATATTTATTATAATAAAAAGTAAAAAATATTATGTTTTTTCAAACTTGTCCCTCTTCTTTTGTTTATAGCGCAAGAAATAAATAACGCAGAGGTGCCACCAAAATAAAGCTCTATCTGTGGGGAAGAAATGATAAAAAATTTATTTGGGTACAGCGTTGCATGACCGCGCAATTGTCATTCAAAATGCGACAGCGCTGAAAGCTGAAAAATGGCTTGGTCAGGAAGGAGGTGTTCGTGCCTGGTAGGCAAGTAGTTAAGCATCATTAAAACCACTGCACCTGTAAAAAGATCTTTTTCAAAAACATTTTACATTGATGTCCCCCAGGGCAGTATCCGGGCCCCCATAGCTTTTTTATGGTCAATAACTTGCATATAAGCCTTCAAAATGGAGACTTTTGATTTTTCAAGTTCGGGTCCCATAGACTTTAATAGAGTTTGGGTCCGAACTTTTGCGATGTTCGAGAATTCTAACACGAACCAAACCGGTGGGTGTTCGGCCCAACTCTACTAATGTAGATGGCCTTGTTCATGCCTATTGTGAACCATTTGTCCTCTATGTCCAAAATGTGCATTTCACTGTCCTCAAGAGAATGTCCCTTTCCCTAAGGTTTAGGAAGACTGCTGAGTCTTGACTGAAAAAAATCTTTAGGCCAAGACTCAGCAGTATTTCTGCACCTTAAAGAAAATGGACATCCTTTTAGTTGAGTGTACAGTACATTTTGGACAGCGAGGACAAATGGATTGCAAGAGATGTGAAAGAGGCCTTCAAATACATATATCAAAATGGAACAAGCGTCCCTGGACTTGGGTGGGGACTTCATCACAATCTATCTTCCACATATAATGCTGTTTTAATGTCTTTACCACAATTTGTCAACAATGACACCTTTACCTACATAAATTGAGGAACCGCCACCTATGCAAGCTTGCTGATGCCAAGAATGAGGTTAAGTAACTAAGACAGGATGGTACCACATCTTTCACAACTCCAAACTTGCTCATGGACATTAAAAATGTATGCAGTCCATGATTATTGGATTAAGTGTATAGCTATAAATAGTGAAATATCTTCCTGAAACTTATTAGAACTGAAGAGGTGGCTTCACAATGTCTGAACCTGCAATCTCTGCTGTATCTGGCGATGTTTCTTCTTGCTGAGCCATCTGAGATGCTGGACAGCATCCTGTCTGATCCATTAGATAATCCTGCGATGTGCCTTGTTTCTGCTGGACCTTGAACTTCCTGCTCCCCTTATGAACTTCCTATTTAAGGCAACCTTTAGCTTGTTTATTGACTACGCTTTTGCTTGCTTCCTACCTGCTATATCTGCTACTGGACTCTGGCTTGCTCATCTCCTGGTGGGGCAATCCTGAGGACCACGACCTTGTACTAACACTTAGCAATACCCATTTCCACCATCAGGTTCACTGGTAAACATTGGTGAGTGCTTAGACTCTGCACCTCAGATGAGCCTGTGTTATCCGCCATGGTGACCTGCTGCTGCACTTACCTGCAGGTTGGTGGGAGCCCAGGGTTTCCAATAAGGTCACTGTCAGTATTTTGGACCATTCACCTGCATCCACACAAATTAGGACCTGTGGCTGTGTTTAAAAGGCTGCTGCATCCCCATAGCGTAACATAGGACACATCACCCACGTGAATGAGCTCCAAGACTTTATTTATTAACTCAATACAGTTTTATCTTTTATATTTAGCATGAATTGTGTAAGTTATGTTATGTTTGTGTTCGCTATTAATGATTTTAGTGTATTTCAGTGAAAATATTTTTTGATATTTTTGGTGGTTGCGTGGGCTGTCAGGTAGGCTACCTACGGGACCCTGTGACTTCTAACAGCAGCACTGTGAGAGCCTCTTTACTGCTATAGCTAGTAGCTACTAGCCTCCAAGCCTGTCCCCGGACCATGATATAGACAAGCTATGAAACAGCTTCAACATTATAAAATAAGTCCAATTTAATGTGATTATCTACCATAAATGTGCATGATAATCATATTAGCTGCCCATCTACAACATTTAGTATTGACAGGATGGGTTTACAGCACAGTGTTTGGTGCAATCAAAGCCATTGGTAACTTTTACTGAACTATTTTTACATGAGGAAAAAACTCAAGAGGAGAACTTACCTCATACAAAAAACTGGCTTTGGCCTCTCCAGGAAGGTTGGTGCTTGGAAGACGAATCCAGAGTGAACCACAAAAACAGCCCCAATCAGGATGTCCCCTAATTGCGAAAAGGCATCCATTGGCCAATACTGGAGGCTGCAGCCAGGACTGGAATGACTGTGATCCAGTGATAAGAGTAGTAGGAGGATCTGAAGGAGTCTCCCCATAATGGCCATTCAGTTCAAAGGTTAGAGTTGATCAAGATCTACATGTCACTCAAAGCCAAAGTGAGATTATATTGTTTAACTGAAAGATGAAGGGTTGGCGGTTAGAGTTTGTTTGCTGTAAGTGATGAAGCAACAGGCATACTTAAAATATTTCATTGTTAGCTGCTGAGAGGTAAATCTTCTAGTACTTTCTTGAAAAAGCTCTGCAGTTTTGTTCCTAGGTCTTCGGGTTTTTCTTTAATTGTATATTAGGAGGAACTGAAACACCACAAGGTGAAGAACACCCATTACTCTGAGGTGGGAAGGAACAAAACCATGCACTATAGTCAGGCTATCTATCTCACCACCATAGACCCCAACAGTTAAATAAAAGCTACAGGCTGATGAAGCCCAGTGGACTTCACCTGAAATCCTCAGAATTTGTTTTTTTCTATAATGCCCCGTACACACGGTCGGAAATTCCGACGGAAAATGTCCGATTGGACCATGTTGTCGGAAAATCCGCCCGTGTGTGGGCTCCATCGTAACTTTTTCCGTCGGAATTTCCGACTAAAAAAATTTGAGATCCTGCTCTCAAATTTTCCGACAACAAAATCCGATCAGACTTTTTCCGATCGTGTGTAGAGAATTCCGACGGACAAAGTGCCACGCGTGCTCAGATCAAACTATGAGACCAAAGCTATTGGCTACTAGCCTCTACGTAGTTCCGTCGTACGCAACGAAGGTCACCACGTTCGGAATGATTTTTTTTTTTTAGACAACTTTGTCCGACCGTGTGTATGCAACACCAGTGTCAGACAAGATCCATCGGAAAAAATCAGATGGATTTTGTGGTCGGAATTTCCAAACGTGTGTACGGGGGCTTATGCCGCGAACACACGATCGGAATTCCGGCCAGAAAAAGACAGATGAGAGCTTTTCATCTGAAAATGTGACCGTCGGAATTTTGCTGGCCGAATTTCCGACAGCAAAAAATTGAGAGCATGTTCTCAATTTTTCCGATGGAAGAGATTTCTATCGGAAATTCGGATCGTCTGTAGCAATTCTGACACGCAAAATTCCTACGCATGCTCGGAAACAATTAGACGCATGCTCGGAAGCATTGAACTCGGCTCGTTGTAGTGTTGTACGTCACCGCATTCTTGACGGTCGGAATTTGGTGTGACCGTGTGTAGGCAAGACAGTTTGAGCGGAATTCCGTCGGAATTCCATCGGGAAAACCATCAGAGCTTTTTCCGACGAGAATTCCGATCATGTGTACGCGGCATAAGTCTTTACTAGGGCCATAAGGGCTGTTCTGTGTGACACCTCCATTGATCCCAGGAATTCTGTTCGGTATTTTCCTATTAGATGGTTATTCTGGTTTGAGCTTTCACTGTAAAAAGGATGGATATTTCACTTGGAATTCTGCCTTTAGACTTTTCACAGTAATATGCTATTGTGTGGAATTATTTGTTTGGGCATTGGTAACATTGCCTTTAGGACCCAGTAGTCCAGCATGCTACCAGGATGCTCTGTGCCATTCTTACTGACACATAGGCAGGGTAGGACAGACACTAATGAGAGGCCTATTCATAATGATCAAGAAAATATGGCTAGAAGGAAATCTTTATAAATGGAAGAATTGTATCTACAAACATTTTCTGTTATTTTCAGTTTATTTGAATCATGTAAATGATTGTTTAGAGCACTCTAATGCCGCGTACACATGGTCGGAATTCTCGTCGGAAAAAGCTCTGATGGTTTTCCCGTCGGAATTCTGACGGAATTCCACTCAAACTGTCTTGCCTACACACGGTCACACCAAATTCCGACGGTCAATAACACCACGCCTTAAAAAACGTTCGACTGCACTATAAAAGGGAAGTTTAATGCTTCTGAGCATGCGTCAAAATGTTTCCGAGCATGCGCCAAATTGTTTCCGAACATGCGTCGGAATTTTGCGTGTTGGAATTCCATACACACGATCGGAAAATCCAATAGAATGTTTTTCTGTCGGAAAAATTAAGAACAGGTTCTCAATCCAAAGTCCGTCGGAAATTCCGAAAATTCCGACAGAAAAAGACCAATGGACATATACACGGTCGGAAATTCCGACCGTGTGTACGCAGCATTACTGACACATAGGCAGGGTAGGACAGACACTAAAGAGGGGCCTATTCATAATGATCAAGAAAATATAACTAGAAGGAAATCTTTATAAATTGAAGAATTGTATCTACAAACATTTTCTGTTATTTTCAGTTTATTTGAATCATGTAAATGATTGTTTAGAGCACCCTCAGCCTGAACAAGGGATCTACATTATCCTAAAAGCTTGCGTCTTGATTAACTTCAGCAAGCCAATAAAGGAAGCCACTTAAAATCCAACCAGACCTCTAATATAAAATTAAAAACTGTTGATAGTTATAAATTGGTGCTTAAAAAAGACCAAAATCTCAGTTCTTACATTTAATAAATATGCCACGTACACACGAGCGGATTTTCCGTCTGAAAGATCTTGGATGGTTTTTCCAACGGAATTCAGCTCAAGCTTGGCTTGCATACACATGGTCACATAAAAGTTCTCTGAACATTCGACCGTCAAGAACACTGTGAAGCACAACACTACGACGAGCCGAGAAAATGAAGTTCAATGCTTCCGAGCATATGTCGAATTGTTCCCGAGCATGCGTGGGAATTTTGCGTGTCGGAATTAGTACAGACGATCAGAATTTCCGATTTGGAACTTTTTCCGACCGAAAAATTGAGAACCTGCTCTCAATCTGCAGGTACTTCAAAGAGCTGTCATCCCCCAAGCATATAATGCTGCCATTCTAAGCCAGAGTTCAGTGGAAACCTAGGATTCCGCCAGGGTTGCTTAGGGGTTCCTTGGGCTGTGGCTAACTGACCTTCCATCTCATAGTGCCTGCATAGTAGACATGTGCAATTTGTTTCGTTTTTTTTTTTCGTTTTCCGTTAAAATTTGTTACATTCGTTTATTCGTTATCGTACGAATGAACTTATGATTCGCTAAAAATTTTAACGAATGATCGAATCGAATGAATATGAAAGACAACGAAAATCCAAAATAACCAAATTAGAAACAACTAAACCACGAAAGAAGAAAATCCGAAAAACGAAAACAGGAACAACGAAAATCAAAATGAACGAAAAAATTCGTACATTCGTAATTTTTTTTTTTGTTGTTGAATTGGTAATTTTCCGTGTCCCTTACAATGGCGCTGCTTAACGTGCTTCGAATGGATTGAGCGAAAAAATTCGTACATTCGTAATTTTTTTTTTTCGATTCGTAATTTTTCGTGTCTCTTAAAATGTAATAATAACATACACATTACATAACATTATGAATTATGCTCCGATTACGAATCTACGAATGTTACGAATGTTACGAATGTACGAATAAATACGAATGCGTCCGAATTAATACGAATGCGTCCGAATTAATACGAATGCGTCCGAATTTCGAATAAACGAAAATTAAACGGAAATACGAATCAACGAAAAAAAATAACTCTTACGAAAATACGACTCGTTACGAATACGAACACCGACGACTTACGAATTTACGAATCGTTACGAATCAACGGAAACGAAAAAAACGAAACGAAAATAAACTCATTGTTTTGTTGTGCACATGTCTAATAAAAATAAAAAATAAAGTTTTATGTAAGCCTAAATAGTATCCATTGAAAAAGAGGCTATATAGAAATTGGGTTTATAGACATACACTCACTGGCCACTTTATTAGGTTCACCTTGCTAGTACATGGTTGGACCCCTTTTGCCTTCAGATCTGCCGTAATTCTTCAACAAGGTGTTGGAAACATTTATCAGAGATTTTGGTCCATATTGACATGATGGCATCACGCATTTGCTGCAGATTTGTTGGCTGCACATCCATGATAAGAATCTCCCATCCCACCACATCACAAAGGTGCTCTATTGGATTGAGATCTGGTGACTGTGGAGGCCATTGGAGTACAGTGACCTCCTTGTCATGTTGAAGAAACCAGTGGTGATAGGATTTGAACTTTGTGACATGGTGCTAATATCCTGCTGGAAGGAGCCATCAGAAGATGGGGACACTGTAGTCATAAAGGGATGGACGTGGTCAGCAACAATACTCAGGTAGGCCGTGGTGTTAAAACGATGCTCAATTGGTACTAAGGGGCCCAAAGTGTGCCAAGAAAATATCCCCCACACCGTTACACTACCACCAGCCTGAACCGGTGATACAAGGCAGGATGGATCCATGCTTTCATGTTGTTTATGCCAAATTCTGACCCCACCATCTGAATGTCGCAACTGAAACCGAGACTTATCAGACCAGGCAATTTTTTTCCAATCTTCTATTGTCCAAATTTAATGAGCCTGTGCAAATTGTAGCCTCAGTTTCCTGTTCTTAGCTGACTGGAGTGACACCCATTGTGGTCTTCTGATGCTGTAGCCCATCTGCTTCAAGGTTTGACGTGTTGTTAGTTTAGAGATGGTATTATGCATACCTTGGTTGTAACGAGAGGTTATTTGAGTTACTGCTGTGCATTCTCCTCTGATCTCTGAAATCAACAAGGCATTTTCCTCCACACAACTGCCACTCGCTGTATATTTTCTCTTTTTCGGACCATTCTCTGTAAACCCAAGAGATGGTTGTGTGTGAAAATCCCAGGAGATCAGCAGTTTTTGAAATATTAAAACCAGCCTATCTGGCACCAACAACCATGCGTTGATCAAAGTCACTTAAATCCCCTTTCTTCCCCATTCTGATGCTCGGTTTGAACTTTAGAAAGTAATTTTCACCATGTCTAAATGTCCAAATGCATTGAGTTATTGCCATTTGATTGACTGTTTAGCAGTTTATGTTACCAAGCAATTGAACAGGTGGCCAGTGAGTGTACATTTCAGCATTATGTGTTATACAGACTACATTTCCAGCATTCTAATATCACCCTATTGTCAACAAGTTTCGGGGTCCTCTCTACTTTGTCAGGACAAGTCACATGGCATACAGCTGGAGTAATATGAGAAAATGTTGAGTGGGGACTGGCTTTTTAATAAATACAACCTTTCAAGCAATGAAGGATATGAAATACCCAGTAGATAAACAATAAGAGGGTCTAGCTGACAGTGAAAATGAGGGTGCCTGTGGGGGGGGGGATCTGTGTCCCCAGAAGGAGACATGTTTCTTTCAGGTACCATCTCAGAGGACCCTAGTGGTTCCACCCAGGTATGGCTCACTGAACAATGGGTGACACAGATCTGCTCCACAGGCACCCTACTATTTACTGTTGAGTAGACCCTCTGAAGGTTTATCTACTGGGTCTTTCAGATTGGTTTATTATGGGTATTTTTTATAGAACTGACATTTGATGCAGCGCTTTACATATATATATATATATTACATTCACATCATTCCCTACCTTCAAGGAGCTTACAGTCTAAGGTCCCTAAAGTCGACCATAGGTGGATCAAATCTCAGCCAGTTCAACAGGGGCTGGATACAACCAACCTATCAGATTTTTAGCATGCAATTACTGCCCGCAGCTATAACCGCTAGCAGTAATCATCGTATTCTGCCAGTCGGGACAGCTCCCTATCGACAGAATACAGTAGCATTGGAGGAGGCATTCTCCCATCAACACTACCTGTACTCATGGGAAATCTAGCGATTTTCTTTCCTTCCATCCATGGCCCCAAAAGATATATATATATATCCAAATTACCAGTGGGGCCGCATTAAACCAGAACGTGGGCCACAATTGACACATGGGCCGGACTTTGGACAAGCCTGCTCTAGGAGATACAACTTTTATATATGTGTGTTTGTTATAGTATTGATGTCATGCTGGGTTTGAAACTTAAAGAGGTGTTTCAGCAAAAAAATAATTTTTTTTAAAGTCAGCAGCTAAAAAAAAAGTTGCTGCTGACTTTTAATAAGTACACTTACCCTCCCAGGGCGCCCGCGATGTCGGTCGTGGAGGCCGAGATGTCCCTCGGCACTCCGGTCCCAGCGCCGCCATCCTCAGTAATGGAAACGGGCAGCGAAGACTATGGCTTCACTGCCCGTTTCCTAATGCGCATGCGCGAGTCGTCGCGCGTCCTACTGCGCATGCGCGAGTCGTCGCGCGGCGCTTTGTGAATGGGGAACACGATGTGTTGTGGGACACACAGTTCCGATAACACACGCGCCCCATTCACTAGAAGACGGCGCTCGGAGCAGAAGAGAGAACAGCGCCGCGGAGCAGGAAGAGGCAGATTAGGACGATCTGCCTAGCAACAGCCATTTCTGGTAAGTAAAAAAAATTAATTTATTTTTTTTTCATTTTAAATTTTTATTAACATTTTTTTTAAGTTTTTTTTTTTTCAGGGTGGCCCTCCACTTTAAATGTTTTTTTGTAATGGTGATGTATTGTGGTTTGTAACCCTTTGCTAAATTAAATAAAAATAATTTAAAACAAAATATAACCTCTATGGACTGGATTGTTGACATATAACATCCGCTGTATACCAAGGTCCCAAAGAAGCAGGGATAAATCTAAAGCACGTGGACGATAGGGCTTAAATTAGTATACTGCAAATACAGTCTTTATAACACATAATGCTGTAATTTACAGTATGTCTATATACACAATTTTAATGTAATATATTTTGAGATTGTTTTAGGTTACATTTGATTTATTTATTTTAAGAAGGAAATAGGCAACAACTTTAAGTCATGACTAGGAAATATGCATGTTGATCCAGACATAATATTGTACTTGCAAGATCAATTATTGCTGTTGAATGATTAGTCAAGATCATAAGAAAATGAGAGTTATGCCCCGTATACACGATCGGACTTTCCAACAACAAAGTTTTGTTGGCAGAAAATTTGAGAACCTGCTAGCCAACATTTGTTGGCGGAAAGTCCGACAACAAATGTTCGATGGAGCGTACACTTTCAGCAAGCTCACATCCAACATTTCCTGTCGGAAAATCCGACCGAGTGTACGCGGCATTACATGTCTAGGTGTTATGCAGAGATCATAGGACAATGAAGTAAGGGAGTGATGAGGACCACGGGAGGTATTAATGACTATAAGATAATCATATTTGGTCCAAAGCAGCATGGAAACTGTAGCTAATTGTCAATGTGATGAGCTTCAGTGTGTGCATTAATAAAAAGTCTACCAATCTGATCTGACCATAAATTTGGGTGTGGTCTACTTCTACTACTTCTGTGGTCTACAGAACTACTACAGAACCATCCATGCGAAATCTCAGAAACAGTGCAAGGCCCTGAGTCTACAAAGTAGTCTTGTAAGACTGAAATGTTGCATGGGTGGTGGGATTTATGCAGGGGCGGACTGACCATTCGGCCACTCGGGCACTTCTTGAGGGCCCCGGGCCACTAGGGGGCCCCATCAGGGTTGCCAGCCTCAGTAAAACCAGGGACAGTATGTAAAAATCTGTGGGTTTTTTTTTTTACATCTGTTTCTGAAATGTCCCTTACCGATATCCTTTTGGTCTAAAAATTCCAAGATTATAGCTGCCCCACCTCTCTAGTACCTTCTCAGCCAATAGAAACATGTCTGTGTATACTGTGTGTACATGCATGTGTATACTGTGTGATTGTATACTGTGTGGCCCCATAATCTCTGATTGCCTGGGGGGCCCTCATAATCTCCTATTGCCCGGGGCCCCATGAGTTGTCAGTCCGCCCCTGGATTTATGTGTTGCTATAATAAATCACGCTTAAAAAAGAAAAAGAAATGGTGAACTGGAAACATATAGCACTGGTTTTTCCTTCTATGCCAATCTTTGGTAGCGACAGCACCCCGTTTGAAAACAGGTAGATCCAGGAAGGTGTGCAGTGGATGTACTGTATGCTGATAGATATTGGAAATTAGTAGACTTCAAACTCAATCTTGTTCGAAGATCCAACCAGCCCATCCAAAGGTTTTATTTGCAGCAGAGCAAGCAATATTTAATCTCTTACCATGGAGATAAAACTTTGTCATTTAGATATATAGTAGAAGATGGAAAAGTGCTATCCAGTGATGTATGTCTAAGGTGTATCCATTACAATTTTTATAAATATTCAGTTATATATAAATGATAATATTCTTCTTCAAGATGCTGGAAACTCCCAGAATTGTTGGCAGCGGACTGATAACTTGAATGCATGACTCCTATCTAAAGGCTCCAGCCGACCATCAATGTATACACATGATATATATGTTGCATAGATGCAAAGAGAACAATATATAGAATTACACAGTGCTCGCTTGTATTAATAGAGAAGGACGCAGTGATATTTATAGAGATGAGGAGAGCCGGCGGCAGGGAGCAGGTGAGGAGCCAGCGCTCCACAGACACCAATCTGATATAATTACTGGTTTGGTTTCCTCCTCTGAGGGTCTTCGACACTCCATAGGAATTGCCAAGGTAAGCGGTATAGTAAGACATTGCCTTATTACAGGGATTATGGTGCCATAATTATAGTGCCATGCCTTTGGTGACTTGAGAAATGGGAAGGTTCATCAAGATGGGAAGAATTCATAGACTGAAGGAACCAAATTACCGACTACAGGGCTCCATTGGCCTCGTGACTGCTGGTAATTATAATAGAACTACTGTATATCCACCCATGTGTGTCCCATGAGCAGGTAATTATATATCTCAGCCTTAAAATTATTTATGCTTAATAAGTGAAATCTTTAACCTCGTATGGTCCTTATGATCAGCTATGGCTTTTCCACAGAGATTCATGTAAGTTGTATTCGATTTTTTTGGATGCAGAAATAAACAGGCGCATGTCTTCTAATGTCAAGATGAAAACAGTATTACCGCAAATCAAATATCCCCCATTTAAATAAAGTTGGTATCCAAAGCCAAAACATTAATATCGTTCAACCCCTGCATGCTGAATGATACATACTCATAACCCCTGCATGCTGAATAATACATACTCATAACCCCTGCATGCTGAATAATACATACTCCTAACCCCTGCATGCTGAATAATACATACTCCTAACCCCTGCATGCTGAATAATACATACTCCTAACCCCTGCGCACTGTACATTACAGATTCCTAACACCTACACTCAGCATGTTACATACTCCTGATTCATGCACTCTGAATATAACATACTCTTGATGCCCACAGTTCGCATATTACATAATTCTAACCTGTGTGTTCTAAATATTACATACATACTCGTGACCTCTGCACTCTGTGTATTACATATTCCTGACCGCTGAACTCTGTTCACTGCATCCTCCTGAAAACTGCACTTTGTACATTACATACTTCTAACCCCTGCACACTCTACCTTACATATTCCAACCCCCTGCACTCAGCATGTTCAATATTCCTGACCCATGCAATCTGTATATAACATACTTTTGATGCATGTTACATACTTCTGATCCGTGCACGCTAAGTATCCCATAGTACACTACGTAGCATCATCTCACCACTTCCTGGAATTCCTAGAATCGCTGACCACGGTGAATTCTGACACGCTGTTTTTATTTATTTGTCTTGTAAGTACATTATGTATGCGGGGGGTCGAGTCTACAAATAAATGACAGTATTACGCTATGCAGAGCATTCCCTTGGGTTTTTTATGTCACACCTGATGAGGTGAGCCGGTTCAGGATTTATCTCTGGTAATCCTTGGAAGAGTGTCCAATATCCTTTGGAAGATTTCAGGCTCATCTTTTTCATTACTGCGGTCAGTGCATCACCATAGGGGTGCTCACGAGGTGGATTGGTAACGGTATTCAGGACAGAAACTTTTGCTGTTTCATATTTCTGATGGGATGTGGCACCATACACTATTTTAAGGATTATTGCATGGACTTTGACGTAGATCACTTTATATGTGTACAATGTTTATAACCCACTGAATGCCTTATTATTGCACTTATTAATTTTAGATATTTATTAGCGTTATTAATGCTGAGTTTTATCTTTGCATATTTGTTTTATATATCTTGTATTTGTGTATTAGCTGTTGTAGTGGAGAGCTTTCCAGTCGAGGATCCACTGGCTTACTGGGTCATGAGAATAGACCACTGGCCAAAAATGTGCCCAGTATGCAATTGAACTTCTGGAATCCCTGCATCCAGCGTGCTTTTCGAATGGGCATTTAGTGCTACTGGAGGTTTTGTTACTGATAATAGAACGTGTCTGTCCACAGACTTGGTGGACTATCTGACATTCATGAAAAATTAATAGCTGTTGTAGTGCACAACTTTTATCTATTGAGCGCTGGGATTGGTCATACTTGTTGTGACTGATATTTCTTATTTATATATATATATATATATATATATATATATATATTTATTTATTTATTTATTTATGGTCGAAGCCCTATGGCCGATACGGATGTGAACAACATAGACTTGCCATAAGACTGACAACATGAAATGGACCTGAAGTGTGCCCTGGTCTGATGGTAAGTATACCAAATATGGGGGCATACCCAAGATTAGTAATAGATATTTGTGGAGAGAAATGAATTTGAGAAATGCCTTGAAAAGGGGATGGGAGGGTGGGTATCGTGCACAGGAACCGACAAAGACCACAGGCGAGCGGGCTGCTTAAATACCCCCCGGCTCCTCCCATAAATTCAGGCCACCATACTGGCCTTCTTACTTATGGTCGAAGCCCTATGGCTGATACGGATGTGAACAACATAAACTTGCCATAAGACTTACAACATGAAATGGACCTGAAGTGTGCCCTGGTCTGATGGTAAGTATACCAAATAAGGGGGCATACCCAAGATTAGTAATAGATATTTGTGGAGAGAAATGAATTTGAGAAATGCCCTGAAAAGGGGATGGGAGGGTGGATATCGTGCACAGGAACCAACAAAGACCACAGGTGAGCGGGCTGCTTAAATACCCCCCTGGCTCCTCCCATAAATTCAGGCCACCATACTGGCCTTCTTACTTATGGTCGAAGCCCTATGGCTGATACGGATGTGAACAACATAGACTTGCCATAAGACTTACAACATGAAATGGACCTGAAGTTAACCCTGGTCTGATGGTCAGTATACCAAATGAGTGGGCAAAAACATTCAGGTAGGGGTGTCGTTTTTTTATTAGTTAAGCTTTGTTCATTGTGAAAGCTTGGTGAATGCTTGTGCCATTTATACCTGAGGATTAGGGATGTACAGGGCAAAGCAGGTGGACTTCCACCTGCCTAATCTCTTAATAATGTGATCTGGGACCCCGTGCTGGGACGCGGCCAAGGCTGCTCCAATTCGGAATGAGGGACAGGAGTACTGACTGGGGTTGAGGTGTAGGTTGCGTAGAATAATCCTCATGTACTTGATGAACTGGCAGGCACTCAAGGGTTTGATCGGTAAAGGTAATAGGGGACTAGAGTTTGATTGCTCTGGTAGGAGGGACAGTAGGCGGTCGAGTATCGTTACTGGACATCAGACATTGTTTTGAAGAGATGTATACCCCGGAGCATGATTGTTGGGTTTTGGATACTGCGAGGTGGAGAATGAAATGGTCTTGGTAGCGAGCCAGGTGATGTCTACACAGAACTTTGCCGGCGGGGTTGCTGCAGGTAAACTTGCTAGGCCGCAAAAACCTGTAGAGGGCTAGCTAGATGGCTGCTTGTATGGCCAGGCTGGGGAGAAGGCCAAATGGAGAACTAGCAAGGATAGTAGACATATCCCTGAAGATGGCACTCATTATAGGCAGACGTTTGACATTGATTATGGGTTGTTGTTTCTGGATGCCGCGTAGGATGGCTTGGATTGCATGGGATGCGAATAAGGATGGTTTTGCGGCATCTCGTAAAGCCATAAAGTGTTGGATGCCGGTTAAGTATAGTCGGATAGTGTTATGAGATAGGGCCAACTGATTATGGCAATATGAGATAAAAGGCAGTATGTGCTTGATGTTTGTTGATGTTACCGCGGAGCAGGATGCTAGGAATTTGCTGAATACGTTCCAAGCTGTGTGGTAGGCTTTGAGCGTGGTGTGGGATAAATACTGGGTGATGAGCTGGGTCGCGCTGTGAAGATGCTGTTCTAGTCCAGAGTCAGCTGAGAAGGTGGGATAAGGGCTGATATTGAGTTGGCTCCGGGTTTCTGCTGAAAAAAGGAAATGTAATTAAAGCGGGACAGTGCGTCTGCTGCAAGGTTGCACTTGCCTGGAATGAACGTGCAGTGGACATTAAACTGGTGTTGTAGAGATAGTTGTACCAGCCTGCATAGGAAGGACATGATCGGGAGCGACTTGGACCTGGAGCATGGAATCAAATGAGGCCAAAAAAACAACTGGGGCATGCCGGAACGAATCGGTGCATCACGGATGCGTCTGGGTACGTGACAGTGAAATGAGTGAAATGATTGAAATGATTAGCCATGACAAAGGCACAAATCGGTGTGCCGTGATTGTGACTGACAACGAACCGGACTGTGGAGCATGGTATGAACATGAGGCAAAAAACAAGTGAGACACGCCAGAACGAACTGGTGCGATGCGGACGCGACTAGATTCAAATCAGAGTGAGGTACCTAAAATGAATGAAATGTTTTAGGCATGATAGAGACACAAATCGGTGGCTACGTACTATGGCTAAGTGCAGGGTTTCTTAAACGAATGACTCGCAAGTTCCATATCGGGGTTTGGGCAACACAAGCTATCTAGCAAATGGTGATGCATGAAATGAAGAAATGTCAAACGAAACCCTACCTGCGACAGCCGAGCCAGACACGTACGAAAACTTCGAAAGGGAACCGAAAGCCTCGGAAAGTTTCGAACACGAAACTCACGAACGCCAATTAGTTGGAATAGTCGGCCTAGTGACGTAATATAGCCACAGGAACCGACAAAGGCCACAGGCGAGCGGGCTGCTTAAATACCCCCCGGGCTCCTCCCATAAATTCAGGCCTTCTTACACATATATATATATATTACATACTAATGACTCCTGCACGCTGCATATTACATACTCCTGACTTCTGCGCTATGTATATATCATACATACTAATAACTCCTGCACTCTTCATATTATATACTCATGATTGGATACGGGGGCTGAAGGTGAGGTCAGAGTCAAGGATTACACCCAAGACCCTGGCATGTGTGGGGGGACCAATGTTTGTGTTGTTGATATTAATGGTGAAGTCAAGGGGGGGGGGGGGGGGGACCGTGAAGGAGGAAATATAACAAGCTCAGCTTTAGAAAGATTGAGCTTGAGGAAGTTGTGTGACATACATATTGATATGTCATTCAGTGAGTTTCAGATCCGTGAAGAAATTGAGGGGGTGAGTTGAGGATTGGAAAGATAGTTCTGGGTGTCGTTGGCATAGAGGTGGTATTGGAAGCCATGGGAGGTTATCAACTGGCCCAGGGAAGAGGTATAGAGTGAGAATAAGAGAGGCCCAAGGACAGAGCCTTGGGGTACCCCAACAGAAAGAGGAAGGGGAGTGGAGGAGATGGAGTTGTAAGTGACACTGAAAGCGGACTGAGATAGGTAGGAGGAGAACCAGAATAAAGTAGAATCACGGAGGCCAAGGGAGTGTAATATGCTGAGGAGGAGCAGGTGGTCAACTGTGTCAAAGGCAGCAGAGAGGTCTAAAAGTATGAGTATGGAGTAGTGGCCATTGGTTTTAGCAGTTAGTAGGTCATTGGTGAGTTTTAGTAGGGCAGTTTCAGTAGAATGTTGTGGGCGGAAGCCAGACTGTAGGGGGTCGAAAAGATTGTTGTCCGTGAGGTAGCAACTCATTCGGTCACGGACAAGGCATTCGATGAGCTTGGAGGCAAACAGGAGCAGGGAGATTAAGTTATTCAAACAAATGGGGTCTAGTGAGGGTTTTTTGAGTATGGGGAAACCGGTGCATGTTTGAGCGGGGAAGGAAAGGAGAGGGAGAGGTTGTACCCAGGGTTGGAAAATCTGCTAAAGCAGGCCAGAAGAGTAGCCATTTCAGGGGGTCATACACAGCCAGTGCTCGGTTGGCTGAAATTCCGAGGGAATTCCACCTGCCTGATTTTTGACATGCCCACCAGGTGGAACTTGACTTTGGCAATTCTGCAGCGGTTGCAGAGGGCCATCAACGAGTACCTGTGTGAGTATGGCACAACGACAGGCTCAGGCCGGCTGAGATTTTTTTTCCCATGCCAATGGCTGCTCATAAAGAATTCATGCACTGTACTGTCACCATTTGAGGAGGCACAAAGATGGTGATCCTTGACAATGCATGCATCAGTGACACAATCCCTGTTGTGTTCCTGCTGGAGCAGACTCTGCATGGCATTATGGACAGAGCATTCGAGGCAGAGCAGTGGGAGGAAGAGGAGGACTTCCTTTCCTCTCAAGGCCCACTTTATGCAGACACCAGTGTTCCTATGCCACAGAACACACAAGATGAGAGGGAGGAGGAGGATTCTGGCAGTTTTGGAGGCATTGAAGCAGAGGAAGACATACGTCAAACAGTAAGAGATGGTTTTCCACCCTTGGGAGTAGTACATGGTAGTGCGTGGCTGGGAGGAGGCAGTTCCAGATAGTATAATTCTTAGTGACCCCGAGGAGTGTGCTTATCATGCCTCCACAAATTTGCGGTGCATGGGGTCCCTCATGCATCAAAGCCTGCGAAAGGACCCAAGAATATGTTGCGTAAAGGAAAAGGATAACTATTGGTTGGCAACCCTCCTTGACCACCATTACAAGGGGAAAGCCTCAGAACTCATCCTGTCCCCACAAAGAGTGCATACCTTAAGGAGGAGTTTATCTAATGCTTTTCCAGACTCTGGTAGGTTAAAATGTCATGGAAAACTTTGTTTTGAGGCTTCTGTTGGTCAAGAGAGGAGTGGTGGAGAAGACAGCCGCCTAACTGATGCATTTCACAATTGTTTTAGTTCTCAATGCCCAGGGCTGTCAGTTTCCACATCCCATCGGCAGAGTCTGCATCACACGGTGGACGATTATCTAGGGGCTAAAAACAGAGTTGGAGAGCTTTCCAGTCGAGGATCCACTGGCTTACTGGGTCATGAGAATAGACCACTGGCCAAAAACGTGGCCAGTATGCAATTTAACTTCTGGAATCCCTGCATCCAGTGTGCTTTTCGAATGGGCATTCAGTGCTACTGGAGGTTTTGTTACTGATAATAGAACGTGTCTGTCCACAGACCTGGTGGACTATCTGACATTCATCAAAATGAATCAGTCCTGGATTACCAGCAGATTAAGTGTTTTTGTAAAGTGGAATCTCTTCGGGGCTTCTATTCTGCCTAGCGTTATGGGTGTTGATTTCATCTGAAAGATTTTTTTTGGTGTAGGTTTCATGGGCACAATTAACACCCAAAGAAAGACCAATTTTTCCGCACCTGTAGCCTCATCATCATTTTTTTGGCTTTATAAATGCAATTATTTCTGTAGCAGCTTCTATACATGGTGCAGATGTGCTACTTTACAGGTAGACTAAGGGAAGCGCCCCCCCCCCCCCCCCCCCCCCCCCCCGGCACTATATTGAAAGGAATTTTTAATTTTTTGCTTTCACTTTAAGCATTAATAAATCACTGCTCATTTAAAAATGAATTTTTTTACAAACTTTTTTTTTATTGATACATGTCCTCCAGGGCAGTACCCAGACCCTCATAACCATTGTATGCCTGATTACTTGCATACAAGCCTTCAAAATGGGCACTTTTGATTTTTCACGTTTGGGTCCCATAGACTTCAACAGGGTTTGTTATTTGGTTCCAAACTTTCGTGATGTTCGAAAGTTCTGGTGCGAACCGAACTGGGGATCGTTCAGCCCATCCCTAATTAACAGACTGAGAGGTTCCTGAATCAGAAAGCCCCGGGAAAACTTTTCAGTGAGGACACAGATAGCAGAGATCTTATCCATTTCCTTCTTAAATAAACTGAAGTGTATGAGCGCTTAAACATCAAAACTCTGAAGACATGATGTACGTATATTTACTCCAATCTTCAAAAAACACCTACTGTATATTCTTCTTCATGACTTAAAGTTCTGGCAACTTGCCCAGATCGCGGATCTTGACTGATAGTGAGAGCAAACTATGCAGCCTTAGGGCAGACCTGTGCCAAGAGTATAACTGCGGTTATAAACTAGTTCTTGCGCTTTTGCATAATGATGATAACTATATGATACTAGAAAACATGTGCCCATTCCAGAACTGCCAGATTCTTAGGTGTCGGGTGTCTTAGCAGACACTTTTGCAGGAGAGGAGTGTGGAGTGTATGACAGTGAGCAGTATGTACACAAGAGGATTAATGGAGGGTATGACAGTGGGCAGTATGTACATGAGAGGAGTATGGAGGGCATGACAGTGAGCAGTATGTACAGGAAAGGAGTGTGGAGGGTATGACAGTGGGCAGTATGTATAGGAGAGGAGTGTGGAGGGTATGACAGTGGGCAGTATGTACAGGAAATGAGTGGGGATGGTATGACAGTGGGCAGTATGTAAAGAGAGGTGTATTGGGTATGCCAGTGGGCAGTATGTAAAGGAGAGGTGTGTTGGGTATGCCAGTGTGCAGTATGTACAGGAGAGGAGTGTGGATATGACAGTGGACAGTATGTACAGGAGAGGAGTGCTGAAGATTTGACAATAAGTAGTATGTACAGTAGAGGAGTGTGGAGGGTATGACAGTGGGCAGTATGTGCAGGAGAGCAGGGTGGAGGGTATGACAGTGGGCAGTATGTACAGGAGAGAAGTGTGGAGGGTATAATAGTAAGCAGAATGTACAGGAGAGGAGTGGGGAGTGTATGACAGTGGGCAGTATATACAGGAGAGGAGTGTTGAGGGTATAAAAGTGGACAGAATGTACAGGAGATAAGTGTGGAGGGTATACCAGTGGACAGTATGTACAGAAGAGGAGTGTGGAGAGTATGACAGTGGGCAGTGTGTAAATGAGAGAAGTGTGCAGGGTATGACAGTAGGCCAGGGGCGTCCACATTTTTTTCAAAGAGGGCCATATTTGATGAAGTGAACATGCGTGAGGGCCGACCATTTTGCCTGACATTCTTTGAACCATTAAAAATAAATGCAAATTAACTAATACACTGCCCAACAAGAATTATTTTGCCTTTGTCTGTTATGGAAGATCTCCGCGCTTAGGACCGGGAATAAGGTATGCGGCCTGTCCGTAAAAAAATTAACCCCCTAGAGGGCAATTTATATGTAAAGTGCAAAATATGAGGGACAAATGGCGCTCCCTGTAAGTAATAAGTATGGTGAACCTAAAAGGTATAGGTGAAAAAGTGCGTACCTATAAAGAGTATCTCCCTTATTACTCCTGCTAGGTGTAAAGTAGATGCTATGATATAGGTGGGGTGTGCCACCCTAAACTTATCCACCCTGTAAATAACAATATTAGCGAACTACTCCAATCTGTGAATCCCAGTGCTAGTGAGCGTGAGCAACTTAATAAATAGAAAGTAAATAAATAAAAATAGAAACACAAATATAAATCATGTGTAGTGTGTATTATAAATGTGGCTGATTAGATACGTGGCTAAACCACAGGGGAAGGGAGGTAGCAGCAGACCAGCTAGCATGTATCCTCTACCCAACTAGTAGTGTATCCATAATATTATACCATTAATACATGTAGATTTAGAATTGTACCAACACCACCAATGGTGAGTACCTTTGGTAATGTAAGAGCCAAGTGAGCAGTGTGCTATAAATATGCAGGTGACAGTCCCAATACAAAAGAGCAGAAATTAAAAGTGAATAATAATAATAATAGAAAATATAATAATAAAAAACCTGTGTATAAACCATACACTCAGTGTGTAAAAGTTGAACAGTCCAAAAATACGGCTGTGAAAAATACAAAAATCATATATATTAAAGGAAGGGAGTCCAATCCTATGCAGGGGCCCACAACAAGATCAATAGGCAATGTGTTGATGAGTGGGTGAGGATATATGGGTAACAGTAGTGAAGATAATTCCACCGGTGACTTGTAGTGCTTCAGGCAGTAGTAGGTGACTGTTGTGCTGCCCCCCCCAAAGTTCCCTCACTCACCAGATGTAGGTACCCCTGCAGGGGTGAACAGCATGGGAATATGGGTGTCGGATGGTCCTCCTGGTGGTAATCTGGATCGGGTCCTAGTCCAGTAAATTTCTCCAGTGGATGCAGCCAAAACTCTCAGATGCGGGGGAGGGGGAATACCCCAGATGGTGCTCGGATGGTGCCTCACAGAAAAAAACAGAAGGATATACCCATGTGTGGTATCAGGTGGCTAATTTAAAATTGGAATTAAAAAAATAAAAATAAAACCCAGGGTGTCTCACAGGACCGGCCTGGTTCCACCGTACACAATAAAAAGTAGCAAGCAGGGGCGGTTTAGGGCTGGTTTGCTGTTTGCCAGCCCTAAACCGCGGGAACTTTGGGGGGGCAGCACAACAGTCACCTACTACTGCCTGAAGCACTACAAGTCACCGGTGGAATTATCTTCACTACTGTTACCCATATATCCTCACCCACTCATCAACACATTGCCTATTGATCTTGTTGTGGGCCCCTGCATAGGATTGGACTCCCTTCCTTTAATATATATGATTTTTGTATTTTTCACAGCCGTATTTTTGGACTGTTCAACTTTTACACACTGAGTGTATGGTTTATACACAGGTTTTTTATTATTATATTTTCTATTATTATTATTATTCACTTTTAATTTCTGCTCTTTTGTATTGGGACTGTCACCTGCATATTTATAGCACACTGCTCACTTGGCTCTTACATTACCAAAGGTACTCACCATTGGTGGTGTTGGTAAATCTACATGTATTAATGGTATAATATTATGGATACACTACTAGTTGGGTAGTAGACATGGGAACTGTCAAAAAATTCGTTTCGTTTCGTCCCGTTTCGTATATAAAAAAATTCGTAATTCGTAATTCGTGTACGAAATTCCGTTCGAATTCGTACGAAATACGAAATTCGGACGAATCGTAATTTTTTTTACGAATCGTTAGTAAAGTTACGAATCGTTACGAATCGTTACGAATCGTTAACGCAGCTAATGCATTGTTGGTTCTCATAACACAGAGAACAATTCGAATCCAACTACAAATATCGAATTTCAATTTCAAGTTACGAATCGTTACGAATCGTTATAAATAGTTACGAATCGTTACGAATCGTTATGAATAGTTACGAATCGTTAGTAAATCCAACTACCAATATCGAATTTCAACTAATTTGAACGAAATTATTATAGCAGATATAACGAATGAATTCGAATGAATTCGAATGACAAAGTGTCATTTTTGCAGAAAAAAAAAAAAGCGTAGGGGTCCCCCCAAATTCAATAACCAGGCCCTTCATGTCTGGTATGGATATTAAGGGGGACCCCAGCCAAAAAAAAAAAAAAAAATGGCGTGGGGTCCCCCCCAAATATCCATACCAGACCCTTCAGGTCTGGGATGGATTTTAAGGGGAACCCCGGACAAAAAAAAATAAAAAAATGGCGTGGGGTCCCCCTCAAAATCCATACCAGACCCTTTATCCGAGCACGCAACCTGGCAGGCCGCAGGAAAGGAGGGGGGGACGAGAGCGGCCCCCCCTCCCGCCTGAACCGTACCAGGCCACATGCCCTCAACATTGGGAGGGTGCTTTGGGGTCCCCCCCAAAGCACCTTGTCCCCATGTTGATGAGGACAAGGGCCTCATCCCCACAACCCTGGCCGGTGGTTGTGGGGGTCTGCGGGCGGGGGGCTTATCGGAATCTGGAAGCCCCCTTTAACAAGGGGACCCCCAGATCCCGGCCCCCCCCCTGTGTGAAATGGTAAGGGGGTACAAAAGTACCCCTACCATTTCACCAAAAAAGGTGACAAAATGGTAAAAATGACAGGAGACGGTCTTTGACAATTCCTTTATTAAAATCTTCTTTCTTCTTTCTTCTGGTCTTCCTTTCTTCATCTTCTCCTTCCGGCATCTTCTTCCATCTTCTTCTTCCTTCGATTCGCTTCTTCTTCCTCCGGTCTTCTCGTCCTTCTTGTCCGGCGTAGTCCTTCTCGTCCGGCATCGTCGTCTCTTCTCGCAGGCCGCTCCTCGCAATGGGAGGCTCCCGCTCTGTGAGGCTCCGCTCCGGGTGACAGGTCTTTTATAACGAAGGCACCTGGTGACCCCGCCCCCTCTGACGCACGGGGACGTCATGTGGAATTCCCTATGGCTTTCCCCATGACGTCAGAGGGGGGGCGGGGTCACCAGGTACCTTCGTTATAAAAGACCTGTCACCCGGAGCGGAGCCTCACAGAGCGGGAGCCTCCCATTGCGAGGAGCGGCCTGCGAGAAGAGACGACGATGCCGGACGAGAAGGACGACGCCGGACGAGAAGGACGAGAAGACCGGAGGAAGAAGAAGCGAATCGAAGGAAGAAGAAGATGGAAGAAGATGCCGGAAGGAGAAGATGAAGAAAGGAAGACCAGAAGAAAGAAGAAAGAAGATTTTAATAAAGGAATTGTCAAAGACCGTCTCCTGTCATTTTTACCATTTTGTCACCTTTTTTGGTGAAATGGTAGGGGTACTTTTGTACCCCCTTACCATTTCACACAGGGGGGGGGCCGGGATCTGGGGGTCCCCTTGTTAAAGGGGGCTTCCAGATTCCGATAAGCCCCCCGCCCGCAGACCCCCACAACCACCGGCCAGGGTTGTGGGGATGAGGCCCTTGTCCTCATCAACATGGGGACAAGGTGCTTTGGGGGGGACCCCAAAGCACCCTCCCAATGTTGAGGGCATGTGGCCTGGTACGGTTCAGGCGAGAGGGGGGGCCGCTCTCGTCCCCCCCTCCTTTCCTGCGGCCTGCCAGGTTGCGTGCTCGGATAAAGGGTCTGGTATGGATTTTATGGGGGACCCCACGCCATTTTTTTTGGCTTTTCACACAGGGGGGGGGCCGGGATCTGGGGGTCCCCTTGTTAAAGGGGGCTTCCAGATTCCGATAAGCCCCCCGCCCGCAGACCCCCACAACCACCGGCCAGGGTTGTGGGGATGAGGCCCTTGTCCTCATCAACATGGGGACAAGGTGCTTTGGGGGGGACCCCAAAGCACCCTCCCAATGTTGAGGGCATGTGGCCTGGTACGGTTCAGGCGAGAGGGGGGGCCGCTCTCGTCCCCCCCTCCTTTCCTGCGGCCTGCCAGGTTGCGTGCTCGGATAAAGGGTCTGGTATGGATTTTATGGGGGACCCCACGCCATTTTTTTTGGCTAGGGTTCCCCTTAAAATCCATCCCAGACCTCAAGGGTCTGATATGGATTTTGAGGGGGACCCTACGCCATTTTTTTTTTTTTTTTTTTGGCTGGGGTCCCCCTTAATATCCATCCCAGACCTGAAGGGCCTGGTTATTGAATTTGGGGGGACCCCTACGCATTTTTTTATCAATGACTTCAATGAATGACAGTTCTCTGTATTACGGATCCAACAATTCATTTGCCGGCAAATAGCTGCGACTCGTGATTTTAAATAGTTTTTTTTTCCTGCAAAAATGACACATTGTACAGAGACAGTTCTCTATATTAGATATACTGAATCTCGAATCATTCGAAGCATTCGTTATATCCGCTATTATAATTTCTTTCATGTTAGTTGAAATTACATATTTGTTAGTTACAATACAACATTCGAATTGTTCTCTGTATTACGGGAATCGGCAATTAGCCGCGAGTGATTTTAAATGTCTTTTTTTCCTGCAAAAATGACACATTGTACAGAGAGAGTTGTAAACACGGGAAACCTGCCCCCCTTCATAGGCATACTATAGAGTATATAGTATATAGAAGGGCGCAGGTTTCCCGTGTTTAGAACTCTCTCTGTACAATGTGTCCCCCCCAAAGCACCTTGTCCCCATGTTGATGAGGACAAGGGCCTCATCCCCACAACCCTGGCCGGTGGTTGTGGGGGTCTGCGGGCGGGGGGCTTATCGGAATCTGGAAGCCCCCTTTAACAAGGGGACCCCCAGATCCCGGCCCCCCCCCTGTGTGAAATGGTAAGGGGGTACAAAAGTACCCCTACCATTTCACCAAAAAAGTGGCAAAAATGGTAAAAATGACAGGAGACGGTCTTTGACAATTCCTTTATTAAAATCTTCTTTCTTCTGCTCTTCCTTCTTCCTTTCTTCATCTTCTCCTTCCGGCATCTTCTTCCATCTTCTTCTTCCTTCGATTCACTTCTTCTTCCTCCGGTCTTCTCGTCCTTCTCGTCCGGCGTCGTCCTTCTCGTCCGGCATCGTCGTCTCTTCTCGCAGGCCGCTCCTCGCAATGGGAGGCTCCCGCTCTGTGAGGCTCCGCTCCGGGTGACAGGTCTTGTATAACGAAGGCACCTGGTGACCCCGCCCCCCCTCTGACGTCATGGGGAAAGCCATAGGGAATTCCACATGACGTCCCCGTGCGTCAGAGGGGGCGGGGTCACCAGGTGCCTTCGTTATAAAAGACCTGTCACCCGGAGCGGAGCCTCACAGAGCGGGAGCCTCCCATTGCGAGGAGCGGCCTGCGAGAAGAGACGCTGATGCCGGACGAGAAGGACGACGCCGGACGAGAAGGACGAGAAGACCGGAGGAAGAAGAAGCGAATCGAAGGAAGAAGACGATGGAAGAAGATGACGGAAGGAGAAGATGAAGAAAGGAAGACCAGAAGAAAGAAGAAAGAAGATTTTAATAAAGGAATTGTCAAAGACCGTCTCCTGTCATTTTTGCCACTTTTTTGGTGAAATGGTAGGGGTACTTTTGTACCCCCTTACCATTTCACACAGGGGGGGGGCCGGGATCTGGGGGTCCCCTTGTTAAAGGGGGCTTCCAGATTCCGATAACCCCCGCCGCCCGCAGACCCCCACAACCACCGGGCACGGTTGTGGGGATGAGGCCCTTGTCCTCATCAACATGGGGACAAGGTGCTTTGGGGGGGACCCCAAAGCACCCTCCCAATGTTGAGGGCATGTGGCCTGGTACGGTTCAGGCGAGAGGGGGGGCCGCTCTCGTCCCCCCCTCCTTTCCTGCGGCCTGCCAGGTTGCGTGCTCGGATAAAGGGTCTGGTATGGATTTTATGGGGGACCCCACGCCATTTTTTTTGGCTAGGGTTCCCCTTAAAATCCATCCCAGACCTCAAGGGTCTGATATGGATTTTGAGGGGGACCCTACGCCATTTTTTTTTTTTTTTTTTTGGCTGGGGTCCCCCTTAATATCCATCCCAGACCTGAAGGGCCTGGTTATTGAATTTGGGGGGACCCCTACGCATTTTTTTATCAATGACTTCAATGAATGACAGTTCTCTGTATTACGGATCCAACAATTCATTTGCCGGCAAATAGCTGCGACTCGTGATTTTAAATAGTTTTTTTTTCCTGCAAAAATGACACATTGTACAGAGACAGTTCTCTATATTAGATATACTGAATCTCGAATCATTCGAAGCATTCGTTATATCCGCTATTATAATTTCTTTCATGTTAGTTGAAATTACATATTTGTTAGTTACAATACAACATTCGAATTGTTCTCTGTATTACGGGAATCGGCAATTAGCCGCGAGTGATTTTAAATGTCTTTTTTTCCTGCAAAAATGACACATTGTACAGAGAGAGTTGTAAACACGGGAAACCTGCCCCCCTTCATAGGCATACTATAGAGTATATAGTATATAGAAGGGCGCAGGTTTCCCGTGTTTAGAACTCTGTCTGTACAATGTGTCATTTTTGCAGGAAAAAAAGACATTTAAAATCACTCGCGGCTAATTGCCGATTCCCGCAATACAGAGAACAATTCGAATGTTGTATTGTAACTAACAAATATGTAATTTCAACTAACATGAAAGAAATTATAATAGCGGATATAACGAATGCTTCGAATGATTCGAGATTCAGTATATCTAATATAGAGAACTGTTCCTGCAGTGTCATTTTTGCAGGAAAAAAAAACTATTTAAAATCACGAGTCGCAGCTATTTGCCGGCAAATGAATTGTTGGATCCGTAATACAGAGAACAGTCATTCATTGAAGTCATTGATAAAAAAAAAGCGTAGGGGTCCCCCCAAATTCAATAACCAGGCCCTTCAGGTCTGGGATGGATATTAAGGGGGACCCCAGCCAAAAAAAAAAAAAAAATGGCGTAGGGTCCCCCTCAAAATCCATACCAGACCCTTGAGGTCTGGGATGGATTTTAAGGGGAACCCTAGCCAAAAAAAATGGCGTGGGGTCCCCCATAAAATCCATACCAGACCCTTTATCCGAGCACGCAACCTGGCAGGCCGCAGGAAAGGAGGGGGGGACGAGAGCGGCCCCCCCTCTCGCCTGAACCGTACCAGGCCACATGCCCTCAACATTGGGAGGATGCTTTGGGGTCCCCCCCAAAGCACCTTGTCCCCATGTTGATGAGGACAAGGGCCTCATCCCCACAACCCTGGCCGGTGGTTGTGGGGGTCTGCGGGCGGGGGGCTTATCGGAATCTGGAAGCCCCCTTTAACAAGGGGACCCCCAGATCCCGGCCCCCCCCTGTGTGAAATGGTAAGGGGGTACAAAAGTACCCCTACCATTTCACCAAAAAAGTGTCAAAAATGGTAAAAATGACAGGAGACGGTCTTTGACAATTCCTTTATTAAAATCTTCTTTCTTCTGCTCTTCCTTCTTCCTTTCTTCATCTTCTCCTTCCGGCATCTTCTTCCATCTTCTTCTTCCTTCGATTCGCTTCTTCTTCCTCCGGTCTTCTCGTCCTTCTCGTCCGGCGTCGTCCTTCTCGTCCGGCATCGTCGTCTCTTCTCGCAGGCCGCTCCTCGCAATGGGAGGCTCCCGCTCTGTGAGGCTCCGCTCCGGGTGACAGGTCTTGTATAACGAAGGCACCTGGTGACCCCGCCCCCCTCTGACGTCATGGGGAAAGCCATAGGGAATTCCACATGACGTCCCCGTGCGTCAGAGGGGGCGGGGTCACCAGGTGCCTTCGTTATAAAAGACCTGTCACCCGGAGCGGAGCCTCACAGAGCGGGAGCCTCCCATTGCGAGGAGCGGCCTGCGAGAAGAGACGCTGATGCCGGACGAGAAGGACGACGCCGGACGAGAAGGACGAGAAGACCGGAGGAAGAAGGAGCGAATCGAAGGAAGAAGACGATGGAAGAAGATGACGGAAGGAGAAGATGAAGAAAGGAAGACCAGAAGAAAGAAGAAAGAAGATTTTAATAAAGGAATTGTCAAAGACCGTCTCCTGTCATTTTTACCATTTTTGCCACTTTTTTGGTGAAATGGTAGGGGTACTTTTGTACCCCCTTACCATTTCACACAGGGGGGGGGGCGGGATCTG
Organism: Lithobates sylvaticus; assembly: GCA_028564925.1. NCBI lineage: Eukaryota > Metazoa > Chordata > Amphibia > Anura > Ranidae > Lithobates > Lithobates sylvaticus. Next base: position 546,315,628 of record CM053028.1, on the reverse strand, counting down.
GGGGTCCCCTTGTTAAAGAGGGCTTCCAGATTCCGATAAGCCCCCCGCCCGCAGACCCCCACAACCACCGGGCACGGTTGTGGGGATGAGGCCCTTGTCCTCATCAACATGGGGACAAGGTGCTTTGGGGGGGACCCCAAAGCACCCTCCCAATGTTGAGGGCATGTGGCCTGGTACGGTTCAGGCGAGAGGGGGGGCCGCTCTCGTCCCCCCCTCCTTTCCTGCGGCCTGCCAGGTTGCGTGCTCGGATAAAGGGTCTGGTATGGATTTTGAGGGGGACCCCCACGCCATTTTTTTTTTTTTTTGGCCGGGGTTCCCCTTAAAATCCATCCCAGACCTGAAGGGTCTGGTATGGATATTTGGGGGGGACCCCACGCCATTTTTTTTTTTTTTTTGGCTGGGGTCCCCCTTAATATCCATACCAGACCTGAAGGGCCTGGTTATTGAATTTGGGGGGACCCCTACGCTTTTTTTTATTTTTTATATCAATGAATGACTGTTTTTTAAATAGCTTTTTTTTCTGCAAAAATGACACTTTGTCATTCGAATTCATTCGAATGCATTCGAATTCATTCGAATGCATTCGAATTCATTCGTTATATCTGCTATAATAATTTCGTTTGAATTAGTTGAAATTTGATATTGGTAGTTGGATTCGAATAATTTGGAGCTGAAATTCGGAACGGAATTTTTCCTGCAAAAATGACACTTTGTCATTCGAATTCATTCGAATCCATTCGAATTCATTCGAATTCATTCGAATCATTCGGCGACGAAATTCGTAAACGGAATTTCGTATTCCGTACGGAATTCGTAAAAAAAAAAATTCGTACTACAGATTCGTAAATTCGTACGAATTTCGAAAAATTCGTACGAATTTCGAAAAATTCGTACGAATTACGAATTCGTACGAAACGAATCGCACATGTCTATTGGGTAGAGGATACATGCTAGCTGGTCAGCTGCTACCTCCCTTCCCCTGTGGTTTAGCCACGTATCTAATCAGCCACATTTATAATACACACTACACATCATTTATATTTGTGTTTCTATTTTTATTTATTTATTTTCTATTTTTTTAAGTTGCTCACGCTCACTAGCACTGGGATTCACAGATTGGAGTAGTTCACTAATATTGTTATTTACAGGGTGGATAAGTTTAGGGTGGCACACCCCCCCCTATATCATAGCATCTACTTTACACCTAGCAGGAGTAATAAGGGAGATACTCTTTATAGGTACGCACTTTTTCACCTATACCTTTTAGGTTCACCATACTTATTACTTACAGGGAGCGCCATTTGTCCCTCATATTTTGTATTTTGCCTTTGTGGCTGTGTGTGGTGAAGAGTCTAAGGATGAGCTTGGGCGTGTTATTTAGAAATACGTATTTATTGGCGTATAACACGCACAGGCATATAACGTGCACCTTCACTTAAGGAGGAAATTTTCAGGAAAAAAATGTATTTTAAAATAAGGAACTGTGAAGCAAAATAAGGGTCAGTGCCCATCAATGCAGCCTAATCAGTGCCCATCAACAAATTATTCTATAACAATATAATTGATAAAAAGTCCCCAATCTCTTGATCATTCCAGTATTTATGTGAGACAGGGCCCAATACAATCTGATCCATCTAGAAGGTCTGAGCCTATAATACTGAATATCATCCTGATCCCAGCTGGAGAATCCTTCTGTCCATCCTTCCACTGGAGAAGACAACGGGTAAGATCCACATTTACCATGAGTGTTCACTCAAAGTTCTTTGTTTGTTCAACTGGGAAATGAAAAATGTAAAATGTTAGATCTGACATATTGTCTATTTTTTGGACACATTTATATTGCCATCATCAACCCCCACCTTGGCCCCAGCCGCCCGTCTTGCCCCCTGGCCCCCTGTTATGTTTTGTACCCTGTATGAACCAAGTCTTTCCTGGTATAACTACAACCTACAGCATGCCCTGCCATTCACAACCTGTAAGTATGGTACTAGACAACTAGCATACTGGGACTAGTATATCTACGGTAGCTGGAGAACCATGGGTAAGGGGTGCTTCTGCCACTGAATTACAAGTTCCAACATTCCCTGTCACCCTGTGCCATACATACAGCATCTGTATAGGGCTCTGGGATAGTGAAAAAGACTGGAGAGCTACTGAGGTTTGGGAAATTAATGGTAAAAGTTTATTCCCTGTTGCTGTTCCCTGACAACTTTGGTCCACAGCTCTGTTCCTTAGTAATGTTTGAAAAATGTCTGCTATCTATCTGTTCTTGATTTGCACATACGTTATGCTAAAATGAATGAGAGTAGGGAGGTCATGGGGGACCCCTTCAAAACATTGCTATGGAGCCCCATGATTTGTAGCTATGTCCCTTGAGAACAGAAGTCATTGGGGACCACTTCAAAACATTGCTATGGAGCCCCATTATCTGTAGTTATGCCCCTCGAGAATGGAGGTCATTGGGGACCACTTCAAAACATTGATATGGAGCCCCATGATCTGTAGTTATGCCCCTCGAGAACGGAGGTCATTGGGGACTACTTAAAAACATTGCTATGGAGCCCCATTATCTGTAGTTATGCCCCTCGAGAATGGAGGTCATTGGGGACCACTTCAAAACATTGATATGGAGCCCCATGATCTGTAGTTATGCCCCTTGAGAATGGAGGTCATTGGGGACTACTTGAAAACATTGCTATGGAGCCCCGTGATCTGCAGTTATGCCCCTCGAGAACGGATGTCATTGGGGACCCCTTCAAAACATTGCTATGGAGCATCATGATTTCTAGCTATGCCCCTTGAGAACAGAAGTCATTGGGGACCACTTCAAAACATTGCTATGGAGCCCCATGATTTGTAGTTATGCCCCTCAAGAACGGAGGTCATTGGGGACCACTTCAAAACATTGATATGGAGCCCCATGATCTGTAGTTATGCCCCTCGAGAACGGAGGTCATTGGGGACTACTTAAAAACATTGCTATGGAGCCCCATGATTTGTAGCTATGCCCCTTGAGAACAGAAGTCATTGGGGACCACTTTGTAACATTGCTATGGAGCCCCATGATCTGTAGTTATGCCCCTTGAGAACGGAGGTCATTGGGGACCACTTGAAAACATTGCTATGGAGCCCCATGAGCTGTAGTTATGCTCCTTGAGAACAGAAGTCATTGGGGACCACTTCAAAACATTGCTATGGAGCCCCATGATTTGTAGTTATGCCCCTCAAGAACGGAGGTCATTGGGGACCACTTCAAAACATTGATATGGAGCCCCATGATCTGTAGTTATGCCCCTCGAGAACGGAGGTCATTGGGGACTACTTAAAAACATTGCTATGGAGCCCCATGATTTGTAGCTATGCCCCTTGAGAACAGAAGTCATTGGGGACCACTTTGTAACATTGCTATGGAGCCCCATGATCTGTAGTTATGCCCCTTGAGAACGGAGGTCATTGGGGACCACTTGAAAACATTGCTATGGAGCCCCATGAGCTGTAGTTATGCCCCTCGAGAACGGAGGTCATGGGGGACCCCTTCAAATCATTGCTATGAAGCCCCATGATTTGTAGTTATGCTCCTTGAGAACAGAAGTCATTGGGGACTACTTGAAAACATTGCTATGGAGCCCCATGATCTGTAGTTATGCCCCTCGAGAACGGAGGTCATTGGGGACCACTTGAAAACATTGCTATGGAGCCCCATGATTTGTAGTTATGCCCCTTGAGAACAGAAGTCATTGGGGACCACTTCAAAACATTGCTATGGAGCCCCATGATTTGTAGTTATGCTCCTTGAGAACAGAAGTCATTGGGGACTACTTAAAAACATTGCTATGGAGCCCCGTGATCTGTAGTTATGCCCCTCGAGAACGGAGGTCATTGGGGACCCCTTCAAAACAGTGCTATGGAGCCCCATGATTTGTAGTTATGCCCCTTGAGAACGGAGGTCATTGGAGACCACTTGAAAACATTGATATGAAGCCCCATGATCTGTAGTTATGCCCCTTGAGAACGGAGGTCATTGGGGACCACTTGAAAACATTGCTATGGAGCCCTATGATCTGTAGTTATGCCCCTCGAGAACGGAGGTTATGGGGGACCCCTTCAAATCATTTCTATGGAGCCCCATGATTTGTAGTTATGCCCCTTGAGAACAGAAGTCATTGGGGACCACTTCAAAAGATTGATATGGAGCCCCATGATTTGTAGTTATGCCCCTTGAGAACAGAAGTCATTGGGGACCACTTCGTAACATTTCTATGGAGCCCCATGATTTGTAGCTATGCCCCTTGAGAATGGAGGTCACGGGGGACCCCTTCAAATCATTGCTATGGAGCCCCATGATCTGTAGTTATGCCCCTCGAGAACGGAGGTCATTGGGGACCACTTCAAAACATTGCTATGGAGCCCCATGATCTGAAGTTATGCTCCTCGAGAACGGAGGTCATTGTGGACCACTTTGTAACATTGCTATGGAGCCCCATGTTCTGTAGTTATGCCCCTTGAGAACAAAAGTCATTGGGGACCATTTGAAAACATTGCTATGGAGCCCCATGATCTGTAGTTATGCCCCTCGAGAACGGAGGTCGTTGGGTTACCACTTCAAAACATTGCTATGGAGCCCCATGGTCTGTAGTTATGCCCCTTGAGAACGGAGGTCATTGGGGACAATGTTAAACATTTCTATGGAGCCATATGATCTGTGATCGGTTATGCCACCTTGGCACAAGTGCAGTATTGAATAGTGGTGTCACCGGTTTCCATAGTGTGGTGGGGAGTGTAATCAGCATGATAAAGAATGGACAGTCTGTCAGATATAGATGGCGTCACCCTCCTTATAACTTACATGGCAGTATCTGTGTGCACCGACGCCAGCACTGGTAGCAGCATTTGTATGAGCCGGGACACTGGTCATCTCGGTGGCACTCATGGGGTGATGGTGGCTCACTGTTACACATGGTGGGCTCATACAAAGGACATGAGCCAGATTTCGCTATGAAAAATAAATAAATTATGTAGTTAGATCTGGAGAAATGACCCGAAGACATTGTAGTGAACATAAAACATGTCAGGGCTCCTGTGTCAGGACCTCTGCAAGACGAGTGCTTGATATCCACAGCTAGGCTTCCAGATAGAGCTGAACAGAAAATCATCCTACACCTTCCCTTTTCATGCTTTTAAGAAGAGTGCATGGCTAATGGAGACTCCAGAGAAATCTAATGTAAAGGAAAGGGCCACTTCTCCAGAAATTATAGTAAAGATTTGAGATCCATCATTTCTGGAGGGCTGGCAATTTCTTCCAGTTAGGCTCCCGGACAGGACTACATCCTCATATATAGAGGGACCCCACCTCAAAAATTGCGGTCATGGAAGTAGAGGAAGAGGTGTAGGGTCAACGCCATGGTCCTGGAGGGGGATGTAAAGCCACAAATTCTATATTAGTCTGTTGTGTGGCACTTCACCTTTGGTAGTCACTTGGAAGCAGGGCTGGGACAAGGAGTGAGCAGGAGGGATGGCTGCCATGGGCACTGCCAGGGGAGGGCTGGGCTGGGGGGCAGAGTGGCAATTGCCCCCCAGGCCGCCCTAACTTACGTTGAAAATGGCTGGGGCCCGCTGCTATTTTTACAGCTGCAGCGGCCGGCCACTGTTGCATTCCGGGAGTTGTAGTCCACACTCAAGCTCCCAAGCAGCGCAGAGGAAACTACCACCCTCAGAGACCAGGATGCCCGTAACGGGCTCGGGCTGTGGGGCTGGGTGCTGGCTTGCGCTGGCCGTGGCGTGCAACCTGAGCTGCCAAGTAAGAGACCCTGACACCCCCAGCTGACCCCCACACCCTATACACCCCATTTACCCTGCCCCAGTGATCAGGCTGCATTGGATGGGCACTGGTGAGACTGCATTTATGGACACTGGTGAGGTTGCATTGATGGGCACTGATGAGGTGGCACTGATGAGTCGGCATTGATGGGCACTGATCAGGCTGCATTGAGGGGCACTGGTGAGGCTGCATTGAAAAACCAGCTGGGCATGGATGGTGAGCTGATTCGGTAATTCAATGGGCCACTTGACTGGACTTCCACCCCAGGCCTAAGGCTGCCAGGATATTGGGGAAGAGGGGATTTGCAGTGGAAGGAGGAATTTCGGGGAAGATTTGTGCTGGGAGGGGGGAATTTGAAGTGAGGAGAAGATGTGTACTAGGAGGGGACATTTTAGGGGTATAATATTTGTGCTATTATAATTATTATATATATATATATATATATAATATATTATATTATATATATATATTTTTTTTCAATTATAATCTTTATTAATACCTCTTGCGGGCAAAAAAAAAAAAACATATTAATACATTCTGTACATATATATCAAAAGATATCTTATAGCCAAATAACAGAGCACAAAATTATCGAATGGGGCAGATTATAAGTATTAACAGATTAATATATATTATTAGTAGGTGTGATTTTTTATTTATTTTTGGGGGGGGGGGGGGGGGCATTTGAGCTGGGGGGATTTGGTGAAAGGGAGGGGGGGCAAAGATTTGAGAGGGTGGATATCAGAACAGAAGGCAGATTTGTACTTGGAGGAGGGGGAATTTATGCTTAGGGGGTAAGCATGCAGATGGGGGGTGGGTGGGTGGGCATTTGGCATGTTTGCTCTGGACTCAGGGGCGGACTGACAACTCATGGGTCCCCCTGGCAATAGGAGATTATGGTGCCCCCAGGCAATCAGAGATTATGGGGCCACACAGTATACACATACATGTGCACACAGTATACGCAGACATGTTTCTATTGGCTGAGAAGGTACTAGAGAGGTGGGGCAGCTATAATCTCTGCTATAATTTTTAGACCAAAAGGATGTTGGTAAGGGACATTTCAGAAACAGATGTAAAAAAAACAGATTTTTTTACATACTGTCCCTGGTTTTACTTAGGCTGGCAAACCTGATGGGGCCCCCTAGTGGCCCAGGGGCCCTCGGGCAGTGCCCGAGTGGTCAAATGGTCAGTCCGCCCCTGTCTGGACTCTACATGACCTTGTTCCAGCACTGCATGGGCGAACACCTAATACCTGTAATTTAGTAATCAGGGCCCCCCAGGAGCTAATGTGGCAGATTATAGAGTTAGGGAGTAGTTTGAAGAATGATGGGGGGAATGACTGTGGGGCCTCAGTGTTACATCCTGCCATGCGAAATATTGACTATGGTACTGGATTTACACAACAGTCAGAGATAAGCGCTTTAATAATGATCATCCTTCCTCTTTCCATACCTTTGAGTAGGGTGACCAGACATCCCCGGTTACCGGGGACAGTCCCCGGATTGAGGACACTGTCCCCGAACCAAGTCTGTCCCCGGTCTTGTCCCCGGATTGGTCAGTGCAGAATTAAAAAAAAAAAAAAATCTCTGCCACTCCTACCAACTTAGTGGGTGGGGGTGTATTTTTTTCATTATCTGTGCCCCTTTCTGATGGTCATGTGCTGGTTGGAGCGGAGATAATATTTCTTCAGTTTCGGGTGCATGCCCGTTCTGCTCCTGCTTGCATGTTCTTCTGCCTTGGCTCAAGTCCCGGCCATCCACCTGCCCATCTCCTTGCCTTCCCTGGTGGAGTGATCTTCCTCCGCTCCCCACCCAGTAGTAGCCGGGTCCGAAAAGTAAGACTTGACAGGCTGTGAGGCTGGCAGCGGGGGCGACAGGCAGAGAGTCGCTAATTGCCTCCATTACTAGTAAAAAAAGAATATGTCCCCGGATTTCATTTAAAAAAAATCTGGTCACCTTACCTTTGAGTGTCATGAGACAGTGCCTCTTACAGCCAGAAGTGCAGCATTTTCTGCCCCCCTCACAGTCCTTGTCCACCTTACACTGGTCTTCCTCCCGTTTGGGCCCACACTTTGGGTAATCCACATCTAGAGGGCATTTAGGGGGCTCCACCACCATGTACTCCGGCTCTGCAATCACAGAACAGCTCATCAGGCCTGTTACCTTTGTAAGAGAACTCTGGACGATATGGAGATGTCTACATTCGAAAAGGATCCACGGCGTCTTCTAACATTACTCAAAATTATTTGCTCATGAATACTAGATTTTTTATAAGATATGAATATATATGGGAATGAAAAAACAATGTGTAGCGCTAACAAAAGTAAATCTAAGTGAAAACATAATAAAACAATGAGAATAATACACCAAAAATCCCAATTGAAATCGGAAACCAATGAGTGCATATAAGTGATACAGTCTCTGTGAAGAGAACTTTTCATGTGAGATGGTATAACATCATTTCAATGGTGAGGCCTCTCTGGAACCACAAGATATGGTATGTAATGAGGATACACGAACACCTTCCAAAGAAGTGAAATGGGTATGCTTACCAACTCTGTTGGACCCACCTACCGTACGGCAGTGGGTCAATTGCGCTTAAGGTAATTCTTGTGAATGGCACCTGGAGAGCCGGCGTGGATACTGGACTCGAACGACACACCTCTGAAGCAAGGATGGACCACCAAGATGGTATTTTAAGTTTTCCAAACTGCCGCTGTCATAGCCCCAGTTGGGGGCATGATGCCCCAGTTGAAGACGTTTGTGGGCGGCACAGTGGTGTAGTGGTTAGCACTCTCACCTAGCAGTAAGAAGGGTCGCTGGTTCGAATCCCAACCACAACACTTCCTGCCTGGAGTTTGCATGTTCTCCCTGTGCCTGCGTGGGTTTCCTCCGGGTACTCCGGTTTCCTCCCACAATCCAAAGACATGCAGGTAGGTTAATTGGCTTCTGTCCAAAAATTGGCCCTAGTATATGAATGGGGACCTTGGATTGTGGGCTCCTTGAGGGTAGGGACTGATGTGAGTGTGCAATGTACAGGGGTGGAGACAATTGTAGACACTCGCTCAGGTTGAACTGGATGGACTGATGTCTTTATTCAACCTAACTAACTATGAAACTATGAAGACCATTAGGTCAAAACGTGTCGGGCTTTGCTCATTGATAACCCCCACATTGCTTTTACTCTGTTTTTACTTAATTTTTTATCTACAATTTTATGCTTTGTACTATATGGGATTTTCCCTTTGTACTATTGTCCATGCCCCATATTGAATACATTTTTGTGGCGGACTTACACTATTGGAGTCTTTTTTCCCCTTCTCCCTCTGGGTATGCTTGGTACCACATGATATCGTGGACCTTTGGACCTTATGACATCGGCAGTTTGGAAAACTTAAAATACCATCTTGGTGGTCCATCCTTGCTTCAGAGGATGTGTCGTTCGAGTCCAGTATCCACGCCGGCTCTCCAGGTGCCATTCACAAGAATTACCTTAAGCGCAATTGACCCACTGCCGTACGGTAGGTGGGTCCAACAGAGTTGGTAAGCGTACCCATTTCACTTCTTTGGAAGGTGTTTGTGTATCCTCATCTACATACCACATCTTGTGGTTCCAGAGAGGCCTCACCATTGAAATGATGTTATACCATCTCACATGAAAAGTTCTTTTCACAGTGACTGTATCACTTATATGCACTCATTGTTTCCGATTTCAATTGGGATTTTTGGTGTATTATTCTCATTGTTTTATTATGTTTTCACTTATGCGGCGTACACGCGGTCGGAATTTCCGATGGAAACAGTCCGATGGGAGCTTTTCAACTGATTTTCCGACCGTGTGTATGCCCATCGGTCTTTTTCTGTCGGAATTTCCGACGGAGTTTGGATTGAGAACCTGTTCTCAATTTTTCAGACGGAAAACCCTTCTATCGGATTTTCCGATCGTGTGTATGCAATTCCGACACGTAAAATTCCGACGCATGCTCGGAAACAATTCGACGCATGCTCGGAAGCATTAAACTTCCCTTCTATAGTGCTGTCGAACGTGTTTTATGCCGCTGTGTTATTGACCAGTCGGAATTTGGTGTGACCGTGTGTAGGCAAGACAGTTTGAGCGAAATTCCGTCGGAATTCCGACGGGAAAACCATCAGAGCTTTTTCCAACGAGAATTCCGACCGTGTGTACGTGGCATAAGATTTACTTTTGTTAGCGCTACACATTGTTTTTTCATGTTTATTTGACTTTGTTTGTCAGGGTGTTGGCTGCTTTCACATATATTTTTCCAAATATATTTTTTATTATCACATATTTAGGTTAGCGCAGTGTTTTCCCCCTTTCCCTTATGAATATATATGGGCCTTTCTGAGAGTGAGGGCCCTTCAGCAGCCTCAACCAACAACTTGCAAATCCCAGATGACACTTCACATGACAACCAAGTACAGGAGGCGCAAATCCCCACAATGGAACATTTCATTTCGGTGCAAATAATTTGGTGTATTGTAACTTTACAATTTTTGCATTATAGCAGCTAATGCCGCGTACACACGGTCGGGCTTTCTGACGGGAAATGTTGGATGTGAGCTTGTTGTCGGAAAGTCCAACCGTGTGTATGCTCCATCGAACATTTGCCATCGGACTTTCCACCAACAAATGTTTGAGAGCAGTTTCTCAAATTTTCCGCCAACAAAACTGAAAGTCTGATCGTGTGTACACAAGTCCGTCGCACTCAAGCAAAAGGAGCCGCACTGGCTATTGAACTTCCTTTTTTTTTCGGCGCGTCGTCCGATCGTGTGTACGGGGCATTACTCCCCAAACTAAGGTCTGCGAGCCATCGCCACTGGACACAAATGACCTCTGTGACGCTTTGGAAATTCATTCAATGGTAGTAGAACTTTTCAGTGAGTTTGCACTAGCCAGAAACGATGTTTGACCATCTCAATACAGGGCACTTTCACCCCCCTCCTGCCCAGGCCATTTTTCAGCTTTCAGCGCTGTCACACTTTGAATGACAATTGCGCGGTCATGCTACACTGTGGCCAAATTAAATTGTAATCATTTTGCCCCCACAAATAGAGCTTTTTTTTGGTGGTATTTGATCACCTCTGCGTTTTTTATTTTTTTGTGCTATAAACAAAAGAAGAGGGACAAGTTTGAAAAAAAAAAAAACAATATTTTTTACTTTTTGCTATAATAAATATCCAAATATTTTTTTTTTTCAACACATTTTTTTCCTCAGTTTAGGCCGATACGTATTCTTCTACATATTTTTGGTAAAAAAAATTACAATAAGCGTATATTGATTGGTAGTGCCTACAAAATAGGGGATAGATTTATTGAATTTTTATTAGTATTTTTTTTTTTTACTAGTAATGGCGGCGATCTGCGATTTTTATCATGACTGCGATATCGCGGCGGACACATCGGACACTTTTGACAGATTTTTGGGATCATTCACATTTATACAGCAATCAGTGCTATGAAAAAGCATTGATTACTGTATAAATGTGACTGTCAGGGAAGGGGTTAACCACTAGGGGGCGCTGAAGGGGTTAATATGTGTCCTGGGAGTGATTCTAATTGTGGGGGGAGGGGATTCACAAGGGGAGGAGACCGATCTGTGTTTCTCTGTACTGAGAACACACCATCGGTCTCCTCTCCTCTGACAGGACCGTGGATCTGTGTGTTTACATACACAGATCCACGGTCCCGCTGTGTTACCGGGCAATCGCGGGTGCCCGGCGGGCATCGCGGCCGCCGGGCACGCGCATCGAGTCCCCAGTAACACGGCGCGTGCACGCCCACTGGTGGGCCGAAAAGGCATATGACGCCACGAGAGCTGCGCCGCCTGGCCGTCAATTGACAGCCGGCGGTCAGCAACCAGTTAAAGGCTTGATGGCCCATTTTTATTTAAAACAAAAGTAAAAATTCCTCAACACAATTGATTGACCTCACAGGTTTTTTCACCATAACTTCACATGCAAACACTGCCTCCTTCGCAGGATACAAAGGAGCCTCGGCGTAGGCACTGCGGCCTTCCACATATTCACTATTTTACCAAAAGTATTGGGTTACACGCACATGGGTTGGGTTACACGCACATTAACTTTAATGGCATCCCAGTCTTATACACACGATCGGAAATTCGACCAGCAAAAGACCGATGAGAGCTTTTGGTCGGAAAATGCGACCGTGTGTAGGCTCCATCGGACTTTTGTTGGCCGAATTCCCGCCAGCAAAAGATTGAGAGCATGTTCTCAATTTTTTGGTCGGAAAAAGTTTCCATCGGAAATTCCGATCGTCTGTAGCAATTCCGACGCGCAAAGTTTCTACGCATGCTCGGAAACAATTCGAGGCATGTTTGGAAGCAGCGAACTTCATTTTCTCGGCTCGTAATAGTGTTGTACGTCACAGCGTTTTTGACGGACGAAAGTTCAGCGAACTTGCCTGCAGTCTCCGCTCAAATTTATCCCAAAGGTGTTCTATCAGGTTGAAGTCAGGACTCTATGCAGGACAGTCAAGTTCCTCCACCCCAAACTCGCATTCATGTCTACCATGTCCACATCCATGTCTTTATGGATCTTGCTTTGTGCACTGGTGGGCAGTCATATTGGAACAGGAAGGAGCCATCCCCAAACTGTTCCCACAAAGTTGGGAGCATGAAATTGTCCAAAATGTCTTGGTATGCTGATCTAAAATTTTCCGACCACAAAATTCGATCAGACTTTTTCCGATCGTGTGTAGAGAATTCCGACGCACAAAGTGCCACGCATGCTCAGAAAAAATTTGGAGACGAAAGCTATTGGCTACTGGCCTGTACGTAGTCCAGTCGTACGTTTTGTTTGTCCCCTCGTTCCAAACGATCGGATTTTCCAACAACTTTGTGCGACCGTGTGTATGCAAGACAAGTTTCGTGTGTATGCGGCATAAGAGTTAGGGTAATCCATATACACAAGGGCTCAATAAATGTCTCCACTTAGGAAAGTAGATACAAGATATTCTCGAGATGGTATAGGACTCCTGAAAGGATTCACAAATTTCACCCGAGCCTCCCCCCAATATGCTGGAGATGCAACACAGCACAAGGAACTCTACTCCACCTTTGGTGGGATTGTCCGCTCATACAACCATTTTGGGTAGAAATCCATCGCCTTATCTCCCAAATTACAACATATACCCCTGACTTTACACCTGCACAATTCCTATTACACCACACCTCCATTCCCAAGCGATCCTACACAAAATCCCTCACATTGCATCTCATCAATGCGGCCAATCAATGTATTCCAGTCCACTGGAGAAGTACATCACCTCCCACAGCTACAGAATGGTTAAGACCGGTTGATAAAATAGCGGACATGGAAAACCTCGTACACCAGGCCAGAGACAACCCGACTAAATACAGGAAAACCTGGGCATGCTGGAAACATTTCAGTCCACAACAACTGATAACCCAGATAATACTGCACCCTCTACCACGTAGAACATTACATAAATGACACTTATAACTATATAACTCACCTCCGCCTTACCCCTGTCACCTCCCACACATCCCCCCCTACCTCCAAAAAATCCCTCCTACCCACATGGCTAAACGTCTATTGTTACTCCCCCCACAAACAACTGTACCCACTGCTCCATTAGCGCAGTTAACGCCCTCGAAAGGAATTTTCTGATCAACTTCTTCTTCACACAGGCCTTCCATGGCCTAGAAACCGAATACCTAGAGAATAGACATGTGCAATTTGTTTAGTTCCTAATTCGTTTTTTAACGAATTTTGACAAATTTGTTAATTCCGAGTTCCCGAATTTTTCAATTTCAGAAATTTCGGAATTTCAAAATTTGCGAAATTACGAATTTCGAATTTTCGGATTTCCGAATTTCGGATTTTCGAATTTTCGGAATTCGGAAATTCAAAAATTAGAAAATTAGAAAATCTGAAAAAAAGAGAGAAAATCTGTTTAATTCTAAATAATAACGAACTATTAAATTCTAGGTATTGGAATTCCCTTTCAGATGTGTCTGTTAGTGAACGTAACGAGTACGAATTCATCCGAAGTTACGAATTATCTGAAATAACGAATGCCGCATCTAACCAAATGGAACGTAACTAATAATAATAAATAACAATAATAATAATACCTTTTTTTTATTATTATTAATTATTTATTATTAATTTGTTCCGTTCCATCTGTTTAGATGTGGCATTCGTTATTTCAGATAATTCGTAACTTTGGATGAATTCGTACTCGTTAATTTAATAGTTAGTTATTAATTAAACTGATTTTCTTTCTTTTTTTCAGATTTTCAAATTTTGGGATTTTCAAATCTTTGAATTCCCGAATTCCGGAAATCCGGAAATTCGGAAAATCGAAATCCGAAATTCGGAAAATCGAAATCCGGAAAATCGAAATCCGAAATTCGGAAAATCGAAATCCGAAATTCGAATTTCCTAATTTCGGAAAATCGAAATTCGAATTTCCTAATTTCGGAAAATCGAAATTCGAATTTCGGAAAATCGAAATTCGAAATTCAAAATTCGAAATTTGAATTTCGGAAATTCAAAATTCGAAATTTGAATTTCGGAAATTCGAAATTCGAAATTTGAATTTCGGAAATTCGAAATTCGAAATTTGAATTTCGGAAATTCGAAATTCGAAATTTGAATTTCGGAAATTCGAAATTCGAAATTTGAATTTCGGAAATTCGAAATTCGAAATTCGAATTTCGGAAATTCGGAAAATCGAAATTCAAATTTCGGAAATTCGGAAAATCGAAATTCAAATTTCGGAAATTCGGAAAATCGAAATTCGAAATTCAAAATTCGCAAATTTGGAAATTCGGAAATTCGGAGTTCGCTAATTTGGGGAATTTTCACATTTCTATTTTTCGGATTTCCGAATTCCAAATTTCCGAATTTCTGAATTTCCGAAAAAAGCAAAAAAACGAATGAAACGAAAACGAAAATGAACAAATTTTTTGTCAGTGCACATGTCTACGAGAGAATGGGTCCACCCACATACACTGGTATACCGACCCTTCTCAAATCCTTTGTGATCCAACATATACCTCTCCAGCACCGTCATGAGCTAACGAAGTTATATAATATGTAGATCGATATGATTATGATTTATGGAGAAAATATGTTGTGTATATATATACTCATTATGTGTTTTTCTAAACTGTATTCTCTTGTCAGTTATCTTATTGTCATGCTCCAGATGAAGCGTTCACGTAAAACGCGAAACATGTAGAGCTACTGTCACGAATTTCTTCGCCCCATTGTACCCTCGCCTCATCGTTGGACACCCCACAACTACCGGACAAGCTAACCCTAGCTGATCGTCCCCGTTGGTGCCCCTAAGGCTAGATATTTTAGGTTACATGTGTGGCTTGTATCTATTATATTGAAGTTTTGACAAGATGTGTTTTTTAAAATGTATTTTGTTGTATATGTATCTCTTTTTTAAGAATAAATTTTGTGAAAATTATATTTTGTGGTTGGTGCCTAAAAAGTCCAAAGTCCCTCCCCCCTTTTTTCGAATACTAGTTTTAGGACGTGGCACGGAATTATTTGCTTAGTATCCATAGTACCACACTATGAGGATACTTCCCCTTTTTTTCATATACCTCCTCCGGTCACAGTTAGATCCCTTCAGGGTATTGGCTATCGGTATACTACTATACCTTACGCAGGCCCATCGCACATGAATACTCTGATTTATAGACACAGACTACTCTCAATCCACCCACATCTGGACCAACCAACCACATATATAGGGCAACAGACAACTCTTTGAGATAGATTGTGTCTACTATATATGTCAGAGAAAGCATACATGTTTATGACTACGTTCACACTGTTATTGACTTGGTTTCTGTCATGTTGGTTTTCATTGAAGACTATGTAATATATTGTTTTCAATTTTTGCCTTTACTGTAAACTTGTAAAACTTTAATAAAATCTCTTGAAAAAAAAAAAAGAGTTATGCCGCGTACACACGGTCGGAATTCTCGTCGGAAAAAGCTCTGATGGTTTTCCCGTCGGAATTCCGACGGAATTTCGCTAAAACTGTCTTGCCTACACACGGTAACACCAAATTCCGACGGTCAGTAACACAGCGGCATAAAACATGTTCGACAGCACTATAAAAGGGAAGTTTAATGCTTCTGAGCATGCGTCGAATTGTTTCCGAGCATGCGTCGGAATTTTGCGTGTCGGAATTGCATACACACGATCGGAAAATCCGATAGAAAGGTTTTCCATCGGAAAAATTGAGAACAGGTTCTCAATCCAAAGTCCGTCGGAAATTCCGACAGAAAAAGACCGATGGGTATACACACAGTCGGAAAATCAGTTGAAAAGCTCCAATCGGACTGTTTCCATCGGAAATTCCGACCGTGTGTACGCCGCATTAGGGTAATGGTTCAGATAGGTGGAGTTCTTACATTTCAATTTGGTGTTGGGTTCATCGATCTGGTTGTTACTACATTTGTTTCTACACGGATACAAGATATTTTTTCAGCCAACTTCCGCTTGCTTCGGCATCAAAAACAACCACAACAATTCTCACGTCCCATCCCACATACAGAGAGAGATTTACAGATTGTTTTTATAACTTGTATATGTTTTTCTAAAGTAAAATGAGGAATGCAAAGAGCTAAAAACACAAGAGTCGGAGGATGCAGCAAGATACAATCACTCACCAGACAAGTACAGGAGTCTCTGGTCGGACAAGTTCTCAGCCTACATTGTGTAGAAGACGTAAGAGGCCATAAAACAGACAGTTTATATCCTCTACTGCTGCCTCTGGACTACAAATCCCAGACATCTACCCTGCACTATTAACTGGGCACGGCACAGGAACAATGCAAGTTTACTTGGCAGTCTTGGTGGTCAATGGAAGTAAAAGAATGACATAGAGATACATTCTGGATGGATGAAGGACACAACTGTTGGAGGTCATTATACAATCTGTATTAGTGCTGAACGTCAGGAAATTCTGAGTTTATGGATAAGATAATAATGGGAGTCTATAGAAAAAAACATGGCAGCCCCCCTTTGTTCTAGAGCCATTGGGACCCATGCCATTCTAAAGCAATAACACCAAATCACATGTTTGCCCTCTTTGTATCCCAAATGATCCCTCATTAGATATCTTTGCCTTTGCCTCTGCCGGTGGGCACCGTGGAAGGTGCCCGGTCTACTGCCGAAACCTCACCCAACACACCAGGGGCCATTGGCCAACTACTCACCATCCAGAATAACTTTGGAGAAGACCAGAGAGGGCAGAACAAAAAGGACAAACACTGGGATCATGATCGGCGCTATGGATGTTGCTGCAGTCCCGCAGTATACGACACTGAGAAAGACGTTCTTCCTCGTACAGGTGACACGGGTGACAGGAGGCCCCAGGGCCTTACAACTATCCACCTTATAGATTCCTTAAGTAAATGTCACAACCAGTGCAAGTGTAATGTGCCCAAAGGGAGTCTGTCACAGAACACCTGGGTGACTAGGCTCTGATGGAAGCACTCTATCCCTGTGCCCTTTTGGTCTGTTGAACATACAGTCGAAAGTGCTGGCATAGATGGAAGGGAACAGGTGAAACAAATAGAGATTTCTTTTGGTGGTATTTGATCACCACTGCAGTTTTTATTTTTTGCTAAACCAATAAAAAAAGACCGAAAATTTTGAAAATAAATATGTTTTTTTTTTTGTTTCAGTTTCAAAACTTTGTAAATAAGTACGTTTTCTCCTTCACTGATGGGCACTGATAAGGCAGCACTGATGGGCACCGATGAGGTGGCACCAATGAAGTGGCACTGAGGTGGCATTGATGGGCACTGATAGGCGGCACTGATAGGCGGCACTGATGGGCGGCACTGATGGGTACTGATAGGTGGCACAAATTGGCACTGATAGCTGGCATGGATGGGCATGGATAGGCGGCACAGATGGGCGTGGATAGGCGGAACAAATGGGCATGAATAGGTGGCACGGATGGGCACTGATTGGCATCCATCAGTACAAAACAATGCTGCCTATCAGTGCCAAACAATAATGCATGCCAATCAGTGATGCCCATTGTGGGCACTGATTGGCATCCATTGTGGGCACTGTGTGTCATCCCTGGGGGTCTAGGGTGGCATACCTGGTGCTGGGCATCCCTGGTGGTCTGGTGGCGTCCCTGGTGGTCCAGTGTGGGCATCCTCGGGGGGGCTGCGCTGATAATCGATCAGCACAGACCCCCCCTGTCAGAGAAGCAGCCGATCGGCTCTCCTCCACTCGCGTCTGACAGACGCGAGTAAGGAAAAGCCGATCACCGGCTCTTCCTATTTACACTGTGATCAGCCGTGATTGGACACGGCTGATCACATGGTAAAGAGTCTCCGTCGGAGACTCTTTACCAAGATCGTAGTTGCGGGGTGTCAGACTGACACCCCGCAACAACGATCGCCGCGATGCGCGCCCCCGGGGGCGCGCAGCGGCTCAAAATCCTGAGGACGTCCTATGACGCCCAGTCAGGATTTGACAACCACTTTGCCGACGTCCTTTTACAATAGGGCGGGCGGCAAGTGGTTAAAGTGGTGTTTCCCCCCCCAAAAAAAAAAAAAAAAAAAAGCTTAAAATTCCTAAAAAATAAATAAAAAAATAATTGGAATTTAAATTTTTTTTTAACTCACCTCTAAATGCCTGTTGCTAGGGGGTCCCTCGTAAGTCTGCCTCCTTCAGTGCCTGGGCTGGTGACATCACTTCCCCTCGGCGCAGTCAGTCATCTGGGACACGTGACAGGTCCCAGATGACTGCGCGGCGTATCACGGCGTGTGGCGCCGCTCGCGCATGCGCAGTGGGTGCCCGGCTGTGAAGTCACAGCCGGGTGCTCACAGTAAGTATGCTGGCGCCACGGAGCTAAGCGGGGCTTCGTTCCCCGTTTCGCGTGACCCTGGGACAGGTAAGTGTCCAATTATTAAAAGTCAGAAGCGGCAGTATTTGTAGCTGCTGACTTTTAATTTTTTTTTTAAAGGGGCACCCCACTTGATTGCCTTTTCATAACTAATAATCAGCAGTTACAACAATGTGTTATTCCTCCTTCACAGATCAATTGTGCACAACAAAGCACTATGTATGTTATATATTATACATATATACACACACAGTTGTGCTCATACGTTTACATACAGAATTTATGATTTCTTGGCCATTTTTCAGAGAATATGAATGATAACATAAAAACTGAAGCCACTTATTATCAATCAACTGTGTTTACTTTTTTTAAATCATAACGACAACAGAAACTACCCAAATGACCCTGATCAAAAGTTTACATACCCCAGTTCTTAACCACTTCAGCCACGGAAGAATTTACCCCCTTCCTGACCAGAGCGCTTTAACTGACAATTGCGCGGTCGTGCGACGTGGCTCCCAAACAAAATTGACGTCCTTTTTTCCCCAGAAATAGAGCTTTCTTTTGGTGGTATTTGATCGCCCCTGCGTTTTTTATTTTTTGCACTATAAACAAAAAAAGAGCGACAATTTTGAAAAAAACACATTATTTTTTCCATTTTGCTATAATAAATATCCCCCCAAAAAATATATAAAAAAAAATGTTTTCCTCAGTTTAGGCCGATATGTTTTTTTCTACATATTTTTTGTAAAAATATCGCAATAAGCGATTATTGATTGGTTTGCGCAAAAGTTATAGCGTTTACAAAATAGGGGATAGTTTTATGGCATTTTTATTAATCATTTTTTTTTTTTACTAGTAATGGCGGCGATCAGCGATTTTTATCATGACTGCGACATTATGGCGGACACATCGGACATTTTTGACACATTTTTGGGACCATTGTCATTTATACAGAAATCAGTGCTATACAAATGCACTGATTCCTGTGTAAATGACACTGGCAGTAAAGGGGTTAACCACTAGGGGGCAGTTAAGGGGTTAAGTGTGTCCTGGGGCGTGTTTCTAACTGTGGGGGCGTGGCTACGTGTGGCACGTCACTGATCTCTGCTCCCGATCACAGGGAGCAGAGATCAGTGACATTACCACTAGGCAGAACGGGGAGATGCTTGTTTACATTAGCATCTCCCCGTTCTTCCTCTCCGTGAGACGATCGCGGGTATCCCGCGACGATCGAGTCTGCGGCCCGACTCACGGAGCTTGCCGCGGGCGCACCCGCAGGCCGCCTCTTAAAGGGCAATGTACAGGTACGTTAGTTTGCCTATACGTGCCCTTCTGCCGCAGTATATATGCGTGAGGCGGTCGGCAAGTGGTTAATACCGTGTATTGCCCCCTTTAACATCAATGATAGCTTGAAGTCTTTTGTGGTATTTGTAGATGAGGCTCTTTATCTTCTCAGATGGTAAAAAAGCCTCCAGTTCCTGTAAATTCTTGGGCTGTCTTCCATGAACGGCACGTTTGAGATCTCCCCAGAGTGGCTTAATGATATTGAGGTCAGGAGACTGAGATGGCCACTCCAGAACCTTCTCTTTATTCTGCTGTAGCCAATGACAGGTGGACCTGGCCTTGTGTTTTGCATCATTGCCATATTGGAATGTCCAAGTACTTCCAATGCGCAGCTTCCTGGCTGATGAATGCAAATGTTCTTCCAGAATTTTTTTTAAACGTACTGCATTCATCTTGCCAACAATTTTGACCAAATTTCCTGTGCCTTTGTAGCTCACACATCCCCAAAACATCAGCGATCCACCTCCGTACCTTTCATCATAGGTCTTGTTGACTCCTCTCCAAATGTATTGCTTATGGTTGTGGCTCAATTTTGGTCTCATCACTCCAAATGACTTTGTGCCAGAAGGTTTGAGGCTTGTCTCTGTGCTGTTTGGCGTATTGTAAGCGGGATACTTTGTGGCATTTGCGTAGTAATGGCTTTCTTCTGGCAACCAAAGAAGTTGAGTGGACGTGCTCAGTGTCATATCCAGAGGTTGTCTTTGAGAAATAGACGTATGAATGCTGCCAGCAATGCTGCAGAGATAAAGAAAAGTGGGGCTTATTAAACAGTAGTGTGAGTCTAAATAAAGTCAAAAAAGCCTGTATCTAAAATATACATGTGTAAATTTATTATAGAGCTTATTCCATTACCAGTACAGAGTAGAAAATGAATTAGCAAAAATAACAGGTGGTAGACTAGACTAGATATAAATTACCCGCTGGTTCAATTAGACCAGACCGGGCAACCAAAAACAACGGGGGGACAAAACAACATAAAACATGAATAACATGGAGTCGTCCGGACGCCAGAGGAAATTCGTGATAGTCTTGCCTATCGCTGAAGCCAGCTATATACAAGGATAGTTATCAAAAAAGGGGGAGAAAGATTCCCACAGTAGTAAGGCGTACTATCACGAATGCCCCCTGGGAGCTCGAACCAATGGGGAGAAAAAGGGGGAAGGAAAAAGAGGAGGGAATACTCCCTATGTTAGCTTTAATTGCAGACAAAGGCACTAAAGTAAACCATACAATAGTAGCTCATGGGAAGAAAAAGTAGAAAAATAATTTTCTGCCCAGAGCCTATTTATATAAAAGAGGACTGATCATGTAGAGAAAAAAAGTCCTGAGTAGGGTAGTTGGTAGCTACTTCTTGAGTCATTACTGTTGTATGTATATAGTTGCCGTTACACACATTCGTGATAGTACGCCTTACTACTGTGGGAATTTTTCTCCCCCTTTTTTGATAACTATCCTTGTATATAGCTGGCTTCAGCGACAGGCAGGACTATCACGAATTTCCTCTGGCGTCCGGACGACTCCATGTTATTCATGTTTTATGTTGTTTTGTCCCCCCGTTGTTTTTGGTTGCCCGGTCTGGTCTAATTGAACCAGCGGGTAATTTATATCTAGTCTAGTCTACCACCTGTTATTTTTGCTAATTAATTTTCTACTCTGTACTGGTAATGGAATAAGCTCTATAATAAATTTACACATGTATATTTTAGATACAGGCTTTTTTGACTTTATTTAGACTCCCACTACTGTTTTCTTTAACTCCATCTGTTTGAGATGTTTTCTTTGCATATGTTTAGGGGTTGAACAGTTAGTGTACCAGCAATGCGAGATCCATTTCAGTACTCAAAACAAGCCTCCTTTTTCTATATTGTTGAACCAGCAATGCTACAGACTGCAAAGCTTGAAGGGGTGGGGGGTCAGCCTGTCAGTGCTCAGACCATACGCCGCACACTGCATTAAATTGGTCTGCATGGCTGTCATCCCAGAAGGAAGCCTCTTCTAAAGATGATGCACAAGAAAGCCTGCAAACAGTTTGCTGAATACATGCAGACTAAGGACATGGATTACTGGAACCATGTCCTGTGGTCTGATGAGACCAAGATAAACTTATTTGGTTCAGATGGTGTGAAGTGTGTGTGGGGGGCAACCAGGTGAGGAGTACAAAGACAAGTGTGTCTTGTCTACAGTCAAGCATGGTGGTGGGAGTGTCATGGTCTGGGGCTGCATGAGTGCTGCCGGCACTGGGGAGCTACAGATCATTGAGGGAACCATGAATGCCAACATGTACTGTGACATACTGAAGCAGAGCATGATCCCCTCCCTTCGGAGACTGGGCCGCAGGGCAGTATTCCAACATGATAATGACCCCAAACACACCTCCAAGATGACCACTGCCTTGCTAAAGAAGCTGAGGGTAAAGGTGATGGACTGGCCAAGCATGTCTCCAGACCTAAACCCTATTGAGCATCTGTGGGACATCATCAAATGGAATGTGGAGGAGGAGGAGTGGAAGAGGACTCCAGTGGCAACCTGTGAAGCTCTGGTGAACTTTATGCCCAAGAGGGTTAAGGCAGTGCTGGAAAATAATGGGGGCCACACAAAATATTGTGTATACAAGTGCAGCGCTAACATAGATGGACAAGTGTCCCTGATTTTCACTTGAGATCCCGCAGGAGTGTAACAGCCCATGGGAACTGTTGTGAGCCAGGAGTATAATAATTAACCCTATAAGTGAGGGTGTCAGCTAGATTTCTCTGCTGGTGTGTGCTCAAATTAGAGTGGTTAAAGGTTGCATTAAATAATGCGATTATAGTAAACACAACTAATAAAACTGTGAAAAATTATATCATGTGAAAGGGGGAGGGAAAGGGGTGATGCTGGGTGTTTGAACCCCTTTTAACCGTGGGTACAGAACAAATCCACACCAGGTTAAAGCAAGATCCTATTTGGTCTCCTTCAGGAGTCACAGCTTCATGTAGCACAGACTATTAGGGCGTGTGACACCAAATCGCCGGAATATGTAATAGGACTATAACAGGTGAAATAAGGTGTTAAAATAATACTGATCCTTAGGCATATGTTAAATACACTCCCATAAGTGAAAACCTACGCCGCTAGACAGTGAACAACCAAGCTGAACCAAACATATAATGTATAACCTGTCTGACCATACACTCAAAACAGTGAACAGGGAAAGGAAAGAATAATCCCCTATACTGGCATGGGAATTGGCTCCCTTCAAAGCGTGCCTACATCCACCCTCTATTCAAAGTCTGTCTAACCATATAACAATGTGCAAATAGTCCTGTTGGTCTGGATATGATGACAGAACAGACAGAAGACAGTTCAATTTGCAGTATCTTCACTAGATGCAGGTGTATCACTGGAGGTATTCAAGGTATGTGGTCAGCTTAACAGGCTCTAAAAACAGACGGTAAAGGTGGGTACTCTTACCAGAGCTGATGGACTCACCCCTCTCAGGGTGAGTCAACAAGGCTTATAACGGATACACCGGATAGATAATGGATCTGTTGCGATCTGCTGGATCTCACTGGACCTTTCCTCCAGGTGTCAAAGCAGTCGCTTACCTGCGGCTCGATGGAAGTGCCGGATTTAGAAAGTAAGCAGTGGTAAAACTTCTCTGGGGGATCCTTATCCACAGCAGCTCAGGTAGAGGAGGAAACAGAGACAGAGAAGCAACTCCTCATAGTGTGAAACCAATTTCCCAATTGGCATTTATTGGATAAAAACGGTTTTAAAAAACATTTGCGCAAAAAGTTAAAATGTGGCTTCGGTAGACATCCAACACAAAATATTGACACTTTAGGCCCAATTTGGCATTTACATTGTAGCAAAGTGTAATTTTTTCAGTGTTGTCACATGAAAAGATATAGTAAAATATTTACTAAAATGGGAGGGGTATACTCACTTTTGTGAGATGTGTGTGTATATATATATATATATATATATATATATATATATATATATATATATATATATATTGTACAGGACGCCAAGGTTGGGTCCTGGACGGGTGCTATATAGCACCAGTATTTGGGCTGTGGTCCCTTTAAAGGAGTCGCAGCATTGCTCAGGGGGTCACCCAAAATGGGTGAGGGGTTCCGGGAGTAGCCAAGCAGGAGAGGACTGACTCGCAGTCCTCTCTAGGTTAATAATAGTTATTTGGGACCCGGAATTTGGGAGGCTCTGAAGAGATATTCGGGTGGGAAAAGAGCCTCCCTCCCTGACCACAATGATTCAGCACACAGGGGGTTAAGGGCCTCCAGGAAGACAGCTCAAAAGACAGGAAGTAGGGAAGAGTTGTTGGTGTGAGGAGGAGTAGGTGATTACACCTGTTGGCTGAGCTGTGTGGATGTCTGGAGGCTGCTAAAAGAACCTGCTGCAAAAACTGTATGTTTTCCTTAAACTTTGTTTTTGTGCTGAAGATAAGCTGTTTTTTTGTTATGCTGAAGATAAGCGGACTTTGTTTTTGTACTTTACCTGTGCGCTGAAGAAAGCCTTATTTTGATTTTTCTTTCAAATAAATGTCTTTTATTTTACAACTGACGGTTTATGCACTTAATCCCGTGGAGCTATTGTCCCCAAAGTTCACAACTGGTGTCTTGGATGCTGGCAAAAGTGCATTTGCAGCCGCAAAAACCGTTTAAAACTAAACTGACATTTAAAGAGACAGTGTACAAATGGCATGTCGTGGGTGAAGTCAGCTCAGACGCTGCAAACAACAGGTAAAGGCATGGAGGAGGTCATCAGGGCTTTGGCGCAAGCCACCGTGACCCAGCAGCAAGCCACCGTGACCCAGCAGCAAGCTTCAGCAGATGCAAACCGTCGCCATGAGGAAGCGATGGCTCAGCTGCAGCAGGCCCTGGCACAGGCTATAGCTGCACAGCAGGAAAACACACGGTTGCTAGCCGCCCAGTTTACTGCTCAGCAGGAGTCCACTCAAACACAGATGACTGCCTTACAGGAGGCAGTGCAGCGGCTGGCTCAGGGACGAGAACAATCGGTCGTTGCCGTTGGCAACCAAGTGTCTGTGAGAGCCAACCATTTCTTACAAAAACTGACACCCAGCGATGACGTAGAGGCCTTTCTCACCACCTTTGAGAGGATAGCGGAGAGAGAGGGGTGGCCCCGTGACCAATGGGCCGGCATTATCTCTCCTTTTCTCACCGGTGACCCGCAAAAGGCCTACTTTGACCTCCCAACTGAACATATCAGCAACTATGAGCATCTGAAGACAGAGATCCTGGCCCGCCTAGGAGTGACCATGGCTGTCCGGGCTCAGAGGGTGCATCGCTGGCGGTACAAACTTGACCGACCACCCAGGTCTCAAATGCATGAACTGATACAGCTGGTTAAAAAATGGCTGCAGCCAGAAAAACTGTCAGGCCCACAAATGGTGGAACGGGTGGTGATGGACTGGTACCTGCGGTCCCTGCCAGATGACCTACAGCGCTGGGTAAGCCATGGAGACCCTGCAACCGCTGACCAGCTGGTTGAGCTGGTTGAAAGGTACACCGTGGTGGAGGACCTGCTTGGGCCTGCCAAACGTCGGGAACCCACACCAAGGGCAACAAGACCGGCCACGGCACCTAGGAGAGAAGCCCTGCTAGACATGGGAACCCGCAACCCTGCACCATCTTCTGCAGAACCTCGAAGGTTGGTTCCTGTTCCTAGGATGGGAGGCCTACAGTGTTGGCGATGTCGGTCCTGGGGGCATACCCGGGCACAATGCCCACTTCAGGAGGAGCCGATGGATTGCGGGACTGGTCGGAGAAGCTCCTTCTATGTGCAAAGAGCGTGTACCACTCATCTTGATCTGGCTGAAGGACGGTTCGAGTGTGAAGTGTGGGTGAACCACCTTCCTGCCAGGGCCCTACTAGACTCCGGGAGCATGGTAACACTGGTACATGCCAGGGTGATTGGGAGACTTGGCCCCGTAAATAAAACTCTGCGCGTAGTGTGTATCCATGGGGATACCAGGGAGTACCCCCTGGTTCCTGTGACGGTTTCTTATGGACGTACCTCAGTGACACAAGAGGTTGGGGTGGTAAATAGTTTAATACATGATATTATAGTGGGGCGGGACTGTCCGCTATTCCTCGAACTGTGGAACCAGGCACAGATGGGGCTGCCAGGAGAACTGGGGACACTGGGCCTGGAAGAGATGGAGTCTGAGGGGTCTAGGTCTGAAACCCCCACAACACACCCCTCTAAAACAGAGATACCTGTCACTAATAAGGATATTGCAGAGAATGTTAATTTGAATGACAATGTTTCTGTTTCAGGCCTCAATACCGAGTTGAGTTCTGAGGGGGGGGAAGCCTTCCCATTACAGGTTATGCTGGGGGAGGATGATGAGGAGCTCTCCCCGTTGCAGTTCCCAGTTGAGGAGGGTGAAGGGGAAACATCCTCAAGGTCGGTGCATCCAGACCTGGACGTACCCAGGGGTGCGTTTGGCACCGCCCAGTTGCAGGATCCTACCTTGGTCAATGCTCGAGAGCAGGTTTCTGTTGTTGATGGGGTCCCACAAATACCAGGGGCAGAGCAAAGGTTTCCTCATTTTGCATTAAAGGGGGATTTGGTTTATCGAGTGGCTGAAAGCCGAGAGGAAACTGTAGAGCAGTTACTGGTTCCCCAACCATATAGGCGGATGCTACTTGACCTAGCCCACAATGACGCACTGGGAGGACACTTGGGGGCAGAGAAAACGGAGGCCAGGATAACCGACCGGTTTTACTGGCCAGGGGTGAAGGCCGAGGTTAAAAGATATTGTGCATCTTGTCCCATTTGCCAGTTAACTGCCCCAGGGCCACACTATAGAAGCCCTCTGGTACCCTTGCCGATTATTGAGGTTCCGTTTGAGCGGATCGCCATGGATCTCGTGGGACCCCTGGTAAAGTCGGCAAGGGGGCACCAATATATATTAGTCATCCTAGACTACGCAACCAGGTATCCAGAAGCAGTTCCTTTGAGGAAAGCCTCCTCTAAGGCCATTGCCAAGGAGTTATTCCAAATGTTTTCACGAACTGGATTCCCCAGGGAGATACTTACGGACCAGGGCACCCCTTTTATGTCAAAGGTGATGGCGGACTTGTGCAGACTATTTCAGATCAAGCAGTTGCGGACGTCCGTCTATCACCCGCAGACCGATGGCCTAGTTGAGAGGTTTAATAAAACTCTAAAGTCCATGTTAAAAAGAGTGGTCCAGAAAGACGGGAAGGATTGGGATATGTTACTCCCTGCCCTCTTGTTTGCCATCCGGGAGGTTCCACAAGCGTCCACGGGCTTCTCACCGTTTGAGTTAGTGTATGGACGAAGGCCCCGGGGGTTGCTGGACCTAGTCAAAGAAACATGGGAAAGTGAATCCTCACCACACAAGACCGTGGTAGAGCATATCTCTCAAATGCGAGAGAGGGTGGCTAAGGTGATGCCGCTGGTGAGGGAGCACATGCAGAAGGCTCAGGATGCCCAAAGAAGGGTGTATAACAGATCAGCTAAAATTAGACAGTTTCAAGTAGGAGACCGGGTGGCTGTCCTAATACCCACAGTGGAGAGCAAGTTCTTGGCCAGGTGGCAAGGCCCGTTTGAGGTAATAGAAAAAGTGGGTGAGGTGAACTACAAGGTACACCAGCCAGGGAAAAGAAAACCATACCAGATCTATCACGTAAATCTGTTGAAACCCTGGAGAGACAGAGAACAGGTATCCGCTGTGGTAGCAGTACAGTCAGGGGACCATGCAGGAATCGACCTGGTGCAGGTGGCTGCTACCCTAACTAGGCCCCAAACCCAGCAAGCAAAAGAGTTTCTGCAAAGAAATAGGGACATGTTTTCAGGGTTGCCGGGTCTCACCAACGTCATCGAGCATGACATTGTGACGGAACCCTGTATAAAAATCCGGTTAAGGCCTTACCGTATCCCAGAAGCTCATAGAGTGGCAGTGTCTGAAGAGGTCAAGAGAATGCTCGAGCTTGGAGTCATTGAAGAGTCGCAGAGCGAGTGGTCGAGTCCAATCGTGTTGGTACCCAAACCCAACGGCACCCTCCGCTTCTGCAACGACTTCAGAAAACTTAATGAAATCTCCAAGTTTGATGCTTATCCAATGCCACGGGTAGATGAGCTAATTGAGAGGTTAGGTCCAGCCAGGTATATAACCACGCTAGACCTCACAAAAGGGTATTGGCAGATTCCCCTGACCAAGAAAGCCAGGGAGAAAACAGCTTTCTCTACCCCGGAAGGCCACTTCCAGTACAAAAGAATGCCATTTGGTCTACACTCTGCCCCCGCTACATTCCAAAGGGCCATGGACAAAACTTTGCGTCCACATCAACGGTATACTTCGGTTTACCTAGATGACATAGTCATTTTTAGCACTGATTGGGAGTCCCATCTTCCCCGAGTTCAGGCAGTCGTAGACTCCTTGAGAAGAGCAGGATTCACCATCAATCCGGAGAAGTGCGCGATTGGAGTAGAGGAAGCCAAGTACCTAGGGTACATTGTGGGTAGAGGACTGGTGAAGCCCCAAATGAGTAAGGTAGAAGCCATACAGAACTGGCCCCGCCCCCTATCCAAGAAGCAGGTCAGAGCGTTTTTGGGCATAGTTGGCTACTACCGGAGGTTTGTCCCCAACTTTGCCACCATTGCTGCACCATTGACGGACTTGACCAAAGGCAGAAAGTCAGTGATGGTACAGTGGAATGACGATGCCGAAAAAGCTTTCCAGAAGCTTAAGACGGCATTGTGCCGGGATCCGGTGCTTGTGGCTCCAGATTTTTCTAAAGATTTTGTAGTACAGACAGATGCTTCAAGTGAAGGGCTAGGAGCAGTCCTGTCTCAAGTGATCAATGGGGAAGAGCACCCCATAGTTTTTCTAAGTAGGAAGCTGACGGCAGCGGAGAAAAACTATGCGGTGGTGGAGCGGGAGTGTCTTGCCATCAAGTGGGCTTTAGACTCTTTACGGTATTTCCTCCTAGGTAGAAGGTTCCGCCTAGTGTCCGACCATGCCCCACTGACCTGGATGAGACAAAACAAAAACACCAATGCCAGGGTGACAAGGTGGTTCCTTTCTCTCCAGGAGTTCAATTTTGTGGTAGAGCACAGACCAGGGAGACAGCATCAGAACGCCGATGCCCTCTCCCGGGTCCATTGTATGATGTCGAGTAGTGCCTCCAACACCTCCGCGTTGAGGCAGAGGGGGGGGATATGTACAGGACGCCAAGGTTGGGTCCTGGACGGGTGCTATATAGCACCAGTATTTGGGCTGTGGTCCCTTTAAAGGAGTCGCAGCATTGCTCAGGGGGTCACCCAAAATGGGTGAGGGGTTCCGGGAGTAGCCAAGCAGGAGAGGACTGACTCGCAGTCCTCTCTAGGTTAATAATAGTTATTTGGGACCCGGAATTTGGGAGGCTCTGAAGAGATATTCGGGTGGGAAAAGAGCCTCCCTCCCTGACCACAATGATTCAGCACACAGGGGGTTAAGGGCCTCCAGGAAGACAGCTCAAAAGACAGGAAGTAGGGAAGAGTTGTTGGTGTGAGGAGGAGTAGGTGATTACACCTGTTGGCTGAGCTGTGTGGATGTCTGGAGGCTGCTAAAAGAACCTGCTGCAAAAACTGTATGTTTTCCTTAAACTTTGTTTTTGTGCTGAAGATAAGCTGTTTTTTTGTTATGCTGAAGATAAGCGGACTTTGTTTTTGTACTTTACCTGTGCGCTGAAGAAAGCCTTATTTTGATTTTTCTTTCAAATAAATGTCTTTTATTTTACAACTGACGGTTTATGCACTTAATCCCGTGGAGCTATTGTCCCCAAAGTTCACAATATATATATATATATATATATATATACACATATATACACACTATATTGTCAAAAGTATTGGGACACCTGCCTTTACACGCACATGAACTTTAATGGCACCTCAGTCTTATGCCCCGACAGATTTTTTCCGACACTGGTGTTGCATACACAAGGTCAGACAAAGTTGTCGGAAAATCCGATCATTCTGAACGTGGTGACGTTCGTTGCGTACGACGGGACTACGTAGAGGCTAGCCCTGAGGCGATTCAGTTCGCATAGGTAGCGCTATATAAGCCATTTATTCATTCATTCATTCAGTAGCCAATAGGTTTGATCTCCTAATTTGATGTGAGCATGCGTGGCACTTTGTCCGTCGGAATTCTCTACACACGATCGGAAAAAGTCCGATCGGATTTTGTTGTCGGAAAATTTGAGAGCAGGATCTCAAATTTTTTCCGACGGAAAAAGTCCGATAGAGCCCACACACGGTCGGATTTTCCAACAACATGGTCCGATCGGACATTTTCCGTCGGAATTTCCAACCGTGTGTACGGGGCATTAGTCTGTAGGGTTCAATATTAAGTTGGTGAAAAGAAAAATTGCGCTATCCCTCGAAATAAAGCTGCTGCTCAAAATGTTATACTACATCAAATAAGAAATAAAAAAGGAAGGAGCTGCGCTAAAAAAGTGAACAAACACACTAATTGTAATTCAATACAAATGTGTTATAACAGGACAGTGAAGAATTAATGTACAAAGATATGTACACATATACAGTGCCTTGTGAAAGTATTCGGCCCCCTTGAACTTTTCAACCTTTTGCCACATTTCAGGCTTCAAACATAAATATATAGGTGTCCTTTTATGAAGCAGTGATCAGCGGAGATCCTGAGGATCACCACTGATCACAGCCCATAAACAGTTTATAAACCAGAGATAATCGGGGGGAGAAGTGTTTGAACTTGTTCTCCCGCCGATTATCTCTGCACATGGAGAATCCTCATAGAATGACACAGTAACGGTCAGTGTATGAAGCTGCGATCTCAGCGCTTCACTGGCGATCTGTGTCAGAATTCACACTCCCCGATTCACCAACTCAGAGGTGGTGAAGCGGGGAGTGAAGAGAGAATCTCGGGGGATCTGAGGGGGAAAGAGGAAGATTATTAACTTCCTAATGCCTCGTTCAGACCCCCCAACACTGTAACCATATCCCCCTGTCATATATATGTGTATACATGTATATATATATAATGTGTATATGTATATATATATATATAATGTGTGTATATACATGTATATATGTGTGTGTGTGTATATACATGTATATATATAATGTGTGTGTGTGTATACATGTATATATAATGTAGGGGGGACTCTTTATTTTATTAACATTAATCACACTGGTGTCTGTCCATGTATTGAGCTGTGATAATTTATCACCGCTTAATAAATGGACATCTCAGTGTTTCAGTGAATTTCTGGTGCTGTAATCTCGTAAAGTCTCACGAGATTCCAGTATCAGGGGCCGTTCTCCACTGTTTGAAGCGTTTGTAGATCACTTCACTCCTCCAAGAGTGAAGCGATCTACTATGCTTCATAAACTGGCACACAGAGGAGAAAGATCTCCTCTGTGAATGCCGGAGAATGAAGCAGTGAATAGATTTCACTGCTTCATAAAAGGACACCATAAAATTTAAATTTTTTGTGAAGAATCACCAACAAGTGGGACACAATTGTGAAGTGGAACGAAATCTATTGGATTTTTTAAACTTTTTTAACTAATAAAAAAAATGAAAAGTGGGGCGTGTAAAATTATTCGGCCCCCTTGCGTTAATACTTTGTAGAGCCACCTTTTGCTGCGATTACAGCTGCAAGTCGCTTGGGGTATGTCTCTATCAGTTTTGCACATCGAGAGACTGAAATTCTTGCCCATTCTTCCTTGCAAAACAGCTCGAGCTCAGTGAGGTTGGATGGAGAGCGTTTGTGAACAGCAGTTTTCAGCTCTTTCCACAGATTCTCGATTGGATTCAGGTCTGGACTTTGACTTGGCCATTCTAACACCTGGATACGTTTATTTGTGAACCATTCCTTTGTAGATTTTGCTGTATGTTTGGGATCATTGTCTTGTTGGAAGATAAATCTCCGTCCCAGTCTCAGGTCTTTTGCAGACTCCAACAGGTTTTCATCCAGAATGGTCCTGTATTTGGCTGCATCCATCTTCCCCTCAATTTTAACCATCTTCCCTGTCCCTGCTGAAGAAAAGCAGGCCCAAACCATGATGCTGCCACCACCATGTTTGACAGTGGGGATGGTGTGTTGAGGGTGATGAGCTGTGTTGCTTTTACGCCAAACATATCGTTTTGCATTGTGGGCAAAAAGTTCGATTTTGGTTTCATCGGACCAGAGCACCTTCTTCCACATGTTTGGTGTGTCTCCCAGGTGGCTTGTGGCAAACTTTAGACAAGACTTTTTATGGATATCTTTGAGAAATGGCTTTCTTCTTGCCACTCTTCCATAAAGGCCAGATTTGTGCAGTGTACGACTGAATGTTGTCCTATGGACAGACTCTCCCACCTCAGCTGTAGTTCTCTGCAGTTCATCCAGAGTGATCATGGGCCTCTTGGCTGCATCTCTGATCAGTCTTCTCCTTGTCTGAGCTGAAAGTTTAGAGGGACAGCCAGGTCTTGGTAGATTTGCAGTGGTCTGATACTCCTTCCATTTCAAAATGATCGCTTGCACAGTGCTCCTTGGGATGTTTAAAGCTTGGGAAATCTTTTTGTATCCAAATACAGCTTTAAACTTCTCCACAACAGTATTACGGACCTGCCTGGTGTGTTCCTTGGTCTTCATGATGCTCTCTGCGCTTTCAACAGAACCCTGAGACTATCACAGAGCAGGAGCATTTATACAGAGACTTGATTACACACAGGTGGATTCTATTTATCACCATCAGTCATTTAGGACAACATTGGATCATTCAGAGATCCTCGCTGAACTTCTGGAGTGAGTTTGCTGCACTGAAAGTAAAGGGGCCGAATAATTTTGCACGCACCACTTTTCAGTTTTTTATTTGCTAAAAAAGTTTAAAATATCCAATAGATTCCGTTCCACTTCACAATTGTGTCCCACTTGTTGGTGATTCTTCACAAAAAATTACAATTTTATATCTTTATGTTTGAAGCCTGAAATGTGGCAAAAGGTTGAAAAGTTCAAGGGGGCCGAATACTTTCGCAAGGCACTGTATCTTCTCTTATGTGACAAAAAGTGTATATTATTAAATCATCTAGTGTTTAGTGTACATAGCCAAAAAACGGCAATAATTATAAATGTGTTAAACTGAAAAAACACCTGAAGTGCACAGTTATTAGTAAACGCCTGGCTAGGCCTACGACACCACCTTTATATCTTTAAAATGCAGCATTCAAAATGATAAATCAAAATAATAAATACAATAAACAGCAAGAAGTATCTCAATGAATGCAATAAAAAAACACCTGAAGTGCACAATTAGTGATAAACACCGGGCTGAGCTTGCAACACCACCTCAATGAATCACAGTGCGGTATTCAAGCTAATAGATGGATTGAGTGCAATAGGCAATATATAATGTTCCAAGTTAGAAATAAAAACTTTCAAAAATCCTCTGATATAAGGAAAAGAAGTGAAGTGATTTTCACAGCACGCTGCAGAGTGAGAAAGACCTCCACCATAAAGCACACTTGTCCGCTTACCGGAACTACGTGGTCCCTTATTACAGGGGACCCGTGTAGGCAGATGGCTCTTAACCCCAGCCAGGGATGCAGTGTAGTTTGAAACAAAATCCTGAGAGCTCGTAAGCAGTAACTTTCTTATGCCCACTACCAGTCAGGAAGTCTCCAGTATGGAATCAGCTCGGGGTCAGTCAGAATAGTATACAGCAAACCAGTACCAGAAAGGATGAAAACACTCACATAGTGTAAAATCCTTAATACAATTTAATGATTAAAAAGAAGCAGCAAAATGGACACTTACAATATGTTTGATCAAGCAGGACAATAAGGCGAGACGGCCGGTCTCGCTAAACAGCCCGTGGTTCCGGGACTATGACGTATTGTGGTGACGTCAGGACGTAGCTCCTCCTCCCTACGCGCTTCGTCACTATTCGGACGTCATCACGGGGCATGGTCGGCGTCCTGACACACCGCATTAAATACTATACCAGCGAACCAAGCCTCGGTGTGAATCCCGGACGTCAAGACAGTGTCCGCCATCTTAACTATGGTAAAACACTCCGCCTTACTTACAGTAGTAAGGGAAAAGATTGAAACTTGTACTAGGCAGATTTGTGGTATTCTAACTAAGAAAAAAAATAATATGAAAAAAAGGATATAACATAACAGTATGCCCATTTATCAAGCAACCAAAAAATTACTGCCATATTATCTCCATAAGAGATTTATATTAAAAAAAAAATTTTTAAATTTGTGTTAAAATATGTCCCGATACCTATCGGCCAAAATGATAGGCATAGGATGATAATATACATCGATATCCACTAATGAGCCTATGATGTCTTAATAGGGTATATGGGAAAACAAATTTATTTTAATACCCTTTTTGTTAAATTATGTCTGAATAAAGCGATCCTGCTGTCAGAGATTCAAACCGATTTACAAATCGCACAGAAAATATCCATACAATTAAACACAAAGTTTATATAAAAAATATTTTCGAACTAAAAAAATATATACAGTCTATTTTAACAGACTAGACAAGGGAACACATGAACACTAAGGAGACCAGGTCACTAGGAGTTGTCAATAAAGCAGTTAATATCAACATCAATGTTGAGTCCAAAGGGAGTATAGCTTTTAATTTTATGGACCCAGGCCATTTCTAACTTGAAGATGCTATTGACCAAACCACTGCCTCTCCAATGTGGTCTAAATTTATCAATACCCCAAAAAATAGTATTGCTGGGATCTCTATTATGGACCAAAAGGTAATGCTTTGACACTGAGTGTTTTGTAAAGCCTCTACGGATGTTGCTTATATGCTCATTAAGTCGCACCTGAAGTGGTCTTTTGGTACGGCCCACATATTGAAGCCCACATGGGCATTGGAGCATATAAACAACCCCAGTAGTTGAACAAGTAATGAAAGGTTCTATGGCATGACTATATGAAGTACAGGTAGACAAAAAAGATAGAGTTCTTCTAGTTCTACATCTATTGAGCATGCAAACTTGACACCGTCTGCACTGATAGTAGCCTGTAAACATGGAGAAAAAATTAGTTTTTGCCATTGGAGGATTTAGAATGTTCGGAGCCAATTTATCCTTCAAAGAAGGGGCACCCCTAAAGACAACCTGAGGCTTGTCTGGAAGGAAGGTCTTTAGTACTTTATCATTCTTTAAGATATGCCAATGCTTGCTGATGATGTGCTTGACTCTAGAATGTTGACATGAGTAGCTGGTAAACCTGGTAGCTGAACCCTTTCATTACCAGCTACTCATGTCAACATTCTAGAGTCAAGCACATCATCAGCCAGCATTGGCATATCTTAAAGAATGATCTTTTTTTTTTTTTTTCTCTTTCTGGTTCCTATATACCAAGTATAGTAGGTTTGGTAGCTGGCCCTGGTAAACTTAGTGACTTATAGGGGCAGATTTACGAACATGTTGGCACATCTGCGCGTGCATGAACAATTATTGCGACATGGCGCATACTTAAATAAATAGAAAACAGCTGTTGACTTGCGCCGGATGCGAGGAATCTTTGCACTCATGGGCACAAACACATTCTTAAATACATAACAGAGATAGTTCTATAATCATCGGTGGACCCGAAACTTCCATGAAAACATCTTCTCAATACATGTCTGTGTATTGTGCATTCTGGCCAATCAATTTCCCCATACACTGTGCAATGTGTAAAGGGTTAATACCCAAAAAGAGAAAGCAGCTTGTGTCTGGTGGTGTAGCTGATTAGTAACTCCTATTTAGAATGTGTCAGCACAAAACCAGATGCAGTTCCGTGCGCTTTTTCATCCAACATTTGTTGGCCGAAAGTTGGACAACAATTGTCAAATGGAGCGTACTAAAGGTAAGATTTGAGGACAACAGTCTGTCAACAGACAATCCCCGGCCATTATTTTTTATATTGTGAAAGATAAAGTTACGCCGAGTAAATTTGATACCCAATATGTCATGCTTCAAAATTGCGCCCGCTCGTGGAATAGGGTCAAACCTTTACCCTTAAAAATCTCCATAGGCGACGTTTAACCACTTCAATACCGGGGGGCACTTAAACACCTTCCTGCCCAGACCAATTTTGAGCTTTCAGCACTGTCGCACTTTGAATGACAATTGCGCGGTCATACTACACTGTACCCTAACTAAATTTTTATCATTTTGTTCCCACAAATAGAGCTTTCTTTTGGTGGTATTTGATCACCTCTACGATTTTTATTTTTTGCTAAACAAATAAAATGTTGAACAAAAATATGTTTTTTTTTGTTTCAGTTTCAAAACTTTGTAAATAAGTAAGTTTTCTCCTTCACTGATGGGCACTGATGGGGCTGCACTGACGGGCACTGATAAGGTGGCAATGATGGGCACCGATGAAGTGGCACCAATGAAGTGGCACTGATGAGGTGGCATTGATGGGCACTGATATGTGGCACTGATAGGTGGCACTGATGGGCGACACGGATGGGCACTGATAGGTGGCACAAATTGGCACTGATAGGTGGCACGGATTGGCATGGATGCGCATGTATAGGCGGCACAGATGAGCATATATGGGCACTGATAGGCGGCATGGATGGGCACTGATAGGTGGCCTGGATGGGCACTGATAGGCGGCATTGTAGTGTATTGTATTGTACTGATGGATGCCAATCAGTGCCAAACAATAATGCATGCCAATCAGTGAAGTCCATTGTGGGCACTGATTGGCATCCATTGTGGGCACTGATTGGCATCCATTGTGGGAACTGACTGGCATCCTTGGTGGTCTGGGGGGGGCATCCTCGGGGGGGGGGCTGCGCTAATAATCGATCAACACAGACCCCCCTGTCAGAGGAGCAGCCGATCGGCTCTCCTCTACTCGCGTCTGACAGACGCGAGTAAGGAAAAGCCGATCACCGGTTCTTCCTATTTACACTGTGATCAGCCGTGATTGGACACAGCTGATCACGTGGTAAAGAGTCTCCGTCGGAGACTCTTTACCAAGATCGTAGTTGCGGGGTGTCAGACTGACACCCCGCAACAATGATCGCTGCAATGCACGCTTCCGGGGGCACGCAGAGGCTCAAAATCCTGAGGACGTCATATGACGTCCGGTCAGGATTTTAAAACCACTTTGCCGACATCTTTTGACAATAGGTGGGCGGCAAGTGGTTAAAAATCTCCATAGGCAACGTTTAAAAAATTCTACAGGTTGCATGTTTTGAGTTACAGAGGAGGTCTAGGGCTAGAATTATTGCTCTCACTCTACCGATCGCTGCGATACCTCACATGTGTGGTTTGAACACTGTTTTCATATGCGGCGCTACTCACATATGCGTTTGCTTCTGCGCGCGAGCTCATCGGGACAGGGTGCTGTAAAAAATATTTGTTACCGTATATACTCGAGTATAAGGCCCCTTTCACACTGGGGTGTTTTTCAGGCGCTACATCGCTAAAAAATAGCGCCTGTACAGCACCTGAAAAAATTTGGCCCCATTCACTCCAGTGTGAAAGCAGGAGGGCTTTCACACTGGAGCGGTGCGCTAGCAGGACGGTCAAAAAAGTCCTGCTAGCAGCATCTTTGGAGCAGTGAAGGAGCGGTGTATTCACCGCTCCTATACCGCTCCTACCCATTGAAATCAATGGGACACCGCGGTAATACCGCGGCAATACCGCCGAAAAGACCTCAGATCTCATATTTACACTAAAATGCAATAAAAAATAAAAAATGTTGTCATTTGAAAAAATTACAACAGAAAAATTACCCTTTAAGACGTATGGGTGGAAGTGACGTTTAGATGTCGCTTCTGCCCTGCTATAGTATGGAGAAGGGTGGAGGCCATCTTCCCCTCACTCGTTTCCATACCCAGCCACGGACAGGTCCTGAACGCCTCCGCCGCTGCCGGCGGCTCCGGTAAGTGGTTAAGGGCGCGGGAGAGTGTGTCCCCTCTCCCGCCGCCGATAACGGTGACCTTGGGGCGAATCCGCCACAGAGACCACCATTATCGTAAACAGGACCGCCAGCTCTAAAGATGAATACTGGGATTGTGGCAGCAGCTGCTGCTGTTACTGAGATATCCATCTTCAAACTGCCGACGTATATGTACAGGAGCCGGTCGGCAAGTGGTTAAAAAGTAGGGATGAGCTTTGAGTTCGACTCGAACATTGCCTGTTCAGCGAACAATTTGGGGTGTTCGTGGCAAATTCGAAAAGCCGTGAGCACCCTGTAAAAGTCTATGGGAGAAATCTAAAGTGCTCATTTTAAAAGCCTATATGCAAGTTATTGTCATAAAAAGTGTTTGGGGACCTGGGTCCTGCCCCAGGGGACATGTATTGATGCAAATTTTTTTTTTAAAACTGACGTTTTTCAGGAGCAGTGATTTTAATAATGCTTAAAGTGAAACAATAAAAGTGTAATATTCCTTTAAATTTCGTACCTGGGGGGTGTCTATAGTATGCCTGTGAAGGGGCACATGTTTCCTGTGCTTAGAACTGTCCCTGCACAAAGTGTCATTTTTGCAGGAAAAAAAGCTATTTAAAATCACTCTCGGCTAATGAATTGCAGGTTCCCGTAATACAGAGAACAGTCATTGAAACTCATTGATAAAAAAAAAAATGATGTGGGGTTCCCCCTAAATATCCATACAAGGCCCTTCAGGTCTGGCATGGATTTTAAGGTGAACTCCACGCCAAACTAAAAAAAAAATGGCGTAGGGGTCCCCCTCAAAATCCATACCAGACCCTTATCTGAGCACGCAACCTGGCAGGCCACAGGAAATCACCTCCTGAGCGATAGCCAGAGATTTTTTTTCTCAGTAAATGGGTGCAGAAAATCAACCATGCCCCCACTGCAAACCCTTCCTCTTTGACCTGGGGCCCCCCCACTGCCACTTTCACCGTGCGCCAAGATACTCCCACTGCATGCCTAGATACTCTGTCAGGTCACCTGAGTCCAGGTGGCAGATGCACCCTGTTGGGGCCTGGAGTGCACCGCAAGGTAGTGGACCCTACGGCTGACTGCTGTGGATGGAACTCTGGGTGGTTCAGGAAGGCAGGTCCACTAGAGCACCAACCCAGATCCCACTGGGAGCTAGAGCATACGATTTCCCAGGGTGCGGAGTCTAAGGGCCAGCAGGTGTTCACCAGAGCCTCTAGTGGTGAGGATGGACTGCGCTGCAACTGGCTCTAGGTCGCGGCCCCCAGGGTCTCCCAGCTCACGCTCACAGTAGGCTACAGGAGGACAGAGAGCAAGCAGCAGTCCAGGACAACAAGGGATAGTAAGGAGATAAGCCAAAGGTCAGGGCGACTAGCAGACAGGAATAGACAGAGAACACACCAAAAGGTCAGGGTCACAAGCAAGCAGTGATAGCCAAGATCGGTAACTGGAATCAGACGTAGAAGACACAGCAAGTCACACACGAAAGCTAAACAGTGGTTGATCAGCAGGGCAGGCTTGCAGTGCACAGTTTAATATAGAGTTCCCTGATAGGGGCTGGGGTGGAGCCATGCTTTGAGGAGAGATTATTTAAGCAGCCAGGTGAGAGTGGCTGGCCTCTAAATCTGAACATATGGAGAGATAAGCTGACAGACAAACATTACTGCATAACCATGGCATACTCCAAGTAGGCATGCCACATTTTAAACTGCCGGGTCAAAGTGGTGGGCTTATATGTAAAATAGGAAACTGGCCTGGCCTGGTGGGTGAGCCCTCTAACTTTCAGATTCATATACAAGCCCACCACTTTCGCTCGGCAGCTCAGCGTGTGGCCTTCTTCCCCCCACCTTGTGTGCACGTGCACAGTTGAGCCATTGCGGCCCCTTAAGCTCCGCCCATATATACTTGCATACAGCCCTGATGGAACATTTTTTTTTGGTATTTATTGGTAGAACTTGAATAGGAGAAGGGATTAGTGGTATACCTCAACTTGAACTATGCACAGATGAGGACCACTCTCACTTGACCTCATTAAATTGACCTCATTAAATTGAATCAGATAGCAGATTCACTGCTGGACCACACTATAGCTATCTTTAACCACTTGCCGACCAAGCACGTCATATGACGTCCTTGACTTTGAGTGGTGATATCTGAATGATGCGTGCAGCTATTGGCATCAT
Organism: Lithobates sylvaticus; assembly: GCA_028564925.1. Lineage (NCBI taxonomy): Eukaryota > Metazoa > Chordata > Amphibia > Anura > Ranidae > Lithobates > Lithobates sylvaticus. Next base: position 546,275,418 of record CM053028.1, on the reverse strand, counting down.
TCAGATATCATTCTTTCCGGCCGGCGATTCTGTGCACCATAAGAATGATCATAGCGGCAGTTCCACCACCTGATCGTTCTTATAGGCAGCGGGAGGGGAAGAGAAGCGGTTTAACCTTAAGCTGCGTTATGCCACCTACACACGACCGGTCTTTCCGACGGACTTTCGACGGAGTTCCGACGAACTTTCCAAATGAATGGACTTGGCCACACACAATTACACTAAAGTTATACGGATTCGAACGTGATGACGTATGACCGGACTAGAATAAGGACGTTTGTAGCCAGTAGCCAATAGATGCCCTAGCGTCGTTGTTTGTCCATCGGACTAGCACACAGACAAGCGGATTTCTCGATAGGAACTGGGTCCGGCGGAGTTCCGGTGGAAAAATTTGAAGCGTGTTCTATTTCTAAAGTCTGTCAGAGTTTTCAACAGCAAAAGTCTGATGGAGCCCACACACAATTGAATTGTCCGACAGATTCGTTCCGTCCGACCTTTGCTGTCGAAAAGTCCGGTCGTGTGTACACGGCATAAGGGGTTTTTCACTGTCAGGGTGGTTAGGGTGTGGAACTCTCTTCCACAATTGGTGGTGCCGGCAGGAAGTATGGATAGTTTTTAAAGACTCTTGGACGTGCATCTTAACAAAAATAATATACGGGGATATGGAAAATGATTTTTCTACACACACACACCTACACAGGTTGAACTTGATGGACTGTTGTCTTTCTTCAACCTTACCAACTATGTAACTCAGGCTATGTGCTGTTGCAGCATACCTGCAAAGGTAAAGTCGGGGGATCCATTAGTGGCAATTCCCAGTGTTGGAATCTTTGGGAAGAAGCCCCAGGTATAGAGGACCTTCTACTTTATGGCAGTAGCAGTTGACATTGTCGTGCCCCTCCCGTTGCGCGGCTTTCTGGTCTTCTCCCTAACAGGGCTCTCTAACAGGCTCTGAACCTCTCTGCCCGGGGGCTATCTTATGGGTTCCGGGTCTCTCTGCTAGGGGACTCTCTTGCTGTTCTGGACTGTCTCTCTTTAACTCGTATACAGGGGCGTAACTATAGGGGGTGCAGCAGTCGCAAGCGCAACCGGGCCCTGTGCTGCAAGGGGCCCATAGGCGGTTAGGCACCGGACGCACAGGTGGCTGGAGGTGGGGGGTGACTAGCAGAGCTCCATGCTCGACTACCGCACTGGCTGCTCTTTAGTTGTGCATTCCCCACACAACCTGTGTCCTCTGCCGCTCCTCCGGGTTCCCCTCTCCTGCTCCATGCAGTGCTGCTCAGTCCGGTGTCTGTCCTCCCCAGCCAGAGTCCCGCCCCCTAAGGCCGGCTTACACTGCACTGCATGCTTCTCCCGGGCAAACAAACTTTAAGCACACAGATGCAGTGCAGCCCTATGAGAGCCGGCTCCCCAAAGGACACCGCAGGCTTGTCTGCTAGCAACCCCCCTCCTCCCCGTCATACACAGATGTTGACAGGTTTTTCTGGGAGATATGTCCCCTAAGGACAGGGACCCCATCTCCCCTGGGGACAAGGCTCAGTTCTCCCTAAAGGACAGGGACCCCATTTCCATTGGGGACAAGGACCCCATCTCCTCTGGGGACAGGGCCCACTTCTCCCCAGAGGACAGGCACCCCATTTCCCTTAGGGACAGGGACTCCTACTTACGTGGGGACAGGGACCCCATCTCCCCTAAGGACAAGGACCCAATCTCTCCTGGGGACAGGGCCCACTTCTCCCCAGAGGACAGGGACACAATTTCCCTTTCCCTTCTTCCTCTTTGTCTCAAAGGTGTAACATCATAGGTCTGTTTAGACCTCTGATATCTCACCAAAGTCCCCCAACGGGACTCCTAAAAATTTTTTAAAAAATGATAAAAAAAACTGCTGATACCAGTGGTGGAACTACAGGGCTCACAAAAGTCGTACCTGTGACCGAGCCCTGGAGTTCCACCACCGGACTCGGAGGGAAGGGCTTCGGCTGGGGTTCAGGGGGGCCCTTCATGTTTTTTTGCACCGGGGCCCTGAAGGTTCTAGTTACACCACTGCTCGTATATCATAGGACCAATGGGTTGGAACTAAAGATAACCGTGAATGGCATTAACCCTTACCCTCCCATTCGAGGCAGCACCTAACTTTACTACTACTTTAGCTCCTGCAAAGAGACAGTAGGAGGCAGGTGGCTTTAAAGCTGGAATTATACAAATGGGACCCCCCCCCTCCCCAGGGTGTACTGCTCCCTATATCGTGCAGATTTAATGACTCAATGTACACAGCACAAAGGGGACATTTTGTAATTTTAACAAGGAAGACATGACTAGGCATAATGCAGAGATAAATTATTTTTTATTATAATAAGATTGTCTGCAGGGTGAGCTCTCCTATGGACACACAAGGGTTAATTCCACCGTCATCTCTCATCCACCATCTTATTCTCACACCGCGCCCCCGTCTTCTGCAATCTCTGTGGAGAGACGAGGGAATGTGAATTATTGCTTCATAGAGGAGAGTCTCAGCAACAGCTACCACAGATTTACATCTGCATGGGAGACTAGAGGTTGGCAGGGACATGATAGGGGGTAGACTACACTTATTTAACTCTAAATGTACCTATTATAGCTTTGCCATACACCATCCTTATTATACAGTAGCTCACAAAAGTGAGTACACCCCTCACGTTTTTGTAAATATTTTCTTCTACCTTTTCATGTGACAACACTGAAGAAATGACACTTGTCTACAATGTAAAGTAGTGAGTGTACAGCTTGTATAACAGAGTAAATTTGCTGTCCCCTCAAAATAACTCAACACACAGCCATTAACCACTTCAGCCCCGGACCAATTGGCAGCCAAAGGACCAGGCCCCTTTTTGCGATTCGGCACTGCGTCGCTTTAACTGACAATTGCGCGGTCGTGCGACGTGGCTCCCAAACAAAATTGGCGTCCTTTTTTTCCCACAAATAGAGCTTTCTTTTGGTGGTATTTGATCGCCCCTGCGGTTTTTATTTTTTGCGCTATAAACAAAAATAGAGCGACAATTTGGAAAACAATGCAATATTTTTTGCTTTTTGCTATAAGAAATATCCCCAAAAAATATATAAAAAAACATTTTTTTTTCCTCAGTTTAGGCCGATACGTATTCTTCTACATATTTTTGGTAAAAAAAAAATCGCAATTAGCGATTATTGATTGGTTTGTGCAAAAGTTATAGCGTTTACAAAATAGGGGATAGTTTTATAGCATTTTTATTAATATTTTTTTTTTTACTAGTAATGGCGGCGATCAGCGATTTTTATTGTGACTGCGACATTATGGCGGACACATCGGACATTTTTGACACATTTTTGGGACCATTGTCATTTATACAGCAATCAATGCTATTTAAATGCATTGATTCCTGTATAAATGACAGTTGTAGTGAAGGGGTTAACCACTAGGGGGATGGGAGGGGTTATGGGCTGTGACTTGTGTGTTTTTTTACATTAGGGGGCGGGGCTGACGTCTGACATCATTGATCGGCTTTCCCGATGACCGGGAACAGCCGATCAATGACAGGAAGCGCGGGGAGAGGTTTGTTTACACAGACCTCTCCCCGTTCTTTAGCTCTGTGACCCGATCGCGGGACACCAGCGGCGATGGGGTCCGCTGGTCCCACGGCCAGGGTCATGGAGCTCCCGACCGGGTCGCGAGCGCGCCGCTGGCGGCGCGCGCGTGACCCATGGGCAGGCATTTAAAGGGTCACGTACAGGTACGTGATTTTGCCTGCCCGTGCCATTCTGCTGACGTATATATGCAGTGGGCGGTCGGGAAGCGGTTAATGTCTAAACCGCTGGCAACAAAAGTGAGTACACCCCTAAGTGAAAATGTCCAAATTGGGCCCAAAGTGTCAATATTTTGTGTGGCCACCATTATTTTCCAGGACTGCCTTAACCCTCTTGGGCATAAAGTTCACCAGAGCTTCACGGGTTGCCACTGGAGTCCTCTTCCACTCCTCCGTGACGACATCACGGAGCTGGTGGATGTTAGAGACCTTGCGCTCCTCCACCTTCCGTTTGAGGATGCCCCACAGATGCTCAATAGGGTTTAGGTCTGGAGACATGCTTGGCCCGTCCATCACCTTTACCCTCAGCTTCTTTAGCAAGGCAGTGGTCATCTTGGAGATGTGTTTGGGGTCATTATCATGTTGGAATACTGCCCTGCGGCCCAGTCTCTGAAGGGAGGGGATCATGCTCTGCTTCAGTATGTCACAGTACATGTTGGCATTCATGGTTCCCTCAATGATCTGTAGCTCCCCAGTGCCGGCAGCACTCATGCAGCCCCAGACCATGACACTCCCACCACCATGCTTGACTGTAGGCAAGACACACTTGTCTTTGTACTCCTCACCTTGTTGCCCCCATACACGCCTGACACCATCTGAACCAAATAAGTTTATCTTGGTCTCATCAGACCACAGGACATGGTTCCAGTAATCCATGTCCTTAGTCTGCTTGTCTTCAGCAAACTGTTTGCAGGCTTTCTTGTGCATCATCCTTAGAAGAGGCTTCCTTCTGGGACGACAGCTATGCAGACCAATTTGATGCAGTGTGCAGCGTATGGTCTGAGCACTGACAGGCTGACCCCCCCCCCCTTCAACCTCTGCAGCAATGCTGGCAGCACTCATACGTCTATTTCCCAAAGACAACCTCTGGATATGACGCTGAGCACGTGCACTCAACTTCTTTGGTCGACCATGGCGAGGCCTGTTCTGAGTGTATTGTCCTGTTAAACCGCTGTATGGTCTTGGCCACCGTGCTGCAGCTCAGTTTCAGGGTATTGGCAATCTTCTTATAGCCTAGGCCATCTTTATGTAGAGAACATTTTTTTTTTTAAGATCCTAAGAGTTCCTTGCCATGAGGTGCCATGTTAAACTTCCAGTGACCAGTATGAGAGAGTGAGAGCGATAACACCAAATTTAACACACCTGCTCCCCATTCACACCTGAGACCTTGTAACACTAACGAGTCACATGACACCGGGGAGGGAAAATGGCTAATTAGGCCCAATTTGGACATTTTCACTTAGGGGTGTACTCACTTTTGGTGCCAGCGGTTTACACATTAATAGCTGTGTGTTGAGTTATTTTGAGGGGACAGCAAATTTACACTGTTATACAAGCTGTACACTCACTACTTTACATTGTAGCAAAGTGTAATTTCTTCAGTGTTGTCACATGAAAAGATAGAATAAAATGTTTACAAAAATGTGAGGGGTGTACTTACTTTTGTGAGATACTGTGCATTTTAAAAGCTCTGACATATACTGCAGTGTTGTACAGAGAACACTGAGCCAGTCACATCAGTCTCTGCCATACAGGAGCTTTTACCACTAATATTAATTAGACATGTGCACAACAAAAAAATTTGTTTATTTTCGTTTCGTTTTTTTCGTTTCCGTTGATTCGTAACGATTCGTAAATTCGTACGTCGTCGGTGTTCGTATTCGTAACGATTCGTAAATTTGTAAGTCGTCGGTGTTCGTATTCGTAACGATTCGTATTTTCGTAAGAGTTATTTTTTCGTTGATTCGTATTTCCGTTTCGTTTATTCGAAATTCGGACGCATTCGTATTTATTCGTACATTCGTAACATTCGTAACATTCGTAACATTCGTAGAATCGTAATCGGAGCATAATTCATAATGTTATGTAATGTGTATGCTATTATTAAATTTTAAGAGACACGAAGCACGTTAAGCAGCGCCATTGTAAGAGACACGGAAAATTACGAATCGAAAAAAAAAAAAAAAAAAAGTTACGAATTTTTTCGTTCAATCCATTCGAGGCACGTTAAGCAGCACCATTGTAAGGGACACGGAAAATTACCAATTCAACAAAAAAAAAAAGGTTACGAATGTACAAATTTTTTCGTTAATTTAGATTTTCGTTGTTCCCGTTTTCGTTTTTCGGATTGTCTTCTTTCGTACATTCGTTGTTTCTAATTATTTTTTTTCGGATTTTCGTTGTTTTCGGATTCGTTCGATTCGAACGATTCGTTAAAATTTTTTGCAAATCGTTTGTTCATTCGTACGAAAACGAATGAACGAAAATAACGAAAAAAAACGAAAAACGAAAAAAAAAAACAAAACGAATTGCACATGTCTAATATTAATGGCCCAGTATTAATGAACCTGAGCAGGTGAATGGTAACATTGGTCCTCTAGTGTTGCAGACCTTCAGAAAACATAATTCTGTGGAGTGTGGAGGTTCCCTGTGATCTCTGGACTGATATACCTTATTAATACGGGGAAAGGCACCTCCTCCCGCATGAACAGCAGCACTTCAGGTCTTGGAGACAGTCCCCGTCCCTTTTGCACATAGGTCTTAAAACTACTTTGCAAGGTTCTGCCCTGACCGGGCATTTTCCAGGTTTTACTGCGGAAAGAAGACAGAGATGGACAGTCAGTAACTCGTTACGCCAAACTCGGATACATGAATGTTCCTCATAGGCAGGACCGCTGATAGAAATCATGGGGCCCCATACAGCCTAGGGTGCCCACGTGTCCCGGATTGCCCGGGACAGTCCCGCAATTAGCAGGTCTGTCCCGGGTCCCGGGCACCTTCATTCCGGGACAATACAATGTCCCGGAATGAAACTGACAGAGGAGCAAAATCCTGCTATCGCCATGGCGCTGGCTCTGCCTCCCCACCTCCACCGAAGACTCTTCTCTACTTCTGCTGGCTAGGCCACTGGTTGCTAGAGCCGACTGGCGTTTATCAACCAGTGACGTCACAACTGTGACTGCCAGCTTTCCAAGCGGAGGAGAAGTGTACTTCCTCCTCCTCCGCACCCAGTGCTCTCAACGGGCTGGCTCCACCTCCACCACGGACAGCGGCAAGCGACACGCTGCATCTGGTGGCAGGCGACAGTGGCAAGCTGTGTCTGGTGGCAAGTGGCAAGTGACAATCTCAGGGTTCCCACTGATTCTGCATTAAGGTGAGTTGAACAATTTCATTATATATTACAATGTAGTCATAGAAATAATGTGTTTATCAAGCATGTCAAGCATCATATCAAGCATGGTGTCGGGATGATTTAATTGCTAACACCAGCCATTCGCATAACAAATCACCCACACCCGAATTCCCTGTCAACTCCAAGACTACATTAGCCCCAAAACCCCCAACCCCCGATCCTTGTCAAAATTTTCTTCCACGAAACCGGTCCCCCATGCTAAAGTGACATCACTTCCTCCTAGCGCTCTATGATAGAGATAGTCGCACAGGAGGGAAAGGAGTGACCGATTCCATCGTCGGCGAGGGTTTTGAAATCAGCTTTTTTTGGGAAAAGGGGGGTGTGTCCCTGAATGGCATTCTGGAAATGTGGTCACCCTAGTACAGCCTACCTGACGGGGCCCCCTTCGCAGCCCCATCCCCAACCCCACCCGTGGCCCCTCCCCCAGCCCCACCTTGAAACAAAGTGCAGGAACAGGCTGGATGAAGTACATATATGTGATCCGATGGTGTGTATAGAATTCCGATGCCACGCATGCTCAGAATAAATTTGGGGGGCGAAAGCTATTGGCTACTGGCCTCTACGTAGTCCCGTCGTACTTTTTTATAAGTCACCTCGTTCGGAGCGATCGGATTTCCCGACAAATTTGTGCGACCGTGTGTATGCAACACAAGTTTCGGCCAAAATCTGTCGGAAAAAATCCGACGGATTTTGTGGTCGGAACGTCCGACCGTGTGTACGGGGCATTGGACTGCAATAGTCAAGAGAGTCCCGGAGCAGAAGGAGAGAAAAGGATTAGCGCAGGGACTGCATGACAGGTGTGGACAGCACAGTCATGCTATTGGAAAAGAAAGATTTGTCCCCTTTAAGAAAAGGGGAGTGGCTGGAGCAGGGGAGGCACTTGGGTTAGAAAGTTAGGAGAAAGGAGGGAAGTGACATCAGTAGTGAGCGACGGTGGAGAAGATTCCCACCCACCCTCCCGAGTATGGTTAATTATAATAGGGATGGTAAGGACAGCCCGTGGCAGTGGTTGGGTCTTTGGAGGAGGAGAATATGGATGTTATATGCATATATAACATGGTTGTTACCCATCTGTGGTATGGGGTTAACATGGTTGGTACCCATCTGTGGTATGGGGTTAACATGGTTGGTACCCATCTGTGGTATGGGGTTAACATGGTTGGTACCCATCTGTGGTATGGGGTTAACATGGTTGGTACCCATCTGTGGTATGGGGTTAACATGGTTGGTACCCATAGGTGGTATGGTGTTAACATGGTTGGTACCCATCTTGTAGTATGGGGTTAACATGGTTGGTACCCATCTTGTAGTATGGGGTTAACATGGCTTGTACCCATCTTGTAGTATGGGGTTAACATGGCTGGTACCCATCTTGTAGTATGGGGTTAACATGGTTGGTACCCATCTTGTAGTATGGGGTTAACATGGTTGGTACCCATCTGTGGTATGGGGTTAACATGGTTGGTACCCATCTGTGGTATGGGGTTAACATGGTTGGTACCCATAGGTGGTATGGGGTTAACATGGTTGGTACCCATCTTGTAGTATGGGGTTAACATGGTTGGTACCCATCTTGTAGTATGGGTTTAACATGGCTTGTACCCATCTTGTAGTATGGGGTTAACATGGCTGGTACCCATCTTGTAGTATGGGGTTAACATGGTTGGTACCCATCTTGTAGTATGGGGTTAACATGGTTGGTACCCATCTTGTAGTATGGGGTTAACATGGTTGGTACCCATCTGTGGTATGGGGGTTAACATGGTTGGTACCCATCTGTGATATGGGGTTAACATGGTTGGTACCCATCTGTGGATGGGGTTATCAGGTACCTTCCGGTCAACGAGGGGTTAACCTGGAAGGGGTAAGAGGTAGGTCACTGCGAAATCGAGTACCGTCTCCGGGTCTGGGGGCTTGCGACTGGAGGCCAAAAGTTAAAAGAAGTTTGTCGCAGTGACCAGTGGTTTGGGTTACCCTCGAAGACCCCAATAGGAAATAAAAGTTGGGTTAAGAGATATTTAAAATGTTATTTGTTTAATTGAAAGTAATTGTTAATAAAAGGCCATTTACTCCAAGATCTTGTCATGTCATTTGTGAGGGGATTTGGAGGGTTGGATATTATGTTTAACGGCTGGCTTAAGTGACTGTGGGTTAGGTCCTTCACATGTCATGCATTTGAGAGTGGAGGCTTGGTACATAGAAGCATGATTTGAGAGGCTTTGAATAGACATGTGCAAAAGGAAAAAATTTGTTTCGTTTAGTTTCGTTTTAATTCGTTAATTAATTAATTTCGTTTAGTTAGATTCCTTACATTTGTTAAATTCGTTTTCGGATTTCGTTTAGTTTTCGACCGATTTTCGAATTCGAAAATATTTTGCGACCCGACTTTGGGTCCACGTATCTCGGGGTTACTTGGTGATAGAAACATCAAATTTGGATATGTTGTAGTGCTAGTTCTACTGTGTTTGCATACCAAATTTGGGGTTTCTAGCTACAAGTGGCCCCGAGATATGTGGCCCCAAAGTCGGGTCGAAAATTGTCATTCTCTGCTGCAGAAAAGTGCTTGACATTTTGCGACCCGACTTTGGGGCCACGTATCTCGGGGCCACTTATAGCTAGAAACCCCAGATTTGGTATGCAAACACAGTAGAACTAGCACTACAACCTCTCCAAATTTGGTGTTTCTATCACCAAGTAACCCCGAGATACGTGGACCCAAATTCGGGTAGCAAAAAATTTTCGAATTCGGTTGAAAAAATTTCAAATGCAGTTGAAAAAATTTCAAATGCAGTTGAAATAATTTCAAATCATGTTGATACTATTTCAAGCGGATTCGAAAATATTTTGCGACCCGACTTTGAAAAAAAAAAAATGAAATTGATTCTAACAGTCTGCAGAAGATCTGCAAAAAAAAAAAGAAGTGACATGGCTGTTAATAGTCTACAGGAGATCTGCTATTAAATTATATATGTTTTTTTTATTCTGTTCTAATCTTTTCTATTTGAATTATAAATTTTGGAAGATGTTTATTTATTATACACATCTGTCACATAAAAAAAAAGATGTGAAATGGCTGTCACGGATGTCGGTCGCAAGGCAAGTACATATGCTGTATGTCATTGTCCACTTGCCACAACACCTGCCACAAGTGCCAAGACACCTGCCACGATTGCCACATGACCGGCCACGAGTGCCACGTGACCAACCACAAGTGCCACGTGACCTGCCCCGTGACCAAGTTGTGGATTGTCCACTTGCCATGTCACCTGCCACAAGTTATGGGGTTCCTAGCACCAAGTGACCCCCAGATATGGGGGATATGTCAAGTACTTTTCTACAGCAGAGAATTACATTTTGTGACCCGACTTTGGGGCCACGTATCTCGGGGCCACTTATAGCTAGAAACCCCAAATTTGGTATGCAAACACAGTAGAACTAGCACTATAACCTCTCCAAATTTCTATCACCAAGTAACCCCGAGATACGTGGACCCAAAGTCGGGTCGCAAAATATTTTCAAATACGGTTGAAATAGTTTCAAATGCAGTTGAAAAAATTTCAAATGCAGTTGAAATAATTTCAAATCATGTTGATACTATTTCAAGCGGATTCGAAAATATTTTGCGACCCGACTTTGAAAAAAAAAAATGAAATTGATTCTAACAGTCTGCAGAGGATCTGCAAAAAAAAAAAGAAGTGACATGGCTGTTAATAGTCTACAGGAGATCTGCTATTAAATTATATATGTTTTTTTATTCTGTTCTAATCTTTTCTATTTGAATTATAAATTTTGGAAGATGTTTATTTATTATACACATCTGTCACATAAAAAAAAAGATGTGAAATGGCTGTCACGGATGTCGGTCGCAAGGCAAGTACATATGCTGTATGTCATTGTCCACTTGCCACAACACCTGCCACAAGTGCCAAGACACCTGCCACGATTGCCACATGACCGGCCACGAGTGCCACGTGACCAACCACAAGTGCCACGTGACCTGCCCCGTGACCAAGTTGTGGATTGTCCACTTGCCATGTCACCTGCCACAAGTTATGGGGTTCCTAGCACCAAGTGACCCCCAGATATGGGGGATATGTCAAGTACTTTTCTACAGCAGAGAATTACATTTTGTGACCCGACTTTGGGGCCACGTATCTCGGGGCCACTTATAGCTAGAAACCCCAAATTTGGTATGCAAACACAGTAGAACTAGCACTATAACCTCTCCAAATTTCTATCACCAAGTAACCCCGAGATACGTGGACCCAAAGTCGGGTCGCAAAATATTTTCGAATACGGTTGAAATAGTTTCAAATGCGGTTGAAATAATTTCAAATGCAGTTGAAATAATTTCGAATCATGTTGATACTATTTCAAGCGGATTCGAAAATATTTTGCCACCCGAATTTGAAAAAAAAAAATGAAATTGATTCTAACAGTCTGCAAAAGATCTGCAAAAAAAAGTGAAATGGCTGTTAATAGTCTACAGGAGATCTGCTAAAAAAAAGAAATAGATGCTAATAGTCTGCAGGAGATCTGGTGAGAAAACGAAATAGATACTAATTGTCTGCAGGAGATCTGCAAAAAAAAAAGTGAAATGGTTGTTAATAGTCTACAGGAGATCTGCTAAAAAAAGAAATAGATGCTAATAGTCTGCAGGAGATCTGGTGAGAAAACGAAATAGATACTAATCGTCTGTAGTTGTAGTGCTAGTTCTACTGTGTTTGCATACCAAATTTGGGGTTTCTAGCTACAAGTGGCCCCGAGATACGTGGCCCCAAAGTCGGGTCACAAAATGTAATTCTCTGCTGCAGAAAAGTACTTGACATATCGCCCCTATCTTGGGGTCACTTGGTGCTAGGAACCCCACAACTTGTGGCAGGTGATGTGGCAAGTGGACTATCCACAACTTGGTCTCGTGGCCGGTCATGTGGCACTCGTGGCCGGTCATGTGGCACGTGTGGCCGGTCACGTGGCACTCGTGGCAGGTGTCGTGGCACTTGTGGCAGGTGATGTGGCAAGTGGACAATGACATACAGCATATGTACTTGCCTTGCGATCGACATCCGTGTTAGACGTGCAAAAAGAAAAAAATTGTTTTGTTTCGTTTTAATTTGTTAATTAATTCATTTTGTTTAGTTAGATTCGTTAAATTCGTTTTCGGATTTTGTTTCGTTTTTGACCGAATTCGAAAAATCAGTCGCATTTGAAATTATTTCAACCGGATTTGAAAATATTTCAACCGGATTTAAAAATATTTCAACCGAATTTAAAAATATTTCTACTGGATTTGAAATTATTTCAACTGCATTAGAAACTATTTCAACCAGATTTGAAACAGTTTCTAATTCAGTTGAAATAGTTTCTAATGCAGTTGAAATATTTTCAAATCTGGTTGAAATAGTTTCTAATGCAGTTGAAATATTTTCAAATCTGGTTGAAATAGTTTCTAATGCAGTTGAAATAGTTTCTAATGCAGATGAAATATTTTCAAATCTGGTTGAAATAGTTTCTAATGCAGTTGAAATAATTTCAACCAGATTTGAAAATATTTCAACTGCATTTGAAATTATTTCAACCGAATTCGAAAATATTTTGCGACCTGACTTTGGGTTCACGTATCTCGGGGTTACTTGGTGATATAAACCCCAAAAGAGATTGTAGTGCTAGTTCTACTGTGTTTGCATACCAAATTTGGTGTTTCTAGCTATAAGTGGCCCCGAGATATGTGGCCCCAAAGTCGGGTCACAAAATGTAATTCTCTGCTGTAGAAAAGTACTTGACATATCCCCTATATCTGAGGGTCACTTGGTGCTAGGAACCCCATAACTTGTGGCAGGTGACATGGCAAGTGGACAATCCACAACTTGGTCACGTGGCAGGTCACGTGGCACTTGTGGTCGGTCACATGGCACTCATGGCAGGTGTCTTGGCACTTGTGGCAGGTGTTGTGGCAAGTGGACAATGACATACAGCATATGTACTTGCCTTGCGATCGACATCCGTGACAGCCATTTCACATCTTTTTTTTTATGTGACAGATGTATATAAGTAAATAACCATCTTCCAAAATTTATAATTCAAATAGAAAAGATTAGAACAGAATAGAAAAAAATATATAATTTAATAGCAGATCTCCTGTAGACTATTAACAGCCATTTCACTTTTTTTTTTTTTTTGCAGATCTTCTGCAGACTGTTAGAATCAATTTCATTTTTTTTTTCAAAGTCGGGTCGCAAAATATTTTAGAATCCGCTTGAAATAGTATCAACATGATTTGAAATTATTTCAACTGCATATGACATTTTTTAAACCGAATTCGAAAATATTTTGCGACCTGACTTTGGGTCCACGTATCTCGGGGTTACTTGGTGATAGAAATAGTTTCTAATGCAGATGAAATATTTTCAAATCTGGTTGAAATAGTTTCTAATGCAGTTGAAATAATTTCAACCAGATTTGAAAATATTTCAACCAGATTTGAAAATATTTCAACTGCATTTGAAATAATTTCAACCGAATTCGAAAATATTTTGCGACCCGACTTTGGGTCCACGTATCTCGGGGTCACTTGGTGATATAAACCCCAAATTTGGAGAGGTTGTAGTGCTAGTTCTACTGTGTTTGCATACCAAATGGGGTTTCTAGCTATAAGTGGCCCCGAGATACGTGGCCCCAAAGTCGGGTCACAAAATGTCAAGCACTTTTCTGCAGCAGAGAATGACATTTTTCGACCCGACTTTGGGGCCACATATCTCGGGGCCACTTGTAGCTAGAAACCCCAAATTTGGTATGCAAACACAGTAGAACTAGCACTATAACATATCCAAATTTGGGGTTTCTATCACTAAGTGACCCTGAGATATTTCGAATTTCGTCCGCGATTTTTCGATTCGAAAAAAATTCGGATTCGGTTAAATTCGTTAGTATTGTAATTCGGTAATTCGGATGCATCCGAATGTCCGAATAATGAAAAATTCGTCCGAATTTCGATTCGGAACATAACGAAATGCACATGTCTAGCTTTGAATGGGTATATCAAAAGGAATATTTTATCAGTTACCCCAAATCCTCATGAATTAAATGACATATTGTTAAAAGCTGATCATATAAGGAGGAAATCAAATAAGGAGGCTGTGAAAGTTGATGTAGTGACATTGTTTGGATATGTTTTTACCTGCTGATCTTTCCTAGCAGTCAGGGGAGATTTACCAAAGACATGTGATCCTAATGTGAAAAACAAGGTTAAACAAAATAATATTAACCACTTGGCTCCCCGCCACAGTGCATTTACTGCGGCGGTGTCAGTTGCAGGCTCATTCACTTTTTTATATACATCATTGTGCCTCTTCTAAGTTTGGAAAGTGCAGTGTGCCCCCTGGGGCATGCAGCGCACTGCTCCTGTGCCCGGTGTCCACCGTATTCAGCTTATTACTGTTACCGGTAATCGGTAACCAGGTATTGGGTGATCGCTGTGATTGGCCATCACATGATAGTAATGTACACCACCTGCCAAGAGTGGATTTTCATTCATGAACAGCTTTCTTATTGTTGTAATCTGTGACTGGCCCAGAGGCGGCTCTCTAATTAGGCAAATTAGGCGGTCGCCTAAGGCCTCGCACTCCTAGGGGCCTCACGGCCGCCTAATTCTCTTGATGTGTGTGTGTTACAGTTGAAGGGAATATCATGCAATTTATACAGTTCATTTCTATTGCTTTAATTATTTTTCCCATTTTGGGCATGAGTGGGGCCTCATGTCTAAGATTTGCCTAAGGCCTCACAAAGCCTAGAGCCGCCTCTGGACTGGCCCACAGAAATGACTTGGTCCTGGCTACCTGTACCATGTGATTAGCTGTAGCCAATCACAAACCACAACCATAAGCAAGCTGTTCATGCATGGGAAACCCATCCTTAACAGCTAAAACTATTGCTTATACAGTGAGCATCACTGTGGAAGCAATAACAGTGTAAAAAAAAAATCAAAAAAAAAAATCAAAAAAAAATCAAAAAAAAATTTAAAAAAAAATTCAAAAAATAAAAATAAAAATCATAAAATAAATAAATTAATAAATAATAATAAATAAATCACGGATTACCTCCCCAGAGTAGGGGGGTTTAACAATGTAATAAGAAATGAATAGTACAATGACGGCCGGGTTGGAGCATTGTTTTTGTTGGGAGGAGGTCATGTGACCTCCACCCTGAACGTGCCTTTCACTTGGCCGCGGGTCCGCGTAACGGCGTGACCTGTCTGATCCCTGTTCCGGCCCGCTGCCAGCACCATGTGATCTGCTGTGACCATTTATTATTTTATTTTTTATATTTTTTTATATTTTTTATGATTTATTATCATTTATTATCATTTATTATTCATTTCTAAGTTTTAGACACACATTTATATATAGAAGGAGGGAGGAATAAAAGAAGAGGGTTAGAAGAAATAGTCTTTATGGCATAGATCCACTTACTTATGTCTTCTGCTTGGAGCTGAACTGCCCCCAGAAGAAGGAAGAGAGATGCCACCACCACCTTCATGTCTTCCGGGAATATACCTCTGATTATCAGCTCTGCAGATGGATTTTATAACCAGATAATTAGGACAGGTCAGTATCTGAAACAAAATAGTATTTCTGAATATAGCTCTCAGTTTCTCAATAGGTTAGGGACTCAGCAACGAGTGAGTATTTAAATGATTATTCGTTTATTGGTCTAGGAAAGTTGGCAAACGCGTCAAAACATTTTTTCAAAGTCCACCAAACTCATTGTGGTGTGGAATTCCTGGTTCACTCTGAAAATTCTAGACATGTGCACAATAGAAAAATTTGTTTAGTTTCTGTTCGTTTCCGTTGATTCGTAAATTCGTAAGTCGTCGGTGTTCGTATTCGTAACGATTCGTATTTTCGTAAGAGTTATTTTTTCGTTGATTCGTTTTTCCGTTAGTTTCATTTTCGTTTATTCGAAATTCGGACGCATTCGTATTTTCGTAGATTTAGTTACATTCGTACTTCCGTAAGATTGATTTATTCGTACTTTCGTAACATTGTTTTCGTAGATTCGTAATCGGAGCATAATTCATAATTTTACGTAATGTGTATGCTATTATTACATTGTAAGAGACACGGAAAATTACGAATCGAAAAAAAAAAAGTTACGAATGTACGAATTTTTTCGTTCAATCCATTCGAAGCACGTTAAGCAGCGCCATTGTAAGAGAAACGGAAAATTACGAATCGCAAAAAAAGTTACGAATGTACGAATTTTTTCGTTCAATCCATTCGAAGCACGTTAAGCAGCGCCATTGTAAGAGACACGGAAAATTACGAATCGAAAAAAAAAAAAATAAGTTACGAATGTACGAATTTTTTCGTTCAATCCATTCGAAACACGTTAAGCAGCGCCATTGTAAAGCCCCATACACACGGTCGGACTTTTTCATGGATTATGTCCGATCGGACAATGTTGTTGAAAAATCAGACCGTGTGTATGTACCATCGGACAGTGTACGTCGGATTGTCCGACGGACAAAGTCTTATCTCCTGCTGGAAAGATTTGCCGACAACACGGTCCAATCACACCAAATCCGATCGTGTGTACGGTTGTCCGACCGGACAAAGTGCCACGCATGCTCAGATCACATTACAAGACCAAAGCTATTGGCTACTAGCCTCTACGTAGTGCCGTCGTAGGCAACAAACGTCACCACGTTCAGAATGATCGGATTTTCCGACAACTTTGTCCGACCGTGTGTACGCAAAACCAACATCAGACAAAGTATGACGGACATGATCCTACGGACCTGGTCCGCGGATTGTCCGACCGTGTGTATGGGGCTTAAGAGAAACGGAAAGTTACGAATCGCAAAAAAAAGAAAAAAGTTACGAATGTACGAATTTTTTCGTTCAATCCATTCGAAGCACGTTAAGCAACGCCATTGTAAGGGACACGGAAAATTACCAATTCAACAAAAAAAAAAAACTTACGAATGTACGAATTTTTTCGTTCATTTTGATTTTCGTTGTTCCTGTTTTCGTTTTTCGGATTTTCTTCTTTCGTAGTTTCGTTGTTTCTAATTTGTTTATTTCGGATTTTCGTTGTTTTTCATATTCGTTCGATTCGATCATTCGTTATTCGTTAAAATTTTTAGCGAATCATTTGTTCATTCGTACGATAACGAATATAACGAATTTTAACGGAAAACTAATAAAAACTAAACGAATTGCACATGTCTAGAAAATTCCTTTGTTCAGCTTGTATGCCAAGGAACACTAGAACCGGTATGACGGTTCTACGTTGCATGGCATAAAAAGTCATATCAGGAACAGAATAAACTAGGGCTGTGGAAATTAAAGATAAATTCCTCGATTAATCGTTCACTTTTTTGATCGATCAAAATTCTTTTGATCTGTACTCACCTCTCTGTACTCGCTTCCGGGTCTTCAGGGAGTTCCGTCGGAGATCCGGTGACGTCACGGACATCGACATCACCGGACTCCTCCCCCTTCCCCAAGTGCCTCTGTCTGCTAACGAAGGGAAGGGGGGAGGAGTCCGGTGACGTTGAAGTTCTGATTGAACGTAACGCGCACGGGGAGGAGCTACGCATGACGTCACCCGCTGCTGCCCTACGGAACTAACACGATTGTCGGCTTTACATGCTGTGTTTTTATCATCTTTATGTGAGTAGTTTGTGTTTGAACACAAAAATGTAATCTTATACTTAAGCGGTGAGCACTTAGATCTTTTCTTTCTACCCATGACCCGGCGTCCTTGCTGAGATCTAAGGAGACGTGAGAGAAGTTTATGGTCCGTGTTAACCCTTTTGATACCCGCTAGCATGACCACCTGTTTGCACAGGGGTCCATGCCATAAGGTGAGAGTGATTAGTTAGACCGGAGGTGGAGGGATTGTCACGCTACTGTACTTACCGTATAAGCCGAGTTTTTCAGCACATTTTTTTTGTGCTGAAAGTGCTTATACTGGAGCCAAGCATTTTTCTGCAGCAAAAAATGACATTTTCCGACCCGACTTTGGGGCCCCGCATCTCAGGGGCCACTTGGTGCTAGGAACCCCAAATTTGGTGTGCTAACCCAGTGGAACTAGCAATACAACATTTGGGGTTCCCAGCACCAAGTGGCCCCGAGATACAGGGCCCCAAAGTCGGTCAACTGTGTCCATCTCCAGCGATGTCATTTCGGGACCCTTTGGGTCCAGAGACCCCAAATTTTGGCTGCAGCTAGGGGGGCACAGGAACTCTAGGAACCCTTAACTACAAAGTTTGAAGTTTGGGGGACCTATGGCTGCAAATGGGCACAGTGAGGCTGCAAATGGCATTGTTGACCCTCTTTTACACTTACAGTAGCTGCGCATTTCTCACCCTAGGCTTATACTCGAGTCAATAAGTTTTCCCAGTTTTTTGTGGTAAAATTAGGTGCCTCGGCTTATATTCGGGTCGGCTTATACTCGAGTATATACAGTACATCAGTTCTACAGTTTGAATTTAAAACGTATTTGTGTGAACTGTGAAGTTAAAGTGGAGGGCCCACAAAAAAAAAAAATTAAAAGTCAGCAGCTACAAATACTGCAGCTGCTGACTTTTAATAATCGGACACTTACCTGTCCCGGAGGTCCAGCGATGCGGGGGAACGAGACCCCCCCCCTCGTTCCCCGCTCCGCTTGCGGGGCCGGCATTCTTAATGTGGGCACCCGGCTGTGGCTTCACTCACTGCGCATGCGCGAGCGGTGCCGTGCGCCGTGATTCGACGCTCACTCATTTGGGACACATAACAGGTCCCAGATGACTGTGCAGCGCCTAGGGGAAGTGATGTCAGTGCCCGGGCAATGAAGGTGGCAGACTACGAGGGACCCCCTAGAAACAGGCATTTAGAGGTGAGTAAAACATTTTTTTTTTTTTTCCAATAATTTTTTTTTTTCTTTTTTTAATGATTTTTAAGCCAAATTTTTTTTTTTGGGTGGCAACACCACTTTAAGTCATGGATTGTGGAAACGAACTAGGGTCGGGTGATTGTATATAGTGTATACCACATTTACCACTGACTAATGCAGAGTTGCAATGCAAGGAGATCAGCTAAAAGTAGTTGGATCTGTATGTGCGTTTATAATTAATTTAAATTAGTCGATTAACCGATTTAAAAAAATAATCGATTAATCGATTTTAAAAAATAATCGATTAATCGAACACGAACATTTTAATCAGTAACAGCCCTAGAATAAACTGTTTTGGCAATTAGCGCCCAGTGCTTTATTTAAACAAATTTTTATACCCAGATCTTACCTAGTAAAAATACAGTAAATACACACCCCAGTGCAATAGGGGGTTAAGATTAGACATGTGCACAACAAAGAAAAATTGTTTATTTTCGTTTCGTTTTTTTTGTTTCCGAAAAAAATTATTTTTTTTTCGTTTCGTTTTTTTCGTTTCCGTTGATTCGTAACGATTCGTACATTCGTAAGTCGTCGGTGTTCGGATTCGTAACGATTCGTACATTCGTAAGTCGTCGGTGTTCGGATTCGTAACGATTCGTACATTCGTAAGTCGTCGGTGTTCGTATTCGCAACGATTCGTACATTCGTAAGAGTTATTTCTTCGTTGATTCGTTTTTTCGTTAGTTTAATTTTCGGACGCATTCGTATTTATTCGTACATTCGTAACATTCGTAGATTCGTAATCGGAGCATAATTCATAATTTTATGTAATGTGTATGCTATTATTACATTTTAATAATTTACGAATCGAAAAAAAAGTTACGAATCGAAAAAAAAAGGTACGAATCGAAAAAAAAAGTTACGAATCGAAAAAAAAGTTACGAATGTACGAATTTTTTTCTTCAATAGAGACACGGAAAATTACAAATCGAAAAAAAAAAAAAAAAAAAAAAAAAAATTACGAATCGAAAAAAAAAAGTTACGAATCGAAAAAAAAGTTACGAATGTACGAATTTTTTTGTTCAATAGAGACACGGAAAATTACAAATCGAAAAAAATAAATATAAAAAAAAGTTACGAATCGAAAATAAAAGTTACGAATCGAAAAAAAAGTTACGAATGTACAAATTTTTTTGTTCAATCCATTCGAAGCACGTTAAGCAGCACCATTGTAAGGGACACGGAAAATTACCAATTCAACAAAAAAAAAAAAGTTACGAATGTACGAATTCTTTTGTTCGTTTTCGTTTTTCGGATTTTCTTCATTATAGTACATTCGTTGTTTCTAATTATTTTTTTTAGGATTTTCGTTGTTTTTCGGATTCGTTCGATTCGAATGATTCGTTAATCGGATTCGTATGATTCGAACGATTCGTTCATTCGTACGAAAATGAACGAACGAAAATAACGAAAAAATGTCTAGTTAAGATTAATTTGCTTTAATACATGGTGGCTGCAATGAAATAGAGGACATTCAGGGGTGTCACTGACAGAACAATCATATAGTTCATAAAACATACATATAAACTGTGAATTTATGCTACAAAATAATTCTAACGTTCCAATGACAACATGAAGAAACACATGGTCTCTGTATTCTGGGAATATCTTCCCATAAATCCACATTGACAATCATGCAGCTTGTTCTCTAACCACACTGTGGTTGTTTTACTTGTCACAGGACCATAAACAAAATCATTTTATTCTACCTCTGTCTGGGGTCAGAGAATAATCTTTCTTACCTGAACACGAGGATATTCACCGCTCTGAACAGGGCTGTAAATGACGGGACGTTCCCACCAGAAACAGTTGACTACGTTCCTCTTGCAATAATTTGCATTTACAAATATTGAGGTAGTCAAACATATAAACATCAGGCAATAAGGCTCACAAAAAGAAAAAAAAATGAATATAAATAAAAAATAAAAATCATTTTATATATGTACCAAAACTTGAAAAAACTGAGCGGTTCAAATAGTAGCACATACAGTGCCTTGAAAAAGTATTCACACGCCTTGAAATTTTCCACATTTTGCCATGTTACAACCAAAAATGTAAATGTATTTTATTGGGATTTCACGTGATAGACCAACACAAAGTGGCACATAATTGTGAAGTGGAAGGAAAATGATAAATGGTTTTCAACATTTTTTACAAATAAATTTGTGAAAAGTGTGGCGTGCATTTGTATGGCGCCCCCCGGTGTCAATACTTTTGTAGAACCCCCTTGCACTGCAATTACAGCTGCAACTCTTTGTGGGGATGTCTCTAATAGGGATGAGCCGAACGCCCCCAGGTTCAGTTCGCAGCAGAACATGCGAACAGGCATGAAATTTGGCAGAACACACGGACACCGTTAAAGTCTATGGGACACGAACATGAATAATCAAAAGCGCAAATTTTAAAGGCTTATATGCAAGTTATTGTCATAAAAAGTGTTGGGGACCTGGGTCCTGCCCCAGAGGACATGTATCAATGCAATTTTTTTTTTTTTTTAAACGGACGTTCTTTCGGGAGCAGTGATTTTTTTTAATGCTTAAAGTGATAC
Organism: Lithobates sylvaticus; assembly: GCA_028564925.1. Taxonomy (NCBI): domain Eukaryota; kingdom Metazoa; phylum Chordata; class Amphibia; order Anura; family Ranidae; genus Lithobates; species Lithobates sylvaticus. Next base: position 546,253,919 of record CM053028.1, on the reverse strand, counting down.
AATAAATATGAAATATTCCTTTAAATATTGTGCCTGGGGGTGTCTATAGTATGCCTGTAAAGTGGCATATTTTTTTTAGAACAGTACCACAGCGAAATTACATTTCTAAAGGAAAAATTGTCATTTAAAACTGAATGACAATTTTAATGAATTGTTGTAATGAATTGTTGGGTCTCAGCAATATAGATACAGATAATTGAACAAAAAAGCATGGTATCCCCCCCCCCCCCCATTACCAGGCCCTTCGGGTCTGATATGGAAATTAAGGGGAACCCTGCGCCAAATTTAACCACTTTAACCACTTGCCGACCGCCCCCTGTATATATACGTCGGCAGAATGGCACGTACAGGCAGAACCACGTACCTGTACGTGCCATTCTTCCGGCGGGTGGGGGGTCCGATCGGACCCCCCCCGGCCGGCGGGGACGGTCGGGATCGCTTCAGGAGCGATCCGGGATGAGGGGACGGCCAGTGGTTTCTGGCCACCCCCTCGCGATCGCTCCTGGCGAATCAGATGCTTCCTCTGTCTGTGTCAATCAAAACACAGGCAGAGGAAGTGATGTCACGCTCGGTGCGCCGGTCTATGTGACCGGAACGCCGAGCTGTGAACATCTAAAGGTTAGTGCACAAACAGTACACTGACACCAGTACACATAGGCACACAAAACACCCCCCTGTCACCCCCTGATCACCCCCCAGATCACCCCCTCCCCCCCAGTCACAGTGTCACTAATTGCAGTGATCATTTTTTTACTGATCACTGCATTTAGTGTCAGTGTGACTGTAATAACTGTCAGGGCAGTTAGTTTTAGGTCCAAGGTAGCCCCCCACCCCCCCCTAATAAAGGTTTAACCCCTTGATTGCCCCCCACGTAACCCTTTCACCCCCTTTTGCCAGTGTCACTAAGCGATCGTTTTTTCTGATCGCTGTATTAGTGTCACTGCTGTCGCTAGGTAACCATTTTTTTTTTTTAGGTAACCGCCATGTTTATATAGGTTCATAAATAGGTTTATAGGTCAGGTACCCCCATATTACAACCTAAATAAAGGTTTTAACCCCCTGATTGCCCCTAGAGTTAACCCTTTCACCAGTGATCACAGTATAACTGTCACTGGTGACGCTGGTTAGCCAGTTAGTTATTTCGTTATTTAGGTTCCCCGTCAGGTTTTTATATAGCGTCAGGTACCCCCATATATTACCTAATAAAGGTTTTAACCCCCTGATTGCCCCTAGTTAACCCTTTCACCCCCTTTTGCCAGTGTCACTAAGCGATCGTTTTTCTGATCGCTGCATTAGTGTCGCTAGGTAACCATTTTTTTTTTTTTTTTTAGGTAACCGCCATGTTTATATAGGTTCATAAATAGGTTTATAGGTCAGGTACCCCCATATTACAACCTAAATAAAGGTTTTAACCCCCTGATTGCCCCTAGAGTTAACCCTTTCACCAGTGATCACTGTATAACTGTCACTGGTGACGCTGGTTAGCCAGTTAGTTATTTCGTTATTTAGGTTCCCCGTCAGGTTTTTATATAGCGTCAGGTACCCCCATATATTACCTAATAAAGGTTTAACCCCCTGATTGCCCCTAGTTAACCCTTTCACCCCCTTTTGCCAGTGTCACTAAGCGATCGTTTTTCTGATCGCTGCATTAGTGTCGCTAGGTAACCAGTTTTTTTTTGTATTACTGTTACGGGTGACGCTGGTTAGTTAGCTTGTTTTTTATACTGTCAGGGCACCCGCCATTTATTACCCAATAACGGTTTAACCCCCTGATCGCCCGGCGGGTGATATCAATTAGGTTTTAGGGTCAAATAAGGTCTGCGTCGCCCCAGGTTAGTGCCAGTACCGCAAACACCCACGCACAAAGCATACACCTCCCTTAGTGGCACAGTATCTGAACAGATCAATATCTGATCTGATCAGATCTATACTAGCGTCCCAGCAGTTTAGGGTTCCAAAAAAAAACGCATTGTTAGCGGGATCAGCCCAGATACCTGCTAGCACCTGCGTTTTCCCCCTCCGCCCAGCCCAGCCCACCCAAGTGCAGTATCGATCGATCACTGTCACTTACAAAACACTAAGCACACATAACTGCAGCGTTCGCAGAGTCAGGCCTGATCCCTGCGATCGCTAACATTTTTTTTGTGGTAGCGTTTTGATTCAGTCGCTTCAGTCAGGAGCTTTTTTACCTGTGAATCTCAAAAAAATAAAAAAAAAATAAAATAGTTGTCGTTTTATTGTTCTCTCTCTCACTCTATTCTCTCTCTATTGTTGCTCTTTTTTTACTCCATTCTATTCTGCAATGTTTTATTATGTTTTATTATGTTTTATTATGTTTTATCATGCTTGCTTTTCAGGTATGTAATTTTGTTTACTGTGTGTTTTAGTGTTGAGCATTTTTTTGTTTTCAGGTGCGCCATTCAGTTGCAACGCGGATTTATTTATCTTGACAGCAACAGCGTTTGCTCCCACGATACATAAAGCCGCGACTCCAACGCTGTAGGAGGTGATTTCACCACCACAGTTAAAAAAAAGAGCATATATGCCGAAGCATGGGGGCAGCAGGGGGGGGGAGCGATTGGCTCCTAATGCCACGTACATACGGTCGAAATTCCGACCGTGTGTACACGGCATAACTTTTGCGGGAGGATGCCCCCATGCATCGGCATATATAAATGGTGCATGTATGCCCATCATTAGAAGTGGGTGGATGAAGGGAGGTATTCTAATGGTGGGCATACCCACCAATCAATCTCTTTTTTTCGTTCAGCCAAGAGGCTGCATGAAAAAAAAAGATTACAATATATGTCCAGTATGTTGCTGGACTTTGAATGGTTATACCAGAATGATGCCTGCAGGTTTAGGTATCATCTTGGTATCATTCTTTTCAGCCAGTGATCGGCTTTCATGTAAAAGCAATTCTAGCGGGTAATTAGCCTCTAGACTGCTTTTACAAGCAGTGGGAGGGAATGTCCCCCCCTCCCGGATATAAACCGCGCCATTGGGAAATTGGGAAAGCATTTTATCACACCAATCTTGGTGTGGTCAGATGCTTTGAGGGCAGAGGAAAGATCTAGGGTCTAATAGACCCCAATTTTTTCAAAAAAAGAGTACCTGTCACTGCCTATTGCTATCATAGGGGATATTTTACATTCCCTGAGATAACAATAAAAATCATAACAAAGAAAAAAATGGAAGGAACAGTTTAAAAATAAAATAAAAAAGCTAAATAAATAAAAAAAAAAACAAAAAAAAAAAAAAAAAGCACCCCTGCCCCCCCTTCTCTTGCGCAAAGGCGTACACAAGCGTTGGTCTGGCGTCATATGTAAACAGCAATTGCACCATGCATGTGAGGTATCACCGCGAAGGTCAGATCGAGGGCAGTAATTTTAGCAGTAGACCTCCTCCGTGAATCTAATGTGGTATCATGTAAAGGCTTTTAAAGGCTTTTAAAAATGTATGTAGTTTGTCGCCACTGCGTGTTTGTGCGCAATTTTAAAGCATGTCGTGTTTGGTATCCATGTACTCGGCCTAAGATCATATTTTTTATTTCATCAAAAATTTGAGCAATATAGTGTGTTTTAGTGCATTAAAATAAAAAAAAGTGTATTTTTTCCACAAAAAAATGCGTTTGAAAAATCGCTGCGCAAATACTGTGTGGAAAAAAAAAATGCAACACCCACCATTTTAATCTGTAGGGCCTTTGCTTTAACAATATATATAGTGTTTGGGGGTTCAACGTAATTTTCTTGCAAAAAAAAATATGTTTTCATGTAAACAAAAAGTGTCAGAAAGGGCTTTGTCTACAAGTGGTTAGAAGAGTGGGTGACGTGTGACATAGGCTTCTAAATGTTGTGCATAAAATGCCAGGACAGTTCAAACCCCCCCCCAAATGACCCCATTTTGGAAAGTAGACACCCCAAGCTATTTGCTGAGAGCAATGTTGAGCCCATTAAATATTTTTTTTTTTTGTCCCAAGAGATTGAATAATGAAAAAAAAAATATATATATTTTTTTTTACAAAAAGTTGTCACTAAATGATATATTGCTCAAACATGTCATGGGCATATGTGGAAATACACCCCAAAATACATTCTGTTGCTTCTCCTGAGTACGGGGATACCACATGTGTGGGACTTTTTGGGAGCCTAGCTGCGTACGGAACCCCAAAAACCAATCACCGCCTTCAGGCTTTCTAAGGGTGTAATTTTTTTATTTCACTTCTCACTGCCAATCACAGTTTCGGAGGCCATGGAATGCCCAGATGGCATAAAACCCCCCAAAATGACCCCATTTTGGAAAGTAGACACCCCAAGCTATTTGCTGAGAGGTATTGTGAGTATTTTGCAGATCTCGCTTTTTGTCACAAAGTTTTGAAAATTGAAAAAAGAAAAAAATTTTTTTTTTTTCTTTACTTTCTTCATTTTCAAAAACAAATGAGAGCTGTAAAATACTCACCATGCCTCTCAACAAATAGCTTGGGTGTCTACTTTCCAAAATGGGGTCATTTGGGGGGTTTTGTGCTATTTTGGCATTTTATGGCCTTCGAAACGGTGATAGGTAGTGAGGAGTGAAATCAAAAATTTGCACCCTTAGAAATCCTGAAGGCGGTGCTTGGGTTTCGGGGCCCCGTACGCGGCTAGGCTCCCAAAAAGTCCCACACATGTGGTATCCCCATACTCAGGAGAAGCAGCAAAATGTATTTTGGGGTGCAATTCCACATATAACTATGGCATGTGTGAGCAATATATCATTTAGTGACAACTTTTTGAAAAAAAAAAAAAAATCTTTTTTATTTTTGTCTTTATTCAATCACTTGGGACTAAAAAAAAAAATATTCAATGGGCTCAACATGCCTCTCAGCAAATAGCTTGGGGTGTCTACTTTCCAAAATGGGGTCATTTGGGGGGGTTTTGTACTTCTCTGCCATTTTAGCACCTCAAGAAATGAAATAGGCAGTCATAAATTAAAAGCGGTGTAAATTCCAGAAAATGTACTCTAGTTTGTAGACGCTATAACTTTTGCGCAAACCAATAAATATACGCTTATTGGCATTTTTTTTACTAAAGACATGTGGCTGAATACATTTTGGCCCAAATGTTTGACTAAAATTGAGTTTATTAGATTTTTTTTATAACAAAAAGTAGAAAATCTCTTTTTTTTTCAAAATTTTCGCTCTTTTTCCGTTTATATCGCAAAAAATAAAAATCACAGAGGCAATCAAATACCATCAAAAGAAAGCTCTATTTGTGGGAAGAAAAGGACGCAAATTTCGTTTGGTTACAAAATTGCATGACCGCGCAATTACCAGTTAAAGTAGTGCAGTGCGAAATTGAAAAAAGACCTCTGGTCCTTTGGCTGCCAAATGGTCCGGGGCTGAAGTGGTTAAGACCAGCCTCGTTTTGGATTTTAGGTGTTTACATGTTTAAAACTGTTTTTTTTGCTAGAAAAAAACTTAGAACCCCCAAACATTATATAGTTTTTTTTCTAACACCCTAGAGAATAAAATTACGGTCGTTGCAATACTTTTTTTCACACTGTATTTGCGCAGCGGTCTTACAAGCGCACTTTTTTTGGAAAAAAATCACTTTTTTAAATAAAAAGACAACAGTAAAGTTAGTCCAATTTTTTTATATATTGTGAAAGATAATGTTATGCTGAGTAAATTGATACCCAACATGTCACGCTTCAAAATTGCGCCCGCTCGTGGAATGGCATCAAACTTTTACCCTCAAAAATCTCCATAGGCGATGTTTAAAAAGTTCTACAGGTTGTATGTTTTGCATTACAGAGGAGGTCTAATTATTGCTCTCGCTCTACCGATCGCGGCGATACCTCACATGTGTGGTTTGACCACTGTTTTCATATGCGGGCGCTACTCACGTATGTGTTCGCTTCTGTACACGAGCTCGCCGGGACGGGGCGCTTTAAAAAAAAAAAAATTTTCATTTATTTTTACACTGTTTTAAAAAAAATAAAAATTGGCTCACTTTTATTCCTATTACAAGGAATTTAAACATCCCTTGTAATAGAAAAAAAGCATGACAGGTCCTCTTAAATATGAGATCTGGGGTCAAAAAGTCCTCAGGTCTCATATTTGGACTTAAATGCAAAAAAAAAAAAAAAAAAAAAAATGTCATTTTAAAAAAATGACATTTGGAAAATGTTCCTTTAAGAGGTATGGGCGGAAGTGACGTTTTGACGTCGCTTCCGCCCTGCTATGGTATAGAGACGGGTGGTGGCCATCTTAGCCTCACTCGTCTCTATACCCAGCACGGAGGAGGACCCGATCTCTTCCGCCGCTGCCGACGGCTCCGGTAAGCGGCGGAAGGCGCGGGAGAGCGGCGGGAGGGGCGGCAACTCTCCCGCCGCTGAAAACGGTGATCTCGTGGCGAATCCACCGCGATAACCACCATTATCGGAATGCCGACCGGTGCCTGAAGAGATGGATATCTCGGTTGTGGCAGCAGCTGCTGCCGTTACCGAGATATCCCTCTTCAAAGTCAGGACGTATATAGTCGTGCGCCGGTCGGAAAGTGGTTAAAAAAAATGGCGTAGGGGTCCCCCCCTAAAATCCATACCAGGCCTGAGATTTTAAGAAGAACCCTGCGTCAAAATAAAAAAAAAAATGGTGTAGGGGCCCCCCCCAAAATCCATACCAGACCCTTATCCAAGCACGCAACCTGGCAGGCTGCAGGAAAAGAGAGGGGGCAAGAGCGTTTGCCCATTTTGAAGACCTAAATGCAAGTAATTAGGCATACAATGGTTATAGGGGTCTGGGTCCTGCCCTGGGGGACATGTATCAATAAAAAAAAGTTTGTGAAAAACGTCATTTTTAAATGAGCCGTGATTCTTTGATTTTTAAAGTGAAAGCATAAAGAGTCCTTCCAATATAAGTGCCTGGAGGGTCCCCTTAGGCCGCGTACACACGAAGGGACAATCCCGCGGGATTATCCTCTGGACTGAAGTCCAGCGGATAATCCCCTCGTGTGTAGGCGCCGGCGGACTTTTTGGCGCCAAAGTCCGGCGGACTTTTTGGCGCCAAAGTTTTAAGTTTGGTTTTAAAATTATCCGCTGGACTTGGCAGTCCGGCGGACAATCCCGCCGTTAGTAGGCAAGTCCGCGGGACTTTTGAAATGAACGGACTTGCCGCTCATCGGCAAGTCCGTTCATTTAGCACGTGACTTCAGGTTACGTAGCTAGCATAGGCAGTAAATGCCGCCGCGCTAGCTCCGTGACCTGGCATGGATTTAAAGGGACTCCCCACGCCGAAAAAACGGCGTGGGGGTTCCCCCCAAATCCATGTCAGACCCTCATCCGAGCACGCAGCCTGGCAGGCCAGGAAAGGGGTGGGGACGAACGAGCGCCCCCCCCCCTCCTGAGCCGTACCAGGCCGCGTGCCCTCAACATGGGGGGTGCCCTGGGGAAAGGGGGGCCGTGCGGCCCCCCCACCCCAAAGCACCTTGTCCCCATGTTGATGAGGACAAGGCCTCTTCCCGACAACCCTGGCCGTTGGTTGTCGGGGTCTGCGGGCGGGGGCTTATCGGAATCTGGGAGCCCCCTTTAATAAGGGGGCCCCCAGATACCGGCCCCCCACCCTATGTGAATGAGTATGGGGTACGATTTACCCCTACCCATTCACCTAAGGTGTAAAATGTAAAGTACAAAAACACACACACTTTTGAAAAAATATTTTATTGCACTGCTCCGGGGGTCTTCTTCCGTCTTGGGGGTCTTCTCGCCGGACTCCTCCGCTCTCTTCTGCTCTTTTACCTAGCTCTTTCACGAGCGGAGGAGTCCGGCTACCTTCTTCGTCGTCGCCGCCGTCGTCGTCTGGGGGTCTAGATCCGCCTTCGGGGGTCTTCCGGGGGTCTCTTCTGTTCTTGCGGCGGTCGTCGTCTTCCGCGCCGCCGGCGCCTTCTTCTTCTTCTTGTTCTTCTTCTTCTTCCGATGTTGACCCGATGCTCTCTCTGCCCGGAATGGCAGAGGCGCGCTGCGCTGGGACTTATATAGGGACATGGGGACAGGGTCACATGCTCATGTCACATGGTGACCCCGCCCCCTTGTGTTGTCACAGTCCCGGAGGATGCTTGGACTGTGACATCACAGGGGGGCGGGGTCACCATGTGACATGAGCATGTGACCCTGTCCCCATGTCCCTATATAAGTCCCAGCGCAGCGCGCCTCTGCCATTCCGGGCAGAGAGAGCATCGGGTCAACATCGGAAGAAGAAGAAGAACAAGAAGAAGGACAAGAAGAAGGACAAGAAGAAGAAGAAGGCGCCGGCGGCGCGGAAGACGACGACCGCCGCAAGAACAGAAGAGACCCCCGGAAGACCCCCGAAGGCGGATCGAGACCCCCAGACGACGGCGGCGACGACGAAGAAGGTAGCCGGACTCCTCCGCTCATGAAACAGCTAGGTAAAAGAGCAGAAGAGAGCGGAGGAGTCCGGCGAGAAGACCCCCCAAGACGGAAGAAGACCCCCGGAGCAGTGCAATAAAATATTTTTTCAAAAGTGTGTGTTTTTTGTACTTTACATTTTACACCTTAGGTGAATGGGTAGGGGTAAATCGTACCCCATACTCATTCACATAGGGTGGGGGGCCGGTATCTGGGGGCCCCCTTATTAAAGGGGGCTCCCAGATTCCGATAAGCCCCCGCCCGCAGACCCCGACAACCAACGGCCAGGGTTGTCGGGAAGAGGCCCTTGTACTCATCAACATGGGGACAAGGTGCTTTGGGGTGGGGGGGGGCCGCACGGCCCCCCTTTCCCCAGGGCACCCCCCATGTTGAGGGCACGCGGCCTGGTACGGCTCAGGAGGGGGGGGCGCTCGTTCGTCCCCCACCCCTTTCCTGGCCTGACAGGCATCGTGCTCGGATGAGGGTCTGACATGGATTTGGGGGGAACCCCCACGCCGTTTTTCGGCGTGGGGAGTCCCTTTAAATCCATGCCAGGTCACGGAGCTAGCGCGGCGGCATTTACTGCCTACGCTAGCTACGTAACCTGAAGTTACGTTCTAAATGAACGGACTGCTCCGTGTGTGGGCAAGTCTGTTCATTTTCAAAAGTCCCGCAGACTTTTGGCCGGCGGATTATCCGCCGGAGAAGTCCGTGCGTGTGTGGGCAAGTCCACACGCTCGGAAAGTCCAGCGGACCCAGCTGGAAAGTCCGGCGGGATTGTCCGCTGGACTAAGTCCGCCGGCAAAAGTCCGCACGTGTGTACGCGGCATTAGTCTACCTGTAAAGTGGCAGATCTATACCATGTCTAATCTGCTGCAGCAATAATTGCATTTATAAAGCCAAAAACATTTAATTTTCCTTGCAAGCTGCCTTTATTTTGCTCAGCAACAGCTGGGGAGCCAGTGTGAATGATGAGGCCACAATGTAGTGCACTGGGAACAAGATTAGAGATTTTTTGGATACATTCTGGTGTCACTTTGACTTTGGATAGAAGTAACGGGTGCGTAAAAAAATGTTTGGGTGTCGGTGGCGCCTTCCCACCGTCACCCTATAAAGGCAATCTTGATGAAAGCAAGAATTGGCCTTGCTGTAAAAAATTGCAATGATATGTCAAACTGGTGCTGAAAAAATGATCTTTGGGTGTTAATTGTGCCCATGAAACCTATACCAAAAACATTATTCCAGATGAAATGATTGAACACCCTCAAAGCTAGGCAGCCTCGAAGTCCTGCAGAGATTCCACATCCCAAAAAAACTTAATCAGTGATATCAGCATCAGGCGCCTCATAGCTGGTAATCCAGGACTGATTAATTTTTATAAAAGTCAAACGATCCACAGAGTCTGTGGACAGATGTGCTCTATGATCAGTAACAAAACCTCCTGCAGCACTGAATGCCTGTTCTGAAAGCACGCTGGATGCAGGGCAGCCCAACAACTTAATAGCATACTGGGCAAGTTCTGGCCAGTGGTCTATTCTCATGACCCAGTAAGTCAGTGGATTGTCAGCTATAAAGCTCTCCATCTCTGTTTTGTCCCTTGGGTAATTGTCTACCATATGATGCAGACACTGCCAATGGGAAATTGAAGCTGACAGACCTGGGCAGCGAGGACAAAAAAAAATTCCGAAACGCTTCACTTAGGCAGACGCCTTCTCCAACGCTCTTCTCTTGACCAACAGAAGACTCAAAACGATGTTTTCCACCACACTGTAACCTACTGGAGTCAGGAAAAACGTTTCAACCAAATCCTCTTTAACGTGTCCTCAAGAGATTTTATCTTCTGCACTGTCTGTGGGGATGGGATGAGTTCTGAAACCTTCCCCTTATAACGGTGGTCAAGGAGGGTTGCCAACCAGTAACCATCCTTCTCCTTTATGCCACGTATTCTTGGGTCCTTTGCAGGCTTTGAAGCATGAGGTTGCCCATGCGCCTCCAAATTTTCCAAGGTTGACGCATGTCTTCCTCTTCTTTAAAACCTATGAAAGTGGCAGAATCCTCCTCATCCTCCTCCCCTCTCTCCTCCTGAGTGTTCTGTGACATAGGAGTGATGGTGTCTGGATAAAGTGGGCCTTGAGAGGAAAGGAAGTCCTCCTCTTCCTCCTGCTGCTCTGCCTCCTGTGCCCTGTACATAATGCCACGCACAGTCTGCTCCAGCAGGAACACAACAGGGATTGTGTCAATGATGCATGCACTGTCACTGCTCGACATCCTTGTGGCCTCCTCAAATGGTGACAATACAGTGCACGCATCCTTAATGATCAGCCATTGGCGTGTGGAAAAAAAGCTGAGGCGGCCTGAGCCTTTCGTTGTGCCATACTGGCACAGATACTCGTCGACGGCCCTCTGTTGCATGTATAGCTGCTGCAGCATTCCCAAAGTTGAGTTCCACCTGGTGGGCATGTCACAACAACCTTGCAACCCTGGGTACGTACTAGGAAATGCTAGACCACCAAATTGGGGACATTTGCCAGGCATAGCACATGTGTCAACTTTCCCTGTCTAAGGGCGGACAGGAGGTTTGAGCCATCATCGGACACCACTATTCCTGGCTCCAGCTGGCGTGGTGTGAACCACTTCTGGGCCTGTCCCTGCAGAGCTGCAAGAATCTCTGCTCCAGTGTGGTTTCTGTTGCCTAAACACACCAGCTGAAGCAATGCATGGACACCTTTTAGCCTGGCTCTGGGAATAGCCCTTTGAACGCTTAGGGGGTACCTGATGTTCATAGGACAATTCTGCAGAGGGGGGCATGGAGGTGGCAGAGGAGGGGGTAGAGCTCACAGGTGTTGCATCATCACCACCAGCTGTATGTAGGCACAACAAGCTGCAGCACCGAACCCTGTCCTGCATCCTTTTGAGTTGCAAGCAGCATTACACAGTGTGCTGTGAACAAAATATATTGTCCCTACCAAAAACTGTAATTATATGGCCCTGTTAAACAGGGGCAGAAAAATTGGGCCTTGGGCGGTGGTGGTGCCACAACACTGTAAGCCCTCACAGGTGAGATTCAGTTCCTTTTCTAGTCCTGTCGTAGCTCATCACGTTCAAAATTAACAGACTTTGGTCCATGTGTGGGCAAGTCTGTTCATTTGGAAGTCCGCCGGAACTCCGCCGGAACTCTGTCGGAACTCCGGCGGGAAGACCAGCAGACCTAGTCTGCCGGAAAGTCCGGTCATGTGTGGGCAAGTCCGTTCATTCGGAAGGTCCGTTAGAACTCCGCCGGAATTCCGGCGGGAAGTCCGTCGGACCTAGTCTGCTGGAAAGTCCGGTCGTGTGTACAGGGCATAAGGATCACATGATCCGTAACTACCTCCTCCCAGCCATGTACAACTCCTTGGGTTTCTGGGGACTGAAAACAATCCCTTGAAGACTGCTGCTGAGTGTTGTCCTCTACATCCATGCTGGCACAATCCTCCTCCTCTTCTTCCTGTGTGTTTTGCGGCCCTGCAGGATGCTATCTGGGTAAAGGGGGCCTTGAGAGGAAAGGAAGTCCTCCTCTTCCTCCCGCTGTTCTGCCTCAAGTGCCCTGTCCATGCCTCCACGAAGCATGTGCTCCAGCAGGAAGACTAGAGGGACAGCGTCACTGATGCATGCATTGTTGCTGCTCACCATCCTTGTGGCCTCCTCAGATGGTGCCAGGACAGTGCATACATCCTTGATCAGTAGCCACTGGCGTGGCGAAAAGAAGACAAGCTCCCCTCACCCTATCCTGGTGCCATACTCACACAGGTACTCATTGATGGCCCTCTGCTGTGTGTGCAGCCGCTGCAGCATTGAGTTCCACCTGATGGGCATGTCACAAATGAGGCGGTTGGTGGGCAGGTTGTATTCCCTTTGAATGTCAGCCAGCCAAGCACTGGCATTGTATGACCGGCCGAAATGACCACAGACTTTGCTGGGCTGCCTCAGGAGATCGTAAGCCTGGGTACCTGGTCAAGAACACCACCAATTTCAGGACATGTGCCAAATATAGAACATGGGTCAAGTGTCCCTGTCAGAGGGCAGAGAAAAGGTTGGTGCCATTCCTGGCTGAAACTGGCGTGGCATCAACCACCTCTGAACCTGCCCCTGCAGTGCTGACAGAATCTCTGCCCCAGTGTGGCTCCTTTCCCTTAGGCAGACCAACTCAAGCACTGCATGACATCTTTTAGCCTGACTGATTGCTTAGCCCCTTGAGAGCTTACGGAGCATCGTTGGTTTAGAGGACAAATCTGCAGAAGAGGCTATAGACGAAGAAGAGGAGGGGGCGGTGGAGAGAGCTGTGGCAGAATCACCACTAGCATTTTGGAGGCATGGTGGTGGAACAAGCTCCAACAACACTGAACCCTGTCCTGCATCCTTCCCAGCTGCCAGCAGAGTTACCCAGTGCGCCGTGAAGCAAAAGTAACATCCCTGCCCATGCCTGCTGGACCATGAGTCAGCGGTAATATGAACCTTACTGCTGACCGCCCTGTACAACGAGGCCAAAACATTGCCTTCCACATACCGGTAGAGAGCCAGAATGGCCTTCAATGAAAAGAAATAGCGTTTTGGAACCTGCCACTGAGGTACAGCACATTCCACAAATTAACAAAAGGGGGTTGAGTCTACCAGCTGAAAAGACAGCAATTGCAGGGTTAGCAATTTGGCCAAGCTAGCATTTAGATGCTAAGCATGTGGATGGCTGGGATCTAATTTATTTTTACGGTTCAGCAACTTGGGTAGGGAAATTTGCCTGCTAAAATCAATTGGTGGTGTACTGCTAGCAGATTGGCTGCAAGCACTTGGGACACCTATTGTTGTACCTTGAAAGGATTGTAAAACCTCGTGTTTTTTCACCTTAAAGCCTCCTATGCATTAACGTGAAAAAACTTCTGCCACTGAGCAGCCCCCCAGCCCCCCCATTTTACTCACCTCAGCCCATTTGTTCCTACAGCGGAGACGTGCTCTTACTCTCTGCCTGGGCTTCTCGGCTCTTGATTGGATAGATTAATAGCAGCGGAGCCTTTGGCTCCCGCTGCTGTCAATTAAATCCAATGACGTGGACGCCGGGGGGTGGGGCCGAGTCCGGCATTCTGTGTCTATGGACGCAAATGCTGGACTTGGGAGCGCACCCACATGGTAACCCCAGAGGGAGAGCGCTTCTCCTAGTGGGGAGGAGCTGCAAGGGCCTTTGAGGGACTCCAGAAGACAATGACATGGAGACGTGCTCTTTCTCTCTGCCCAGGCTTCTCGGCTCTTGATTGGATAGATTGATAGCAGCGCAGCCATTGGCTCCCGCTGCTGTCAATCAAATCCAATGATGTGGACGCCGGGGGGTGGGGCCGAGTGCGGCATTCTGTGTCTATGGACGCAAATGCTGGACTTGGGAGGGCACCCACATGATAACCCCAGAGGGAGCACGCTTCTCCTAGTGGGGAGGAGCAACAAGGGCCTTTGAGGGACTCCAGAAGACAATGACGAAGACTCTGTGCAAAACGAACTGCACAGTGGGGGTAAGTATGATATGTTTGTTATTTTAAAAAAAACAAAAAAACAAGGGTTTACAAACCCTGTCATTCTTCTCAGTGCAGATTTTTGAGAAGACTGGAGGTATAGTAGGGTTGGAGATCCCAGATGAGGAGCAAGGAGAAGTCCGCCTTTTCTATGATGTGGGTCTTTCAAGTGCTGTTGCCAACGGACTGCATGTCAGGTCATCATATGTCTGGTCAAGCATGTGGTGCCCAAGCAGATGCTGTTCTGGCCACGCTTGATCTGCTTCAGACTCACACTCTTGACTTCTAGACCCCCCCCCCCTTTCCCCCCCCGTGCCCCCCCCCCCCCCCCCCCCCCCCCCCCCCAGAAGCCCCCCCCCCCCCCCCCCCCACACCCCCTCCACCCCCCCTTTTTCTTCCGTATGCTTTTTCTTCCGTATGCAAATGTGTGTTTGGATTGTCATAAAAGGGCGCCACCTGGTTTGAGTCGGTACCCCTTCTGTACTGGGTTGGATACTTACCCAGTACATAGGTTCTATGAGACAATCTGGAAATCCCCCTTTTCCTTATACTGTAGTATTCCAATTCTTCTCTTCTCCCTCAGTTTCTCTCCATCAGTCCGCTAATGTCACCCCAGTGCTGAGGGAGAGGGACACAGGAGGGTCAAACAAGGATGCTGTGGATGCAACAGGCATCCTCCTTATCAACTAATGAAATAATTGGTTGTTAGGATGCCAGTGTCCATTAAGTTGTAATGGTGCATAAGGAAAACCTTAAAAGGCCGGCTTGAGTCAGCTGCTGGCTTATATCGAATTTTTGATCAATTTTTAGATATTTTGCCAAGGCACCCCAGAATGCCTGGGCACCCTGATTGAAAAAGGCTGCTCTAAATTATGGACGGAAAAGGAGTTTTCACCCTTTTTTCCAGTATTTCAAGTTGTGAAGTCATGACATATGTAGGACTTAAGCCCAGATCCCAGAATACTTATACCACTGCCCCAAGCATAGCCCCACTTATAACAAAAGACTCGACAAGGTGTGGAGTAAATGGCCAGCCGGCCTTTTATTAATAAAATATAAAATCTTAAATAACTATTTTAACCATTTTAAACCGTTACTTCAAACTCCTTATTAACTGGGTCATTATTAGGGGGTAAAAACACAAACCACTGGTCACGTGACAACTATCTTGAATTTTTGAACTCTTGCCTCCAGTCGGCAAACCCCGGACTATCTTGAACTTTTGAACTCTTGCCTCCAGTCGGCAAACCCCGGACTCGGAGGCGGTACCCAACCTGTCAACAGTGACCTAAACCTTTTTACCCTTCCGGGTTAAACCCCTCTTAACCCGGAAGTACACTATCCACTCCCATCCAATTGATGGGTACTACATGTTCCATACATGTACTTCTCCTTCTCCTCTTCCAGCGACCCAAAAAACTGCCCCGTCTAGGGAAACCTTATTTAAAAACAACCCTGCTCCTAACGGGTGGGTGGGGAACGCTTCCTCCACCGCGTGTAACTGACTTCACTTCCCCTTCCTTCATAGAATACTTTTTCCTCCTGAGATCCGCCCAGCCCCTGAGGCCCCTCCCCTAATCTTAAAGCTCCAACACACTGACCCTGCTTAAAGCGGCGCTGTGCAGTCCAGCACTGTCATGCCGTCCCTATGCAAATGGCTTGCATCCTGATGCTCCGGGACTCTCTTTATGTGGTCTATGGTTTAGTCTTTACAATGTTACCAGGTGGATATTAGAGCCATTGGGGGTGCTGCCTTTGGGCACAATATTTGCAGGGGGATTGCATGAGCATCTTCCCGTTTCTAGGTGTTTTGGGGCCTGTTGGTTTGTTGCCATGTTTCCCACCCCTCATGTTTTAGTACTTTGGGACACCCCTGTTAGTAAGCACAGGGCGGCACAGTGGTGTAGGGGCGGCACAGTGGTGTAGTGGTTAGCACTCTCACCTAGCAGTAAGGAGGGTCACTGGTTCGAATCCCAACCACGACACTTCCTGCCTGGAGTTTGCATGTTCTCCCTGTGGCTGCGTGGGTTTCCTCCGGGTACTCCGGTTTCCTCCCACAATCCAAAGATATGCAGGTAGGTTAATTGGCTTCTGTCCAAAAATTGGCCCTAGTATATGAATGGGGACCTTAGATTGTGGGCTCCTTGAGGGTAGGGACTGATGTGAGTGTTTAATGTACAGGGATGGGGACAATTGTAGACACTCGCTCAGGTTGAACTGGATGGACTGATGTCTTTATTCAACCTTACTAACTATGAAACTATGAAACTATGAAGGATTAAAGAAGATGCTCTGTGACCCGTGATGTATGAAAAAAGAAAATAGGATTTTTGGTTTGCCTGTAACATGTATTTCTTGGAGTACATCATGGTACATAGAGATCCCAACCCTCTGTCGTTTGGCTTATGGCTACAAAACTGAATCCCTGCCTTCTAAAGAGGTGTTATGCCTGCGAGGGGACTTCCTGTCTTTTTTGCCACTGTCCAGTCACATGTTGGTGGTGCATGACCTGGTAACCCAGTCCTTACTATTTGTAAAATGTTTGTTTGTGACTGTGACATTACTCAAATCATATACGGTATATGTAAGGGGTAGGGTGGGTGTTGCAGTATGCGGATGACACCTCCTCCATATGTTTCCCATTAACTCGTTGGGCACCAACCATAAATCACATAGGAGACCTACAGGTGGGTTCTTCTGGGCCATACCAAGCGATGACTAAGGTCACTCATTCTAGTACATGGGGTTACACCTTGCATGGGCGGACCAGTGCCCGGGACCAGGCTAGGGCCACGGTCATGTGAAAGTCAAACATTTAAATAGTTCCCCAACTCATAGATGAGCAACTTGTGTGTAGTGTTGTATGCCGAGTTCTTTTAAAGATACTGTACCTTGTTCTACACACTTGAACGGGTGTATTTGATCAATAAAAATAGTGTAACCCAATCAGCGCAATCACTAATTCAAATTGCACTGTAATACATAACATATATCAACTGAAGTGTATGTGAGAGACATGCAGAGCCTATGCCCACTCCACCAGTCAGTGTACCTGTTACCTCACTCCCAGTAACAGAATAAGGTCCCGCCGTGCACATAGTGTGGACCTCATACGTGCGAAACTTAACTCTCGCCTCTTCATACCTAGTGATCAGGCCATAGGCCTCCGTAATGCTAATCCAATCTCAATGACCGATGGAGACAGACAGCTAGGGAGGGAGCCAAGACAACAGACTCCCTCCCTACCGGAGGACTTGTCACCTTACCAGGTACCACAACAAATGGCTGGATGCAGTTCTTTGTGCTGTTACTTGTGATAACTCCATTCTCTCCTTACAGTTGCAGCTTAGCCTCTTGTTGTAGACTCAGATCTCTTATTAAGCACCAGGACCCCACATGCACTCCTTGAGTAACTTTAGAACAGGCTTTGTACGGTTAAAAGACTTTTACTGAAAGTTCAGCATGGCATACATAACATGGCAAAACATCCTTTCCCAAACTAACTCTAGCATGGCTATATAGGTAATGTCTTTATGGGTGAAGTCCATAACTGGCACAACGCTATTTTTGGAAGTCCATCGCTTGTGTGTATTCTGAGAGGCCGGTGCTCTGTAGATGAGCTACAAGTCTCAGCAAGTTCTACAAGGTTCCTGTTCTTTAGTCCACTACCCCATGCTTTTTTGGGACCTGAAACTCTACCTTTTATATGTCACTGGATAGGAGGCCAAAAAAAAGCCCTTGAATGTGAGCAGCGAATGCAAAGCAGTATTAACTACTTCCCCATAGCCTGGGCAGCCATACAAGCTGTGGCACTATTCCTCCTACCGATACCAATGATGGGGCACTATTCCTCCTAATGATACCAATGATGGGGCACTATTCCTCCTAATGATACCAATGATTGGGCACTATTCCTCCTAATGATACCAATGATGGGGCTCTATTCAGTGGTCAAGTGCTGGGGAAAAAAGTGTGGGACCCCCACCCAAGATCCACTCGCCCACCAACAACAAAAAAAATGGAAAGGTCATAAATTAACTGCACATTATCTGGACAGAGTGCTTGGGGAGATAGTGATGTGTTCCTGCTTAGGAGATGTATGTTAGCTTGGGGGGCTGCAAACTCTGCAGGGCTCCAACACACACTCGCTGCTATTCCAACCCTTCACATATTTCCACATAAACTTCCATCCTGGCACTAAACTTTGCCAGGTATTGTGCTCAGCTTACCACCCCAAACTGATGTTCCTTCCTCAGCTCACCTCTCTTCCTGCATGTCCTGTTAGCAGAATAGCTGTGCTCCTCCTCTGGGTTCTCTCATCATATGGCACTGAAGATAGAGGAGGGGGGATTCAGCGGGACACACAGAGCAAGTATGCAGGAGACTGGGGGGGGAGGATGAGGAGACAGAAAATCAGGAGGGGCCGGTGGGGAGGAGCGCATCACGAGAGGTCTGACTAAATACAATCTCTTAGCAGCAGGGACCTGATCTATCCGTCAGCTAGCTGTGATTGACAGGTAGATCGAAGCGGAAGCTGTCATGGGGCCCCCTACTGGAAATGCCTGAATGGTCAGGTGTGCGGCACTTACTATTGCAAGCTGTGTCGGCAGCTGCTGGTGTAGCACCTGCCACACAGCTCGCATACTTCAAAGTCTTGCAGGACGCGGCTGCTAACGGGAACTGAATTCCTGTTGTGGAAAAAGTACAGGAACTCCGTTCCCATGCGTTCCCGCAGGACTTGAGCCCTGGCTCTATTCCTTCCACTACTACTAGAGTGTGGAGGTCTAGGTGGGTGGAATCAGAAAATACCCTGGAAGGGGAAGGATAGATGACACCAATTATGTGCCCTTTACGGGAAACTGAAATATAAAGGCTCCAATGTAATGTAGCGGTATAAAATAATAGATGGCTACTCAAACAACAAACATAGATATTGCAGAGTAGTGCTCTTCTGATACACTCTGGTAATTTTTTCTTCCAATTGTGGGAGTAATGTGGTTTATTTGCTATGTGGGCATTGAATGCAGAGAGACACAGGGGGGTGTGGGGAGAGGGAGTTTAAGGGAAGGGGGGGGGGGGGGGTGTTGGGGTTTTTTTTTCTGGTTAAAAAAAAAAAAATGTACTATATATGTCTGGATGGGAGAATTGTAATACTCTGACAAATTGTATATGCTCCATTGGCGGTTGTGCCTTATTGTAATATCTCTCGAATGTTTTTGGATGTTATATTTTCATCTGTATAATAAAAATTATTTAAAAAAAAAAAAAAAAAACATTTAATAATAGAGCAAAGGAATAAAACTCACGTTGAGGACATATGTGATGGGCATGTATAGTAATCCGGTGAAAGGGAACTGGACTGGTTTGCACTGAGAGCCGTTTCACTCCACTCGTGGAACTGTCCTGGCCAGCAGGATGCTGGTAAGATGGCGGTTGGTTAAGAACGAGAGCTGGAACACAAGCTGGACCACAGCGTCGTTCGTGATGTGTGTATTTTATACTGAGATTAAATTACACACAGGTGGACTCTATTTACTAATTAGGTGACTTGTGAAGGAAATTGGTTCCACTAGATTTTAGTTAGGGGTATCAGAGTAAGGGGCTGAATACAAATGCCCCCCTCACACTTTTCACATATTTATTTGAAAAAAAAAATGAAAAGCATTTATTATTTTCCTTCTACTTCACAATTATGTGTTGGTCTATCACATAAAATCCTAATAAAATACATTTATGTTTTTGGTTGTAACATGACAAAATGTGGAAAATGTCAAGGGGTGTGAATACTTTTTCCAGGCACTGTATGACTGCCATTTACAGCCTGTTTTATCTCCTTATCTACATTTTTATACAGTTTTCACAATATGAGGTACCATTTATTTAACCACTTGCTTACCAGGCACTTAAACCCCCCTCCCATTCAGACCAATTTTCAGCTTTCGGTGCTCTCACGCTTTGACTGACAATTACTCAGTCATGCAACACTGTACCCAAATGAATTTTTTTGTCCTTTTTTTCCCACAAATAGAGCTTTCTTTTGGTGGTATTTGATCATCTCTGGGTTTTTTTATTTTTTGCGCTATAAATGAAAAAAGACCGAAAATTTTGAAAAAAAAACGCATTTTCTTTGTTTCTGTGATACAATTTAGGAAATTATTAATTTTTCTTCATAAATTTTGGCCACAATTTATACTGCCACATATCTTTGGTAAAAATAACCCAAATTAGTGGATATTATTTGGTCTTTGTGAAAGTTACAGACTCTACAAACTGTGGTGCGAATTATACAAAATTGATCACACCTGATGCACTGGTGGCCAATCTCATTTCTTGTGACCCGAACAAGCCAGGAAAGTGCAAATACCCCCCAAATTACCCCTTTTTTTTAAAGTAGACATTCCAAGGTATTTAGTAAGAGGCATGGTGAGCTTTTTGATGTTGTCATTTTTTTCCCACAATTCTTTGCAAAATGAATTATTTTTTTATTTTTTTTTCTACAAAATTGTCATTCTAATAGGTTATTTCTCTCACATGGCATGTGTATACCACAAATTACACCCCAAAATAAATTCTGCTACTCCTCCTGATTATTACGATACCACATGTGTGGGACTTTTACACAGCCTGGCCACTTAGAGAGGCCCAACATGCAGGGAGCGCCATCACGTGTTCTAGGAGCATAAATTACACATCTAAATTGTTGACTACCTATTACACTTTTGAAGGCCCTGGAGCACCAGGACAATGACACGTGACACTGACGTGGCACTGATGACACGTGACACTGACGTGGCACTGATGACACGTGACACTGACGTGGCACTGATGACAGATGGTACTAATACGGGGCACTGATGACACGTGACACTGATGACAGATGGCACTAATATGTGGCACTGATGACAGATGGCACTTATACATGGCACTGATATCACGTGGCACTAATATGTGGCACTGATGAGAGATGGCACTAATATGTGGCACTGATGACAGACGGCACTAATACGTGGCACTAATGACACATGACACTGATGACACTGATGACAGATGGCACTGATACGTGGCATTGATGACAGGTGACACTGATAACAGATGGCATGTGACACTGACAGGTGGCACTGATGACAGATGGCACTAATACGTGACACTGATGACAGATGGCACTAATATGTGGCACTGATGACAGATGGCACTAATACATGACACTGATGACAGATGGCACTAATATGTGGCACTGATGACAGATGGCACTATGTGGCACTGGTGACAGATGGCACTAATGACAGGTGGCACTGACTACAGATGGCACTGGCAGATGGCACTGACTACAG